>OY776114.1:126742926-128095426 GCA_963675035.1 Allygus modestus | reverse complement strand
GTTAGCCTGTGCGTAATTGATCATCACAGATGCAAACACAAACAAACAGGTTCAGCATTATTATGATCAGGGTTGGTGTTTCTGTGAACTAAATAACCTTACACTAGTGAGTTGTGCAATGGAGTTCGTATAGATACATTTGTATTAGCCCTCGTGCGATAAGAAATGTTAAAAGGTAAATTTATCTATAGAGGAAGAAGAATTATTTGGTTTTGATTGATTCGTACATTGTGTTATTAGTGAATTTCCTTTGGAAAGTGAACTATTAGCATGACCCGCACGGTGAAACTTGAGCCCGGGACCACCATAGAAGTTCCTAACGTGACCCCCTGAACACGTTTTTGGGGGTCGTTCAAAATTTTATATAAATAGACATATATAAATATATGTGTTTTTGCACTCTGGCGGTCACATTATTTGTCCGATTTACTTCAAATTTGGTAGGAGCATTCCTTTTTGTAATCAGTTGGACAAGTTCGTTGGGCAAAATAACCGGAAAAATCTAACCCCCTTTTTTTGGGATTTTAAATTTAGAAATTTTAGTTTTGGGCCCAAAAAGGGTCATAAAAGCCCTAAATGTAAGATTAATAGATACTAGGTTATAGAACGTAAACAGGCGAAAATTTTAAGCCCTTCCTCATCATTCTAGCAATAATATTTACCGAGTTATTAAAGAAAATGAAAATTGAGTAAACACAGTACGTTGTCTTATGGGGATTTTACATTGGAAAAGGCTGTTTTTCATATCTTGATGTAGTTTTATCACTCCTAATACCCCGATATCGATTTTTGATCCTGATGGTACATCCTCCTAAGCTTACAATGCACAAAATTGCCATCCCAATACTGCATTTAAATAGAACCAGGTGCATCAGAACTGCCAAAAAACTGAATAGTTTACATTTTGCTAAAAATGGTCACAAATCTTTGTTTATAGCCGTTATTTGATTTTTTTAGTTTTTATTGGGGAAATTCACTTCCCTCACGTCAGTGTGCTGCGTGCGAACTCGTTTAATTGTCAATCGATGAACGATTATTTATATATCGTTAGATAAACGTTGTATAAAATAATTAGCGTGCGTTTACGTTCCATTTTGTTAGTAAATCTATCTTGTGCTGACGCTCGTATATTTGAAAAACAATACTAATAATGTATTTGTTCAAAACGCAATTTGCTAGAAACTATGAAGGTTTCTAATACCTATTTCAATATTCAATTTCACTGTCAAAGTAGCCACAACATAAACAAGTACGTAGATCGAATTGACTAAAGGATATTTTGTCAAATATTTGTACAATCATTTTGATATTTCGGTTTAATTGGTCCAAAATCTGTTTGTATTTACACAAATTACAACACAAACGTTTACAGGTAACCACTACGCAATCGAAATTGATATTATGTTTCTTTCAGAAAGAAAAATATATAATGTTTACTTTTAACAGGACAGTATTCATTTATTGTCATTTGAGTACTTCATATAATTTTAATGCATTATTAGATAAATGTATTTGGTAAATTGCCTAAAAATGCGTAAATTTCTAACATTTATCTTTAAGGCGAATTAATTAATTTTGCACCTACCAATTTTTAATAAACTTTACCCAACTTTATTCAGTGATTTAGTTTAATAAGTTAAAGAGAAATTATTTGCAACTTACTCATAATTAGTTTACGAACAGATGATCTAGTGATAAATAGCACATCACTGCTCGTGTAGCGCATATTAAATTCTTAGGGGGAATTAGGGGTTGTCAAATGTAAATGTTTGGTAAAATAATAATCTCGGGACTATTACAGAGAAGTGATAAAGCAAAATCGAAACTAATATTTTCCAAATTGATCTCTCCTCTGTGGGATGGGTTCTGATGTCTGAATTCTGAATTATAAGCTGGGAAGTAAATAATTATTTTTTTTAACTTTTCTAAAACCTGTTGAAAATCATAACTGATGTTTTACCTTTTATAACGGAATTTACCTTTTATTTTGCATTGTAGTTTATTTTTTTGTGATGGTCGTTATCATAAGCAAAACTATTCCAATATAATATAATGTAAATAGTTTGTTCCGTTTTGTTTCACATGTTTTATTTAAATGGGCGAGTATTAAAAAGTGTTATGAGGTGATGTCAGGCAGAACATTGTGCGGAACTAGGAAAAATTAATAATTTTTCATTACCTTACACGGAACCGTCTAATACTCAGCATAAATAATGTATTGTATCCGTCAAATGTCAACGGGAAACAGCAAGTATATTTTTTTATTCAAAGACACACTGGGAATTTTAAGGAATCCCGCCGCGAATTACATGCAGAAATGTTATGCAATTTTTAACCGCGGAAAACCATTTTTTCTGATTTGAAACAATTAGGAAACAATATTTACTTCTCGACGGCAACACGTTGTATTGTTTTTTAACCTAAAAAAAGTAAAATAATTCCAATCTCACCCCGGAACGCCAGCTGGGCAGTTTGATTAATGCATATCGTTTTCAGACCGAACGTTGATTATGCTGCAGCGATCGTGATCGGGTCCAAAGTCCAAGTGAGATTGAAGAATATTAATTACAGTGTCGTGCGGTCGGTGTCCGAACAGCTGACGCCGGACACCGCCATTATTAACACGCACAGCTGTGACCGGCCGGACACATGGGTGCCAACTCACCGTCTGAATAATTCCCTACGAACAATGCGAAATAACAAATTAATCGCGCCAGTCTGTAGGTGACATCTTTCATCATTAGAGTGATAGGTTTCGTTTCGCTCGTTGGTCACTTTGATTACGTTTCGCATTTTTCTTTTGTATATTGTTCATAAATTGTTATTTTCTATAGAAAGCCTTTAGTAATAAACAAAAAACACATTGTTGCCATAACACTATTAGTTATGCCTACATTGATATTAAATTACGAATATTCTGTAAATCAGTAATCTGGCAATAATTAAATGTATATTTAATAAATTGTATATCAATCTAGGAATGAAGATCCCGCAGTTAAAACGGGAAAGTTCCTATTAACAGTTAGTTACAGGGAAACAGTGAATCATGCTACAAAATGGAGAGTATCAGAGATAATTTCACGGCTAATATTTAACATTTATAAATTTATTATTTTATTTATTTTTTTATAAATAAAAATGTGATCAAATGTCCGATTTCCATTCGATATACATTGAATTTGTAAAGTCCGTCGGATACCTCTTATAAGGAATTTAGACGTTCACTAAATACATGTAGATGTGATTATTTAATCTTAACTAACATATGACAGGGTGTGACAAGTTTCTTTAATGGTAACACCTTCACACTCGTCACCATAGCTTTTGCATTTGATTAAATTAATTATAAATCAACTTTTGAAAATATGCATTAAAAACAATTATATAAATTTAGATCATAATTTAATTCAATAAAAAAATTAAATTAATGCATTAATGTGACGAAGGTACTTGTTAATCCTTAAGGTTAGCTATTTATTACAATTTACTCATTACTACAAGAACAAACTTTCTAATATTTATCACTAGGTAATCCAGCTGCTCGAATTCGAGCAGTTTGTTTTGTGATGTCATTCCAGAAGTTAGCGTAAAACGGCTGATCTTGCTGTCGTACTGTTTTGTTATCTTGAACAGCTGTCAAGTGCTCAATATCAATGATTACCGTCCTTCTGTAAGATTAACATCGCAACTTTTAAAGGGCTGTAGGGCGTAGCCCTAAGAACGAACATGAATTTTGAGGGAATTCGGCAAATTACGAATTACCCCCTTTAATTTGACACATACATCTTGTAAATCGGTTCAGTAGTCACTGAGAACTTAGCGTTTCAACCGTGTACAGTATTATTTATAGGGTAGCCGATAAATACAATGACTTACAGAACGTTTAAATATTTGTTATTTTTTAGCAGTTCTTCCTAAACAGGAATCATAATTTTTCCATAAAGAATACAAGTTTTTCTACATAGTATAAAAGGGGCCTCAGAGTTGCTAGGATTTATAAAAAGCTTGTAGTGTTTTTTTCGACTTTTTTTAATTTTGAGTATATATACAAATTAAAAAAAAGTATTTTTATTATATTATGTTTTAAATACTGTCATGCAGCATATCAGGGTAAAGCTGAGTTCAATACGAGTAAGACATTTGAACCAGGACAAAAATACGTCTTGTGGTTTAGGAGGTACAGAGTATTCCGTAAATGTTCAAAAATGGCCGCCATTTTAAAACGGACATAAGAGATAAGTGAGTTCTGTTTCCATCAAAATGTATGTCTGTTAAAGGGCTTTACAACTGTATATAACATGCACGTATGTTTACATTTGAAAATCCTGAGATTCGAACTAGTGATCCTCATTTTTTTGGAACACCCTGTATTTTAAATAAGTTAAAAATGTTACGTTACTCTTTGGGGTCGATTTAGTTGGAAATAATTTTATTTCAACCTTCTAGGTCAAGTGGTTCGTCTGCAATATGTTTAGACACCTTACGTTACGACACCACGACACCCTATATATTTAAAGAACACTTCCTTCAGAAATGAATAAAAAGTTAGTCTTCCAGATCGGCGATCAGACGGCTTTTTGCCAAGATTGTCCCGAGCTCCGCCGCTGTTTATACGGCCCGTCATCAGTAACTCGAGGCGCAAAGCTGCGACTTATTGTTCTTTGCTTAAAAGCGTTTCTTCATCACGCCTCTGCAAAGTTGGAACACCAGGTGGCGTCTCAGGCACTTCCGTATGATTTAGGTTACAAGTGGCTGTCCGTGATGTGTTAAACTTCTTGTTGTATTTTATTTATGGATATTTCTCTTGGCCAAGGGTAAATACATTTTTTGAGAACTTATACAACAAACTTAGGGTTGATCACCCACCTTTGTGTCACTTTGAATCGTGTAGTTAAAAGATAAAGTCAAGTAGTATGTTTTATGTTCCGGTATTTATTAGTTATGTTTATTATTGGCTAAGAAATCAGTAAACAGTTACAATGAAAAAACATTAAAAATATTTATTATTTGTTTTAACTACCAAATGCTTGGAGGGTAGAGGATTTTGACCTCGGCATACGCAATAAATTATGACCTATGAAAAAGAGAACCAGGGATTTTTCAAAGAAAGTTATCTATCTTCCTACTACTTCCTACATTGCTTTCCAGTGCACGTAAACATCTTGCTATTGTAAACTTAGCTTTATGAGTCATGAACTTTAGCGTATGAGGGAAACTGAATAAGGGGCGAATAATGAGTGGATATTCTACCAAGACTGGTAATACGGTCTGCTATTTATAGTGGTGTTGTAGCACAGCGCCCCAATATCCCCAGCACACAACACAACTTGCAACACCTCGGCAGTCCGAAGAGTTGTTCAAGTGTAAGCCTTTAAGCGCACCTTCGGTAAGCCCCTGCGTTGTCTGCGAAGTTTCGCTAATTTATGGCTTAATCTAATTATTCGCACCGCTAAATACTCTCGTCAATAAATTATGTGAAGTTTTTAAACAACGAGTATTAACAGTTTAAATTGTATAACTGTAGCTTAGTCATTAAGGTTGTCGCGCGATAAATAAGTTGCGTAAAGGATAACTGTCATGCAATGGAACAAACTATACACGTTTGGAATAGAACTGAGAGAAAGAAATATTGTAAGGGAATAAAACTCTCTTAATGGGTAGTGAATAAAGGTTTAAAAGGGTAAAAGTATATGCTAGGTTTTAGTTGAAAAAATATAGAAAAATCTACTCTAATTAAATTCTAAATAGGTGCGGAAGCGTAATGACTAAATATCATTAGCGTATTGATTAATCCTATACTCTTTAATACTCTATAATCTATCCGTCATACTCTTTTAATCCTATACTAGTAATGTCTCTTGGTTTGTTGGTATGTTATTTTGTTTGTTTGCAAAGTTTATCTCGAAATCCAGCGTAAGGGTTTTGCTCAAACTTTATGATTAAAGAAATTTTGGATCTGAAACATCGATTGGTAAAATATCAATCTCCCAATTGGTAAAAACCTCACCCCCGGGAAAACTCACATTTAAAAATAATAAAAAAAACTCATGTAGGCTTATGGAGTTTCAAAAATAAACAGAAGAATCATAATGGCTGTGAATAAATAACCAGTGTGAACCAACGAGGTTAAAATATCTAGAGGTCTCGTCCCGCGTATAAAAAAGTATAGCCTACGTGTTCGGCCACCATTTAATCCTTACATATGGTACAGTATGAAAAAGTGATTTCGAGAAAACAGTGACTAGAACTACTGAATGAGTATTGCATATAGAGAGGACATATCCAAATTAATCAAATGTGTATACTTAAACAATACTACTTGAAGGGATATTGAAATATAATGACAACTGGAGTGACTCTAATATGAGAAAAAGAGGCACTTGAGCGAAGCAAATCTGCTCTTAATGGAGGGGGGTGTGGTGAAAAACTACTATAGAAATATTGCTCAATCTGATAAAAAAATCGAGAGATAATAAATTATTTTCAGTAACTAACATTAAAAACGTTCGTAAATTATATAACTAAATAACATTTTTATATTGAGTTTTTATCCCACAAAACTAAACAAATGTCACTGAGCATAGTTTGGTCCCTCTCTCCCCCCCTCAAGAACAGTAAATGTTAATCGTTAAATTCTTAGTCGTAAGGAGACTGTCAACAGTAAGCATTGCTATCTAAACTGAAAGAGGTTATAGAATACAGGCAAGTTGTATGTATAAATAACATTTATTTCATACAAGAAAATTATGATTTTACGATTGTTAAAAAACTGAAAAATATACGAAAGATGTATAAATTAGAATCTGCTAGGATTTAAGGTACTGCTATACATATCCGTCACGTCACGTCACGTTACGTCATGTCACGTCACATACAGTCCCGGAATTTTTGGTAGGGTGGCTATATATATCCGTCACGTCACGTCACATTCCGACGCGAAAAAAAGCAAAATTTGGTTTTCTTACCTGTGCAATTCATTTTTAAAGCAATTTCCTCCCAGCAGTTATTCTTCCTTACATTGTTCATATACATTTTGTGTGACTGGTCATAAACTTATTTGTATTCTTGCACTAACCCGATTAAATATTCGTCATCCATACTACTGTGTTATAAGAAATTACAATAAACAGAAACGGGCAACTCACCACTTAAACTGATTCCAAATACTGATGCTAACTAGTGTAAATAATGTAAACAAACACTTCCGGCACCGTATCCTTCGACGTTTTTGATTGGTTCCAAGGTTTTCCGAAGAAGCCGAAGCGAAGTTTCTAGGCCGAATTGACATTGCTAGACAAAACCAATGGCTATTGGACCTCAAAACGAAAAGTTATCATGGTCCCGGGCCTAGGTCTTACCATGCCGACTACGGTAATAGCTTCTTCCCTATAGAGGAAATTCGCTAAAATGCGAAAGATCTTATAAAGGTCTATACATGTCCGTCACGTCACGGCACGTCAAGTCACGTCACGTCACGGTATGCTCTCAGAGCATTAAAAGATTTTCCGGCAGTGACGTAACGTGACGTGACGGAGTTGTATAGCTGCTTACATTTGATTACACAGGGAGCAATCACCTCGAAAATGGACGTGACGTGACGTGACGAGTATGTATAGCAGTACCTTTACAAGATCTTTCGCATTTTAGCGAATTTCCCCTATAGGGAAGAAGCTATTACCGTAGTCGGCATGGTAAGACCTAAGCCCGGGACCATGATAACTTTTCGTTTTGAGGTCCCTGGACCCCAAAAACACCATTTGTTCGAAACTGTATATATATATGTATATATTATATATATATATTATATATATATTATATATATATTATATATATATATTATATATAATATATATATGTGTGTGTCCATGAGCACGATAACTCTCGTAAAAATGATCCGATTTTGATGAAATTTGGTATAAACGTGTAAAGCAACATTTCTAACTAAGTTCGAAAACCAGCCAGATCGCTCCATCCGAAGGGTTATTCTGGGGGGGTTTGTACCCCAAAAATGGGTTTTTTGAATTTTTTACATGTAATTTTTTAAATAGTCAAATATTAGTTGTTACCATTGCATTCAGCTTTAAAAAAAATCAAAATTTGGTATTTTGATCATTCCTTTACGTCAATTGGTTACCGAGATATTGAAAGTGCTAAACACAGTACGTTGTCTAATGTTATTCTTATGGAGGGAAAGACAAATTTTATATCTCGCTTATTTATGAACGTATACTGATGAAACTTGGTATACGGCTTCATCTGGTTTTGGTCAATTGATATTTGCTAAAAAAAACAAACAATTTTTTGCCAAAGGCTCCCGTAGCAGCAAACCTGCGTACTCACCCCCATGTTAATCTTATGGAGAATAAATAATTAAATGCTATGCCTCTCTTAATTATGAACATAATTTAGTAAAAACTGGTATATGACTTCACCTAGTTAAGTTCTATTGATATTAGCGTAAAAACCCATTTATTGTGTTCCTTGTTGCAGCAAACCTGCGTACTCAGCCCCAATGTTATTCTTATGGAGAATAATTAAAATTGCATATATCGCTTATTTGTGAATATATTTTTATGAAACTTGGTAAGTGGCTTTATATAGTATTAAGACGTTTTTATATTCATTGGAAATTCGCTTAGTATTCAGGTTTGCTGCGACGGCGGTATTTTAGGTATGACATATTCATTCAAAACACAAACCGACACATGCTACTGGAAAAAGCAGGGAGATGGACCACATATTTATGTAATTTTTTTATTTATTTCGATCAGGGAAACAAAAACCTGAAGTTTTTGTAGAGAGTTTATAAACACCCTGAATCGTGTGATTATCTTTCTTTTGACGTCCTTGAGATTAAAGGAGATCTATTCAAGTTTATTCACACATTTTCTAATTGCATTTTCCAACAAAGTTTTGCAAATCTAAACTAACTATAAATATTTGTATTAACAAAAACTGTTTCAATTAGCAGGCAGAGAAATTATACAGACTATAAAATATTATTAAAATTTTAATTCGATCTCAAATTCACGCTTTATTGTATTTATTTTCAAATTCATTTTTACCAATGAAAATAATTAATTTCATCCAATTTCTGGGATATCCCATATTTATTGAAGCGTGGTTTCGAATCGTGAACTGATGCTCAACACGCATTATCATGTTTAAACAAATTGTTTATTGTACAATTTTGTATCTCGGATACATTTTCAATTGTATTTATGGAACTTTCAAAATGTTTCATTTTAATTCAACAATTATAGCAATAAATGTTATCACACATGCCGTTTATAGACGAGGTAGTTATTATAATACAGTATAAATTATCATATTTTGAACTATCAAATTCGATCAACTTTCTTTATCTATAATGAAGTTGAAAGTATTAAAATAAAATTGATTAATACGTAGATGCACTTTTAATGAATAGGACCCATTATTTAGATTAATTAACTCACTTACCTAAGCGATTATTTAATACGAAATTATGATTTATCGTTTGATTTGAATTTAAACAAAGCCCGATTATTTATATTTTAGTACAATTCCGTCACATTAATTAACGTCGATCTGCTGGTTCGATATTTTGTCAACGCTAACGGACATTTTGTAGAGAACATTAAGCTTTCAAGGGTAAACAGTCGAAATCCCCCCAAAAAGAAAAACAAATTAACTAAACATTAAATACACAAATTAAAAAATACTTTACTTTGCGATATATTAAATTAAAGTTTTGCTTTTAATTATTATTAAAACACGTTAAAAGAATGGCTAAAGGGTCCAACATTTTGCAAGGTTAATGCAAACTAAAAAGTTTCTAGAAGTAAAGGCGATTTTAGGTGAAAGTGTTCATTGCATCGGATTGTTGAAAAGTAGTAACATTACTTTTCCTCTCAGAACGTAGATGTGAACATAGTGTTTTTTCACACACGTTTTTGGTGAACACCTTTGTTTACAATATACAAAACCATGAACATGCACATCACTACAAAATACTACAACAAGAATAAGTTAAGCAAATAGTCTTGAATTAATACTAATTTGTTTGTGACAAATGACTTTGCTTATTTGTTTTAGTAGCCAGGTGCAAGATTGATTTAGTTTTCATCAAATCAACATGCTCTTTCAAAGTTATAACACAAATAATGTTATCTAAGTTATAATCTTAATTTCAGCTGTAGAAGATGATCTACGCTTGCAAAAATCATGGTTTAATGTTCATGTAAACTTAACCGAATATATAGACTTTCAAAGACGCATCTAACATTCAGAAATGGCAAACACAAAGTAATTAAACTATTTCTTTTGCGGTAAAATATGTAATTGAATTACAGGATAGAGTTTTGTTGTGATTTATATCCAGGTTAGCCTGGATCGTTACCACCCAGCAACCACTTATCTCATGATCCAAGTTGCCTTCGCATCAACTGTTATGTTCAGGCTCAGACTCCAGATACCCAGATGTCGTAAAACTTGTTTTCCTCTAATCAGTTATAACAAACGTCCTTCCAACCAACCAACTCACCAATCACCAACAGTGAGGTCTACATCGATCAGTCTATAGATTAGTTGTGCGTGTGTGTTTCCAACTGATTTCGGGTCTTCAAACTGTCCCCGAACCACACCACGTTATAGGAGACCAACAGATTTTAGTTTCGTTTTAGCGAATTTCCCCTATAGGGAAGAAGCTATTACCGTAGGTCTCATGGTAAGACTTAAGCCCGAGACCATGATAACTTTTGTTTTGAGGTTCCCAGATGTCAAAAACACTATTCGTTCAAATTTATATATGTATGTGTGTGTGTGTGTGTGTGTGTGTGTGTGTCTGTGAATGCGATAACTTGAGTAAAAAACGTCCGATTTAGATTAAATTTGGCTCAAATGTGTAAAATGACGTTCATGACTTTAAGTTCGAAAACCAGAAAAGTCGGACCATGGTAATGGGGGTTTATGGGGGTTTTAAATTTTACAAAAATCAGTTTTTTGCATTTTTCACCCTAAAAACTTTAAAAAACTTAATTTTGGTTTTGACCTTGTTATAGAGCTTAAAAAACAAATAATATGGTATTTTGAATTATTAACCTAGGTTAAGTGGTTGCGGAGAAAATCCAAAAAACCTACTCATATAATCTCCCATGTTAATCTTATGGGAAAAAGGTTTTTTGCTTTTCCTCAGTTTATTTTAATGTAAACTTCACATTTGCTTTTACCAATCTGTTCATTTCAACAAAACAATCATCTTGGTGTTTAAATTGTGATTCTATGCCCAACCGTTGCAGAGATATTCAAAGTGCTAAATACAGTACGTTGTCCAATGTTATCCTTATGGATAATAAATACAATTTGATATCTTGATTATTTATGAATGTATGTTGATGAAACTTGGTATGTGGCTTCACGTAGTTCTGATATATTGATATTTGCACAAAAAAATGATTTTTTGTTGATTATTCCCGTAGCAGAAAACCTGCATACTCAGCCCCCATGTTATTCTTACGGAGAATAAGTTAAATGTAATGACTCCCTTAATTATGAACATAAATTAATAAAACTTGGTATGTAGCTTCACTTGGTTAAGTTGTATTGATAATTGCATAAAAACCCATTTTTTGGTTCCTTGTTGCAGCAAACCTGCTTACTCAGCCCCCATGATATTCTTATGGAGAATACCTAAAATGTTATATAGCGCTTATTCATGATTGAATATTGATCAAACTTGGTATGTGACTTCGCCTAGTTAAATTCTATTTATATTTGTATAATAACCATTCGTTTGTGTTCCTTGTTTCAGCAAACCTAAGTACTCATTACCAGTGTTATTCTTATAGAGAATAATTAAAATCGCTTATATTTGAATATATTTGTATGAAACTTGGTATGTGGCTTTATGTGGTATTAATACATATATTGTGCATTGGAGATTCGCTGAGTACGCAGGTTTGCTGCGACGGGGGTATTTCCTTTTCCCCTAGACCTCAGGAGAAAAAATGTTTTTAATCGTCTAAAAAACGGCACCTCAAATTTTCTCCCGATCCATACCACGTTGTTGGGACCAAAATATGTTAGATAATTGTTTCTCCGACGTCCGGGCGCCGCCCCACTGGCTTTGACTATCACGTCCCTACGACTAATTGTACGCAATATGGTTCTTTGTATTTGTTTAAAAAAGTCAAAGCTATTTAAATATGCCCTCACTTAGGATAACCCCCCCCCCCCCCCCCAGCGACAGGGCTCCACCCTTGTGGATTGTTCCGTCACTTCCCGATGTCCAATTTTGAGGTAAAATGGTTCGTTGGATTTTTTTCATAAAGCCACAGCTATTTGAAGATTCCTAGACGTCGGATATGTTACCTATATCTTATCTTATATCTTAATATCTCTTTAAGACGCCGACGCAACTACGGTGTGTTTTAGAGCGAATATGAATGAATAATGAGTGTAGAAAGGGTGAGATCATTGAATATACAGAGTAGTTAGTGTATCAATGGTGAGATGCCTTGTGTAACCTTATTACTGACTAAGGACAACTAATTATTTAGCCAGGATCATTATTTTTGCTAACCTAAACTGCCCGTCACCATAGGCTATTGACGTGTACGGTGAACTAATGACAGCGAGGTACCGTAACGGCATTAGTCACATGGGCAAGCCAGAGGTGACAGCTCATAATCTTAGAGGAGTCGCCGGCACCGGGATCGAACCGGCCACGTCTGACTTGCTAGTCAGACACTTTACCTCTGAGCTACCGCGTCCGGTAGTCCAATGACCAATGACAGCTGGATACAGTATCAAACCTTCACAAAGGTTTCTCAGGATTTTGCTCAGGATCGATCTGGCGAACTTCAGATTATGAAGTTAGTACGATAACCACTGAGCTACCCAGCCAATTATTTTTCCTTCACTTGAATATGTATAATTTTGACATATAATGGTTCGTTGGATATCTTTTATAAAGCCGCAGCTGTTTAAAGATTTTTAAAGCCGCCTGTAAATGGTGAGGTATGTATCGCTCCCAATCTTGGCGCTCCACCTTATACTAGAGGTGGTTGCAAATAAAGGCTCCTCAAAACTGCACCCGCACTGCACCAAGAGGATCAAACACATTTATATACTTTTTTTAGTTTTCTTTCAGATCTCAGGGCTTCATCTCACTGGCCTTAAAGGTATCACGTTATTCTTATGGAGAAAATATGTTATCTAAATGGCTCGAAAACTGCTTTTCAAACTGTTCCCAGACCACACCATGTTGTTTGGGGACCAAGAATACTGTGGATTCATTTTTCCGACCTCAGGATTGTGCCCTACTGGCATCACTCCCCGATGTCCATTTTTATGTTTGATGCTTTGTTGTATGAGAGTTGTATTTGTTTCACAAAGCGTCTCTTGTAAGATGTCCCACACGTTGGATATGCCCCCCTTCAACCCAAAGCTTCGCCCCACTGGCAAAGTTGTCTCGTTATTTTTTCTATTGTTGTGCGATATTTTTCAACCGACATTGATAAAAAAATTTTAGTTAGTTTTAATCCCGACCCTAGGGCTCCGCCATATTGGTCTTAAAAGTTGTCATGTAACTCTTATGCTTGGAGCCATATCCAGGCATTCGGTCTAGGTACTAATAAGTAAAAATCGAAAATAATTCAAAGTTCAGAATTGTATCCTTCCAATTGCCCCCAAAAGGATAATTATTTCCACGTTACGCTCGTGGCGGAAGCCGACAAACAGCGTTTACGTAAGGGAAGGAGACGTTAGGGGTGGGATGGGGGTAATACACGGCCACAAAGAAGCATTGTGTTTGATTCGTGTAAGGAGGAAGGAATGATAGGGGGTGGGAGGGGGAGACTTAATCATGTGTTGTCGCTATAGATAGCGCTAACTGTCGAACCGGGACCCATCGCCGCCCGTAAAACACTCCACAACCACCGCCACTATCGCAGCGGGTTGGGCAATTCCTAAAGACGGGGTAGTTTTGTTATTTATACAAATAAAAACCTAAGTATATTAAAATAATAACCAGAGTTTGTACGCAGCACGCTGACGTTATGGGAGCAAACTTCCTCATTAAAACCTTTAAACAAATCAAATGGCGGGTGTAAACAAACACTTATGCCATTTTTATAACTGTTTTACTGGAGAACCTGTTTTGGGCCGTTCTGATGTCCCTGGTTCTATTTACCTGTAATGTTGGATAGCAAAGTTGTGCATTATAAATGTAATGCAGAAGGAGGTCCAGTCTAGAGTGAAAGAAGATATGGGGATGATACAAAAATGTCAATGTATAGCAGCCTTTTCCAATGTAAAATCCCCTTTACAACTTACTAAAAATCTCAGCATTTAGAAAAATAATAAAAATTTCTAAAATTCGTTTTGAAAAATATTTTCTGATATTCTCAGATCATTTGTTGACGCGTCATGTACTGATGTGTAACGATACTTATGTTGGTTTATCTTCAAACCTCTTCATAATAAACAACAATAACCATCCAAGAACTCAAGTAATTCAATATGCTTGTGTATAAAACAGAATAATTTAATTATTACTAATAAACGTAGTTTCAAAATAAATTATCATTTTTGACTCAGTGGTCGGTGTTACTCATACTGCATTGTGTTCTACTAGCCGTACTACAAAACGTTTAATCTGATGATATTCAGGTTGACCTATGTTTCTATTAAATATTTTCTTCTTACTGCTTTACAACCGTTGAATCACCAAAACTTCCAAAGCCAGTAGCGAATTAAGGTTACGCTTGTGTACTTTGAGGACCAAGCTTTGCTCGGGGAAGGACAGTCAGTTTTTTTAGATTACTTGGAGTAATTTTTCACCTCATTCCCGCTGACAAGTAGATTTTTTAGCTAATTTGCCTCTTTTCTGCATGTTTAAGGTCACTACAGTTGTTATTATAGCTCAATGTCCCTCCAGGTAGTATTTTTACTATATATGCACATTTTATTCATTTTGGATATGACTACTCTATATGTATTCTTCATTCAATGGTTTTAGTCTCCACGCTCAAGAAACTACATGTTAATACTTAAACTACAATATTAACATACTTGTACATAAGTATTAGTATTGCTTTGACAGTTCACTGGTTGATTATGATTAGCTGTTATGTCTCTTTTGTTTTAATTTTAAACTATATAACTTAATTTTTTAGACTTTCAAATTAGTTTTTTACAAAATTATATTTTTCCAAGTGTTGAGATCTGTCTAGAACTTATTTTTAATCATTAGTTACTTTTAACATTTTAAGAAAATCGTTGGAGACGTTTTTGAGATCAGGGTTGCAAGCAAGCAACCAACCAAGTAAGCAAACAAACCTTGCTCAAATTAGAGTACATGATCAGATAAACATAATCTTTTAAAATGCACAAATAACACCACATGGACTACTGCAATTCAGTTTATTTTCTTTATAGGCAAAACATCATATACCCGTCCGATATATTTATCAAAGTTCATTCGTGAATGTTATCGGAGTACACTGGACGCTGATATCATGTATGTTGGTGATCCGTAGCAGCCGTGAGACCTCAGCACTTAGCCACGAAGGTAAAGATATTTGGCTTGTGCTTTATTTGTAACCAGGGCCGGATTTACATTCTTTTTTTCTTTTTCCGCCCTGCACAATACTCACATTTTATTATTGAGGTATTTATGAGAAATTAGAAAACCTTTATTATAAAAGAGAAAGTGTAAACATTTTAAAGAGGGAGGTTTATCTTAAAGTAAATTGTACAAGTTGCTAGGATATTAAAACGTAAAACTATCCCTTCCACACCTTTCTTATATCGGCAGTAACCTACAATCTGAACAAAGTTACTATCACACCTGACTTATATCGACAGTAACCTACAATCTGAACAAAGTTACTATCACACCTTTCTTATATCGGCAGTAACCTACAATCTGAACAAAGTTACTATCACACCTGACTTATATCGACAGTAACCTACAATCTGAACAAAGTTACTATCACACCTGACTTATATCGGCAGTAACCTACAATCTGAACAAAGTTACTATCACACCTTTCTTATATCGGCAGTAACCTACAATCTGAACAAAGTTACTATCACACCTGACTTATAACGGCAGTAACCTACAATCTGAACAATGTTACTATCACACCTGACTTATATCGACAGTAACCTACAATCTGAACAAAGTTACTATCACACCTTTCTTATATCGGCAGTAACCTACAATCTGAACAAAGTTACTATCACACCTGACTTATATCGGCAGTAACCTACAATCTGAACAAAGTTACTATCACACCTGACTTATATCGACAGTAACCTACAATCTGAACAAAGTTACTATCACCCCTTTCTTATATCGGCAGTAACCTACAATCTGAACAAAGTTACTATCACACCTGACTTATATCGGCAGTAACCTACAATCTGAACAAAGTTACTATCACACCTGACTTATATCGACAGTAACCTACAATCTGAACAAAGTTACTATCACACCTTTCTTATATCGGCAGTAACCTACAATATGAACAAAGTTACTATCACACCTGACTTATATCGGCAGTAACCTACAATCTGAACAAAGTTACTATCACACCTGACTTATATCGACAGTAACCTACAATCTGAACAAAGTTACTATCACACCTGACTTATATCGGCAGTAACCTACAATCTGAACAAAGTTACTATCACACCTGACTTATATCGACAGTAACCTACAATCTGAACAAAGTTACTATCACACCTTTCTTATATCGACAGTAACCTACAATCTGAACAAAGTTACTATCACACCTGACTTATATCGGCAGTAACCTACAATCTGAACAAAGTTACTATCACACCTGACTTATATCGGCAGTAACCTACAATCTGAACAAAGTTACTATCACACCTGACTTATATCGACAGTAACCTACAATCTGAACAAAGTTACTATCACACCTGACTTATATCGACAGTAACCTACAATCTGAACAAAGTTACTATCACACCTGACTTATATCGGCAGTAACCTACAATCTGAACAAAGTTACTATCACACCTGACTTATATCGACAGTAACCTACAATCTGAACAAAGTTACTATCACACCTGACTTATATCGACAGTAACCTACAATCTGAACAAAGTTACTATCACACCTGACTTATATCGACAGTAACCTACAATCTGAACAAAGTTACTATCACACCTGACTTATATCGGCAGTAACCTACAATCTGAACAAAGTTACTATCACACCTGACTTATATCGACAGTAACCTACAATCTGAACAAAGTTACTATCACACCTGACTTATATCGGCAGTAACCTACAATCTGAACAAAGTTACTTTAGCTTCTCACTTATTTTATCCTTCAGGACAAAATTAAAACGTAATAATTATCCAATACGACTAGTCATAATAGATTTTAAGTTATTTATTTTAGTTTTACAGTTTTTATACACATGTTTTTAATAGGTTGTAGTTTTTTAATAAGTATCCAAGATTCACCAGTTTTAGTTGATGACTGAGTGTTCCATACTCCCACTAACAATCCACCCCAATCCACTGATAATTGCTACAATCCTGAAGATATCAGTATATCTTTTCATTGAATACATTTAAACTTCACTTGTTAATTTTCTTGCTTCTGATGATGCTGAAACATAAAATACTCATGACATGTTGTCCAAAATCAAAAGATTATGTAATTCAAAACACCTAGGTCTCTAGGCCTGCAAGTGGACGATAACACATAAGCGTGCAAGTCATGATTATTGATTGTAATAGAACGTTTGATTTTGTTTTTGTTGATTTACATTACTACATATACATGCACATTACTTTAATACAGGCACTTACTGAAGTATTAATTTTGATTTGGGTTCGGTTATATTCTAAATTCTAGAAATAAAATAACTTATCTTGCTAATGCGGAGCCGGCTGACACAATCCGATTTTTTTTTAAATACATATGTGTCCGTACTGTGTTATAAATGTGTCGTGTTTGTGGACTTTTAAGTACCTAACGGTAAGCTTCCTTGTAAAGCGCAACTGTAGTTTGACATTAGGGTTTTATTCGTATTTTAAGTCAAAAATTGAGCCACGATTATGAAAAAACTTAGAATAGACGACGGGTTTGGATAAGTATCCCGTTAAAATCGAAGAATGTCGAAGATTTTAAACTGTTTGAAAACTAAAACGCAACACTATCAAAGGTTTGTGCACAGACTGATTTGTGACACCGTAACATAAACTAAGTGTTTTCGGAATTTACCGTCTTTATATTTTGTGGTGTTATATTTATTGGTATTATGTGGGACAGTAATTCATATTCACTGCTTGTTTTTTTGTCTTTTTTTGTTAAATCTGTCGTCGCTAATATTTGCTGTCTTGGTCCCGAACATATGCCTGAATCCCTGAGTGTAAGCGCAGGTCGAGTAATACCGAATCCTCCATCGACCAGGTACACACATACTTAGTGAAGTAGCCACAATCAAACCCACTATGTTGATCCTCAATTCATCACGAACATGAGCTACACCAAGTTGATACTCGACCGGGACTGGGTACCTGTGAGGAGGAGATAAGCCTATAACTGAAGCCTTGTACTCATTAGCCAACTGAGGGACGACTTAATGTCTAGCAGCTCACGTGGCCGAGCGAGTTGTTCAAGTATAAGCCTTTAAGCACGCCGCCTTCGTTAAGCCCGCCACTTTGTCTGCGAAGTTTGCCCTAAATTAATGGCCTGATCTTTATTCGTGCCACTAACTACGCTTCAATGAATTTATTACGTGTTGCTGCTTTGAATGTGTTTATAAAGATAATTTGGGTAAATCGCTAGTCTTAACAATATGTTATTAAAAAAAACATTGAATTGGATGTGCAAATTGGGTCTGAATTAGATCAATAAAATCATTTTTAAACACTGATCAATAACATATACAGGGTGACTGAAAAGTCACTACCTATTTTCATTTGATAATTTTCACGACTTTTATGGTGCTAGAAAAAAATGTACATTTAACCATTGATTAATACCTTTTATTATGAAACGTGTTAAAACTGGACATATGCACTTTCATTTTCAACACATTTTCTTAATCTAACAGGTACATTTTAAACAGATTTTTTGATAAAATCTTGAGGAACATTACCAAGAACATCTAAAATGGAAACTTCCTTTGGATTCCTTCTGTAAACCTCTTCTTTTACTCATCCCCACAAAAAAAATCACAGGGCGTAAAGTCTGGGTTATGCGCAGGCCAGTGAAGTGGACCACCTCGTCCAATCCATTTGTCCGGGAATGTTACATTGAGCCAATCTCGAACAATATTTGCATAATGTGGCGTCGCCCCATCTTGCATGAAAATAATGTCACAGACATACTGAAACTTCTGGCCACACAGATGTCTGCATGATATTCATATCTCTCACTGTTCATGGTAGCGTGAAGAATGAATGGACAAATAAATCGATTAGCCGTAAACAACACTAAACTGTAAGCTTAGGCCTTACTTGCATTCTCTCAAAGCAGAACGATGTGCCAGGTTTCTCTGCTGACCACCAGCAATTATGCCTGTTCACGAATCCTCCAACATAGAATACAGCTTCGACTGACCATAAAATGTTATTAAAAAGATTCGAGGATTCTTCCTTCCAAGCTATCATTATCTCAGAGTCTGTGACATCCATGTGGATGTCACAGACTGCATCAAACAGTTGT
Source organism: Allygus modestus (assembly GCA_963675035.1). Lineage (NCBI taxonomy): Eukaryota > Metazoa > Arthropoda > Insecta > Hemiptera > Cicadellidae > Allygus > Allygus modestus. The sequence continues at coordinate 128,075,725 of OY776114.1, read as the reverse complement.
TGCACATAATTTGGTTTCCAAGGTCTGAAATTAAGATTTTTTCCCAATATTTTATTCACTGCATACCTGGTAAGTCCGCTTTCTCTTGCTCCTTGTCTTACTGATTTTTGCGGCTTCGCTCAAACATAGCTTGAACAGTGTTGACGTTTTCTTCTCGATTTGCTGTTGACCGCCTTCCGGATCGCTTCCTGCCTTTCAGACTGCCATTTTCAAACAGTTTTTTATGGAAATTTGTATTGTTCTCGCATTAAGAGAGGCATATCTTCAATTATGTGCTCTTCACAACCTCTGGACCTGAACAATAGACTGCCATACTTCATATCGTGAGGCAATTTTCCCCCTTTCCTCAATACTTAAAACACATTCAATCAGTTTACAATATCAATTATCAACAATGGTATTAAATTAGCTTCAATCAGCAGACAATATGACCTAAGAAAACCATATGAGGTTTGTTGATTGACAATTAAAATTAAATACAGACTTTTCAGCCAAACAGTAGTTTAAAGAACATATAGTGCACATTGAAGGGAATTTGAAATGTGCCTATTTAAATCAACAGTCAATTAATGTAATTTAAATAACTTACGTACTTTTACTTTTAATTGTTGTATATTTAGTAAACTTTAAACATTACATTTTTGTCAGACATTTTGTTGGGAGAATTTTATTTTTAACAACATCCAATAAAAACATTTTTAATTGTGAAACGCGTTTTTTTAGTTAACTGATAACCAGTGTGTAGCCCACATACAAAGACAGTCCAACATCACTCAGAAAATACCACTCACTTGTTTTAAATAATGGAATGTGAAAATAAATTAATAAGTGCATTGACAGTTACAGTTAAAATATATTTACTATCCCGTCGCCTCTGCACATAGGTATAGGATATAACATGATTACAATAAGCTTAGTTGAATTTCTTCTTCGGTCTTGAGGTTATTAGCTTTTTAATTACTTAAAGTAATCTATTAACTATTTCACTAATGGGGAGCGCGCAAGTGCTACAACATCCTCAAAATTTCCAGTGAACCAATTAATTAGTGATTTACTATCCAAGGCAGTCGGCTGAGCTCGTGTAGCACCGAGTTAACGGCGGTGTTGTGATTTACCGGCGACACTGCGCTGTTGCCGGCGCGGCTCGTGACGCGTCGTCCGGGCCGAGTGTTGGTTATCGCTCCAGGCGCTCGGTAGCAGGTGTACAAACCATGGCAACCGGTAGAAAACCAGTATTACGTTAATCCTAACTAGTAGGTGTCTCAGTATCTAGAATAATTATACGGTAGGTGTCAGAAACAAGATGTGCAGTAGATCAGTGACGTCAGTGGTGCCCATCAGCAGTTTGTAACACATCAAAGCTCCCACCTCTCAAAACTAGACAGGATGCTGAGACGCGTCTATTATAATTCTATACTGATCTCGAATGTAAACAAGACCTAAATGTAAACATTGCGACGTCACTGGTGCCCAACCAACAGCAGACAGGTATCAAAGCTGAGCATGATACCTATAATATACCTATAGTGCAATTATTCTAGGTATTATTAGTGAATGCCCTATGGAAAGTGAACTATTAGCATGACCCGCATGGTGAAACGTAAGCCCGGGACCACCACAGAAGTTCCTAACGTGGCCCCTTGAACACGTTTTGGGGGGTCGTTCAAAATTATATATATGTGTATGTGTGTTTGCTCTCCAGCGGTCGCATTTTTGTCCGATTTATTTCAAATTTGGTAGGGACGTTCCTTTCTATAATCAGTTGGACAAGTTCGTTGGACAAAACAATCAGAAAAATCTAAACCCTTTTTGGGGATTTATCTTTCAAATTTCGAGTTTTTGGACCCAAAAAGGGTCAGAAAAGCCCCAGATGTAAAATTAATGCATGTAAAAAGATGGGAATTAATGAGGCGAAAGTTGTAAGCCCTCTCTTGTCATTCTAGTATAACTATTTATCGAGATATTAAAGAAAATGTATATTGACTAAACAAAGTACGGTGTATTATGGGAATTTTACACTGACAAAGGCTTTTTCATATCTTTATGTAGTTTATCACCCCCAATATCAGAAAAATATAGGTCACATACCTTGCGTCATTCAGTTCAAATGTACATTGGAAAAGCCTGTTATTCATTTGTTGGTGTACTTTTATCATCCCCAGCAACCTCACGCCTACTTTCAAGCCTGGCTGGACCTTCTCCTAACCTTATAATGCGCAAAATTGTATTCCCAGCATTACAGGTAAATTAAACCAGGAGCATCAAACAGAAAAAATCAATGGTTTCAGATTTCAATAAAAATTGGAATAAATGTATGTTTTTACACTGATTTTGAGTTTAAACAGTTTTTGATGTGGAAATTCACTTCCCTCACGTCAGCGTGCTGCGTGCGAACTAGTTATAGTATTATCATAAGTGTCTCCGCACGGGGATCTCGGAGGCATAGAATTGAATTGATCACTTTAAATTTATAATCAGCTGACAACCGAAACAAAGTAACTCCATGAGATCAACATCTGAAAGCCCATGGGTTAGTGTCCTAAAGGTAGGTGTTTTTCTAAATCTCTAAAGACACCTAGACAGTAAGGACCTTTTGGTTCATAACAAATATTTTTACGAATATTTTTAAAAGCTAAAAACTACTAATCAAAAATCAAGAAATTATTTTAATAATAAATAATTGTAGTTAGATTTATGTAACATTTTAATTTGTCTCTAGAATAGAACAATCATGAAAGATACACTTTGTTACTGCTCAAACACAATAAGTAACAGTAAGATAGATCAAGATAGAACAAAATATTAATCATAAAACTTGCAACGAACAATTTCAAAAACAACTGGATCATTCTCTCCGCAAGCTTATGAGTGTTCTAAACCCAAATTTGAGAGGGAGTGGTGACTAGTCACCGAAGGGTTGTGATTAAATTTGCCCTGAGGGTCCTACTACTAGGGGCTGCCACCATGATCCAGGCCGCCACTAATGAGGGCTATTAATTAGAATGTTGGGTCACATCTGCGGCCACACAACTTACGTCGTCTTAATCACGTGATGTCCCCACCCCCCCTCCCATGCGGGCAAAGCGATCCTCTGCAGTGTGTGCCGTGTGCCGTGTGCTCACTCGTCGAACAACACTCAGCAACACTGCCGATAGAAGTACGAATCTTGAGTTGCTTTGAGGATTTTTAATTTAAAATAAACGGTACCAGGAAACTGACACATCCTTTATCCCATTTAGCCTAACTTTAATGAAAAATATTACTTTTTATTTACTAAATGTAGAATATAAATTACGGTTGAATGTACAGAAAATCTACGGTTGAATGTACAGAAAATCTTCTAAATAAGTTGTTTTCAAAAATGTCCACCCAAATCCCTTTTATGGAGGCACTACAGTATCCTTTGCTACACACAGTGGTTAAAAGAGGGGAAATGCCCCCCTCATCCCCCCACAGGATTAAGGGGCAACATATTTAGAACATCCTCTGTTTGTCAATGCTAACGTGACCTGCATATCAAGTTTTAATTGGATAATTGAACGAAGTGAAACTATCCTTATACACAACTTTACTGCTTAGACTGGTAAAAGAATCAACTCAACTGGCGTGTCTGTGTTAAACTTAAAATTTTCCAGAAAAACTTAACAGGTCAAAATCTCGGTCGAGTTCGTTATTCAGATAATTTCGTTCAGTATTAATCAAATTATCTTAAAACCAAATTTATTTTTTTCTCTATAAGAATAACATTGGAAGCCATTTTAGTGGTACTTGAATCGTTAAAATTTAGCCGATGTCTATGTTTCAACAACAGAGTAACAATAGTTAGTTTACTAGAGTATACTTTGTTATACTGGATAACTAAAGTTTGTTTACCAACAAAAAACACACAAGAGAGATAAATCGAAGTATATTTTTAAGTTGTGAGCATATTTATTATTTTATAAATTATTAAGTGTACGTTTAAAAAAAATATCCATACAGTTAATATTCCCTTAGTACGCCTACTCTGTGTAAATATCGTCAGTCGGTCAGAGGCGACGATTGTAACAGTGACAGACGACAGACGACGTGTGTGGCAGATCGAAAAACTCAAAATAACTTTTGATGACTGTAGATACTAAGATATTAACTTAACTTATAAAATGGTTTGTTTTATTACATTTTCTTAGTCGATTGGTAATATTGTGATTGTCATGCGTAAAAAGTATACAAAGCCTCAATTTGTCTAGAAAGCGTTGATGAAGTTAGTCACAGTAAGCGAACAACCTTAAAATTTATTTTGTAGGACAATTATTTGCTAGGTTATATTTTCACTAAATTAAAAGTGAACAACCTTAAAATTTATTTTGTAGGACAATTATTTGCTAGGTTATATTTTCACTAAGTTAATAATAAAAATTGTCTACATTACCTAAAATACATTACCAGTAATGTAGTAGGTAACCACAATAAAAGTTATGGATTATTCTAGCCAAACAGCCTTTTTCGGGAGGTTATCTTGAATGATTTGACATAGCCTAGGGTTGGATTACAGTAAGAGTAAGCCGACATTAAACTGGTAATACAACTTTTGTAAAATACTTTAAACACATTACCAGGAATGTTGAGGCGAACCAAAATAAAAGCTTTAAACTATTCTAACCAAACTAAGCCTTTTATACAGGTTATCTGAAATGATTTGACAAATCCTAGGTTTGGATTATACTGAGCTGTTTTCATCATAAACTTGGACCTATGGTTATAAAATTTAGGCCTATACACTTAGGCTACTTGCCATTTTAGAAGTTTCATGTACGGTCTTTGACCAACCCATGTTTATAGAATTTAATTTCATGATAGACTAGGCTATTGCAACAATATATTGAAATATCATTTTGTAAAATACAACTGTTGTTAAATACTTTAAACATTACCAGGAATGTTGTAGCGAACCAAAACAAAAGCTTTAAACTATTCTAATCAAACTAAGCCTTTTGTACAGGTTATCTAAAATGATTTGACATCTCCTAGGTTTGGATTATAGTGAGCTGTTTTCATCATAAACTTGGACCTATGACTATAAAATGTAGGCTTATACTCTTAGGCTACTTGTCATTTTAGAAGTTTCATGTACGGACTTGGGCCAACCCATGTTTATAGCATTTAATTTCATGATAGCCTAGGCTATTGAAACAATATATTGAAATATCATTTTTTCATCTAAATAACTGGACCTGACGACTTATTGTTAATCCTTAAGGATATTTTGACTTGGCCTATAGAAATTGTTAACATTAGTTCATATAGGAAACTCGCTGTTCTTTTAAAATTTAAATTAACCACACTGCTATAGTCACTGCTTAGCCCAAAATACTCTGTTTGTTCTAAGATAACGCACCCATGCCAATTCTAACAACAAACCATGCCTGAAATCTTCAATTTATTTTAAAAATAAATAAATTTACGTATTTATACAACATTTACTTTGATAAAAACAAGTGATAAATGTATGTATATTTTTCTACGGATAAAATGTTAGGTCGGCGGCGGGATCCGAACCTGCGATATTACGCTCCAAGAGCCAGTGCGATACCCTCTCAGCTACCGCGATAATTGATTCTTAAGGGAGAATTGACTAAAACTATAGCTAGATAGACATAAAACCCGGATTCTGGCGGCAGTTAAATGATAACGGAATGTATTCTGATGATGTTACTCAAATCAGATATTGAATTTTTATGAGACTCGATATAAGTTTGATCATGTGTTTCAATTATCCTTATACGCGAGGAATGAGCGTACACCTAGTGATATTGATCAGTAAAAAACAGAGAAATATTAATTTTTGTATTCCCCATAAGAATAACATTGGACAACGTACTGTGTCTAGCGAAAATTTTAAATTTTAATTTTCTCCGCAACCACCAATCGTAGAATAGTAATTCAAAATACTAATTTAATTAGGGATTTAAGCTTTTTTTAAAGGTGAATACTAATATTTTTTAACATTTATGTCTTTTTATGAAAAATAAAAAAGTATTTTGGATGTTTTAAGTCCTGTCATTTTTGAACCCGAATTTTTACAGAAATGCGGGTGGTGTAATTTTATTGGAAACCTTAAGTACTATAAACCACTAAATTTGAATAAAAATATTTACAGCAGTTTTTGAGAAATTTGGATTTTTCATGTTTTTTTGGCGATTTTTGGGGGATGATTACCCTTAAAAATAAAAATTTTAACAAATTTTAAAAAATGCCAAGAGATATCGTGGAATAGTACCTACATGCCAAATTTCATGAAAACCAACCCATTGATTAGGGCTCTAGATATGTACACGTCCACACAGACACACGGACACGGACACACACACACACACACACACACACACACACACACACACACACACACACACACACACGGACACGGACACACACACACACACACACACACACACACACACACACACACACACACACACACACACACACACACACACACACACACACACACATAGACAGACATCACGTAAAAACCACTTTCTTGGGTTCAGGGAGCACCAAAACGAATATTTCCACTACCAACTCAAATTCTAAAATTTTGACGAAAACAATACTTTCTCTACACTATGTATAGGGGGAGAAAGTAAAAATTAATTACCTGCAAAAATATTTAAAACTAACTGATACCCGTGTTTCGCACAGCTGATTAAAGTGGCTGCTGCAAATACACCTGTTTGAGTAATTATCTGACCCATTAAACCTATTGCCCATAATAACAACACTGTAAATTTAAGGGCCACTGGAGCGGAGCTCTAAGGGATTGCCAAGATGGGATAGGCCTATATTTAGCCCAGATAAATGATCATACATGCAAATTTTCAGCTCGATTGTTTCAGTAGTTTTACGTTAAAACGGAACATGCAAGTCGACAGACAGACAGACACCACCTTTCTGTTATAAATGTACAGGGTAAACATTTAGTTGTTTTTTATTGAATAAAAGTGCCAAAACATTTAATACTAGCTGCTATGCTGCTATGCTTCAAAACGGGATGAAAATTGAGAGTAAACAAAACAATTGTAAACAATACAAAGACAGTCTGTAGTTAGATATAATCCTTATAACTGCTGTTTATATAAATTAATTTAATTAAGAAAATACATATATGACAAACTAAGTAAAACTGTTTTCCATCTATATATAAAGCCTCATTTGCCCAGGAACTTTTTATAAAACCATAAGTCTGACACCCATCAACCCCATACACGAATGAAAGGTCTCGGTAAGCAAATTGGAGGAAAAATATTATTTTGTTTATACGATTTTTCCTAAGGGCACAAATATAAAGAAAAGGGATGAGTTTAAACACACTTAAAGGTATTTAATTTCCAACAGCTGATACATTTATTTTTATTACAGCTGTTTCCCGTGCGAAAAACGGGTACACATTCTACTAGTGGATAACATTACTTTAACATATTACTTGGAAGTTCCATGGGGCAGAGGCCTGAGGACTTTTGTAAATGACAATAGATTTATGACCAGAATTAGAATAGAATAGAATTTTATGATAGAATTAGTCCAGTGGTTTTGGCGTGATGGAACAATAGGCAGATAGTCAGACAGACACCACCCAATATTTATAATAGTAGTGATTTTAAAGGTTAAACATGCTTGGCAATGTTTTAATTTACATTTGAGTTTTCCTCTATGATTTTATTTTGAAATTTACTTTCTTTGATGAGTTTTGCAGTAGAAATCACTTAATCTTAGAAATCACTTAAATTAAACTGAATTGTTAAACATGTGTATTTAATTTATTATTGACTTCAGCTAAAAATATTAAATTTATCTTCTTAAATACGCGAATTAAATTTTTGTTAAGAGAACTACTCCGTTATTTCTGAACCGATTTTGACGATTGAGATATCAAAATATTTGACCTTTGGGACTTGTCTGCTCCGTTTGCCAATAACATTGTAATTTAAACATCACTGATTTTAGTAGTTAACTGGACCGATTCAGCATAAATTTGTTAGGAAAATAGTATATACATCAGGATAAACCTTTGCCTACTCCTGTTCCAAAAAGGCTCTACACCTAATGACCTGCAGAATGTCTTTGTTAAACCATCACTCTCCACCAACGTAGAGCTCCACCTATTGCACAAATATAGAGCTGACATTTTTCGTGAGGTGTACTACTACTAATATAATATTTGTTAGACCTTCCCTAGTAAAAATGCTTTAGGGCTCTAGCTATAATAATTCCAAACTAATCTGTTTTACAGTAATTATTTACTAAGCGGATAAAGACTAATTTGGGTTGTACAATGTACACTTCAATAAAAGATTCAACTTGAATATCATATAACCTAACACTTTCCATCATTTCGTATTATTATTTACTAGTTGTCCTGTTGCTCGAATACGAGTAAGTTTGTACCCAACGAAAGGTTACTTCAGTTGTAAACAAACAAAAACAAAACGTCTGATATTAAAACGGTTGACAACATCTGAGAATAATGCGGATAACGTACTTTCAATCAACACGTAGTTTAGACTTCCGCGGTCGGATAGCGCCACTGTTCCGAAAATTTAGCCCTTTACTGTATTTAATTGCTGGCTTTTCTGAGACGTATTGGCAAATCTACGTAAAAATACTTCTAATTTGACACCCCAAACGTTAAAATCCGTCTAAGCGTCATCGAGTCATGACTTTGAAGAAAAAACACCAAGCGTATTAATATACAGGATATTTTAAAATTAGTAGGTTTGTTTGTTTGCATGGTTGGTTGGTTTGCAACTCTTTTATCAAAAGTGATACAATCTATTTCCTCCAAATGTTAGAGCTATCGAATTTTTGGGTAAAATAAGTGTTCTAAACAGGCCTAATTCCCGGAAAAATATAGAATGAAATACCCCCGTCGCAGCAAACCTGCGTCCTCAGCGAATTTACAATGTAAAATATTTGACTTAATACCACATAAAGCCGCATACCAAGTTTCATACAAATATAGTCACATATAAGCGATTTTAATTATTATCTATAAGAATAACATTGGTAATGAGTACGTAGGTTTGCTGAAACAAGGAACATAAACAATTTGTTTTTATGCAAATATAAATATAATTTAACTAGGCGAAGCCACATACCAAGTTTTGTCAATATTCAATCATAAATAACTGCCATATAACATTTTAGTTATTCTCCATAAGAATTACATGGGACCTGAGTAAGCAGGTTTGCTGCAACAAGGAATAAAAAAATGGGTTTTTTATGCAATAATCAATATAACTCAACCAAGTGAAGCTGCATACCAAGTTTTATTAATTTATGTTCATAATTAAGGGAGTCATTACATTTTACTTATTCTCCATAAGAATAACATGGGGGCTGTGTACGCAGGTTTGCTGCTATGGGAATAATCAACAAAAAATCAATTTTTTGTGCAAATATCAATATACTACGTACTACGTGAAGCCACATACCAAGTTTCATCAACTTACATTCATAAATAATCAAGATATCAAATTGTATTTATTATCCATAAGGATAACATTGGACAACGTACTGTGTTTAGCACTTTGAATATCTCTGCAACGGTTAGGCGTAGAATCACGATTTAAACACCAAAATGATTGTTTTGTGGAACTGAACAGATTGGTAAAAGCAAATGTGAAGTTTACATTAAAATAAACTGAGGAAAAGCCAAAAACCTTTTTCCCATAAGATTAACATGGGAGATTTTATGAGTAGGTTTTTGGATTTTCTCCGCAACCACTTAACCTAGGTTAATAATTCAAGATACTATATTATTTGTTTTTTAAGCTCTATAACATGGTTAAAACAAAAATTAAGTTGTTTAACAATTTTAGGGTGAAAAATGGAAAAAACTGATTTTTGAAAAATTTAAAACCCCCATAAACCCCCCTTCCCATGGTCCGATTTTTCTTATTTACGAACTGAAAATCATGAATGTCATTTTACACATTTGAGCCAAATTTCATCGAAATCGGACGTTTTTTACTCAAGTTATCGCATTCACGGACACACACACACACACACACACACACACACACACACACACACACACACACACACACACATATATATATATATATATATATATTTGAACGAATAGTGTTTTTCGTCATCTGGGGACCACAAAACAAAAAATTATTATGGTCTCGGGCTTAACTCTTACTATGAGACCTACGGTAATAGCTTCTTCCCTATAAGGGAAATTCGCTAAAACATAAAAGTTCTAACCCTAACCCCAATGTTGTTTTTCGAATAATTTTCTATACACTACGTTAGAACTTTTATGTTTTTCATTCTTTATTTTTCCGATTCAATTCTAAACAAGTATTATACACACACAGAACGTAATAACTAGTATTTTCATAAAATAACATAGTGAAACATCATTGGGATCACTCCATTCGAAGACACTCTGAAACCAAAGTTCATAATCTAATCTAAAAAGAGATCTTGGACAAGTCTTGATTTAACCGCCTGTTGGCAGTTGGCTGACCAATGTTAAAAATATTGTGCACCAGGAACAAGTTCAATGTTGTTGAGAAACTTGTCTTTATGAAAGTTTAAATCAAGTACACACCAAATAATTTTTCATGAATTTGCTTATTTCGAATAAACCATGGAGAGTACAAACTATGGAGATTACAAACTCTGGAGAGTACAAACTCTGGAGAGTACAAACTCTGGAGAGTACAAACTCTCCATGGTTTATTCGAAACAGATCCTAAGGATTTTGTTTTAGAACAGTTGAATCTTATTTAATTTACTTTTTGAAATTGATAAACCCCAGATAGGACAAGCGTACATCACTAAAAAGGTCTTAAAATACTTTTATATATTAAAATTCCATGAACTTTTAGATCAAATCAAATGAATCAAACCAGCTGTTCAAACAAAAAACAAAACAACTATCAATAGTAAAAATAACACTCTCTTGGGAAGTATCATCATGTGATTTTTAGGAGGGTAGTGGCATTGATATAGTCAATGGTAATGGTTAGAACCAATGTATACATAGCTTTAATATATACATGACTAGGAATGTATAATTTGCCAGAACCATTCAAAATGAAGACTGAATATAAAGTGGGCATGTCAAAAATAAATACCCCCGTCGCAGCAAACCTGCGTACCCAGCGAATTTCCTATGCAAAATATATGTCTCAATACCACATAAAGCCGCATACCAAGATTCATAAAAATATATTCACAAATAAGCGATACATCAAATTTTAATTATTCTCCATAAGAATAACATTTGGAATGAGTACGCAGGTTTACTGCAACAAGGAACACAAAAAATGGGTTATTATGCTAATATTAATATAACTCAACTAGGTGAAGTCGTATACCAGTTTTTATTCATTAATGTTCATAATTAAGGGAGACAGAGCATTTAATTATTCTCCATAAGAATAACATGGGGGCTGAGTACGCAGGTTTGCTGCTACGGGAGCCTTTGGCAAAAATGTTTTTTTTGAGCAAATTTTACCAATTTTAGCAAATACCAATTTTTATCAGTGTACGTTCACAATTAAGCGAGATATAACAATTTTTTTTTCCTCCATAAGAATAACATTAGACAACGTACTGTGTTTAGCACTTTCAATATCTCGGTAACCAATTGACGTAGAGGAATTATCAAAATACTAAATTGTGTGTTATTTTAAGCTGAATCCAATGGTGAAACCTAAAATTTGACTATTTCAAAAATTATATGTAAAAAGTTCAAAAAACCCATTTTTGGGGTACAAAACCCCCCAAAAATACCCCTTAAGGTAGAGTGATATGGCTGGTTTTCGAACTTAAAGTCATAAATGTTCCTTTAGACGTTTATACCAAATTTCATCAAAATCGGACCTTTTTTACGAGAGTTATCGCACCCACGGACACATATATATATATATATATATATATATGTGTGTGTGTGTGTGTGTGTGTTTTTGGGGTCTGGGGACCTCAAAACGAAAAGTTATCATGGTCCCGGGCCTAGGTCTTACCATGCCGACTACGGTAATAGCTTCTTCCCTGTAGGGGAAATTCGCTAAAATAAACAAGCAAATGAGCGGAGATAATATGCTCGCCTTGGAGAGGAACGGTGAAACGGTACTAGTACTTTGTTATGTCAACGCTAACGGCATTTTTGTTAAAAGAGTAGTCATAGTCATATTTATTTCTGAATAGATACAATGGTGTTGCATTATTTGTAACACCATTGTAAAAGTCATTGCAAACTCAGTCGTCATAAAGGAAATAAAAGTAAACAATATAAACTTGATTACAAAATAAATTAAACATTTTAACACATTCTTAGACGTCAATTTAACAACATTTTATTTTATTTTCTGCCGGAGACGAATTCGGTTACGCTGTACAATTATTTCTCTAATAGGTAAAGTTTCAGGGATTTTAAATTTGATTAAGTTATTGGATTCTTTCAAGTGGATAGGGAGTTTATTTTAAAAACTTCAAACCAGAATAGAGCGCCTCTCTCTCAGATAAGGTTAGGCGGATTTGTGGAGGAAGGAGGTTGGTGCCATGTTTGGTGGGATATCTGTGGTTATCTCCCACGGTTGGGAGTGGACCAGGTTTCTGCTTCATTAACAAGATGACTTCAAGTATGTGAATGTATGTTTATAATGTTGGACGGGAGTGTGGGAATTCCAAGACGTCGAAAAGCTCTTCTACATGAGTTAGAAGGTGGAAAGCCAGATATTATAAGAACATCCCTCTTCTATTATAAAAATGCTTTGTCATAATTAGCTGAACCACCCCAAACTTCAATGCCGTACGACATGACAGACTGAAAGCAACCATGATACACGGTGAGTCCTGCCGATCCAATAAAGGGAATAATGTTCTTAGAGCAAAACTCGTTCTACTCAATTTTTTACAAGATCTGTAATATGAAGATTCCAGGTCAGCTGGGTGTCCAATGTTACTCCCGGAAATTTTACACAAACGCCTTTAGGGAAGCGGTCCAAACCCCTAAAATGTTTGTGAACACCCCGGGATTTGAACCCGTGACCCCTTGAACCGAAGTACAAGACGCTAACAGTTAGGCAAGCGAGATTCCCCCAAACACTAAACAACTAAAACATAACATTGCAATGAAGCCGTGACGGGCTATTAGTAACTTCTTGATTAGCATGATCCGTGTTGTTATAATTACGGGATGTAAATAAATAGAAATCCTTACAATCCTTAAAACTATATTTACTCTTACACTGTAAACATATTCAAGACGGTAAATAGACATAAAAGATGGTACACAACAATAATCGATTTTGACAGGTCACACCAGCCATCATCAGACTCAGTGAGAGAATCCATCCAGAAGACCGCTGCGTTTAGATCTATGTTATAATGAGCGTACGGAGGAAGTAGAAACGAGTTCGCACGCAGCACGCTTATGTAAGAGGAATGAATTTACACTGTAAAAAATAATACAAAATACGGGTTTAAATAAACACTTGTGCTATTTTTGTGGAAATTAGGAAACATTTGATTTTTTGGCTGTTCGATTTCGGAATTTAATATTTTAATAGTAGTATAGTGCGTTATAAGATTAGGAGGAGGTCCCGGTGTAGGGTCGACAAATGTAATGGAAGTATTGTGGGTGATAAAATTACATCAAAACAGTCTTTTCCAATGTAAAATCCCCATAATAAAATGTACTTTGTTTACTCGGTAAATAGTTTTGCTAGACTTGAAAGGGCTTAACATTTTTAGTTTTGTACTTAATATCATTTAGTATAAATTAATTTAAAATCTGTGAATTTTTAAGCGTTTTTGGGCAAACAAATCCAACATTTTAGGTAAAGCTAACTGTTTCCAGCATAAACTATCAAAAAATAGAAAGAAAGATTAAAATAAAATCATCAGGAATCAAGAACGACTTCATATTATAACAACTTTAGTCGAATGAATAGAAGAAACCACAGAATACGCACACTCAATTACTGTAATTATAACACAGGAAATCGCTATTCTCCCAAAAGCCCAGACAATTAAAATGAAAAACGAGCAAATGTCGGAAGAAATTAGTGACAGGCTGAAACATACACCAGTCGATAATACCCACCTAGAGGTACAAAAACCCAAAAGTCCCTTAAATTCCCCCCGGTGCTTATATCGTAGCCTTTAAACCCCGTCACCCCCTTCCTGCAAGCATTTACAAAAACGCTTATATCTTCAATAATATTTATTGTAGCTTCATATTTATTTTTTTGTTCGAATGCCTAAATAACGATCTACAAAACTTGTCAAGTCACTAAATTAGCTCAGACCAACGGTTCAATAAATATTCACAACTTAATAATAAATACTAGAGATCGCCCAGTGGTCGAAAATTCGACCAGAAATATTTAATCAGAAATGTTTTAAAAAATTACTTATTAAAAATCTGTATTTTTTAACCTCAACTTTTGTTCAAAAAGTATTTTATTTCATCTCCTTGAATAATCTGGGTCGCTTCGTCCTACTTCAATGTTGCACAATCATAACCCTTGTACACGTACTTGTAGATTTTACACTTCTCACTGTAGTGCAAACTTCATCATGTATGTGGCAATTAAATTTGGCCAGTAAATATGTGTTGTATGGCAAAACATATCTGTTACCAAGTGATGATCCTCTGACTCAGCACTATCGCCATTGTCGCGTCTCAATACACAGGAAACCCATTCAAAGACTCTTGAGTTGATTCGTTGGGTTGTTTTGGAAATTCTTGCAACATTTCCCATCCCTCATGCAAACAACGTTTGCATTTAACTCACCGCATGGTCCATGCATCACATGTGTTTCAACATATTCATGCAATTTTGGCTGTGTTTCAATATTTGGAATTCAGCACTTACAACTTTATCGATGTCAATTGCATTGATAATTCTGTCATTTTCTTCTAAGGTGAGAAAAATGTGCGCATGGGGCAAACACCGTTTCTGAAATTCGATTAATCCTTTCACTTTGCCAAATATTTCATTCTGCATGATTGCTGCAATCAGCTCTTTCAATTTAGCATTAATTACACGCACAACAATATCTGGACGATAATTCGCGGTTTCCGCCAGTCACTTATTCTTGTGACTTCCGGCCATTTAGGATTGCAAGTCGTTGTGATAAATAAAGTAGGTTTGCCGTGCACCTTAAAAATAGACATGGAACCTAAATAATTCTGGAACATATTTCTTGAGGACCCAATAAACGATTATTGTAATATTACTCTCCGTTCTATATTATGAGTATCATCACCTCCGAGATTTGATTCCAAAAAACCAGTCACCTTTTAAGAAGGCCGCGGCGTTCGAACTGGCAAAACCGTCATCTCACAGAGTAGAGGAGTCACTGTTGGGACAAGACTTAGCCCATAGCCGCCAGTCGAACAACACGTCCTCTTCAACCATTTTAGCTATATTTGTTTGTTTTGTTGGAGAGAATAAGTAGAATGGGCGTCTGGGATTGTTAATAATGTATACAAGAACAGGAAAATAATATTAAACTTACAAATCCGCAAGAAACTAAAAAATATAGGCTTACATGAATTATATATTTATTTTAGGTTTTAAATATGATTGCTTTATAAAACCATGGTCAGAGTTACTGATCGTTTTAGATGTTCCTATGAATACATTTTAAAATTAATATTTTTAATAAATGGCACTAATAAACTGCTTGAAGTTAAAATAAACTGTAACAAATGTAATACGAGGCACAACATTATAACTTTGGAAGATAAAAATTCAGATTAAGTTTTAATACTTTGTACTGACAGTTGCCAATGTATTATATTTTTCGCTAAATTAAGTACTCTTTGTCTTTTAGTAAACTATTGTATCTCGTTATTTTCATGTTTGTTTTTGTTGTTTTGGGAAAATAATTTAATAGCACTTAGTAAATAGTTTTAAGCGGCATTATCTGTTAATATTTATAAAACGAAACTATTGATAAAAAAGTAATTGTTACTAATACCTAACTAAACCAATACAAAACAAAGCTTGTCTGGCCTGTGGCTTAAAAACTTTGAAATAATCCAAATAATGTGAAAAATTTTAAAATAAACGTCTACGGTACAACTCTTTATACAAATGTTAAACTTATTAAACAACTTGACGTGTACAGTTAGCAAATTTTTTGCTACGGTGAATTTTAAAAAGTGATTAAAATTATTAGTAAATTAATGAATTAACTGTGGTAGGCATTATAGTTGCACTATTCCCACGTGTAAAACCCAGCAATACCGACTATAAACATGCTTAATTTTACCCTCAGTTTAAATATAAATCCGGTTGGGCTCACAAAAATAAATGATTGGTGATTTATTTGAGTTTTGATCTTGATTGGTTGTTGTGTTATTTAGGTTGTTATTAGACTCTTATGACTCATAACAAACAAACCAATTTATTATTGTATAACCTAGGTTGAGTGGTTGCAGAGAAAATAAAAAAATTTCAAAAGATTCCCCATGTTAATTTTATGGGGAATATAGGTATTTAGATTGTTCACAATAAGTGTTAAGAAGAGTTACGGCGGCTCGAAATCGAGCAATATTTGGTTTTTATAAGCATGGCTGCAGTGCACATCCCTCATGTTATCCTTATGAGGAAAATTAAAATTCCATTTCATGCTAGTTTATATTATTATAGATTTTATGTACAACCCTGGCGCAACCTGCGTTCCAAACCTGCGTACTCACCGAATGTTCAATAAGTATATATGTACCTCACTGCCATAAGAATCATCTTGACAAGGGTCGATAAAATATATTCATAAATAATATATATATATATATATATATATATATATATATATATATATTAAAAATCGTCTTTTAATCTAAATAAAAAAGACAATATATTCATTTAAGCTACATTAGTTGGTAAACTAATATATTAATTGTGTATTAACACTTACTGTGAAAAAGCTGAATACCTATTCCCAATAAGATTAACATAGGGAATTTCTTGAATAGGTTTTTTGGATTTCTTCCGCAACCACTCAACCTAGGTTATAAATTCAACATACTAGATTATTTAGTTTGTTAAGTTTCCAAAGTGTATGAGCCAAAACTGTGGGTTTCAGAAACATGTATAAAATATATAAAAAAAGTTATTTTCAATCTAATTAAAACACCATAAAACCCTCCTTTCCCCTGATACAATATTTATGTTTTTTTTAAATCGTTACATTAAATACTGACTTAAATTTTGATACCAATGTTATTCGAAATCGAAGGGTTAGTTCATAAGTTACAGTGTAAACTGCCTCGAATCCAAAAAATATATATGTACAAAATGGATATTATTTAAAATTATGAAAATAAAAATTCCAACAAATATAATTTACTGTAGTTAGGTTGGTTTTCTATAAAATAATTCCTTAAAAGTTGAAATCAAGCAACGGGAATAGGAGTTATTAACGTTTAAAGCATACACTGTAATGTTTCTAGTCCGCCATCTTGATGACGTCATCACAGGGTGTTACGGAGCTCTGAGAGAGTGTTTCTATAAAAGCTAGTTAGATTAAGAAACACCGTGCAAAATCTGGTATCGGTAACCAGAAGTGAAGTATTTTCAACCAAACGGTGCAGCCGGCGCCGGCGCTGTGCTGGTAAGGTAGATGCTGCATATCGAGCACCAAGGTGCGCGCATTGCATTTCAGTGTTGCAAGCACTTTTATTTAAAACTTGTTATAAGAACCTTTGCAATTTATCTTTCTAAAGTTTATCTGTTTATTTACCTCACCACTACACTGAACTATATTCTTCATACCTACACTAAACAATATACAACAGTTGTTACTGGAAAAATGTTTTATGTAAAAGTCAGCTATCAACCATAACCCATGTTCTACATAATAAATTGTTAAATAATATCTTCAATTGTATGGTCTTTTTACTATATCAATACATGCTACTTGATTATTGTCAGTGATATCCAGCCTCATAACGTGGGTGGCGAACGTAGAACGGCGCAAATTGCCGGTATTTCGCCGCCGGCCGCTGTGGCGTCGCGGCCCAAAGTGCACGCGCTGTGTTTGAGCCTCTTAAGTTAGTTCTTATTGTTGAAACTATAACAATATATATATATATATATATATATATATATATATAATTTTACGCGGAATATAATTTACTACAACTTTTGTTTCAAGTATTTTCTAGAAAACTTGCGTATTTGTATTTTATAGAGGAATAATGTTAAATAGTATTTTAAATTTTTCATAAAGTAAAATAAATTTGTAATAAGTAGCCTGTCGCGGCTTCACTCGCGATCACAACGTACTGTTATATTATATTTATGTAAGCTCTTTTGTTATCATGTGTTTTACTATCAACAGCTGTTTTAGTATGCAATTAATACAAATTATTCGTCTGTTTAAGTAAACAAAATATTTCTTCATAAGGAATACACTATAACTTTGAAGGCCTGTGGAGCAAAGCCTGAAAACTTTTATTACAGGAATTGGTGAAAGGGGGCACCTACATAAAAAACACTTAATTTTGACACATCGTTTGTAAAAATCCGTCCATTATTGACGGAGGAGTAGTGTTTCGTAGAAATCGCCTTCACGTATTATATATAAGGATGTTGCAAATATCTATTGAACCGTTGGTCTGAGCTAATTTACTGCCTGATCAAGTTTTTTAGATCGAGATTTAGGCAATCAAACAAAAAATAAATGTTAAACTAAAATAAATATTAATGGCAATATGAGTGTTTTTGTAAATGCTTGCAGGCTAAGGGGGTTTAAAGGGGGGCTGCGAGATAAGCACCGGGGGGAATTTAGGAGAATTTTGGGTTTTTGCACCTCTAGTTGGGTGTACTATCGACTGGTATATGTTTCAGCCTGTTACTAATTTCTTCCGACATTTTCCCTTCATTGCCTGGGCTACAATGGTTGAAGCGATTTGACTGTTTTTTTTTTTGTTTTAGATAGTTTTTTTTCCATAAGGTAACACAATGTATTTATTAAATGATAAAAACTAGCAGCTCTCCCGCAAATTCTTGCGGTTAAAAACGCATAATATACACAAGTGTGTCAGTAGTTCGATTAATCCTTATTACAGCTGATTATTTTAATGAATTTAAGTAAGAAAAAGACATGTTAAATAAACCAAATAAAACTCTCCTCCATATGAATAACATTTAGTTCCGTGGTGCAGAGCCCTGAGGCCTAAGTCGATATTCTGGTTCCGTTACGACGTTCTACGCAAATTATCTTCATAAAAAAAAATCATTAACGAAATCCGTCGAGTGGTTGTCTCAGAGTCTACGTAAACTAAATTACCCGATTATTGTAAGATACTTATATATATATATATATATATATATATATATATATATATATATATACATGTATATATGTATGTCTCTTGTTCTTGTGTGAACTAAATTACCCGATTATTGTAATATGCATATATATATTAACCCATGCATGTTGTTTGATATATATTTATCTTACAATAATCGGGTAATTTAGTTCACGTATACTCTGAGACAACCACTCGACGGATTTCGTTAATGATTTTTTTATATGATACATATACATATATATTAATATTTGATATTTTTTTTAACACACACACACACACATATATATATATATATATATATATATATATATATATATATATATGTGTGTGTGTGTGTGTGTGTGTGTATATTACAATAATCGGGTAATCGGGTAGTTGGGTAATCGGGGAACTATATGTTATTCATATGGAGGAGAGTTTTATTTGGTTTATTTAACATGTGTTTTTTCTTACTTCAATTCATTAAAATAAACAGCTGAAATAAGGATTAATCGAACTACTGACACACTTGTGTTTATTATGCGTTTTTAACCGCAAGAATTAAATTATATATATATATATATGTATGTATATATGTATATATATGTATGTATATTATAATAATCGGGTAATTTAGTTCACGTAGACTCTGAGACAACCACTCGACGGATTTCGTTAATGATTTTTTTATATGAAGATAATTTGCGTAGAAAGTTGTAACGGAACCAGAATATCAACTTAGGCCTCAGGGCTCTGTCCCGCGGAACTAAATGTTATTCATATGGAGGAGATTTTTATTTGGTTTATTTCACATGTGTTTTTTTCTTACTTATATATATATATTAATATGTATAGGATAGTCGATATATTTTTAAGGAACCGGGGTTTCTAAAAAAATATCTATATAATCTCATCCAAGGCAGCGACACGTAATAAATTCATTGAAGCGTAATTAGTGGTGCGAATAAAGATCAAGCCATTAATTTAGGGCAAACTTCGCAAAGTGGCGGGCTTAACGAAGGCGGCGTGCTTAAAGGCTCATACTTGAACAACTCGCTCGGCCACGTGAGCTGCTAGACATTAAGTCGTCCCTCAGTTGGCTAATGAGTACAAGGCTTCAGTTATAGGCTTATCTCCTCCTCACAGGTACGCAGTCCCGGTCGAGTATCAACTTGGTGTAGCTCATGTTCGTGATGAATTGAGGATCAACATAGTGGGTTTGATTGTGGCTACTTCACTAAGTATGTGTGTACCTGGTCGATGGAGGATTCGGTATTACTCGACCTGCGCCTACTCCTTACAAAAGCACAGGTCAAGTGTGTCTTTACCTTCATGGCTAAGCACTGTGGACTTCATGGCTGCTCCGAGATCAGCGTTCAGTGTACTCCAGTAACGTTTGAAACTGAAATTTGATAAACTAGTATACCCGTTGCTCAAAAGTGAACAATACTTCGTTTTGATAAGCTATGAATTTTATCAATATCATCCGTATCGTGAATTTAGTCCTTCTTGTCTTAGGTTAAACATATTTGGCGCGTGGCAAACCAAGTTTTGGAATTCCGGTTCTTTATAAGTGTTGCTATTTTCCAAATATATGCTAATTCTAAATTTTTCAAATAAATACTTAATATTTTAGCTATTTTACTTTGATGTGAATACTTTCAAGTCTAAACTGTGAAAAATTCTACAAGTTATAGGTTGTATACAATTTTAACATACTTTGAGTTAAATGACACTATTTTGAATAAGGAAACTTTAATAAACTTTTGCACAAAATCCAATTTGATTAGGTTCATTTTAAAATAATAGGTTAGCTTTAGTGCATACTTAATTTATATTCATATCAATGAGGATATGAAAATGTATTGCCTCCCAAGACATAAATTCTGATCCTCAATTCGTTACTGCTGACCGACACATTCGGATAAAGATCTGCTTGAAGCTGGCTTTGGTGGTTTCAAAAATCATCTTGTTCCCTTAGACATGAACCTACGAACTACAAATCATTTATTTTTTTGCGGTATTCTACCCTTTAAAATAAATGTTTTCCTGATTCATGGAATATACTAGATCCATCCTTATCAGTAAGCCTATATTAAATGCAGCATTGCAAATTGGTTTTAGGATCATGTCGAACATTTTTATTTGACAATATACCGAAGTGGATATGTACAGACCATGAAAAAAGTTAGCTGGTCATCCAGGGTACAAAGATTGAAGCACTTGGACCACCAAGATTAGGATGATATTGATATTATTTATTAATTGGACCACAAATTAATATTTAGAACTATAATTTACCTAACAGATAAGACCTAAGAGATAGCATTACTTGTGTTGTGACGTTGGTCCGTTGGTCCTAAAGTAAAAAGCCGAAAGTTTCAAACTCTCTCTTGTCATTGTAGCACAAATATTTACTGAGTTGTTAAAGAAAATGTGAATTGACAATACCCCCGACGCAGCAAACCTGCGTACTCAGCGAATTTCCAATGCGTGTATGTGTGTCTCACTACTACATAGAGCCACTTACCAAGTTTCACAAAAATGCATTCATAAATAAGTGATACATAGCATTTTATTTTATCTCCATTAGATAAACATTAGGGCTGAGTACGCAGGTTTTCTACAACGAGGAAGAGAAAAAATGAGTATTTTTGCAATCAATATAACTCAACCAGGTGAAGCTACATACCAAGTTTTATTAATTTAGGTTCAAACTAAGGGAGATATACAAATTTATTTATTCTCCATATGAATAACATGGGGGCCGAGGATGCGGGGTTTGCTGCTACGGGGAAAATCAACAAAAAACCTTTTTTGTGCAAATATCAATATACCACAACTAGTTTAAGCCACATACCAAGTTGCATCAATATACATTCATAAATAATCGATATATAAAATTGTATTTATCTTCCGTAAGGATACCATTGGACAACGTACTGTGTTTAGCACTTTGAATATCTCTGCAACGGTTGGGCGTAGAACAACAGTTAATAAATACCCCCGTCGCAGCAAACCTGCGTACTCAGCGAATTTCCAATGCATAATATATGTCTTAATACCACATAAAGCCGCAAACCAAGTATCATAAAAATATATTCACATATAAGCGATTGTAATTATTCTCCATAAGAATAACATTGGTAATGAGTACGTAGGTTTCCTGAAACAAGGAACAGAAACAATTGGTTTTTATTCAAATATAAATAGAATTTAACTAGGCGAAGCCACATACTAAGTTTCATCAATATTCAATCATAAATAAGCGCTATATAACATTCTAGTTATTCTCCATAAGAATAACATGGGGGCTGAGAAAGCAGGTTTGCTGCAACAAGGCACAGAAAAATGGGTTTTTATATAATTATCAATATAACTCAACCAAGTGAAGCTACATACCAAGTTTTATTAATTTATGTTCATAATTAAGGAAGTAATTACATTTTACTTATTCTCCATAAGAATAACATGAGGGTTGAGTTCGCAGGTTTGCTGCTACGGGAATAATCAATAAAAAATCAATTGTTTGTGTAAATATCAATATACCAGTACTACGTGAAGCCACATACCAAGTTTCATCAACATACATTCATAAATAATCGAGATATCAAATTTTATTTATTCTCCATAAGGTTAACATTGGACAACGTACTGTGTTTAGCACTTTGAATATCTCAGCAACGGTTGGGCGTAGAATCACAATTTAAACACCACAAAATGATTGTTTTGCGGAACTGAACAGATTGGTAAAAGCAAATGTGAAGTTTACATAAAAATAAACTGAGGAAAAGCCAAAAACCTTTTTCCCATAAGATTAACATGGGAGATTTTATGAGCAGGTTTTTTTGGATTTTCTCCGCAACCACTTAACCTAGGTTAATAATTCAAAATACTGAATTATTTGTTTTTTTAAGCTCTATAACATGGTCAAAACCAAAATTAAGTTTTTTAAAAATTGTAGGGTGAAAAATGCAAAAAAGCGATTTTTGGAAAATTT
This sequence comes from Allygus modestus, assembly GCA_963675035.1. Lineage (NCBI taxonomy): Eukaryota > Metazoa > Arthropoda > Insecta > Hemiptera > Cicadellidae > Allygus > Allygus modestus. The sequence continues at coordinate 128,052,413 of OY776114.1, read as the reverse complement.
AAAACCCCCCTTCTCATGGTCCGATTTTTCTGGTTTTCGAACTTAAAGTCATGAATGTCATTTTACACATTTGAGCCAAATTTCATCAAAATCGGACGTTTTTTACTCAAGTTATCGTGTTAACGGACACACACACACACACACACACACACACACACACATATATATATATATATATATATATATATATATATATAAATTTGAACGAATAGTGTTTTTGGCATCTGGGGACCACAAAACAAAAAGTTATCATGGTCTCGGGCTTAAGTCTTACCATGAGACCTACGGTAATAGCTTCTTCCCTATAGGGGAAATTCGCTAAAACACCAAACTGATTGTTTTGTAGAGCTAAACTGATTGGTAAAACAAAGTGTGAAGTTTTTAGTAAAGTTATCTGAGGAAAATCCAAAAATCTTTTTCCCATAAGATTAACATGGGAAATTTTATGGACGCGTTTTTTGACTTTTCTCTACAACCACTTAACCTAAATTAATGATTCAAAATACTAAATTATTTGTTTTTTTAAGTTCTATAAGATGGCTAAAACCAAAATTAAGTGTTTTTAAAATTTTAGGGATAACAATTCAAAAAACTGATTTTTGGAATATTTAAAACCCCCATTAAACCCCCTTCCCATAGTCCAATCGATCTGGTTTTCGAACTTAAAGTCATAAATATTACTCTACAGATTTTTACCAAATTTGATCAAAATCAGGCGTTTCTTTCAAAAGTTATCGCGGTAACGGACACATATATATATATATATATATATATATATATATACATATATTTGAACGAATAGTGTTTTTGGCTTCTGGGGACCTCAAAACCAAGATTTATCATGATCTCGGGCTTAATTCTTACCATGCCACCTACGGTAATAGCTTCTTTCTTATAGGGTAAATTCGCTAAAACACATTATGTTGTATTAAGGGATTTTACATTGAAAAATTCTGTTTTTCATATATTGATGTAGTTTTATCACACTTAATTCCCCCACACCAACATTTGATCCTGATGGGACCTCCTTCTAACCTCATAATACACAACACTGCCATCCAAATATTACATTTTAATAGAACAGCCAAAAATCAAATGTTTTCTATTTAAACAAAATTGCATCAGAGTGTTTGTTTAACTAATTATTTGATATCATTTAGTTTTTAATGCGGAAATTTGCTTCCCTCACGTCAGCGTACTGCGTGCAAACTCGTTTAAAACTGTCCCATTTGAAATGGTCTAGACTAAAATTGTAGATTTGTAAAACATTAGAATCAAAAAAATTATTTTTGAAACATTTTAAACCCCCTTCCCATGGTCCGATCTTTCTGGTTTCCAAACTTAAAGTCACGAATGCAACTTTACACATTTGTTCAAGGCTGTCATCAAAATCTTTTTTTAAAGTTATCTAGTTAACGGACGCATATACATTTGAACGAATAGTGTTTTTGGCATCTGGAGACCTCAAAACAAAAATTTTTCGTGAACTTGGGCTTAGGTCTTACCATGCAGCCTTACCTACGGTAAAATCTTCTTCCCTATAGAGGAAATTCGCTTAAACTTGGTTATGTAGCTTCAAATAGTTGAGTTAGCCTATATTGACATTTTCATAAAAACCCATTTTCTTTGTTCCTTGTTGCAGCAAACCTGCGCGCTCATCCCCATTGTCATTGTGATGGAGAATAATTCAAATGTTATACATTGCTTATTTGTGAATACAGTATATGTTCATAAAACTTGCTAAGTGGCTGTATGTGTTAAAACATTACTATTTGAAATTCGATGAACACACAGGTTTGGTACGACGTGGGTATTTTGAATTTCGGTCTTCAGTTTCGGTTGTGAAAATATGGATAATTAATGTCTATAGAGCCTATTTAGATTGTAAATATTTCAACTGGGCCGCTTATGGTTTCTGATCAAATTTCGAGTAATCCGGCACTTTTCCAAACCGGTGGTTACTAAACAATGGCTGGGAATCTTGTAAAGTGGAATGGTTATAAAAAAAGTTGTGACACTTTATCGATAAACTGATAATCTTCTATTACTTTCATCGACTTAAAGTTTTCAATTAAAATTCAATTATTTCAAATATTAGATTCTGCTTTTGAAGATTCGCAATAACTGAAATAACAATCGCCTATCCACATAACTATTGAGTCAAGTGTGTTAGATAATTAACAGTTAATTAAAAGTGATAGATGCACACACATCCGTGTAACTTGTTCATTAATTTGATTGGCTTCAACGCAAATTAACAGTATTTTAACTGTTACTCTAACAGCGCGTTATCACTCCCGCTATCAGACCAATCGTATAAAAGCCGAACTTGCAGTAAGGCCAACACACCGAGGCCAACGCTCTGACCGTCTGTTTCCAGCGATATCATGGCTAAGACGTTCCTCGCTAGCTGCGTGTTGATTGTCATTATGGTTGCAACCTACGTCGATGTTGTAGTCTCACAAGAAGATTGGCCAACGGACCCACCGCCTGTAGAAAACACCACAACGCCGATACCGAAGATTGCGTCCGTAATAAACATCTTAAATAATTACATCTTTAAATTGTTGCCTTAAGGATGTTAAGGTAAAATACTTTTAAAAGCAGACTTCAGGTAGATAAATATTTTATATTAGCACGAGCACTACTTTCTATTTAAAAATGTTATTTGGCACATTATCAATGCAAACGTTTAATGTGTAATGATTTGGAGTCAATAAATACAACTAAACTAAAATGTTTTTTTAATAACCCTAATAACCCTAATAACCTAATAACCCTAATAACCCTAACCCTTTAAATCAGTCAGCACAGAACAGTAGTGTACAAATATATTCTGTTACAAGTTGGTATTATCATCATCATTGAGAAACGCCCCAGGTTTTTGTAGCGACATTCCAGCATAACAGGAACCACAATGAATCTTTATTAGGAATTGTGGTTACTGAGATGCAGTGATCACCAAGTCAGTCAGTGACTGAGTGTTGTTCGGTAAATATAAGTAGATAAGTCGTCCATTCTACATCGTATGTTCTTCACTCAATGCTGAAAATGTGCACTTAACAGCTGGTTATGGAATTAATGTTCATAAGTTATCATTTGACCCAATCCGTATTTTGTGTCCATAAGATTAACATTGAAATCTTGGGAGCTAACGGAGCGGAGCTCAGGGATTTTTGTGAAACCAGGCCTTACTGTGAGGAACCATATTCTTGTTCTTTTATTTTTTATAATATATATATTATTTATTAACTAATTTTATTAGTATTACTATGTAGTTTAAAACAGTTATAAATTTAAGTTTTTTCAACATTGATACACAACTTTTGTAGTTGTTATTACAATAAAGTATTGTTATTATTATTATTATTATTATTGTTACCATGCAAAATTTAAGTTTTATATCCATTTAAGTTTTTTACATACAGAGATAACTCGTTATTGTAAAAATATAAATTTAATTAAATATACCAAATTAAAGGCATCAATGAAAATAATAAAAAATACCCTGGAGTGAGTGATCAAATATGTTCGAAAAGATTGTTATTCCAACAAAATGCCCCCGTTGCAGCAAACCTGCATAATCAGCGAATTTCAAATGTTACATCATTATCATGAGTACTACCATTGATTATAAATATAATTAATTCTGGGATAAGAACTAATAAAAACAAAATATAAATGCAAAGTAATACAAACAAAATAGGGAAATAATTAATTAGCTTCGGTTACTAACAATGGCATTATAAGATATCTTGTAAATTAAGTAATACAACAGGTATCTATAGCATTTTTTTCACCAACGAAAATTAATCAATCAGCGAGCATGGCTCGGTCCCCCGGAACAGATATATCATATGGACTATGCCAACCTTATGAAATACGAAAGTTTTATTAATGGTTGTTTTTCAGATCAATAATTCCAATATTTTTGCTCTCCAACGCCGATCCTAGAGAACCTTAAAACGTGTCAAGGATACACAGAGTAATTGGGCACTTCGTGGATTAAGGGCCAACACGCCTGGGAAAATAGGAATTTTAACCCGCGCTACCGATTAAAACAAGTTCGCACGCAGCATGCTGACGTGACGGAAGTGAATAATTTCCAGATAAAAACTCAAAACCAGTGTAAAAACATACCTTTATTCCAATTTTATTTAAATCTGAAAACATTGATTTTTGGCTGTTCTGATGCTCCTGGTTTCATTTACCTGCAATGCTAGGATTACAATTTTCGCATTTTAAGTTTGGAAGAAGGTCCAGTCAGGCTTTAAAGTAGGCGCCAGGTTGCTGAGAATGATACAAATACACCAACAAATGTATAACATGCTTCCTAATGTAAAAACCCCATAAGACCACGTCCTGTGTTTATCGAATGTACATTTTCTTTAATAACTCGGTAAATATTTATGCTTGAATTTCGAGAGAGGGCTTAAAACATTCGCTTCAGTAATTCCCATCTTAATACATGAATTACTTTTATGTCCGGGGCTTGTCTGACACTGTTTGGGCCCAAAAACTTGAAATTTGAAAGAATGATCCCCAAAAAGAGGATCAGAGTTATCCGATTGTTTTGCCCAACGAACTTGTCCAACTGATTATAGAAAGGAACGTCCCTACCAAATTGTAAGTAAACAGGAGAAAAATGTCACCGCTAGAGTGCATACACATATATATATATTTATAATTTTGGACGACCCCCCAAACTGTGTTCAGGGGGTCACGTTAGGAAATTAACAGAGGTGTAATTGTAATATTCAACGATATAATAAATATATTAGACTTATTTTTACTAATTATTCATTTTTTGAATGAGTTAAGTGTTATTACGGATGTAAATGCTAATCGTGTGTAAAATATTATTACTAGGATTGATGTTAATGTAAAAATTGTTAGAATAAAAATGTGTTTATTACAGATTAACATTTGTATAATTATTATTTTTGATACAAAACCGATTATAGGTGGGAAACCTCCTACCGTGCGGGTCATGCTAATAGTTCACTTTCCATAGGAAATTCACTAATGATAGTATACTGGCCGCGTTGAGCACACGCAGGTAATTGCAAGTTCCCCTCTGAGTTCCTTTCTGGCCGACGCGCTTCTCCTCACCTTGCATTTGTTCTCCTTTTCTATCTGCAAGTTTTCCGAAACTCAGACGAAATTAAGCTTCGCTATCGAAAACATCAATGGAATGGTAACTCGCTATAAAAAATGTGTTTGATGAAGTTTCTTGCGCTGTTAACACCAATATTTTACGTGTGTGTTCACGCCATCAAGAATCTGCGTCACCGGATGTTCCCATCTCAACAGTGGTGTTCGATAAGACCAATGTTACCTTTGTGACTCCGTTAGTCCTCACCTGATCGTCACATACGATTCATTTTGGTGTCAAATTAAAGGTTATTGTGTCCTCTAGTGAAATAATATTTTGAATTTTTATTACAAAGGGTGAGAAACTGAGAGAGCAATACACTTCAAAATGAATCGAGATAGCACGCAGCGAGCTGACGTGAGGGAAGTCAATCTCCGCATTAAAACCTTAAAAAATCTAAAAACTTGTTTTAATTGAAAAATGTTATTTTTGGCTATTCTGATGCTACTGGTTATATTTAAATTGACTATTAGGATGGCAATGTTGTAAATTATAAGGTTAGGAGGTGGTATAGTCAGGATAACAAGTTGGTATAGGGGTATTGGGGGTGGTAAAACTACATCAAGATTTGAAAAACAGACTTTTCCCGTGTAAAATACAACGTACTGTCTACATATGACAACGTACTGTGTTAATACAATTAACATTATCTTTAATAACTCGGTAAATATTTGTGCTAGAATGATGAGAGAGGGCTTAACACTTTTGGAATTTAACGTTAAATAATTTATAAATTCGGGGCTTTTCTGGCCGTTTTTGAGCCCAAAAACTCAAAATTTGAAAAATTAAAATCCCCAAAAAGGAGGTTAGAGTTGTCCGATTGTTTTCCCAACGAACTTGTCCAACCGTTTACAGACGGGAAGGTTCCTACCAAATTTCAAGTTAATCGGACAAAAATTGCGACCGCTTGAATGCGAACACATGTATAATACATGTATATATATAAAGTTTTTAGTGACTACCCAAAACTTGTTCAGGGGGTCACGTATGGAACTTCTATGGTGGTCCCAGGCTTAAGTTTCACCATGCGGGTTATGCTAATAGTTCACTTTTCCATAAGAAATTTACTAACAATCTACTTATATAAAACTAGACGGGTTCACTGACTGACTGACTCGCTGACATAAATTATGAGACACTTTCTGTAATCGGACCCTACTCGACCCCATACTTGAATTAAAGCTCTTGATGAGAAACCCACAGATCAATTGCCAAAAGTTAACATTTTTGAGTTTTTGAGGCACTTTTTGGGCGGGAAAAATTCCACTTTTTCAATTTTTCCACTTTGAGCACGTTTTGTACGGAAACGGTAAGAGATGCAAAAAATTTGAATATATAAATTGTAGAAAACTTAATTCCTTACTAACGATTTTTCGTCAGATTTAAGATCCGATCATTCGTTTAGATGCTATTCATCAGAGACGGAGTAATTTTTAGTGTTTTGGCCCATTTAAATATGTACAGTTTTGGAAAGCTGTTTTTATAAAAGCACACTACATTTGGCTATTATTACCACATATTTGCATCAGCTGATTAAAATAAATCTCTCGTGTAGGCAATAATTTGCTCACCATAAGGTTTATATAAATCAGCTGTTACAAGACATGTGAGCACATTATCACCTACACGGAGGTTCAATATCGCGAATATTGTTTGTTACGATATCGGAAAATGTCATCAACCGATTGTTTGTTCTATGGAATGAATTTAGCCCAGCGGATATGTTGTCAGGTTCACGGTCATGCGGTCTCGGGTTCAAATCCTACTTTTGATGTTTACTTTTTTATGTCTGAAATTTTTATTTTATTTTAGTTTTACGAGAATACATTTTATGTAATTATGTTGCATAACGAACAGCCACCATGCAGCTCTGCGGAGTTAGGTTAGGTTAGGTTATTATAATTTTGTCGTGAACTGCAGCCTAATCTTTTGTTATTTTTTATAAGTAAGTCCATTTATAGAACTCCAATTTAACATTGTAACCATAAGTTCTTATTTAACTCATATCTGATCGACTTTGAATTGAATAAGCTCTTTATATTTTGCTTCTATACACTTCGAAACAACTATCGTAGCCGGGAGTTCATTCGATAAAACGAACAAGCAGCCAGTAGCCAGCTAGTAAAATGTTTCGGTATCGAACCGATTTTGGGCCGTCTGTGTATGCTATAATATGGTTTATACCAATTTAATTTGTGTAGTTTTTCTTTGGTTAACGGACTTGAATAGTTGAGTTTGATTTAAACTTATTTTAACTGAGGAGTGCATGTGAGCGAAGCGAACTCCAAAAGGGGGTTTGTGGCGAAGTCAAAATTGTGGGAGTTTGGCAAATCGCAGGATGATGGAAGACGGCTCAAATTTAAGGTCTTGATCCTAGGGACTCGGGAAAAAAATAGCAGCATTTCTAAAAAGTTACTATGAAACGAGAATAACGAAAAACATCCCCCTTAAGAAAAGCATTGGGATTTAAAATCGTCTGCTTAGTTTACATGAAAACATATGTGATTAAGTGTCTCCTTTGTTTGCGAACTTACATGTGTTCCGACACATATTGTTTTATTTTCCTCGTAATGAGAGAAAATCAATTGAGGCAGAGTATTGGACCAAGGGGGCTATGGCCCATTCAAACCACTAGTTTGTTATAAAATCATAATGCCTAAATTAAGTAAATCGAAATTGTAATTCCCTTGAGAACCACAACTTTGACACCTAAACGAAGTTTTGTGACGATCGGGTGAGGAGTAGCGGAGGGACAAAGTTAACGTTGGCCTTAAAGGGACAAACTCCAAGATGGCATCCAACAACATCCGGTTAACACTCTTTGACAAACTCCAAGATGACATCCAAGAACTTCCGGTTAACACTCTTTGACAAACTCCAAGATGGCATCCAACAACTTCCGGTTAACACTCTTTGACAAACTCCAAGATGGCATCCAACAACTTCCGGTTAACACTCTTTGACAAACTCCAAGATGGCATCCAACAACTTCCGGTTAACACTCTTTGACAAACTCCAAGATGGCATCCATCAACTTCCGGTTAACACTCTTTGACAAACTCCAAGATGGCATCCAACAACTTCCGGTTAACACTCTTTGACAAACTCCAAGATGGCATCCAACAACTTCCGGTTAACACTCTTTGACAAACTCCAAGATGGCATCCAACAACTTCCGGTTAACACTCTTTGACAAACTCCAAGATGGCATCCAACAACTTTCGGTTAACACTCTTTGACAAACTCCAAGATGACATCCAAGAACTTCCGGTTAACACTCTTTGACTAACTCCAAGATGGCATCCAACAACTTCCGGTTAACACTCTTTGACAAACTCCAAGATGGCATCCAAGAACTTCCGGTTAACACTCTTTGACAAACTCCAAGATGGCATCCAACAACTTCCGGTTAACACTCTTTGACAAACTCCAAGATGGCATCCAACAACTTCCGGTTAACACTTTTTGACTAACTCCAAGATGGCATCCAAAAACTTCCGGTTAACACTCTTTGACTAACTCCAAGATGGCATCCATTAACTTCCGGTTAACACTCTTTGACAAACTCCAAGATGACATCCAAGAACTTCCGGTTAACACTCTTTGACTAACTCCAAGATGGCATCCAACAACTTCCGGTTAATACCCTTTGGCATGTTTTAACGTTTTGAAACGGAACATTCAAGTCTTAGGTCTTGTTACTAAGTTCGACCAATAAAGCATCACTAGCAATAAGATCGATGAAAAATATATGGAAGCTGGGTCTGATATCGAACCTTCACAATATTCTCAAGTTTGGCTCAGGATGCATGATTTTAAACTAATGTGTAATATAACAAACACCTACTGTGTTAGAGCAACATACAATTAGTAAATATACAGGAACCTACTGTTCCTTAATATTCTGACATAACTCAGTTTTACCGCGATAACATGTTTATTATTGTGCTAACCACAAACAACTATAAAAAAACGTAGTGTTTTGTGGTTGTCTGTGCTATAACATCCTAGTTTAGCACTAAAATAGTGCTAAATAGTGGTAAATAGTGGTAATTCAACTACATTCAAAGTAGATAGCCATTATAACAAACCTCATACACGCTCCGGAAAACTTTCCTACGCAAAAGAAGTGATTGAAGAGAACAATCAGCTTGAGAGAAATACAGTAAATATTTTAAAGGCCGGATTGTAGGTAGACAAATGGGAACTATAAGCCAGGTAATCCGGCCATCAATTGATGGGCACCTAACCTGCCGTAATCCGAGATGCTCGTCTGTCGGGCTTACCTCACAATTAATGGCCCCTACTCCTCGGCCGCAAATTAGCATCTAGATTGTCATCACGGCCGTTCAGTTATTGTTATTAGCTCTAATATACATCCAGACCGTGTTAACTGTGTGATTTGTCAATTTGCCCACTTGGTTTACAACCGGTGCTGTTACTTGTGATTAAGGAATTGTACGTTTGACAGGGTTGTATAAAGAGTTTCTCACATTGCAATCGGGTGACGGATTTTAAAATGGTAGAGAAATTCTTCTTCAAATGGTACATTTATCTCTATATATGAAAATCAATGTTTGTCTTTCTCTCCCCCCTCTCTCTCCCCCTCTCTCTCTCCCCCCACTCTCTATCTCTCTCTCACTCTCTCCCTCTCTCACTCTCCCTCTCTCTCTCTGTCTCTCTCTCTCTTATCCTTTTTGCGATAATATACCACTCATACCAGTGCGATGAAACTTTGCATTGTCATTTTGGTTAATCCTAGGACGGTTTATAGCCATTACGTTAATCCCCTAGTGGTCCCACTCCCAAATTTAAAAATTAAAATTGATTTTTATGGTTGAATAGCTTGTTAAGTTAAAAAAAAAACATAACAGTTTTTTTTCAGTGTGAAAACATTATTCTAAGTGATGCGACTCCTACTTTTATATGAAAGCTCTTGTACCTAGAGTAATCTTCAACCTTTTCCCGCAACATTTAAATATTGATATTTTTAACACAAAACTACCTATATTTTGTTTTAATTGTTAAATCTTTGGTGGTGAAGTTTTACCAAACATTTTATTTCACTATAAATCAACTTTTTTGTTATTGTCATCTACTTAGGTAAAAGACAAATATATTAAGAAAATAATAGTAAACACTTTTAAAAAATATATTTTGTGATTTTGTAAGTTTTAACTACAAACCTATTTACATTATAAACTTGATTATTCCAAAAAAAATTGTCTTCTATTTTAAAAAGAGATGGCAATCATTTAAATTGGTTAATTCGTTTAAAAGATAGAACTGGGGGTACTGAGCCATGCTCGGTGATATTTTATTAGTTTTCGTGGGTTAATACACCCAATATATAAATGTTTTATGGTTATTTTATTTATAAGAAATCTTCGACTTTTATTTTAAATTTTGGTTACCAAATATAATTAATCACCTCTCTATTTTTTTAAGTTTGTGGAATTAGTCCTGGAATCTTTTTTTAACCTCACCCCCCTCCCCTTCCCTTCATAAGAACAGATTTGCTTCGCTCAATTGCCCTTTTCCGCATATTAGCATCACTTCAGTTCAATCCCCCTTTATGTAGTATTATTTTATATATACACGTTTTATCAATTTGGATACGCCCGCTCGATATGAAATCTTTATTCAATGGTTCCAGTCATCGTTTTCTACAATAACTGTTACTTTGACTCATCACACTGGTTATTTATTCTTAGCTGTTTTTGATTATTCTGATTTTATTTGAAACTCAATACGTGCCCCCAATGTTAAAATTTCTAATTTTCAAATGAGTTTTTAACAAAATTTTCGTTATCCCGGGGTTGAAGTTTTAACCAACAGATTTTTTCTGTCCATAATCCCAAAGTTTAAAATCGTTCCGCTGGATTCCGAGATAAATTTTTCAAATAAACAACCAAAAATTGCTCGCATTAGTGTTTAGAATTTAAACTTCGACCACTATAGGCTAGACTTCAACTTTTCACTGTAACATCGATACTATAAAATAACGTGTATACATTTATTAATGCGATTTGTTATTATTGTCCTTCCAATAAATCATTTACTAAAATAAATTACCATGTTGTCAATAAAAGTGATTGTTTTCAGTCTTTATGACTTTCAAATCATCATGTAAACAAAGCGGAACCACCGCTGATCGGCCAGATACATTCAACCACAAACTACTGTCAGGGCTGCAGACCGGGAAAACTATTTTTACTGGCAGCGAAACAATTTATTTGCTTTTTGTGGGTTGCCGTGCCTGATGCACTTTATTACACTAGCCGCCAGACTGCAATCCTGGGTGACGGAACCACCACAAAAACAAAACTGCCTCGTGCAGAAAACCGAGCGACCACCGCAGCCAAAACAAAATATTCATATTTTAAACACAACGATGATAGTCTCCCGTTCTGCTCAACCGCGTGACCGTAGGCTATAAATTAAGTATTGGAAAACTTCATTGGGTCCATTTTGTGATTTTATTTGTGATGTGAAATGTTTATTCAATCTAAAACAATTTACTAGGTTGTAACTTCTTGAAGGTTATTTAATATCCTAAAGGTACTTGAATTACTCTTATTTCCATAAATGTAGACTACGCAAAAAAACATATATTTTGTACTACAGTTTAACATTTTTAAAACTGTGTTTTTTCAGACTTTCAGGAGTTTCAGGAGAAAGTCTTTGTACCTGTTTGAGGATTGAAAAATATTAACACCTCAGCTACATCGAATTTCAAAGTTCCAACTTTCGATCTTGTAAATACTTTAAAGCCATTTGTTGGAACAAGGGTTTATATATTTTCACCATTTCGCTCTTTACCATTTATCCAAAATTCATTGTGTCGATTTGTTACCCAGCAATTGATTACTGACATAAATTAAATTGGTGCTTGGCTGTTAATATTGATAATTATTTTAACGCTAACGGCATGCACTAAATTGCGTCTTACACTAAACTATACATGGTATTTATCAATTATGTTAAATAAATTCAGGATTTGTTCCCTAGTTCAAATGGAATATAAAAGCATGCAAATATATGGTCTAACGCTCCTATTTCCATTTGTGTCAGAACGTGATTTTCAATAAATACGTCATATCTTAGGAACTACTTGAGACTTGACTTAAAGCTTAACACTTACCACATGTATTATTTGTATTTCACTTAACATTTAACTATTGTAAATTGTTTTCAAACTAAAATAAAAATGTAAAGTTCTATAATAAAACATGTAATTAAGACTATGGCAACAGGATTGTGAATAACCGAATGACTGCAATATTTAAAAATTAAACCGTTCGATTTTTACGATTTACAAACTATTTGCACGGTTTCACTATCGCAATTATCGATTGAATGATCTCTAAAATCTTTATACCGTGTTTGGGTATCAAAATCGTGTATCTTTTATACCTGAATAAAATCTTTTAATGTTTGCCCTTGGTCAATTTATATATTGGAAGCATTACTTTTTGTCAAAACAACCTTTTTTCTAAAACTTAGATATAAACACTTGCAATTTAAATCTTCTAAAACAATATCATTCCCATCAATTATCATAGAACAACATTTTACAAACGTCAACTAACATACAATGGAATAAAATGTCTGACCAGTTTATAAATTTACCTTATGAAGGAATTAAGTAAAATGTAAATCTTATCTTGTTGGAAAAACGTTGTATACAATGGATTAATATATGTATGATCAAAACCACCACTGAAGTGTATATACTTTCAAGAAACAATAGCAAAAGAATAATACTACAGCACAAAGAAAATAATACTAATTTATATTATAATAATACTACAAATTACTATATCTAGTTTTATGTAATAATTTGTAAATCTTATACAACAATTTTTCGAAGCAATAAAATGTAAAGGGTAATTGAAAAAGAATGGCTATATTTGAAAAATTGACTGTTTCGAGTAGGATCAACATATCGAGGCGAATATCGTATGGAATTAAGGAGGAGGATTGGGAGTTTTAGCGAATTTCCCCTATAGGGAAGAAGCTATTACCGTAGGTCTCATGGTAAGACTTAAGCCCGAGACCATGATAACTTTTTGTTTTGAGGTCCCCAGATGTCCAAAACACTATTCGTTCAAATTTATATATATGTATATATATATCTATATATATATATATATCTATATATATATATATATATATATATATATATATATATGTGTGTGTGTCCGTGAATGCGATAACTTGAGTAAAAAACGTCCGATTTCAATGAAATTTGGCTCAAATGTGTAAACTGACATTTATGACTTTAAGTTCGAAAACCAGAAAAATCGGACTATGGGAAGGGGGGTTTATGGGGGTTTTAAATTTTCCAAAAATCTGTTTTTTGCATTTTTTACCCTAAAATTTTTAAAACACTTAATTTAGGTTTAGACCATGTTATAGAGCTTAAAAAAACAAATAATATGGTATTTTGAATTATTAACCTAGGTTAAGTGGTTGCGGAAAAAATCCAAAAAACATGCTCATAAAATCTCCCATGTTAATCTTATGGGAAAAAGGTTTTTGGCTTTTCCTCAGTTAATTTTACTTTAAACTTCACATTTTCTTTTACCAATCACTTCAGCTCCACAAAACAATCATTTTGGTGTTTAAATTGTGATTCTACGTCAAACCGTTGCAGAGATATTCAAAGTGCTAAACACAGTACGTTGTCCAATGTTATCCTTATGGAGAATAAATAAAATTTGATATCTTGATTATTTATGAATGTATATTGATGAAATTTGGTATATGGCTTCATGTTGTACTGGTATATTGATAATTGCACAAAAAATAAATGTTTTGTTGATTGTCCCCTAGCAGCTAACCTGCATACTCAGCCCTAATGCTATTCTTATGGAGAATAAGTAACGTTTTATATCTCCCTTAATTATGAACATAAATTAATAAAACATGGTAAGTAGCTTCACCTGGTTCAGTTATATTGATAATTGCATAAAAACTCATTTCTTATCTTCCTCGTTGCAGCAAACCTGCGTACTCAGTCCTAATGTTATTCTTATGGGGAATAAATAAAATGTAATAAATCACTTATTTATGGATGTATTTTTGTCAAACTTGGTGAGTGGCTTTATGTACTAGTGAGAAACATATCAATGCATTGGAAATTCGCTGAGTACGCAGGTTTGCTGCGACGGGGGGTATTTGGTTTTACAATGTGTAGTAGTCGTTGCGTTGTGTTGATGGGCCGTCGGCCTTGGTGTCCAAAATAGCCTTGTGCGTCACTGACCCTGACTAGCCGGTAAGTACGATGTGGACCGCGCAGCAGAAAACTCAGTGTGTGCTTTGGTTTACACAGCTGAACAATTGATTGTGGATGTTCAAAGTAATTTTAGACAAACTTATGATTGTTGCGATGCACCTGACAATAAATCCATTCTTATTGGCTGCCATCGCTACTGTCGCTCCAGCATTCAAGGCGAGAAATAGAATATTGTTTTTTATCTGCCGTGCTACTATTGGGGCACATATCGCAACTTATTAAGAGATTTTTAAAAACTCCAAACTTTCCTTTTTATTTTAAGACCATATTCGGCTCAATATGTTCATCCTACTCGAAGTAGTCAATTTTTCTAATATGGTCATTCTTTTTCGATGACCCTAATTTCGATGTATTTTTATTTATTTATTTAATTGAAACACTCCTAGGGACCCAATCGAAAGATTCAGCGAGATGTGCAATGTGCTTATGAAACATGTTTAATTTCTTTTGACCCATTGAATAATTTGATTTATTTTATAGAGAGTAAATGTTATAACCTTAACGAATTATTATAGGAATAACATAAAAATTACAAATGCATAATTAATAAGAACTAGTCGATACCCCGTTCACCCCACGGCAATAAGAACTAGTCGATACCCCGTTCACCCCACGGCAATAAGAACTAGTCGATACCCCGTTCACCCTACGGCAATAAGAACTAGTCGATACCCCGTTCACCCCACGGCAATAAGAACTAGTCGATACCCCGTTCACCCCACGGCAATAAGAACTAGTCGATACCCCGTTCACCCCACGGCAATAAGAACTAGTCGATACCCCGTTCACCCCACGGCAATAAGAACTAGTCGATACCCCGTTCACCCCACGGCAATAAGAACTAGTCGATACCCCGTTCATCCCACGGCAATAAGAACTAGTCGATACCCCGTTCACCCCACGGCAATAAGAACTAGTCGATACCCCGTTCACCCCACGGCAATAAGAACTAGTCGATACCCCGTTCACCCCACGGCAATAAGAACTAGTCGATACCCCGTTCACCCCACGGCAATAAGAACTAGTCGATACCCCGTTCACCCCACGGCAATAAGAACTAGTCGATACCCCGTTCACCCCACGGCAATAAGAACTAGTCGATACCCCGTTCACCCCACGGCAATAAGAACTAGTCGATACCCCGTTCACCTCACGGCAATAAGAACTAGTCGATACCCCTTTCACCCCACGGCAATAAGAACTAGTCGATACCCCGTTCACCCCACGGCAATAAGAACTAGTCGATACCCCGTTCACCCCACGGCAATAAGAACTAGTCGATACCCCGTTCACCCCACGGCAATAAGAACCAGTCGATACCCCGTTCACCCCACGGCAATATGAACTAGTCGATACCCCGTTCACCCCACGGCAATAAGAACTAGTCGATACCCCGTTCACCCCACGGCAATAAGAACTAGTCGATACCCCGTTCACCCCACGGCAATACTATACTATATACCACAATCTCACAGGTATATAGTATGATGTTTGTAAATTGTATATTATAAATCAGTGTTTGACTAAATAACATTTTCCATAAGATTAACTTTGGAACTTTAAAAGCCCATGGAGCCCTGAAATTGGATATAGTTCAAACCCACAAAAGGAAAATAAGAGAGTAAGAGTTTGGTTAATACCAAACATGTACACACAGTAATAATTTAAGAAGCCGAGAATTTCCAAAAAAATCAAGGAACTGTTAATAATTTTGATTTCGATTTTAAAAAGAATATCTAAATTACTGTCAATTTTATTCATAAGTGTGCTTTATTTATTGTTTTGTATTAACTGACAATTTCCGTTGACAAATAAGTAAATAAAAATCAATGTGTATCATGAAGTTTGAGTACACGTCCTGAATATTTGATCGGGTTTAACCCTTGGAAGAACAAAAAACATCTATACTTCCTCCAAGGTTTAACCCTATAGTGATCACTGGAATAAGTGGGCAATTACTACATTTTATAGGTATATATTTTTCATACTGTATGTAAATGAAAATTAAGTGTACATAGGTATGTTGTCGTATCTCACGTGCAAAACACATGCCTTCGATTAGACTCAAACTTTATACATCAACACAACTAGATTCTACCTTATTTACTCATCTCCGAGTAGGCTTGAACGGTAGTCAAAATTACCTAAATATAAATACCTAACTAATCTTGAGTGAGGGATTACAACTTCATGGTTACAATAAACTGTGTGAATTAGGTGCTGGGTTATGAAAAACAACATTTTAAATTATAAATATTTATTGAATAAACTACGTAGATGACAAATCAAATCAACGTCTTACAAATACTGGGTTGTTCCAAGTTCACCAATGAAACTTGGTGCCAATATTCTTGGGTGTCACCTTGCCAATGAATAGACACACATTTGTATGACATTCAATGACATTACGGTTAGAAAAAAAAGTATTTGATTATTAAGTAGATCCCTAGATAAGCTCTTCCAAGGAACCCCGTTTTCATAACACAAAAATAAACCGTTTTCTTATTATATAATTAAGTTATTAGTTGTAATGGTTTCTTTACGGGTACCAAGCTTAATTTTACAGATAACTACTAATCCAAGGCAAAACGTACACATAAACCAAGGTGGCAGTTTTGCCTTATGGTAAATACACAATAACGAATGATGCTTCAGTTTAATTATATACTTAAATCATAATATCACAAAGAACCAAAACACTACGTGCCGGTTTTATTCGGGCAGAATCGTCCTGTAACATCGCCCTTTCATCGTTTAATATAAATAAATCATATCTAAGTCTTATTTCTCTAATATGAAACGAACACACAAAAACCAAAGCGAGTATAAAACCAAAACACTACTTACACAGTAATACATTATCATGAGTATTATACTTGAAATTATACTATTGTTGTAGAATCAAACATTTTACTTAACATTAGGCTGCTAGGCGGACTGGTGGAACCAATTATGCTGATAGAGGAAAAACTGTGTACGATTTGTCGTCAATGATCTTATACTTGTCCTCTCTAAAGAGGGGGAAATTGCCGTAGATCTGGGTTATCGCTCGGGCGAAGACCTCGAGCAGAACCTTGGGCAGGGGCTCGATGCCCGCCATCTCGGCCAGTTTGTCGTAGTATTCCGCGTCCTCGTCCACTGTTGTGTTGAAGTACATCTTCTTGGGCACCTTGGGGTCGATGAGCTTCCTCTTGGCGTGCTCCTCTATGTCTTGGAACATCTCGTCCCTCGAGGGGAGGATGGAACCGTCCTTCAAGGTCTTCATAAAGAATCGTACCTGAAAAAGGTCGGAATTGTCAAATCCTTAATCCCAACGTTAACATTTATAGCACTAGAACAATATTAATTTAATTTGAATTTAAAGTAAAAATATCATAGCAGCTTTTTCAAGTTATATATGAGTCCGATTTTAGTCTCCCAATACACTTCCCCTTCACGTTTCTTGCCTAATAAAACGAGACTAGAAATAAGACGACGATCTATTTATTTACTCTTATTTACTTTCAATCTCTTGTGCAGTCTAGTCTAATGCAGATTTCTAAAGTTAATGATCTTGCTGAACTAAGGGTCGTTTCGACCCTAGTAGTCTTAGTTCTGATAGTAAATAGTAGTAATAAGACAGTAACTGCGTTTACTGTTATCCAACAGGATTGTGCAGGATGACTGAAGAGCTGGAAGGTTTTGGATTCCCCTTCAATTGGACTCTCCCTCCGATTTGAGCCCCATTCAATTGGTTCAATTATATTTCCCCTTCAATTGGATTCGATTGGGCCCCATTCAATTGGGCCCCATTCAATTGGACTCCTCTTCAATTGAACTCCCCTTCAATTGTATTCCCTCTTTAATTGGATCCCCAATTCTATTGGTATCCCCTTCAATTGGACTCCCCTTCAGTTGGATTCCCCTTCGATTGGACTCCCCTTCAATTGGAACCCCTTCAATTGAACTCCCCTTTCTCACCTGAATGTCGAAGGTAGGGAACTGCATGGACATGCACAGGTTGCCCAGGAGGCACATGGTTGGGTTGTTGGCATTGATGAAGTACTTGTAGAGAGGATACACTAGACCGTCGTCCTCTCTGATGCCACATGACTCGTCCATGAAAGTGTAATTGCACTTGAAACCTGCACAGATACATCAGAAATCTTTTTTTTCTTAGATGGAAAAACGGGATCCGGGTATGTTTGCAATATCTAAGTAAAATAGGATGGCGTTGTTATATATAAGACACGAAGTGGGACATGAATGTCTCAGTAGCGAAAAATAAACGGTCGGGAACTAAGTTACAGTCTAACAAAAGGTCTATTTCATAAATATGTATTTTTAAACACATACTCTTTATTGTTTTTAAATGCTTCCAATTCCAATGAGTTTTAAGACAACATGGTAAGATAAAAATTCAAAAGAACAATTGTTAAACTTGCTACCCATTGAGCTTAGACAATCACAACAATTTATCTTCCACTCAAAAGAGGTCAAATAAAATAGCAGGATAAAATAGTTATGAGTTATTAGGTTACTTTATGAGTAATACTGAAATTATGAGTTTGGTTGTTCCAAAACTAAAGTAATCTACGGATTTTTCTATGGAAATATTAATTTTTTAAACGTATAAATTTAAATGTTCTAATTTATTATATTTGCGCATTTTAAGTATAATCCTGGCTTATTCTTCTTTTATTAGTGAAATACATATTTGAGATTTAAGAAATTCCGGTAAGTTCAAAATTATAAAACCTAATCATATGAATATTTTACTCGATAGGTTAATACATTTACTGTAATCTCCATCACGTTCAAACACTTTTAGACTTTTCAGCCGTATGATTCTAATTACCTGTACAATATACTACAGCATCAACCTTCTCAATACTGCCGTCCATAAACTCTGCCGTATCTTTTGTCATCGTCGCAACATCGGTTTTCAGGGTCACATTTTCCGCCAGAGTAAGATTCTTCTCTTCAAATCGATCCGAATGATGTGACAAGAAAACCTGTTGTGATTCAAAACATGTCTTAGAAAATTAGGCTTGACTCAAGAATGGATCAAAATGCATTCCCATGGGCGATAAATTACCCGTGGGACTCTTAAAATCAAAGTTTAGAGTAAACTAAGAAAATAAAATTAGATATGTTATTAAGTTGAATTTTGGTATTTAATCTTTTAAGAATTATTGTTATCAATTTATTACAGTGTATTCTGTACACTTTTCTAAAAATAAAGGGATTTATCACATTATTTTTGATAATTAATGATAATAATAGTTCACATATTTAAATAATTAAATTTTAAATTATTATTAAATATTTAAATAGTTAAATAATCATTTTAATTCTATACACAAACATTTGTTTAAATCACTTACAATTTGAAAATGGATATATTTTTTTCCAATTTCATCTTGTAACACAAAGCTATAATATTTATGCACTGTATTATCAATTGAAATGGTAGGTTGTTGAATATCTCAGAACCTGAATCGTTTTGACTAACGTTAGCTGCGACAATGACATGGACTCGACTAATTTCGTTTCAATTTAGTGTAAATAACAAACAAATAAAATTAATTTTAAATTATAATTGAACATTTAGAAGTTTTGTTGCAAATTGCATTCTCAAACAGTAATAATTCTACACACATGTTAGTTTTAGTAACATTTATCTACAAATTAGTACCACCAAAACAAAATTTTGGCTTGAATCTCTTACACAAAGTCTTTCAAATTTACAAGTGTGTTCAGAAAGCCTTCATTTTAAAGTGATTCAGCTCTTTATACTTACTTCTCCTCAGTATCTGCATATATAGATCCTTTGACTTAGGATCTATATATCCGGCCTGTGAGGGCCATTTCTCTCGAATCCACTGGGTGGCAAATACACAACTCTACAAACAGATCATGCACAGTCAGGCAAGCACTTGTACAAGAGAGGAGGGGATGGAAGCAGGGTTAAACAACCTCTTGTGCAGTCTAGTCTACAGCAGATTTCTAAAGTTAATGCTCTTGCTGAACCAAGGGTCGTTTCGACCCTATGCTGATGCGTAATGCCGTGCATCCCCTAGGTTACAGTTACCTTAGAGGCCTTAGGCCTCGGTGTCCCCACTTACGATTGGTTCTGCCTTCACCTATGCTTGCAGCCTTGGTGAAAGCTAAGAACACAAAACAGCATTTTAACAACACCAGTATTGTCTTAGACGAACACACCCTGCTAAACATGTATGTAGGTGCTATAAACAAATAGGTTTAGTTTTTATGATTTTATATGCCTCGCATTTTTTTATTCAAACCCAAATGAAATATTTGTTACATTACATATACATGTCGAAATTAGTAATATATGGTAAATAACTTTTACAGTACAGTGCGAATGTAAAACTACTTAATTGACGAATTAGTGCTCGTTTATAACTGTTGAGTTTTTTCTGATGTTTCAACCATTAATCAATGAAAATTCATAGTTATAATTACACATGAGTCAATTTTAACCCTCCACCACTCGATAAAATAAGTTGCATATTTGGTCAATTCAGGCTGCGTAAAAAGTCAGTTGACCGCCGCATACCAGGTTAGCGTCCATTGTTCATCTCTTACGTATCTTATGTGGTATCGCATTAATCTATTTTAGAGTTGTCGAATATGTTAGTGTGTATTGAGTGACCTGCTAGGTCACCGACTTTACTCCGTGTGATTTGGACACATGGGGACTGTAAAAGATAATGTGTTTTCAGTGTAACCTCTAAGTTTAGATCATTCGAGAGAACTAATAGCGGACGATTTCAAAACTTTGTTTACACCACAGTTTTGTAACAAAATGTGCAAACTAGTGATAAAAAATCGTATGAAAACTAAGTCGGCATCTTCGAGCAGTTTATGTAACAGCTAAATTGCAATTACAATATTATAATAAGGACATGTTACATCCAAATAGCATTTTCGGTTATCTGATTTTTGCCGCACACTGTATATTCAAATGATTTTAATACATCAATGCGTTATTTTCAAACTGTAAGACGTAAAACCCGTTTTAAAGCTTTTTAGAAAATAATTGTCATATAACTTGTCAACCCCCTAAATCTCCTCTTTTTTTCTTTTTTGAATCGAACTGAGCAAGAGTGCTTACAGGAAACGACTCTTTCATAAATCTGTTTTCTATATTTTATTTTATTTAATGGCGACAAAATGTCAGTCGGATACCGAATCACACAGGTCAAAATGAGACTAAAATAACTGCTGAATTGTTGCTTTGAATATTTTCGAGACATTTGTTGACATTGATATAATCATTGTGCCAATCCTCCCTCCCCGTTCCCACCCCTGTTTTACCTTCGCCGCGCACTTGGAGATGTGGTGGGTCAGGTCCAGGCCCGAGGCTCCGCCCCCGATGATGACGACGTTCTGCCCTGAGAACTGCTCGGGCACCCTGTAGTCGTGACTGTGTATCACCGTCCCCTGGAACTCAGCCACCCCCTCCACCTTGGGGTAGTACGGCGTGTTGTTCAGCCTGGATACAAACACGATGCAATGTAAAAGGAAAACTTGATTATTGTAAGTTGTCTCAAGGGGATTACATTACCTCTCTTATTATCTCTTATAGGGGGGGGGGGGTGCGAATCACAAAAAAAGATCATTTGTTATTCGTAATCAGGTTATTCACAGCATGTTTACATGTTTAAAATCAGGTAAAATAAATAAATAACGTTCTTATCACCCTTAAAACAGGAATCCTATACAATCGATGCTATGTTGTTACATCATGTAAAAACGTTATTTAAAATTCACTGTCGATGATAAGTTGATGATGTTCAATGATGTGTGGACATTTGTCATAATTTATTTATTTATGTCATAATTAGATAAAGACAAGTTCCACACGTTTCAGGTTATGGAATCTGATCCCATATTCAGGTGCAAAAAATGCATGAAGTTTCCTCGGGTGCTTCAAGAGCCTCAACTTCAGAAACCCTTCGTGCTTGAAGACGAGATCAGATCCCAGACTCTAAAACATCAGGAAGGTTTTTTTTATTCTTTAGTGACGGCAAATGTTTGCACAAATGTCAAAGACGTCAATAACTTGAGCATCTGACTAGGTCAATGCCCGGCCAATGATCATGTAAATACAGAATTCGATTCTTCCTCACGAAGAGGAGTGACACGACACGCGTAAAAACACAATTATCACGATTTAAAGCTAAACGTAAACTAATTTATGTGTAATATAACTCAGTGTGTGACTTTATCCTAATCCAATGAGATACAAAAATACAATCTCGGAATAGTGTTCTAAAGACCTTCCAAAAGACCTTCACATATCAGACGGATTTATATAAAAGATAGAATGATACTTATATGTTTATACTTATATTTTTATAGCTCCTTGAACCATACTTTATAATTGAAAAAGAAACATGGGTTGCCACACTCCAAATGTTTCTTAAACTCAGATGAGAAGGGCAGAATTCGTGATGCAGATGGTATTATAAAATCCAAATTTATCAAAATTAAATATTGCTCGATTTCGAGCAACGTATATAAACTAGTATATGTTTAATGGCTGATATGTGTGAATACAGTGTACGTTTAACTATATGTGTTAGTCTAGTAAGACTATTTTATTCCATTGTGTTTACAGTAATCAACATGGAAGTGGTAACAACAGCAATCACGTGGACATAACTTGCGTTGTTACTTTATTTGAAATCATCTAACCTTATTCTATAGAGTCCTATGACGAATGCTCCCTGATATCTTGGCCCGACCTCTTACCTAATCCATTTAACTGTCTTCTGGTCAGCCTATCACGGCACTGTAACGTTAGTTATCAGTTTTTTCCTCCTGATAACCCCGCCCGAGGCCCGCTGACCTTGACGGCCTTCAACACATGTCACGTTGAGCTACTCTTGGAAGATTCCCTTTTTTCTTTAGACTATCTACTAAGTATTCCATTTGTCACATATTATATAGTCCCGAATAAAAGAGAACTTACCATAAATTACAATGTTAGATAATGTACTTTTTTAATAAATCCAAACCACATGATACATTCCTTGTACTGTTTAAATTTATTGGTCTTGAGCATCCAGGAAAGTGATTTTGTAATGAAGAAATGTGTTAAGACCGACATTAGAGCTTTGAAAATGTATGTGGGTGAGACCCTGTAAGCCGATATGTTTCTTACATCTAAACAAAAATGGGTTTATGATGACGACAAATTGTATCAAAATTAATGTAGGTTTAAAAAAAAAACATTTAAATACGTTTAGATATTGGAAAATATTAAATAGTTAAGACAAATCGACTTGATATGACAGACGAACTGATTGACTAAGTAAGAACTGTACTCGTATAACTCGACGTGTAAACGAAAATCCATTTTGTTAACACCATTTTCAAGTTTAATGTAACATATCTGAGAAATATATGTTACTAGCTGCCTGAATCTCTGCATGCTAACCAGCCTTACTAGCTTTAAGTCCAAGGTACACACATATGTAATCCGCTTTATATCCTAAAAGAATTTTTTGAGTCTGAGATTGAAATTACTTGACTGTTAGACTAGGTTATTTATATTTTTACATTTATATTTAATAACTTGACAATGCCTATTTCAATCATTGTATTGGTCAATGGCAATAAAAATTTCTGATTTCTGATTCTGATTTCTGATTTCTGATTTCTGACTAGCTGTTCCCACAGGCTTCGCCCCGCAAATAATTTATAAAAACTATGTCAGTTGTGTGTGCTGCATTCTGTGGTTAGCCCGTGTAACTACTACGAATCAAGATCAGCTGTTTGTATTTTCATTAGCTCAAACAAAATTGAATGTCCATAAGGAATACCCTACATGGGAACTTTGTCGGGATCTCTGGCGGAGCCCTAGAGTCAGATCAGGATGAAAACCATTTAGTTTTCCTATTTTAAGCCTAAAGAATCAATGTACAAAATTTCTGCTCTCTACCTACATGGGAAGGTGTAGAATTAGTGATGAGTGAGTGAGTCAGTCAGTCTGTCAGTCAGTGAGTCAGTCAGCCAGGGCTTTGTCTTTTATAGATATAGATATATTAGCTATATCGTATTATTAATACCAAGTAGTTTTATTTTAGTAAGCGACATGAGGTGGCTAAATTGGGGTTAAGTTAATTGGATAAATTTATTTTATTTTAATACTAACCCAAACAGATTTGTAAACAAGTATTCTGAATTTGAAATGTCCATCTCTGTCAAATGGCTTAGGACAAATACCTATGTCATTTTTTCTTCAACTTCAGAAGCTCTTTGTTAATAGCACATAAATGCTTTTAAACGGACCCTTAAACTTGTATGGACATGCTGGGAATCGAAACCATGACCCCTGAAGCCAAATTCCAAGACTCTAGCCGTTGAGCTAGCAATATTCCTGGACATTTTGATCGGATAATTCTATAATACGTTATACAAATCGTCGTCTTACCCATTGCATATGAACAGGGCGTCGAAGGTGTAACTTTCCCCCCTGTTATCGGGAAGGTCCAAGACTGTGACACGCCACTTGCCGTCCTTGAAACTTATCCTCTTGACGTGGTGATTGAACTGAAAACATATATATGTAAATATTTATATATTTATATAAACATTTGTTTAGCATTAAAGTTCTAAAACTTTGGAAAAATTTAATGGGTTGGGATTAATTTTCCGGTACTATTATTACTGCATGTTTATTATGAATGGAACATGTTTTTATTGATACCGATTTAAAATATATCAAATAATGTCGTAATGGGATGTAAAATACAACACTTCCGTATCCTTATCATCCAGCTCAGGAAATGTTACTATATCCTTTTGTACGTTTGTAAAGTACAAACCTATGTGGTTTTACCGTGCAAATTTGCATAGTGAACCATTTTATAGTCAAGACAAATCTCCAAAAGCCACATTATGCTACGAATGAATGATACACCTGAAAGCCTCTATCGATATGAGTGGACGTTTTTGAAGATTGCATCTGTAGGCCAATGAGCTGGAACTCTAAAGAGTATCGGGACTGGAAGAGGTCTATGTTACAGTATGGTTGGATTAGGGCGAATTCACGTACAAAACCGGCTTCCAGCTGTAGTATTTCATTACATTCCATTCATCATTAATAATAATTTTCCATAATTGTGTATATTTCTCCCCATGTAAATACCATCATACCCTAGTCATGCTGAATAACCCATATTTTATTTATCTATTATCACAACGATTGTCTTTGTTCAATAATAATTTATGTCACTGTAATTTGAAATGTTCCTTTTTATTATGTGTTATTTTGTGTTAATCAAACTGTTATTTCATGTTATTTAATTCAAAGTGCTAAATATTAAACAAATGTTCCCATCACCCCGTAGAAAATCATCTCCCCTTATTTCACAGTAGAATATATAATTAATTATGCCCATGTTCATTTTATTTAGTTTATATCAATTGATAATCAACTATCCTTCACAATATATTAATAACTCTAATTCATTAATTGACCCTAAATCAATTTCAATATAGCCTACTTTAGATATAAGATATTTGTAAGAAAATTTCAATATAATAATATTTTACATAGTACTACTTTTCAAAATTAGTCCTTAGAAAACCAAATTTAGTGTCAAGTGTTATAACATGTGACTTCTACCATCTGTGCAACCCAACAATGGAACAATGAACTTCCAGACTACAAACTTGTCCTCCACCTTGTTCCTGGCTTCCCTCCAATGTGTTAACATCATTTTTGCATGAGACAAGTTCTCATTTAATAATTTACCCCAGTATGGCCTAAGATTTGCCTACTTAGTGCCTAAATAGTAGGGATTTCTCCTGCCCAATAGAGTGAAGTTTAAATTCAAACCCCTTTTTTATTTATTTTCCCATTTATAACACTCTGGGTGAAGAATTTTGTAAGCAGCGTGGTAACCTTCTCCATCTTGATTCTCTTATTAGGGACTTGGTAAAAAGAGATATCAGAAACATTTGTGAACAAGCCCAATGTTCAGAAAGTATCAATTAAAGTAATTAAGAAGAATCTTATCCAAATTGAACTAGTTTTCCAAATTTAATTTCAAATATCTTTTAACCAATCCTTAAATTCAGTGAATCTTTTGGCCTACCTTTTCTATGGACCTCCATTACTCATTGTTGCATTTAGTAAACAAACCTATTTAGTAAATTCATGTTATCTCTATAAAAACAAATAATATATCATTCGAGCCGGCACGACACCCCTCCCTAAGAAAAAGAGTATTTATATTGTGATAACCCATTATTGTTAGCCATGAACTGTTAGACACATTTATTGAAAGGCTTAGGCCTAGTTGACCTAATTAATTTGAAGTCCCCATATTGTCAAAATATCATTGTTATACCCCTTAAATTCATTTGCTATCATTCACTGTTGTAATTCTATTTAATAAATATTCTTTTGTGAACCCCAAATCACTTGTTATTATTTAAGTCTAGGTATTAAAAGGTAAAAGGTATATTCTCATTATAGCTAAGACTTACCTCGAATGTGGTAATCCAACAATAGACAGTTATATAACACAACTAACTACAAATAAAGAAGACTAAGGTAAAGTGTATTTATTTATTAAAACTCATCAAGTGTGGGCTAAATTAATAGCCAAAGGAATTTTGTAATGTATGATTCACCAACAGCTTCATCAGTGTTGATGGAAGCCATATTGCTTTAGGCTTAAAGAAGGCGTCCTTAAGACCACATTTTGTATTCCTCACAGATTAGAACTCATAGCTAGGTATTTCCCATGATAGGTAATTAAACTAGATATAAGTAAAAATTTATTATTAGTAGCTCAGCGCCACAAACAAACACTGATTAGCGCTTAAAGGCACGAGAAAAATCTTCCACTGTTTTAACTGTGGGTGTTTACAGACAAAGCTTGTTTGGCCTTGCAAGCGCTTGCTGTAAGTTCCAATCACAAACAAGAATGTTTGGAACGGAATCCTACGATAATTGAAGTTGCCCCAAGGTGTTGAACTGTGACGTTCTCTCCTGTAAATTACGAGTATACTGTTTGTTCCGTATTCTATAGGCCATATGGACGTACCTTGCACACACTGCGCACATTGATTACGAATATACTGTTTGTTCCGTATTCTATAGGCCATATGGACGTACCTTGCACACACTGCGCACATTGAACATTTCTGCGTAGTCTCTTAGGTACTGAAGTATTTCATGGGACGTCAAGTACGACACTTCCGTATCCTTGTGATCCAGCTCAGGAAATTTTACGACATCCTTTGGTACGTTTGTTCTGCAATCAAAATAACAAACTGTAATATTTTACAAATTGCAATGCATTTACAAACAGCGATATTTTTGTATATTTTGATAAACTACTTAAAGTTAAGTAACATTTTTGTTGAACTGAAAAAAACAAAACAAGATCAGCTGAAGATCAGCTGTTTGTATTTTCATTAGCTCAAACAAAATTGAATGTCCATAAGGAATACCCTACATGGGAACTTATCAGAATTAGTAGAATTCTGATAAGTTTCCAAAAAAAACAACACAGGAAACGCCCATAAACCCCCACAATAACTTATCGTAAACACCCACGAAACAGGGTGGGTGTTACAACTACCCACCCAGAGTGAACCAATGGAGATTAGGCCTACACAGCCATGCCCAACTAGGTGTATTCTAGGGGTTTTCTAGGTGTATTGTGTTTGTTTGTTGTATAGCACTGTACTAAGTGCTAAATACAGTACGTTGTCCAATGTTATTCTTATGGAGAATAAGATAAATTGTATATCTCGCTTATTTATGAACTTTTCCTGATGAAACTTGGTATATTGCTTCATATCGTTGTGGTCTATTGATATTTGCACTAAAAACATTTTTCGGCCGATAGTTCCCGTAGCAGCAAACCTGCGTACTCAGCCCCATGTTAAATCATGTTTGTATACGTTGTTTGGGTTGTTGAGGTTTAGTTTTGTGTCTGTTTGTTTAGCGACGTCAAATGGTTTCTGTCGCTGATTTGGGCAGTTGTATTTTTGTAATCTGGTGATTTTCTGGTTTTTAAACCAGTTTACATCCGTATCACTGGTTTACAAAATTGTTGTAATTCATAGTTTCAAAATGATAACACTAGTTGAAATAGAACTTTGGTCTTAAGTCATTAGTACAACGTGATATTGAGTGCAATACTCTCCTTATTTGTAAAGTACAGATAACAAGTGTTTGTAATTAGATGTTTGATAGCACATTTTTTAAACATGCTCCATCGCCTTTGAACTTTAGCATAATTTGTCATACAAATAAACAGTTCCGGACCTTAATTATCTAGAAAACTTCATTTTTTAAATATTAAGTGTTTCTGTAGTATCAAAGGACCAACTTCAGAATTAGAATATTTGTACAACTAAAAGTCACGTTTTTAATTTGCGATGTAACCTTGTTAACAAGTTCTTATTTAATACGTTAAGGTTGTTATTTCAATTTCAATAAGTCTTAAGCACAGGGTGTATCACCCTGAAATGATCGTATAATTTGTGTCATAATCAATATTTTTATTCTGATACATACTGATTTTATTATAATCATAATTTAAAAGGGAGGTTTCAGTCGCCTGATTCTACCCATAAGGTCAATGCCAACTTTCAAATACTGACCCAACTCAACGGATAAGCCGAAATTGTTGATTGTTGCTTATTTGATAGAGAAAATATACCTAGAGATTTCAGTGAGCAGAATTTTAACATCACGAATAATAATCGTTCAATAAAATTCAAAACTATTCAATATATGGGATTTTGTTATGGGTTAATTTGTTTAATATCTGCTCTCTGAAATCACTAGATTTTTTTGCCCTTTAAAATGAGCCATAAATCAACGATTGGAGGGACTGGATTTAGAAATACGCGAATAGTTACGGGAATGGAGCCCCCCTTTTTAGCGAATTTCTCCTATAGGGAAGAAGCTATTACCGTAGGTCTCATGGTAAGACTTAAGCCCGATACCATGATAACTTTTCATTTTGAGGTCCCCAGATGCCAAAAACACCATTCGTTCAAATTTGTATATATGTATATATATATATATATATATATATGTGTGTGTGTGTGTGTGTGTGTGTGTGTGTGTGTGTGTGTGTGTGTGTGTGTGTGTGTGTGTGTGTGTGTCCGTAAGCACAATAACTCTCGTAAAAAAGGTCCGATGTTAATGAAATTTGATACAAATGTGTAAAGCACCATTTATTTGAACGAGTTCGAAAACCAGACGAATCGCACCATTCAAAGGGGTTTTTGGGGGTTTTGTACCCCAAAAATGGGTTTTTTTGGGTTTCCACATGTAATTTTTATTTAAATAAAAATTTCAATTGTTACCATTGAATTCAGCATAAAAAACAAACAATTTGGTATTTTGATCATCGTTCTACGTC
The DNA here is from genome assembly GCA_963675035.1 of Allygus modestus. Taxonomy (NCBI): domain Eukaryota; kingdom Metazoa; phylum Arthropoda; class Insecta; order Hemiptera; family Cicadellidae; genus Allygus; species Allygus modestus. The sequence goes on along the minus strand of OY776114.1, from coordinate 128,022,544 downwards.
AATTGGTTCCTGAGATATTGAAAGTGCTAAACACAGTACGTTGTCTAATTTTATTCTTATGGAGAAAAAGACAAATTGTATATCTCGCTTATTTATGAACATAAACTGACGAAATTTGGTATATGGCTTCATCTGGTTGTAGTTTATCGTTGTTTCCACAAAATTCAAAATTTTTACGTATGGTTCCCGTAGCAGCAAACCTAGGTAATCGGTCCCCGTGTTATTCTTATGGAGAATAATTAAAATGTTATATATCGCTTACTTATAAATGTATATGAATGAAACTTGGTATGTGACTTACTTAGATGAGTTCTAATGATATTTGCATAAAAACACAGTATTTTGTGTTCCTTGTTGCAGCAAACCTGCGTACTCATCCCCAATTTTATTCTTATGGAGAATAATTAATATTTTAAATATCGCTTGTTTGTGAATATATTTCTTATGAATCATGTTAAGTGTTAATGTGTTATGTTATATATTCATTGGAAATTCGCTGAGTATGCAGGTTTGCTGCGACGGGGGTATTATTAATATTTAATAACATTGTATACTAAATTTTTAAATGCTGTTTGCATCAATAACAATTAAATATACAATTGTGGCTAAATTTTGTGGGAAGCGGCGGAGTTGGCCCAGCCCACATATTTCAAGAAATCATATTTTTACTATGCGTTGGTCAAGGGTTAATTGTGTGAACCAAAGTTTTGAATAACGTAGTAAAAATGTTGGTCAATACGTGTTTAAGTACAGCTTGTTTTATTTTGTGTTCATAACTAATAAAATAGCATTACATCTATTGACAGGATTATAGCTCAAATTCATATATCAAATACCTCTAGCATACATGTGGTCAATAGCTTTAAAATTGTCTGCCTCTCCTTTTTGCAGACAAAAAATATCTCAAAAGAATTTTTTTTATATCTTCAAAATTGTTTGTTTTAGCGAATTTCCCCTATAGGGAAGAAGCTATTACCGTGGTCGGCATGGTAAGACCTAGGCCCGGGACCATGATAACTTTTCGTTTTGAGGTCCCCAGATTCCAAAAACACCATTCGTTCGAAACTGTATATATATATATATATATGTGTGTGTGTGTGTGTTTGTGTGTCCGTGAGCACGATAACTCTCGTAAAATTCATCCAATTTTTACGAAATTTGGTATAAACATGTTAAGCAGCATTTATGACTTTAAGTTCGAAAACCAGACAGATCGACCTATCTGAAGGGTTATTTTGGGGGGGTTTTGTACCCCAAAAATGGGTTTTTTGAGCTTTTTACATATAATTTTTGAAAAAATCTAATTTTAGTTTTTTCCATTGGAAGTAGCTTCGAAATACGCACAATTTGGTGTTTTGATCATTGCTCTACGTCAAATGGTTACAGAGATATTGAAAGTGCTAAATACAGTACGTTGTCCAATGTTATTCTTATGGAGAATAAGATAAATTGTATATCTCGCTTATTTATGAACTTTTCCTGATGAAACTTGGTATATTGCTTCATATCGTTGTGGTCTATTGATATTTGCACTAAAAACATTTTTCGGCCGATAGTTCCCGTAGCAGCAAACCTGCGTACTCAGCCCCATGTTATTCTTATGGGGAATAAGTAACGTGTTATCTCCCTTAATTATGAACATAAATTAATCAAATTTGGTATGTGGCTTTATGTAGTATTAAGATACATATATATGCATTGGAAATTCGCTGAGTACGCAGGTTTGCTGCTACGGGGGTATTTTAACTTGTCATACTGTACGTTTGAGGTTTTTGGGGTTTTCTTGAATGCCTTAATTGCCTCTTATTTTTGCTACGTTTATTTCATTATTTTTTAAAATAAATGCAAACAAGACACTTATCTACAATATTTCATAAATAACATCAAATACTTTCCTTACGCTGACGTTTACGGGAAACTAATATTTGGCTTCTACGGATCAATTAAGGTAATGTATTTGTTTATTGTTTTGGACATCGGCGAGACTGCTAACCCATTAAGGAAACGGCTGAGATGAATCAAGGTAGAACTTAACTGTTTTACAACAAATAACCCTCAGGATAGTAACAACAAACTACTTCACTAATTGTTAGATCTTTATTTTCTAGAAAATAACTGTTTGTTTTCATTCTTCCCCAAAGCCTTGACGAAAACTGCGCCTATTAGACGAAAACTGTTTACTCGCGAGAAATATTTAAAACGTGACGCACTTATAAACAATACTGTACTTGTAAATTAACAGTTAAATACAGTGAGTTTAAGAAATAGCACGAGCTACAGTGGGCCCGCAATTTGTTAGTTCTCACTAAAATACTGTAACCCGTACAAAGGAACTATTTTGGGATTATGCACATTAATTGTGTGTAGAAAAATATTAGCCTCCTCAAAAGCTTTCCGTGGGAAGTGCATAAATCCACAAAGATTATTATGTTACTTTACGTTAAACAGATTAAAGGATTTTTAGCGAACTTCCCCTATAGGGAAGAAGCTATTACCGTAGGTGGCATGGTAAGACTTAAGCCCGAGACCATGATAACTTTTTGTTTTGAGGTCCCCAGATGCCAAAAACACTATTCGTTCAAATTTATATATGTATATATATATGTGTCCATTACCGCGATAACTTTTGAAAGAAGCGCTCGATTTTTTATGAAATTTGGCACAAATGTGGAGAGTAACATTTATGACTTTAAGTTCGAAAACCAGATCGATCGGTTTATGGGAAGGGGGTTTTATGGGGGTTTAAAATTTTCCAAAAATCAGTTTTTTGAACTTTTTACCCTAAAATTTTACAAACTTTAGATTTTGGTTATAGCCATTTTGTAGAGCTTAAAAAACAAACAATTTAGTATTTTGAATCATTAAGCTAGGTTTAGTGGTTGTGGAGAAAAGTAAAAAAATGTGCCCATAAAATGTCCCATGTTAATCTGGGAATACGGTTTTTAGGTTTTCCTCAGATAATTTCATTAAAAACTTCACATTTCTTTCTACAATCAGTTTAGCTCTACAAAACAATCATTTTGGCGTTTTAATTGTTGTTTTACGTCCAACCGTTGCAGTGATATTCAAAGTGCTAAACACAGTACGTTGTCCAATGTTAATCCTTATGGAGAATAAATAAAATGTTATATTTTGATTATTTCTGTATGTATATTGATGAAACTTGTTTTGTGGCTTCAACTAGTTGTGGTATATTGATAATATCACAAAAAAAGTTGTTTGTTGGTTTTTCCCGGTAGCAGCAAACCTGCATACTCGGCCCCCATGTTATTCTTATGGAGAATAAGTAAAGTTTTATATCTCCCTTAGTTATGAACCTAAATCAATAAAACTTGGTATGTAGCTTCACCTGGTTGAGTTATATTGACAATTTAAAAAAAACACATATCTTATCTTCCTTGTTGCAGCAAACCTGCGTACTCATTTCTAATGTTATTCTTATGGAGAATAAATAAAATGCTATATATCACTTATTAATTAATGTATTTTTGTGAAACTTGGTAAGTGGCTCTAGGTAGTAGTGATACCCATATATTTGCATTGGAAATTCGCTGAGTACGCTGGTTTGCTGTGACGGGGGTATTTAGTATTAAAATATCTTCACGATTAATCTTTAGTATTATGACTGTTAGTTGAGGTTGGCATTTTTCTAGGCTTTAAATTAAACGATATACTCGCTGCTATGAATTCAACAAGATCGTATTGACCCACTATTGACCCACTATTGACCCACTATTGACCCACGTTTACCCCATACAGGCTTGAAAATCCCAACCAAACAGAGGAATATTTTTGAATGAATATTCTGGTAATGAATCATAAATTCCTTATTAGTGAATTTCCTTTGGAAAGTGAACTATTAGCATGACCCGCACGGTGAAACTTAAGCCCGGGACCACCATAGAAGTTCCTAACGTGACCCCCTGAACACGTTTTGGGGGGTCGTTCAAAATTTTATTATATATATATATATATATATATATATATATATATATATATATATATATACACATATATATATATATATATATGTGTTTGCACTCTAGCGGTCGCATTTTTTGTCCGATTTACTTCAAATTTGGTAGGGACATTCCTTTCTGTAATCAGTTGGACAAGTTCGTTGGGCAAAACAATCGGAAAACTCTAAACCCCTTTTTTTGGGGATTAATCTTTAAAATTTCGAGTTTTTGGGCCCAAAAAGGGTCATAAAAGCCCTAGATGTAAGAAAGATGCATGTAAAAAGATGGGAATTAGAAAGGCGAAAGTTTTAAGACCGCTCTCGTCATTCTAGCATAATTATTTACTGAGTTATTAAAGAAAATGTGTATCGACTAAACACAGTACGTGTTTATGGGGGTTTTACACTAGAAAAGCCTGTTATTCCTTTGTTAGCGTACTTTTATTATCCCCAGCAACCTCACGCCTACTTTCAAGCCTGTATGGACCTTCTCCTAACCTTATAATGCGCAAAATTGTATTCCCAGCTTTGCAAGTAACCAGGAGTATCAGAACAGCCAAAATATCAATGTTTTCAGATTTCAATAAAAATTGGACAAATGTATGTTTTTACACTTATTTTGAGTTTTACAAGTTTTTATGTGGAAATTCACTTCCCTCACGTCAGCGTGCTGCGTGCGAACTCGTTTTTTCTTACTCCCTTTGGACGAATCTCAGGGGGTTTATGTGTCAACTGAGGATCTTAAAAATTATTGCAAACGTTAATCGATACAGTAGTTGTCAAAAATATTTCGCTAATACCGGGAATAGGAGGTTCGAAAATTGTATTTAAAATGTCTCGTTCTATAAATGTAGTAAAAGAAACGAAAAATAGGAAAGTGACGTCAAACTAACTCGGCCACTTGCATTGCCTATGAAGTGAAAAATGAGAAAGTCCATATATAATCTCGCCTGTAATTTATTTTATTACTGAATTTTTCTTACTTTTACTGCTAAAGAGGTCAACGTTCTAAGACTTCCTAAAAGGCGTAGTCAATATTGTGGCAGAATGTCAAAATCTTAATGTATAAAAATGAATCCCATTTCCCTTGGTCACGCAATCACTTGAGAATGAGTGCACCAAATGAATAATTCTTTTTTTGTTGTGTTCGTTAATGTCAGGACAAGATTTTCATAAAAGAAAACTTTTCATCCGACTAAAGGGTTCTGTCCCACTGACCGTAAAAGTTCCCACTGATTTAATCAAAGTTCAGTTAGTTACACCAAACGGCTGTTAACAAGGATTATATCTAAACATACTTGAAAGGCATCAACAAATGCCTGTATGTTACAACAAATGCTTGTATGTTAATTATGGAAATAACAAATCTACTTGAATGGCAACTCAAACTCTTTTTTCGATGCCGAAGTTAGCTCTATGTAAAAATAGGTGAGTGAACGTAGCGAACGAGCTCATCCGGGAGGCGAGTGAGTGAAGCGAATGCGCTCATCTTGAAAATGAACGAGTATTTGACATAAAACAAATTCAGTGACATTATGACAGGACAACGTCTGTCGGGCTAGCTAATTTATAAATTAAAACTTGTCCCACTTTACCTTAAGTCCCGGTACATGCTAGTGTGGATGGGGATGCCGTACTCGTCTTTGCCGACACTCTCGGTATACTGCCAGGTGCCTCCTATATCGCCACTCTGCTCGAACACGGTGCAGGCCATCCCATTAGCCAGGCAGTGCCTAGCCGCGCACAGTCCCGCCGGTCCTGCCCCCACCACTCCCACTCGCAACGCTGTAGGCGCCATCTCTCCCTGACCGGAGTATAGTGTTGTCTGTGCCATCTCTCTCTGATCTTAGTATAGCGTGGAGTTGCTCTAGCAGCGTCCAAACAGTGTCTGGCGTGCGGAGTCGCTCCGTCGCTTATATACCCTCGGTCCAGTGTCTCGCGCCCCCGCGCCACGTTCGGCCAAGGTCGCGTTCTAGCACATGCTAGAACCGCAAATTGAGTTGTAATTTGATTCCTTACAGGAGGATGGTATACTTTCTACATACATGGAGATTAGAATATGTTATGTACAAATGTTCACTTTCAAATTTTATATCAACTAGCTGTTACCCGCACGGTTCACCCCCCAAACGATTTATGACAGTTGTGTGTGCTGCATTCTATGGTTAGCCCGTGCAACTACTAAGAATAAAGATCAGCTGTTTGTATTTTAATCAGCTCAAACAAAAATGAATGTCCATAAAGAATACATATGAACTTTGTCGGGGTCTCTGGCGGAGTCCTAAGGTCAGATCAGGATGAAAAACATTTAGTATTGTATGCCTAAAAGCCGCGTTTACACCGGAGTTACCAACAAATGTTACTAACTTTTTTGTTAGCAACAGAAGTTAATAACAAAAGTTGTTAACAAAAATGTTATTAACATTTCGTTTTGAGACTTTTAAATGTTACCAACATTTTTCCACGTATATTTTTCCCGCCCAAGCCGTCGGCTTCCCCTAGGTCACATTGCTTGGAAAATGTCGAGTGTATAAAGATGTGGTTCTCGCTGCAGCTGTCTGTGTTATTTTGGCGAAACAGTTCTACTAACCTTGGGAGATAGGTACTTATAGTGGCAGTGATATGCTATGAGGCCTGGAAAAATGTGAAGTCCGTTGATCCTTTGTGTGGAAAACTGCAATGTGACGGTAGTTTTAAAAACAATTTACGAATGTCAATCAGTGATTTCGGATATTTGATACTAGTGTTAGGAGACAAGTCCGCTAAACAAGACACTAATTGTAGAAAATCAATTCTTATGTAGGAAAAACTTGCAGTGACTTTGGTTTTTTTAGCGACCGGAGACTTGTACACAAGTTTAATTTACTTGTTTAAGATTTAGAAAATCAACAATTTCTTTGTTTGTAACTTGTCATAAATATGTGCTGCTGTGATTTGAACAATTTGAAAGATTAGTATTTTTGGCTTCTGGGGACCTCAAAACTAAAAGTTATCATGGTCCCGGGCCTAGGTCTTGCCATGCCGACTACGGTAATAGCTTCTTCCCTATAGGGTAAATTCGCTATAACACTAAACCAAAAACAAAACACTGGAATACAGATACACAACCTCAGCGCAAGAGAATGGGTGAAAGTTGCTAACATCCAATACGTTCGGTAACATTTGTTGCTAACAAATGTTATCAACATTTGAAGAGATCAAAGAATGTTACCATATTTTACCGACCCTCGGTGGATACAAAATTTGTGTTGCTAACACGGTATTTTTGTTGATAACATGAAATGTTACTAACAAATTCAAAGGTGTTTCTAAAACGTTATTAACAAATGTTAGCAACACGTGTTGCTAACTCCGGTGTAAACGCGGCTTGAATCATTTTGTATTGCCTAAAATTCATAGTGTACAAAATTGCAACTCTCTAGGTAAATGGGAATTAGAAGAATCGTGATGAGTCAGTGAGTCAGTCAGGGAGTAAGGGCTTTGCCTTTTAAAGGGATAAGAAGAAGAAGGTTTTAAGTAAAGAGTTGAACGTATTTAATGGTAAAAACTCTCTACCCGGAGTGATACACATCTATTCAATGATAAATACAATAGATAAGTATTTTTTATGATGCTAGTAGTTATGTTATGACGCTAGTAGTTATGTTATGACGCTAGTAGTTATGTTATGACGCTAGTAGTTATGTTATGACGCTAGTAGTTATGTTATGACGCTAGTAGTTATGTTATGACGTTATTAGTTATGTTATGACACTAATAGTTATGTTATGACGCTAGTAGTTATGTTATGACGCTAGTAGTTATGTTATGACGCTAGTAGTTATGTTATGACGCTAGTAGTTATGTTATGACGCTAGTAGTTATGTTATGACGCTAGTAGTTATGTTATGACGCTAGTAGTTATGTTATGACGCTAGTAGTTATGTTATGACACTAATAGTTATGTTATGACGCTAGTAGTTATGTTATGACGCTAGTAGTTATGTTATGACGCTAGTAGTTATGTTATGACGTTAGTAGTTATGTTATGACACTAATAGTTTTGTTATGACGCTAGTAGTTATGTTATGACGCTAGTAGTTATGTTATGACGCTAGTAGTTATGTTATGACGCTAGTAGTTATGTTATGACGTTAGTAGTTATGTTATGACACTAATAGTTATGTTATGACGCTATCTAACTTTATTGAGGTTCTCAGGGGTTAAATAAGTAAAACCACAACGAAGAGGAAACAACGGCATTTACGCTTACAAAATTCGATCAAAAGAAAACTGTTCCCTTTAGTTGGATGATTGAAGTGAATCCCTGGATTGGTTTAGAAAGTTCAGCGCCGTGTGAAGGGTGTGGGTGTGCGTGAATGTGTGATTACCTCATAACGGTTGAACATTTTGTAATGCGTTTTTAAGAAGACATCTTTAATATTTAAAACTATAATTATTTAGGGCAACTATTTTATATTTTGTGTATTTTTAACCGTACTGTTTTAAATTGGTTGGGGTGCTCGCTTTATAATCTGAAATTCGCCAGATCAATCTTGCGGTCATTGTGTTACTATTTTATGACGCTGGCTAAAGAATTCTGTCGGTTTTAGTCAGTAACAAGGCTGCACAAGGCATCTCACCCATTCTACACTCATCACTCATTCATATTCGCCCTAAAATACGCCCTATTTGTGTCGGCGTCTTATACGAGTAGAGATATTATAACTATATATATGTAATCTTCACTCAATGGTTTAGTCACTGTTCTCAGGAAACTATCTTCTATATATAAAGCTTCATTTACCCATCAACTCCATATTTGAATGAAATGTCTCGGTGAGCAAATTGGAGGAAAAATATTCCCTAAGGGCACAAAGAAAAGTGATGAGTTTAAACACACTTAAAGGTATTTAATTTCCAACAGCTGATACATTTGTTTTTATTACAGCTGTTACCCGTGCGAAGAACGGGTACATACACATTGTACTAGTATGTTATAAACAACATGACGGAGTTTTACTTTGACACTTCACTGATCGATTGTAAACAGCTGTTATGATTCTTTTGTTTTTGATTGGAAACTCCATAAGCCCAATGTTAGTTTTTTTCCTTAGTTAATTTTTCGGGGATTAGACCCATCTAGAACTTATTTTTAACCCAGAAATTAGTTAGTTATGACTTTTGAAGGAAATCATTGGAGCCGAGTTGAGATCAGCTCACCTTACTCATATTAGATATTGGATAGTTAGTTTTCAAAGCTAGGTGTTATTCAAACATTGTGACTATACCTTGCCTTCGTAATGGCAAATGTGAGCTCATCCCTTTAAACGATAAAATAGCGTACTTCCAGTCATTCTTACCCTGCGATAAAACGCCACAACCCTCACACATTTTTATGAAATGAGTCCTTCAAACAAATTAGGTTCATAGTAACATTTATTTAAGGACATGTTTATGATAACAAAACTATCAACTGTGTTTTTAAAGTGCAAACAACACAAACGTCAAGACAACCAAAGATCAGCGTACGTCATGGCTTTTAATGTCTATATCCTATCTCAGACTCTTGTTTACTCAATGATTACAAAACAACTATCCACCCCTCAACCACTAAGATGGACAAATACATCTAACCTAAGTTTTTGGCGAATTTCCTCTATAGGGAAAAAGCTATTGTCGTAGTCGGCATGGTAAGATCTAGGCCCGGGACCATGATAACTTTTTCTCAGATCCCAAAACCCCATTCATTCCAATTTATATATATATATATATATATATATATATATGTTTAAAAATACCAAAAACGTACTACATTGTTATATTTCACTTTAAGCTTCTTCAGACATAATCTGACGTAAGCACGATAGCTCTCGTAAAAGTGGTCTGATCTTAATGAAATGTTGTACAATGTGTAAAGTACCATGTATTTGATCGAGTTCGAAAACCAGATGATTCGCACCATCCGGAGAGATGGTTTTTTTGTTTTTTTTTTTGGGGGGGGGGTTCACATGTAATTTTAATTTAAATTAAATTTTAGTTTGCACCATTGAATTCAGCTTAAAAACAAACAATTTTTTGTTTTCATCATTGCTTAACGTCTATTTGTTACTGAGATATTGAAAGTACCTAACACAAGAAGTTATCCAATTAAAGTGTTAAGTGTAAAATGTAAACAAAATTTATCTCTCGCCTATTTATAAACATAAACTGACGATACTTGGTATATGGTTAAGTGGTTTATTCTTGTTTGCACAAAAAGACATTATTTCGCTGATGGTTCCCGTAGCAGCAAACCTGGGTACTCGGTCCCCTTGTTATTCTTATGGAGAATAATTTAAACTAGAATTTCCAGCTTGCGCATCCCGTTTTGAGAAGCGATAATAGTAAATAGTTAAATTAAAAGTAAACAAAACCGTGACAGTATGTAGTCTTCTACTTATATAAAGCTAGACGGGTTCACTGACTGACTCACTGACCTAAGTTATGAAACACTTCCCGTAATCGAACCCTACTTGACCCCATACTTGAATTAAAGCTCTTGATGAGAAACCCACAGATCAATTGCCAAAAATTAACATTTTTTAACATAAGGGATTTGGAGGCACTTTTTGGGCAGAAAAGTCCACTGTTACAATTTTGTGTGTGTGTGTGTGTGTGTGTGTGTGTGTGTGTGTGTGTGTGTGTGTGTGTGTGTGTGTGTGTGTGTGTATGTGTGTTTGTGTGTGTGTGTGTGTGTGTGGATGTGTACAGAGCTAGAGCTATGGACCGATTTTTATGAAATTTGGTATGTAGGTACTAATTCTCAATATCTCCAGGTGCTTTTTTTATTTTTTTGAATTTTTTATTTTAAAGGGTAATTATCTCCCAAAAGTCACCAAAAAACATGTAAAATCCAAATTTCTCAAAAATGGCTCTAACGATTTTGATTAAACTTTAGTGGTTTGTAGAACTTTAGGTTTCCAACAAAATGACACCACCCGCATTTCTGGAAACATTCGGGTTCAGAAATTACAGGACTTAAAACATCAAAAATTCAGTTTTTTGGATTTTTCATACAAAATTATAAATGTTAAAAAAGATTACTATTCACCATTAAAAAGAGCTCAAAAACTAAATAAATTATTATTCTAAATTACTATTCTACGATTGCTAGTTGCGGAGAAAATTGAAATTGTCATCTGGCGGTAAACGCAGTATGTTGTCCAATGTTATTCTTATGGGAAATACAAAAATAACTATTTCTCTCTTATTTACTTATCAAGTTCATTAAAATTTGATATGCAGGTCAAGTTAGCATTGACCAACAGAGGATGTTCAAAATATGTTGCTATTTAACCCTGGGGGGGCAAGGGGGCATTTCCCCTCTCAAAACCACTGTGTGTAGCAACGGACTCTATAGTGCCTCCCAAAAAGGGATTTGGGTGGATATTTCTGAAAACAACTATTTTAGACAATTTTCTGTACATTTATCTATACTTCATATCCTATATTTAGTAAATAACAAATATTTTTGTCATTAAAGTTTGGCTAAAAGGGAGAAAGTATGTGTCAGTTTCCTGATACCGTTTATTTACTTTGTGCACGTTTTGTACGGAAACGGTAAGAGATGGCAAAAAAATGATAATTACAAAAGTTGAAGAAAATGTAATTCTAAACTGAGAATTTTTCGTCAGATTTAAGATTTGATCATCTGTTTAGCCGCTATTTATCAGAGAAGAAGTCATTTTAAGTGTTTTGGCCAATTTAAATATGTATAAAGTTTTGTAAATTTTATGAAAGCACACTACCTTAGGCTAATACCAAATGTAACAGGTGATTTACATAAACCTCCCGTGTAGGCGATAATGTGCTAACCATGAGGTTTATACGTGTTTAATTTCCTCCTATTCTTTGGTTTTATATCAAACAAGTAAATATATTTGATTGCGAATTGGTTTCTAAAAAAATATGCTTTATAATTTTGTTCGCTTAAGATTGATTTACAACATTATTTACCCAAATAATCCATATATACATATTGTTAAAACCACTGGTCTTCAGTAGCCATAGTTCTCCAGTTAGTTCAAACTTTGTAACTACTCCACCCACCACATGAAACATGTTCCGAGGAAGTTTCACCAATGCTTCACTGACAACCAAAACAAATGTATTTATTGGAAACATTACACATTTAATGGTGGCTATGATTGGTAACGTGTTTTAGAATTTCTGTTAACAAAAATTGTACATAGCTTACTGAGGGAATGTAAAATACCCCCGTTGCAGCAAACCTGCATAGGCCTACTCAGCGAATTTTCAATGGAGATATAACTGTCTTAATACTACATAAAGCCACTTACCATGTTTCATAAAAATATATTCACAAATAAGCAATATATACAATTAATTTGAATTATTCTCCATAAAAATAACATTGGGGCTGAGTACGCAGGTTTGCTGCATCAAGGAACATAAAAATGGGTTTTTATGCTAATATCAATATAACTCATCTAGGTGAAGTCATATACCAGTTTTTATTCATTTATGTTCATAATTAAGGGAGACATAGTATTTAATTATTATCCATAAGAATAACAAGGGGCTGAGGTCGCAGGTTTGCTGCTACGGGAGCCTTTAACAAAAATTTTTGTTTACTAAATATCAATGGAACACAACCAGATGAAGCTGTATACCAAGTTTCGTCAGTATACCTTCATAAATTAGCAAGATATAAATTTTGTATTTTCCTCCTTAAGAATAACATTAGACAACTTACTGTGTTTAGCACTTTCAATATCTCGGTAACAAATTCACGAAGAGGAACGATTAAAATACAAAATGGTGTGTTTTTTTAAGCTGAATCCAATGGTAAAAACTAAAATTTAACTATTTCCAAAATTATATGTAAAAAATTCAAAAAACCCATTTTTGGGATACAAACCCCCCCCCCAAAATACCCCTTCGGATAGAGCGATCTGGCTGGGTTTCGAACTTAAAGTCATATATGTTGCTTTACATGTTTACACCAAATTTCATCAAAATCGGATAATTTTTACGAGAGTTATCGTGCTCACGGACACACACACACACACACACACACACACACACACACACACACACACACATATATACCAAACTCGCCATGAAGGTCGCCTTTACACAATAATCATCCCCGCGATACCAAATAGCAGGAGCGATAACAGGGGGGGGGGGGTCAAGGGGGGCAGCTGTACTGGGCCCTGAGCTCAAAGGGGCCTCAGAACCCCGGTAGGGGTTCAGTAATTTTCTATTTTATTGATTAATAAAAGTAAAATTTTAGTTAGCTTTGTTAAAAAAATAATCATTTTCAAGCAACCAAGGCAATAGTTGTCATTACCACAATTAACCTCAAACAAATTTAAAACTGAGTTTATTCCCCCAGACCCAGTGGCAGTGACCGGTGTTCCTGTTAGCAGAGGCATTGTTTCCGCTGTTCCCACTGAATTTGTGAGGTTATGACAAATTGTAGGGTCGCAGTATCCGTTCTACTACTTTGTTGTATTTAAGGCTGTTTTTGTTAAACTTTTAAGTACTTGTGTTACTCCCTTCGTTCATTTAATAAATATGTAATATAGACTGTTTATTCAATTAAAACACAATAGGCTACCACATTCACTGCTATTCTGCACTTTCCTCAACTGGATAATTATTTTTGTGTTTACATAAAATCTGACAGTACTAGGCCTACTTGAGAACACTTGTTTGCCGAATATAAGCCCTAATAACAACTTGCCTCTATTACAACTTGTGTTATTTCATTAAAATTAAAATATATATTAAGTTTTAAATCTTTATCAAAAAGTCTGTTTGGTATATTTTTGCACTTACGGTCACCTCTCTTCTTATCACTGCATTAAAATATGCACTTTTTTGCATATCTTTATCACAATTAAGCACAATGTGTGTTTCAAAATTTAAAAATTATATGTGGCGAGTAGAGTTCTAAAAGGGCTTTGGTGTTTTTTTTAAATGAAACGAGTTCGCACGCAGCACGCTGACGTGAGGGAAGTGAATTTCCACATAAAAACTTTAAAAACTGAAAATCAGTATAAAAACATACATTTGTCCAATTTTTATTGAAATCTGAAAACATTGATTTTTTGGCTGTTCTGATACTCCTGGTATCATTTACTTGCAATGCTGGGAATACAATTTTGCGCATTATAAGGTTAGGAGAAGATTCAGACAGGCTTGAAAGTAGGCGTGAGGTTGCTGGGGATAATAAAAGTACTTTAACAAAGGAATAACAGGCTTTTCTAGGGTAAAACCCCCATAAGACAATGTACTGTGTTTAGCCGATAAACATTTTCTTTAATAACTCGGTAAATATTTATGCTAGAATGACGAGAGAGGGCTTAAAACTTTCGCCTCTCTAATTCTCATCTTTTTACATGCATTAATTTTACATCTGGGGCTTTTCTGACCCTTTTTGGGCCCAAAAACTCGAAATTTGAAAGATTAATCCCCAAAAAAATGGGTTTAGAGTTTTCCGATTGTTTTGCCCAACGAACTTGTCCAACATATTATAGAAAGGAACGTCCCTACCAAATTTGGAGTAAATCGGACAAAAAATGCGACCGCTAGAGTGCATACATATATATATATATATATATATATATATATATATATGTCTATATATATAAAAAATTTTGAACGACCCCCCAAAACGTGTTCAGGGGGTCACGTTAGGAACTTCTATGGTGGTCCCGGGCTTAAGTTTCACCGTGCGGGTCATGCTAATAGTTCACTTTCCAAAGGAAATTCACTAATAAGCATAGTAAAGAAAAGATGATAACTTTAAACAAACCTTGTCCCAATTATTAAAAGTAAGAAATTGGTACGAAAAATACCTGTTTGCAATAATTCCTTAGCTAGTGTAATATTTTCTCGTTTAACAAAACAAATACTCTCTACTGAGATTTCGGAAACCATCCAAGACTCATTAGCCTCTTTATCTTCTACCGAACATCGAATAAAAACTCCCGCTTATTCCTAATCTTTTACGGGAAGTCTCTGAACACAGTGTTTCAACTAAGTTGTTTACGTCTTAAGGTCTCGTGACCTATAAGTCAAACTCGTCTTGTCACCAGCTAACTATTAACCAGAAAACAGATTACAAAATGCCTTATCTTCAGTCAGTGTTACCCTCATTATCTCTCTTGTCCCACATAATCACCATCTCCGAACTTGTGTCTCTAAATCTGCTTTGCTACTTTTGAATGTACACTTTTGAATACGTAATAGTTTTAATGCTTTACGATAGAATACTAAATACTTATATGCCTCTAAATGCTTTACTAAATATTTATAGGCCTTAAGGCCCCTACAATTTAGCTACGTTAACACGATCCAGGGCATAGAGCCAGATGTTTGAAAAGTGTACATTACAATTAGCCGACTACCTAAATAAAATAACTCAATAAGATTAGCATAGGAACTTTTAAAGCCTATGGGTCAGAGCTCTAAATAAAAATGTTTTTTTCAAACCAATAAAAGGAACATCTAGAGATTAAACGTTTTTGATTGATACCAAAAGAGATTAAATTCATGAATTCATAAATTTAAAAACATTTCGGAAAAATCTAATTGTTTTAATAATATATATAACAATTTATGAATATAAACAGTATAGTATAATATACATGTATTATTTACATTTAGGATTTTAGGAAGAAAGTCAGGTGCGGGCTAAAAACTCCCACTATTTAAATGTATAGTCACAGAACGTCAAAGCCCAAACAAACACGATCACAGCCCATGAGGCCTAAAACGACGACTGAATAGTATATAACGTGAATATAAAATATGTAACGAGTACCAAAAGTAGCCTTTTTCCATGCATGATCAAAGTTCGCGAGAATGATACTTGTGTGTCTTATGATATGATGTGTGATACTTACTAGGTATACAATGCAGTTGTCTGCTTGCAATATTGAGCGGAGCGAGTATTTATTTAAACAATAATTTTCAGAAATGTATCGACGAATCGATTTTCCCCTTGGATAATATTAATTTGCTAGATTACTTTTTACTCATAAGATAAACTAAATGATTTTAAAACAGTATAATTCACTTTGATAAAACTTATAATACTTTATAAACTTATTATTGGCATAAGGTGTAATTTACAATACAATAATTCATGATTGAATAAGGGAACGTAGACGAGCCAGTTCTTGACGTTTTGTTGTCCAACCCGCATTGTTGTTGATCGCCCTAAAAAGGCGATCTGGTGGAAATCCTGGTTCAAGTATTAGTCCTTCAATTGACCGACCCCGTGACACTGCTACATAAGTAAGACCCAGCGCAAACTCTGATGAACCAATATCAACTACAGCTTTATCAACGGTAATTCCTTGAGCCTTATGGACAGTTATGCCATAGGCAACTTGGAGAGGAAACTGCTTCCTTGTACATGATACATTATGTTTGCGGTATCCAACAGTATGAAATGTACCAACTACTGTATTTACAAACAGCTGATAGTAACAGTCTGCATTTAAATTTGATCCTTATAACAGCTGTATAATCAACACACAGTAAACAAACCAAATAAAATATTTCTCCTATTAAAATAACATGGTAACTTAATGTCCGATTTGGACCATTTCAGATTTATACCTTCCCTTAGATGGTTACTATGACCGAGCAAAGTTTCGTGAGGATCACTCCAGCCGTTCAGGAGGAGTACGTGTAAATAAAAATCCAGAGTGTAGTATAGGAGCTCCGCTCAATGAAACTTGTGTGTTTATAGACCTTATTACCATAAATATTTGATTTAAGTTTGGTTTAATTCGGTGCCATAGTTTTAAAATTATTAACTTTAAATTGAAAAACACATACATAGAGACAAACGGAAAACCAAACATGGGAGGCCCATGTTCAAATGTGTTTGTCTTGACCCAAGGAATAATGCTATATATACAAGGTCCAGAGAGTTACGAGGCATCATGTATGTGTATGTAGAATAAGAATATTAACTGTCATCAAAAACACATAATGCTACAAATCTTATCAGAGGGAATCAACCAGTTTAAAAGTTGACGAAAAAGTTTAACCAACCAATTATCGTAATGTAATGTAATTAATTAATTGCCTTGAAACTCTTATGTTTAATTGTTTCTTTTAATCAATTCGTCATATAACGAAGGTTTTTCCTCGTCGGACGTTGTTTTTGCTGTTATTATTTTGCCAAAGTTTGTTCCATGAACGGTTACGTCAAGGCTGCTTCATAGATTATCTGATTGGAAAATAACCAACTGATTTGTGTTATGGCATGGTATCAAAAGTATAATTCGTCATCACTCAAAATTAATACACAGTTGAAACGCTAATTTCCCATGCAGTGACTACTGAACCTATTTACAAGATTTATGTGACAAATTAAAGGGAATAATTCGTAGAGTTTCCGAATTCCCTTATAATTCACATTTTTCTTCTTAGGACAACGCCCCACAGCCCTTTACAAGTTGCAATGTTGTATCTTGTGTACTGTGTCCAAATCACAGTACAGAACCAAGACCAGCTGTTTTAAGCTAACTTCTGCATCACAATTTAAACTACTCGAACTCGAGCATCTGGATTTGCTAGTCACTCAAAATGCTTTAATCCGAGTGTTTTCAAACCACAGTCGAAAATTTATCGTTTATATACATGGTTATTGCCGTACTTGTTTTATGAATACTAGTAGCCTGTCGCGGCTTCGCTCGCGATCACAACGTAATATTATTCTGACATTCCCGTATAAATATTGTGTTACCATTCCAAAGCCAACATGGCCTGCTGATTAACTGTCTTTACTCTATCCAGGTGATTGCTTAAAACTTATAGTTATTTCCCAATGTTAAGCTTATGGGAAAAAACTCAACTTAAGGGGCCCCAGGGCCTCACTCACAAATGATTTATCTATAAAAAAAGTTTCCTGCACAACTTCACGTTAGGCTCTTTCCAATGACACCAAAAACATGAAAATCGGTTCAGTAGTTTAGGAGGAGTGATTGTCACAAAAAACCTGCTCGCCTATTAAATAAGTATAGATTTCTATATATTTTACTGATTGCTAAAGTAGTTTGGACAATATATAGAATACGCATTGCTCAGAAGTTGGCAAGCAAATTATTATTTTTTATTTCGTTTAAGTAGGCCTACCGCAACTTGTATCTATTCAACATAAAATAATAAGCATATATATAAGTGCAAGCATACCTATATTATTAACGCAATATTTTCAAATAACAAAGAAAGGACAAGGTAATCTAGGGCCACGTGGAAATAATATTTGTATACAAACGGAAAAATCTCCTGTTTATGATTGATTTTGCCCGGAGTTTCTCTTCACTAGTTTTCCCTTGCTTGAGGCTACAACTCATTAATAACAAGCAGTTCTTAGAAGTTTAGATCATATTCAGTAATGACTTAGATTCCAGTTGTTTCTGTGCTCACATCCACATTGAACCACGTGATAAGCCTGATAAAATATTAGGAATGTACAGGTATTGAATAGATTGTTAAAGTTGGAATTACTGTATGTCCTGCGATCGGTCTGCGAGAATATAATCTCGCACTTTTTTTAGATCTGATGAACAAAAATAGAATGTACTATAACTATATAGATTAAATTAAGTATTCTATCACGATCTAATAATAGTAATTTAGAATACTTTCTTCGGTACAATACGCTTAACTAGTCTACAATGCATTGGCGTAGGTATGGGGGGGGATCAGGGGGATATATCCCCCCCTTGAAACTTGGAAAAATAAAAATTTATATCCTCCTGAAATCAAGCTTATGCCTTTTGATTAAAAAGAAATGCTGTTACTGAAAAACAAAAAAGATGTGTGCAATATCTCCAAAATATCTTATTTATATATTATAAATATTGTTCGCGTACAATAAATAGTAGCAAATGAACTGCACCGGCACACGGCACGGTATTCGCGCATTGCTTATTTGGGACGTGTCACCGAGCTGTCTACCCTCACCCCCTAGCAGCCAGTTCATCAACTAGCGCACCTGACCTTGTCCTTGGCGTCTAGACGGTCTTAGTGATGTGCTTAAATGCACATGTGTAATTTAACTAACTGCAGGGAGCCATAAATCTTCATACTGAAATCTGGTGACTTGGCAACTCTAGCTTAACGATTACTTTCCAGTACTGATTACAACTGATACAAGTACTTTTAGTCCTGTTATAAATACTGATTTCTTTGTATTACTTTGTATGGTTTATGTCTTGGATGTGTAGGCCTATATCAACAATTAAGAATGTAAGGGACACGTCAATGATGTCTTCAACTTTGTATACCGGTATCCGCGCTAGTCACGAACACAGTTTTTGTTTTGAATTCCCTAATGAGATAACCTCCCTCCCCTTGACAAAGGTCTATCAACGCCACTATACTACACTAAGAATATATTTTGTTATAGTCTAAGGTTTAGATAATTGGTTGTATCCCTTATTTGCAGGATTTAGGCTTATTTCTGTTCTATTTTGCAATCCAGGGAAGGTAAAGTAACGAATGCATTAGGAAATATTTTAAAGACATTTTACTCAACAGAATAACACTTTCCCAATATACGGGACTGCCCATTTTAGACAAAGTCCAACAATTCAATTTGATGTAATACTATTACTAATCAGTGTGGTTAAAACTACCAATGACTAACTGTAACAATCCTGTGGTTTGTTTTATCGTTGGAAAACTGACAGTTTGAACATTAGGCTTGCAGTAAAAAATTGCAATAAAAGTATCAACCAAATTAAAGTTTTTAGGCTTCGGCTTGGTGCTAACCAACATTGGTTTAATTAACTTACAAACTTGTAATATTAAGTTAGAACAAGTCTCCAAAACTTATTCTTATCAGAGTAAATAACGCAACGCTTTGAGTTTTCTCCCTGATCATTGCGCTTCTTTCAATTTATTTTTCATAATTTACGTATAAATGTTTTCATCCATCTATATGAACCAGTAATTTTACAAATCGAAGTGTTTGTCTGGTTTTACACCCGATAACACTTTAAGAACATTGGGGTGTCTTTGTAAAGCTTTTTAACCACTATGTTTGTTATTTAAAAATGTTGTGCTCTCAGGGCGGCTAGTAAGTTCAAATTGCCACTTGAAGTACATTGCATATGGGCGCTCCAATGCACGGTGAACGTGGTGCAGAGTATAGAAAAAACGTTCATCACTTCATGATGTAATTACGTCTTGCTTTTACATTGTATGTTCTTTTATCTTTATCTTACATTTCAAATATATATATTTTTTGTCTGCTGATAAAACACAATCTTACTATTGTATAATATTCAACTAAGACTTTAACACCTGAAGCTGTAATTAAAACGTGTTGTATTTAAAACACAAACTCAACCTACTAGCTGAACTAAAAGCTTGTAGCTCATTGAAAAGTGTCTGTAAATCGGGGACACATAATTCAATTCAGAACGTCAAAAATGTTCAGGTTGCGAAATATGAACTGCCTGCTATCGTGAACACAAATGCGTTTATTTGACATATATTGCTAATTGTTAAAATCAAAATTATAATCTTCTAAGTTTAATGGTCGTTTAAGAAATGCGAGAAAATATGAATATAAATGGAGCACGCACTGAGCCTGCATAACCTTAATGCTTCCCTATTTTCACAACTGATTGTTGTTGATTGTTGAAGCCAATTCTGCGTCGCTAAATATTACACATTGTGATTAAAATGTTTTGATTAACAAATCCATTCACTTCATAAAACTATTTTTAAAAACTACTTATTTATTCTTTCGATACAAATCTGGACTGTCTCCGAGGTCTCGGTACAATTCATTAGCTTCTTCGTAGTTGCTAACTTGCGCTCGCTATCTACAATATTATAAAGAAGAGGTGGTTTCTGTCCGTCTGTCTGATGTTCCGGGTGAACGCAAAAACTACTGAACCGACTGGGCTGAAACTTTACACAAAGGTAGATCTTGAACTCATGAACACATAGGCCTATTCACTACCTTGAAATTTCCCTCGCCCTGTGAACGTCCTAAGTTTCAATGTCTACATTTCAGAAGAAAGTGGACATTCAGAAACTGTAATGCGAACAGCTGTGGATACTTCCTTTTGACAGCTTAAACAGCAGAAGCAAGAACAGCTGTCTCAAGCTACCTAAAATGCAAATTGCATTGACTAAAGAACGGGTGAAGAAAACACCTGTGCGAAGAACGGGTACATCAGCTAGTTTATATATACACATGAATGGCCTTAAAAAGAGTCATCCAATAAGCTTCCATGTCCGGCTCATGCCAGTGTCAGCTGAAATGTTATCAGTATCAGAGGTCACCAGATTAAAGATATAACAGTAGACCAGAAAAATATTTCAACTGATAACCCTGCAGCTGTCTCAGGCAAGTCTGACGTTGCTTGCAATGAACGCTGAGTGTCAATCTGAGAATAGCATACTAATGAGTCGATATCGTCGCCTATTGGACTTTAAATGACTTTTCTTCAGTTTTTGTCACTACACTAGAGTGCTTCATTATTATGGGTGAAAAATTAACAATGTTTGTCAAAGCTCGAAAAGGTCAGATGAAGATATCATCTACAAGGCAACCGATAAAGATTTAGCAGATAACAACTACTTATCTGCAATTAAAATATAATCTTCTGTGACTTAGCTGTAAAATGGTGTGATTCAAGCAGAAGTGGGAAAACCAAATTTTTCAACATCCAGATTAACCTTTAGCCTTGATCATCTAAACAAATAACACATTTGAGCGATCCTAATTCTAGTTAATCCAACGCCACTAATAAACAACGTCAACATACCCGATGCTTGAATGAATTAAGTGATGTATTTAGTTTTTTAATTAGTGGAGTTACGGATTCATATATTCAGAATCAGAATAAGAATCGTTTATTTGTCATTAGACATGCATGGATGCGTTGACAATTGTCACATATACCGCGTGTCCCAAAAGTCCCTCCTTCTGGTTATTTTTTAAACGGCTCCTGATAATTAGATTGTTTTTTTCAGGAAGTCTTAGGTAACAAAAAAGGAAAGTTTTGATGTGTGTAAAATTTTAACCCCCTCCCCCAAAATTGGGTTTTTGGGGGCCAACCTAAAAGTTTTAAATGTAAACCCCCTTCGAGCGACACATCACTTAAAAGGTCTCCGTAAAACAAGAAGAATGGCGAAAGTTAGAGGTCTGTACCTTAAGCCTGTCCAAAATGATAGCCAATCAAAACTTTTCAAAAATTAGCTGGAGACGTAAAGTTACATCCTTGTAACTTTTGAACAGGTTACCTATAGGAAATTTAAACTCAGCATACCTTCATAAAAGTAAAAAATAAACATTTTTATTAGTACCATGATTTTTCCCCCGCCTCCAAAATGGGGTATTACATTTGGAAGTTCATTAATGTCTATTAAAAGTCTATAGTAAAATGTTTCTTTTAAAATCACTTTTATAGACAAGAATGTAATGCAAGATAAGACAAAACAAGATACAACAACCAATGGAGTGAAATTTGTCGAATCATATTGTATTTTTGTTATTGCAGTCTAAATTCTATTATTTGGATGTACAAATGGCAGTTTTAACCATTCTTTTTTGTGTTAAATAAAAAATCCTTTTACTATCTTATTTAATAAAATAAAGAACGATTTTTTAAATATTAACTAAAATATGTAAACGAAATATAAATTAATAGTTTATTTGAGCGAAATAAATTGTTTTAATCCGATATGTCTCGCGTGAAAAATAGCCTCTTAAAACTAAGAATTACAGTTTATTGAAAAAAGTTGTACAACGGAAGGGTAAAAACAGACAGAACGCGGTGCGGCGCGGCGCGGAACAGTGCGAAGCGAAGCGGCGCGACCAACAAGCGGCGCGACCAACAAGCGGCATTCGCACACACAAAACGTGGAGCGAAGCGGCGGCGCGACGAGTTCAGTCAAGGAAATGGTGTTGTCGAAACCAAGAGTACAGTATCCGTGGGTACTGTTAACGCGCGCTGTTAATCTATAAAAACTCGCATTTTATTTGGCGAACTCTACATCGTAGGGTTGTGGGATATCTGCTGATCAGTTTTACTAACGCTGAATCTTCCGGTTACCCCACACCCAGTTAAAAATAACGTAGGAACAGATGAGAGCAAACTATGAAGATAATTTCACTGTGTCGTCATAACGAACACTCAATTTGAAAATTAAGTATAAACGCCTGAAAAAGAATTTTTTATGCATTTCAGATTAGTTAAATATCTTTAAGAGTGTTTTAGTGTTTTGGTGATATACCAAGAATGCGTCCATAGGAATAGGTAACATTCAAAATCTTTATTTCCTAAATAAAGATTTTGAACGTTTTCGTTGGAAGTAACATTAAACAAGGACGTTTACATTCTGTAAGCATGCTGACCATAGAAAATAATATGATGCGTCTCCTGTATTTTGAAAATGTAATCAGCGATTTTACAGCCAAGATAATGCATAAATATATGTAATGGCTATAGTTTGTTTGTTTTAAATTAACTTAGTACAGTAATAGTGATTTTTGTGGTAAAAAAATTAAACTATATATAGTATTTAATTTACGAATGTTTGTTGTTATTTAAAGTAGGCTACACGATTTGACTGGACATAAATTATTTTAAAGGTTACTAAAACCGTAGAATAAATGTTGTCAAATAATAACATCCAAATTTTCTGTTAGTGATTATTTAAAGCTAGGTATGTTAAAAAGTAAAATTAGTTATTAAACTATTTGCATTTGGTATATTTATCGGCCTAGTGTATTTAAATGTGTCATGTCTTGTGTAATAAAATCACAACACTTTGTATTATGTCAAAACACGACGATAAAAAATTGACGGAATAAAATATTAAACAATTTGCTTCAAAATAATATACTAGTGGTTAACCGTGATATCCTTTAAATGCCAATGGTAAACATTTATTAACAAGTTTGCATCCTATTAATAGTTAAAACAGCAGTCCCATGGTGCTAGTCGCGTGAAGTCGCTCGCAAAAAAACCAGCGAAAACAAACTCGATTGTTCCAAACATAGTCGCGTCGCTTCGCGCCGCTTCAGACCGTGGCGCTTCGACCACTGTCTGTTCATGTTCATGCCCAAGGTTCGTAGAGCTTATTTCAGACCAGGTATGACTATTTCCGTAAGAGTAACTAGCAAACCATATGTTTCTATCTTTAATCCCAGCTGTTCTGCTTCTTTTGGTTTGATTTGCTGTCCAGTGTTATTTAAATGGGCCAAAACCGTACTTTGAGGGCTTCCCAAGGGTTTCTGGTTCCACGCACTGACTTTAGACCCCCAAAAGGCACATCAGACGTTAAGGGCTTTCAAACGACACGTAAATCATCAAAATCGACCCAGTAGTTTGGCCATAATCTTCTGCACAAAAATCGCCTTATTCTTTTAATATACTGTAATGATGTTCGCAGCAAAGATGTATTACGAGGGCGTCCAGCTGTGCATAAATCAACCACTGAGCTCTAGAAATCAACAACATTCTATAAAATGTTGCCAACCTGAAGGGTATAATAATGGTACAGCTATTTTTAATTGTCACTAGACATGGAGAAAGAAAATGTAAACTCTTAATCCATTAATCTGATAATACAAATAAATCAAAACACTATATTAGTATCATAAAATATCAGCTGATCATAGAATGTAAGCAGTTAAACAATGTTAATTTTAATTAGAATGATGTAGAAAATATGTACGCGTACGATAAATATCGTGTTTCCAGCAACACTGCAGATTAGATTGGTGATCAAGTGACCTTACAACTGTTTTTACGAGGTCTGTTCTGGTTAACTAGAAAACCTTAAATAAATCGACTCAGCAAACCTGTACAAAGTGTATGGACCTTGGTTCATGGCCACAGCCACGAATGACTTTGATATTGTCGCGCCGTGCCGCGTACTGTGTGTTTTCACCCTTTTAGAATGAGTATCGCATCTGCGTTAAACCTCCTAAATACTCCTATTTATTTAACTATATAACTGCGTATAACTTACAAGATTTTCATATTCTAGTATTTTGTTGTTTAGATATTTAATGCTATGTCAAAATATACATGGAGTGCCACAGAACTATTTGCATAATATGTTAGGAACTATACAATATTAGATGTTAACTGCTATCATAATATTACCATTGACTATAAATATAACTTCAGTGTCTATAGTCAATGACAATGATATTACATAGATCCGGTATAGACTCATAACACCCCTAGTCTAAGACTCTATGGTCATGGCCATATCTTTTCGTTGTCTTTTGTAGTTTGTGTTTGTGCCAGTGTCTCCACTTTTAGGGTAATTACCCTTTTTTAGGGTAATATTGCAAGGTCAGGGTAATTTTAGGGTAATGGGGGTTTTAGGGTAATTTTTAGGGTAAAATCAGAGCCCCAAAATGTTATTTAAAATGTATTTTACTAGCCCTACAGCTAACATATTCTGAACATTAATACGAATTTAATTCCATCGAAATAAAAAAAAAGAGTTTCAGACTAAATCAGAGACTTACATTAATAACAATAATAAAAATATAAAATAGTAATAATACTATAATAATCATAATTAGCTTATCTTATTTTAATAAGTTGGCCTGTAAACCTGTTTAAAATTACTGGGAAACAACAACTATATTCGAGCAAGGCACTGAAACAATAATAAAATGTAATTAAGATGATGAAATCAACACACGAATCTTAACATCAGTTTCTTTAAGTGAAGTGTGAAAATTAGTCATTTCTTTAGCTTAGTATTGGTACCTAAAATAAAAAATAAAACTATAGTAACAAAATAGGAAAATTAGTAAGTCAGCCGTAGGTCTGTAGTTATGAAAAATGTTTCGAAGCCAAAACTTTATATCAGCTTTAAAAACTACTAGACCTATGAATAAAAACATAAAAAAACCAAGTTCAAGAACAACAAGATTTTATTAAATGGTTATTTATATTAAATGTTGTAATTTAATTTAATTTTGTGATCTATCATGTAATTTGTTTCTTGCCCCCAACAAAATTTACTTCTTATTCCTTCCGTAGATTTAATATGATTGGAATTAATAACGTGATCACATAAACATATTTTGGGCCTTTATAAATTAGTTATGTAATGAAGAAAGTTAAATAGAAAACATATTGCTATTGCTAATATTTTATTAAATTTGAATTTGTTAAAAGCTAAATTATTCTTATTACTACAGTGTAGTACCTAAAGAAATCATTCATTGATCTTAGCTAGGCCATATTATCAATAGAAGTATACTATAAATTACAGCTTTTCAGATTTAGGGTAATCTTTAGGGTAATTTGAAATTTTTTAGGGTAATTTAGGGTAATTTTCAAAGACCTTTAGGGTAAAATGATGTTGATGTGGTGGAGACACTGGTTTGTGCTCTTATTAGTCTGGCAACACTGCTTGTTGTTGTGTTTCTGTCACGCCCACGCTATCAAGAGAGTGCGAGTAGCGAGTAGCTAGTAGAGGTTTTGTTTTACTTTTCAGCTAGTCTTTGCAAGTGAAATTTGAATATTTAATTAAAATATATGGTTTACTGCTCTGCCTAACAGTTTTAAATTTAGTTTAATATGTCTGATGATGAAGTGGAAGCGTTTGACATTACAGATGAAGATCTTAACCGGGCTTTTAATCCTGGAGCAAGAAGGTTCAGAGGAAATTCTAAAAATCAGCAAATTTATGGTAATCCTTTTTTTTTAACAAATAGGTATAGTAATCAATGCTAGGCTTATATATAATAAAAACTAAAAGTTGTCCTTTTCATGAGTGGGGCCTGTATTATGATCCCCTGTAAGTTACTCTTAGGCCTACTTCAGCCTTGAGCTCTCTTGCTCACTTTTAGGACGAATTTGAAAGGTTTAAGTTGGGGACCTAATTGTTCTTCTCATTACCGTTAATGTTTACCATTTGACTTCTTTCAATTTGGACACTGTCAGCAGTGTCTGGTGAGCGGAGATGGCTTAACGGCCAACTAGGCTAGTAAACTAAGGGGCGAGGGGAAAGTTACGCCCACCATGATTCCCGCTTCTTTTTGTTGTTGGATGAATTTATTATATGTGTTTTTAATACAAGATTTTATCACCATCACATTCACCTAAAGGATAGTATAAAACTCTGTAAGATTACAGTAACGAGAGGAGCCAAATTTCAATTATTTAAGAAGGTGGCTTCATAGGCCTACTGGATTTTAATGATACAATTGTGATAGGGCATCAGTATATACATAGTAGTCTAGAGAATACAACATGTCCTAACCTGTCACAGTGTGTGATTATCGCCTAAGGCCTATATAGTAATAAACACATTAAGCCCAACATAAGTTTATAATGTAATTTACTACTTTTCATGTCATGTGCCACCAATAATTAAATTCAGTTTGTTCAAAAAGTTAGTTTCATAATTGTACAAGTGATACAGAGAATGGTGTCAAAACCATTATTTTTTAATAGGCCTAACTTGCTTTAATAAAATCCTTAGTGGCATCCCCTAAGCTGAAGTTTTTCTGACTTTGGTATTGTAACAAGTTTCTAAATTGTTTCATTATGTGCCCTTTACAGGGCTAATCATTCAAAAACCCACTCGTCTCACCTACCACTTTTGTTACCTGAGCTTTTGTGTTCCAATTATGACCTAACCCAATTTACTTCTTCTCTGCTAAAACCTTAGTAGTGCATATTCGCAAGCTAGGGTTAATAGTCAATAGTGAAATGCGATACAGCCTTGTATCGCGATACGGCGATATGATACGTATCGGAGTCAGATATCGTTTCAACCGTATCGCATCGGCCATATCGTATCGGTGCTGTTTATCGTATCGCTTTATTATATCGTATTATACACTTAAAAATATGGCCATCGAGGTATTTCCACTTGTTTTAACTGTAGTACCAAGTACTACAGAAAGAACACTGAAGAATTCTTGTCGAATATAGATATAACCTCATTGTTTTACAGCCAAGAAAATAATATCAAAATACCGTCTCTATGTGCCGATAAAAAAATCGAGTATCGTTTCAAAAATATCGTATAGTCCCTCGCGTATCGGGATATTCCAATACGATTCGATACGTATCGCACTTCACTAATACCGTATTCAAAGACTTGTGAGTAGTCTAGCACCTGTGTAAAATTTTCCCTCATCT
Source organism: Allygus modestus (assembly GCA_963675035.1). Classification (NCBI taxonomy): domain Eukaryota; kingdom Metazoa; phylum Arthropoda; class Insecta; order Hemiptera; family Cicadellidae; genus Allygus; species Allygus modestus. The sequence goes on along the minus strand of OY776114.1, from coordinate 127,994,419 downwards.
TAACTTGGAATTAGTCGTAAAACATTGATCAAGGCAGTGCACATACTGTGTTTTATATTTAAACCCAGATTGTAGCATAATCATTCTTCCCATCCTCAGATAATATATATATATATATATATATATATATATATATAGGCCTAAATGTATATAATTGTTTCAGGCATGTGGGCGGATGACAGTGGGGATGAAGGACCCAGTCAGAGATCAGGATTCGGTAAAGCTAGAAAGCCGAAGAATTACAGCGCACCTGTCAACTTTGTTGCCGGTGGAGTTCACCAAGCAGGTAAAAAGAAGGAGAAAGAAATTGAGGATAAGAAAGAAGAAGAAGATGATGATCAAGAAAGAAGGGTATTTGATGTGGACTCAAGTGAATCAAGGTAATAATACTCTTTATAATGTTAAACAATGTAGTAAGGCAAAATAAAGTAGGCCTAGGGCCTATAAAACAAAATAATAATCAGCGAATTAAGGTGCATCTGAAACCAGACTATCAGTATGCAATGTCATCACTTGGGCTCAATACTGAGTTCATTACGACAGGCTTAGCCTATCCGGCATCAAGCATCAAACTCGTTAAGTGATCCATTTAAAAAAAAATCTTAAACCATGTACAGTATCCTATTTTAATATAAACAGGTTAACATACCTTGACGTCAGCAATAGTAACAAAATGTTGACTATAGTTTCGGCTAGCACGTAGCCATTATCAAAACTTTAAATAAGAACGTTATTCCATTCTTCAGAATGTCGTCACTTTATAAAAATACACTGAACACATACTAACAAATGACACATAACATTGAAAACAGTTCAATAAAAACATTATGAAGTTGTATTCATTCAGCTTAGTAACACATCTAGAGGGTGGCGGAAAACTATCCCCAGAAAAGTACTTCCATGGAAAAACGCCTACAGTACGTCATTTTGACGTCAGAGGTTTGGAGGTAGTTTTCCGGCTGCGAAATTAAAGGACAGTTAAATGATTATATATTTTAATGGACCAAAATTTCATGGTTGAAGTAGGTTAGTTCAATTAAGTGGTGGTAATTTAATATAAACATCAGTAAAGCTAGCCCGGGAAAACCACCCCCTCAAAAATAACACCAGAAGACTACCTCCAGAAAACTATTCTGCAGAGTACGACCACATGAATACTCTGTGGTCGTACTCTGCAGCCCCAGAAAGCTACCTCCTCAAGTAAAACTCCCCGCTGTAGGTAAACGACTACTATAATCCATAGGTGATGATCCGATTTGGTGGTAGTGAAACGTTATGTGCATTATCTTTTACCTACAGCGGGGGGTTTGATATGAGGGGGTAGATTTTTGGGGTTTGATTTCTGGAGGATAGATTTCTAGTATTAGGTCATTTGGGGTAGTATTCTGAGGGTAGATTTCTGGGAGCCGAACTGTTGAGTTAATTATTTAATCATTAATGTGATTGCAATTTGATTAAATGATAATGCATTGAGGTGGAATTCCAGTCGTGGGCCAACTTTCATGCGGCTTTATGGCCTGCCCTTTGTAACGTCAAAATACTAGGCATTTTATTCTTGGGGGTAGTTTTCAGGTGACTCCATGAAGGTACTTGTCAGAGTGATAATTTATGAAGCTTTGTATTTTATCATTAACTTACCGTACCGTAAGTTTTTTAACTGTTATGATTAGAAAATTAAAATGTGACTATCCAAATTTTGCAACACCAAAAAAAGCTGCCATGAATATTTTTTGAACAGTTCAACTTTCTTAATAATTAGCCCTAAAAATTACATCAGCCTTAAATAATGTAATTTACTTTGTAAATTGGTTTTACAGTGAAGAAGATGAACCAAGAGCTTCTTTTAGTAACTTGTCAATGAATATTCAAGGAGAAATTGCAGGACTGCGGCAAAAGAAATCTCAGTTCAACCCTACCCTTGCCAAAAAAGGAGTGGGTAAATGGGAGCAGCATACAAAAGGCATTGGAGCAAAATTGCTCCTTCTGGTAAGGATGTATTTAGGTTAAATTTGAAATGATCATTCTTTCTTTTATCGCTAACAGTAAAGATCGCAATGTAAATGATTTTTTTTTACTTTCTCCCTAGGTAAAGCGTAATGGTGCATGAGGAAGGAGGTCTGAAAGTCAAGAAAAGTGTTACGTAATATGTGTATGGCCCCTTATGTCTATCTGTCTGTATGGATGTGTACGGTGTACGCATCATAAATGTTTATCAAATTAGGTCCTTATTGGGCTTTGGTATCGCCATGCGTTTTTTTTTTATTTATAGGAATTGTAGGAAATTTATTTTGAGGGTTAATTATCCCTTAAAAACCACATAATAAATCCAGTTTTCTCAAGAACGTCTATAACGATTTGATTACAAATTTGGTGGTTTATAGTGCTTTAGGTCTCTTATCACCTGCATCTTTTAAGACATTCAGGTTCAAAAATTAAAGAGCTTAAAAGGCCCCAAAATTCAAATTATTGGGGTTTTTTCATAAAAAATTAGGTTAAATAAAATGTACTTAACATCAATAAAAACACTCCCGTCGCACCTACGTACTCAGCGAATTTCGAATGCATGCATATGTTTCTCAATACCACATAAAGCCACTTACCAAGTTTCATAAAAATACATCAATAAATAAGTGATCCATAGCATTTTATTTATTCTCCATAAGAATAACATTAGGGCTGATTTCGCAGGTTTGCTGCATAAAAAAAGATAAAAAATATGTTTTTGTGCAATTATTAATATAACTCAACCAGTGAAGCTACATACTAAGCTTTATTAATTTATGTTCATAATTAAGGGAGATATTGAACTTCACTTATTCTCCACAAGAATAACTTTAATGCTGAGTATGCAGGTTTTGCTGCTATGGGGATAATCAACAAAAATCAATTTTTTGTCCATATATTAATAGTTTGCATATTAATACTACGTGAAGCCACATACCAAGTTTCATCAATATACATTCATAAATAATGGAGCGAATTTCCCCTATAGGGAAGAAGCTATTACTGTAGGTCTCATGGTAAGACTTAAGCCCAACACCATGATAACTTTTCATTTTCAGGTCCCCAGATGCCAAAAATACCATTCGTTCAATTTTGTATGTATGTTTATATGTGTCCGAAAGCTAAGATAACTGTCGCAAAAAAGGTCCAATCTCAATAAAATTTGGTACGAATGTGTAAAGTACTATTTATTTGAACGAGTTTGAAAACCAGACGAATCGCACCATCCGAAGGAGGGTTTTTGGGAGTTTTTTACCCCAAAAATGGTTTTTTTGTGGTTTCCACATGTAATTTTTATTTAAATCTAATTTTAATTTTTACCTTTGAATTCATCATAAAAAAATCTGGTATTTTGATCATTGCTCTACGTCATTTGGTTACTGAGGTATTGAAAGTTCTAAACACAGTACGTTGTCTAATGTTATTCTTATGGAGAAAAAGACAAATATCGCTTGTTTATGGACATAAACTTACGAAATTTGGTAGATGGCTTCATCCGGTTGTGTTTTATTGTTGTTTGCAAAAGAAAACAACTTTCTGCCTATGGTTCCCGTAGCAGCAAACCTAGGGACTCGGTCCCCATGTTATTCTTATGGAAAATAATTAAAATGTTATATATCGCTTATTTATGAATGTATATGGATGAAACTTGGTATGTGACTTCACTTAGATGAGTTCTATTGATATTTACATAAAAACCCATTACTTTGTGTTCCTTGTTGCAGCAAACTTGCGTACTCATCCCCAATCAATGATCAAAACACCAAATTGTTTGTTTTTTTAAGTCAAATCCAATAGTAGAAAGTAAAATTAGATTTCTTAAAATATTATATGTAAAAAACTCCAAAAACACATTTTTAAGGTACAAAACCCCCCTAAAATACCCTTTTGGATAAAGCGATGTGTCTGGTTTTCGAACTATAAGTCATAAATGTTGCCAAATGTGATGTTGTACCAAATTTCATCAAAATCGGACCATTTTTTACGAAAGTTATCGTGCCAACGGACACATATATATATATATATATATATATATATATATATATTAGGGATGAGTCGATTCTCGATACCAACGATTCTTGGACATTGGTATCGGTATCGAGATTCATTCGTTCATTGTCGATACCGATACCATCGATACCCCCGCCATTTACCTACGCTACGAAGAGATACTCCTGGCGTTTCCCCACGCTACAAAAGGCGTGGGGAGTGTTTGGGTCGGCGGAAAAAAATCTTACCTTGGAGATAAGAAAGGATGAGGGATGGGAGGGGAGGGGTTGGGTCCAGTTGAAAGAATGAATCAGTCGGCTGACCAACATTATATCTTTGAGTCATTATCTTACAACCAAGTTTTTCCCATTATGAATTTATAATAAATAGTTTTTGTTTTATATATTGCTACAGCATATTAGTGAAATTAACATTAAATTATGTACAAAATTGCATTCAAAAATGTGTTTGATTATTAACTACAGAATGCTACTAAATAATTTTAATTGTACCTAACATAGGTTTGTACCGGTAACTGTTTTTAACAATGGTTTTAACAGCTATAGGTAGTGAAAAATAGTAGGTATCGATGGTATCGGTATCGAGAATCGACTTTTCTGGAATTGGTATCGGAATCGAGAATCGATAGATTTTGGATTTTTTTTTACTCATCCCTAAAAATTTGTACACGGTATCTTGTAGGTCTTACCATGCCGACTACGGTAATAGCTTCTTCCCTATAGGGGAAATTCGCTAATATACCCACTAGGCTTTTTTTAATAAATTAAATGAAATACAATATTATTTTTGTTTGATTTGTTTATGGAAAATTAGTTTTGTTGCAACATACTTTTATTAATCTGCTAGAGGAATCTCATATGGTAGTCCTCGAGATGTATTAGAGCTTAATAAATTAAATTTCATTCTTGTAGCGTAAACAGTTATTGAAATAAATAATTAGAATCAGAATTGTTTATTTGTCATTAGACATTACAGAAATGCAAAACAAATTACAGCAAATATAACAGAATTTATCGTTACAAATTTGGGCTAAAAAGGAGACTAGGAGTTACTTGAGTGCAGTAGCTGCCCTTCCTGACCTTTTTACCCTCTGCACTTTATTTCAGCTGGAACTTACCTGTTGATTGATTTTTTATTGTATGCAATCTGTTAACTGCTTTTTTTCTCAATTTTAATCAGGCCTATGCAAAATTGTTTTGGTAGGTTAACTAACGACTTACTTTTTGTAGTTGTTTTTTTAAAGCCTAGTCGTTTTTATAAATTTATTTTATCTAATATTTGCTAAATTTAATTACTTGTTCCAGATGGGATATGAACCTGGTAAAGGTCTAGGAAAAGATTTACAAGGTATTCAGGCTCCCATTGAAGCTAGCTTGAGGAAAGGAAGAGGTGCAATTGGTAAGTAATATGTTAGAGCTATTCACATTTTCCCTTTAGCGAATTTCCCATGTAGGGAAGAAGCTACTTTTATGTTTCACCACCAGCGGCTTTTCTCAAAACCGCTGTGACTTGGAAAACCTGGAATTATGTATGAATTTTGAAATGCATCTGAGGTGGCAACCCTGTCTCAAAATTTCATTAGCCTTTCAAATTTATCAGTGAAGATATTAGTTTAGATAATTTAACATACCATATGTTTATTATTATTAGCCGTCAAATTTCTTTTGGTTCACTATACAGTAGGGTTGAGTCGATTCTCGATACCAATTCTCGATACCACCGATTCTTGGACATTAATATGGGTATCAAGATTCATTCGTTCAATGTCGATACCGATACCATCGATACCTCCGCCGTTTACCCGCACTACGATGTGCATGGGAAGCGATGCTCCCACCGCTTACCCGCGCTCCAAAAGGCACGGGGAGTGTTTGGGTCGGCGGCAAGATAACCAAGTTTTTCCCCATTATGAATTTATAATAAATAGTTTTATTTTTCTATATTACTATAGCATGTTAGTGAAATTGCATTAAACAATTTGTTTCATAATTAACTACAAAATACTACTAAATAATTTTAAATGGTAACATACATTTGTAACGGTTTTTAACAATAGTTTTAACAACTATAGGTACTGAAAAATCGTAGGTATCGATGGTATCGGTATCGAGAATCGATTTTTCTGGTATCGGTATCGAGAATTGATAAATGTTGGTATCGACTCATCCCTACTATACAGAATGCACCACTCAAATCCGTTTCTCCATAGAAAGTACAGACAGAATAACGGTGGATGTTAGATGTTAGGTTAGTGAATTAACAAACCCTAGTAAATTCGTTATGGTTGTGTTAATAATTCAACGTGTTATTAACAGTAACAGGTATTTTCACAGTGTAGCTGGTATCATTTCTACTTGTTTATAAGCTTTTAAGAAGAAAATCTCGCTCTCTTAAATTTGCCCAGTAATAAAAATATTGATAAATCAGGAAAGGTTTTACTAACAATTTGTTTACTTTTACTCAGTTGTTAATTGTTGGTTTTACAGGCGCTTACGGTCCAGAAAAAGGTCAAAAGATCGCTGACTTAGATGGTGAAAAGAAAAAGAAAGAGAAAGAACCCGTTAAGAGTGATAAAGTATCCCAGTGGCGGAAAGAAGACGGCTCGAGTAAAAAGCAGAAAGTGCAGTATGTTTACAAAAGCATTGAGGATGTCTTGGAAGAAAGCAAGCAGCCTGGACGGAAGAAGAAAAGAGAGTTTAAGTATGTAACACAGTACAGTAAAAATACTATCGTTTTACGCTTACTTCTTTTTAGAAATTAGTCTTTAATTTTTCCTATTCTGGTTTAATCATCATTACATTAAAGAACTAGCCCAATTTTGTGAGCAGGCCACCGGCAAAAATTCCAAGTTTAGTCTTAAATCATGGTTTCTTTGTTATTTGAAAGTCCTTAACATCTAGATCTGCCTTTTGTGCAGTTGGAAAACATCCACCTTAAGGCGGGATTTCCTAGCTAGCTGCTGAATTTGGTTGTATATTTTTAAATGTCGCAGAATGTTCTGTGCGCCTGCGTTTTTTTTTTTTTTTCGGCAAAAGCATTTTCCTAATCTGCGGTATTCACATGCGGAGTAGGTGAGCACGCATCAGTGGTTCAGTAGCCTAAGGGTCTTTTGACGGTCATAGTCGCAATGCCTGTGTTAATCAAGTTTAATACAAGTCAAATTTTTGCTCTTTTGTTTTCTCAACTCATCGAAGATTTTGATGAGAATCCTTCATATTTTGTTATGGAATGTAAATTTCTACTAGCTAAAAATAGGAAAGGTGGCACTAATTGTTATCCAAGTATAATACCGTACATAAAAATAAATTTATATTCCTTTTAACAGTTTTATTTAACATTCCTCATGTTTCATTCCAACGTTTTTCGAGTTAACCAACACTGAGTTCAAAGAAAAGAAGTCACTCACAACCAATGCCTAAATCGCAGCGGGGTGCGGGATTGACTGCTCTGGGAGCAGTCGCCTGTCCCTCAGCCCGCTGAGACATACAGTCGCTGCGGAATTTGGCAGCTAGGAAAACGGTTGAACCTACTTCCAGTGTGTTAAGTCAGTGCTGAATACGGCGGCGTAAAATCACAGGATTATTCGGCAGCTAGGAAAACCCTCCTTTATGGAAGAACAGAAATACATTTAACACATTCAGTGCGGTGCACAGTATTTTGGTAGTTGATTAGCAAGTAAACTATAGCAATTATCAAAATTAACCCAGTGAACATGATAATTGGGTGGATTGGGTATTTAACAGCAGCTGTTGATATAATAACAATACACAGTAAAGAAGCAAGAACTGCTGTTTCAAGCTGTAAGATTTAAACAGCAGATGAACGTACATATAACAGATTAACAGCAGATTTAATCTTCTGGAACGGCATTACAGTATAAGCTAACAGGGCAGGTGCATATGAGCTGGACAATCCCGAAAGGAAATATATTTGCTAGAATTCCAACATATGGATTCCCTAGTTCTTGTTATTGAGTGAGCTGAAATCTTACAATCTTATAGCTGACACTCTCATAAAGAGTGTTAAAAATATTTTTGTAATTTAAAATGCCTTCGTTTATTTAACGTTGAAAGGACAATCTCTGTTGACATGATGTTTTAGTCCAGAAATAGCAAAAGAGCTTGTTTTAACTTTTAAAAATCACAACTACTTAGTTATTTATGATCCTATAGTTAAAATCTTTAAGATATCATTATTTTTTGGATGAAATGTCACACCCTAAGACAGAATGTTTTCATTCTTTCTGCAACGGAATGTGTAAAATCCCAAAACATTCAGCAAGCCTAATGCGATTTTCATGCACCTACCGCAACTATTGGAATCATATAAGAAAATTATTTTAATAAACCAATCTTATTAGAAAACTCTCGATCTTTTTTGTCAATCCAAAAGAAAATAATTTGAATTGCAACAATTACAACAACATACTGAATAGCATATTAAACTATTACCTATATGGTGTTAATAATAATATTAATCAGCTAGAACAGTACAGGGTCTCCGAAAAAGAATTACGGGATTTCGAACGGCCGTTGCTTGTGAACTATTCAAGATAACTAAACGATTTAAACGTCAACTAGACGGATTGTCACACTTTCCAAAGTTAAATGGGCCATCAGCAAGTTTGGCCCTTTCAAATCTCCTGGGGGGGACGGTATCATACCGGCAATGTTACAGCAAGGACCGGAAGCTCTTTTGGTCCTCCTGTGCGAACTCTTCAGAGCAAGTCTGGCTTATGGGTACATTCCTCAAGCCTGGCGCCTCAGTAGGGTGGTCTTCATTCCCAAGAGAGGAAGAGCAGACTACTCAACCGCAAAATCATTTCGGCCTATCAGTCTCTCATCGTTTCTCTTGAAGACGCTGGAGAGACTGGTAGAAAGACATCTAAGAAAGGGAGTGCTTTCAGGTACTCCTCTTCATCGAAACCAGCATGCCTATCAGTCTGGTAAGTCCTGCAAAACCGCCCTGCATCAACTTGTGAGCAGGGTGGAGGACAGCCTTGCTGCTAAGGAAATCGCTCTATGCACCTTCATGGACATTGAAGGTGCCTTTGACAATATTACTTACACGGCCATGGTTCGGGCGGTGCGTGGGCGTGGTCTTGAGTCTGCTGTATGTAGGTGGATTGAAACCGTGCTCTGCTCCAGGCGGATTAGAGCCGATCTTCAAGGTGAATCGATAGTGATCGTACCCACAAAGGGTTGTCCGCAGGGAGGTGTGCTTTCGCCTCTTTCTGTGGAACCTGGTGGTGGACGGTCTCCTTCGTGAGCTCACTAGTAGAGGCGTCTTTGTCCAGGGCTATGCAGACGACATAGTCCTAATGGTACAGGGAAGGTTCACGAATATTGTTGCTGATGTCATGAATGTCAATCTTCAATATGTCAATGTCTGGTGTCTTGGAGAGGGTCTAAGCATAAACCCCTCAAAGACAGTAGTTGTTCCGTTCACAAGGAAAAAGAACCTGGAGTCTCTTTCCAGGCTGAGACTTGGACCAACACGGCTTGAAGTATCAGGTACAGTCAAATACCTAGGGCTGACAATTGATTCTAAGCTGACTTGGAATGATCATTTGAATAATACACTGCATCAGGCGAAATGGGCGCTCATGACGTCCAGGAGATTTGTAGGCTCCACATGGGGGATCAAGCCTCACACAGCGCTGTGGCTGTACAAGGCAGTAATAAGGCCTCAAGTCACATATGGATCACTAGTCTGGTGGACAAAGGTGAACCAGACTAAAGCCATAGCCAAACTCACAAGTTTACAAAGGTTGGGCACACTTCTAGTCACTGGAGCTTTCAGGAGCAGCCCGTCAGCAGCTCTCGAAGTTGCTCTTGGATTACTGCCTTTGGATATCTTCATCAAGGCAGAAGCACGGAAATCAGCCTATCGATTAAAAGTCGCAGGCCAATGGAGGGAAGGCCTGTCTGGAACAGGCCATTGCACCATCACCAAAGCTGTTGCTCAAAGCCCTGTGCTTGATATGACATCAGATGTCATGAGTACGGAGATGGTTTTCACTAAACCTTTTTCTGTTGGATTCTCCTCCAGAGAAGAGCTCCACTGTCACCCGTTGTTCTGCCATGGGGATGTCACACTTTTTTATTCTTACAGTTTTTTCCTAAATATTACGGTTTTTAAGATATTTAGCTTTGAAAAAAATGGCCTCTTTTTTAAATGGTACATAATAGAAACTTTGATATTCCATACCAAAATGGGTCTTATTATATGTAATACATGCACCAAGTTTGAAGTTGATATCTTCAGGTATGCCTAAGATACAACGTATTAAGTAAAAACACATTCTGACGGATGGATGGAAAACTAAGCATTTTAGGACATACCTTCATATGAACTTTTTTTTCTTTTTGTATGAGGATTCACATCCCAAAGTCTTGAAAGGTTTTTTTGCACCCTGTAAATGGTTTACATAGTATAGTCAAGCTACATAAACAAATCATTCAACAACATAAAAAAAAGATAATTAATTGTGAATGTGGCGTTTCAGCGAGCTGAGCAAGGTGAAGGTGATTGACATGACGGGTCCGGAGCAGCGAGTGCTGTCGGGCTACCACGCCATCTCCAGTGTGCAGCGGCCGTCCGAGCAGTGGGAGATCCGTAAGGACAAGAGGTTCACCAACTTCGAGCTCCCAGAACTCCAGCATAACCTGAACCTCCTGGTGGAAATGTCTGAGGAGGTTAGCCCAATGATTTAAACATAACCCATTAAGGTAGTAATTTTATTGGATGTGTATCATTGTGTCCAAGGATCATTCTGTCCAAAAATAAAATTATGTTCATTGTGTCCAAAACTTCTGTACTTTCTGTCCAAAACCAAATTATTATTATCAAATATGCTGTTCATTGTGTCCAAAAATAAAGACAAAAGAGAAAACATTTATTTTAATTAGCCTATAATTTGGACAGAACGAACTTGGACTGAATGAACAGTTAAAATGTTTTGGATGGAATGCCAGGTATTATTTAAATATATAAAAATACAACATCGGTTCTTTCTGTCCAAGTTCATTCGCTCCAAATTATGTTAGCCATGTTTTTTGTTTTGTCTTTAATTTTGGACACAACTACCAAGCATCTCTTTTGGACACAATGAACAGCATATTTATAATAATTATTTGGTTTTGGACATAATTCACAAACGTTTTGGATCCAATGAACCTAATTTTACTTTTGAACAGAATGAACACTGGACACAATGATACACCACCAACAACAGGATCCGATTGGTGCTTCTCTGTAGTAGAAAAATCGTTAGACTACAGGCTCCTACGGTTCTCGCCACTGGGGGCGCGGACTGACTATTCAAATTCAAAATCTCTTTATTCAATAAAGTACATACATACAATGAATTATGTCAATAGCTTATTAAGCTAACTAGCTTATAACTATGCTACTCCTATAATACATATATTAACCTATTTAACTATTAACCTTTATTAGTCCTATGAACCTATTTAACGCTGCTAGGCCACTGGTCGTGATAGCCGTGTGGGCTAAATCTTAGAAACACCCCTCAGGTGTGGTTCGATTCCCGCTCACGACCAAAACTGACCAGTCGTGAAATTCTCTTTGAGTTAACCGATCTGTGGCAATGTTCGTGGGAGGGCCCAAGTAAAATAAACGGTGGAGGCTTGCTTGGAAGTTGAAGGGATTTGTTAATTCTTTATGAGTTGCTTACTTATTTTTACTGTGTGAGTGCCACTGCAACTCTTTAAACTAAAAGAAAACATATTTTAATTCAAATACGCCATTAATCCATTTAAAAACACAAATTTTCTATTCCAATTCATACTTTAAAAAATGCCAAGTAAATAATGGAATCAGATCGTTAGTCTACACCAATAAGTTAAGAAATGAAACCTAAAACCACAGAAAAAGTATAGCTATGTAACGTCAGAGTGAAATTCTAGACAAATGTACAGTAAAACCTCTATTAACCGCCACTCTCGAGACCAGGACTGTGACGGTTAACTGAATACAGTTAACAGTTCCTTAATCGAGCCCTCTTTAACTGTCTATCATTTCAACAGCCCCTTTCTGGAAAAAAGTAGAGTTTGCTTTAACTGCTCCGGATTTGAAATCATTTCGGTTAGGCCTGAAATCAGTTAGGCCTAATTGAAGTTTCTATCATACAGACAACCAGCAACAAGCATTACAACTGTAACATTCTTGGCAAATCAGTAAATTCTGGTACAGCAAAGTATTAATTATTCATATGTCAACCAAAAAAACTGAGTGATAGAAATCAAACCCAAAAACCAAGAGACTTAAAACAGTCAATCACTGTATGATTCAAAACAAATCCGAAAAACATTTAATATTATGGAATTCATTAATGATTAATAGTTCCTTTATTGATTACCACGTTTTCACTATTTCCTATTTTGAAACTTCTTGAGTGGTTGGTATTTTATGCAATTTATAGTTGCTGGTGATTCTAAAATGCTCATTAATTTTGTGTTTGACCCTCTAAACTACCTGCAGTTTGAATCAGTTCTAATTAACCGACTTTACTTAAAGAGTTATATTACATTAAAATTCAACAATACTGAACCGAAACCCCGGTGTTTTACAGGCGATCGTGTCGAACGACCGGAAGTTGCAGTACGCCGAGAACCGTTGCGTGGCGCTGGAGGCGGAGGTGGAGACGCTGACCAGGCAGGAGCGGCAGGAGGCGGAGACGATAGAGGTGCTGGACCGGGTGATGTTGGTGGTGCTGCGGCTGGTGTCGGGGGCCGAGGACAACACGCTCACACTGCAGGAGGCCTCCCAGGCGTTCCGGGAATTGCAGGTTACCTTCTGTTGATCTTTTTTAGTATTTACTAAAAGTACTGGTAGACCGAGCCATAATCGGTGATATTTGATTCATTCCATGGGTGAAAAAGAGGGCCACTCTATATGCAATCTTTATTCAATGGTCCTAGTCATTGTTTTCAAGAAACCACATTAAATATTAAACTGTGGCAGGGGCATGTGCGCTTTCTCTAGACGGATCGCGCACCTTTTTTTTCTCGTTTTGTTAACGATGTTACTGTGCTATGTCGTCGAAACTTAAAGTGTCTTGAACAAATTAAAATACCCCCGTCGCAGCAAACCTGCATACTCAGCGAATTTCCAATGGAGATATAAATGTCCTAATCTATAATATTATAAAGAAGAGGTGGTGTCTGTCTGTCTGTCTGATGTTCCGGGTGAACGCAAAAACTGCTGAACCGACTGGGCTGAAACTTTACACATAGGTAGATCTTGAACCCATGCAACACATAGGCCTATTCACTTCCTTAAAATCCCCTTGGGCTACGCCCCGTGAACGTCCTAAGTTTCAATGTTTATATTTCAGAAGAAAGTAAACATCCAGAAACTGTAACGCGAACAGCTGTGGATACTTCCATTTGACAGCTTAAAGAGCAGAAGCAAGAACAGCTGTTTCAAGCTAACTAAAATGCAAATTGCATTGACTAAAGAACGGGTAAAGAAAACACCTGTGCGAAGAAAGGGTACATCAGCTTGCTATTAATTAATATTAATGAACAGATATTAATGTGGCTTCATCTGGTTGTGGTCTATTCTTATTTGCACAAAAAAATTTGATACTTCCTATACCCCCCCCACCGATTTTATATTTTTGCTCCCCCCCTCGATTTTTATTTTTGCCCCACCCCCGATTTTATATTTTGCTCCCCCCCCTCTTAGATTTTTTATTTTTATTTTATGTCCACCCCATTTAAGCGAATTTCCCCTATAGGGAAGAAGCTATTACCGTAGTCGGCATGGTAAGACCTAGGCCCGGGACCATGATAACTTTTCGTTTTGAGGTCCCCAGACCCCAAAAACACCATTCGTTCGAAACTGTAGATATATGTGTCCGTGAGCACAATAACTCTCCTAAAAATTATCCGATTTTGATGAAATTTGGTATAAACGTGTAAAGCAACATTTATGACTTTAAGTTCGAAAACCAGCCAGATCGCTTTATCAGAAGGGGTATTTTTGGAGGGTTTTGTACCCCAAAAATGGGTTTTTTGGATTTTTTATATATAATTTTGGATATAGTCAAATTTTAGTTTTTACCATTGTATTCAGCTTAAAAAAACACACAATTTGGTATTTTGATCATTCCTCTACGTCAATTGGTTACCGAGATATTGAAGGTGCTAAACACAGTACTTTGTCTAATGTTATTCTTATGGAGGAAAAGACAAATTTTATATCTCGCTTATTTATGAACGTACACTAATGAAACTTGGTATACGGCTTCATCTAGTTGTGGTGCATTGGTATTTGCTCAAAAAGAAACATTTTTGCCAAAGGCTCTTGTAGCAGCAAACCTGCGTACTCAGCCTCATGTTATTCTCATGGATAATAATTAAATGCTATGTCTCCCTTAATTATGAACATAAATGGGAAAAACTGGTATATGACTTCACCTAGTTGAGTTATATTGATATTAGTATAAAACTCCATTTTTTGTGTTCCTTGATGCAGCAAACCTGCGTACTCAGCCCCAATGTTATTCTTATGGGGAATAATTAAAATTGTATGTATTGCTTATTTGTGAATATATTTTTATGAAACTTGGTAAGTGACTTTATGTATTATGAAGACATATCTCCATTGGAAATTCGCTGAGTATGCAGGTTTTCTGCGACGGGGGTATTATATTTTTGCCTCACTCCGATTTTATCTTTGCACCCCCCGATTTTTATTTTTGTCCCCTCTCGATTTTATATTTTGCCCCCCCCCCACGATTTTATATTTTGTTCCCCCTTCTTTGATTTTTTATTTTTATTTCATGTCCCCCCATTTTATATTTTTGCCCCCCCCCCCCCGATTTTATATTTGTTTGCCCCCCGATTTTAAATTTGTATTTTATGTTCCCCCATTTTATATTTTTTGCCCCCCCCCCGATTTCATATTTTAACTCCCCCCCGATTTTTATTTTTGCCCCACCCCCGATTTTATATTTCCCCCCCCCCCCCTCTTCGATTTTATATTTTTATTTTATGTCCCCCCCATTTTATATTTTTGCCCCCACCCTGATTTTTATGTTTGACCCCCCACCTTGATTTTATATTTTTATTTGATATCCCCCCATTTTATATTCCCCCTTTTGTATTTTTTTGCCCCCCCAAATTTAAATTATATCTCCCCCCATTTTTATTTTTGTCCCACCCCCAATTTTATATTTTGCTCCCCCCTCTTTGATTTTATATTTTTATTTTATGTTGTCCCCCCTCCATTTTATATTTTTGTCCCACCCCTAATTTTATATTTTGCACCCCCCCCTCATCGATTTTATATTTTTATTTTAAGCCCCCCTCCATTTTAAATTGTTGCCCCCCCAATTTTTTATTTTTACTCCCCCTGATTTTTATGTTTGCCCCCCACTTTGATTTTATATTTTTATTTTATGTCCCCCGCATTTTATATTTTTGGCCCTCCCCGTTTTTTTATTTGTTTGCCCCATCCCCTCATGATTTTATATTTTGCTCCTCCCCGCCGAATTTATATTTATGCCCCCTCCCCCCTCCCCGAAATTCTTTATTTTGTTTACTTGAGTTCTTTTATTTCTAAAAGCGAATCCAAAGTTTTACGTGTACCGATTTGGAGTCGCAAACCACACGCCGTTTACTACCAACAGCGTTCCTCGCCTTAGCAACAGGACCCGAACTATCTGCCAGTATATTTCGTTAACTTTGATTTAATTGTAGATTAAACGTGTAAAATGTAATTTTAAGATTGTAAAACATTGTGGATTGTTATTTGCTTTGGTTAATCTACCACTTATATACAACCCGTACGAAGGACGGGTACACAGCTAGTACTACATAAAGCCACTTACCAATTTTCATAAAAATATATTCACAAATACGTGATATATACAATTTTAATTATTCTCCATAAGAATAACATTGGGGCTGAGTACGCAGGTTTGCTGCAACAAGGAACACAAAAAATGGGTTGTTATGCTAATATCAATATAACTCAACTAGGTGAAGTCGTATACCAGTTTTTAATAATTTATGTTCATAATTAAGGGAGACAGAGCATTTAATTATTTCTCCATAAGAATAACATGGGGGCTGAGTACGCAGGTTTGCTGCTACGGGAGCCTTTTGCAAAAAATTTTTTTGAGCAAATATCAATTGACCACAACCAGATGAAGCCTTATACCAAGTTTCGTCAGTATACATTCATAAATAAGCTAGTTATAAAATGTTCCTTTCCTCCATAAGAATAACATTAGACAACGTACTGTGTTTAGCACTTTCAATATCTCGGTAACCAATTGACGTAGAGGAATGATCAAAATACCAAATTGTGTGTTTTTTTAAGCTGAATCCAATGGTAAAAACCAATATTTGACTTTTCAAAAATTACATGTAAAAAATTCAAAAAAAAAACATTTTTGGGGTACAAAACCTCCCAAAAATACCCCTTCGGATGGAGCGATATGGCGGGTTTTATAACTTTAAGTCATAAATGTTGCTTTACACGCTTATACCAAATTTCATCAAAATCGGATCATTTTTACAAGAGTTATCGTGCTCACGGACACATATAAATATACAGTTTCGAACGAATGGTGTTTTTGGGGTCTGGGGACCTCAAAACGAAAAGTTATCGTGGTCCCGGGCCTAGGTCTTACCATGCTGACTACGGTAATAGCTTCTTTCCTATAGGGGAAATTCGCTAAAAGGTGCTAAGTTTAGCTCGGGAATATATAGTTGGCAATGTGACGATTTCAGATATAGAGAATAATAACGATGCTATTGTGAAATTTGCATGTACAATTGTACAATATAATTGCAAAGTGGAAGATTTTTTCCGTTTTACTGTCTAACCCCATGTCCTCGTCCCTACAAAAGTCAAAATTTTGTCATGACTGATTATCTGAACACCCCCATTCCCCAACTGTTTTGGATGATCGACGTTCTACTGTACAAAACTTTAGTATCGACTTGGTGGTTGTGAAACCTAAACCGTTGCTGTAATGTCATAGGAGAAGTACTACCTGGAGTATTGCGTGTACGAGGTGTGGTCGCTGGCGGACACGGTGGTGCGGCCGCTGTTCAAGGACTACCTGTCGGCGTGGGCCCCGCTGCAGGATCCTGCTACGCCGGTGGAGGTGTTCCGGCAGTGGCGCACCATCCTGGAGCAGGACCAGACGCTGACGGCCAGTGCTGCACAGGACCCCTACCACAAGCTGCTGTGGGACACGTGGATGCCGTGCGTCCGCATCGCCGTCAGGTCAGAACAATGAGCTCTATTTATAATCTGGAGTGTAATCTGGTAGTACTCTTTGATAAAAATCGTGCCGTTGTGAAAACCAATTTTTACTCTGTTATGTTGGCAGTAATTCTTGGACAGTTTTCACAACGACCAAAAGGTCCCACCAGAAGGAACGAAATCAAAATCTCCCGACTGATTCAATGATTATGAGTCAGTCTTTTCTTGTCGCATGTTAGGTGAAACTTGGTGTTAAACTTAACTTTATAATCTTGAGATATATTTTAGATGAAATTTAGTTGCTTAATTTGAAGCAAAGTTATTATTTGAGTTAAATGAAAATATCCTTGTAATATGGCTTTTGAAATAGTGTTGTAAACAAGGTCAAATGACAGCGTCCCACCAACAAGTTGACACCACAACAGACCAAAATACGAAATACGACTACGACTGCAGGTTTTTTTAAAGTTATTTGTCAGAGAGTAGCGACTCCTGTTTATATTTTAACTTATTGGTTCAAAACTGTTACTGTAGAACCACCGTTTAGTTAACCATGGTTCACCCTTTCTGGAGAGTAAGGGAAAGTCAGGGAATTTGAAAAAGGTCAGTGGAGAAAGAGTTGGAAAAATGCCAAAAGTCAGGAAAAAGGCAGGTAATTTTGATTTAATCGTAAATGCAAAGCACACTGTGCAAAAATCAAAACGTATTAGATTGTTGTTAAATTGCTTTTTATGGTGCAGAGAAGAGGAAATGGACCAAAACTGGTAAATACATGTAATTGGCAATAACAACCTGTAAACATGAAAATAATAAATAAATAAACAGGAGAGTGTGCACAGAGATTGGGAAGGTGAAGGACAAAAAAAATGTGTAATTATTATTAATATAATAAAATGCTCATTTCGAGTCACGAGTCAGGGAAAATGAACTTTTTTGGCTTGAGAAAGTCTGGGAAAATTAATATTTTTAGTCAGGGAAATCACTAACCGAATAAAAGTGAACCATGTTTGCAGAAGAGACATTTTTATTGAAAAATCTTCAGAAATGATATTGACTTCCAGTGACTTTAAGTAACTTTAATAAATTAAGTTATTTAACAAATTTGTAATATCTCATCATATTAAGACCACTCAGGGGTTTAAGAAAGAATCTGAACAGATTTATAGGTAATAATAGGATACTTTTTTAAAAGAAAAGTTTTAACATTGCATCCAAGGTCTTGTCAGAGTTTTCCAGTTGCACTAGTGTTTTTGACATAACCTTAAAATTACGATTACCGGGACCAATGGCTTAACATACCTTTTGAAGCACAAGTGGCAGGGTGATTTTAAATGTCATGTATTTCATCAAGTATGAACCCGGGTTTTTGTATGGTATGCCAGAGCTCAGTCCATTCAGTTATGACTGCCGCGGTATTATTTTGTACAAGGGATATGTCAGTTCAAATTTCCTTAGGTTCTTAGTACTTTCCCACACACACAAAGGTTTTGATTTTGATCTGTATATTAACACTTAAGATATTGATAATCTGTGGTCTGTTGTTCGTAGTTTCTGCCTATTCCACATGGCACAGTGGATATCTCAGTGGACAATATGTGGTGTAATCATCATTTATAGTGAATTTACGTGTTGTGATCAATATTAACACCCAATATTAAGCGGTTTGATTGTCATTTGTGGACGATCTTATGAGACCATTTGTCATTTATAGCCGTTGTTAGACAGGGCGATTGTCATTTAAGGTGATTATTATTATGATTATTATCCGGTGGTAAATACAATGAAACTAGGAAGAAAAATTGTTGATCAGTTCACAGTTATGTTTTTTAACTGATTAACGGAGAAATGGAATGAGCACATCGTTATTTTTTACAAAATTCAAAATTATTATATTTGTTACCAGAGCTGTGGTGATCAGATGCCAATGTATTTTTGTTTTTTTCTTGTTCAAGCTGAGGATTTTTTATTTTATGTTTCAAGTTTTGGAAATTAAAATTCTTGTATCAGTAATTTTTTGGCAGTAAATTATAAAATAGTATAATATGGAAACCTATTAATATTATGAATTTACAGTCCAGTTATGGTTTTAGCCCAGATTGTGAAGGACTTTATTGCAAAATGTCACTCTTACTACCGAAAAGGATGTGGTTCAGTTGATGTTCCCGCTGATAACCCTATGTTCAATTGCAGTGCTTGGCAGCCGAGGAAGTTTGAGCCGATGGTGGAGTTTGTGGAGACGTGGAAGCCGCTGGTGCCCGCCTGGACGATGGACAACGTGCTGCAACAGCTGATCCTGCCGCGGCTACACCATGAGGTCGAGGAGTGGAACCCCCTCACCGACACCATCCCCATACACACCTGGATCCACCCCTGGCTGCCTCTGCTGGGTAACTATTGAAATAAATTTGTCTCAAGTTCAGATTTTTACTTAGTGTTACTTTTGCCTGTGATTGGCAACGTTTTACATTTACCACAATGCTACATTGCTTGTATGCATTGACGGACATTTACTGAGCTTTTCATTGAGCATGTCCAACTTGTTGCCACTATTGGGTTTCAACATCCCCTTGAGTTGAATCACATTTGTATATGGAAAAGATAAATTTTATAAAATTCCTTCACCTTAATGTGACAGGTGACTATCTCTCTTTCCTTTTCCTCTCACTTTATATATTTTCTAAGTGACCATGCTGCGGGTTACAGTGGCCAGTTTATTTTTCACCAAAGTATTTTTTCCTACAACCACACCTAAAAAGTTTCCTTTCACTCTAAAAACACATTGTAAAAACATTTTTATAGCTCGCCGCACCTTACTTTACTGCTCGTTGAGTAAACGACAGCTGATACTAATATACAGTAGACTCTCAGAAATCCGGATTTACTGACTGCGCGACAACTTCCACTGCCTCGTAAATCATAAACTATAACAATTTGAGTGAAACACAGACTGGCCTACGATGCAAACTACATGACCTTTGTGTAATGCGAACTAATCGTGTGAAAACTGAAGGCGCTAAAAACGTGAATTTTCCTTTTTTTGTTTTTATTTGCAACAAGAAATTCAAACGAATTCAAGATCATTGGTACAGACTGCCCAGGGTCTAGACTAGGCTGATCTGGATTTCTGAGAGCCTGTACTGATATTTTTGGGAAGATTAATTCAATTGTTATCTCGCCAACAGGGAAGTACCTGAACACAACGATATTCCCGGTGATCCGCCACAAGCTGGCAGCGGCGCTGGTGTCGTGGCACCCATCCGACTGCTCAGCGCGGCTCATGCTGCGGCCGTGGGTCGGCGTGTTCAGCAAGGGCGAGATGGACGCGTTCCTCATCAACAACATCGTGCCCAAGCTCCACCTCACCCTGCAGGAGTTTGTCATCAACCCGCACCAGCAGCATTTGGGTATGTGCTTGGTTTGATACAAAATGCAGTTATTTATTTGTTGGAGTTTGAAGGAGAATACGTTTTTCCATGTTCAAAAGGGATTTTTATTAGTCCTGTATGTTGATTACAACACCAGTGGTGTTATAAATCAATTTATTTGGTTGTTTAATTGTTAACTGGTTTTAAGTTTTTACCCAATATTGACAAATGTAAGGAAATTGTAGATAAACCAACAGGTTAAGACGAGTAAAATTATGTTGGGTTTAACAAAAATAGATACAAAAATTAAGAGTCGTAAACGTGTTTAAACTAAACGCTGTGACCTAGTTTAATTTTTTCTTATATCAAAATAAAAATAACAAAAGACATATTTGGTAAATACTTTTAAAATAAGAAGGAACAGCTGAACTACCACAGCTCACAACTCATACAGCAAAGGTTTTTTATTATTTCTTTTGAAAAATTGACTACGGCTAATATTGATATGGATAAGTCATGAAATACTGCTGACAATCAACTGAATTGAGATCTGCCCATCTAGTTCAAACAGTTAGCATGTGCAGTTTTGATCCAGATATCATTAAATAATCCCTGACCCGATCTGTATTAAAGTAGACCGTGATATGGAGAAACTAAGCCGCTGTACAAACCAAAATAAGCACAGCTTTAATGCAGCATGAAAGCATTAACTGACCTCAACTGGTAGTCTCTTTTCACTAAAAGCCATATAAATTGTACTTAGATCATAAAGTATTTGTTTTTCTAGACAACTGGAACTGGGTGATGGAGTGGCAGGATCTGTTGTCGTCCCATGTGCTCGCCTCTCTGCTGGACAAGAGCTTCTTCCCCAAGTGGCTGCTGGTGCTGACATTCTGTTGTGTGTTGTAGACAACTGGAACTGGGTGATGGAGTGGCAGGAGCTGTTGTCGTCCCATGTGCTCGCCTCTCTGCTGGACAAGAGCTTTTTCCCCAAGTGGCTGCAGGTGCTGACACTGTTGTGTGTTGTAGACAACTGGAACTGGGTGATGGAGTGGCAGGAGCTGTTGTCGTCCCATGTGCTCGCCTCTCTGTTGGACAAGAGCTTCTTCCCCAAGTGGCTGCAGGTGCTGACACTGTTGTGTGTTGTAGACAACTGGAACTGGGTGATGGAGTGGCAGGAGCTGTTGTCGTCCCATGTGCTCGCCTCTCTGCTGGACAAGAGCTTCTTCCCCAAGTGGCTGCTGGTGCTGACATTCTGTTGTGTGTTGTAGACAACTGGAACTGGGTGATGGAGTGGCAGGAGCTGTTGTCGTCCCATGTGCTCGCCTCTCTGCTGGACAAGAGCTTTTTCCCCAAGTGGCTGCAGGTGCTCACACTGTGGCTCAACCTCAACCCCAACTATGACCAGGTTACCAACTGGTACACCGGCTGGAAGAGCGTACTGCCCGAGTCACTCCTCAACGAACCAGTGGTAAAAGGTAATTGGCTCCATTGTTTGGATGTTTTTCTTTTTGACAGTTGTTATCAGTAAAAATAAAACTATGGTGAACCTAGGTAGTCGAGGCTCTAAAAATATCTTAGAAATCTACTTTATTCAGACTTTGATCAAATAATGTGTTTAAGAAAATTATGTTATGGTTTAAAACCACCCGAAGGTCTTATAGTTCAAGACACGGGATCCTTCCCTACTTATTCTTGGTTATTGAAGGAAATCTCCATATTTCCTATTCAATTTCAATAACCTCTATCTTTACTGGCCACCTTATAAGACGTTCGCTTCGGGTGCACGCCCGGGGTAATGGGCCTACAACGCGGCAGCTGTTTCATTAGGCGCGGTCACATTTTGAATTCCCGGCTAACGAATGACAAAAACACTGTACAGTACTGTGCTGTACTCCATTACAACATAACTCAACGTAATTGTACAAAACCAATAGGTAAGCCAATAGGTAGTAGTACAATCCAGATATCCATCTGAGACAGACCAAGGTTGCCATCCCTGCCATCTGATCTGGTTGAGTACCAGGGTTGCCATCTAGAGGGACTAAGTTGGATGAAAACTAATGCGGGAAGGCCCATGACGGCTGGGATATTTGGGGAAATTTACTACCAACCTACATAAAAATAAAGCTTGCATTCTAAGCTACATGATGACACCAAATCGTGTACACCGCGTGCCACGCTGTAGCACACTGAACCGGTAAACTTTGTGTTGGCACAGCCAGGGTCAGCGCGTGGTCCGCAGGGAATGTGTTAACCAGACCCTGATATAACTGGTCAGTCTCAGATAGATATTACGTCACATCTGACCCCACAGCCACATTACCCATTAAGAAGTTGTGACAGTTATCTAAAGATTTATGTTAGTCAAGAGCATTCGTTTTATTCAATCGCTAATGTCATTTAGGAGAAGTCAATTTATTTGGCCAAATCAGTATCTGGTCAGGATCCTAGTCTTGAGGTGGCCGGTCAAGGTGTAGGTAGCCTGCTGTATTTATTTGTTCAGTAAATCACATTTGATTATAAAAGGGAATCTCCCTTAGACAGGTGAATTTTCGGAATAATATTACTTTCTTGATTTCGGGTACATACAAATACTTTATAGGAGTAATAACACATTTAGCTATAAAAGTAAGCCTTATTTAAACAATTAGGTGCCAAGTATTATTAAAAGCCACCTCTAAAAAAATCATGTGTGCTGTAAAAACATTTACATTATATTCATTTAAATAATTTAGGACTACTTTTTAAAATTTGTTTGTATCAAGTTAACTTTTTATGTTTGCGCTTATGTAATTTGATGCATTGTTGTCAATATATTAATTTTAATTTTTGTTTCTGTCGAAAAGAGCTCTGAAACTATTGAAATTTCACTGTTTCAAAACCAGGGTTCAGTTAAAAAGCAGACGTCCTATTTTTGTATAGGGTCAGATGGATCAATATAATTATAGTGTTGGCTCGTAGCTTAACAGCTGACATTCAGAGGCAGAGATCTTGTCTATAGGTTTAAAACATCCATTTTTATAGGCGAGTGCAAGTTATCGTAATGTCAATTATCTAAAATGTCTCAAAACAAATTTTAAATACTGTAAGAGAATTAAATGGCTTTATACCAAGGAACCCAACTTTAAATAAACTATGAATTTGTATTCTGAATTACAAGTATTAACTGGCCTCAGTGGTACGTGGTCTCAACTGCCACACCCATTGACTAATTCACTCTCCACCTTGTCACATGATATGACTCGTTATCTGTCGGGTCTGCTAATCTATCACCTGTTCCACAGAACACCTGAGGTCAGCCCTGGAGCTGATGAGCCGATCGGTGGGAGGAGGCCCGGCCCCCCAGCCCACGCCACAGGAGACGGCCCAGGCCCAGGCCCGCTACCAGGTATAACAGTCCAGCCGACCTTGTACATGTGAAGAGACATTAAGTGTTCAATTTTGTTCAAACTTGACCTTTCTTGCTGCCACACTATAATTATTACCGAGCTTGTTTGGTTTGTAGGAGAAAACTAGAGTAAACTTTTAATTTTGTCTGAAAACAGTGTAGAAATCATGAGAAGTCAAAGTAAAATAGTTTCAAGTCAGATATTTGAACTAGGGGTGTGAGCAGTGGGGATTCAGGTTTGGTTTCATAGGGTGGCAACCCTCCTTACACCAAGGCAAATTTAGGCCCGAAAGTTAACTGTAGGGATTTTTCGGTTGCCGGTTCTAGATTTTGCTGGTTATTGTGAAAACCAAGATCCAATAGGTATATCTCGGTTACGTATCGATCGTCCTGCTTGCATTGGTTAATAAACACCGTAAAAGGTATGGATATTGTCCTGACACAAAATATCACCAGTACACCAGTAAACCAACTGGATTGTGCAACATCAGCTGTAAACGACAACCGTACCAAGTAATATCGGCTGTAGATGACACGCAGTCCCAAAATGATAGACGAAAACCATAACCAGATGGGGTAATATTGGCTTTACCTTATGCAGACACTAAATATCTGCAGTAAACAACGACTAGGCCATGTAACATCGGACTTAAACGACAAAGAGAAACCGAATATTGGCTTTAAATTACATTGATACTTTCATGAACCTGTTTGTGTTTTAAAAGTTTACAATACGAATAATAATAAGTGTAGTTATGTCAGTTAAAATGTAATAAGTAAGATCACTTAAAATGCAATTATATTTGTTTTCTGTGCCTCCCCATCTGAATATAGCCTACTACTCTTCTGTGTGAGACGTACTCTTGAGGTAGCTTTTAGGCAAATTGGAGAAAAGAAACTAAGGGAAGTTAACCTCTTTAGTTTTGTTACTTTTTGCATAAAAAAACATAGTGTGATAAAGTGTTTTTTATTTAATTTTTTCGTCCCAAGTGGCTTGTGATAAATGACCATCCTGTTTTAATTATGGTTGTATTAGTAGAACCTATTGTTAGATTAAAGAAAGTAACTTTCTGCCCTTTCCAATCATCTCACTCATTTTAAAGTAATATTTGAACAATGGTGCATACCAGCCTTTTTTTCTTGTTCCTTTCTTCATTACTAAAAAAAAATTAAAATCTAGATACTTTCCCTTATTACTTACTTCTTTCCGTTGAAACCTTTTTTTTCACTGTTTAACCACCGTATCGCCCCCAGGGCCTGGCGGAGTGTATCAAGACGACGCAGCAGGTCCCGCAGCAGTTCAAGGACCTGGTGCAGAAGCGGTGCGAGGAGCTGGGCGTGGTCTGGGTGCCGCTGCCCAACCGCTACCGCGAGGCCAAGCAAGTCTACAAGTGCGGCAAGCTGCAGGTCTACATCGATCGCAACGTGTTGTTCGTGTGCAACGGCGGACAGTGGGAACCGACCTCACTCAACGCCCTGTTGGAGATGGCGATGTAGTTACAACGTTTCATCGAACACAAACTGTGGTTGCGATTTTTTTTTTACTTTTTAACCAACATTTATTGTAGTCACCGAGGGTCAAAGCTTCATGCAATTATTTATGTGGTATAATACATAGTTTACCTCACATATTTACCCTTCCTGGACCAAATTATTGTATGTCTGTAGTCAATATTATGTTTTACAAAGGGGAAAAATACAATTTAGATTTAATTTTTGTTTTTTGTACATTTAAAAAAAATTATGGTGGAAAGGTTGACAGGTATATCTCTCCAAGGTCCACGGAAAGTATAGAAAGACGAATATATCCATCCAAGCTCTGGAAATAATCTAAAAAAATACGGACATGTCCATCTTATGTCCAGACACTATTTCACCAAAAGTTATTTTTTATTTGTTTTGTATTTGTAATAGTTGCTTTATTAGGCATTTTGTGTTATGGTTTTTAACTAATAAATAAGGTTACATAATATATCAATCTTACGAATATATCCAAAAAGGAATATATGTTAAAGGTCCTGAACATAAAAAAATCATCTTCAGATATGTCCGCCTTTTGGCCAACAACAGATACAAACGTTTACGGATATGTCCGTCTGTGGTCCAGGAAGGGTTAAATGTATGTTCACTTGAGAGTTTGACCTTATAGAAATAGTATATTTTTCTATGTAACATAACATAACCTAACTGCCTAGGGTTGTAAACAATTGGAAAGGAACATTTTTGAGCTTGGATTTCAATACTTTTGTTACAAAATTTTATAAAGTTACCAACCAAAATCTAATGTATGAGTGTATCTCAGGATTCAAACCTAATTATCACAACTTACAACGATTATTATGTATTATACAGTATATTATATCATTATTCCAATTTATTCAAAGCCTTTACGATGAGTGGTTGTTTTCTATGTTAAACATAATCTAGCTCAGCAGATTGTAGAGCTCATTACTTCAACAAACATCATTTTCAAGCCTATAAAAAATTGTAGTGCAGATGCAATGTGTTTTATATGATTTAAATATTAATAACCTGATTTTTTAAATCTGAGATTCAGGATTCACATTAGCATAAGGATAAATTTTATTCCAAAATGTATTTTCAATATTATTAAATATTGTCTTAAATTTCGCCTTCTAGAATTATTGTTTTGTTGATCTTTGTAATTTCACATTCACCTCATTCAACTCTTCATTAGTGAATTTCCTGTGGAAAGTGAACTATTAGCATGACCCGCACGGTGAAACTTAAGCCCGGGACCACCATAGAAGTTCCTAACGTGACCCCCTGAACACGTTTTGGGGGGTCGTTCAAAATTTTATATATATATGTACTGTGTATATATATATATATATATATATATATATATATATCGGGTGTCCAAAAAGTCCCGGGTCGGTTAAATATTTGTCGAAAGATTTAAAATAGAGCTACAAAACTTTGCACAAAGTTACTGGACATAAAAATCTATTTTAACACATATTCAGTGATCCGCTACTTCCTCAGGGGGACGGCCCGCTAGGAGTCAGAAGAAAATCTTAAATGTAAGCATAGGTTGATATGCATATCAAATAAAAGGTCTTTATTAGTAGAGTACAGAGCCGCAAACCCGAC
Source organism: Allygus modestus (assembly GCA_963675035.1). NCBI lineage: Eukaryota > Metazoa > Arthropoda > Insecta > Hemiptera > Cicadellidae > Allygus > Allygus modestus. The sequence continues at coordinate 127,967,284 of OY776114.1, read as the reverse complement.
CTCAAACGGAGAAACGAGTCAAAAATGACAGCCGTTCAAAGATGGCTTGAGTTTGCAACTTAGGTTAATGTAGAAAATAAACTGACGAGCTTTTTGATTTTAACATTACTAACCCAAAACTGTTTACAATTAATACTGTTGTAGAATAATAAGTTTCATTATTTCTGAGAGGGATCGAAAATATAACAAACAAGGAAAATGAATGAGCCATGATAAACCTAAAAGAGAAAGTTATTTGTGACTGATAGTGTGTTCCATGAACTTGATTACATTTACCTAAGATGCAAACTCAAGCCATCTTTGAAGGGCTGTCATTTTTTACTCGGTTATCCGTTTGAGGTCGGGTTTGCGGCTCTGTATTCTACTAATAAAGACCTTTTATTTGATATGCATATTATACTATGCTTACATTTAAGATTTTCTTCTGACTCCTAGCGGGCCGTCCCCCTGAAGAAGTAGCGGATCATTGAAGATGTGTTAAAATAGATTTTAACCTTTAGCCTTTGTAACCATTAATTCTCACTAATAATGATAAATTGCAAAATAGTAATGATATTTAATTTGTATTTTATTGCTATTTGCATATTATAAAAAATAGTAGACTATTTTTGTGTTCTGCTTTACACTTAGAGCTGGAGTGTAAAGCAAGTCACAAGGATATCTATAAAAAAATATATAAATGAAATAAATTAATGTAAAAAATATAACGTATTTTTTTAGATTGCATTATTATTGTTAGTAGGCATTTTAGATTATTTTGTCTATTTATGTAGATTTATTATATATATTTGTAAATAAATTTGTATATAACAACGTTTTATATTATTATTTATAACCTTTATAACCTTTGTGGCCTTTGATTATATTCTAAAACTGTCACAAACCTGTTTTGATATTTGTTTATTAAAATAATAAATATCAATTTAACAATTAATTTAAGGTTAAATCTTTTTAAACTGATCTAGTATTTTAAAGAAATTTTGATTTAGTAAATCTCCGCTTAACTGGAATAACTGGAACAAGAACATTCCGGATAATCAGCTGTTGGTATTTTAAGTTTAATTTTGGAAAAATACGCATACATCTTGGAGTTTTCCCAATGTAAGTTTAAAGAAATATGAAATATTTACAAATGTACGTTAAAAAAGGCTATTTCTTGATGTAATCAACAATCTGTTTCTGCACTTTTTCTTTAAAGCGGTTGCAGCAGCTTTGTTTCGTCATCTTTTTATGACTAGCAAATCAGCGAGTGTATCAAATTTGTTTTCTATACGTCTGATAGCTTCCAACTTGTTCTAATGTTCACTACTACACGTTTTCTCTTCGTGGAAATCGTTCTCCGAATATCTACTAGACAGACTTATAACTTTGGCAAATGACAACTTATCTACAACAGTAACTGCATTGTCACCACATGCAGGTATGAGAGTCACGGTACACTGATCCTTTACTGAGATAATGGAATGTGGAAAATGCAGTATAGGTCAACCCCCCACCCCCTCAAGGGCAGATCAGGTATGTGGCAAAACACGTCAAAACAACCCCTAAGTTCAGTGACTGCTGCGTCGTGCGGTCTCTCTGTGAGTCATACGCTTGACTTATTCTCTCTATTATTGATTATCCATTTCTTGTAAAACTTTCCGGTTAAACGGAGTTTTACTGTAACTCCAAAGGACATATTAGAGTTCACTCCCAATTATCAGAGCCCCAGTCATCTGTGAGGGCTACTAATTATAAATTCTTTTCTGTTCAGTTTGAACATAATACTCTCCTGGGTCTCCTATGAAACTTGTGTTTTACTGTATTTAAACTAATAGTGAAAATATTCAGAATTTTATAATGTACTGAATTTATTACTCAAATAACTGGATATAAACATCTTAATGTCTTAACTTTAATACAAATATATTTGCAAAATACCTCTGTTGCAGCAAACCTGCATACTCAGCGAATTTCCAATGAATATACAACATAAAACATTAAGCCACTTGACGGGATTCATAAGAAATATATTCTCATACAAGCGATATTTAAAATATTAATTATTCTCCATAAGAATAACATTGGGGATGAGTACGCAGGTTTTCTGCAACAAGGAACACAAAATAATTTTTTGTATGCAAATATCAATAGATTCATCTAAGTGAAGTCACATTCCAAGTTTCATCCATATACATTAGTGATATATAACATTTTAATTATTTTCCATAAGGATAACATGAGGACCGAGTACCTAGGTTTGCTGCTACGGGAACCATAGGCGATAAATTGTTTTTTTGTGCAAACAACGATAAACCACAACCAGGTGAATTCATATACCAAATTTCGACAGTTTATGTTCATAAATAAGCGAGATATACAATTTTTCTTTTTCTCCATAAGAATAACATTAGACAACGTACTGTGTTTAGCACTTTTAATATCTCAGGAACCAATTGACGTAGAGCAATGATAAAAATACCAAATTGTTTGTTTTTTTATGCTGAATTAAATGGTCAAAATTAAAATTTGATTTAATTAAAAATTACATGTGGAAACCCCAAAAAAAAACATTTTTGGGGTACAAAACCCCCCTTTGGATGGTGCGATTCGTCTGGTTTTCGAACTCGTTCAAATAAATGGTGCTTTACACATTTGTACCAAATTTCATTAAGATCGGACCTTTTTTACGAGAGTTATCGTGCTTACGGACACACACACACATATATATATATATATAAATAAAAATACCCCCGTCGCAGCAAACCTGCATACTCAGCGAATTTCCAATGAATTATAACATAACACATTAAGCCACTTAACAAGAATCATAAGAAATATATTCACAAACAAGCGACATTTAAAATATGAATTATTCTCTATAAGAATAACATTGGGGATGAGTACGCAGGTTTGCTGCAACAAGGAACACCAAATAATGGGTTTTTATGCAAATATCAATAGAACTCAGCTAAGTGAAGTCACATACCAAGTTTCATCTATATACATTCATACATAAGCGATTTATAACATTTGAATAAAAACCTGCATACTCAGCGAATTTCCAATGAATATACAACATAAAACATTAAGCCACTTGACGGGATTCATAAGAAATATATTCTCATACAAGCGATATTTAAAATATTAATTATTCTCCATAAGAATAACATTGGGGATGAGTACGCAGGTTTTCTGCAACAAGGAACACAAAATAATTTTTTGTATGCAAATATCAATAGATTCATCTAAGTGAAGTCACATTCCAAGTTTCATCCATATACATTAGTGATATATAACATTTTAATTATTTTCCATAAGGATAACATGAGGACCGAGTACCTAGGTTTGCTGCTACGGGAACTATAGGCGAAAAATTTTTTTTTGTGCAAACAACAATAAACCACAACCAGGTGAATTCATATACCAAATTTTGTCAGTTTATTTTCATAAATAAGCGAGATATACATTTTTTCTTTTTCTCCATAAGAATAACATTAGACCAACGTACTGTGTTTAGCACTTTCAATATTTTAGTAACCAATTGACGTAGAGCAATGATCAAGATACCAAATTGTTTGTTTTTTTATGCTGAATTCAATGGTCAAAATTAAAATTTGATTTAAATAAAAATTACATGTGGAAACCCCAAAAAACACATTTTTGGGGTACAAAACCCCCCTTTGGATGGTGCGATTCGTCTGGTTTTCGAACTCGTTCAAATAAATGGTACTTTACACGTTTGTACCAAATTTCATTAAGATCGGGCCTTTTTTACGAGAGTTATCGTGCTTACGGACACATATATATATAAAAATTTGAACGAATGGTGTTTTTGGCATCTGGGGACCTCAAAATGAAAAGTTATCATGGTCTCGGGCTTAAGTCTTACCATGAGACCTATGGTAATAGCTTCTTCCCTATAAGGGAAATACGCTAAAATTTGAACGAATGGTGTTTTTGGCATCGGGGGACCTCAAAATGAAAAGTTATCATGGTCTCGGGCTTAAGCCTTACCATGAGACCTACGGTAATAGCTTCTTCCCTATAAGGGAAATTCGCTAAAATTTGAACGAATGGTGTTTTTGGCATCTGGGGACCTCAAAATGAAAAGTTATTATGGTCTCGGGCTTAAGTCTTACCATGAGACCTATGGTAATAGCTTCTTCCCTATAGGGGAAATTCGCTAAAACTAGAATGAGTTTCAAGTAATATTTTCTTAGGCAGCAGCTTAGTCATCTGCCCGTTAGGAACAAACACATTATTTATATCATTGGAATTTGCTGTTCCTGCTTGTTTTGAGTTGCTCAAGCCCTCTCTTTAGGGCATAACATATTGCCTATTAAGAGTCTTCATCACCCTCGCGAAAAAAGCTAAAAACAAGCTTTCGTAGTACCCTTTTTCTGACACTAATTTTTAACCGATTTTCTCATAAACACTCGTAAACTGATTATGAAGAGTGTGTCCCTTTTTCTATAACCTCATAATATTGAAAAATATATAATGTAGCATCGAAAAAGTCAATCAAAATTACTTGATTTTCATAATTATTTAAAAATACTTCCATGAATAATTTTTAAATTTTCAGGTTATAGAAAGAAGCAGTAAGATTCTAAATATACGCAGAAATTTATCCCATCAAAAATTGCTTGTAGGTTGCAACGGAAACAGGTACTAAGAGAGTGTCTTTTAGGCAAAAACGAGGCAAGCGAACAAAGCCATCTATGACGCTACTAGCCTTTCCACAAACATTGTTTTTTAGTAGAAGTTAAACATTATGTAAAGTAAATGGAATTTTTTTTTATATTAAAAATGGTTTGTTTTGTGCCAAAGCTCTGGATAGTGTAGCAGTCAGGGAAGGACTACCGCGACGGCCGGAGCGGCGATACGACAGCGTGGTGTAGTGGTAGATGGTCTGATGTTTTTAGAAAAGAACCCCCTCTTCACCCCTCTTCCTAGCCTGACGTACCTGACTATACGAGGATCTTTGGAATCAAACCAGACTGTACGGTCTAACTTTTCTCAAAGGTGATGAAGACTCTTAATTGATTTGAAAATTTGTTTTTATTTTGAAACATTAACATTAACATTGTTTTTGGTATATTGAATCATTAACCTAGGTTAAGTGGTTGCGGAGAAAATCCAAAAAACATGTTCATAAAATCTCTCATGTTAATCTTATGGGAAAATGGTTTTTAACTTTTCCTCAATTAATTTTACTGTAAACTTCACATTTACTTTTACCAATCAGTTTAGCTCTACAAAACAATCATTTTGGTGTTTAAATTGTGATTCTACGTCCAACCGTTGCCGAGTAATTCAAAGTGCTAAACACAGTACGTTGTCCAATGTTATCCTTATGGAGAATATTTAAAATTTTATATCTCTATTATTAATGAATGAATATTGATGAAACTTGGTATGTGGCTTCACCTAGTACTGGTATATTGATATTTGCACAACAAATTTATTTTTTGTTGATTATCCTCTTAGCAGCAAACCTGCATCCTCATCCCTAATGTTATTCTTATGGAGAATACGTAAAGCTTTATTATCTCCCTTAATTAAGAAAATAAATCATTAAAACTTGGTATGTAGCTTCACCTGGTTGAGTTATGTGGATAATTGCAAAAAAAACATATTTTCATCTTCCTTGTTGCAGCAAACCTGCGTTCTCAGCCCTAATTTTATTCTTATGGAGAATAAATAAAATGTTATATATCACTTAGTTATTTATGTATTTTTATGAAACTTGGTAAGTGGCTTTATGTGGTAGTAAGAAATATATTCATGCATAGGAAATTCGCTGAGTATGCAGGTTTGCTGCAACGGGGGTATTTCTAATTACTGTTAATTTTTAAACAGTGTAAGGGTTTTATAATCCTACTTGCATATTTTCTCGCCTACAATTTTTTTATGAGATTGTAGTACACACATAAAAAAAAATTTAAAAACGTCAATAGCCCATAAACTATGAAGAATATGTATGATGCCTGTGAAGTTTGGTCGTCGACCTTAGAGACACCTGTATGAGATATTAAGCAAGCACTTACTTACTATAATCTGTCTGATATTTTTAAGCGTTTTGAGGGGAAAAGCATCTCTTCCACTGGACCAGACCGTTGAATGATCACAATCACAGCTGTTTTTTAGTGAATTTCCTATGGAAAGTGAACTATTAGCATGGTCCCGCTTAAGTAAAATTTAAGACCGGGACCACCATAGAAGTTCCTAACGTGACCCCCTGAACACGTTTTGGGGGTTCGTTCAAAATTTTATATATATATATATGTGTGTGTGTGTGCAGGCACTCTAGTGGTCGCATTTTTTGTCCGATTTACTTCAAATTTGGTAGGGACGTTCCTTTCTATAATCAGTTGGACAAGTTCGTTGGGCAAAACAATCGGAAAACTCTAAACCCTTTTTTGGGGATTAATCTTTCAAATTTCGAGTTTTTGGGCTAGAAAAGGGTTAGAAAAGCCCCTGATGTGAAATTAACGAATGTAAAAAGATGGGAATTAGTGTGGCAAAACTTTTAAGCCCTCTCTCGTCATTCTAGCATATATATTTACCGAGTTATTAAAGGAAATGTGTATTGACCAAACACAGTACGTTGTCTTACGGGGGTTTTACATTAGAAAAGCCTGTTAATCATTTTTTGGTGTACTTTTATCAACCCCAACAACCTCACACCTACTTTAAAACCTGACTGGACCTTCTCCTAACCTTATAATGTCCAAAATTGTATTCCCAGCATTGCAGGTAAATAGAACCAGGAGTATCAGAACAGTCAAATACCCCCGTAGCAGCAAACCTGCATACTCAGCGAATTTCCAATGCATATATGTATCTTAATACTACATAAAGCCACATACCAAGTTTCATCAATATATATTCATAAATAAACTATTTATGACATTTTAATTATTCTCCATAAAAATAACATGGCGGCTGAGTATGCAGGTTTGCTGAAGCAAGGAACAAAAAACGCAAATATCAATAGACCACAACGATAAGAAGCAATATACCAAGTTTCATCAGGAAAAGTTCATAAATAAGCGAGATATACAATTTATCTTATTCTCCATAAGAATAACATTGGACAACGTACTGTGTTTAGCACTTTCAATATCTCTGTAACCATTTGACGTAGAGCAATGATCAAAATACCAAATTGTGCGTATTTCTAAGCTGATTCCAATGGAAAAAACTAAAATTAGATTTTTTCAAAAATTATATGTTAAAAGCTCAAAAAACCCATTTTTGGGGTACAAAACCCCCCAAAATACTCCTTCAGATAAGTCGATCTGTCTGGTTTTCGAACTTAAAGTCATAAATGCTGCTTTACACTTTTATACCAAATTTTGTCAAAATCGGATGAATTTTACGAGAGTTATCGTGCTTACGGACACACACACACATATATATATATATATATATATATATATATATATATATATATATATATATTAGTGATGTGTCAAAACCAAAACTTGAATCTCAAAACCACCAAAACTTTGGAAAAGTTTCGGTTTCGAGATTCGATCGGTGAGTTTCGAGAATCAAAACTCAAAACTGCTGAGATTTTTTGTGTCTTTATTGTTGTTTTTTTAACAGAAATCACGCCCGTGTTTCGATCAATAATGCAAAGGTCAAAAGCCTACTGTCATCGGTCGTCTACCTTCACCTTTTTTGGATTATTGATTTTTTATTTCTGAAAGAACAACTCTAACCAAAATATATAATTAGTTTTAATTAATTTTTCTGGATTTATTTTTCATAACCATACCCAGGCAAGTAAATAGGGTTTCGAGATTTGAGTTTCGAGATTCGAGATTCGATTTTGTAAGTTTCGGTTTCGGTTTCGAGATTCAAAATTTCTGGTTTTGACCATCACTAATATATATATATATATATACAGATTCGAACGAATGATGTTTTTAGCATCTGGGGACCTCAAAACGAAAAGTTATCATGGTCCCGGGCCTAGGTCTTACCATGCCGACTACGGTAATAGCTTCTTTCCTATAGGGGAAATTCGCTAAAAATCAATATTTTCAGATTTGAATAAAAAATTGGAATAATTATATATTTTTAGCAAATTTCCCCTATAGGGAAAAAGCTATTACCGTAGTCGGCATGGTAAGACCTAGGCCCGGGACCATGATAACTTTTCGTTTTGAGGTCCCCAGACCCCAAAAACACCATTCGTTCGAAACTGTATATATATATATATATATATATATATATATATATATATATATGTGTCCGTGAGCACGATAACTCTCGTAAAAATTATCCGATTTTGATGAAATTTGGTATGAACGTGTAAAGTAACATTTATGACTTTAAGTTCGAAAACCAGCCAGATCGCTTTATCCGAAGGGGTATTTTGGGGGGGTTTTGTACCCCAAAAATGGGTTTTTTGAATTTTTTACATATAATTTTGGAAATAGTCAAATTTTAGTTTTTACCATTGGATTCAGCTTAAAAAAACACACAATTTAGTATTTTGATCATTTCTCTACGTCAATTGGTTACCGAGTTATTGAAAGTGCTAAACACAGTACGTTGTCTAATGTTATTCTTATGGAGGAAAAGAAAAATTTTATATCTCGCTTATTTATGAACGTATACTGACAAAACTTGGTATACGGCTTCATCTGGTTGTGGACCATTGATATTTGCTCAAAAAAACAATTTTTTGCCAAAGGCTCCCGTAGCAGCAAACCTGCGTACTCAGCCCCATGTTATTCTTATGGAGAATAAGTAACGTGGTATCTCCCTTAATTATGAAAATATATTAATTAAATTTGGTACGTGGCTTTACCTAAATGAGTTATATTGATATCTGTATAAAACCCCATTTTTTGTTTTCCTTCCTTCAGCAAACCTGCATACTCAGCCGCCATGTTATTCTTATGGAGAATAATTAAAATGTCATAAATCGTTTATTTATGAATGTATATTGATGAAACTTGGTATGTGGCTTTATGTGGTATTAAGATACATATATATGCATTGGAAATTCGCTGAGTACGCAGGTTTGCTGCTACGGGGGTATTAACTGATTTTGAGTTTTTACAGTTTTTTATATGGAAATTCACTTCCCTCACGTCAGCGTGCTGCGTGCGAACTCGTTTTTTAGCGAATCTCCCCTATAGGGAAGAAGCTATTACCGTAGTCGGCATGGTAAGACCTAGGCCCGGGACCATGATAACTTTTCGTTTTGAGGTTCCCAGACCCCAAAACCACCATTCGTTCGAAACTGTATATACATATATATATATATATATATATATATATATATATATATATATATATATATATATATGTATATATGTGTGTGTCCGTGAGCACGATAACTCTCGTAAAAATGATCCGATTTTAATGAAATTTGGTATAAACGTTTAAAGCAGAATTTATGACTTTAAGTTCGAGAACCAGCCATATCGCTCCATCCGAAGGGGTATTTTGGGGGGGTTTTGTACCCCAAAAATGGGTTTTAGCGAATTTCCCCTATAGGGAAGAAGCTATTACCGTAGTCAGCATGGTAAGACCTAGGCCCTGGACCATGATAACTTTTCGTTTTGAGGTCCCCAGACCCCAAAAACACCATTCGTTCGAAACTGTATAAATATATATATATATATATATCTATATGTATATATATATATGTGTCCGTGAGCACGATAACTCTAGTAAAAATTATCCGATTTTGATGAAATTTGGTATAAACGTGTAAAGCAACATTTATGACTTTAAGTTCGAAAACCAGCCAGATCGCTTCATCCAAAGGATTATTTTGGGGGGGTTTTGTACCCCTAAAATGGGTTTTTCGAATTTTGTACATACAATTTTGGAAATAGTCGAATTTTAGTTTTTCCATTGGATTCAGCTTAAAAAAACACACAATTTGGTATTTTGATCATTTCTCTACGTCAATTGGTTACCGAGATATTGAAAGTGCTAAACACAGTACGTTGTCTAATGTTATTCTTATGGAGGAAAAGAAAAAAATTATATCTCGCTTATTTATGAACGTATACTGACGAAACTTGGTATACAGCTTCATCTGGTTGTGGACCATTGATATTTGCTCAAAAAAACAATTTTTTCCAAAGGCTCCCGTAGCAGCAAACCTGCATACTCAGCCGCCATGTTATTCTTATGGAGAATAATTAAAATATCATAAATCGTTTGTTTATGAATGTATATTGATGAAACTTGGTATGTGGCTTTATGTGGTATTAAGATACATATATATATGCATTGGAAATTCGCTGAGTACGCATGTTTGCTGCTACGGGGTTTTATTTACTATTTTGAATTTTTTACATGTAATTTTTGAAAAAGTCAAATATTGGTTTTTACCATTGGATTCAGCTTAAAAAAACACTCAATTTGGTATTTTGATCATTCCTCTACGTCAAATGGTTACAGAGATATTGAAAGTGCTAAACACAGTACGTTGTCCAATGTTATTCTTATGGAGAATAAGTAAAATTGTATATTTCACTTATTTATCAACTTTTCCTAATGAAACTTGGTATATTGCTTCATATCGTTGTGGTCTATTAATATTTGCACTAAAAAACATTTTTTGGCCGATAGTTCCCGTAGCAGCAAACCTGCGTACTCAGCCCCATGTTATTTTTATGGAGAATAAGTAACCTATTATCTCCCTTAACCCTTTGAGTGCCAGAGTTTTTCGGTCGTCATATCCCGAGAGTGCCAGAGTTTTTAACAGAGTATATCCAAAAAGTGCCAGGCACAAAATCAACATTTTGCAAGGGTTTGCAAAAAAATTAATAACTTTTTATTTGGTAAGATATTACTATGAAACTTTTTTTGTTTTGTAAGTTTAAAGTTTAGCTATAATATTATGCACATATATAATATTTCAAAAATAAAAAATAAAAAGTTTGAATACATATATGCATGTGGGAAATTTATTTTAATTTTTTTTATTTGTTTCAGGTAAATAAACATTGTTCAAATATAAGATTTTCACCAAATAACTACTAGATTTATAGAGGACATGTTTCCCAAAATATTTCCTGAAAGTTTCATCAAATTTGGGCTGTAGGCGGACGAGTTATTTCCATAAATGTAAAAAAATATAAAAACGGTAAATTAGTACTCAAGACAGTAACCTAACTTTATTCAAGGGTTTAAGTTTTATTACAATATTATTTCATAAAGCAAACTAACTAGGCCTCGTATATTTATTGAGTATATGTTTACCTGAACATATCCTGGAAATGTCCTGGAAGAAATAATAAAAAGTAATGACGTAAGAAAAATTTTCTATAACAAAGATACACAAAATCAACATTTTGCAAGGGTTTTGTACATAAAATCAATAACTTTTTTATTTGGTAAGATATTATTATGAAACTTTTTTGTTTTGTAAGTTTAAAGTTTAGCTATAATATTATGCACATATATAATATCTAAAAAATTATATATATATATATATATATATATATATATGTAATATGTATATTATACATGCGGGAAATTTTTTATATTTTTTTTCAGATAAATAAACATTGTTCAAATATAAGATTTTCACCAAATAACTACTAGATTTATAGAGCTAGAAACTATCCTGGAAATCACCTGAAAGAAATAATAAACAGTAATGACGTAAGAAAAATTTTCCATAACAACGATATATCGTTGCAATGTATTTTTCGGTAAGACCACCGACGACGATATATCGTTGTGAAGTATTTTTCGGATGTTCCGTGCACAACGATATATCGTTGCGTGGCACTCAAAGGGTTAATTATGAACATAAATTAATAAAACTTGGTATGTAGCTTTACCTACTTGAGTTATATTGATGTTTGTATAAAACCTCATTTTTTGTGTTCCTTGCTTCAGCAAGCCTGCATACTCAGCCGCCATGTTATTCTTATGGAGAATAATAAAAATGTCATAAAACGTTTATTTATGAATGTATATTGATGAAACTTGGTTTGTGGATTTATGTGGTATTAAGATACATAAATATGCATTGGAAATTCGCTGAGTGCGCAGGTTTGCTGCTACGGGGGTATTTTTTTGTATCGAATCAGTGTTGGTGAAAGACAAGTTCGTTGGGCAAAGCAATCAGAAAACTCATAAGACATCCTCCTCCTACTCTCCAGAGAGCACGAGGAACACATCTGCCACCTACGGGTCGAGTGGGCAGGGTTGTTGCTTTGTCTGCTTTTTATTTATATCTGAAGTGAAAAATGAATCAAGATAGAGCGGCCGTGGATGTAGATAAACTATTATTTTTAGTTTAGTTCAAAACAACCCATCAATTTTCAACTCTAAATTGAAAGAATTTTCTACCACAAGAGAATTCTAAAACTTCACACAAAATCGAAACTGAACCGACAAAGAAGTGAAATAGAGGTCTTGTCATGAGGGGTCGTCGGAAGCCGTCGTGTTTTGTCGTGTCGGACGGTGTTTGAGACGCATCCAACAAAAAAGAACAAAATAAAACAGAAATCGTCGTGACGTGTTGTGTCGCATTCGATGTAGTGTGCAGCCGGCCTAAGACGAAATTTCCGTATTTTTGCCAGACGTGGAAAAAACCCTTTAAATAAATACCTTTAAGTATGTTTAAACTCATCCCTTTTTAAATTTTAAACTGTGAAATAAAATCATCAAAATTCCAATAATAATAAATGTTAATTGACTAGGCCATTCGATATCAAAGATATTATCATCAGGTCAAATCAACAACATAAACTAAAATTTTAATTTTGACATAACAAATCAGCTGTAAAGAATAAAATATGGTAATTTAGTGAAATACTGTAGAGTAATATCAATTAAAATAAAGTTCTTGATCCACCCTGAAAAATCTGCTATTGTAAAACGCTATTGAAGAGGGGCACAGTTTTTCAAACATAAAATTATTAAAAGAAATAATAAATGTAAATCGGTTGGATGCATTTTCATTAAAAAATACGAAAGTTTAATAGTAAACAGTGATCTCGGTCCAATTCAAAATTCTCCATTTTTATAAAAGTATATTTTATTTAGTATTAAGAAATTTATGTTAATTTATATTTACTTTACAGTATTTCACTAAATGACCATATTTTCTTCTCTACAGCTGATTTGTTATGTCAAAATTAAATTTTTGTTGTAAGTTGACCTGACGATGGTATCTTTGATATCGAAAGGCCTAGTCAATTAAAATTTTTTAGTATTGCAATTTTGATTATTTCATTTCACAGTTTAAAATGTAATAAACGGTATCAGGAAACTGACACATACTTTCTCCCTTTTAGCCCAACTTTAATGAATAAATTACTTTTTATTTACTAAATATAGAATACAAAGCACGGTCGAATGTACAGAAAATCTTGTAAACAAGTTGTTTTAAAAAACATCCACCTAAATCCCTGCTTTGGAGGCCCTACAGAATCCATTGCTACACTCGTGGTTTTAAGAGGGGAAATGCCCCCTATTCCCCCCCCCAGGGTTATTAAGGGGCAACTTATTTCGAATTTCCTCTGTTGGTCAATGCTAACTTGACAAGCATATGAAGTTTGAATGAAATTGATCAGTAAATAAGAGAGAAATAGTAATTTTTGTATTCCTCATAAGAATAACATTGGACAACGTACTGTGTTTACCGCAAAATTTAAATTTAAATTTTCTCCGCAACCAGCAATCGTAGAATAGTAATTCAAAATACTAAATTATTTAGTTTTTTGAGCTCTTTTTAATGGTAAATATTAATATTTTTTTATATTTAATATTTTCCATGAAAAATCAAAAAAACTGAATTTTTGATGTTTTAAGTCTTGTAATTTCTGAACTCGAATTTTTACAGAAATTCGGGTGGTGTAATTTTGTTGGAGAACTAAAGTTCTACAAATGACTAAAGTTTAATCAAAATCGTTAGAGCCGTTTTTGATCAATTTTGATTTTTTATGTTTTTTGGCGGTTTTTGGGAGATAATTACCCTCAAAAATCAAAAATTCAAAAAATGAAAAAACGCCTGGAAATATCGTGGATTAGTACCTACATACCAAATTTCACAATAATTGGCCCATTGGTTAGGGCTCTAGCTCTGTACACATCCACGCAGACACACATGCACACGGACACACACACACATACAGACAGACATCACGTAAAAACCACTTTTTTGGGTTCAGGGAGCACCAAAACGAATATTTCCACTAACAACTCAAATTCAAAAATTTTGATGAAAACAATACTTTCTCCATATACTATGTATAGGGGGAGAAAGTAATTAAATGGTATCAGAAAACTCACACATACTTTCTCCCTTTTAGCCCAACTTTAAAGAATAAATTACTTTTTATTTACTAAATATAGAATACAAAAGCACGGTCGAATGTACAGAAAATCTTGTAAACAAGTTGTTTTAAAAAACATCCACCCAAATCCCTGCTTTGGAGGTACTACAGAATCCATTGCTACACTCGTGGTTTTAAGAGGGGAAATGCCCCCTATTCTGCCCCCCCCCCCCAGGGTTATTAAGGGACAACTTATTTCGAATTTCCTCTGTTGGTCAATGCTAAATTGACAAGCATATCAAGTTTGAATTAAATTTATCAGTAAATAAGAGAGAAATAGTAATTTTTGTATTCTCCATAAGAATAACATTGGACAACGTACTGCGTTTACCGCAAAATGAAAATTTAAATTTTCTCCGAAACCAGCAATCGTAGAATAGTAATCCAAAATACTAAATTATTTAGTTTTTTGAGCTCTTTTTAATGGTGAATAGTAATATTTTTATATTTATGTATTTTTATGAAAAATCCAAAAAAACTGAAATTTTGATGTTTTAAGTCCTGTAATTTATGAACCCGAATTTTTACATGAATTCGGGTAGTGTCATTTTGTTGGAAAACTAAAGTTCTACAAACGACTAAAGTTTAATCAAAATCGTTAGAGCTGTTTTTGAGAAATTTTGATTTTTCATGTTTATTGGCGGTTTTTGGGGGATAATTACCCTTAAAAATCAAAAATTAAAAAAAATAAAAAAAAACGCCGGGAGATATTTTGGATTATTACCTACATACCAAATTTCATAAAAATCGGCCTATTGGTTAGGGCTCTAGCTCTGTACGCATCTACACAGACACACACACACACACACACACACACACACACACACACACACACAGACATCACGTAAAAAACACTTTTTTGGGTTCAGGGAGCACCAAAACGAATATTTCCACTAACAACTCAAATTCGAAAATTTTGACGAAAATAATACTTTCTCCATATACTATGTATAGAGGGAGAAAGTAAAAGCATTGCTGTAAATACTGAAGTATCATGGGGT
The DNA here is from genome assembly GCA_963675035.1 of Allygus modestus. NCBI lineage: Eukaryota > Metazoa > Arthropoda > Insecta > Hemiptera > Cicadellidae > Allygus > Allygus modestus. Next base: position 127,951,965 of record OY776114.1, on the reverse strand, counting down.
TCAAGGCCCGGTCAGTCAGTATCTTTTCATATTTCAAATCCTATCGAAAACATATATATTTTATTGGTTAATTAAGTAATTTATATATCGATTTATCTTTTTAACGAACAAAATACTACTAGGTCCAAAAAACATCCGCCTAAAATTAAATTTGGATATTGAACTTCTAAATCAAAAGGGGTGTGCGGCGATGTTTGATAGAGACAGCAGAGGAGACAGACATCAAGATGTAGTGATGGGCAGCTCATGAACGAACCGGATCACTGATCCGGATCACGGACTGATCTGAATGAATCGTGACCCGTTTCTGAAAAGAAGCCGGTTCATTGATCTGGGAACTGACCCGAGCATTTAACAGATCTTGTGGGTCATTTGAGCTGTTTTAACGACTTTAGCTGAGCTGTTTCATTGATCTGAGACTGATTGGAATGTTTTTCTAGCGCTTAGTAGCTAGACGAAAAATATTAATGGTGCTGTTTAGGTCACCGCAACTTTTGTGTTTTCATTTTAACTCAGTTAAACAAATGTGTTAATTTTAATTACAATGTTGTAGAAAATATGGTGCGCGTACGACAAATATCGTGTTTCCAAGTACACTGCAGATTGGATTGGTGATCACGTGACCTTAGAGCTGTTTTTATTAGGTCTCTTCCGCTTAACTAGAAACCCTTAAATAAATCGACTCAGCAAACTTGTACAAAGTATCTTTGGACCTTGATTAAAACCTGATGAATCATTTATAAACACCCTGTATTTCACGACAAGAGTAGTTGCACAAATCAAACAAAAACTGAATTTGTTCCAACTTGTATTACTTTTATTCCAATGATTTTCATGAGTTGATTCACTTATAGGAATAAAACAACCAATTAGAATATTTTGTAAACCCAAACGGCCGGCAGTTTTTACTATTTCATCAACCCAAAAACGTGGGGCTGTGATAAAAGATAATTTATTTTGTGTCAAAAATGAGTTATTTTGACGTAATTATTTCAATAATATCACTTAAGTATTTTTACAGCATAGTTGATAGTATAATTTTTGTTACAGACACTTACTTTCTTACTCTACGAAATAATCTTTCTTGTTTCTTTGACATCCACCTCCACGTCAGCTGTTGACAATTTTAGACAGCTAAAGGGCTGGCTAGTAGGTTTAGGTCATAGTAAGTTTACAATATTTTGGTTTTTCAATTAATTATATTTGATAAAACGTATTTTATATTGACTTTTTTTTTCTTTCTGCATTACAATTAATCATCATGGCTAGTCCCCGCACCAGGAGAGTCCTTCAAGATTTGATGCCTCAATATGACAACTCAGTACGTCAATATTCATCACAAGTCTTATTTATTTATAAACTATTCTTATTATTTATAATTAGGTGACTATCAGAGATTACTCTCGAACATTTGTATAAAAGTTATGTTTGTGAAGGTTACAGGTTGACTAATCTCTTGTCAACTAAGTAAAAAAATATTAACAAGGCTAGGCTAGGTCTATATTACCTAGGGTATATTTTTGAAATTGTGTAATTTAGGGTGAAGCATGGAGTGAAATAAAGGTGAGTCTGAGATTTGAACCATACTTCATTCCCCCTCCTCAAATTCTGTGGGCTGTAGACTCTTCTATTTACTACACTCAGACTTGAGAGTGGGCAAACCGGGTGTAGTTACAGAAAAATCGTGTACTCACCTTAAGTCCACGCTTCACTCAAGTTGGCTCTGAGGCCTTGTTGCAAAATGTATCTACAAGTAAATGTATCTATCTGCAAGTAGTAGGATGGTAGGTGTGATATGTTAAATTTTAGATGGGCCTAGTTGATAAAGAGATGTTGTAAAAAGGGTACTTAGGTGCTTATAAATGAGTTTCCTCTTTGTCCCATTGACTCAATTCGTTCGTAGGACACATAATGAATCGTTAAGATATAATAAAACTTTTATATTTTTTTCCGTTTTAGCGAATTTGCCTTATCGGGAAGAAGCTATTCCCATAGGAGGCATGGTAAGAGATAAGCCCGAGACCATGATAACTTTTTGTTTTGAGGTCCCCAGATGCCAAAAACACTTGTCGTTCAAATTTATATGTAGGTATATATAGCCTATAGGACTATATCTATATACGGTAACTTATGTGTCTGTTAACACAATACCTAACTTTAGAAAAAACCTCCGATTTCGATCAAATTTGGTACAAACGTGTAAAGTAACATTCATGATTTAAAGTTTAAAATCCAGAAAAATCGGACCTTGGGAAAGAGGTTTTATTGGGGTTTGCAATTTTCCAGAAATCAGTTTTTGCATTTTTCACCCTCAAATTATAAAAAAATTAGATCTTGGTATTGACCATTTAATAGAGCTTAAAAAACAAATAATATTTATTATTTTGAATCATTAACCTAGTGGTTGCGGAGAAAATTCAAAAAAAAACATGCTCATAAAATCTCCCATGTTAATCTTATGGGAACAAGGTTTTTAGCTTTTCCTCTGTTAATTTTAATGTAAACTTAACATTTGCTTCTTTTTACTAATCAGTTTAGGTCTACCAAACAATCGCTTTGGTGTTTAATCTGTAATATCCAACCATTGCAGAGATATTCAAAGTGCTAAACACAGTACGTTGTCTAATGTTATCCTATGAAGAATAATAAAAATTTGATAGGTATCTCGATTATTTATGAATGTATGTATATTGATGAAACTTGGCATATGGCTTCACCTAGTACTGGTGTATTGATATTTGGACAAAACAATAAGGTTTCGGTTTGTCAATTTTCCCTGTAGCAGCAAACCTGCATACTCAGCCCTAATGTTATTGTTATAGACAATAAATAAAATCCTATATAACACTTACTTATTCGTGTATTTTTATGAAACTTGGTGAGTGGATTTATATGGTACCTTAGTGAGAAACATATGTATGCATTGGAAATTTGCTGAGTAACTTACGCAGGTTTGCTGTGACGGGGCCGAATTTAAAACTTGTGGCTAGAAGTAAGTATTAAGTTATAGAACTATACTAAATAAAGGTACCGGTAGTATAGCCTAATGAAACATTTCATCCACCCAGGTACTTAGGTCTGTAGGACATAAATTAGGTCCTTTTATAAAAGAAAACATTCTAACTACTTGTAAAAGTTGAATTAAAGTACCTTATCAGAAGTTACACTATGGATAATGGATCGTAAAACTTACAAGATTTTGTAAGATTTTATAGGCCTTTAGGTAAAAACATGTCATTTCCATTTTTCAAAAAGAAATTGTTAAAATGATATCTGACAAATTTGTATTTTTAGGTATAATTGATTAGCTTGATTATTGTTGGAAATAATGGTCTACAAGTTAATCAAATTCATCTCCAATAACAGTTGAAATGTCTGATTTAAATTACCTAATGGGTATTAACGTACTGTAAAACCTGCTAATCAGGGGGTTATTCCCGGACACATTGTACATATTTATTTGTAAACATAAATATTTTTAAACTAACCTTCAAAGTTGTGAAGTCGATCGTTATCCATTCATATAGAGCAGAAGATGCCCTACACAGCTGTATAGGTTAGAACTGCGTACAATCTTTTTTTGTTTTATTTTGCAGTTTACCAACTTACAACGTTTCAGTAAAAAAAATTTATGTCTTAGACAAGTAATTTTGGTCAAGTTTGTCCAATTTTGTTTCGCGAAGGCATATTTTTATTAGAAATTTAAGAGCGCATAATGCCATGCTATTTAAAGCTATATACAACATATATTTAAACAAATATATATCACATTTGTTACGTATACCATTGTAATCCCGGACATTTTAATAATACTCCGTGGATGTGACTGTGGGCCGGCTGTTGCGACTAGCGTCTGCCATTACTGACGTAAAATGCAGATTTCCCGCCATAACTAAATTGTGGTGTTTAGCCCTTATCCGGTACCTTTCTGTGTTTGTTATTAAAATGTATGCTTTTAATTAATAAAAAATTGTTTGTACAGTCTCCAAGATGAACGAAAATAAATCGAGAGCCAAGATGTTAGAGCAGACAGTAAAGGAGGAAAGTTAATGTCATGATCGTGATTAATGATCATGTCTCATGATCAGTGATCATGTATGTGGAAAATATAATGGGCCCCATGGAAAGCAGACAGTTTTCATGGGCCCCCCGGAAGAAAATGTCATAGCTGATCATGTTGATCAAATACATATATAAGTAGTATTATTCTTTGTTTCAAACTGTATTTTAAACGCCTTTCCCCTTACGGTTCTTTGTTTAGTTTTATCTTAGTTGCAAAGAATAAACAGCTGAAAACGTGACGTCAGAATACTTTTTATTCATCCCCAACCCATTAACATTTTTTTAAATTTCATTTTGAACCCTTTGACTGGTGCAAAGGCATCTGCAGACCTCAAAACACCGTCCTGCTACGGACAGCAGAGGTTTAGGCGTTATAATGAATGATATTTAGGTCAGTGTCTGGGATTAGACCGTTTGTGGAGGTTAAGCCGGACACTTTTATTTATTTTATAATATCATCTAACACATAAAAAGGTACAGGGTGTGGTAAATGATACACACACTTTACAATGATATGGTTTTTATTGGTGACATTGTTGTATGAAAGGCACTTTAACATTAAAAAGTGTCCGGGTTTTGACGGTTTTACGGTACAGTAAGGAATTAATGTAAAATTATGATTAGGTACTTTTAGATACCAAGTCACACATTCAAATAATTTAGGCCTACCGGATACCTGTTTGCAAGATTATTTTGTAAAATTAACGGTTGCTGTTATTAGTTTTACATCATCAATATCATCAAGAATAATAATATAAACTTAAACGATAAGGCTACTTACTTTGATATTATTTAGCTAAGTGCAGTTTATTTACCTTTTAAAATGTTTCTGAATTTTATTGCATTAAAACAAAACTAATTGAACAAATGTAAGTTAGCTAAAATACTTTGTGTTTTAATACGAGGATTTTAGATGCCAAATTACCAAACGCCTAAAGCTAATTACCAGTTTATTCCTAAATTTCTTAAAAGTAAGTGAGATCAATCAAGAAAATTTGTAGGCTTGGATAATACAGTTGATCTGTGATGGACATTGCACATTATAGTTAACTTCAACATAAATTAATGTCAAACTAAAATTGATTTGATATTTTTATGCTCAAAAAGAAGGCCTATAACATATGGGAATCATTAAAGTTGTGTAAAGACCTATTTTGCATCTATATATAAAAACATATTGTGCAGCCTGTTATAATGGGGATCTAACATGTGTAATAGCGGCCAAATAAATTGCCAGTTGAGGGCGTGGTTTACCAGGCTATCAACCAAGGTCAGCCAATAGTAGGCGTGCTGCATTGCCAAAACTCCACACCAGCTGATCAGAACAACATTCGAGTAATATTTTTCTTTGGCAAAATGGCAACAGTGACAGTGTATAGAGCCATGCTATTGGCTACAGCCCAACTGTCAATATATTTGGCCGCTATTATAAGTGATATTTTCCAATGCTAAAAAAAATTGTTGACTGTACACGTAGATTACTAATAATAAGACACGCCTCAAGCCAAAATTAATGAAGAACTGATGTATCTCTCTTCAGTATTGCTTTGAGTTGCTATTTGTTTAAACCATGGTTCCTTGGTATGTTTTATTGGGAAATTCCATTCAATTCAAATCTCTTTTAAATAAAGTACATATGCACAATTAATGGTGTCAATAATAGCTTATCAAGCTATAACAAACGCAAATAGAACTGGCGGGTCAAGGACAACCATTGTAATAGACCAGCTGATATTTTTACTATTATGTTATATGGAGAAAAGATCAGCTGGCCTAGTTCAACATTTGTCCTTGACCCACCAATTCTATTTGCGGTTACTATGAGTTAGTATAGTTCACAACTATACAAGTGGAATACAAGTGCATAATGGAATAAGAAATAAATATTTTACTGTCATTTGCTACAAAAAATTACACTTTAGTCTCCTTTTACAGTGCTCAATATCAGTCAGGTACAACACTGTGTATTTTTGGCAGCATATATATTGCTTCTTTCAGGCTTTGTATTGAACTTCAGAACTATGATGAACCAGTGGGAATGTTTCATAACCTCCAGGTACAGAACGTCAAGGTCCTCTTTTATTTAAAATTAGTAGTTTGGCTATTTCAAATTGTCACGGTTCAAAACGTCAAGCTTCTTATTTAGAAAGTTTTTACTTTAGCTGTTTCAGAAAGTCATGGTACAAAACGTAAAGGCTGTATAAATGCAATATATGAAAAACAACTAGTTTCAAGACGTAAAGTTTCACAACGTCTAGGTCAGTAACTCGCTCGCTTTCAGACCACTTGGAGGCAGACAAAATAATGAGGTTGGCTGTACTTGACGTTCTGTACCTTGACGTTGTGAAACACCTGTTTTTAAATTGTTTTATAATAATACCTTTACGTTTTTAAACTGGAGGTTTTGAAAACAGTCTTATTTTATATTTAAATAACTAAGACTTGAAGTTCTGAACCCACGCATTATTTTAAATAGGACCTTTACTTTCTTTAGCTTGATATTCTGAAACGGACCTGAACCAGTCAGTATTTCAACATAGTGTCTCCTTACAATCCAATTATAGTATTACATGTATAATAATAATTTTTTACAAGCAACATGTAGTAAACAATAGACTATAACAAATGTGAAAATAACGACTTGTACACCTTCAGTTATGTCTAAAACTTGTCCTTGATGAATTAATAATTTCCAGTTTTGTATCTTTAACCTTTATTGTTGGTGGTAAAAATATAAATGTAACAATTGGTTACAGATTATGTTTTAATACAATAGATCTTATTTGTTGGCAACAATTAACTCGATTAATTTGTAACACTTGTTTTTTACTCTTGTGTCGTTAAAAAGTTTTGACGTTATTTTGTTTCTCTAGAAATGTTTTGAATGTGGAGCCCATAATCCACAATGGGCGTCTGTGACATATGGAATCTGGATCTGCCTGGAGTGTTCCGGGAAACATCGTGGACTGGGAGTCCATCTGTCTTTCGTTCGATCAATAACCATGGACAAATGGAAAGATATAGAGCTGGAGAAAATGAAGGTAGGTAACCAGGTTGTGAAACCAGTATATACGTCTGAACAGAGAATAAATAAGTGAAACTAAGTTTAAGATTATATTGCACGTTACAGTTTCGTAGTGATGTAATAGTGCTCTTAAGTGGAATTCTTGTTACTTTGTTTCCGTTGCACATGCGACAGAATGCAGACAGACGTCAGCCATAAAGTAATAATAATTATCATAAAATTGTATTTATTATTGATTTATTTGGATCTATCCCTTCTAGTGTTTCAATTCAATTTATTTTCATCACAAAAATTCATACAATGGCTGAAATTCAGCGGTGAATATATGACATGTCAAGTTGATTAAATAATTCTAAAATGTTTAAAAATAGTGATAAATATATGTACAATAAGCTTAACTAGTGTTATGAGGACACAAATACAAATTCTTGAATACTGTAAGGGCATAGTTCTATTAACTTAATAGAGAGTTCCCTCTTAAATACAGGTACACTTAAATTTTCATTTCTAAGAGACGGTTATAGCTTATTGTAAACCTGTATCCATTGATAGTAGGGTCTCTTGTGAAATAACGTTATCTATGGCTTGGGTTTTGAAAAAGAGCTTTATGTCGTGTATTATAACTATGGGCTTGTTTACAGTCTTTAAACAAATTCATGTTGTTTTTAATAAATAGTGCCAAGTCTAAAATATATAATGCAGGAAGGGTTAGAAATTTGTATTTTTTAAAGCTGGGTTTGCAAGATTCTCTAGGGCAAATACCTGCTATAACTCTGACAGCCTTTTATTGCTGTTAAAAATCTTTTCTGCTGAAGGTGAATTTGCCCAAAAAAGTAAGCTGTACCTCATAATCGAAAGGAACTATCCATAGTAAACCAAAATTAATGTTTGATCATCACATAATTTTCTAATAATTTTGAGATTGAACAAAGCTTTATTTAACTTGTCAAACAGTCTGTCAGTGTGATCATACCATTTTAGATTATTTTGGAGTGTCAGACCAAGAAAATCTGCTGAGCTACGGAGAAAAGCTTAACGTTTGTATCTGAACAAGGAAACATAAATTCTTTACACTGATTCACAATCGTAGAAAATTCTGATACTTAAGTCTTAGCACAATTTAAATTAAGGTCATTCTTGTTCAACCAGAAACAAAGATTTTTAACATTGGATGAGATATTGAGTGCTAGTTCTTTTTTGTCTTTGGCTTTTATTAAGGCTGTCGTGTCATCAGCAAACAAAATTAAATCAGAGTTTATATTAAAAAATAAATCATTGGTATATACTAAGAACAAGAATGGCCTGACTTTGGAACCTTGAGGTAAGCCCAATCTGGCTTTGTTCCAATTTGAAAAGCATGAGTTGCCATCTGTTTAAAATCTACACTATGTTTCGGGAGGTAAGGAAACTCCTGTTATTAAGTGAACCCTACTTACATCTAAATATCAATTTCTTACACCTAACTAACCTAAGGCCTACATTTTTGGGCTTTTTAATTGATTTTTTTCTCCATACTTTTTAATTTACACAAACACATAACTAACAAATATATTTACAAAAAATAAATACAATACACTAATACAACATGTATAGACAAGAACAAATGGAAAACTGACAATACATTATCTGTTCTGCATCGCTGCCTCCAAGCTGACAGTAACACGGGAAAAATGCACTCACACGTCCACTCACTACCGCACCACACATTCGACTAGCGGCTAGCGGTAGTGAATGGGGGAGAGCCATTATCCCCACCACGTGACGTAGCCAGGGACACGTGACGACACAGCTGTAGGCTACCGACCCATCTCTGTCGACAGGAACATGACATGGAAATCATGGTAGTGTAGTTTTAAACACTAGAAGCGATAGGTAAAGTCCAAATAAATCAATAATAAATTCAAATCCATCGCTATTATGAGTTTCAAAATATGCAATACAATTTTAGTAAACTATTTCTGAAGCAAATAGTGGTTTTATATTACCTTTTCGTCACCAGTTCTGTAGTATCGTTTATTTCACGACCAGGTTTCGGTACGAAGTTGTACCATGATCACGTGGAAGTCGTCCGAGACTCAAGCTGTGATTATGAAGCTGTCCAGAAGACTTTGTCGAAAGTTAAAAGAGAAACATGTACACCACAAAGAGGACACGCACATTGTTACACTTAAACACGAAAAGATTATAAAAACTTAATCAACGGACGGTCAGCGGCCACAATGTTCGTTTGTACAACCGAACAAATCATTTCGTGTTTAAGTGTAACAATGTGCGTGTCCTCTTTGTGGTGTACGTGTTTCTCTTTTAACTTTCGACAAAGTCTTCTGGACAGCTTCATAATCACAGCTTGAGTCTCGGACGACTTCCACGTGATCATGGTACAACTTCGTACCGAAACCTGGTCGTGAAATAAACGATACTACAGAACTGGTGACGGAAAGGTAATATAAAACCACGATTTGCATAAGTCTTACCAGTTCAGGGGCAATTATCAAATATGAATAAAATATTTCTGAAGATTGAACCAGCATCATTTCTATGTATTTTACATTGGTTGATAATATCAAGGTTGGATTGAAGCATAGGCCTCAGGCTCGCGCCACAAGGCACCATATTACTTGGATGATGGACGGTTGGGATGCTCTCGGCCTGCACTACAGGTTAAGCTTAGGGGCTACAGATCTTAAATCTGGCCCTGGGTAACGTGCTGCTGTCAAACATGAAGAATATTATCTCTATGGTATACTATACTATACTACTCATCTCTGACTGCTTCCTCTTATTTTGTTGATTTGTGTGTCAATGTCAATGGCATTTTTTAAATATTTTAATAGGGTATAACACTTTTGGATTGTTAAGGTAAACCTAGATCTTTAATGCAATCGAACAATCCAGAGACTGCTCTACTATAGTTGTAATCTGTCTGTCACTAATTGGACCACTATTCTTGTTCAAGGTCGGCGGTAATCGCAGAGCTAGAGATTTTTTTGAAGACCAGGATGATTGGGATGACACGATGCCAATACAGCAACGCTACAATACCAAGGCCGCTGCTCTGTACAGAGATAAGGCAGGAAAAAATTCTGTTGTCTTTTTTTAACCACTTTTCAATCTTGACTTTTAGCGAATTTCCCCTATAGGGAAGAAGCTATTACCGTAGGTGGCATACTTAAGCCCGAGACCATGATAACTTTTCGTTTTGAGGTCCCCAGATGCCAAAAACACTATTCGTTCAAATTTATATACATGTGTCCGTTAACGCGATAACTTTTGAAAGAAACGCCCGATTTTGAAGAAATTTGGCACAAATGTGGAGCGTAGCATTTATGACTTTAAGTTCGAAAACCAGATCGATCACACTATGGGAAGGGGGTTTTATGGGGGTTTACAATTTTCCAAAAATCGGTTTTTTGCAAATTTGACCCCAAAATGTTAAAAACACTCAATTTTGGTTATAGCCATTTTATAGAGCTTAAAAAAACAAATAATTTAGTATCTTGAATTATTAACCAAGGTTAAGTGGTTGCGGAGAAAATCCAAAAAAACGTGTCTCATGTTAATCTTATCGGAAAAAGGTTTTTAGTTTTTTCTCATATAGTTTTACTAAAAACTTCACATTTCTGTTTATTAATGTTTTTAGCTCAACAAAACAAACATTTTGGTGTTTTAATCGTTGTTCTACGTCCAACCGTTGCAGAGATATTCAAAGTGCTAAACACAGTACGTTGTCCAATGTTATCCTTATGGAGAATAAATAAAATTCTATATCTCGATTATTTATGAATGTATATTGATGAAACTTGGTATTTGGCTTCAACTAGTTGTGGTATATTGATATTAGCACAAAAAAACAAGTTTTTTGTTGATAGTCCCCGTAGCAGCAAACCTGCATACTAGGCACCCATGTTATTCATATGGAGAATAAGTAAAGTCGTATATCTCCCTTAATTATGAACCTACATTAAGAGAACTTGGTATCTAGCTTCACCTGGTTCAGTTGCATTGATAGTTGCAAAAAAACACATTAATTATCTCCTCGTTGCAGCAAACCTGCGACCTCAACCCTAATGTTATTCTTATGGAGAATAAATAAAATGCTATATATCACTTATTTATGGATGTATTTTTGTGAAACTTGGTAATTAGCTCTATGTAGTAGTGAGTCACATATATATGCATTGGAAATTCGCTGAGTACGCAGGTTTGCTGCGACGGGGGTATTTGTTATACCTATTGAAGCAGTTAATCCTAAACAAAGCCAATATCTTTGTATTTAATTTCCAACCAAAGTCAGACTTTTGATAATACAATAGCCTGTTCTCCAGTGTATGTTAAAATTATTTTATTTTACTACAGTCAACTCTCGATTACCCGGGGTGATGACCGGTTGGAGGGTCACGGATAACACAAAACCGCAGTTAAAACAAAGGATTCAATAAATTGAATATTAAAAATATAATGAAGGTTTATTAACATTTTTATACTACAATATTGTATTTTATTTCATTTAATATATATTTATATTGTGAAAATCTTTAAATTGTGGTACAATCTGCAAACAATCACAATAATAATAGTTAATACTAGCAATGACTGATACCAGTAAATACTATCCAAAACGCCAAATGGTATTTAATAGGTTAAAGATCTCTAAACACCGTATTCTCTAAACTACACCGAAGAGTATGTTAATTAATTCTGCACTGGGGGAAAACCCCGTGAAGGTGAACAGCAGCGGGAAGGGTGATTGTCTTGAGATGTTTCTATTTTTAGACGTCCGCGTCCGACTGTCCGTCCGTCCGTCGCACTGCCTAGCCAGGTGCAGTGTTTAGAGCAGAGTCAAGGTCACCGCTCCCCATCAAGCGCCCACGGCTCATTAGCGAGATGACAGACTCTCAGATTATGTTGTGTTTACTAAATTGTTTGTATAGTATTTATTATGATAAATAAATGAAACTAAATATGATTATGGAGATAATTAAGCAAAGTACATTGTTATTATTGCTCTATTTATGTTTAGAAGGGGATAAATAAAAATAAACCTTTTGTGACCACGGTTAAACCTCAACCCGATTAACCCGCTCCCGGATAATCGGGAGTTGACTGGACAAAATTGATTGTTGTTATTGCTTTTACCTTACATTATTTGAAATACAGTTCTAAAATTTAAAACGTATGCAAATATGTTTAGTATTTAAAAATGTATGTTGATAGTTAACAGTTGTATTTAGGCACGCTTAAATAATATTTTGTAAGCTACGTTAATTTTTTTATGATTTTGGTCAAATCTATGGCATTGCAGCTTATGCTAAAAGACTGATAAAGGTCTTTGAATTTTTAAAATAGTCAAGTTTCATAAACTTGACACTTTCATAAATTAATGCCTGCCGTACTCTAAACAAGCCTATGTATTACTATGCATTATTAGAGTAGCTATACATTACTCATTTTTATCTCAAATAAGGAGTTCAATTAACGTATAAGATACGACAATAAAAGAGTTAAAGAAAAAAGTGTTATTATACTGCTAGCACTTTATTACTCAAAGTTTCATATTTCTACTCATGCATTAATATTTGCATGATGGGGTACCTAGTTTAGTAAATAGTATCAAAACCATGCCATGGCTTTGTTTATTTATGGTTAAGGAAACCCCAAGAAACTAGATATTCCACAAACTACACAACCCCTGTCCATATTGTACTAATATGTTTGTGAGATCCTACTCTGATTTTAAAAATGTAGCCTATATAACTTAGTGATTATCAGAACCATTTACCTGAAATGAAAACCCAGCATATATTTTTAGTCTCTAATTGTCTTCAATAATTCAATATAACTTTTTATTAGGGAAATGTGACTAATTCATCTTTTATTTGTTGGTGATGTTTGTTACTGATCCAGATTGCAACGCTAGCACAAGGTAAACCCTGGGATGAAACAAAGGCTGCCGCACAAGTGTACAGCTCTGGATCAAGTCAAAGGTAGGACTCGGGCATTAAACTAATCACCATTAGCATTGAGAGTACTTGAAACAGCCTATCCCAAGAAACCTTGAAGTCAACATCTAAACTGCAAAATACTATACTTCATTGCAGTATATACAGGGTGTCTCACGTAAGGTGTCTCAAACCGATTGCAGACGAACCACTTGACCTAGAAGGATGAAATAAAATTATTTCCCACTAAATCGACCCCAAGGAGTAACGTAAAAATAGCTTTTACTTGTTTAAAATACAGGGTGTACCAAAAACTGAGGGTCACTGGTTCGAATATCGGAATTTTCAAATGTAAGCATAGGTCATGTTATATACCATTTTAAAGCCCGTTAACGACAAACATTTTTGTGAAAACAGAACACTTATCTCTAACCGTTTCAAAATGGCAGCCATTTTTGCCAAAAATATTAACATTTACGGAATACCCTGTATCTGCTAAACCTCAAGACATAATTTTTTTCTGATTCAAATTTCTTACTCGTATTAAACTCAGCTTTACCCGGATATGCTACATGCTAGTGTTCAAAACATAGTAAAAATATTTTTTGAAAGTGTTTATATACCCAAAATTCACAACGAGTTAAAACTATTTTTACGTTACTCCTTGGGGTCGATTTAGTAAAAAATAATTTTATTTCATCCTTCTAGGTCAAGTGGTTTGTCTGCAATCGGTTTGAGACACCTTACGTGAGACACCCTGTATGTAATCTAAGAAAATATTAGATAGGCCTACCATCGAAGAGAGTCAAGACTTCAGTGTTTGAGGGATAGTTAGAAACTTCAAACAACTTGCTTAGTTCACAAAACCATCCTTCCAGGCAAGTCAGAATACCGTAAAGCTCATCCAGTGATCTGAGGTAACGGAGTGTAACACTCGGCAGTATTTTGTGTTTCAGTGCCTTGTGTGAATCTCAAAGTGGGATGGATAAGTTTTAGCTATTTTGGCCCTAAGGTTAGTCGATACTATTTTCTTCTAAGGCTACTTAGGTTCTGGCTATACTCTGCCAGAATCTTAGAAGTCGGTTGGATGTGTCAGTTTAAAAAAAGAAATATCAAGAGTATTTGTTGGCTAAAAGTGATGCTAATTAGTTTAATCAATTTAAATTAATTGTTTTTACCATTCTGCACGAATCCACCTGTTTTTTGTTCTCTAAATAGTACGCAAAACGGCACTTTATTATCTTAGGACTTTAAAAATCAGCTGTGATCTTTTTTAAGTCCTAGGACGTAAAAAGTCAGCTGTTTGCTTTATCTATACACGATAGAAGCGTTCCTTACCACACGTTATAAAAAGTATTGTTTGTAAATAACAGAAATGTAAACACTGTATATTACTTACTTTGGTAACATAACCTCAAAATACAACTTCATAGTTAAAATTTTCAACTATTAAAAGTCTAATTCCGTAATTGTGCTTAATTGTTTTTAAAAGCTCGGCTGACGATTGCGCACCAAAAAGAGCCATTTTTGCTCCTAGTGATGAAAACTACTATTATAGAATAGTTGTTGTATTAAATTATTTTGAAAAGCAACTTTGTGAGTTGGAAATTTCTCATGGATAAAGGCATTATTATCATAAGTAAACTGTTTTTGTTTTAGGTTACGACTAGGGATGAGTCGATACCAAAATTTATCAATTCTCGATACCGATACCAGAAAAATCTATCCTCGATACCGATACCATCGATACCTACTATTTTTCAGTACCTATAGTTGTTAAAACTATTGTTAAAAACCGTTACAAATGTATGTTACCATTTAAAATTATTTAGTAGTATTTTGTAGTTATTCATCAAACAAATTGTTTAACGCAATTTTGTACATAATTTAATGTTAATTTCACTAGCTTGCTATAGTAATATAGAAAAAACTATTTATTATAAATTCATAATGGGGAAAAACTTGGTTATCTTGCCGCCAACCCAAACACTCCCCATGCCTTTTGGAGCACGAGTAAGCGGCGGGAGTATCGCTTCTCGTGCACTTCGTAGCGCGGGTAAATGGCAGGGGTATCGATGGTATCGGTATTGACATTGAACGAATGAATCTCGATACCGATACCAATGTCCAAGAATCAGTGGTATCGAGAATCGACTCATCCCTAGTTACCACCAAGACATGGATGGCCTGGTGTAATGATGGATAGACACCAACCCCATTGGCTATTAGCTAGGCTTAAGTAATAATTCCACTGTCTGGTGGAAGCTATCCACCTACCTAAAAAATGAACATTGATAGGTCTCCGAGGCAAGAATAACTGACTCTGAATTTTAGAAATCCTTCCATTAAAAACCATGCAATTTATAAGTAAACAGTTTTCCTATATTCAAGTTGTGACTTGACGGTATTTAATGACATAACTTAAGTTTAGGCTTACAAGGATAACAGGCCAGTTGGGAGCAATATGCGTTAGGAGTGTTCCAGCTACGAGGAACTTTGATCAAGTTATGTGGGTTCTGCCCACAGCAGAACAAACAACACAGAACAGAGCAACATTGTTGTAGAAACAAGTTATAGCTGCAGGAAGATCGGCAATAACAAAAACAAAAAGTGTATTGCTGTGGACAAAATATTTTCATTCTGCAAACAAAACAAAACTAAATATAACCATATAAATAGAGTAAATTAAAATAAATATTAAACTTACCCTTTAAATGTCAAAGTCGGGTAGTTCAATGTCCACGAATTCTAGCAATAATTACTTACAAACGACTTGTAGGCTTACCGCTACTGCACGGGAGGATCGTTGTAATGCTAATAATCTACTGAACTATGAAACAAAGAAAATACATTGATTTTTTATCAGACTAGGTTTTCAGTTATTGACGAGGCTGAAATGTGATAGTGGCGTGGTTTTCTCTACTAATGTTGATTTAAACCCCTTCAACTCTTTTCCCAAATCAAATCCAAACTAAATTGACAGCAAAGTTGAATAGTTACTAAAATCTAGGTACCAACTGACCTAATTACAGTAAAACCCCGCTTAACCGGACCTCGCTAAACCAAAACCTGGGTTAACCGGAACGGTCTACAAGAAATATTTAATCAATAAGTCCGGTGTATGACTCATGGCGGACCGAGAGACCGTCTGCCGCGGCGGTCACTGAACTTAGGGGTTGTTTTGACGGGTTTTGCCACATACCTGATCCGGCCGCGAGGGGTGGAGGGTTGACCCATACTGTATTTCCCGCATTCCTACATCACACTAAAAGATCAGTTTACCATGAACCCTCACACCTGCTGCTAACTCCAAGATGTTTGCGTATTTTTCCTAAATTAACCTTGAAATACCAACAGTTGGTTATCCGAAAAATTGGGTTATCCGGAATGGTCCCGCCCCCATTATTTCGGTTAAGCGGGGTTTTACTGTACAAATTATTTGGTCCCCATTTGGGGCCTCAGTTTATTTTCAAGGTTTGTGCCATCGATGATAAATAGCGATTGTTTTACCACTTAACCGTGTTACAGAGCACAGTCCCAGCCGAGAACCTCGTCACCACAGTACGACAACAACTACTCTTACGACAGCTCAAGCTACCAGAACATGAACACACAGAGCTTCAAGGACGAGACGGAAGCTTTCTTCAACCGGAAACAGACAGAGAATGCCACGAGGCCAGAGTACGTTGGACGCGTTGGTAGATAGAATGAAGGGTTTAGGCCGAAGCGTAAGAGGTCCGAGATTCGATACTTCAGTTCCTCTCCACGCATTAGTCCATGAACAGTCAGGGCAGTTACTAGAAATATCTGGTGCCTGCCGTGACTGTACTCGACGACCTTGGAAGGGGAAATGAAGCGAGAGGTGATCTCGTACTCATCTTACTGCCCAGTGCGCTTCATCCATCTTGACATTTCTTTGCTTTCGGTATCAATACTTTTAAGGTTATGCCAAAGTAGTCTTTTATTTGTCATTCTAATTTAATTTTTCACAAAGGTTCTCATGCAAAACTAAGTACACTTCTCACATTTTTACAAAAAATTAAACTCAGTTCTAAAAAACAAAAACTTATTGGTACTGTTAACATTTTAAACTGTGTTTACTCCCTTTCCAATGGAATTTTAAATTACCAAAGTTCACTAAAATGTAAGTTTGTTAGCTGTTTAAAAATATGCGGTGGACACCCTGGGATCCTTCTCTTTTTGTAATCTAAATCCGTTGGGACTTTTGCAGTGGAGGATTTTGATGATCAGCTCGCCAGTACATAAAATGTTAGTAATTGAGAACTTTATGGTTGGAAAAAATTAAAACAATTGAATTTTCAAAATGCACAATTAGCTAGTTTAGTATTTAAAAATTCAAACTGTTTTATACTGTAGGTTGTTTTTTATTGACCAGTAACAGTGGTTTATTTAAGTTAAATTTTCAAGTAATGGGGTAAAAATGGAGCCAGCTAACTCACTTAAATGAGGGGCTGTTGAGTGAACGAACACAAAATGTATACACAAAAGATAATAGTTCGGCTTTACTGTGAGTAACCTTTATGAAGAGAAGAGAATCTAGGGAATTTGTTTTAGTTAAAACAATTTCTGTGTTCTTTAAACATATAAAATGAATGTAATAATTTGTTTGCAGTTACGTGCCTCCTAATCAGGGGGGAAAGTACTCAGGTTTTGGATACACGATGGAACCGCCTCCGAAAAGCCAGTCTCAGGAATTCTTCGATACTGCAGTTTCATCATTAGCTAGTGTGAGTCCCAGTATTTCTTACTTACTAATAAACATGTTAATTTATTTCTGTGTACTATCTATTAATTTCCGTGGTTTGGTTCAACATCATAAATATGAAATCACGGTACGTATGCATTATACCAACCACCACCTGTATTAGCGCACTGCACCGGCTGTGATTGATCATTTTACTGTAATTGTGTTCAGTACTATTTTATTGATCGAATTCATCATGTATGTCGAATCGCAATACTGTTGGAAGGGACACCAATCGGAAGAATAAGAAAAAGCGGGATTTCAACACTTCACCGTAAATCACTAATATATCTTTGTTGACTTGGAAACTGGGGCTAGTTTACAGCCAGTAGAACAGGTGCTCAACTAAATGGCGAAACACAAACTGCAGGGGTAAAAGTCGCCATCATTTAGATTCTTACCTCTCAGAATACTTGTGGCGATCGGGAGTAGCAGCAGATGGTGGAGATCCACTTCAATCCCTCCTCACCAATATTGCTGTCTTCTGGCAAGCGCAGAAATGTTCCGAGTCATCCTGATTGCTTTTAAGTTTTAAAATGTTAAAACTTTGGTTCCATATAGTTTGTTTGTTTTAGCTATAAAATCTTAATAAAATTAGGTGGTAGGTATAATGCATAAGTAACGAAATTACTTTTCAAAACTAGTGTGTGTTATTTTTAGTGGTTTCCCAAAAATGTTACTGACTTAGAAGTTTGTTTACACAATGGCAGTGGTATTGATGGATGCCACTACTGGTACGGTACCTTAAAAGAAGTTTTAGCCCAATTAGGCTTTTGGAGAGTGTATCTCTTTAAGGCTCGTTTAAATTACCGGTTCTCACCAGGTTTTTCTTGGCCTCGATAAAGATTGTGATAAGATTAAAAATAACAAACATGAGTACACAATGTCATCAATTTACAATCAGTAATGATAATATGTCTACCCATTGCTGTGAACCCTGATTAAATAATTTTACATCTTCATTTACTAAAAGTATTACTATGTTGGTCAAATTAGTCACTTTGTTTAAATAATATGATCATTATCAGTAATTGAGCCGTGAACAAAATTAATAGTTATAATTGTAAAAATGTGACTCACTTAATTACTATGGAGTGAGGTAGATCAGTAGTTGTACAGGTGTCTTGCAGCCGTTTGTTTGATTCATCAACTCGTGTTTCTTCTGTCTGCAACATTGTCAACAGTTTTATTTACTTTCTCATTCTCCTCTCTACTATCCATAATTACTAGTTGGAATTCTGAAACAACTCTAGCTTGCACTGGCAAATAATGGTATTTATAAGAGCATTGTAAGTAGGATGCCTGAAATACTTCATTATTTTACTAACATTCCTTCTCTTTTGCTTCATTAAAAATATAACTGTTGATAAAAATAATTGTTAGGTATTTCATTATTTAGAAATTTTTTATAGTTTTGAATTTATTTCTTTGTTGTGCCTCACATTGGGAGGCCCCGGGTTCAAATCCTGAACTGGCCATTCTGAGTTGAGCTTGTAAGGTTTCTCTTCTCACATAGACAAATGCCAGAATGGTTCTCTAAAGCGTGACCTAACAGGTTACATGGTTAAGAAGGTTTTACAGTCCTAGTTTTACCTGGTAAAACAAGTTCCATTGTACAGAGACACATGGTTTGTCAGTAAGGTATATGGACCGGCCGCGAGAAGATGGTTTAATACCTTTGCGGAACATCAATGATGTCCATGTGCAACACCTTAAGCTTACCAAAATCAAAATAAAGTGTCTTCATTTTCCCTCCCTTCAATGACCACTCTCTACAATTTATATTTAATAACCATTTTCATTCTGCAACTAGAATGATTTCATTATATTCTCTGTTTTAACATATTCAAATTTTAATTGGGCTTGTGACTTGGTAGAGGAATTGCGAGAGCCATTTTTTATGTGTCAAGTATTTCATCTTGATTTCCTAGAAAACTTTTTATTTTCCACATGAAATTAAGGCCTTTTTATATGAAATGAAATATTTTAATAAAGCGGGAATACTTTCTGGATGGAAGTGCAATATTTATGTCGTCAGTCACAGATTTGTTTTTATGTTTATTTAACAACTTATCTATCATTCTGCTATTATATCCGTTAGCGACAGCAATGTACTTTATTGTATTAAGCTCTGAATTATAACTATCTTGACTGAGTTTGTTCATGTCATCAGTCACAGATTTCATGTTTTGTTTCAGGGATGGTCTGTGTTTTCAACAGGTGCTACAAAATTAGCCACCAAGGCCACAGAGAGTGCTATCAAAGTTGGTGGTATTGCAACCCAAAAGGTAGCTGAAATTGGTGTTAATGTTAATGATAAGGTATGTTTTATTCATTTAATTTTGTTTACATTACTTTATTTTTAGTTTTGATTTCCTTTATAGGATATATTTACGTGTGTAGGGTTGATCCCAATGTAATTTAATGTAGGCATAGGGAAAATGTTAAAAAGTTTTTGATTCATAAAAACCATGTAGTATTACAAAGGCTAATCGATCATTTTGATAACTTGATTAAGTTTGTAGGTTTATATTTTTTTCTGAGATAGCTATGTATCACAGTAACTTCCTCAAAGTATTAAGAAAAAGTCTAAATTGTTGATAACGTATTTTTTCTCAAATATGAGATGTTCAATATTGAATATATTTGTTACTGTAATTATAATATTAAAATTAATAGCATCTTTTTAGGCGCATAAATACACTAACGTATAATGTAGTGACAATATATATTAAGATTCACAGAAGTTATTGCCGACAGAAGTTATTGCCAGATTGTCAAGAACATAACAGAAATAATTGTCATTATACTTAACAGACCTTCAACGCTTTTTATGAGAATCACAACAGCTCAGACCTTAACATGTTTGAAATATGGCCTTCGGGTATCACAAGTTTCCTAAACTGACTTAATGAAAACTGAACTGATTAATGAACTGAAAACTGAACTGATTAATTAACTGAAACTGAACTGGTTAGTGAAAATAAATTACTTTCATGAAAAAAATAATGAGTAAACAAATCTGATTGATTGATAATTAAACATAATATTTACTTTAAAAATCATCCACGTAGACAAATATTAAGTTTCAAGTCTCAAAAGCTAGCACAACACGTGTGAGGAGGTTGAACCTGTATGTATCATTCAATAAAGCTTTAGTATTAATCTTGTTTGCCCCTACTTAGGTTGAAACTGTATGTATCATTCAATAAAGCTTTAGTATTAATCTTGTTTGCCCCTACTTAGGTTGAAACTGTATGTATCATTCAATAAAGCTTTAGCATTAATCTTGTTTGCCCCTACTTAGGTTGTTAAGCTTTGTCAAGTCTTATGTTGTTTTGTTTGTTTTTATTTTGTATTAAATCTTTAGTTTTGTTATTTTTTATCGTTGATTTATATTTTCTATTCTATCGTAGGTGAAAGAAGGTAAATTGTTGGACGATGTTCAATGCCAGGTTTCTAGCTTGGCGAGCAAGGTAAGGTTATGATTTATATTTTAAAAATAAACGAACATACCGAGATGACTTGTTGGATAATTGACAGAAAAACAAAAAAATCCGAAGCCACCCCGAACACAGTGCCTGATAACATTGTCACTGTGGATTGCTATACATCATTACGTTCAACTGATATAACACATAAACCAGCAGTTAATGAAATGTTTACGAGCAGTGGAGGGGGTAACTGTCCCCACTCATCAATGAGGTGGTGATTTGCCACGTCGTCGTCCTCCAAGTCATCCCCGTGCAGTTTCACTTTGTTATAATTGTATTATGATCATTTGATTTGATTTCTTTTATCGTATTATAAAATTTGGAAAATTCTGCAAAATAAACTTTGGTCATTGTAAGTTTTAAATCAATTTTAATATTTTATTGAAAATTTGTAAATTAAATTAAATAAGTCGTTCAAAATTTGTTTTAGAATGTTTACGCCAAATGACACCTCATGTTTCTCGAGTTTTTTTTTTTTTTTTTTATCATATGCAGCCAGAAAGGTTGTGTAAGGATTCTTAAAGCTAAAATAGTAGCTACGGTATTGTATATGAAATATTGTTGGTCTTGTCGTTGACCCTTCCAACATGTATAAACAAAACCCTCATGCAAACTGACATGTAGGAGTGTACAAGGTGTTTCAGAACTCTCTACGAAGTCTTTAAAAACTTGTTCCTGGGTCAGAATAAACAACAAACGTCCAGCTTTTACCATTTCAAAGTGGTAGCTATTTCAATTTTTAAAAGTTTAATATCTTGAAAATGGCAAATTTATAAAAAATTATCATAACAATAAAAGAATTTGAAATTTGAACAATAAAACAAATTTGTATTTAGAACCTGCTGAAGACACATCAAGAACCAATAGTCCTGTCCAATTTAGTCGTGGAAGAAAATAACCATCAAATGTTTAGTTAGAATTTTATTTTTTTATTTTTTAGTTATAAAGACTTAAAGAGAATAAATAAAATTATAGAGGCTATCTTTGAATTTTACAGGAAATTTTTTATGGTCGTGAATTAAAGAAGCAAAGTTAAAGCGCTATGGGCTAATTACTGGCTTGTTTAACCCTTGTATCAGTTATGTTTAATACATTAGGTATGTATTTTCTCAAGAGAAGATAAATGGCCAAGTTTTTTTTTTGATTATTGAGTTTTTAATGAATATAGGTTGTCTTATTATGGGAAAAAATACCATAATTTCAAACTTGTAAAAGTTTATGTTTTGTGGTAGGTGAGCGAACTGGGTCGCCGGGGGTGGCAAGACCTGTCCGGCACCAACACCCCCGCCTCCCCACCACAGTCTGCGTCAGCTGACAACTTCTCCGGCTACTCTAGCTACTCCTCGGAAAAGTCGTCTCTTCTTGTCGACGGCAATGTTAAACAAAGGTGAGGCCCCACTGATTACCTTATCTCAATTTGAGCAATCTTCAACCTAGGGGTGTTGCTAACAAGTCGACAATATTATGTTTTATATAAAGGGCAATATGGTCAACTGAAGTCGTCATGGACTCAGTTATCAGAAAGTTGGTAGTATAGATGTTAAAGAGTAGAGGGCCTAGTACCAACCAATGGAGAAGGTCAATGTTTTTTGTTTGTTTTTTTTTTGTCTGAAAGAATTCCCTTGAGTTCCAAGTAGACCTTGACCATCCCTTCAAGCATACATTTTAAAATATGTAAAGATACAGACTAGAACTTAAATAGAGTAGGCCCTTCCTCTAAACAGTGCCATAGGCTACGGAGAGGTCAAATGTAAGATGCTTAGTTTTTAGTTGTTAATCAACCCTTATCATCTTGTTCTAAAGGGATTCTGGCATTGAGAGTTGGGATATCCTATTGAATATTAGGTGTACGTGCAGCTGGTAGCAAGTCATTGCTGTGGTGGCCCTTAAGAGAAACGTTTGTAGTTTATAGCTAGCTTATGTTTAGAAAACAATATAATGTAATCATTAGACGTTAGACATTCTTTATTTGCACAAAACATTCAATACATGTGTTGTTACAATATTGAACAGGTGCATTGTCAATGTTTTATTTTCATACTATAACTAATAACAAATAATACCCCCGTTGCAGCAAACCTGCATACTCAGCAAATTTTCAACGCATAATATATGTCTTAATACCACATAAAGCTGCATAGCAAGTTTCATAAACATATATTCACAAATAAGCGATATATACAATTTTAATTATTCTCCATAAGAATAACATTGAATACATAGGTTTGCTGCAACAAGGAACACAAAAAATTGTTTTTTTATGTAAATATCAATATAACTCAACAAGGTGAAGCCACATACCAAGTTTTATTAAATTATGTTCATAATTAATTAAGGGAGACATTACATTTTACTAATTATTCTCCATAAGAATAACTTGGGGGCTGAGTAGCCAGATGAAGCTGTATACCACCAAGTTTCATTTGTATCCGTTCATAAATAAGCGAGATAAAATTGTTCTTATTCCCCATAAGAATAACTAACATTGGACAACGTACTGTGTTTAGCACTTTCAATATCTTTGTAAGCCTTTGACATAGAGAAATTATCAAAACACCAAGTTGTGTGTTTTAAGTTGAATCTAATGGTGAAAACTAAAATTAGACTTTTTAAAATATTACATGTAAAAACTTCAAAAAACCCATTTTTGGGGTACAAAACCCCCCAAAAATACCACTTTGGATAGGGCGATCTGTCTGGTTTTCGAAATTAGAGTCATAAAGGCTGCTTTACACGTTTGTACCAAATTTCATCTAAATCGGACCAGAGTTATCGCACCCACGGACACATAAATACACAGTTTTTAATGAATGGTGTTTTTTTATGAAAAGTTATCATGGTCCCGAGCCTAGGTTTTACCATGCCAACTAACGGTAGTAGCTTCTTCCCTGAAGGGGAAATTCGCTAAAAAACAAACACACAATAAGAACGTAACAAACCTAAACACTCTCATATAGCCTAGATACAAATAATACGGCCCTAATAGTACGGGAAGGGAAATACTTTCATGTGACAGGAAATTTAGTTTTAGCTTTGTTGATGAGAAGGACATTGATAATATTATTCATAGTCTAAAAAATTCGTTCAGTGTAGGGTGTGATGATGTTCCTGTGGTACTCCTGAAAAAAGCTAAATCAGTTTTATTAAAACCAATTACTCACCTAATAACTTCTTCATTAATATCCGGTATTTTTCCAAGCAAACTAAAGATTACAAAATTAAAACCACTCTTCAAAAAAAGGAGACAAGCAAATGGTATCAAACTACCGACCTATTGCTTTGTTACCATCTATTTCAAAAATTTATGAAAAGGTAGTTAATAATCAACTGGTACATTTCTTCGAAAAAAAAAAATCTATTTGAAGATTGTCAACATGGCTTCCGCTATGGACGATCGGTCATTACAGCTGCCACAGACTTTATTGAATCTGTTATAGATAATCTAGACAACAAAGGTAATGTCGCGGGTCTATTCATGGACCTAAGTAAGGCCTTTGATTCAATATCACATGATTTATTACTTTCCAAACTGAATCAATTAGGAATTAGAAATAATGCATTAAACTGGCTCAAATCTTATCTTTATGACAGAAAGCAGTTTGTCGAAATTGTTCATCACAATAACAAAAACTATAAAATCCCTTACCGTTCTTCCATTACAGCAGTTTAATATGGGGTGCCACAGGGATCCATCTTAGGCCCCCTTTTATTTGTTTGCTATTTAAGAGACTTCCCCCAGCTTAGTGATTCGAGTAAACTGTGCCTATATGCTGATGATACCAATTTGAAAATCACAGCTTCAACTATTGATGAATTAGAAATTAAAATTAATTCTGACCTAACAATTTTAAATAGGTTTTTTAATTCTAATAATTTGCTTTTAAATCTTGAAAAAACCAACATTATTAATTTCCAAACTCGATCAGCTCAAAATATATTCAACCTAATATTACCATAAATGTCAAGAAAATTGAAGTCATGGACAGCATTAAATTTTTAGGATTAGAAATAGTAAACACACTCAACTGGAACCGTCATGTTGAAAAATTACTAACGAAAATTTCTTCTGGCCTCTACGCATTGATTAGGTTAAAAAATTATTGTGAAAAAGAAACCCTGAAAGTAATTTATTTTTCTTACATCCATTCAGTGATATCTTTTGGGATATCACTGTATGGTGCAACAACTAAAAATAATTTAAATGCTATTTTGATAATGCAAAAAAAATCTATAAGAATAATTTGTAACTTAAAACCCAGAACTTCAGTTAAGGAAAATTTCAAATCAGAAAACATCATGACAGTTTATGGAATGTATGTTTTTGAAACAGTTTTATCCGTAAGAAATAGATTTCAGGAAATGGAGCTGGTTGGTAATAATCATGAACATAACACCAGAAATCGGGGACGCCTCGCAATAAGCTCTCACACTCTGCAACTTTTCAAAAAAAAACCTAGAATCAAGAATCAAGAACTTTTTATTGCCTTTAAACACAAATTTGTGCAATTGACAAAGTCATAAATTAATCTACAATTTTACTGTTATAAACTGTACTGCTGTAAACTGTACAAAGGATGTTATTAAGTGAATTTCAACAATAAAAAAACCCAACAATAATGGTAACTATAAATGTTAATAACAACATAAGTAATAAATTATTGGTTCAAAAAGTAAACTGATTAAACTTAACAAAACACAAATCTAAATCCTTAACATACTAGTATCACAGGCCAAATATTCATCTACAGCATAAAATACGTTCTCCCTCAACCAAACTTTTATTACATTTTCAAACTTTTTTAAGGGTACACACCACATACTTTCTGGCAGTTTATTAAATAATTTGATTTTCATGTAGAGATGACTATTCCTAGTTTTTTCCAGTCTAACTGAAACTAAGTCAAGAAGGTAATTTTTTCTGGTTGAATAGCTATGGGTGTCTTTTCTAACAGGATACTTACACAAAGACGCCTTTACATCCATTAGGCAGCAGAATATATAGATATTTGGAAGAGTCATTATTTTAAGATCTTTAAAGAAAGGTACACATGATTCTCTATCTGCTGCATTTTTGATTACTCTCAGTGCTTTTTTTTGCCATCTAAAAGCAATCTGTGCACTGCAAGAGTGGCCCCACAGAGTTATGCCGTACCTTAAATGTGAATGAAAAAAAGCATAGTAGGCATTTATCAACATACTCTCAGTTACACAATTTCTTAGTTTTCTTAACAAAAAGATAACCCTACTTAATTTTTTACACAGTTGTTCTACATGGTTGTTCCAACTTAACCTACTATCTAGATGTATACCTAATAACTTAACAGGCTTATTGTCTTTATAAATGTCATAATTCAGGGAAAAAACTATATGTTCTGTCTTTTGATCGTTGACAATAAAAAAGTTTGACTGAAACCAGTCTAATGCTATATCTAAGGCTTGTCTTTCGTCCCTTATTAGCTCATCCAAGTTTTCGTTACAGTTAAAAAGTGTTGTGTCATCTGCGTATAGCATTGATGTACAAGGAACATTAAAAGCAAAATCATTAACAGCAATAATAAATAAAAGAGGGCCAAGAACTGATCCTTGAGGAACTCCCATCTTTATCTTTTTGATGTCAGATTTATCATTACCTTGAATGACCATTTGCTCTCTATCATTTAAGTAGGATATGAGTAAATTGAGTTCCTTTTCTCTTATACCATAACTAAAAAGCTTTTTTGCTAAGAGCTCATGATTCATACAATCAAAAGCTTTAGTTAAATCGATGAGCAATGCTGATGATAACAGTTTATTTTCAAAATTTATTAACACTTTATTTACAATATTTTCTACTGCCTTAACTGTATTTTTACCTGACATGAAACCATACTGTTGATCACAAAACAAATTATTAGTTTCAAAAAATGTGTTTAGCTGTATTTTAATGGATGATTCAAATATTTTACTAATTATAGGGATTAGAGAGATTGGGCGGTAGCTTGAAGGGCTTAACTTTTCGCCTTTTTTATAAACTGGTATCACCTTTGTTAGTTTTAGTGCTTTAGGATAAACACCATTCTCTAAAATCAAATTGAATAGTGAAGTTAATGGCACCACTATCACATGAATAATTTATTTCAATACCTTATTAGATAATCCATAGTAATCCTCACTACACGAGGAACTTAAACTAGCAACACTTTTTAACACATCTTTACTACTAATTTGTTGCCACCTAAAAAGGATGCAGTCCCTTTTTTTATCAATTACAAACTTATTCACTAATTCTACAGCAGTGTTATTGGATCTACTATTACCCTTAGAAACAACTAAATTACTAACTGTATCAACAAAATAGTTATTATAAGTATTAGAGTCTATTAATATTTCTTGCCTACTTACTTTACAACCTGACTCTGTTTTTATTAAATTCCAAGCTGCCTTACATTTATTTGAGGAATTCGAAATGTACTGTTCATTTGCAATTTTCTTACAATAATTAATTTTATTTTTGTACCTTCTCTTTATATCCAAATATTCTTGTTTGAAAAGTAATTCATTTTCTGTACCCTTACTGTTCTTATATCTATCATAGAAAGCCGTTACAAACTCTTTAAAATTCTTCAACTCTGGTGTATACCATTTAATGTTAGGCCTTTTACCAGTACTCACTTTCACTCCCTTAATTCTACAGGATTCGTTAAATGAATTTGTCAATAATAAATTAAAATGATCAAAAGCTAAATTTACCTCTTTAAAATTATTTAACTCTAACCAGTCAATTTGTGATAATTGTTTTTTTAAATTAAAAACAGCCCTAGGAGTTAAATCTCGTACTTTCTTTTTTAAAACATTGTCAGGAATTAAATTGTGCCCAAAAACATCTAGGAATTGTGCATGTACTCCAGAATGATCCGATAAATGTGGCTCTATAACACAGCAATTGACTTTTTTTTATCAAAATTAGTTAATATATTATCTATACATTTATCACCTCTAGTTGGCTCCTCATTCAACCAGTAAATGTCAAAAGAACGCAATAAATTTAAAAATGACTCCTTTTCAAGTGATTTTGTTAAAATATTTATATTACAATCAGCTGATATAATGTACTTTAATCCAACATATTTTCTACTTAAGTACAATAAAAATGATTCAAAAACATTTAAAAAAAGGTTAACATTGGAATCTGGAGTTCTATAAAAGGTCGATACAACTACATCAACATTTGGTAAAAGAATGGCGGTTACTTCGAAAATGCTGTCTTGATAAAATTGTTCTACATCAATAGCTTGAGTCTTGAGACCATGCCTCACTAAAATAGCACTTCCGCCACCTCTTATTTGTAAATTATTTCTAGTACATATATTAGCTAAATAGTATCCACAAGGAATATATAGTGAAGATTCCTCCTCAAATAACCAATGTTCATTGATAGTAAAAATATCACATTTTAGGCTTGTTAAAAACACATCAATTAAATTTAACTTATTTCTAATCGATCTAATATTACAATGATACATGCTAAGTGTAGTTGGTGAATGTTCTAAGGCTGCTTGTCTTGTGTTGACGTAGAGAAGTTTCCCAACAGAGACTCCGTTCCCGGAACTGGTGGCTGGTCTTCTCCTGGCTCCTGTAGATGTTTTCTTGCACCGGATAGTAAAGCAACTTGTTCAGCAATCTGATTCGATAACCATCTCTTGCCCTTTTGATTAAGATGTTGTCCATGACTTGTATGTAACTGCCTGTGGGCTTCACTTGCCTTAACCACTGTAACATTACTATAGTGCTCACTAATTTCAACCAGACGCTTATTAGTTTGTGTTACCTCTTTATTTACACATGACCAATTTGTTAGGTCATACCTCATTGGAAGATCGACTAAAATGACATTTGTGTTCTTTGTCTTGTCAAGAGTTTCTTCTAAGGTCTCTAAAACTTTATCTGCTTCATTTTTCGCCACATCGTTACTACCACAAAGCAATACCAAAACATCGCTTTTGTTTAGATTCTCTTGTATAATATTTCTTTTGTCCAGAATTTGTTTGGTAAGACCACCAGGCTTTACAAAACCTACAGCCTCATGGCTTTTTTGTAACGAGTTTAAATGCCATGCCAAATCACGGCCATGGCTATCGGCACAGATAAGTATTTTGTTCTCACTTATTCTGCTAATGGCCTCAGCACCAGTGAATTTTGTAGGCCTATTATTTTCTTCCTCCATATCAACAACCTTATCATCTATTACTGAGAGCGCTTCGTAGCGATTACTTGTTTCAAATGCTTTATGCACAACAACCTGATGTTTTAAAAGACTGTGTGCTGAACCTTTTACTTATAGTTTCTGGTTCTTTGGTGTAGAGTGAATTACATTAGGAAAACTTCTACTCAATTGTGTGTCCCTACTTTTGCTTTTTATTGTAGGCCAGACAGATTTCCTAACAATTATATTTAGTTCACTAATTTGTTTCTCTAGCATTATAATAGTTTCCTCTTTTTTTAATACCAAGGTTTCAAGCTGTGTTTTTTGAGCCTTTAAATCCCTAATTTCCTCGTTTGCTAGATTGAGATCCTCATTCAAGGTTCTTATTATCTCATTTTGAGTTTCCAGTTCTTGTCTTATATCAGCTGGTTCAAAATATCAGCCTATATATGCTGGTTCAAAATTTTACAATAAAATCCCAAAAGATATCACAGATGAGGTCTCAAATAAAAGATTCAAAATTAAGTTAAAGTAGTATCTCATCAACAAAGCTATGTATTCTTTCGAAGAGCTGTAGTTTTCATTCCTATATTAAATTCTAAGACCTACGCACTTGTTTAAACTTGTTTAATATTATTCAATACTGAAATAAGACACTATTCATGTATGTATGTATGTATTACTACAAACGAATAAAGATATTTTGAATTGAATTGATAAAATCTACCTGAAAGGGTTATCAAACAGTTCTTTAATTGAATAAAAAGCCTTATTAAGCAGATCATATTTAAGCTTCTTTGAATTTTTTAAGCTCCATTGATTTGTAATGAGTTGGTAGCCAATTATACATTTTTAACCTAGAATACAGGGGACTTTTTTCATAAAAACTTGATCGGTGTTTTGGGAATCTATGAAGTGCACCATTTCTTGTGCTATAATTATGAACAAATTTTAATTTTTTTGTTATATGGATTTTTACTGAATTAATGTAAATTAAAAATTTGTAAGCATATAAGCCTGTTAACGTAAAAATATTTAAATTTTAAAAAGTGATTTGAAAGAACTTTTTGTGTGAGAGTTAGTCATGATGCGATTAATTCTTTTTTGCAGTCTAAAGACCGCTTTTATTCCTGAGGCTTGTCCTATTCTATGTAGTTGGTTCTAACTGAATATTTGATTACCCGGGTTTTGCCAATGTCAATCTTCAAACCATCTTTGTACATAATTCTGTAAGCAAAATTTTTTAAGTCAAAATGGTGGGAGTTTGGCAAATCGCAGGATGATGGGAGGCGGCTCAAATTAAAGGTCTTTATCCCAGGGATTCAGGAAAATAGTAGTATTCCTAAAAAGTTACCAGCAAACAAGATATAACGTAAAACATCCCCCATAAGAAAAGCATGGGGATTTGAAAACGTTTGCTTTGTTTACATTAAAACATGTAATTAAGTGACTACTTTGTTTGCGAACTGACACGTAAATAGTAAACAAAATCAGAAGAGCCAGTGCATTGGAGCAAGGTTAGGGTCTATGGCCCCTTCAAGCCAGTAGTTTAAACTAAACCAGGTTTATAGATCTTTCATTACCTCAGTGAGGCATGTGAATAATTCTGCATTTTTCTGACTTCTAATGATTGCTGTCGTGAAATCAGCAAACAGGATCAATTCTTTATTATTGGCTTTGGGGAGGTCATTTATATAGATTATAAAGAAAAGAGGACCCAGAATAGAACCTTGGGGTACACCCACACAAGTATTTGTCCATTCCGAAAAATGCTTATTCTGATCTACAGAGATGATGGTTCTTTGCTACCTATTACAAAAGTAAGATTTTATTAAATTAAGGCAATTTCCACTAATCCCATAATCATTGAGTTTTGACATTAGTACCGGATGATCAACACAATCGAAAGCTTTAGACAAGTCGCAGAACACACCAGCTGCAGTCTGCGACCTGTCCAAAGCAACCATGATTTGAACTCTGTGAGAGCTGTAAGAATACAGACATTTTTTCTAAAACCAAACTGCTTGGTGTAAAATAAATTGTTTTCATCAAAGTAATTTACCAGTCTAAAGTTAATTATCTTTTCAAATAGTTTGGAAAAGTTACTTAGGATTGAAATGGGTCGATAGTTATTTATGACTGACCTTGAGCCTTTTTTGAAAATTGGCAAGATATGAGAGTGTTTAAGTTTATCCGGGAAGTTTCCTTCATTAAAACATTGATTTATAATTAAAGATAATGACTCAGCAATCTCATCAGCAGCAGCCTTTAACAACTTTATTGGGACCTCATCCCATCCAACTGATTTTTTTTTTAAGTAAGAGAATAATTTTTTAACTTTGGCAGTACTGCTAGGTTTGAAATTGGATAGAGAAACTATCCTTTCATCACAGGTCTTTTTAAATGAGTCATGAATACCTTTAACTGTGGCTTGTGATGCGTTGATTCTTTGAATTATGTTAGAAAAGAACTCGTTGAATATTTTTACCAGAGCATTTGGGTTTGTAATTTCTTTTTCATTGTTATCTTTCAGCGAGGTTATAAGATCGGTATTGCAACTACTTTTGCCGAGTTCCTTATTAACAATATGCCAAGCTGCCTTTGATTTATTTTCAGATTTTATAATTTAAGAAGTATTTGCAATTTTTTTGCATTTATAACTACATTTTTGAAAACCTTTTTATACTTTTTGACATAATCTAATAATGTGTCGTTCTTGTTAAATTTGGATTCCCACTGTAGTGCACGCTTCCTACTACTGGAAATTTGTATCCCTCGTGTAACCCAATTAGATACAACTGGTTTTCTTTTTGACATGTGTTTTGTTGTTTTGAGGGGGAAAACAGAGTTAAACAATAACAAAAAACTACTAAGAAAATTGTTAAAATTGTCTTCTGAACTCAAAGTGGGGTAAAACTTGAAATTGTTTTTTAACTTAAACGAGTTAACAAAATAATTCATGCTTTCACTGGGAAAAATTATTTTGTTTGTTTTAATTTATTGAATGATTTGGAGGTTTGATAGGTAGGTTTAAGAATAGAGCATTATGATCTGAGAGACCTAAATCAATATTTACCTTATATCTAACATAATTCTTGTGCCCAATAATGTTATCTATACAAGTTTTAGAGCTGCTTGTAATCCTTGTAGCTTGTAATCCTTGTAGCTTCATGAAACTGCTCTAGAAAGCCATTACATTTAATTATTTCTAGAAATTTGCCAGTAAAAATATTATTTTTTATATATTTAGATTAAAGTCGCCTGTAATAATAACTGACTTATTTTTCATTATTTCTTCAGGACTAAAAACATTTTCTCAAATTTTATAAACAAACAGTTTTTACATTATAATTAGGAATAGTATAGATAGACAGTACCAGAACGTTTAAATCCAGAAGTTCTACACATGAACATTCAAAAACCAAATCCTCATTCAAATTTGTAAAGTCCCTTCTTGATACAAATTTACACCCTTTTTCAACCAATAGACTATTTCCCCCTTTTGAACCTCTTGTTCTTAAACAATAATCATCCTAAACAAAATTGTTTACAGTATTCAAAATATTGATTGAATCTTTGTCCAGCCAATATTCATTTATTGATATTATTTTAGTTTTAGAGCCAGATAAAAAAAACATTTAGGTCAGCAATATTTGTAGGGGTTACCCCTCTTAAATTATATTGCATAATCAAGTCAAAACTTGAAGTAGGAAAGGTAAATTTACAGCTTAGAACTAAATTGGGTTCACAAGTCTCCCTAGACCAAAGTTTTTTTTTTTTTTTCTGGGATGTAGGTTCCTTTCTACTTTCTCCCCGTTATACATAGTACTAGTAGAATGTACCCGTTCTTCGCACGGGTTAGAAAGGTAAGTTAGCTTGAAACAGCTGTTCTTGCTTCTGCTCTTTAAGCTGTCAAATGAAAGTGTCCTCAGCTGTTCGCATTACAGTTTCTGATTATTTACTTTCTTCTGAAATGTAAACATTGAAACTTAGGACGTTCACAGGGCGTAGCCCGAGGGGATCTTAAGGAGGTGAATAGGCCTATGTGTTGCATGGGTTCAAGATCTACCTTTGTGTAAGTTTCAGCCTAGTCGGTTCAGTAGTTTTTGCGTTCACCCGGAACATCAGACAGACAGACAGAAACCACCTCTTCTTTAAAATATTATAGATATGGAGAAAGTATTGTTTTCATCAAAATTTTCGAATTTGAGTTGTTAGTGGAAATATTTGTTTTGGTGCTCCCTAAACCCAAAAAAGTGATTTTTACGTGATGTCTGGGTGTCTGTCTGTCTGTCTGGCTGGCTGGCTGGCTGTCTGGCTGGCTGTCTGTCTGTCTGTCTGTCTGTCTGTCTGTCTGTATGGATGTGTACAGAGCTAGAGCCCTAACCAACGGTCCGATTTTTATGAAATTTGGTATGTAGGTACTAATCCACAATATCTCCAGGTGTTTTTATTTTTTGGAATTTTTTTAAGGGTAATTATCCCCCCAAAACCGCCAAAAAACATGAAAAATCAATATTTCTCAAAACGGCTCTAACGATTCTGATTAAACTTTAGTCGTTTGTAGAACCTTAGTTTTCCAACAAAATGACACCACCCGCATTTCTGTAAAAATTCGGGTTCAGAAATTAAAAGACTTAAAATATAAAAAATTCAGTTTTTTATTTGCCTTAAAAAAATATATAAATATAAAAAATATTACTATTCACTATTAAAAAGAGCTCAAAAAACTAAATAATTTAGTATATTGAATTACTATTGTACGATTACTGGTTGCGGAGAAAATTTAAATTTTCATTTTGCGGTAAACGCAGTACGTTGTCCAATGTTATTCTTATGGGGAATACAATAATTACTATTTCTCTCTTATTTATTGATAAATTTTGTTTAAACTTGATATGCTTGTCAAGTTAGCATTGACCAACAGAGGAAATTCGAAACATGTTGCCCCTTAATAACCCTGAGGGGGGAATAGGGGGAATTTCCCCTCTTAAAACCACGGGTGTAGCGATGGATTCTTTAGTGCCTCCTAAACAGGGATTTGGGTGGATATTTTTTAGAACAACTTGTTCACAAGATTTTCTGTACATTCGACCGTGCTTTGTATTCTATATTTAGTAAATAAAAAGTAATTAATTCATTAAAGTTGGGCTTAAAGGGAGAAAGTATGTGTCAGTTTTCTGATACCGTTTATTTCCTGTCAGAATCAATGTTGTTGTGACATCAGTTGGTTTGAATGGAACTGAGACAATGTTGTCAGTAAGATAATCTGTCTGTATTGTTGGGTGGATATTGCCCATAATTTTCACTAAATTCACTTGCACTTTGAGTTAACTTTGTATACTGAGATTTCTCAGACAGTGGAGGTGAGCTGCTTAGGACTGTCACATCTGTGGTGGCTGGTGTGCAGTGGGGCAGTGGGTGAACGGTGGAGGCAGCCCACACTGCCCGCTTTGGAGCTTGCTGAGAGACAAATGAGACAAATTCGGAGGTCCATGGGAAGTTGTCCGATTATAATGTTGGTATTTGAAAGTCTGTGTCTGTTTCAGATGAACTGAGATAGGAAACTGTAGTAGTTTGATAAAATGGTAATGTGAGGGCCCATTCCATAATTTCCTGTTGGCATTCTCCTTGTATGCTATGATGTCTACCAATGCTCCTGTAGACTGGATGGAAATAGGCAATCATGGATGCAAAATTTTCCAAGGAGATTTTATCACAAGTGAAACCCATTGGAGAACAAATTAGTTTTCTTAGCCTTTTTTTCTTGGAATCCTCTGTAAGACATTGGAATGCTAAATCATAGTCTTTTGGACTAGGTTTTGTATTAAATCTCAGGTTGGTCACTAGGCCATAAACAGTTGCACCGTCAGGTAAAGATTGACAGGTTAAGAACTCCCCTCAAAAATCTTCAAATGCAGGCCTTCCAAATTCTTGTTTAAAGACCCTTGCCACCCCTTCACTCATGTTTCTGATGTCTTGTATGTCTCGGAAGATACAATCAATGGCCTTACCCCCTTCGAAACTTCCTTATTACCTCAGTCATGCTTTCCTCCTTCACACTGATGTGAGGGTGATCTTCATCAATGGGTGTCTTCGGTTGGAGAAATCCAGCAATATCTTTTTTCAAGCTAGAATTTGTTATGACGTTTCCTTCTATAATCTTACTAACTTCAGCGGCTATGAACTTCTTCCCTCCCCTATTTATGTGGAGAGCGTGGCGGATGTGATTGTGATTTGGAAGGAGCCAAAGGTCAAGTAAATGTAGATGAGGGTATTTATTAGGTAAACTTCTGATGTTGTCATTTATGTGTCATATCTTTTTTTATTTTCAATGCTGTTCTCTTGCTGTTCTTGTATGGAATCGTGGCTACTAGTAGATTTGTGTGTGTATATCGTAGAACATTTTCTTAAATTGTAGAAAGTAGGGTGTTACCAAAGTCTTGGATGTTAGAGTGATAATTATATGAGTCATTTGAGATGTCGTTTTTACCCCAATCCATAAAATGTAGTCAGACTTTGTAAAGATGTTGAGTTGTTTGTCTTTTTCTGTTGAGTTGTTTGTTGAGCTGTGATAATTGTTTCTAATTTGGCTCCAGGTATAACGTGGCCAAAAGAAAGGAATTTATCAGATAACAGGTTATCAAGGTGGAAGATGAAATCCCTCCCTTGACTATCAAACAGGAGTGTCTTGGATGTTTGTCCTGGATACATTTATTTGCCTTCTATTGGTTGTTTTCTAGCGAAGTTTCAACAGGTTGGCCCACGAGTGAATGTGTATTTCTAGGACCTCGTTTGACCTTGTCGTGATTTACTGTTATATCTGTCTTCTGAATTTCTGAAGTATGTACATCGAGACATGAGAATGAATTAACAGAAGTAAACAAACCAGACTTGACCGGAGTGTATGTATCCCCTTGATTATAGAAACTGCGAAACTTGCAGCTCGGTCTCATATTTCAAAATGTTGTCATTAATTTCAGTCATTAAATCTTGATCAGCTTTCCATCCAACTTCAGTTACTTCCAACTTTATACTTTGTTCATTTATAATTTTACTTTTGACTGCCAAGTTCTCCTGTAGTATCTTTACTTCTTCAGTGTTTGAGTTGTTAGGCTTAACAAATAAAGATTTGAGTAGCTTACTGTTAACCATTAATTTGTTTAGTAGAACATAAGCTATCTGAGGTCTCTTTGTGATTAGATCCTCTTGATTTATATTTGGAATAGTGAGGCTAGCTAACAACGGACTAGACTCATGAACATTTAGCAGATGTTCAACAATCTGTTCAGTTATAATAATTGTGATTATTCCACAGTCGTAACTGTTCTGCTGCTGGGGAGAGTAGTTATCTATTACCAAGTCAGCTTCCTTTCCTGTTGATTTTGTTAAGAAATTAAAAACTTGTCAGTCAGTATTTTTGCTGCTGCGATGTTGTAGTTATTTAACGAGTCATAACAATAAAACTTTCCATGAGCCTTTTCGTAAACCAGTAAACTTCAATGTGTTCCATTGTTAAGTATCCAGCCTTCTTCCTTTACTGGAACATCCAAGTTTAAAGCATCATTAACAGGGATGAATAAGTACTCTGCATTTCTAATGTTTAGCGGCTCTAAGACAAAACTGCGGCTTGCACACAACTGGATTCAGACATATAATGTTACTATTTCTTAGTAATGAAGTGTTAATTAGTTCATAATATTGCCAAATAACATCATCAGTAATCCAATTTGGTCCTAGCAAATTCAAAATATTTCTCGTGTCTGAGTTAGTGCTTCTTTCAACATTTGCACTGAGGCTCAAATTAACTGCCTTCTTTCCACAAACATGTTAAAACTCAGTTAGGGTATTGCTCTGCTTGATGAGTGCTTATAAAAAATAGTTCGTAAACTTCTTTGCAGTTAGTTATCCTAAAACATTTACTACAAAACCTCTATCTCCAGTTTCTTGAAAGTTGTTTACTATACAGCAAATATTTAATTTGACTGCTAATATTTACGATTTTTCTGTGTTGTGTAAAAACTGGTGCTTTAGATGAAACACTGTGAGTATGACCAATTTTAAACTTTTACTAATTATTATAAAACAATTGTGAAAACGTTATACTTACATAATATTTAAAAACAGTTCACTATGCACTGTACTCACAATAATCTTATTCTTTTAGAAAATTCCTATAAATTTTCTACTTTTAAACTGACACCAAAAATCACTGTAGCGTCATTATCGGAGTAAGGTTACTCAGTGAATCTTATTGTATATCAGCAACAGCGGCAGAACCTAAATATAACAGAATCAGAAATCATTTATTTCGTGAATAACAAATTGTTATGTGAAACAAGTCAGATTTAAAACTAATACTTAATACTAAATTGACAATTTTAAAATTTTTCTCTAGCAAAACAGATTACTTCAGGTAGTCCTATGCAACCCAAATTCTTATATATTATATATAAACACAAATTTTATTGGTTGTGTGTTTTATTTCAGATTATTTATTTCTTGTCATTATATTCTGTTTAGAAGATCAAGCATAATTTTTTATTTCAGAAACCAAATCGACGAATCAGAGAATGATTTGAGTGGTGATTGGAATGAAGCAAGTTATGAAAAAAGACGTAACTCAGCCTCCATTATATTCAATTATTAGAAGATCAAATATAATTTTGTATTTCAGAAACCAAAGCGGCGGATCTCAGAATGACTGGGGTGGTAATTGGAATGAAGCAAGTAATGAAAAAAAATGTAACTCAGCCCCCTCACATACCAACTCAGACTGGAACAACAAATGGGAAGATGATGCTTGGGAAAGTCTCAATAAATAATCGGGAATGTAGAACGAAATAAAATAAAAGTATTGTTCAGTAATAGTATGTTTTAATTGGATACTGAATTTCTCTTATTTAAACACTCTTATTTTTTAATCAGTCAATTATCCGTCTGAAAGAGGTAATAATTTCAATCATATTTCTGAGGTAAATATTCTACAATGTTCAATTGAATTACTTATTGTTCATTTTTAGATAGTTGTTAATTGTTGGTTATTAAAAAATGTATGAAATGATTTACATCTAAAGCTGTTAATATGTTAAAATGATATACAAATTTTGTAAATTGATTTTCTTAATTTCTGTGAATAAGAATATTGATGGACTTAAATTTTCTCTTTTTCAGTTAGGAATTTTTACACTTGTTAATTAAAACCAATGTTACAATTGTTGTACAACACAGACAAATCACTT
Source organism: Allygus modestus (assembly GCA_963675035.1). NCBI lineage: Eukaryota > Metazoa > Arthropoda > Insecta > Hemiptera > Cicadellidae > Allygus > Allygus modestus. Next base: position 127,913,256 of record OY776114.1, on the reverse strand, counting down.
GAGTATGTTAAAACTATTTTAACCACATTTAAACTATTTGTATTTAGAATTTGTTATAGAATTGAGTTTAGTAGATATATATTTGTTATATAAAATCTCAAGTTATTTGTCCATAACAAGTTTGCATTCCATGAAAGATCAAGCTTAACATTTCTTATTCCAAATTAGGTACAGTAAACCTCGGATTATCCGGACTTATGTGGCGGAATATTGATCCGGATAGGGAAAAATCCAAATTATCTGAAGCTACTCTATAACATCGCATTAAAAACTATCGGGACACTAGTGCCTTTGATGCTGCAAATTGCATGGACATACTTTAAAAGAGAACAGATGTGCAGTTTCATGCCGTGCGGAGAAAAATTGCGTTTTTACTGTAATTTACAGTTTTATTATTTTAGACCACCTCGTCTGGTTAACCTCAGTGCGGGCCGGTCAACAGTGACCTTTTTAATTAACATGGAATCAAATGGTAACTAACATGTTTAAACATGTTTGCCACACCCAACGTGGGGATCTGGATGGTTCGGGTCCGGGTACTCCGAGATTACTGTATCTCTGTTAGATACAACATAATAAAAACCCGGTGATTTTCATATTAGATTCAACTTATGTACCCTAGCAATTGGAATCTCAACTGGCATTTTTTTTAATTACTTAAATAAATGATACATTTATAAGTCCACTGTTCATGTGTAATTTAATCTAAAATAATTTAACTTAAATCAGTACTCACGTTCCATACATTCCATTAATAAAATGGACATTGTAGTGATTTTTTAAAATAAAATGCATTAAATGTGAAAAAGTATGAGTTTTATTGACTCATACTTGTATCTTTTACAAGACATTTAAAATGTTTATTTAATTCCAGTAATATGTTTCCTTTTTTCAAAACAACTTTTTTATTCTTATCCTTTTTTTCAATTTTAAGTATGAATGTGTTGTGATTATAGGAGGTAAAAATCATCAAATTTGAAAAAAGATATTTTCTCAAAAACATTCAAATAGACAATAGTACCTCCTGTTTGTTTTGATGATGTATGAATGTGGTATAGACCTGTAGTTAAAACCGTGTCTATGGATGAAATATGTTTTCATCAAAGTAATGATGAGACTATTTAGTTTTCTTTACAAGCTAAAATTTGTGGCCCTGAAACAAAAAATGTATTCATATCTGACCTTGTTGGTCAGTTTCAGTTGCATAGATTTAATTTATATTCTGTTAGAAATTAGTAATATGTTTCTTTGATATGCCAAAACATTAATAATTTATTGATACTACTGAAGAACTGTACTTTGATAAGCACAATATAAGTTAAATGTTTTAACATAAAACAAATTATATTTTATCAACTAAGCGTTAAAGATACAAATTTATTGTATGTACTAGTATAATTGTGTTTTCTTCCATAAGATATATATGATTATTTTTATATAAGTTTCATCAGGCTCTTTAGATGTTTGTTTCAAAAGATGTTTTTGAATTTTCTTAATTTTCCGGCATAAGTTTATATCTTTAAGTGGCACTGTGATATTTGGGCTTATTGAAACATTTGCTCTTGTACCTATTTTATCTTTGTTTTAATCATACTTGCAGATTTTAAGTTACAGAAGTTTAACAATATTTGTTGATTCAATATTCTATAAATCACAAATTGTTAAATAAAGTTATTTTCAGAAAAATATATATGTTGATAATTTTACCAGTGTTTTTTTTAGTTTCATGTTATGATCCTTAAAGATGTTGGAAGGACATAATCAATTAAATGATTCAACATTTAATGCTTCTCAACATTACACATACATATGTCAAACTATATTTTTTTCACAGCGAGCATTTTGTGGATATACGTGTGAATATATTTCATTACTAAATAATGCCGAAAGCGGTCTTTTCCAGTACATGATCGCGTTTTCCGCAGAAATTCGATCAAGTACTGGAAAAACACTTTGGGTAATGAGTTATGAATGATATTTTTCATCACACTTTGTAAATAATAATAATAAAACATTGTTTTCAGACATTTTTATCAGATTTGTTGAGTAATATTTCTTACAACATAATGACGTAGTGTTTACATTGTGGTGAATGTAAGAACAGCTGATTTTAAATGCACAAATTGCATTTCAATTTATAGTGCTAACTAAATTAATAATCAGCTGGTTAACAATTTGGGTGCGGGCCGGTCACCGAGGACCGGTGGCGAGATGCGCGCGCAGGCCGCCCCGGTCACGTGTGACCGGGCAGGCCCCAGTGAAATGAGTGGTGCAACCTTGAGGAAAAGTTCGGAGTTGTTGCGTGTGCGTTGCCAGGGTAACCCGCCTTGTACTGTGCGTGTGTCGGCCACCGTTCCCGCGGGCCTGTGCCGGTCCCCTGTGACCGGGAAGTTGTTACTAACTTTTTGCGTTTATTGACGGATTACTATCGTGTTTTTGCGTGTTATATGACACAGCGACATGTTTTATAGTTAATTATTTTAGTTTTGGTGACGTTTATTCAAACCGGGATTGTGTATTGGTAATTGCTTTAAGCAGTTCCATAATGCACTGTGAATGAAATAGACACTGGTTGGGAGGGAGGAAGGGGCTGTATATAATTGTAAATATTAGTTATAGTGTCATTTAACATTTTTAGTTTGAAAACCTGTGTTTGTGAGACCAAAAGTGGAGTATTGTTGTCGCGGCGCCTAAGGACTTCACTGCGCGGGCCGGCCCGGTCACTGGTGACCGGCGATTTTGGACGCCATTTTTTTTTTAAATACTACTAGAAACTCAGTTTGTGACCATGATCCTGGCTTCTGGATACAAAAGGTAAGATTTAAATGTAAACAATTTTTCAGGCCCTAGGGTAAGTCTACTGACATTTTTACTGCACCCAAAGTGTTAAGAATGTATCACTACTATTGGCAAAATCCCAAACAGGTTACTAGTTCTAATGGTGTCAGAATGCATATAATAACAGTGCAGAAAAATCCCCAACTTTTTTTATGGCACTAGAGTGGAAAAGTATCACTTTCACTCACGGTACTCATATCTGATACTGAAAATCGCTACTTCTAGCACAGTGAGATGAAATAGTTATTTGTGTCTTAGGCCGATATTATACTAGGCGACTACCGACTGGCAATTGTCGCCCGTTAACTCTTGTAACATTGTTGTAAATGGGAGGTATTATACTTGACTTGACGGGCGACAGTCGCCTAGTATAATAGCGGCATTAAGGGAATAAAGTGTATCATTGTCTCCCTGAGGGAAACTGTGACAATTTTCCCGAGCGAGACAATATGCTTTACTCCCAACATACAGACTAAATTTTTCCCCTACCTGCAGTTTCAATACGTTGACTGCTAAAGGAAAATAATACCATTTTTCCAGTAGCTGACATTACAAAACATTACACACACGCATACACAGAGGGCGCCATGTCGAAACTAAAACTGTACAAAAACTAACCTTACTTCGATACACAATGCTACACCTCAGTCGAGGTTCCCATCTTAGTGCTACGTGCAGACTGATGCAGTGATGCAATATATTTGTGTGTGACAAAGGACAGGAAAACCCGCACGCAGCTGCCGCGCGGCGATCGGGCGCGCGGGAATTCCCGTGCTTAGCACTCAACGTGTTAATGAATAAAAATACATATTTTATTTCAACACAAGTTTATAAAATGAACACTTCAAGGTTAGCTTCAATGTTTTTGTTCCTGAAGTAAGCTGACTAATGCGAACATTTCCTATTGTTGACATTGTCCTGACATTATCAGCGTTAATATGAGAACAGCTGATTTTGAATGTAACACTGCTATTGGTGGCACGCACACATGCAAAAAGGCATAGTAGAAACGAACCCTAACCCTTTCCACTCAAAAAGGCCACTCCCAGTGGCCAGTGCCTACTTCATAATAGCTCGCATTTATTTCCGCCTACTTAGTCCTCTCAGGTCGTATGGCCACTCTGGGTGGCCGCGCCATTTTCTTTGTCAGCCCGGCAGCCATTTCGGCCTTTGCCCATACCAGCTTGTATTTATTTTTACTAGTTGTCCTGTTGCTCGAATCCGAGCAAGTTTGTACCCAACGAAAGGTTACTTCAGTTGTAAACAAACATAACAAAACATCTGATATTAAAACGGATGTTAACATACTTACTTTCAATCAACTCGTAGTTCAGACTTCTGCCGTCGGATAGTGCCACTGTTCCGAAAATCCAGCCCTTTACTGTATTTAAGTGATGCCCTTTCTTAAGATTCTGAGACCTATTGGCAAATCAACATAAAAATATCTTTAATTTGGCACCTCAAATGTTAAAATCCACCCAGCCGTTATCAGTTATGACTGTGAAGAAAACACTCCTCGCGTATTAATATATAGATGGTCGTTGTCTCAAATGTGATATTGGATGGTTATAAAAACTCTTTGCAAACTTTAGTTTTATTTTATATTTAATTTATGTTTATTGCCAAACCAAACATGTTTAACTATTTTTCAGTTACTTTTAATACAAATATGTTATGTTCGAGTCAATATCTTTCATGTTCTGAAAAGCTTTCAAAATCAGTTAAGCCATCCTTTAGCACATCTCGGATTTCATCAGAACATAACTTTTGAACTAGTTAAAATTCATAACACGTAAATCACAGTTAACATTTATAAAAACAAAATATCACCAGGTGAAAAACAGCACAACGAAAGAGGTTATTTGTTAGGCTTTGACTTGACATAAGGAACAAAAAAAAACACAGTTCAGAATTGCATGCTGCTGGAATATTACATAAGTTGATTTAGTTCTCCACCAGATTACAGCAGCATACAGACAAGGTAAAATAGATTTTTTAAGTCATATGTTACTGTGGCCACTCACGGTGGCCATGCGAGCATTCGTGGAATTTCATACTGGCCATACGAGTTGTGAGGAATAATGCAGCAGAAACAAACTCTAGCTGATAGGGAAATGGCGGCGGCCACTGACAGTGGCCATATGACCCCAGAGGAACATTTTAAAAGACCCTAACCGAGCACAATGGGTTAATAGTGCTACTGGTAAAACATAAGACTCAAATTCCCAAGTGTAGGAGGGAGACAAAGTAATTCCCTTTTCCCTCCCTGCTAGAGGGGAATAAGTGGTTGTTTACTCTTTGTTATGAGGGTGTAAAGTTGTATACTTCACACAGCAGGTGTGGAAAAACATAATTTAGTTTTTATAATGTTGTTTCCGTGTTATTTACATTAACTAATACATAAATGCAGTGGAACTTTGATAGTTCAAATAACAAGGGACCGGAAAAGACATTTTGAACCATCCTAAAATTTGAGATTACCAAGTTTTTTAATAGGTTTTATATTTTATAAAAATAAAAAATCATTATTAGCTTGATACAAATTTTTCAAAGTCATAAATATTTAAACAAATTAATTATTTATGAAATAAAAGAATAAATAATTTCCTTAAGCTATAAAAAAATTTCAAAATCAGTTTTGTACTACAATCAGAATAGTATATTTCATAACAAGAGTGGAAAGTGGGGTTTTGCATGTTCGAGACCATATGTTTGAAGTGCGAGATTTATCGAGCACTTCAAATATGGTTGAGAATATGCAAAACACTTTCGCTCGTGTTTTGAACGATACTTTTCACTACACTACGGAATAAAAACTCATTGTTGGAATGTTAACTGTTTATTAAATTAGAAACATGTTTTAAAACCAGGTCTACTATTTTAATTGAAAATTCACATTAATTGTACAGTTTTTGTTATTAGAAATGGATATTCCTTCCACAAAGTCGTGGGCTTGTTAACCTTTGAAATCTCTGACAAATAAACCAGCATAATGTCATCACTTACGGTTCCACGTTCTACATTTTCCGTCTCCAGCCACGAAAAAAACTTCTCGTACTCTACATTATATCTCTCCTTTGATTTTTTAGGAAGAAGATCATGAATCACTTCCTCCGCTCTTCTTTTCAATGACGAGGGAACAGGCACTTCCATTTCAGTTGGTGAAACGATAGCAAGAATGTGTTGACAGTGGAAAATTTTCGGTTGTAAACAATGTTACTTTCGGTAGTAAACAATAGACAGCTGTTGAAAATATGATGTTTCGCAGGTTGAAAACACATACGAAAACAGCTTAACTCATAGTAGTGTAGTGAAAAGTAATTTTGTTTAGTGGAATAGGGCTTTGCCCCTTGGGAAGGGTCAACACTACATGAAACTCTGTGTCAATGTTAAGCACTTTAATATATTAGAATGATATTAGCTTTTATTTTCAGCTAGAATAGTTTTTAAAAAAGGATTACAAAAATAATCTATTATAATTTTAGTACTATATTACTATATTTTTTGTCTATTAACATTATTAAAAATAAAACCGTTTATAAATGATTGTTTGTACAGTATAAACCCTGTGTATTGGCTTTTATTTTTTTCAGTGTCAAACAAAATAATCCTCGGAAAATCTGACATTGCACTAATTTGGCAACCAGAAAGTCCAGATTGGCTCAAGCATATGTGACTGAACAGCAGTTTTATAAACAGTTCCGGTAATTGGAGACTGTAATGACTGATTGTCAAGTCACTTTAAAAGTAACCTTTTGGCCGCTATTAGCCGTGGGCAACTAGTTGGCCAACTCGGCGGGCAACCGGTTGCCCGGCCAGTCTCCCGGTTTATCTGAAGCCGGGCAACTCAGTTGCGCAACTGCAGAACAACTTCATTCGCGTGCTTTTACAGTCATTGTCAAAAATGGTGTTGAGCAATGTAGGAGCTCCTTCTTCTTTACCTTCTCTTGAAAAATAGGATGCGAAGAGTCAGAAAATATCAACAACACCCTAAGAAAATTATTGTACTACACAATACTTGACGATCTTTGTGCAGATAAAAGGAAATTTGTTTTAACAACTCCCGGTAATGAACGATATTGCTTTCTTCGATATAAGCATTTTCATTTTAATGCGCACATAAAAACTAAAACTACACCTGTAAGATATTATTTTTATTATTTTACATGAAAAAATAAAACCAATATTTTTTCAAGTAAGATTTCTTGAGAATATAAGAAACAAATTCTACTGATATTGGTAAATTATAATTCTACCAGCTCCGATTGCAAAACCCAAGAAAAAGCAGCATTTGTAAAAACAGTAAGTAGAATTATAATTGTCCTAAAAATTTGTAGTCATACATTCAAAATTGCTTATCTAATATCATTTTGTATATTTATCAACATAAAGTTTTTATTTATCAACACTAATCATAACTTATGTAGCGAATAATATGACGACAGCATTTCATCTGCGTCAGACACAAATGAAAAATGAGACTGAGTCGGTTAGTTTTGGATAGACAGTTCGGTGGTGCGCATGCGCATGCAGTCAGTTGGCCGAGGAGTCGCGCCAATGGTTGCCTACAGCTAGTAGGCGCCATATACTGCAATGCCCCCCGACGGCTGCGAGACTCAAACAGTTGCCCGTGTAGTTGCCGGGGCCTGACATGCCCAGCAACTGCTTGGTCAACTTTTTTCAGCAGCACAACTGATCGCTCACGGCTAACGGCTCCCATTTGATTCAATGCCCCAGTGACACCAACGGTTGCCCACGGCTACTAGGGGCCTAAACAATTAATAAATATTCTCTGACTATGTCACCTTCCTTTGACTGCTAGATTTCTCAAATGAATAAAATAGTATCAGAAATCACGCACTTATTTTTCCCATTGAAACCCCCTAGTACATATAGCTGAGGGTTTGTTCACCAAATGCTGTAATATGTACTTCAATCACTGGACAGCCTTCCACACCTCCATAGGTCGTTCCAACTTAGGTAAGGTGGGTGAATCCACATAGCTTTTTTCTAAATATAAGGAATATCTGCCCCCAGGCTTGTGTCCACCCCTCCTAGCGGCACAATGCGAGGTTTGCAGGATTACATTTTACAGCAGCTACATCAAACAGAACTCACGTGTCATATTAAAGAGGAAGAAGTTATCTGCTCTGGCTGTTTTTATTCTTTCCATTTGTTAAGTGATTCTTTCACAAACCCTTTTTAATGTAGAAAAAAGAAACACTTTATTGAAATCCTAAAACTGCAATACTTTAAGTTGTAGTTTTGCTAAAGGCCAGTGAAAAAGCAACCTTCTTACAGAATTGTGCAACAAACGGGTGTTCATGGCTCAAAAATTAGTTTTATTTACACCATTTGTAAGTATTTGATCAGGCAGTTATGTATGTTTGTTGGATTTTTCTTATACAAGTTCTGTACTAAAGTAGCTTATTCAACGGCCCAGCTTTAGTGTTGACTTTATTCGTTCAAATTCTGCGGATTAATAATATTATATTTACTGAAAAATGAACTATCTTTATATATAATTCTGTAAGCGAAATGTTTATGTCAAAATTGTGGGAGCTTAGCTAATCGCAGGATGATGGGAGACAGCTCAAATTTAAGGTCTTGATCCTAGGGACTCGGGAAAAATAGCAGTATTTCTAAAAACTTACCAGCAAACGAGAAATAACATAAAACATTCCCCATAAGAAAAGTATGGGAATTGAAAACATCTGCTTTTTTTATGTTAAAGTTTGTGATTAAGTGAACTGACACTTTGTTAACGAACTGACATGTGTCCTTCCTCGGCATGAAAAGAGTAAAAAATCAGATGAAGCAGTGTAGTGGAACAACGTTAGGGGCTATGGCCCCTTCAAGCCACCCGTCATTGTATATGCATGCTTGAACCATCTGTAATGCTACAATTAGCTTTTAGCATCAGTAATGTAGTAACTGACAAAATGAATAAAATAAAATATAATTATCGTATCCACGAATAGTATCCCTGTAAACCTCAGCAATACTTCATTTCCCTTAAGAGTCTTCATCACCAGATGCCAGATGCCATCTTAGAGTTTTGTACTGTAAGGCCAATGTTAATTTTGTTTCTCCGTTACTCTTCATCCGATCGTCACAAAACATTACACAAAAATAAAAATAAAGGAGTAGTGGTTCTCGAGGGAATCACAATTCTGAGTTCCTTAATTTGGGCATTTTAGTTTCATAATAAACTGCTTTATTTTCAATTGTATTACTGTACATTTTCTCCTTAATTAGTAAAAAAATTTAAATTGAAAATTGTATTTCACTAGAGGACGATGAAACTTTTAAATTGACTCCAAAATGAATTGTATGTGACGATTAGGTGAGGAATAACATAGGCATATAGTTATAATAGTTAGGTCTTGGGGGCCTAAACTATGAGATGGCGTCCGGCAACTTCTGGTGTGAAGGTATGATGAAGATCCTTAGAGAAGACTGGAGCCTTTGTGACCAAACACCTGAGCTTGGCCCTGAGGACATATACTGGTGATGAATATATTTTATTGTATTTATATTTTAGAAATGTTAAAAATGATTTATGAAACAACAGGTATATTTGATAAATTAAAGTTTAATCATTGCTACAACACACAGAATAATTCATTTCCTTTTCCTCATTACAAATTTAAATTATTTGAAAATAGTCCAGTGTATATGCAACTCAAAATTCTCAACTAGCTGAGTTGCGTATAAGTAGTAGAGAAAGGCCGATTGACGGACTATGAGGATGTGCGAGGATTAAATTCGCGGGATTAAATTCCCATGACGTCACGAGAGCAAAGGTCAAAATGCGGGTGTCCGAGTGACGTCAGAGCGATGTTCAAGGTCAAACAACCGCGAAATAGCGTTTTGTTCTTATTCAAACCCCATTTTCACATTTAAAGTAAAATTTTTATTTTATTTTTTTTTATTTTAAAGTAAAACTGCATATTTTACCAAATACCCCCGTAGCAGCAAACCTGCATACTTAGCGAATTTCCAATGCATATATATTTATCTTAATGCCACATGAAGCTACATACCAAGTTTCATCAATATACATTCATAAATAAACAATTTATGACATTTTAATTATTCTCCATAAGAATAACATGGCGGCTGAGTATGCAGGTTTGCTGAAGCAAGGAACACAAAAAATGGGGTTTTATGCTTATATCAATATAACTCAACTAGGTGAAGTCACTTACCAAATTTCATTAATTTATTTTCATAATTAAGGGAGATAACACGTTACTTATTCTCCATAAGGATAACATGGGGCTGAGTACGCAGGTTTTCTGCTATGGGAGCCTTTGTCAAAAAATTGTTTTTTTGAGGAAATACCAATGGTCCACAACCAGATAAAGCCGTATACCAAGTTTCGTCAGTATATGTTCATAAATAAGCGAGATATAAAATTTTTATTTTCGTCCATAAGAATAACATTAGACAACGTACTGTGTTTAGCACTTTCAATATCTCGGTAACCAATTGACGTAGAGAAATGATCAAAATACCAAATTGTGTGTTTTTTTAAGCTGAATCCAATGGGAAAAAATAAAATCTGACTATTTCCAAAATTATATGTAAAAAATTCAAAAAACCCATTTTTGGGGTACAAAACCCCCCCAAAATACCCCTTCGGATAGAGCGATCTGGCTGGTTTTCGAACTTAAAGTCATAAATGTTGCTTTACACGTTTATACCAAATTTCGTCAAAATCGGATAATTTTTACGAGAGTTATCGTGCTCACAGACACATATATATATATATATATATATATATATATACAGTTTCGAACGAATGGTATTTTTGGGGTCTGGGGACCTCAAAACGAAAAGTTATCATGGTCCCGGGCCTAGGTCTTACCATGCCGACTACGGTAATAGCTTCTTCCCTATAGGGGAAATTCGCTAAAACAAAATTTTATAGTCTGTAATCACACGATTTGCAGTAATGCCTTCGCTAAACATGAATTGTCCCCATATAATATTATTAAAACAGAACTTTTTTCCATCCAAACAGCATTTTCACCATAAAATAAATTAAAATAGGATATTTTACAAAAAAATAGCATATTTTACAAAACTTCACATATCATAATCACACGATTTGCAAAAATGCTCATGAAAATATTTTTTTCAATAAAACGCTTGGTTTTTCGCTCGAAATTGGCCTTTGACCACTCAAATCGCGCTGTGATATTAAAGTTTCATTGTTGTTCATACGAAAACTCAATTTCACAACCGTAATACAGTAAATATTTGTTGATTCACTAGGAGTCTGTTATCTCGCGGCACGCGCCGTTATCATCTGCTTGCGGGCACATGTCAATGTCGTGGTGATATCAAAGTTTCATTGTTGCCAGCGTTACGTAATCCCATTGTTGCTGTTTATAGGAATAAAAAATAAATTTACATTGTACTTTTTAAAAATTAGTCTTGTACGCACTATTTTCAACCTAATAACAGATGCTCACCTATATTTTTCTTCCTCTCTGATGTTAGTCCCAAATTAGTTCTATGGAACCAAGGTTTGACCTCAGGCGCCTTTTCCATTTTGACCTCATTACTCTCAACATCTTCGTCTGGCGATGTTACAGGTAACCCCATGCCTAATTTCTGTTTTGCCCACATCGCTGTCCCTGTAGCCAAAGCTAAAGGTCTCTCGTAAAGACTGGCATCAGGTGCAAAAACGCGATCAAATGCCTTATCCTCTAGTATTTTGTCTGCTTTCCATCTATCCTCTGCTCTCTTGTGTTTACTATACCATATATCGTGTTCTTTGTCTGCTTCATCAAGAGGATTTACACCTTTATCACCTCTAGCTAAGCGTTCTTGGAGTTTCGTCCCAGGTCCTAGAAAATTCATACCCGGCGCGTGTAGTTCAAAGGGCAATTTGTTGATAATATCGTTTAAAATTCCAGATCCTTCTATTATTTTCTCGGGTAAAGCAGCCAAACATCGTACCAAATACATCGGACCATTTGGAAGGTCGATCTGTTGTTTGAGAGTGTCCCAGATAAAATCAATGATATCAGTTGCGTATTCTTTGGTGTCATTTTTGTCTTTTATTAAATCAATCACGTATTTCGCAGAAGGTTTCGGTAGAGCAAGCACACATCGCATAATGTACTTGTATCCTTTTGGTTTTGCTATTAATTCTACCAGTCGATCGTAAATAAACTGAGCAATACCCAACTTTTCATTGTGGAAGTTGTTATTGCCAGCTCTCTCTTCTGCTTGTAGGAAATATAACCTTTTGATAAGGTCTGCATATTGTTTTATATATTTATATTCAACTGGATTGTTCGTTTCTTCCAGTAAACCAGACCCCATAGCTCTCACTAATTCAAGTGTTCTGCTATTTTTTAAGCCGCTTCCCGTTTGTTTCCCGCGTAAATTCTCTAATCAAAGCTCCTCCCACATAGGTTTAATCACTTTTTCCACTTGTACACTTGACTGGATTTGGGACGTCCCGACGAAGGATCGTTGCTTTGAAATATCGCACCAGACTCGATTAAAATCGTTTTATAAGCATCTCTATCACTTTTCGTATATTCATCATCATCATCATCATCAAAAGGGGCGGACTTAGGTCCCAAGGCACATCAGCCACACTGGGCTTATTGCGCACCCCCGAAAAGAAGAAAGGAAGAAAGAAAGAAAGAAAGAAAGAACTGAGAAGGTATCAGTACTCCTCCAGGTTCAAGAGCCTGATGAACTGCATCATCCTGTCGACGAGCTCCTCAGGAGGCAGGTATCCACCCCTGACCATAGATCCCAGAGTTGAAGCCCTTACCTCCCTAAGCTCATCGCAATCGAAGAGCAGATGGTCTGCAGTCTCCTCGTACTGCCCACATTGCCTGCATGCAGTGTCACCACTGAAGACACCCATCCGAGAGAGGTGTTTCCTTAGGTGACCATGGCCCGTAATCATACCTGTGATCCGCCTAATGTCCAGCCTACTGAGATCCAGGAGATTCCTTGTGACCTGCTGAGATGGTCCCTGGAGGTTGAGCTTGCTGACCCTATGTAGAGGGGGCCTTGCCCATCTCCTTCTGTGACAATCCCGAGCCCAAGCGCCGATCACCTGCGAAGCACAAGAACGAGATATCCCACAAAAAGGGGGAGGGCCCATGGGAGCCAGGGAGGCAGCCGCGTTAGCCAGCCTGTCCGCCACCTCATTACCCACGAGCCCTGAGTGACCAGGCACCCAACAAAGAGTGACCATGTTGCGTCTTCCAGCACAAGACACTGTTTTGTAACAATCCCAGACAACCCTAGACCTGAACTCAAAAGAGTCCAGCGCCCTCAGAGCAGCCTGGCTGTCAGAAAAGATGCTGATAGAGAGGCCCTCTTGACCCCTCCTCAGAATCTCCCCCGCACACTCCATGATGGCGGTAATCTCCGTCTGGAACACAGTAGGAAAAGAACCCATTGGCACCCCGAGACTGACACCATCCTGCACCCCGTGGATGCCAGCACCCGACCCGCTCCTAGACTTGGAACCATCCGTGAACCACACTCGGTCACCAGGAGGGAGCGGACAAACGCCTTCACTCCAGTCGTCCCTGCTGGGAAAGTGCACCCGGAACGACCTGCTGAAGGAAAAAGTTGTGGGAAGATGGTCAGAGGGCATGTCCAAGACCTCACTCTGAACCACCTGAATGATCTTTGTGTGGCCAAGTGGTTCGCCCGGCAACACCCAGAGGTTCTCACACTGGAGACGGTATGCACCCATTCTAGCCACCATCTTGATATGAATGTCTATGGGCAAAAGATCAAGGAGACACTCCAAAGTGGCACCCGGGCTGCTACTGAGAGCTCCAGTGACGAGTAGGCCTGCAAGCCTTTGAACGCCCGCAAGCCTCCGCATCGCCACACCAGCTTCCAGCTTCGTCCACCAAACGATGGATCCGAACGTCATCGCCGGTCTTACTACTGCAACATAAAGCCAATGCATTAGTTTGGGCCTAAGCCCCCAGGTCGATCCTATCATCCACCTGCAAGCAAATAGGGACCACTTGCCTCGATCAATGACCCTTTGCAACTGCGGCCCCCATTGAAGGGTCCTGTCCAGAATGACCCCTAAATACTTCACCTGGTCCTGAGGAACAATGGTGGACCCCTGCAGCCTGAACGGCCCGATCCCCAAAATATTCCTTCTCCTCGTGAAGGGAACCAAAACAACCTTTGAAGGGTTGACGGAGGTTGTTTTGGTTCCTCTCTGATGTCAGTCCCAAATTAGTTCTATGGAACCAAGGTTTGACCTCAGGCGCCTTTTCCATTTTGACCTCATTACTCTCAACATCTTCGTCTGGCGATGTTACAGGTAACCCCATGCCTAATTTCTGTTTTGCCCACATCGCTGTCCCTGTAGCCAAAGCTAAAGGTCTCTCGTAAAGACTGGCATCAGGTGCAAAAACGCGATCAAATGCCTTATCCTCTAGTATTTTGTCTGCTTTCCATCTATCCTCTGCTCTCTTGTGTTTACTATACCATATATCATGTTCTTTGTCTGCTTCATCAAGAGGATTACACCTTTATCACCTCTAGCTAAACGTTCTTGGAGTTTCGTCCCAGGTCCTAGAAAATTCATACCCGGCGTGTGTAGTTCAAAGGGCAATTTGTTGATAATATCGTTTAAAATTCCAGATCCTTCTATTATTTTCTCGGGTAAAGCAGCCAAACATCGTACCAAATACATCGGACCATTTGGAAGGTCGATCTGTTGTTTGAGAGTGTCCCAGATAAAATCAATGATATCAGTTGCGTATTCTTTGGTGTCATTTTTGTCTTTTATTAAATCAATCACGTATTTCGCAGAAGGTTTCGGTAGAGCAAGCACACATCGCATAATGTACTTGTATCCTTTTGGTTTTGCTATTAATTCTACCAGTCGATCGTAAATAAACTGAGCAATACCCAACTTTTCATTGTGGAAGTTGTTATTGCCAGCTCTCTCTTCTGCTTGTAGGAAATATAACCTTTTGATAAGGTCTGCATATTGTTTTATATATTTATATTCAACTGGATTGTTCGTTTCTTCCAGTAAACCAGACCCCATAGCTCTCACTAATTCAAGTGTTCTGCTATTTTTTAAGCCGCTTCCCGTTTGTTTCCCGCGTAAATTCTCTAATCAAAGCTCCTCCCACATAGGTTTAATCACTTTTTCCACTTGTACACTTGACTGGATTTGGGACGTCCCGACGAAGGATCGTTGCTTTGAAATATCGCACCAGACTCGATTAAAATCGTTTTATAAGCATCTCTATCACTTTTCGTATATTCATCATCATCATCATCATCAAAAGGGGCGGACTTAGGTCCCAAGGCACATCAGCCACACTGGGCTTATTGCGCACCCCCGAAAAGAAGAAAGGAAGAAAGAAAGAAAGAAAGAAAGAACTGAGAAGGTATCAGTACTCCTCCAGGTTCAAGAGCCTGATGAACTGCATCATCCTGTCGACGAGCTCCTCAGGAGGCAGGTATCCACCCCTGACCATAGATCCCAGAGTTGAAGCCCTTACCTCCCTAAGCTCATCGCAATCGAAGAGCAGATGGTCTGCAGTCTCCTCGTACTGCCCACATTGCCTGCATGCAGTGTCACCACTGAAGACACCCATCCGAGAGAGGTGTTTCCTTAGGTGACCATGGCCCGTAATCATACCTGTGATCCGCCTAATGTCCAGCCTACTGAGATCCAGGAGATTCCTTGTGACCTGCTGAGATGGTCCCTGGAGGTTGAGCTTGCTGACCCTATGTAGAGGGGGCCTTGCCCATCTCCTTCTGTGACAATCCCGAGCCCAAGCGCCGATCACCTGCGAAGCACAAGAACGAGATATCCCACAAAAAGGGGGAGGGCCCATGGGAGCCAGGGAGGCAGCCGCGTTAGCCAGCCTGTCCGCCACCTCATTACCCACGAGCCCTGAGTGACCAGGCACCCAACAAAGAGTGACCATGTTGCGTCTTCCAGCACAAGACACTGTTTTGTAACAATCCCAGACAACCCTAGACCTGAACTCAAAAGAGTCCAGCGCCCTCAGAGCAGCCTGGCTGTCAGAAAAGATGCTGATAGAGAGGCCCTCTTGACCCCTCCTCAGAATCTCCCCCGCACACTCCATGATGGCGGTAATCTCCGTCTGGAACACAGTAGGAAAAGAACCCATTGGCACCCCGAGACTGACACCATCCTGCACCCCGTGGATGCCAGCACCCGACCCGCTCCTAGACTTGGAACCATCCGTGAACCACACTCGGTCACCAGGAGGGAGCGGACAAACGCCTTCACTCCAGTCGAAAATTCATACCCGGCGTGTGTAGTTCAAAGGGCAATTTGTTGATAATATCGTTTAAAATTCCAGATCCTTCTATTATTTTCTCGGGTAAAGCAGCCAAACATCGTACCAAATACATCGGACCATTTGGAAGGTCGATCTGTTGTTTGAGAGTGTCCCAGATAAAATCAATGATATCAGTTGCGTATTCTTTGGTGTCATTTTTGTCTTTTATTAAATCAATCACGTATTTCGCAGAAGGTTTCGGTAGAGCAAGCACACATCGCATAATGTACTTGTATCCTTTTGGTTTTGCTATTAATTCTACCAGTCGATCGTAAATAAACTGAGCAATACCCAACTTTTCACTGTGGAAGTTGTTATTGCCAGCTCTCTCTTCTGCTTGTAGGAAATATAACCTTTTGATAAGGTCTGCATATTGTTTTATATATTTATATTCAACTGGATTGTTCGTTTCTTCCAGTAAACCAGACCCCATAGCTCTCACTAATTCAAGTGTTCTGCTATTTTTTAAGCCGCTTCCCGCTTGTTTCCCGCGTAAATTCTCTAATCAAAGTTCCTCCCACATAGGTTTAATCACTTTTTCCAATTGTACCCTTGACTGGATTTGGGACGTCCCGACGAAGGATCGTTGCTTTGAAATATCGCACCAGACTCGATTAAAATCGTTTTATAAGCATCTCTATCACTTTTCGTATATTGTTCACTCCCGACATCTCCAGACTGTGTTAAAAGTCTCCATAGGCCTGGAATACCGGTATATCTTTGGTTCGTCTTGTCGATAATTATATCATCATTTGAAATAGTGACACTGGAATTTCCTACTTTAAGTTTTCGCTCTCCAATATCATAGTCAAGACCAAATGTTCTATCGTTAGCTCTAGATAAATATTGTCTCGCCAAGGTGCCCACCTCGGTACCCCTTCTTTCAACGATAGCTTGAATCGATTTATCAAAACACACATCATCATCCTTTTCGGGCAACGGTGTGCTAGCGGCCTCTACTATATTTTCCTCTTCAAAAATGCCCTTTTGCTGTGGTAAATTCTGTTCCGGAATCATTGTTTCTTTTTCGAAAACGTCTTGTTCTGGCAAATTTTCATCATTCCTGACATTATTGTACCTTTTTCAATGACTTTACGAGTGGGCGTACTCATTGCACGCGGTCTAAATAAAACGGGTCTGTTATGTTTACTTCGCAGTTCTTTTATCTCTTCGTCTTTATTTTTTAGCGAATTTCCCCTATAGGGAAGAAGCTATTACCGTAGGTCTCATGGTAAGACTTAAGCCCGAGACCATGATAACTTTTTGTTTTGAGGTCCCCAGATGCCAAAAACACTATTCGTTAAAATTTATATATATGTATATATATATCTATATAAATATATATCTATATATATATATCTATATATATATATATATATATATATATGTGTCCGTTAACACGATAACTTGAGTAAAAAACGTCCGATTTTGATGAAATTTGGCTCAAATGTGTAAAATGACATTCATGACTTTAAGTTCGAAAACCAGAAAAATTGGACCATGGGAAGGGGGGTTTATGGGGGTTTTAAATTTTCCAAAAATCAGTTTTTTGCATTTTTCACCCTAAAATTTTTAAAAAACTTAATTTTGGTTTAGACCATGTTATAGAGCTTACAAAAACAAATAATTTAGTATTTTGAATTATTAACCTAGGTTAAGTGGTTGCGGAGAAAATCAAAAAAAACCTGCTCATAAAATCTCCCATGTTAATCTTATGGGAAAAAGGTTTTTGGCTTTTCCTCAGTTTATTTTAATGTAAACTTCACACTTGCTTTTACCAATCTGTTCAGTTCCACAAAACAATCATTTTGGTGTTTGAATTGTGTTTCTACGCCCAACCGTTGCAGAGATATTCAAAGTGCTAAACCCAGTACGTTGTCCAATGTTATCCTTATGGAGAATAAATAAAATTTGATATTTCGATTATTTATTAATGTATGTTGATGAAACTTGGTATGTGGCTTCAAGTAGTACTGGTATATTGATATTTGCACAAAAAATTGATTTTTTGTGATTATTCCCGTAGTAGCAAACCTGCGTACTCAGCCCCCATGTTATTCTTATGGAGAATAAGTAAAATGTACTGACTCCTTTAATTATGAACACAAATTAATAAAACTTGGTATGTAGCTTCACTTGGTTGAGTTATATTGATAATTATATAAAAACCCATTTTTCTGTTCCTTGTTGCAGCAAACCTGCTTACTCAGCCCCTATGTTATTCTTATGGAGAATAACTAGAATGTCATATATCGATTATTTATGATTGAATATCGATGAAACTTAGTATGTGGCTTCGCCTAGTTAAATTCTATTTATATTTGCATAAAAACCAATTGTTTCTGTTCCTTGTTTCAGCAAACCTACATACTCATTACCAATGTTATTCTTATGGAGAATAATTAAAATCGCTTATATATGTGAATATATTTTTATGAAACTTGGTTTGCGGCTTTATGTGGAATTCAGACAAATATTATGCATGGAAATTCGCTGAGTCCGCAGGTTTGCTGCGACGGGGGTATTAATTCATTAGTCAGTTTTTCCAACGCATTGATAACTGGTTCGTGATGCCTTTCGATCTCTCGTTTCTCATTGAATTCTCGAGTGCGATATTCTTTTTCTTCAGCTATGAGCTTGTCTTGTAATTTATCTATTCGGTTTGCTTCTTCAACTGATATAGGTGTGCTAACACGTTTTGGCAAAAGTATCATTTCATTTTTAAATTTTACCGGTAATACAACTGGGTGTTTTCTACGAAACTCTGCTTGCTCCTTTGAATTCTCTTACTATCCTCATGCCACCGCTCTTGCATTTTTTCAATTCGTTTAGCCGCTTCGGGTGTCATTTTGTCAGGCCACAATTCATCGGAAAACTTTTTTTTTTAACTAAAGTATTGACTATATCGCTATCACTAATACTTCTTTTCATCATATCTAAATATAGATTTTGAAAGTTTTTATTTGTATATTTTTAACAAAATTAAACTTCACTTTTCATAAATATAATTGGAAATTACAAGTTTAATAAATAATAATAATGAGCGTCTGGACGTGCATCAAACGATTCGTTATAAAGTGCGTCCTTACGAAACTCACGCAAGTCACGGTATAGCGACAACCATCGACACTCGGTAATCGCGATTGTTGTACGGTGCGATCTACCTGATGATGTGGGTGACGTGCGTTGACGATGATCGGTATACTGTGACGCTCGGTAATCGCGATCGTTGTACGGTGCGATCTACCTGACGATGTGGGTGACGTGCGTTGTCAATGACCATTATACATTTGTAGGTGAAAGAACTTAAGCACCCTATAAAAGACCCAAATTCATGTATAATTTACACTACATATTGGCGATGATGAATAATTTATACTACATATTAGCGGGCCATGCATATCATTGATGTAAACCGCCTGAAATCGAGGATTTGAGATGGGTGGTGAATCGCCCCCATTATTTCTAGATGTGTTTTACGATATTTATCAATAATTTATACTACATATTAGCGGGCTATGCATTTCAAATTCATGTATAATTTACACTACACATTGGCGGTCATGTATAATTTATACTACATATTAGCGGGTATGATTTAAAGATAAGTTTGATTACAAATTTTTATTTTTGATGTTAATAATGCATATTTCTAAGTGATATTGGTAATTCAAAAGGGGGTGGTATCACTACACCCCTTTGCAGATGTGTTTTTGCGATGTTTTATATGTCTTTTGAGTGTCGATGGATACTAGTCAAAAGCTCTGTTACTACGTCAAAGTTGCATGTTTTTAGCGAATTTCCCCTATAGGGAAGAAGCTATTACCGTAGGTCTCATGGTAAGACTTAAGCCCGAGACCATGATAACTTTTTGGAAGTTTTTTACTCAAGTTATCGTGTTAACGGACACATATAGATATATATATATATATATATCTATATGTGTCCGTTAACACGATAACTTGAGTAAAAAACGTCCGATTTTGATGAAATTTGGCTCAAATTTGTAAAATGACATTCATGACTTTAAGTTCGAAAACCAGAAAAATCGGACCATGGGAAGGGGGGTTTATGGGGGTTTTAAATTTTCCAAAAATCAGTTTTTTGCATTTTTCACCCTAAAATTTTTAAAAAACTTAATTTTGGTTTTGACCATGTTATAGAGCTTAAAAAAACAAATAATTTAGTATTTTGAATTATTAACCTAGGTTAAGTGGCTGCGGACAAAATCCAAAAAAACCTGCTCATAAAATCTCCCATGTTAATCTTATGGGAAAAAGGTTTTTGGCTTTTCCTCAGTTTATTTTAATGTAAACTTCACATTTGCTTTTACCAATCTGTTCAGTTCCACAAAACAATCATTTTGGTGTTTAAATTGTGATTCTACGCCCAACCGTTGCAGAGATATTCAAAGTGCTAAACACAGTACGTTGTCCAATGTTATCCTTATGGAGAATAAATAAAATTTGATATCTCGATTATTTATGAATGTATGTTGATGAAACTTGGTATGTGGCTTCAAGTGGTACTGGTATATTGATATTTGCACAAAAAATTGATTTTTTTTTATTATTCCCGTAGCAGCAAACCTGCGTACTCAGCCCCCATGTTATTCTTATGGAGAATAAGTAAAATGTACTGACTCCCTTAATTATGAACATAAATTAATAAAACTTGGTATGTAGCTTCACTTGGTTGAGTTATATTGATAATTATATAAAAACCCATTTTTCTGTTCCTTGTTGCAGCAAACCTGCGTTCTCAGCCCCCATGTTATTCTTAAGGAGAATAACTAGAATGTCATATATCGCTTGTTTAAGATTGAATATCGATGAAACTTAGTATGTGGCTTCGCCTAGTTAAATTCTATTTATATTTGCATAAAAACCAATTGTTTCTGTTCCTTGTTTCAGCAAACCTACATACTCATTACCAATGTTATTCTTATGGAGAATAATTAAAATCGCTTATATGTGAATATATTTTTATGAAACTTGGTTTGCAGCTTTATGTGGAATTCAGACAAATATTATGCATTGGAAATTCGCTGAGTCCGCAGGTTTGCTGCGACGGGGGTATTAAGTGATATGTCAGACCCTTCAAATCGAGGGGTCTATTTTGGATGCGTTTTTGCGATGTTTTATATGTCTTTTGAGTGTCGATGGATACTAGTCAAAAGCTCTGTTACTACGTTGATTCCATAAGTGTTACGTTTTGATTTTTAAGTTTATATTCGCCGTGCTTTCGAATTGATGGTAATACATCACTCGTAACCCATCTCTTAAAGGCTTTAGCTTCCGGTTTCTTAGATGATAGGATAAGTGAGTATAAACCGGATTCATTAACCTAAACAGTGATTTTTTCGCGATATTTCAACCCCGTCAAATCGACGAAAGAACACGATATATGGTATAGTAAACACAAGAGAGCAGAGGATAGATGGAAAGCAGACAAAATACTAGAGGATAAGGCATTTGATCCCGTTTTTGCACCTGATGCCAGTCTTTACGAGAGACCTTTAGCTTTGGCTACAGGGACAGCGATGTGGGCAAAACAGAAATTAGGCATGGGGTTACCTGTAACATCGCCAGACGAAGATGTTGAGAGTAATGAGGTCAAAATGGAAAAGGCGCCTGAGGTCAAACCTTGGTTCCATAGAACTAATTTGGGACTAACATCAGAGAGGAAGAAAAATATAGGTGAGCATCTGTTATTAGGTTGAAAATAGTGCGTACAAGACTAATTTTTAAAAAGTACAATGTAAATTTATTTTTTATTCCTATAAACAGCAACAATGGGATTACGTAACGCTGGCAACAATCAAACTTTGATATCACCACGACATTGACCTGTGCCCGCAAGCAGATGATAACGGCGCGTGCCGTGAGATAACAGACTCCTAGTGAATCAACAAATATTTACTGTATTACGGTTGTGAAATTGAGTTTTCGTATGAACACCAATGAAACTTTAATATCACAGCGCGATTTGAGTGGTCAAAGGCCAATTTCGAGCGAAAAACCAAGCGTTTTATTGAAAAACATATTTTCATGAGCATTTTTGCAAATCGTGTGATTATGATATGTGAAGTTTTGTAAAATATGCTATTTTTTTGTAAAATATCCTATTTGAATTTATTTTACGGTGAAAATGGTGTTTGGATGGAAAAAAGTTCTGTTTTAATAATATTATATGGGGACAATTCACGTTTAGCGAAGGCGAAGGTTTATTGCAAATCGTGTGATTACAGATTATGAAATTTTGTTTTTGGTAAAATATGCAGTTTTACTTTATATAAAGGTGAAAATGGGGTTTGAATAAAAACAAAGCGCTATTTCGCGGTTGTTTGACCTTGAACATCGCTCTGACGTCACTCGTACACCCGCATTTTGACCTTTGCTCTCGTGACGTCATGGGAATTTAATCCCGCGTATTTAATCCTCGCACATCCTCATAGTCCGTCAATCGGCCTTTCTCTACTACTCATATACACTGCACTATTTTCAAATAATTTCAATTTGAACTAACTAACTGTCAGTATATCCCGTCTTGGTAAAAATCAAATTACTTGTAAGGTTAAACTTATATTGACTGAAAAAGCATATTATAACATGGAAGATTTCTTTACAGATAATTGTAAAACCAATCATGTAAACTTAAATTTTAAGCATCAGACCAAGTTTAATTTACCTACAGTATAAGGTATAATATTAAAAAAATGACAATGCACATGTATCTTGTACTTTTTACTTACTGTGTACGTTTTGTGCAATAAAGTTATGATTTATGAATATTCTTAATAATGTATTTTCAAACGGCAATGCAGATTTTTCAGGAGAGAAGACCGGAGCCTATGTTGCCAAACATCTGAGTTAGGCCCTGAGGACACACACAAAATTGAAATTTCATCAATTTTGGTAATTTGTTTAAAATTAAAACATTGTTGAAAATTCATATTTAAACCAGGAGAACAAATTGGAACCAAAATAAAAAGCAATGTTGGAAGTTTTGTTGTACTTTTTATTTTATAGTAACAAGTTACATAGTACATACAAATATTATATTAATATTTTGAAGTTTATTTACATATTTTATAAATCTATTATAAGGTAATGATCACAATTTATTTTAGTATGATGGAATGATTTATACAGTGATATGACTGCCTTGCCTGTAGTACCTTACTAAGTACCGGTAACTTGCAACTTTTCTTTGGCATACATTCTGCAAAGCTGGCAGCAGATTGAAAATTATTCACAAGCAAATAAAAGTAATCAAAATTGTGCGCTGATTTTACTAACCACTAAACAAAAATTAGAATTTAGATTGAAAAATAATTCAAATTTCACACACAATAACACAAAATTTTAAAAAATACAACATTTATAATTATTATTTACAATCCAATGTTTAGAAATAAAAAAAAAACATTTTCCATTTGCCTGCTTCTTCTTGATATTTTATGATACAAACAACTGTCATAATATATAAAGAAGTTTGATGGTAGATAAATTTTGTTTTCACTGAAAGTAAAAACACAGGGAAGGGCATAAACTAAAATATATATTATTACTGAAAGACAAACAATTTTACAGTACCAAGGAAATACAGATTTCAGGAAGGTAATTTTGTTGAATAAAATTATGTAATACGATTATTAATATCAATGTTAAGAAATGGGTCGCTCCAGAAATGAACGTGTCTAGAAAAAACAATCATGCAACTTAAAATACATACTTTTCTTAACAGAAGTATGCCTCATCCGAGCTACACAATCTCATATCCTGAGTCTGACAGCCCACTGCACTCCAATGCGTCTGGGCCTAGCTCGTCTCGATTTGAACGGCAATAACCTTTGTCCTGCATCACATCAACTAGTAGCTTCCACTAGTAATCAGAGTTTTATGATGTTGATGTTACAAGTTTGTCTTAACAATCTTTAAATGTTTCTCAAGGGTGTTTGTTGTCTCCCTTAAGAAAATAGTAATTGGGCTATTTTGAAAATTATCTTCACCGCTAAATTTGAAAAAGAAACAATTCAAAACCATTAAAATTATAATTTTATTTGTGATTCATGCTCATTTATTTTCCACTGTATTGGTGGTAACATTTAACAGCAACAAGATAAACTAATGAAAAACAGGTATTTCAATGTGCAAGCTGTGCATGGGTACTTTTATTATCAGGTATTTGGTCAACAGTAAAGTATCCTTTTTTTCTCTGACCCTTGTCTTTTCTCCTGTGATTATTCGATTCTTGTGATCGTAAACTATGGCTTGGTCCTATCGGTGACGTGTATGAGAGGTTCTTCTGTATTATAAATAGGGGTGTGTGGGTACTCGAAACTTTGAGTTTTCGGCCGAGTATTTTAATACTCGAACTCGACTCGGAAGTTTTGAAAAATACTCGAAAGTTCGAGCAAATATTTCCCGCCGATTTCCAGACGATCGCTAAAGATTCCGACCGGCCGCAAAAGACAATTGCATCACGTAAACTCAGCCGAAAATATCGATCGCATCACGTAAAATCGGCTGAAAATTACGATCACTAACGATTGCGTCTGCCCAAAACAAGTAGTAACGGCCGCAAAAGGTGATCACATCCCGTAAAATCGGCTGAAAATGACGATCGCATCACGTAAAAAGCGGCCGAAAATGACGATTGGACCGCGTAATTTCAGCCGTAAATGATGACGGTATACATAATATCGGCAAAAGTGGCGACTGATCCACTTAATATCGGCCGTAACTAACAATTCAGTCATCTAATATTGATTATCAGCGATGTCTGGACATAGTGATATTAGCTAAATGACAACCGGACCGTGTTTTATCGGCCGGAAACGAATTTCAAACCGCGTTTTGTTTGTCAATACGTAATCCAGTTTGATTGTACTGGCCAAAACTTTGTATTGCTACTCTTGTATTAGTTAGAAACCAAGTTTAGATTATCAAATCTAGGGTGGTCTTCAAATTCCATTACACTATTTGAAACTACCAACTGATGGCAAATACTCGCTCGAAAATAATCTGAACTCAAAAATAATTGGCACTACTCGCCTCGATTCAAAAAATCACTACTCGCACACCCCTTATTATAAAATAGTTAAATTTCCTTAAAATGTTAAGAGTAGAGGAAAAAAAGATTAGCAGAGAAGTTGACAGAAAATTGAGAATCATGATTTTTTTTAAATATTAATTATTAAGCTAAATTTATTCATATTTTATGACAATTTCCGTACTATTTGTTAAACCGTACAACTTTGCAAGCAAAATTCTAAGATCATGTCCTAGAGGCTACTCTTACCAAAACATTCAATTAGATTATATATTTAGAAAAATTGGCACAACCATTGAAGTATTTAACGGGTTCAAAGTTCTTCCCTAGTCAGTTTTACTTATAAGAAAAAATAAACAAGAAAACATGTGATTGGCTGATATATCCAAAGACATTATGATATAAAAGCTAAATTTATTCTTCGGAAAATTAGTAAATGTGTGATGTATATAACACGATTTTGTGCTGATTTTGTTTTTAACTCGCATACCATTATAATAGGAACTTAAGGGCAGTTAGATCGGTCTTTAGATCAACATTATTACAGCATATTTTCCCAATTTCCTCTTATGTTATGAGATAAAACAGTGTGTTGTCTTTCTCCGAAAATAATAATTAATTATAAGTTGGCCTACTGTGTTTGGCAAAATTAAAAATACTTACACAGCCTTAACTTAATTCAATGAATACTGAACTATCTGTTTAGTCTGCTGACCAATCAAATTTCAACCATAACACAACTGATATAAATTGCACTATAAGAAATAAACCACACACTGTTTAGAAAACAATCGAACCCTTTTTGTGTTATTTTAGCATAATATCATAGTAGTAGATCTGTCAACACGATCTTAAGATTTCTGAAGAATCAATTTATATAGAACTTACATTGGGGAATGTTATTTTACATCCCTTGGAATGTGGTCAAATGCAATTTCTGTATATCACAAAATATTTCAAAACATGTTGCTGGGCTTTCAAGTCCAACTTTTAACGTTTATATTTCAGCAATCGCACATGTCATGTTGGCTCAAAAATAAATACCATTTTTACATTCGTTTAAAGCTTTGAAATAAGATCATAGATTAGAAAAAGAAATTCAGGTATTAACCCTTTATAAAGATAATAAGATATAAGCAAAAAATAAGTCAAACTTCCTAAAAAAGTTATATGAAAACAAAAAAGCGTTGCTTAAAAATCTACACTAATTTGTAAAAACTTTCATAAAATACAAAAATTATAATATCCATTCTTCAGAATGGTGAAGCTTGTTGTAAAATTAAATTATTTAAAACAACTATCGATTCCATCATAGCTAAGTTTCCTACAAACAAATATTCAAAATTATTTTTTACAATATTTCCGTTTATTGAGGTATACCAAGTAAATTAAAACACTAATACATAATCTTCACTCCATCTTCATGTGCGTTATTATTTTACAAAGGCTTATGAAAATAGATATAATAACCACTAAACGATAAATAATCTGAGGGTTTAATGGTTAGTTATAATTAGTTTTCAACGAGTTCAATAAAAATATTTTGATTTCTTCGAGTTTGTGATTGTATAATACTGCATTACTTTGTTAGTTCACAATTCTCATAGGAATTACAACTTC
This sequence comes from Allygus modestus, assembly GCA_963675035.1. NCBI lineage: Eukaryota > Metazoa > Arthropoda > Insecta > Hemiptera > Cicadellidae > Allygus > Allygus modestus. The sequence goes on along the minus strand of OY776114.1, from coordinate 127,886,392 downwards.
CTCAAGAATCTGCATTGAATCTTACTGAACAGCACTGGAACTTATTTGCTAAATTAGGAACAAACATTAGACTGTGAGAACTTAACACAACAATATAACAAAACACGGTGAGACATGACTAATATTGAAATAGCCTCTTTGCCTTATACTCTTTTTCAGAATATACTTTTAAGAATATAACACTTACTTATTTCAAACGGTTTGATACTTTTGCATTTAGTTAAGAACAAATTCACATTAATAAATGAGTATTCTTATAAACATTCCATAAATGTTTTTTTTATCATACTGCACGAAAAGCGGATGTTTTTGGGTCTGTAATTAGTCGGTAAAATCACATTTTCTGTTTCCTTAAAATAGGGCACTGAAAAATCAGCTGTTGATTTTTTCAGTGCGCTAACCTCAAAGATCGTTATTGTTCCTTTTAACGTTTTTGTATTTTAAAGGTAACAAACACGTGTTATACATTTTGTTTGTAAATAAATTAAATGTAAATATTGTAAAGTTAACCCATCTAAACTACCAAAACGATACAAATCCCCTAATTTTTAATTATCAAAGGCAGTATGATAAAAAATGTGTTCATCACATGGAGCAAAAGGTGTTTTTGGTGCTTAATCGTTTTTCCTAACTCAGCTTCCCCTCGCTCGTAAAATACGATTGCGCACTAAAAACAACAACATTTGCTCCTTATGGAGATTACTACACAACTTTTGCTCCTTGTGATGAAAACTACTATTTTATCATCCTGCACGAAAAGCGGCTGTTTTTGGGTCTGTAATTCGTCTGTAAAATCACATTTTTCTGATACCTTAAAATAGGGCAACGAAAAATCAGCTGTGGATTTTTTCAGTGCGCTAACCTCAAAGATTGTTATTGTTCCTTTGTACGTTTGTGTAATTCAAAGGTAACAAACACGTGTTATACATTTCGTTTGTAAATAAAAGAAATGTAAATATTGTAAAGTTAATCTATCTGAACTTCCAAAACTATAAAAATCACCTAATTTTTGGCCCAAATTTTCAACTACCAAAAGCCTTATATGGGCAGTATGATAAAAACTGTTGTTCATCACATGGAGCAAAAGGGTGTTTTTGTTGCTTTATCGTTTTTCCGTTGCTCCTTGTGATGAAAACTATTATTATGCAACAACCATCCAAAAAGGACTGCAATTTGAACTCCGTTAATAGAAAATAAAAAATATAAGCTAAAAATCTTACCTCACTAAATATCCCTTCCCAGGTACTTAAGGACCTACAGTCTATCCACTTCACCTAATCTACTTTTTCTAGCTTTGACAAATTTTAGAAATGCAAATTCCTAGAGACTATCCGTTGTTGAGAGGAAGAATATACAATTCAGATAACTATGTTATCATCTGTTATTTTAAACAAGGAAAATGAAGTTTTGCAAATTGTATCACAGGCTAACTTTATTACATTTTACTCTGAAAAACTTATTGGGCTCAAAATAAAATAACTAAGGTTCATGAGTTCAAAAATTTCAGCAGAAAACCGAAATAACTCGTATGAGAAAAATTGGAGACATACAAGGAGTTCTGAGCACAACTATTTGAACTCACATTTGAGCTGGGTCACAATTCACCATCTCCAAATTATGTATAAAAGTAACAATTGAAATTGAGCGAATGAATTCCCATCTTTGTAAGAGGAAAAACTATTTACATATTATGTAAAACTCAATTTTCTGGCGATTAAATAAATCAAGAACAATCATTAACTAAGTAATGTGTATAATGAATTCTGGAAAGTTTGGCCAACAATTTCAAAGCAGTTTCTGCAAATTATAATCTGACACTACTAGATAAAAGAGTTCTGAGTTCAGTAACATTTTACCCTTACACTAAAATATTTTGATGTTATTCTCTTGATTAAATAAATCAATAGCATTTAATTACTTAACAATATGTGAAAACAAAAACAAATTTAGACAATTTTTTTACCATTTTGAATATGCTTTCAATTTGCATCACGACTATGTTAGCACAGCCTCTGATTCAGCGTTGGCTTGCACCAGGGAGACAGGTAGGACTTACCTTCTCCTCCACACTGCAACAATTGCACAGTGCAGATTTCAACCAAGCCAATGAGTCTCCGATTTTTCCCATACAAGACTGGTTTTCACAACTTAACAACCACATCAAAGGAGTATTAATTTTCTTACTTATGTTCCTAATTTAGCAAGCTATCGTTGAGCACGAGCGGTCGTCTGGTGGCGGTCGGTCACTCGTCTAGATGATGAATATCTGGTCGTGATGCACCAGCACAAAGTCCGTGAACATGTTGATGGGAGCGATCGCCGACAGCGACAGTTGGCCAGACTGCGACCACACCAGGTTCGGCCCAAACACCACCGCCAGGTTGGAAGACGTCATCTTATTTAAGTCGCACCTGTCCATCACCTGTTGAAATCGTTTTTGTAATGTTGGCAGTATATCGATTTTGAAATATGAGTTTGAGTGATTTAAATTACTGAGAGTAATCTCCATAATTTTAAACTCAACAAACTAAATTCTTTCATAGATTTTGTCCTTTCCGCTTAAACTAGCCTTCCACTCTCAAGTTGTTATACCGTTATGCATCAAAGCAGAATTTTTGTTATTGGCTTGGCCTTCACATGCAAGCATGAAAACCACAATGCGAGCCATTTCTTTGGTTACTTTTCTACTTTATAGTAAAATAACTATATGATGTATCTTATATGCTACTAGCTGCTATGCCCGTGCTTTGCAACGGGGTGAAAATTCAGAGTAGAAAAATTGTAAACAAAACAATGACAATCTGTAGTTATATGCTCCTTATAACAGCTGTTTATTTAAATTAATTAAATTAGGAAAACACACATGTGACATAAACCAAATAAAACTCACCTCCATAAGAATAACATGGGATCTTGGAAGCCCCGTGGGGCTGAGCCCTGAGGATATTTCTAAACGGTAATAGGCCTATGACACTCCTCGGTACATTGACTACATTTGTGCAAAATTTCAGCAGAATTGGTCCAGTGTTTTTGGCATGATGGAACAATAGACAGACAGACACCACCTCATTTTTATAATAGTAGTGATAATACAAGAGATGGGCTACTAAAAGAGAGCCCATTTAAACCTCTATAAATTCAACCATTAAGTTCTGGACATTTTTTCGTTCCCACTAAGATTAATTTTATCAAGGTTTTGCTGCAGTATTGATAAATTGATAAAAGAGTGGAATCAGAAAATATTGCCAAGTTTATTAGGTTTATCAAAGCAACTAAGAGTTCATTTCAACCTCATATTTTGTATGTTTCCCATCTAACCCAGGCTAACACTGGAATTGTTTCCCTAGAGAGGCTAGCTTGATGGAAGGTACAACTCGGTCTAAACCGTGGATGGTTACAAGGTCTCCAAGATTCCAAGGCGGCCAACAGTGCCAATGGTCAATCCACATGGGCAGGATAAAATAAATAGAAAAACACACGACATTCTCACCCTTCAAGATGTAGAATGTATAAGGCATACTTTTTCAGAAGGCTACGGAAGGAGATAAAGAGCAAATGGAGAGAATAATGCAATTTTGCTATCTTGTTTATACAAGCACCACAAATGTTTGCACACCTACTAAACATTACAAAAATAAGAAAATATGCTAACTGCAGCGACTTATGTTCACAGTGAATTTAAATTAAAACAAGGATGGTCAGTTTATTGAAATATTGAGCATTATTTCATCTAACGTTTCCAGATTTCCCTCTCACTTAAATACATATGGGAGTTTCAAACATTTGTTATATTAATTTGGTAAGTTAGCAGAATTTATCAATCAAAATAAATAAGTACAGCTTAGTAAAACATATCTCAAGTTTGTGTCACAGCCATCATAGAGATCATAGTAACTTGTTTCCTTCAATTACTAAGCAAAATCAATGCAATATGTCATCAAAGTTTCTTTAGCTTCCATGTTTATTACTCCCTCATCTTGACCAACTCCTACCGTTATCATTTTTACTGTATTTATGATATCAACAACTTACCTTTGAAAGGAACTGAACGATGTATTTTAACACTTGGTAGTTGTCTTCTGGTAATTTTTCTAGTATTAGAATTTTAACATGTCTTGGTCTCTCATCCTTTGATATACCTAAAAAAATGATATTTTTATTTAAAAAAATGTAACCTAGGAAGAAGAAAGTAGTAACTTTAAATTACTTTAGCAGTAAAGTTAGTAACTTTGCTAACTTCTCTGAAAGGTAGTATGTACTTCTTACAACAACAAAAAATTATCCATGCAAATAGCTGAAATTTTCAATAAATATAAATGCAATAAATACTCAAATGCTGATTTAAAAGTTAAAGCTGGGAAGACAAAACTAACAAATGTTGAACAAAAATAACACTTAATTCTCAATAAGCCATTGACCAGCTCAACGACACCTAACTGACATGTAGTAAAGTGTTCTGCCTATCATTCATAACAATTAAAACAAGATGTTTATTAATAATTTATAATGCAAAATGTGAAGTTAGAAATAAAACATAAAATTCTTATAATTTTTATTTGCAACAAGTCTAGATAAGCTTCCAGATGATGTCTCAAATCTTGCTCTATATTTATGGTGGAAGACCCGGAATCGATTTTACATGATTGATTCTCGATACCAACTATAAGCCTGAATCGGTGGAATCAGCTCGTCCCGAAATTTTATGAATGAAATAAAAACTGTATTTTGGCTTGTGATTTATCACTTACTCAATAAGTTTCAATAAACTCAACATTCTAAAATCTTGACAACCTCTAAGTTCACATCGTGTAAAGTTTAAGAAGCCCTATTGTACAGTCTGAACTTTTACAATGTTAAAGATACAATGCCCGCATTATACAGAACATTCAAGTCGCAAATTTAAGACTTGGGGTAGCCAAGATTTTACTTCAGCATCAACAATTTTAAGTTCAAAGAAATTCCAGTCAAGATTACCCTGATTATTCCCCAACTCACACCTCATCTACCGTAACCAAAAACCCTGTGGGATCCTAACTGGTTCCTGCCAGTTTAGATACCGATGACTGGTACAACCTGTACCAACCTGTACATTTATCATGTTTTACAATATACCAGATGCAACATCTCTAAATACACCCTGAGACATAGTATTCATGAACATAATACAAGAAATAGACATAAGTTGGACATACCTTTTCAAAGACTGTCCAAATCGTTAGCTAGTTATGAAGTACTGGGACTAAAATTGTATAACAAATTACCACTGGAGCTAGCTGAATTGCCAGAGAATATTTTCAAAAGTAGGCTGTACGATTTTCTTGTAAGTTCACCTTGTTATTCCTTATCACAGTTTTTTGATATATTGGTTTGAATGTTGATTGTATATATGTACATGGGAGTAACTATGATGATTGTTTTAATGTTGCTAGGGTTGTTTATTATGTCAAGGTATGTACTTATGTCAATTACGTTACATATATTGTAATGATTTAGTTAATGACGTTCATGCACAGTTTTTTATTATGCTCTGATATGAATCCTGACTATTGTAATATGACTGACTTTGTGTATTGTTGTAAAGCTGAATGACAATAAAATATATATTTACTAGGGGTGTGCGAGTACTCGAAACTTCGAGTTTTCGGCCGAGTATTTTAATACTCAAACTCGACTCGAAGTTTGAAAAATACTCGAAAGTTCGAGCGAGTTTTTCCCGCCGATTTCCGAACGATCGCTAACGATTGCGACCGGCCAAAACACGTAGTAACGGCCGCAAAAGGCTATCGCATCACGTAAAATCGGTCGAAAATGACGATCGCTAACGATTGCGACCGGCCAAAAACGTGTATTAACGGCCACAAAAGGCGATCACATGTCGTAAAATCGGTCGTAAATGACGATGGAAAACATAATTTCGGCAAAACGTGGCGACCAGGCCACTTAATATCGGCCGTAACTAACGATTTCGTTATCTAATATTGATTATAAACGATGTCTGGACCACGTGATATTGGCCAAATGACAACCAGAAACAAATGTCAAACCGTGTTTTGTTTGTCAAAACGTAATCCAGTTTGATTTTACTGGCCAAAACTGTATTACTACTCATGTATCAGTTAGAAACCATGTTTAGATTATCAAACTAGGGCGGTATCCAAATCCCATTGCACTATTTTAAGCTACCAACTGAAGGCAAATACTCAAAACTCGAAAATAACTGGCACTACTCGACTGGACTCGACTCGATTAAAAAAATCACTACTCACACACCCCTATTTACTTATTTATTTACTTATTTATTTATAGCAAATGGATGTTTTCACATTGGAAGACAGCCTAATAGCTGTCTTGTAGTGACCAACTCCAGTTGCCCACCGGGGGAGGTTGGGCTTGACAGCAGGATGGGTGTACTGACAGCCATGATGGTTAAGGGGCAGCCCTCATTCTATTGGCTAAGATGTACCTCCTGCCCATCTGGTCACAGCTTGGTCAAACCTATCCTACCTTGCTCATCCTCATTAATCCCAGCTAGGCCTTCTGGGCTGAGCTTGTGGGCAGTCATAGCTGAGTGGGTTGAGTACTGGCCTACCACCAAAAGACCCGGGTTCAATTCCCGGTGATATCTGCAGGGTGAGTCAGACATGTGTAATGGGAGAATGGTTTGGTCTAAAGACATCAAACAAAATTCGTACCTACTAAAACGCATATGGGAAATCTATTTAAAATATTTTCATCAAAATCTATATACAGAATGTTCCAAAACTGAACGTCATGGGTTCGAATCTCAAAATATTCTTTTGTATACATAGGGAAAATTATACTATAATTATTACTATATATTATATTACTATAATAATTTTAAAGGTCTATTTCAAAGAAACATTTTGGCGAAAACAGAATTCATTTATCTTTATGCGTTTAAAATGGAGGCCATTTTTGTGTAAAATATTGACATTTACATAACACCCTGTATTAGCGAATTTCCCCTATAGGGAAGAAGCTATTACCGTAGTCGGCATGGTAAGACCTAGGCCCGGGACCATGATAACTTTTCGTTTTGAGGTCCCCAGACCCCAAAAACACCATTCGTTCAAAACTGTATGTATATATATATATGTGTCCGCGTGAGCACGATAATTCTCGTAAAAAAATCTAATTTTGAAAAAATTTGGTATAAACGTGTAAAGCAGCATTTATGACTTTAAGTTCGAAAAACAGACAGATTGACCTTTCCGAAGGGGTATTTTGGGGGGTTTTGTACCCCAAAAATTGGTTTTTTGAGTTTTTTACACATAATTTTTGAAAAAGTCAAATTTTATTTTTTCCCATTGGAATCAGCTTAAAAAGACGCGCAATTTGGTGTTTTGATCATTGCTCTACGTCAAATGGTTACAGAGATATTGAAAGTACTAAACACAGTACGTTGTCCAATGTTATTCTTATGGAGTATAAGAAAAATTGTATATCTCGCTTATTTATCAACTTTTCTTGATGAAACTTGGTATATTGCTTCATATCGTTGTAGTCTATTGATATTTGCACTAAAAAACATTTTTTGGCCGATAGTTCCCATAGCAGCAAACCTGCGTACTCAGCCCCCATGTTATTCTTATGGATAATAAGTAACGTGTTATCTCCCTTAATTATGAACATAAATTAATAAAATTTGGTATGTGGCTTTACCTCATTGAGTTATATTGATATTTGTATAAAACCCCATTTTTTGTGTTCCTTGCTTCAGCAAACCTGCATACTCAGCCGCCATGTTTTTCTTATGGAGAATAATTAAAATGTCATAAATCTTTATTTATGTGATGAAACTTGGTATGTGGCTTTATGTGGTATTAAGATACATATATATGCATTGGAAATTCGCTGAGTACGCAGGTTTGCTGCTACGGGGGTATTATCTAAAGCACTACTCGTATCTTTTTTCCGACTCACATGTCTTACTCCTGATCAACTCAGCTTTACTCTGGTGTGCTACATGACAGGTTCTTTTGAGAAAATCTATTTTTCAAAAAATATTTATTTTGAAAATGCCTAGCTAATATGCCCAAAATTAAAAAATATCAAATGGTAGCGTTATGTCAAAAATCATACCATTGAAAGGTCTTGTAAATCCTATCAACTTACTAATTTACACCAACCTTGTATCTCTTTTCGTTTTTCTGCAACTAGCAAAAAACATTATTTTTCCATATGAAATGCATGTTAATTGTACATAACACATAAATCGAATGTGGCCACAGAATACATGCAAGTGTTATGCAAATTTAAATGCACTTCATATGGGAAAATAATGTTTTTTGCTAGTTGCAGAAAATAAAAAAGAGATACAAGGTTGGTGTAAATTAGAAAGTTGCTAAGATTTACAAGATCTTGTCAATGGTATGCTTTTTGACATACGCTACTGTAAAGGAAACAAATCATATGTTCATTATTTGTTATGTTTTCATTCGTTCTGTTTACTTCTACCAGATGTATTGGGGATGCTGCTTGATGTTATGAATTATTAAAAGTTTTCCTTTATAATTAAGTATTCTAATTACTTTACATGGTGGCAGCGGTGTACAAAACAGTTTGAGATGGATTTAACACCAGAATTGCTGAAAGAAATAATTAGTACAGTTATAGCAGCCAATAATGCACAAACCAATACAAAACAGGACACCAACTTTCAAGTCGAGCCTCCGGAGCCTTTCAATTTTCTAGATCAATCTACATGGACGAGTTGGATCAAGCGATTTAAGATGTTCCGAAGTGCTACAGGATTATTAGGTAAATCAGAAGATCAGCAGATTAATATGCTCCTGTATGCTATGGGTAAAGAAGCTGATGAGCTACTGACCTCAATAGGAATGCCAGAGGAGGAAAGAACTACCTTTGACTCAGTTGTAGACAAATTTGAAGACTATTTCTCTACTAAAAAGAATATTTTCTATCATCGTGCCATATTCTTGCAAAAAATTCAGGGTTCTGAAGAAAAGATTGACCCTTACATTAATGAACTCCATAAGATGTCTGAGCGGTGTGAGTGGATATGCAATAACTGTAAAAGTAGAAGCTTTAATGATGAGATGATATTACTCAAGCTAGTAACGAGCATTAAGGATAAAAGTTTGTCAAAACATCTTCAACTCCAGGAAGGATTGACTCTAAATAAAACAGTACATACAGTACGTCAAGCCGAAGCTTTGGATGAACAAAGAAAGATATTCTTGATGAAGATACAGAGCTGTATGTCAATTCTGTTGTGTCTTCTCTACCGTGTACGGACAGTAAACTTGAAATTATTCGACAAGCGGTCAAAGAAGATAAAACATGTGATTTAATATGTAAAGCAATTGACAGCGGAGACTGGACAAACTTGAAAAATACAGAGTTTTTTAGAGAACAAGGGAACTTATCATTCGTTGACGGACTAATATTGAGAGGATTGAGAATTTTCATCCCAAAAAAGCTACGAAGCGAGATTCTTGGGCAGATTCATAACGGACATTTCGGGGTTAATAAATGTCTGGCTCGTTCCAGAGAAAGTGTTTGGTGGCCAGGTATATCCATTGAAATAAAAAGATTGGTGCAAGATTGTCCCAGTTGCTTAGAAAATCGTGGAAATCCAGCAGAACCATTGCTACCCTCAAGCCTACCTACCCGTCCATGGGAAGTTGTGGGAACTGATTTGTTAGATTATAAGAAGAACATATATCTTTGCATGCAAGACTACTTCTCTAAATACATCGAACTAGTATCTCTCAGTGCTGTCAATATAAATGCCATCAAACGTGCATATTTGTCTATTTTCTCACGGCATGGCGTTCCGAATGTAGTAAGATCGGACAATGGCACAGCCCTTGTGTCTCATGAGATGGGTAACTTTGCAGCTGAGTTAGGTTTCACAATAGTTACTTCAAGCCCACGCTTTCCTCAATCAAATGGTCAGGCCGAGAGAGCCGTGGAAATCTGTAAGGGAATACTTAAGAAAAATAAGGATCCCTACCTTGGATTGTTGGTTCATCGTGCGTCGCTTTTAGACTCTGGTGTTTCTCCTGCAGAGTTACTTTTTGGAAGAAAGATAAGAACTACGCTACCTTCTATTCCAGAGAAACTAAAACCCGGTTGGCCCGATTTAGAAAAATATAGAACTGCCTGCGATGAGAAAGGTAGGAAGAATAAACTTTATTACGATCGTCGTCACAGAGCACGGGACCTTAGGGTACTCAAGAAGGGAGATACAGTATGGATTACGGATCTGAGGCGATACGGTACAGTTGTTGGTCAAGGTCCTAATGAGCGAGATTACATAATAAAATCTAATGAAAGTCAGCTAAGAAGAAACAGAAGATTTCTAATACCTGCAAACAAAACGCAACAGGTTGATGACTCTCCTTGGCTACCGTATGCTCCAGTTGAGAAATGTGATGGAAATAAAAATGAGCAGGAGATAGAGAGAAGAGGAGATTTAGAAGAAACAGATCAAATAGAAGTTAGGCAAGAACAATCAAGAATTGAAAATCGCCCACATGGTCGAATGTCAAATGGTCGTTATAACACTAGATCAGGAAGAGTGGTGAAACCATCAAGACGCAATGTTAAGATTCTTTTACTTCCTTGGGAAAGAGGGTGTAAAGGAAACAAATCATATGTTCATTATTTGTTATGTTTTCATTCATTCTGTTTACTTCTACCAGATGTATTGGGGATGCTGCTTGATGTTATGAATTATTAAAAGTTTTCCTTTATAATTAAGTATTCTAATTACTTTACAGCTACCTTTTAGCGAATTTCGGTCTCATGGTAAGACTTAAGCCCGAGACCATGATAACTTTTCATTTTGAGGTTCCCAGATGCCAAAAACACCATTCGTTCAAATTTTAGCGAATTTCCCCTACAGAGAAGAAGCTATTACCGTAGGTCTCATGGTAAGACTTAAGCCCGAGACCATGATAACTTTTCATTTTGAGGTCCCCAGATGCCAAAAACACCATTCATTCAAATTTTTATATATGTATATATAAATATATATATATATACGTATATAAAAATTTTAACGAATGGTAATATATATTACCATTATTTTTTAGCCGTAATATATATTTATATATATGTGTCCGTAAGCACGATAACTCTCGTAAAAAAGGTCCGATCTTAATGAAATTTGGTACAAATGTGTAAAGTACCATTTATTTGAACGAGTTCGAAAACCAGATGAATCGCACCATCCAAAGGGGGGTTTTGTACCCCAAAAATATGTTTTTTGGGGTTTTCACATATAATTTTAATTTAAATAAAAATTGAATTCAGCTTAAAAAAACAAACAATTTGGTATTTTGATCATTGCTCTACGTCAATTGGTTACTGAGATATTGAAAGTGCTAAACACAGTACGTTGTCTAATGTTATTCTTATGGAGAAAGAAAAATTATGTATCTTGCTTATGTATCAACATAAACTAATGAAATTTGGTATATGACTTCATCTGGTTGTGGTTTATTATTGTTTGTACAAAAAAATTTTTCACCTATGGTTCCCGTTGCAGCAAACCTACGTACTTGATCCCCATGTTATTCTTATGGAAAAAAATTAAAATGTTATATATCGCTTATATATGAATGTATATGAATGAAACTTGGTATGTGACTACACTAAGATGAGTTCTATTGACATATTGCATAAAAACCCATTATTTTGTGTTCCTTGTTGCAGCAAACCTGCGTACTCATCCCCAATGTTATTCTTACAGAGAATAATTAATATTTTAAATATCGCTTGTTTGTGAATATATTTGTTATAAATCCTGTTAAGTGTTTTCATGTGTTATGTTATATATTCATTGGAAATTCGCTGAGTATGCAGGTTTGCTGCGACGGGGGTATTTTGACATAATCTACCTTTTGACTTTTTTTGAATTTTGGGTATATAGGCATTTTCAAATTACATTTTTTTTAATATAGATTTTCTCAAAAAAACTTTCATGTAGCATGCCAAAGTAAGTTCATCACGAGTAAGAAATTTGGGTCTGGAAAAAGATACGAGTAGTGGTTTAGACAATACAGGGTATTCCATAAATGTCAATATTTTTCACAAAAATGGCTCCCATTTTGAAACGGATAAAGGTAGGTGAATTCTGTTTCCGCCACAATGTTTCTTTTAACGAGAACTTTAAAATTATGTATAATATTCCCTATGTTTACATAAGAAAATGTTGAGATTCGAACACGTGACCTTCAGTTCTGGAACATTCTGTACGTAGATTTTGATGAAAATATTTTTAATAGATAGCCCATATGTGTTTTGGTGGAGAATAATTTTGTTTGATGACTTTAGACCAAATCGTTCTTCTGCTAGACATGCTGGACGGGTGGTCTGACTCACCCTGTATATGACGTTTGAAACTCAGACTTGGATGCACGTTAAGGGGTTGGTCCCAGCAACATAATTTGTCAAAAACTCATGTCAGAGGCACTAGTGCAAACTGAAAACTCTTGACAACAGTACTTGGCCAGATGGTTTCACGAACTTTACTTCAACCATCTTGGGTGGTATAGGGAAGGCTTCCACTCCTTACCGGTAGCCAGCACAAAATGACTACATCAGGCAGAAGTGCCCTCACAAGCTTCCTACTCCTCTTACAACAACCATAACCACTTTACTTACTCTGAAACTGAGTGATTTCATCGTAGAGGTCGAAGGTCATGATTGGCTCCTCCAGCTCGCGCAGGAACGTCTTGAGCAGCACCGCCGCGATGTGCACGTCTCCGTTGAACTCTATCGGCTGACCCTGGTTGACCTTGGCCTGCAGTTCCTTGACCACTGCGACGTTGGCCGACCGGCGGAACAGTCCTTCCGTCTCCAGGGCTGCAGCAAACAGAAAACTGTGTCAAGTGTACACGTGATCGGATACATGATCGGACTCCCCTAGGGGTGGAGAGAGGCATGACCAACATATACGGCCACAATTATGACATGGCTCGAGATACAGAAGAGAAAAGGAAGTTTTATAAACCAGAGGAAGAGGATATCAGAGATTTTTTCATGTTTAAGTAACCGTAATAGCCTATATTATCCTTATGAAAAAAAACTAAATTCCATAATTTAAGATTATTACGAGTGAATAGAGTTAAAACAGTGAAAGACTTGTGCGAGTCGGCGTAGTGGTCAAGGCGACGGACTCTGGAACCATGGCAGTGGCTCTGACGTGGGTTCGCATCCCAGTCCTGGCATGGAAATTTTATTAGTACTGTACAACTCGTACTGTAATAGATGGTGAGCCTTGCTTTGCTGGATACATTCCACGCATAGATTCCACTGCAGACCGGAGCTGCCAACCTCTTCTTTTTTTAAATGAAAAAACTGGTTTGAAGTCTACAAACACTAAAAAACATTAACTTATGAGAACAAATCATAAGGTACACCATTCAAAGAACAACCGTGCTTGTAACGTACACTGTAAATTAATCAACAAATTGTTGACAAAATACCCAAACTAAAAATACTAAGATGGCATTCTGTTCAGGATAGCCTTCCAAAATTTTTATTGATCAAATAGCCGTAACAATTTTGAAAATCTAAACTAAATTGCACTGAGTTTTGCTTGAATTAAATTGAGTTGTTGGGATTCAAAACAACACTTAATGTATCCTGTACAAGTAAATTTTGTTTTGTGTCAAATACATTATAAAGTACACGAGTGTGATCTAATATTACATAAATATGACACAGGTTGATTGTTTACTCAATCCATTGGCGTACAGTTATGGGCTGGATCCGTTCGATTAAAAATTTTTATTTTTTTAAATTAAAATATTGATTTTTCAGTTTAAAGAGTCGTAGTGGCACACACACATTAAACATAAGTAAAAAGTAGTGAAACCAGTGTTGACAATGTGCAACTCACAAAGAACTACCCAATCCTGTCAACTTCCAAGCAAGCCTGCCACCAAGGTCGCTACAGATCGGTTAACTCATTGAGAGTTACGCGACTGCTCAGTTTTGGTCGTGAGCAAATCTACCCCAAAAACTTCGTAAGAACACCTGACAAAGGTGTTTCTACGATTTAACCCACACGACCAGTAGCCTAGAGGCGTTGGAAAGGTTGATAGTCATTCATTACAAATTTTACTACTAGAGTGCAGCACCAATTGGGAGTCTGTTGTAGGTTATCGTGAAGATTAAAACTACTATGCTGTAGGTTAAAGTTGATTCAATCAGTTCTCCCAGCCAAACCTTTCCTTCGCTTACCGTCCGGAGTGCTGAGGAACTCGACACACTGCCTGACCAGCGGCGGGATGACCTCGCCATCGTGGTTGTCCTTGATGAACTGCAGCGAGACGCCGAACTGCTGCGTCGGCAGCGGCGGGGGCATCTGTGTGGGCGCGGGGGTCGGCGACACGCTACTGCCTAGCCGACTGTTCTTGGCCATCAGTCTCTCATCGTGTCTGTGTGACAAGTACAACAACTGGTGAACTGACATACCCTTCTCTGTTTGAGAATGTTATACTAATCATTATTGCACTATATTATGCAGCCTGCAGCGGTAGCTTGTGAGGTCCTGGGGTTGAATCCCACTGATCACTGATGGCTATTAGCTAACTGATAATGGTGCCCATTGGTTTGAAACCCACCTAAGGCCACCTCCACCTAGTTATAAAAGGCGCTGGGGTGAGAAACTGTCTCTGTATTAAAGATCTCCCTCCACTAACAGTCGAACCATATCTTATGTATAAATATTTCACCAAATTTAACCATTTTGTTAACAGAACGCCTCGGCTATTAATAAAGCTGTTTTAACGACCGAGGTATAAAAATGTCTGCCCTAGTTCGTAGTTGTCCATAAAGTCTTTTATATTTTTATTTTTACATTCTGAAGGGCAGGGGCCGCCCTAACTTATTTGTTATATTTCACTTCTTCACAACAATAGGAATGAACCACATTTGAACGAGTCATTTTAAACTGTTAACGTAAGGTTCCACAAATAGCCAAAAAACACAATATGATTCCAGGTGAGTTTAAAAAATACATAGTATCACAGTTTTTGGCCAACAAAGTAATTTGGTAAAGATATTGCATGAATTGATACATGTAACGCAATAAAGATTTGTCCACTTTCGGACTTAATAATAACAGAACCATTTTCTAATATGATGTGATTACTATATTGAATAACACCCAAACTGTCTAAATAATCTCATTCAATAACAACTAAGCTAAAAATGTAGTTTAGTAGCTTGATTAAAATATGAGACATATGTTATTAAAGGCTAATATCAATATACTCACTCTAACACAGGCTGAGGTATACTGATTTGGTCCAAGTTGAGGTACTGACTTAGTTCATTAAGGCAATTCACATACATCATCTTACGTCCAAATTTGACACTGAAAAAATGTTTCTAGTAAAACAAAAAGATTTCTGGTAACGGTAACTAGCAAAGGTTAACTTAAACTACTTAATAACAACTTTTGAGACAAAAATATGTTCCTGTTAAAACTTAACAACAATTGTTTCGGTCTTATTTTAAAGTACTGTTGAAAGGGGAATTATAATTCGTTTCCCATTTCTCTAGCTATTTACCAATTACTACCAGTACCAGTTAGTTGATCTATAATTATTTTTTATCTGAGTTTTGTGTTGAGGGATGTTTTTCTAAGTACCGTTGTTAATTTCTGCCGCTGCAGCAATAGGATTGGCATTCCTACATCCTGCACTGTGTACCTGCAGCACTAGGGTTGGCATTCCTACATCCTGCACTGTGTACCTGCAGCACTAGTGTTGGCATTCCTACATCCTGCACTGTGTACCTGCAGCACTAGGGTTGGCATTCCTACATCCTGCACTGTGTACCTGCAGCACTAGGGTTGGCATTCTTACATCCTGCACTGTGTACCTGCAGCACTAGGGTTGGCATTCCTACATCCTGCACTGTGTACCTGCAGCACTAGGGTTGGCATTCCTACATCCTGCACTGTGTACCTGCAGCACTAGGGTTGGCATTCCTACATCCTGCACTGTGTACCTGCAGCACTAGGGTTGGCATTCCTACATCCTGCACTGTGTACCTGCAGCACTAGGGTTGGCATTCCTACATCCTGCACTGTGTACCTGCAGCACTAGGGTTGGCATTCCTACATCCTGCACTGTGTACCTGCAGCACTAGGGTTGGCATTCCTACATCCTGCACTGTGTACCTGCAGCACTAGGGTTGGCATTCCTACATCCTGCACTGTGTACCTGCAGCACTAGGGTTGGCATTCCTACATCCTGCACTGTGTACCTGCAGCACTAGGGTTGGCATTCCTACATCCTGCACTGCGTACCTGCAGCACTAGGGTTGGCATTCCTACATCCTGCACTGTGTACCTGCAGCACTACAGTGCCCGGCAGCAGAGAAGTCCGTTGGAGGCGGAGGCTGCAGTCGACGTGACCTTGAATAAACCAATACGCATCACGCGTGGTTGCCAAGCTGTTTCCCCGCTCTAACAGCGCTTGACGCCGAATCATTGTACTCGTTACATTAAATCAAGGCGCTCGGGTAAAACATGTAAAACTGCAACAAATCTTGTAACACTGTGTTAAAGAACAATAAATTACGAACATTTAAAAAAAAAGTTTAGGGCGATAGCTTTTTTCCTTTTATATTAAAAAATAATTTGATTAGATTCTTTGATTGTAAGGCTAGCAAATGGAGTTCTTGGATGTTATTTTGATATTGTTTGATGTACTAAACGTCTGAATTATAAAATATCTACAAATCTAGTAAAGTTCTAGTAAAGTAAAGTTCAAATAAACAGCGATATAAAAGTACTATTTGTCGTTATAATCCAAATTTAAACCATTGAGGCAATTACTTTCCCTATAAATCTCTGAACAATGAATAAAAGTAGGGCGAAGGGGTATTGTACTTATATCCAGCACTCGGTTTCCAAGAAATCTACCGATCGTCACGGGAATAAGTCAGATGACAGTTCATGTTTTGGACGTCGATTTTAATTTAATTTGCATTTGTACAAACTGTGTTACAATTGTCATATAATGCTTTAAGATCAGTTCTACGTTTTATTTAATATTGAGTGTTATATGGTAGTTGTATTTTTGTTTTTTATTTCTTAGTATTTGTGTTATTACCATGGAACAACCGTCTACAAGCGGTAAAAAAAGGGAAACGGTACATAGTCGTGAGCGCAAAATTGTGTACAATGTTTATTGTTTGTTTGATTTGTGTAAAACAAAACTATTACAATAAATCACACAGGAGGATATCGGAACCTTTTAAGGTATTTTTGTACATTGTTCATTCATATATATATATTAACAATATTTATATTATTTAATAGTACAGCAATTTGCAAATTATACTAATATTATATTCATTATTTATATGTATTCTCATTAATCATTTAAAGAGAATAAATTAAATCGCCCTCAGTTTTGACAGTTCATGCCACACCGGAACTGCTACAGAGCTTAGTTGTGTCTGTAGCCTCGAGCGGCTTTTAGAAGGGTGCCGGGACTGTGCGAGGCTACTGTACACTTGTCAACGCCGCGCTCTCGTCCTATTGGCTGCAGCCCAACGGACTTCTTTGCTGCCGGGCACTATAGGGTTGGCATTCCTACATCCTGCACTGTGTACCTGCAGCACTAGGGTTGGCATTCCTACATCCTGCACTGTGTACCTGCAGCACTAGGGTTGGCATTCCTACATCCTGCACTGTGTACCTGCAGCACTAGGGTTGGCATTCCTACATCCTGCACTGTGTACCTGCAGCACTAGGGTTGGCATTCCTACATCCTGCACTGTGTACCTGCAGCACTAGGGTTGGCATTCCTACATCCTGCACTGTGTACCTGCAGCACTAGGGTTGGCATTCCTACATCCTGCACTGTGTACCTGCAGCACTAGGGTTGGCATTCCTACATCCTGCACTGTGTACCTGCAGCACTAGGGTTGGCATTCCTACATCCTGCACTGTGTACCTGCAGCACTAGGGTTGGCATTCCTACATCCTGCACTGTGTACCTGCAGCACTAGGGTTGGCATTCCTACATCCTGCACTGTGTACCTGCAGCACTAGGGTTGGCATTCCTACATCCTGCACTGTGTACCTGCAGCACTAGGGTTGGCATTCCTACATCCTGCACTGTGTACCTGCAGCACTAGGGTTGGCATTCCTACATCCTGCACTGTGTACCTGCAGCACTAGGGTTGGCATTCCTACATCCTGCACTGTGTACTTGCAGCGCTGCGATGGCAGAATTTAAAAATAGTATTAACCCCACAAAAATGGTAATTTCAACCGCACTAATATCAGAAAGCTTATAATAACGTTAAACTTTACAACAGTAGAACTTCGGTAGTTCGACACTTGATAGTTTGACAGTCTGTATACTTCGACATGGGCCAAGACGACATGACATGACAGTAGAGGCAACCGTCAGTACCCAGATACCAGATATGAGAGAAGAATTGACCAAGTGGGTCAGTGGTTTCAGAATAAACATGGGCTACATTTAAACTATAAAGGAAAAAAGGAACTTGCCCGCTTAATTGTTAATAAGGTTAACAAATCTGTGAAAAAACACTTGAGGAACTGTAGCTGTAACCTTTCATCTGTAACGAAAACCAATGCCTCATTATCACCACACAAGTTGATGGATGCTAAACTAGACATAACAATAAGAGAGTCAGACATGAGTGACATAATTAATGAGTATTCCCATAATGATAAATTGGCATTTGCGCATTGTATTTCGGCAGATTTCAATAATGAAAAGCAAATGAGCCAGGGTGTGGCTACAGTTTTCAAACAAAAATTTGGTAAGCCTTGTTTTTCTGATTATTGTGATGGGAACCTAACCTATCAGAAAGCAATGCATGGCGCAGCCATCTACAGTTTAGTCACCAAAGATGAATATTATCAAAATTCAAGAAATTTTCCATATTATAACTGTAGTTATAACATTGCCTTCAAGCAGCTCACAAAACACTTCAAAGCCAATAAACTCAAAACCTTAATTTGCTCCCTTATGGGATGCACCAGGGATCGCATCTCGCCTGAACATTTTATATCTAATATAAAAAATTTTCAACACGACACAGGTGCTTCTGTCATTATTGTCACATGCTCTGAAAAACTCCCAAGAGGACTTAACGGACAATCGCACGCCACATTTGTAAAACAACTGCACCGGCTAATTTCTTCAACAACTTGTCTACAACAGTCACATGTGGAAGGAAAAATATCTTTGCAACCAAAAGTAAGTCAAGAAACTACTGATCGTCCATCACCCCTTGCTGCTGCTGCTGCCACCTCCATCGTCCAGTAGTGCTGTTTCCTCTTTGTCTCGTGTCGGTGCTGATTGCAACATCACAATAGGCTCAATGGTGGACTTTCCCCCTCTACAAACATCGCCCGTGATACCAGGTAGCAGCACAACTACTGTGAATGACACTTTTTCTAGTAATGTAAATATTGTAAATAATACCATTGTAAACCATAGCATTAAGGCCAGTTTAGATTACAATTTTTTACTGACAGATCAGGAAAAAAAAGAAATAACTTAACAACAATGAGGTTGTCTCGAACTTTTCTTCTTAAAGTTTTAATACTGAACAATTTGATTTTCTTTGGAAGAGCATTGTACTGCTTTGGCCCAAAGTATCCAAATCCCCTTCTTCCTACTTCTAGCTTGATGCGTGGCACTTCTGGTAAATAATCCTGCCGAGTGTGTTTTTCTCGCACGTCTACTCTGTTCTTAAGTTTTTCTTTTAAATATGCTGGAAGACCAGTGGCAAGGACTCTATGTACAAGTGTTACAGTTTGTAGTTTGCAAAGACTCCTTATAGACAGAACCTTAGCACTCTTTCGGTAATCCGAAATGTGGTCAAACTTTTTAAGGTTATACACAAATCGTAATGCGCTATTTTGAAAACGTGTGAGAACCGTGCAGTTTTCATTAGAAAGACTGTTTCCGAAAACTAGTAACGCATATTCACTAATAGGGAATACCAGGGATTTGACCATTTGCAGCTTAGCATCTTCAGGAAATAATCCCTTAAATCTGTTATATATAAAACTCATCTAAGGAGGCTAAAATTAATTTTTTCCACCAGAATATTGAACATTTGAGTTCGAAAATTGAAATGTTGGAAATCACTTTAAATGAAATAAATCCTGATTTGTTGATCTTGACTGAACATGATATGAAAGAAGATGAAGTTAGCAGACTAAATATAAAAAACTATAAGATAGATAACTATTATTCGAGAAAGCTATTTAACAAAGGTGTAGTAATGATTCTTAGTAAAACTGAAATAAAACCTCTAAAGTGTAACATCCCTCAATCTTTTCAAAATAAAATTTTAGATGATAAGCAGTTTGAGTTTTGTGCCAGTATGTATAATCATAACAAAGTCAAATTTATTTTAATAGCAATATACAGATCACCCTCCTCCAACACAAAAGAGTTTTTGGACAGACTATCGCTACTTTTGGAATATCTTTCATATAAGTGTAATTCTGTTATAGTGGCTGGGGATATAAATATCAATGTTTTGGTGGATAATAATGATCATAGGCTTTTAAAAAACCTGTTGAAAAGTCAAAATATGAGTTATATGGTCACATTTCCTACAAGAGTCACAGCCAGAAGTAAAACTGCAATAGATAACTTTTTTGTTAAAAACTGTTTAAGAAATTGTGTGTTTGTACAAGGAATAATTACAATGCTCTCGGACCATGATGGTCAAATTTTGGAATTAACGAGTGAAAATATAGACCACAATAATAACCCTAGTTTTACATATGAACGTAGAAGTTTTACAAACGACAATATTACACTGTTTAAAAACCTAGTAAAGAAATAAACATGGTTGGATGTATTTTTGGCCTCATCAGATAAAAAGTATGACTGTTTTTTTATGACTTTCAAATATTATTTTGATCAAGCTTTCCCCCAAAAAACTATTACAGTTAAAACAAGGAAAAACTGTTGGATTACTAATGAGTTTAAAGAAGAAAGACAAGAGATTATTAATCTTAATAAATGTGTCAGAAGATCAAAGGATCCTCATTTATCAAAATTCTTAAAAGAAAAATTGTTTAGGTATAAAAAAGGTCTGACAAATTCAAAAATTGCTTACTATAAAGAAAAAATATCAAAATCCACCAACATTCAAAAAACTGTATGGGAAATAATAAATTCTGAAGTAGGTAATAAAAAGCCCAAAACAATGGAAAAATTGTCATTAGATATTGAAGGCCAGGAATACACTAACCCAAAAGAGGTATGTAATATACTTAATAATTATTTTGTTAATGTTGTTCAGGAAGTTAGTAGCAATAGTTATGATGATTTGTATGTAGAAAACAATGTAACAATAGAACCCCCAAAATTTGATGTAAACCCATGTTTTAGATTTAGACACATATGTCAAGAAGATGTAGAAAAGGTTATTAGTTCTCTTTCAAACAAATTTTCAAGTGGGTATGATGAGATTCCAATTACAATTATAAAAGCAGCAAAATGGGAACTTAGTAAACATTAGCACATTAGCACATCTGATAAATTCTTCTTTTGTCTCTGGAATTTTTCCTAATCAGCTAAAAATTTCCAAAGTAATACCCATCCATAAAAAAATGATACAAAAGATCCTTCAAATTATGGCCCCATAGCTTTACTGCCGGTAGTCTCAAAGATTTTTGAAAAGGTTGTTTATAATCAGTTTATGGAGTATTTAGAAAACTACAATCTCATAGATAGTGTTCAACATGGTTTTCGTTCTAATAAATCGGTGACTACTGCTGCTGTAGGCTTTGTTGAATCTATTATTGAATCGGTTGATAAGGGAGAAGTTTGTATAGGAATTTTCATGGATTTGTCAAAAGCATTTGACACCGTCCATCATCCTACACTCTTACATAAACTAAAGACTCTTGGTGTACATAGAACTGCCTTGAAGTGGTTCGAGTCATACCTGTCGGGAAGATATCAGTTTGTTGAATTAAGTCATATGGAATTTAATAAAGTTTCAAAAGAAAAATCAAATTTAAAATTAATAACACATGGAGTCCCCCAGGGATCTGTTTTAGGGCCACTCCTCTTTGTCTGCTATGTAAAAGATATTGCACAAACTCTTCAAAAAATACCACAAGACAACTTGGTGTTGTATGCAGATGATTCAAATCTGAAAGTGTCAGCACAAACTGTTGACAATGTTGAAATTTTATCTTTCCTAGAATTGGCAAATATAATAGACTTTTTTAACAATCATAAATTGAAATTAAATTTATCAAAAACAAATGTTGTTTCCTTTAAGACTGCTCAGTGCAGTAGAATGATTGAACCAACAAATTGCAATCGATTCTAGGGTAATAGAAATCGAAAAGTTTACTAGATTTTTGGGTTTGGAAATAGATGAGAATTTGAATTGGAATTGCCATGTGCAAAAAGTTCTTTCTAAAATTAACTCAGGAATTTATGCTTTACGCAGGATGTCATTTTTATGCACTGATATAAGTGTGTTAAAAATCATATACCATGCCCATATTCATTCCCATATTTCATTTGGCTTGGCTTTATATGGGTCAACAAAAAAAGTAAACTTAAATGACATTTTGAAGAAAGAAAAGAAAGCTGTCAGAATAATTTTAAATTTGAAACCTGATCACTCTGCAAAAGAACATTTCAAAACTTTAAAAATATTAACTGTATACGGACAATATATTTATGATACGGTATTAATAGCAATTCAAAATCCTTTAAAACAGAAATATGATCAGTCTCATCAATATAATACTCGAAATAAAAATACCATCATACCCACTCACCATAGATTAACATTTTATGAAAAAAAACCTTCATATATTGGATCAAAATTCTTATGTAAACTTCCCGTTTTGTTAAAAACTGAAAATAATATCAATAAATTTAAGAAAATGTTAAAAAATTATCTACTTGAAAAACAACTATACTCATTTGAGGAGTTTTATAACTCGTAGTCAATAGCCTTTAGTTTTTAGTTTGGAATTTGACACTATTCTCATGTATTATGTATACATATTGTGAATAAAGATGATTTGATTTGATTTGATTTGATTTGAATATACAATAATGACTGTTTAATAATGGTCATGGGAATAACATTATTGGTAATGTAAACTGTAAATCTCAGAATGTCATTATTATTAGCAACAATACTATTGCAATAGTATTACATCAAGATTAAAGTATCAAGCATTGAATCTCATAGGGTTTTACCAGAACTTTTCAAAAAACGTTTTGCACATTTTGATAAGGCAGAGAAAACTTATAAGAAAAACTAACCTTATAACAGCTCTAAATATTTTCCAAATAATCCGGATGAAGTTTGTGGGATGTACTAAATACAGCGCTTTCAGATTCTTCTTGTACTTGCGGTCAAACGCGCAATACGCCTGCCACATCCATGAGATGGTAGGTTTGTTTTTGCTGGTCAGACCGTGATGGAAGTAGACCAAGCTATAGTCCTGCTCAACAAACTTATCCAGGGTGTACATCAGATACCTGAAAATCAAAATCAAAATTTCAATTTGCAACGAGAAAATTCCCTGCAGAAAAATTAAGCTGCAATGTAAAATGAATTTACACATTTTTTTCTCGGGACAAATTTATAAATACAGGATCATCCTTTCTGAGTTGAGAGTGAAGGGGTTTCTCATTTCATCTAAGCAAATGGAATAGTTCCGAGTCCTAACCTCTCATGGTTAATTCCAATAAAAAAAGCCCTTGATTAGTGAGTGTACATGCTAAACACTTTCCCTGTGTTAAACATGAAAATCTCACATGTTTCAATGTTGAGCCATGACCTGATTCTGGGTCAGCCGCACAGAGGGTCTTAAGTAATCATCTGATCAAAAAATTCTTTTGTATTAGATAAACATTGTACATAAAAGGGTAAAACGCCAACAAGAGTTTGAAATTAAATATCTGATGAAAATTCTAAACATAAATACCTACTAATAAAGAAAACATTATTTTAACCTACT
The DNA here is from genome assembly GCA_963675035.1 of Allygus modestus. Lineage (NCBI taxonomy): Eukaryota > Metazoa > Arthropoda > Insecta > Hemiptera > Cicadellidae > Allygus > Allygus modestus. Next base: position 127,862,367 of record OY776114.1, on the reverse strand, counting down.
CAGGGTTGCCACCAAAGTTGCAATTCAAAATTCATGCATAATTCCAGGTTTTCCAGGTCAAAATCTCAAAATCCCAGGTAAACTCGTGCAGCATTTGTTATGTATTTGCGACACATATAAAGATTTACAATATAAATTAAAGTACTATTTTAACAACAATTATAACTTTTACGAAGTATATTATTATTCTTTATTTAAGTTATATCTCATTTGTTTATGCTTTCTAAAAAAATGGGTTTATACGCTGGGTCAATGAACTTGTGGTATAATGAACTTGAATTTTTTCTCTATATAAAAACATTACATTATTTTAATTGATGGGAGGGGGAAATTTATCAACAGATACACCAAATTATATAAAATTCCATTTAACCTTGGCAATAGGGGTGTGCGATGCATCGAAAGGGTTCGATGCCTTCATATACTCCCGCTGTTTACCAGCGCTACCAAAAATCTTACCTTGGAACCACGTTTTCCCCATTATGAATTTATAATAAACAGTGAGTTATTTGAATAACGGTAAACCTTCACAAAACTATTCCTAGGGTGGGTAAAATAGTATTTTCTCAAAAATACGGTAGTTTTACTGTCATGGTACGATAGTGGTATTTTACAATCTGGCAAAACTGACTACATCGTCACTTGTTATTTAACTTTGGCGCTCGTTTGTATTCGTCCGTCCTTTGAAACTTAAGTAAATACAATTAAGTTTAGGTTATGCGTTTTTATTGCAAAAGTTTTTGAAATGATGGATCAAGATAGGATGGAAGAAGAATTAATTGAACAAATCAAAATATTAAAACTAGACTTTGGCCAAGATAGTAGATCATCCATGCTGGTCTTAAAAATTGGTGTATAGACTGAGTTTTAATCATTGAAACATATCGCATTGCATCAAATCGAATTGCATCGATTCGAATCGATATTCTTTAAATCACATCGTTGCATCGAATCAAAATAAAAACAATGCATCACACTATTTGCACACCCCTACTTGGCAATATACTATCTATTACAAGAATCTGAAAATAGTATATACCAATACTTTTTTGTGTCAATCGACGACAAAGGCATTTTTCAATGTTCTTGATAAGGAGTCAGCCCAAACCCTCATTTCGTTACTATATAAATTAAAAATTTTCTTAGAAAGCATTATTATGGCAGCTGGATCCAGTTTTGAACTTTCCAAACATTTTCAAGATTTTTGCTAGGAATCAATCTGACAACAAACCTCAGATCATTAAGCGACCACTTATACACTACCCACAGGGGCGGACACAGACTATTGTTTTAGGGAGGGGTCATGAGTGAAAACATTTCTAAATTGTCAAAATATAATAACTTTTACGGTGAAAAATGGGTAAAATACGTGAAGGTCTGAGGTTTTGGGGGGAGTCATGACCCCATGACCTCCCCCCTTTATCCGCGCCTAACTACCCGGCCAATTATGCTTTAACAAATTATCTAGCGACTCCAAAGACTACATATTAGAAACTGAGCTCCATATCAACGATTGACAATTTTGACCAGACAACAATTAATTACAAATGAGCCACTTCTATTACCCACTGTCTGTAACAACATACAAATTAATATTATTGATCTTTATAAAAATGTCGCCGACAATTGTGACTGCATTTTGTAAAGTTTCCTCAACAACAGCTCTCGCACTCAAATGAAAAACGTCGCCGACCATCAGGAACGCATTGCTAACGTCGCCGACCATCGGGAACGCATCGCCAACGTCGCCGACCATCGGGAACGCATCGCCAACGTCGCCGACCATCGGGAACGCATCGCTAACGTCGCCGACCATCAGGAACACATCGCTAATGTCGCAGATCATCGGGAACGCATCGCTAACGACGCCGATCATCGAGAACACATTGCTAATGACGTCGATCATCGAGAACGCATCGCTAACGTCGCCGACCAACGGAACCGCATCGCTAACATCACCGATCGAGAACGTATCGCTAACGTCGCCAACCAACGGAAACGCATCGCTAACGTCACCGACCATTGAGAACGTATCGCTAACGTCGCCGACCATCGGTAACACATTGCTAACTTCGCCGATCATCGAGAATGCATCGCTAATAACGCTGGCAATCGAGAATGCATCGCTAATGTCACCGACCATAATGAGAACGTATCGCTAACTTCGCCGACCATTGAAAATTTCGCTAACTTCGCCTACTACTCAGAACGCGTTACACAATCGCCTACGATCGCGACCTGAAATTCCCGGCTCAGCCGAAAATTATCGCATAATCCACACATTTTTTCCCAGTCACGAAAGCTCACGCATACTTCCCGGTTTTCCAGGTTTTCCCGGTCAGTGGCAACCCTGCTACTAGGTAAAAAATGTACTGCCATAGGTTGTCAGTTTAGGAGTCAAGTTTAAATTTGTTGTAGCCTATAGCAAACAATATTACTTTGAAGTCACGACTGACATTCAAGCCAAATATGTGCGCTGGGCAGGCTGAATTACAACAAAAGCAAAGGGTGAATGATTTTATAGTATTACTGCAAAAATCACATTTATAGGCTATAGAACAGGCATATTATACCAGCACAGCGATATATTACCAGTACAGATCTTCTCGTACTTCAAAGATCTGTTTGAATTTAGTAGAACTCGGCCTAGTAGAATATAAAGATATAAAAATCATTATAAATGGTAGGTCTACCTTACAAAGATGGTAATCAGTCGGTGAATGAGCAAGTAGGGGTTGTGTGGAATGTGGAGAAGCCTGAGAGCCGTGCTCTAGTGTGTAGCTTACCACATTCCTGACCTCTGAGCAACTTCCGATGTTAGTTTTATATGGATAGTTACAACGAGATATTCATACCGTAACAGCCTTTGGTGATCCAGCTCCTTATTGCTAGGCAGCCGGCACGCAGACACCACGATGACTCGCCGCCCTGCCGTATCGTCCCCCACCACCTCCACGATCCCGTACATCGACACGTCGCTGAAGTCCTCTTCTTCTTCTTCCTCGTCTACGAACGGATAAGACAGGCTGTCGTATGCCCTCGTCGGAGCGTTCAACAGCTCAGCCTCGAAGTTGTCTTCTATAGTGCCATCGGACACTGGAGACTCTAGGTAGTCTAGTCCACCGCCCAGGGAGAGAATATCATCTTGTAACAGTTCTGTGGACAATCAGTATCAAATCAAATCAATTCCTTTCAAATCATCTACAGGATACACTCACACCTCACTTGTCCAAATCGGTAATATAATTTGACTGGACAAGAGAGATAAAAAATAAGACAATCGACAAATTCAAGACTGTCAGAAATCCAAATCAGCCTGGTCTGGGTTCCGGGAAGTCCGGAATGATGATTCTGAATTTTCTTTTATTGTTGCTAATAAAAATTAATACCCCCGTCGCAGCAAACCTGCGTACTCAGCGAAAATCAATCAGTGCTAGGTATATAAATAATCGAGATATCAAATTTTATTTATTCTCCATGAGGATAACATTGGACAACGTACTGTGTTTAGCACTGAATATCTCTGAAACAGTTGGACGTAGAATCACAATTTAAACCCAAAATAATTAACCCAGTTTTATAGAGCTGAATTGACTGGTAAAAGCAAATTTAAAGTTTACAGTAAAATTAACTGAGGAAAAGCTAAAAACCTTTTTCCTAGGCCACATTAGTCTGAATTTCTGAGAGTACCAGTACTGTGGAAAAATGCACCCATAAGCTTACAAATAATATCACTTTTAGCGAATTTCCCCAATAGGGAAGAAGCTATTACCATAGTCGGCATGGTAAGACCTAGGCCTGGGACCATGATAACTTTTCGTTTTGAGGTCCCCAGACCCCAAAAACACCATTCGTTCGAAACTGTATATATATAACAGATTTAAGGGATTATTTCCTGAAGATGCTAAGCTGCAAATGGTATTCCCAAATGGTATTCAAATCCCTGGTATTCCCTATTACTGAATATGCGTTACTAGTTTTCGGAAACAGTCTTTCTAATGAAAACTGCACGGTTCTCACACGTTTTCAAAATAGCGCATTACGATTTGTGTATAACCTTAAAAAGTTTGACCACATTTCGGATTACCGAAAGAGTGCTAAGGTTCTGTCTATAAGGAGTCTTTGCAAACTACAAACTGTAACACTTGTACATAGAGTCCTTGCCACTGGTCTTCCAGCATATTTAAAAGAAAAACTTAAGAACAGAGTAGACGTGCGAGAAAAACACACTCGGCAGGATTATTTACCAGAAGTGCCACGCATCAAGCTAGAAGTAGGAAGAAGGGGATTTGGATACTTTGGGCCAAAGCAGTACAAAGAAAATCTCTTCCAAAGAAAATCAAATTGTTCAGTATTAAAACTTTAAGAAGAAAAGTTCGACACAACCTCATTGTTGCAGAACTGTAGACAATTCTATTATTATAAACATGTTAGTTATTTTGTAAAACAAACATTATTGTTTGAAAATCGCTTATTAAAGACCATATTTATTTTATTTATTTATTTATTTATATATATATGTGTGTGTGTGTGTGTGTGTGTGTGTGTGTGTGTCCGTGAGCACGATAACTCTCATAAAAATGATTCGATTTTGATGAAACTTGATATAAACGTGTAAAGCAACATTTATGACTTAAAGTTCGAAAATCAGCCAGATCGCTCTATCTGAAGGGGTATTTTGGGGGGTTTTCTACCCCAAAAATGGGTTTTTTGATTTTTTACATATAATTTTTGAAGTAGTCAAATTTTAGTTTTCACCATTGGATTCAGCTTAAAAAACACACAATTTGGTATTTTGATCATTCCTCTACGTCAATTGGTTACCAAGATATTGAAAGTGGTAAACACAGTACGTTGTCTATTGTTATTCTTATGGAGGAAAAGAAAATTTGTATATCTCGCTTATTTATGAACGTATACTGACAAAACTTGGTATACAGCTTGGTATACAGCATTGTGGACTATTGATATTTGCTCAAAAACAAGTTTTTTGCCAAAGGCTCCCATAGCAGCAAACCTGCGTACTCAGCCCCCATGTTATTCTTATGGAGAATAATTAAATGATCTGTCTCCCTTAATTATGAACATAAATGAATAAAAACTAGTATACAACTTCACCTAGTTGAGTTATATTGTTATTAGCATTAAAACCCATTTTTTGTGTTCCTTGTTGCAGCAAACCTGCGTACTCAGCCCCAATGTTATTCTTATGGAGAATAATTCAAATTGTATATATCACTTATTTGTGAATATATTTTTATGAAACTTGGTAAGTGGCTTTATGTAGTATTAAGACATTTATATCTCCATTGTAAATTCGCTAAGTATGTAGGTTTGCTGCGACGGGGTTATTTGTCTCTACATATATAGCTTTAGATCCCAACATTTTGAATAACCAGGCGTGTCCCATATACCAGAGAATTGTATTATTGAAATTCCTGTCAATGTTCATCTCTCTTGCAGAACAAAAATTGTTTAAACTGCAATTGTTTAATGTTCCATTACTTTTCTGCTATTTTAAATGGCAAATAAAATGGCTCTAATTGAATCAAAAGTAAAGTGCTTCCAAACATGGTTCTAATTCTAACTAATTGGTAAGCAACGATGTATTTGAGATTAAGGGGTTGTACAGCCTTCCAAACAAATATTTTCAGGGAAAATAATTATGCTTTCAAAATTAATGCTAAATAAACACTAAAATTCTTAGTTTAAAATTCATTATTGGTGATGGCGAGTGGTTATTAGTGATGGAAAATGTCTACAATATTTTTTAAATAACAAATACTAAAAGTTTTTGTCTTTCTAGTTAATTTCCCCTGTAGGGAAGAAGCTATCACCCAGCCGTAGGTGGCATGGTAAGACCTAGGCCCGAGACCATGATAACTTTTCGTTTTGAGGCCCCCAGATGCCAAAAACACCATTCGTTCAAATTCGTATATACGGTGATAGCTTCTTCACTACAGGGGAAATTCGCTAAAAAGACAATAACTTTTAGTGTTTGCTATTTGAAAAATATTGCGGACATTTTCCATCACTAATAACCACTCGCCATCACCAACAATCAATTTGAAACGAAAAATTTTAGTGTTTATTTAGCATTAATATATATATGTGCCCGTAGGCACAATAACTTTCGTAAAAATGATCCAACCTTGATGAAATTTTGTATAAACGTATAAGGCAGCATCTATTTTCATGAGTTTGAGAAACGGACAGGTCGCTCTACTTTAAGGGGGGTTACCCCGAAAATGGGTTTTCTGAACTTCTTATATATAATTATTTTTAAACCCAAATTTTGGTTTACACCTTTAAATTCAGCTTAAAAAAACAAACAATTTGGTATTTTGATGATCGCTCTACGGTTACCGAGATATTGAGAGTGCTAAAAACAGTATGTTGTCCAATGTTAATCTTGTGGAGGATAAGTAAAATTGTATAGCTCGCTTATTAATGAGAACATATATTAATGAAACTTGGTATGTGGCTTTATATGATTGGGTTTTAATGCTATTTGCATACAGAACCCATTTTTTGTGGCACCCATGGCAGCAAACCTGGGTACTCAGCAGCTATAATGTTATTCTTATGGAGAATAATAAACATGTGATACCTTGCTTGTTTATAAACATAAATTGATAAAATTTGGTATGTTGCTTCATCTGGAGGTGATCCACATTGGTATTTGCATCAAAACAAAATTTTGTGCAGCAAACCAGCACACTCAGTCCTAATGTTTTTATTATGGGGAATAAATTATGTTTTTCTTATGGGGAATAAATTAAATATCATATCTCGCTTATTTATTAATATGTTTTGATTAAAGTTGGTCAGTGGCTTCATGACTTAGTGAAGTACCATTTGAAATTCGCTGAGTATGCAGGTTTGCTGCAACGGAGGTATTTAACATTGGTAAAATAAACAAATTAAAACTAAAATTCCCCCGTAGCAGCAAACCTGCAAACTCAGCGAATTTCCAATGCATGTATATGTTTCTCACTACCACATAAAGCCACTCACCAAGTTTCATTAAAATACACAAATAAATAAGTGATATATAGCATTTTATTTATTCTCTATAAGAATAACATTGAAAGCTGAATACGCAGGTTTGCTGCAACAAGGAACACAAAATATGTTTTTTTATGCAATTACCAATATAACTTACAAGTCGAATATGCATACCAAGTTGTATTAATTTATGTTAATAATTAAGGGAGACATTACATTTTACTTACTCTCCATAAGAATAACATGGGGACTGAGGATGCAGGTTTGCTACTGTGGGGAAAACCGGCAAAAACTTTTTTGTGCAAATATCAACACCAATACTAGGTGAAGCCACATGCCAAGTTTCATCAACATACATTCATAGATAATCGAGATATCAAATTTTAATTATTCTCCATAAGGATAACATTGGACAACGTACTGTGCTTAGCACTTTGAATATCTCTGCAACGGTTGGACATAGAATCATAACTTAACACCAAAATGATTGTTTTGTAGAGCTGAACTGATTGGTAAAAGCAAATGAGAGGTTAACATTAAAATTAACTGAGGAAAAGTAAAAAAACCTTTTTCCCATAAGATTAACATGGGAGATTTTATGAACACGTTTTTCTGGATTTTCTCCGCAACCACTTAATCTAAACGTGCTACTACTTATATATATACTACTAATTTTAAAAATTTTAGTGTGAAAAATGTAAAAATCTGATTTTTGGAAAATTGTTAACGCCCATAAAACCCCCTTCCCATGGTCCGATTTTTCTGGTTTTTGAAATTACAGTCATGAATGTCACTTTACACATTTGAGCCAAATTTCATCGAAATCAGATGATTTTTACTCAAGTTATCGTGTTAACAGACACATATATAGATATAAATTTGAATAAATAGTGTTTTTGACATCTGGGGACCTCAAAATAAAAAGTTAACATGGTCTCGGGCTTAACTCTTACCTTGCCACCTACGGTAATAGCTTATTCCCTATAGGGGAAATTCGCTAAAATAAGATAACCCTTTTGAGACCCAAGAGGCAATTTATCAACACTTGAATGTTCTACCTATAAATTTACAGTTGTAATTTATGACGGAACGAAGTGAAGGAATCTATGTATTAGCAGAGACAATGATTCGTTGTCCGTCAGTGTATGGTGTGTGGGTGTGTTTGTGGGTGTGTGTGTTCGAAATGCAATGACGTGAAAACGGCTGCACCTATCGCTTTCAAATTTTACAAAACTGTTTTCCAGTACACTTTACACTTCCAGTTTAAAAATGGATCATATTTGTTTAACCGTTTTTTAATAATTAACTTTTAAAAGTTGTAAAATGTTCATAAGGTAAAGCATTAGACAAAATTTACCTTTAGTAAAGTGCAAGATGCCAATAAAATATTGTTTCGTAATGACAAACAACTACTAACAAATTATCCTAATTGTATTTTTTATGATTAAATATTTAAAATACTCTCCGTTTAGCGTGGGTTAATTCAATTTGTCAAAGGTTTTTGATATTTTTAGATTAAAAAACTAATACCAGTTTTTACAAATAAAGATAACGTTCTCCTATAATGTGAGTAAGTTAATAGTTTATCCGCTAGATTGCAGCAGCCATTTATTTCGTATTTACTTCTGCCAGCTGTGTTCTTTTGTCAGTTTATGATATTTAAATACGCCCGTCATAGCAAACCTGCGTACTCAGGTAATTTCCAATTTAAAAATAGAGGCACACCTCACTGCATAGGCATCTTACTGTGTTATTTTTTTTAATTTGTACCTCTAAATGCATATAACTAGAATTTCCTGTGCGCAGCTTGCGCATCCCGTTTTGAGAAGCGAGAATAGTAAATAATAGTAAACAAAACAATGACAGTCTGTAAGTTAGTTGGATATAATCCTTATAACAGCTGTTTATTTATTTTAATAATTGGATAAAGACAACGCACATGTGACATATACCAAATAAAACCCTCCTCCATATGAATAATATGGGGACTTGGAAGTCCCGTGGGGCAGAGCCCTGAGGCACAAATAAAAAATCTAAAGCCAGTTAGCATATCTGCACACCTAGACGCGCACATTTTAGTATACAATATGTGGGGGTATATCTTAAAACAAAAAAGCCTTATTGTTTACAAAGTTTGCATGTAGCGTATTAATAATACAGATTTAATATAATTAAGAAAGATGTATTAACCAAGACCTAAAATTAACCAATATAAAAGTATATATTTTTCTGCAGAGTTCCCAGGATCAACTATATTTATTTAATATTTTGTGATGAAATTTAGGTTAGAACTTACGTTAACAGCAGTAACTTTCACCTACCATTTCTGAGTTCGGTCATCCCATCACGCGAATATTGTAGGTACTCCTAGTTACTGTATAAGCATTGTCTGCAATCTGGTTTTAGCATGTAGTGTATAGTGGTAGACGAAAACTAACCTATCTCGTCCAGCCTGTATACTGCAGTATCACGTGGTCCGATACAACTCCTAGTTTGATCAGTGGCTAAGCTACCCTACTGGCCAGGTTTGATCGATGGTTCAATCTCATCTCAGTTAGTGGTTTTTGTGTGCACTCATGGAGAGTTCACCTGTTTGTGGCATTCTTCAATGGGAAGGCTGGCCTTAAACAAACAGTGGACAGCACGGGTCCAAGCTAATGGGATATGCAAGTTCTTTGTGAGTTGCACATTTGATCAGATGTTCCGTTACTTTTCATCAATCCTTAGTGGCGTATGTCTATTGGAAGAAATTTCCTTATAATTTTAAATTAAACGTTAAGGCTATTAACAGATTCAAAAACATAACAAAAAAACACACAACCTATTCAACCACATCGTTCGCAAGCTTGGAGGTAAAAGGATTAAGGGAAGTAATACAATCAAAACATACCTGGAGCACCAGCCGTGTGCTGCAATTCCGTGTCATCGAATTCCAAGTTGGGCTCGTAGTCATGGCAATCGGACAGGCTGGGGTAGGGGTCTTCATTGTCGTTGTGCACACCTGGAAAACAAATATGCTGTACTGCACATGCAACCGGAGGTTGAGTTGGTGTATTAGTCCAAAAGACTCTAAAAATGATCACAAGTTAGTTTTTTAAGACCAAAATTTTGTCAATCTATAGAAATTTGAAAGCTCAGATATGGTTTGTGGCAGTACTGACATAGCCTTCTTAACCAGCCTTACATAGGACAACCCCTGGGTCAGACAATAAAAGGGTGGTTTAAACAAACAATACCCGAAGATTGTCATAATAAGTACCGGTACTATAAATGCCCCAACTTTTACGACAGTAAATAAATAGGAATGTACCAAAAATAGATACCAAGATACTTGCTAACTGTACTTGCTAATACTTGCTAACTATGGAAACATATGATTGACTTATTGTAACCTGAACTTTTTTACGGTACAATATCGGGATGTCGGCTGCAGCGCATCCATGAGTTATTTTCTGGAAAGAGGGCGGTTATCAGGGCATCTACTGTATTTTAGGGCAAGAGGATTCTAAGACTTTAAATTTGTACCCTAAATATGCCAACTCTTAAATATGTTGGGGGGAGAGTCACATTTACAAGATTTTTACTTTTGTCCTAGGATTATTTGAATGGTTTATTTTTGTTTCTTTGGTAAAAATCTAAAAAATATGATTGTTTATGAACAGAATAATATTCGTAACATTTAGATTACAACACAAACCAACAATTTAGAATTTTTGGTTGTGTTCTTAGTGGTGAAGAGCTACATTTTGTGACACGTGATCATAAGAAAATTCCAATAAAATGAGTTTGGGGCAAACATAAGTAAAACGACTAGGGGAGAATGGGATTCAAGGGAGATTAATAATGGTCGGCCTAGATGATGGGTCAAAGTAGGTCTTTATTTGACAAGTCAGTTATAAGTGACTAGTCAGTTATATAAATGACAAGTGAATCAAACCTCATAATCATCCTCACTTTCTTCTATCTACAGCCACAAAGATTCTTTTCAAGCAGCTCCTGTGCTTATAAAAGGAAGTTTCTTTATACTACTTTCATTCATCATCTAGCACTACTCGACATAGTGCCAAATTTTGTTAACCAAATGTGGTGTATGTCATTTAGTGCAAACCTTCCGTGCATTCTACATATTCAATCCTTCTCGTATCATCAACAGCACAGTTGATGATACCAATATAGATTGTCAACTCACATGGAATCAGCACATCCAACATCATGTTGGTGGTAAATTAAGTCTGGGTTGTATGCAATTAGAAAGATGTCATTTTATTGTGAGTAAGCACTTTAACTTGATTGTACTATGCATATAGGCTAAACACTCCCCAATCCAGTTTAGTCTGATGATGTATGGAGGTAAATCCAAAACTAACTTGCTCGAATTTAAAACTGCAGAAGCGATCAATAAGACGAGCATTAAGATTCATGTTAAAAATGGAGCATGGAGAGACATGTTAAGATACAGGGTTAGCACAGGTTTTACAAAACGAAATTCCAGGACAATTCCAGGATATTTCCAGGACAAAATCACGATTTTCCAAGACAATCGCGACATTCGAAAAACATAATCAAAGGTTTATTAATTTTTCTTCGAGTTTATTGCATACATAAATCAGATATAGGTATTATATATGTTCCCCAACTAGGAGAGGCTATGAGATCTACATAATAACCTGGAATAGTTTTGTTGTGCTTATGAGTTTATATACAGGGTTGATTGATATAAGTGTGCCAGCTGTTTTTCTTGAAAAGTATAAGAGCTATTAAAAAAAGTTAAAAACAAATTCCCTGGATTTTTGGTTCTGTATAATTTTGTGATTTTGAAATTTTTATTTTATCCTCCATTTTTCCAATATGGTGGACAACTTCAGATTTTCTTATGAAATGTCCATGGTTATGTTGTTTAACCAGGTAGAAAATTTAGTTTTAAATTGTTTTTATTCTTTGTATTTTTTCACTAAACTTCAGTAAACCGTTCACCTTCCAGAGCTAATCAATCAAGTGATTCTTAAAGTGAAATTAAAGAATTTGCGATGTTTAAGTGGACTATTGTTCCAGCAATAGCTAACTCACACTACGAATTATACTAAGCTTGTTTGGCAAACAAATTTTTGAGACTTTAACCTCTGATACAAAACTGAACTGCATTCATTTAACATATAATCAAGAAAATACTTATTCCTTTGAGATATAAGTAGAATCAATACAAACAAATTCAATCTGAAAACATTCCACAACAAAAAATTTTAAAAAACTGACAAAAACTGAAAAACTACATAAAAATAAAAAAATCCGGGACAAATAATAAAATTCCAGTACAGAAAGTAAAATTCCAGGACGGAAAGCAAAATTCAAGGACAATTCCAGGTTTTCCAAGATACTCTTAAAATTACAGGTTTTCCAGGACGAGTGGGAACCCTGAGATAGATTTAAAGAGCTAAGAATGTTTACTATATTTTTAGCCTCTATAATTTTCAGACAATTGTGCATGTAAAAGACAACAATAATAAGCTTCAGAAATTAATATACATAACCACAAAACAAAAACCGACCTGGGGAATTTTGTTATTGTGAAAGATAAAACTGAAAAAAACTGTGTGTAAAAACTCCCTCCATTTAGGAATGCAGATTGGGACACGACAGGGTTTGATGCTGGGGAACTTCATTGCCACTGTCCCAAACTCAAGTCATGATTATCTTTCCTTCCTGATAACATGCAGCAGCCTTTATGAAAAAAAGTAGCCTAATCAAATATTCATTGATTAGTGAAAAGAAGAAACGCTAGTTGTGCCAAATGCAAATAGGGCTGAAGAAATAAAGTTAACTCTGTATTGTCATTGATACAGATCTGTAATGAAATGCCCACCATGTTTGTAGAGAAATTAGTACAGAGTTACTTTTTTTAACGTCTTAAGTGCAATAAAAATCGTAGGTATTACAATAAAACCCCATCATATCTGACCCCTACAAGACATGGTCGGCACAAAAAGATCCGAATATCTTAGGAGGAAAAATCCGAGGGTCAAAAGAACAAAAAACAACTAAATACTTTACAGCAAACAAAAATAAATATACTGTCCATGAAAGCCTAGATAAGAAATTCACTAGGCCTAGTTGTTTGGAGCAGTATTTCTCTAGCCTGTGTAGTATTCCTTGACAGATTAAGTGTTTTGGTTGATTTTTATTCAAAGAAATATAATTATTCTGGCGGGAGACATAAACATTGACGTTTAAAAAAATTATATAAATCATATCATGTTAAAAAAATACTTTAAAAAGTCTCAATATGAGATACCTTGTTGATTTCCCCACACGGTTAACAGAACATTACAAAAAACAGCTATTGATAATCTTATAGTAAAAAACCTTCAGGGTTCTAACTTAGTTGTTGGAACTTGTCTCCAGGCCCGTAGAGAGGGGATGGCAGGTAAGGATAGATCCAGGGGGCCCGGCCGGAAAAATATTGACAATTATTGGTATCGGGCCTAAAAATGTGAGGGCCTATGTCAAGGTCTAGCAGGGAGGCTCACTACGGCTCTCTACGGCCATGCTTGTCTCTCCGATCATGGTGGTCAGTTATTACATTTAAAAAGCTTACATTTAAAGTCCGAAAAGCAAATACACCAATAAAACGTGAAGTACGCAAATTTTCAACTCAAAATTTACAATATTTTACTAAACTGGTTGAAAATGAGCTCTGGAAAAATATCCACATGGCCCCAGTTGATGAAAAATAGGATGAATTTTCAAAAAATATTTTATTTTTATTTTAATCAATCTTTTCCAAAAACTATTGTAAGAAAACTGAAAGGAGGAAGAAGCATTCCTGGCTCACAGAAAACTTAAAAAGTGAAAAAGACAATTGTTACAATTGGCAAAAGATACACACAGCAAAAATCTCCCTCCACTACATGATATTTTAAAAGCAAAGAAAAATGAGTTGAAAATAAATTTGACTGCAGCCAAAACAAAATATTTTGAGGAAAAAATTGAAAAATCTAAAAACATACAAAACGCAGTTTGGGATATTATTAATTCTGAGGTTGGTGATAAAAAATTAGAGCATGTAAAAAACTTATCTTTGGAGAAGGTAATAATATTATTACAACTTAGCACAGTTTTATGTAATTCAATTAACTTGTCATTTATATCAGGGATTTTTCCAAAGCAGTTACAATTTTCAAAAGTAGTAACCATTCATAAAAAAAATTATGGTAAAACTATGTCAAACTATTGTCCCATCTCTCTTTTACCTGTCATTTCAAAAATTTATGAAAAAATTGCTCATAAACAATTAACAGAAAATCTAGAAAATACTAATAAGCTTAATAATTTTCAACAAGTTTTGAGGCCCCGGGAGGTCGGTAATAACAGCTGCTATTTCTTTTATTGAATCTGCCATTGATTCAGTAGATAAAGGTGAATATATCGCAGGAATTTTCATGGATTTATCTAAAGCATGCGATAGTCTGAATCATTCTCTTTTAATTACAAAATTAAAATCGTTAAGCTTATCATAAACTGCAATTAAGTGGTTTGAATCATATTTGGACAAATTACTCCAATTTGTTTAAATTACCCACATATCAAAAGAAAACCGTGTCTCAAAAGTTTTTTTCAGAATCTCACATCATTAAACTTGGTGTCCCTCAGGGATCAATTATGGGCCCTCTCCTTTTCCTATGCTATATTAATGACATTTCAAATTTTCTACTTATATGTCACAAAATAATCTATGCATCTATGCAAATGATGCAAATCTAAAATTATCTGCAAGCTGTAAAGAACAGGTAGAGATATTGAGCTTTATTCAATTAAAAAGTGTGGGACATTTTAGCGAATTTCCCCTATAGGGAAGAAGCTATTACCGTAGGTGGCATGGTAAGACTTAAGCCCGAGACCATGATAACTTTTCGTTTTGAGGTCCCCAGATGCCAAAAACACTATTCGTTCAAATTTATATATATGTGTCCGTTACCGCGATAACTTTTGAAAGAAACACCCGATTTTGATGAAATTTTGCACAAATGTGGAGAGTAGCATTTATGACTTTAAGTTCGAAAACCAGATCAATCGCACTATGGGAAGGGGGTTTTATGGGGTTTTACAATTTTCAAAAAATCGGTTTTTTGCAAATTTGACCCCAAAATGTTAAAAACACTCAATTTTGGTTATAGCCATTTTATAGAGCTTAAAAAAAAATAATTTAGTATTTTGAATCATTAACCTAGGTTAAGTGGTTGCGGAGAAAATCCAAAAAAAGTGTCCCATGTTAATCTTATGGGAAAAAGGTTTTTAGATTTTTCTCAGATAGTTTTACTAAAAACTTCACATGTCTGTTTATTAATGTGTTTAGCTCAACAAAACAAACATTTTGGTGTTTTAATAGTTGTTCTACGTCCAACCGTTGCAGAGATATTCAAAGTGCTAAACACAGTACGTTGTCCAATGTTATCCTTATGGAGAATAAATCAAATTCTTTATCTCGATTATTTTTGAATGTATATTGATGAAACTTGGTATATGGCTTCAACTAGTTGTGGTATATTGATATTAGCACAAAAAATGGTTTTTGTTGATAGTCCCCGTAGCAGCAAACCTGCATACTCGGCCCCCCATGTTATTCATAAGGAGAATAAGTAAAGTTGTATATCTCCCTTAATTATGAACCTAAATTAATTAAACTTGGTATATAGCTTCACCTGGTTCAGTTATATTGATAATTGCAAAAAAAATATTACTTATCTTCCTCGTTGCAGCAAACCTGCGTCCTCAACCCTAATGTTATTCTTATGGAGAATAAATAAAATGCTATATATCACTTATTAATGGATGTATTTTTGTGAAACTTGGTAAATAGCTCTATGTAGTAGTGAGTTATATACATTGGAAATTCGCTGAGTACGCAGGTTTGCTGCGACGGGGGTATTCTGGTACAACATAACTTGGCATTAAATATTTAAAAAACTAACGTTATCAGATTTAAAACACATCAGAATAAACAGTTGCCTGAACCAAAAATTATATGTTAAGTCGAAAGAAACTGATTACAGGACCAACACACAATTCTTAGGGTTAACCCTAGACCAACACCTGAGATGGGACTTTCACATTGATAAGGTTTTATCAAAAGTAAGCTCTGGAATTTATTCACTCTATAGAATGTCTTTCTTTTGCAATAAAAAAACATCAAGAAAAACATTTATTTTGCAAATGTTCATTCTCATATTTCTTTTGGTCTAGCCTAGTATGTCTTTATGGTGCAACATCAAAAATTAACACGGATAGTATTCTAAAACAACAAAAAAGAGTAATCAGAATTATAATTTAATTAAAATATGATTAATCTGTAAAGGAGCACTTTAAAAATCTGAGCATTTTAACAGTATATAGCCAATACATTTTTGATACAATTCTCACGGTAAAACATAATGAAACTATCTTTGATTTAAACTAAAAATCACACTTTACAATACAAGACACAAAATATATAAATAAATCACGTCATAACTTAAAATTCTATGAGAAAAAGCCCTCGTATATGGGAATGAAATTTTTAAAACATCTACCAAACAACATTAAAAATATTACTAACACAAATCAGTTTTTAAATCAGTCGTAGTTTTAGGCTACTTAAAGATTTCTTGGTGGATAAAATCTTATACTGTTAGGAAGAGGACTTTCCATCTATTCTGAATTTTGGAGTTAGAAATTTACGTCTTTTTCTGTAAAATAAAAAAAAAAAATACTAATGTTTAGCATTTTATTTCTGGTACTTATGAGTTGTTCAGAAAATTGTAAAGATTCTTAGCCTAAGTTACAAAAATTGTATTGACACTATTCAATTGTATATACTATGTATATTTGATGAATAAAGATTATTGAATTTGAATTTAAGTGGAAAACAAAGGTTATTGACTATTAAGTCGAGACTCGCTCGGCTTAGCTGAAGCAGCACTGTGCAGGAAGTGCAGTGGGCAGTGAGACGCCTGGTCGGTAATTCCAAGGAGGGATAAGAGGAGTTCTACTCATGAAAAAACAGCGATGAGAATGGAATACTCTGCACTTCCTGTTATATGAATGCTTCCTAATGGAGCAAAATTGTGTACAATTTGTTATCACAATTTTTAAAAATTTTAAAACATTTGAAACGGAAAAGAATAGATAATATGAGACGGTACTGGATCATCCATTTTATATAAGGCTTTGTCAATCTCACTCTTGTCAGTTTTCAGAAGGATATTTGAAAATAAAGTAAATCAACAGTTACAAGAATATTTGTAGTCAAATGATTTGATAGGAACTAAGAGTCAACGTGTTTTAGAAAATACCACTCCACTGGCTTGGTACTGATTTCTCTAAAGGATAATATTTATAAAGCCCGGGGGGGGTGGATTACAGACTACTGTTGCAGTCTGCTCCAAGGCATTTGCTTGTATATAGACCATGATGCCCTTTTAACCCTCCAACTGCCCATTATATTTCTCCGTACTGCTGAGGTTTTTTCACTAACTTGCATGAGTTTTTTTTTATCTGTAGAAAATATAAACAATGATTCTACCTATATCAAACATACGGTACCTATATTCATTTTGATCAGAGCAAGAAAAGGAGAGTCTAAAAAACTATACGGTAACCTGTTTGTGAATACATAAGACACGCTTACACAACAGAGACAAACTCAAAAAACTCATATTCCCACAAATATTATTCTTTATATGCCTTAGTGGCATTTAAAAAAAACGTAGCTTACAATTTTACCAAGAGAGCCAAAATGAGCTAAATGATTCATAGATTGCACAAATATAGGTGCTTTGTTAGGGTTAAAATAATTATTTTCACGAAAAAATGGCATAAACCACGACCGCGACACTGTAAATGGCGTCAACAATGTAAAGACGCAAAATTTTTTAATTGGTAACAAAAAACGCAAAAAACATCGAAAGACTTACTTCCGATAGATCATTCGATTACAAATTCTATGTAGAATCATATGGTGCTGAATCCAAAATGATTCGATTATCGATGTATCGCACCACGACGAATAGGGTCGCGATTGTGACTTTAGCAGTATATGCGTAGAGGAATTGGGTCGCAATCGTGACCTTTGGCAGTTTGAGGGTTGAAGAAACCAGATGTAGTACTTATGTTGTTAAAACAAAGTGGAATTTAAAACCTACGAATGAAGTTAGTTTTAACTTTGTTAAAAGCCCTATGGCTGTATAGGTCTTTTTCCAATGTCTCGTGGCATGATGTTATTACAGCTACTAATATAAACACTGCAGTGGACAACTTTTATAAAATTTGTTAAGATTGTTTGGAAAATAATGTACCTAAACGTTCGCCACATAGAACTAATTATCCTATTTGGTACACTGTAGCAGGGATTCAGCTAGGAAACAAATTCTTTGAGCAAAAATGCTACAAGCTCTTAAATACTTGTAGCAAAAATATTTTCCTTTTCACATTTTTATCGCATGTCATTATACTATTTTTTGGTCTTAAGTTTTTTTTTGCTTGTATTTGTTTTTAAGGGTTAACATTTAAATAATATATAATTCAGCAGTGTCTACTTTTCTTGGTAACTTATCCATTTTAACCATTAAAGTCTATAATGGAAATATACTAAACATTCTAGTAGAATAGGCCTAATATGGCACCAGAACAACTAAAACTCACACAACCCAAATATTACACACTCTGAAACATAACCTCAAAGCATATCGCGATCGCATTTGCGCATCACCGATTTTGAGTTGTCTGTTTTCGCTAAGGTACCTCTACACTTTCGCCCGATCGTTGTGACTTCGAGCGACTCGTGCTCGTGTAACCGTTCACATTCTGCAGCGAGTCGAGACTTAAGTACTCGTCTCCTTTGACTCGGTCACAAAAACCGACAAGAATCGGTGCGATGGCGAGGCGAGCGCCGTCATCCCTTCGGTGGCGAACTAGCCCTCGACATTCTCGCATTCGCCGATTCGCTCGGCTACTACGGAGTGCGCGCCAAACTGACTCACGAGGGCGGTCTGTTACTACAAGGCAGAGGCTACGTACACGTCCGACGTGAGCCGCTACTGTTCACGTCTGTTCCAAATTATGCACCGTACGTTAATTTTCCTGTGATTTTTCAAACAAATTGAGAGCCAGAAAACCTCCTAACCTAATCTAACGTAACGTAACCTAACGTAATGTAACGTAACCTAACCTAACCTAACCTAAGCGGTAGCGAAGTGAATTTGGTCTTACATTGGACGTGTACATAGTCACTTCGTTACTACAACTGTCATATCAGTAACTCGCCCGTTCCGTTTACACGGTACGCAGTTGAAATCGACAGCAACTGTTTACGTAATGTAGGCTCGTCCCCTCTACCAATCGCTCACAGACGATCGGTAAGTGACGTAGTGACGCGACGCAACGCAACGTTAAGCCTTTACAACATCTCAACTACTCTTCTAATCTTTTTTGGTTGTGGATCGTGATCACAGACTTTTAATACCTACAATTTCTATTGTTAAAACCAGATTTTCTGCAATAAAATTATAAAATACCTTTCTTTGTATCAAAAAAGCGACAGCCTGCCCAAATATTGTCGCATTTTCGTGGTGCATGTCGCATTTTGCGACAAATGCGACCGCAGCTTAAACCCTGCACTGTAGATATAATTCGCCTTCTCAAGCAAAAAGTTTATTTTCGAAAAAGATTTTTAAAGTCTGGTAAAAACAAATTTTTGGAAAAGTTTAAGGAACTCAGACGAGCAGTGAAAGTTTTAATTAAGGATGCTTATAACAAATACGTTTCAGATATGGAGTCATCTGTTAAAGTTGATCCTAAAACATTTTAGAGTTTTGTACGACAGAAAAAAGTGAGTAGGCTTTCTGAGTCTCAGACAGCAATTACTTCTCCAGTTATGCAGGATGTCCAATTTCTGAATAATCGATGTACCTGAGAAGACGAGGTTATTTCTGTAACTAAGAGGTTACCATTTAAGAGGTCGTTTGGACAAGATTTGATTCCTCCTAACATACTCAAGGCCTGTTCAGAATTTCTCATCATACCTCTTTGTCACATTTTTAATTTAAGTTTGTCTAAGAACCAATTTTCATCTTGCTAGAAGACCATTCGAATTTTACCGCTGCATACGAAAGGGGATAAATTTGAAATTACGAATTTTAGACCAGTTGCCATATTGTAAACTCCTGCTAAGATATTTGAAATAATTCTTCACAATCATATATTGCTCCACATGAAACCAAATATCACACCTTTTCAGCATGGTTTTTTCCTTTCTCGATCTATAGTAAGTAACGTAGCTAATTTTGTTAATTTCACTTCTGCAACTCTATATAAGAAAGGACAGGTTAATTTAATATTCACAGATTTATCAAAAGCGTTTAAAACCGTTGATCATTCTATACTGCTTGGTAAATTAAATTACTATGGCTTTTCTGACAAACTGATAACATTTCTCTGCTCTTATTTAGATGGTCGGATGCAGTATGTTTCACGCGCAGAGTATAAATCTAATTTGTTTCAAGCCGTTTCTTGGGTTCCTCAGGGTAGCAATTTAGGGCCCCTGTTATTCAATATATTCATAAATGATCTAGCTTCTTATTTATCTTGCAAACTTCCTATGTATGCGGACGATCTAAAGTTATATTCTTCCATTGGGGCCTCAAGATTGTGTTAGTCTTCAAAATAACTTAAACGTTGGGACTCGAATGTTTGGGTGTTTGTGTTACTGTATTTGGTTAAAGCTCGATTTAAAATGCAATTCGATGTATCAAATGTTTAAGATCGATGTATTGCATCCAATTAGTTGGTGGCCACTTATGAAACTGTACCCAGAGAAACATTTTCAGAGTTTAATAGTTTAAAGATGTTTGCAAAGCTTACTAGTTATATTGGAAATAAAATCCTGCAGCCGAAGAAGTTAACTGTAATACAATTAGTCAAAAACTAGAAAACGAATACCTATCTAATTAACAGGACAAATGAACTACGTCTCACAACACTAAATAATATATTTACACTTATACTGAACTTAAACACAAGACGGTAAATATACAAAAGGATGGTACAAAGCATGTAGGCCCACCATCTTTTGTAGGCTACCAGTACCATCTTGTTGTATATTTACCGTATGTTAAGTACAGTATAAGTGTAAATAGCCTGTATTATTTAGTGTTGTGAGACGTAGTTTATTTATCCTGTTAATTGTAACAACACGTAATTTGCTACTCAAGAAGTTATCTATCTAACTGAAAAGTCAGTGGACAAGGTGGATGAAATTTACCAACAATTATAATGGTAGAATTCTTATCTTTTTGGTGTTGCTTAGTTTGGGCATTTGGCCTAATAACAGCAGATTTTTAAATTGATCCCCGACATATCCCATGCCCTTTCACCTGTTTCAAGGGGATGAAGAGGAATCATTGTTCCTCATAGGTAAAGCAAAGGCACAATTAGGGCCTACAGTGGACAACAACATTCATGTGACACACCCAAATTTCTAAAAAGTACAGATATCTCACCAATAAGGAATTAAAAGCCATTTCATCTACCAATTATAAAATTTACCCTTTTTACCTAGTAGGTAGTCCCCACCTGCTAATGAGCCCAAAACTTATCCTATGGTTATAATGTTGCATACATACATGTTCCTATATACAAAAATAACAAAAATTAGGGCATAACAGTAAACTTACAATTTACCTGTGAGTGCAATAGGACTATCTTAATTAATTTTTAAAATATGCCTTAGTGTTACATAGGTACCTGTAGCCGTTGCTTTAGAAGGTGTTGAATTCGATTTTGAGGAGCTATCCATCTTCTAAGTCGCAATGAACGTTACATTGAAGAAATATTAAAATAATTGCAGGGACTCACGATGTTTTGATGTAAACTAAATCATTGTCTAGATTTTAAAGGGAACAAAAGGTTTCTCTTGTTTAACACTCCGACTTTCATGTTTGGATACGCACAAATTCACCGATCACCAACTTCACTCTCTCTTGACAATCAGTTTCAGTCAGACACAGCAGAGGGCAGAGACAACCAACATAATATGCACAGAGGACAGAGAATTGAGAGAATACAACTTGTGAGTTGTGATTGCAGAGCCTGCTGAGCAACGGGCTGATTATCAGCTGTTTAAATTGCATAGACCAAAGAGTATAGACAAATAAGATTATAAAAATGCCAAAATACTTGAACCATTGATTATATATCCTACGGTATTCCATTCAAAGCTGAAATTATTTTACTTACTCAAAGTTTGTATTCACCGGTTAGACTTTGTTTAGATTCCATACCTGTAAGTAAAACATACAATTTGTATCTTACATCCCTCGTCCTCGTAGTGCCGTAATCTGCAGGCGACGGTATGTGATCGGCATTAATTTAATTTACCTACAGCACAGCATCAAGGATTATAAATAGGTCAGCGCGAGCTGCCCAGGTCTGCTTAGTTGACCAATAATTTTAATTCATGTGTTTGGCTTCGCACCGTCCAGTAGATTTATGACATAATGCGAGTTCGATTCCGTTTGCCATTCAGTCGCTTTATACTGTACTGCCATTTTCAGGGATTTGGAAATTGATGATCAGCAGACCTGAGCCGCTTGCGCTGCCTTCACTTCACTACACATACTGAGTGTCCCATAAAGGTCTTCCCAGTCTTAATTTTTGTACGACTATGTACATTTTCCAACAATCTTTGCTAAATGTTATTAGCATATGTCAAAGTACTTTCTCCTCTTATACATAGTATATGGAGAAAGTATTGTTTTCGTCAAAATTTTTGAACTTGAGTTGTTAGTGCAAACATTCGTTTTGGTGCTCCCTGAACCCAAAAAAGTTATTTTACGTGATCTCTGTGTGTCTGTGTGTCTGTCTGTCTGTCTGTCTGTATGGATGTGTAAAGATCTAGAGCTCTAACCAATAGTCCGATTTTTATGAAATTTGTTATATAGGTAGTAATCCACGATATCTCCAGGCTTTTTTTCATTTTTTGGAATTTTTGATTTTTAAGGGTAACTATCCCCCCAAAACCGCCACAAAACCATGAAAAATCAAGATTTCTCAAAAACGGCTCTAACGATTTTGATTAAACTTTATTCGTTTGTATAACTTTAGTTTTACAACAAAATGACACTACCCGCATTTCTGTAAAAATTCGGGTTCAGAAATTACAAGACTTAAAATATCAAAAATTCAGTTTTGGGATTTTTCATTAAAAAAAAAAACATAAATATACAAAATATTACTATTCACCATTAAAAAGAGTTCAAAAACTAAATAATTTAGTATTTTGAATTAATATTCTACAATTACTGGATGCGGAGAAAATTTAAATTTTCATTTTGCAGTAAACACAGTACGTTGTCCAATGTTATTCTTATGGGAAATACAAAAATTACTATTTCTCTCTTATTTACTGATCAATTTCGTTCAAACTTGATATGCTTGTCAAGTTAGCAATGACCAACAGAGGAAATTCAAAATATGTAGCCCCTTAATAACCCTGAGGGGGGGGGGGGAATAGGGGCATTTCCGCTCTTAAAACCACGTGTGTAGCGATGGATTCTGTAGTACCTCCTAAACAGGGATTTGGGTGGATATTTTTGAAAACAACTTCTTTACAAGATTTTCTGTACGTGCTTTGAATTCTATATTTAGTAAATAAAAAGTAATTTATTCATTAAAGTTTTGCTAAAAGGGAGAAAGTATGTGTCAGTTTCCTGATACCGTTTATTTATGTGGTTAATGGTTTGAGGGCGTAGTTTTTATTTTCCAAATAGCAACCACTATACAGAGTGTCCCATAAGAAAAGTGTGCCAAACTCCAGGAAATGATGGGTCAAAATAAATAAAATATTAAGAAAAAAATTGCTACGGTACGTACCAAAAACGCTTCGTTTACAATATATCCGCCATTTTGTATTTTTACAACAAAAAAAATTTTATTTTCGAATTTTTTCAACCGATCCATGTATGATATTCGGGATGTATGTTAAAGTAGAAGAAACCTATTCTAGGAAAACAATTCAGCATGATCCAATTTAAAATTTCAAAATGGCGTCCATTTTAAATTTTAAAACGGAAATAGTGAGAAAATGATCAAAAACGCAACAAATTCCTAAGATAAATATTTTGTAGAAACTTTTATTTCTAATCTGTCAACACCAAATAAATGAGAATCGAACAATAAATAACAGAGATTCATTAAAAACATTTAATGAGTGACAACACATTAATGGTGTTAATAAATGGCTTTTTGCTGCCTCTTAACACACATTACAATGGCTCTCGGTTATTTTTGTTTGATTCTCATTTTTTTGGTGTTGAATGATTGAAAATCAAATGTTCATATAGTAATTTTTTGCGTTTTGACCGTTTTCCCGCCATTTACGTTTAAACATTTAAAATGGACGCCATTTTTAAATTTTAAATTGGACCAAGTTGAATTTTTTTCCTAGCTTAGCTATCTTCTACCTTAACATACATACCGAGTTTCATAACGACCGGTTAAACAATTTCGAAAATAACAATTTTTTTGTAAAAATACAAAATGGCAGGTATGTGGTAAACGCAGCGTTTTTGGACAAAATATTCTTGATTTTCTCTTTTTGACCCTAAGAACCATTTTCAGAGTATGGCACTTACTTATGGGACACCCATATAAGTTGCAAACCATTTTAAAGAGAGTAAAAAATAAAATGAATGCCGCAAACTAGACCTGTCTAGTGTCTATGCTGATTTATTGACCCCAAAGTCAATAGGTCATCTTATTTAAAGCCTGGTTATGTTCAAACGCTGTTTTTAAATTTATTAGTCATTAAATAAAAATTATTTTTTAACCAAGAAAGAAGTAATTTTAAAATAAACTATTCATTCCAATTTTAATATAGTTGTTTTATTATTTAAACCCATTTTTTTGTCTTGTCTGATAATGCAACAATTTTAAAATTTATTTTGGATTGGACTATAATATGTATAAAGCAATTGTTGCGTTAGGTACAGTTCGGGGCGGTTCGGGGCACAGTGCTTGGCGTCTGGTTAGGGTATGCTCTCTCTGGAATTACTTTTCGCCCTATTTGGCTTAATGCTGTTAGTGTTACCTTTGTCAACAGAAAGCAAAATTCATTTACTTATTTTAAAACATTTGGTTTGGTTATTTTCGTTATTGTCTGCTTTTATTTACGAGAAATTTAAGTAGTTTATCGCCCTTCCCAGACGTCAAGCACTGTGCCCCGAACTGTAAGTAAGATAAACCTTGAAAGTCAGGGCCGGATTTACTATCTGTGAGCCCCTATAGGCTCAACCAGTGGTGTGGGCCCTCTTTGCCATTCAGATCCAAGTTGGTGACTTTATTTTTGCTTGTTTGAGGCTTTTGCGTGTGGTTTTGTGTGGTACGGGCCCCTAGGCATGCCCCTGTAGCCTATGCTTAAATCTGGCCCGGTTGCAAATGTTTTTAGATAATGTTTTGATTGTTTTTAGCGAATTCCCCTATAGGGAAGAAGCTGTTACTGTAGGTCTCATGGTAAGACTTATAAGCCTGAGACCATGATACCTTTTTGTTTTGAGGTCCCCAGATGCCAAAAATACTATTCGTTCAAATTTATATGTACATATATATATATATATATATATAATATTTCCACTATATATATATATATATATATATATATATATATATATATATGTCCATTACCTCGATAAATTAAAAAAAAAATCCGATTTTGATGAAATTGACTTTAAGTTCGAAAACCAGATCGACCGGACTTATAGGAAGGGGGTTTACAATTTTCTTTTGACCCTCAAATTAAAAAAAAACACTCGGTTTTGGTTATAGCCATTTTATATAGCTTAAAAAAACAAATAATTTAGTATTTTGAATCATTAAGCTAGGTTAAGTGGTTGTGGGAAAAAGTAAAAAACTGCATCCATAAAATTTCCCATGTTAATCTTATGAGAATAAAGTTTTTAATTTACCTCAGATAATTTTACTAAACACTTCAAATTTCTTTCTCTTCCAATAAGTTTAGCTCTACAAAACAATCATTTTTGTGTTTAAATTGTTGTTCTACGTCCAACCGTTGCAGAGATATTCAAAATGCTAAACACAATACCGTATGCTGTCCAATGTTATCCTTATGGAGAATAAATCAAATTTGATATCTCGATTATTTATGAAGGGTCTATTGATGAAACTGGTATGTAGCTTCAACTAGTTGTGGTATATTGATATTTGCACAAAAAAAATTTTGTGTTGATTTTCTTAGCAGCTGCAAACCTGCATACTCGGCCCCCATGTTATTCATCTGGAGAATAAGTCAAGTTTTATATCTCCCTTAGTTATGAACTAACTAGTTAGTTAGTTAGTTAGTTTTTTTTTTTTTTGTTTTTTTGCAAATGTGAATAAAGTTGTATTGATTGATGAACCTAAATTAATAAAACTTGGTGTGTAGCTTTACCTGGTTGAGTTATATTGATAACTGCAACAAAATTTATCTTCCTCGTTCCAGCAAACCTGCATACTCAGCCCTATGTTATTCTTATGTAGAATAAATAAAACCATGCTATATATCACTTATTAATGAATGTATTTTTGTGAAACATGGTAAGTAGCTCACGGTAGTAGTGAGACCCATATGTAAATATACAGTATATATATATATATATATATATATATATATATATATATATGCATTGGAAATTCGCTGAGTACGCAGTATTTTATCCATGTTTAGATGATAGCGATAAGTTATCTGACGCTTGTAAGCCACGGGGAGCTGCTATACCCATGGTTCTCCTCCATGATTATACGGCGCTACTATATGGTAAATGTGGTCAGTGATTTCCAAAGAAAGTGTGTTTTTTTGTAATTTTAATATTTTATTTACAGGGTGAAATAAATTCATTAATTAATTTAAAGTAAAATTAAAGGTAAAATAAAAGGTATCAATGTATTGATTTTTTTATCTATCCTCCTGAAAATAACACAAACTCTAAAATAATTAACAACCAAGCTTTAGACTAACCGTTGTCAGAAGAAAATTTCAGTTTCAGAGTCTGGCTCATTATGTTTAAGTCCTACACCATTTATAAAATTAAAATTATTAAAAAAGTCTTACTTCTTGACTCACTAAATGAGATTCTCAATATGACCTCCATTCCCATTGGCAAACTGTTTTAGTTTTTTTGTGGAAAAAGTAAAGACTTTTCAAATGTCTTTCTAGCACTTTGAAAGGTTTTTGTTTAAATGTCTGAACAAGGGGAAGTTGGATTTTCCGACTCCCTATCTTATTTCTGGGATGGAGGGGAACTTATAAACTTACAAATAACAAAATTTATTTGATTTTGTGTGCTGGCCATAACATTAGATTTTTAAATACCCCCGTCGCAGCAAACCTGCGTACTCAGCGAATTTCCTATGAATGAATATATTTCTTACTACCACATAAAGCCACTTACCAAGTTTCATAAAAATACTTAAATAAATAAGTGATATATAGCATTTTATTTATTCTCTATAAGAATAACATTAGGGCTGAGAACGCAGGTTTGCTGCAACGAGGAAGATGAAAATGCGGGTTTTTTGCAATTATCAATATAACTCAACCAGGTGAAGCTATATACCAAGTTTTAATGATTTATGTTCATAATTAAGGGAGATATAAAGCTTTCCGTATTCTCCATAAGAATAACATTAGGGATGAGAATGCAGGTTTGCTGCTAAGAGGATAATAAAAAAAATCAATTTTTTGTGGAAATATCAATATACCAGTACCAGGTGAAGCCACCTACCAAGTTTCATCAATATACGTTCATAAATAATCGAGATATCAAATTTTAAATATTCTCCATAAGGATAACATTGGACAACATACTGTGTTTAGCACTTTGAATATCACGGCAATGATTGGACGTAGAATCACAATTTAAACACCAAAATGATTGTTTTGTAGAGCTAAACTGATTGGTAAAAGCAAATGTGAAGTTTACATAGAAATGAACTGAGGAAAAGCCAAAAACCTTTTTCCCATAAGATTAACATGGGAGATTTTATGAGCAGGTTTTTTTGGATTTTCTCCGCGACCACTTAACCTAGGTTAATAATTCAAAATACCACATTATTTGTTTTTTAAGCTCTATAACATGGTCAAAACCAAAATTAAGTTTTTTAAAAATTTTAGGGTGAAAAATGCAAAAAACTGATTTTTGGAAAATTTAAAATTCCCATAAACCCCCCTTCCCGTGGTCCGATATTTATGGTTTTCGAACTTAAAGTCATGAATGTCACTTTACACATTTGAGCCAAATTTCATCGAAATCGGACGTTTTTTACTCAAGTTATCGCGGTAACGGACACATGTATATATATATATATATATATATATATATATATATATATATATACATACATATATATAAATTTGAACGAATAGTGTTTTGGCATCTGGGGACCTCAAAACAAAAAGTTATCATGGTCTTGGGCTTAAGTCTTACCATGAGACCTACGGTAATAGCTTCTTCCCTATAGGGGAAATTCGCTAAAATTATAGAGAGTTGGCAGTATATTAATCTTCTTTTTTCCTCTCATTAAAATTTATATCCAACTTGTTATGGGTTGCTATTTGAAAAATAAAAATAAACCAGTAACCCATATTTAGGGGTGAGGGTTGAAACCATTAACCACCTAGAAAAGTACTTTGACTTATTCTAGTAACATTTACAAAAGATTGTTTGAAAATGTACAGTCCTTCAAAAATTAAGAAGGGGTGGGACTTTTATGGGGCATCCAGTCCTAGACCCTAATACTGCATTGTGTGTTACACAGAATGGGTAAATATGTTTTTAAGTAATAATCAGATTGAATACAACAACCATAAGTTCTATATTGGAATTGTGATTGTCTATAAGGGGGAGTTTTAGGTTTTGCAATCCCAGTAAAAGACAATACTGGAAAATGGTATAAGTTGATACTAAAATATATAACAAATTAATGTTAAAATGTCCATATAACAAATTCAATTAGCAATAAAAATCTTAGGATTGATATTTTATTAAATTTTAAATTTAATCCAAAATAATGATGAGCGTTTCTCGGGGAATCTATTTCTCCTCCGAATCTCCACTTCATCCATAAAACATGTGGAATCATCTCCAATAAGGCTAAATTGTAAACTCGATATAGAATTATTTCTTTTTCTTCTTCGAAGCCTCTTTCTTGTTCTTCTTCGGAGCCTCTTTCTTGTTCCTCCTGTTTATCTTGTCGTTGGCCGTCTTCTGCACAAGTCTCACCAGCAGGATGTTCCTCCACCACTGCTGGATGATAATGGCCGCCTTCGACTGCGCCAGTCGCGTCTCCTGTTCTCTATCTCTCTTATCAGCCTCCTCTTGTAGCACCTCCACCAGCTCATGCCGAGCCGCGTGTTTTTGAGACATCGTCCCGAACTTCTCCTGCTGCTCCTCCATTTTGTTTCTGAGTTGTAGAAGAGCGATATCCAAAGTGTCTACCTCCTCGCTATAACGAGCGGTCCAATCATCTAATTTCTTCTGCAGAGTCGCTGTCACCGTCTCCAGGTGGTTCGTAATCTCGTTATTGATAATGTCCTCCCTCGCTGCCTCCGACGTGCACTGGTCTCTCAGGTTGTTAATATTGTCCTCTTTGTCTCTCAGCCTGTAGTTGTTCAAGTCCACCCGAGCTTGCTGGAAGACTTCGCTGTTCTTCTTGAGGGTCTTGGACTGAGCCCACGCAGTGGTTGCGGCCTGTTGCAAACAAAACTGCGTCATCTTATCGAGATAGAGCCTCGTTTCTCGAGAGTTCTTTTTAACCTCATTTATTTTGTCGTTTAAGCTACAAATCGTGTTGTTTAAATTTAAGTTATCTTGTTTCAAAAGAAAATTGTCGTAATACCTTCCATTTTCAGCCAAGAGAATTTGTTTTAGACAAAGTAGCATGCCTTCGCTCCCCTTGAACCCGTGCATCACCTTCTCGAAGGCTTGTTGTGCCATGTGGCGGCACTTCTGTATGTGTTTAAGGGCCTCGGTGTTGCTGTCCTCCTGATCCTCCGGATGTTTTATCTTCTGCAAGGTTGTCATACGTGTTGCCATCGCTTGGTAAGGCTCGTGCCCCTCTGTCTCGGGCTCAGGGAGAAGCTGTTGAATGATTCTTAACTTTTCAACAGCTTTGGTTAGAACAATACAAACACTATATTCTTCTACTTTTTCTAACTTCATCACGGAATCTTGGGTTAAATATTTTCGTAAACGTGTTTCTTTACGAAACTCTCTGGTATGGGGCATTTTGATATTTTTCTCCTTAAAAGTTTGTTTCTAAAAGCAATAATATGTAGCAGGTAAAAAGTATGAGTTTTATAATATGTATGTAGCAGGTAAAAAGGATGAGTTTTAAACAATAATATTTACCTATGAAATATTTTTATAAATGACATCACCTGTTTTATGTTTCAATAACCCTTGAAGTTAAATATAGTCTGGTAAGGCAATTTTTATTACCTAAAGTCTTTTGTAATATTTAAACTGCATTTAACGATCGAGGTGTCAGTCAAAACAGAATTATAGTTGTATGCAATAGTTTCAGACTTTTTATTGTTGGCTCAAAGATCATTTTTGGAATGATTGAAAATTAATTGCTTACTAAACTAGCTTTTTAAACAGTATAATAACAATTCCAAATTATGAAATCTTGGTTCAGTTTGGCAGGCAATTCTACAAGACAGATTTGCGTTATTATTTCTCTTTTTTATTATATGTATTTCTAGATATATCATTATGTATCTAAACTATATTTCCTCTTATCAAGACTCCATCCCACTGGCCCTCACAGTCTCCATTTCAGTCTTGGAGATATTTGATACTGATCACATAATTTCTTATATTCATATAATCATTGGGTTTCCTACGGAATGTAGCAAATGTACAACTTATTTTGTTCCAGGGCGGGTAAGTTTATGTGAATGTAGATTGTCTGGGAGGACTTTTCTTCTTATATTTAAGAAGCGAAACCAATCAACCCTCAAGCCAAACCTCTACATCCAGAAATAACAAATTTTGCTTTAATACTCTTTCCAATAACAAGGGATTTTAATAAATTCCCATAGCACTTCACCCCCACACCCGTGGTTTGTAACCAATCACGTTTACAAAAGAATATCCTCCACCTCCACCTTATCTTTGTTTATATGGTGATTGTTTGGGCCACCATCCCATCAAGGCTAACTCATTTTGGTCTTTTGAGGGTGCCAAAGGGAGGACTTTAAGATAACTTCTTAAAATAAGCTAATATCGTAGTTAATACAGTAGTATATCTGAGGAAAGATCCATGATAACATTTCGTTTTGATGTTTTTAAATGACTAAAACACCATTCATTCAAATGAGTGCCTAGGTTGGTCCTAACTGCTCAGAATATATATATATATAAAGATAATTTATTTATAAAATAAATTAACAATCTTCCCACCGGTGTAAGTTTATCACAAAGAATACAAATAGTTTAAACCCTTGGGAGCAGCAGGAGAGATGACAGTTGGGCTCCAGCCAATATTAAAACTCCGCACTGTTACTGTTCCTATTTTGACATACAAAAATATCAATTGAGTATGATCATTGACTATACACCTGTACCTGAACAGGTGTATAGTCAATGGTATTATGCTGTCCAGCTGGTGTGCAGTTTAGCAACACAGCATGTTTGCTATTGGCTAATTTCTGTTGATAGCCCTGTAAACCACACCTTCAACTGTCTTCTCTCCTGATTGTGAGAATATATAAATTGTTTCTTGATAGGATTGAAGAATGTTATACTGCTTTCACTGTGTTTGTATTTAATTTTTGTTGGTAAAATTTACACCTTTAAAAAATGTCAAGTTTAAGTTTTCAAGTTTAAACTTTTTGTTTGTTGGTCAGCTAAAAATCTATTACAAAATTTTGTATTGTTCCTCTAAAACACATTGACTTTTCACTCACCAGTTTTAGAGTCAATTAATTGATTCTTCAGATGTGAAAGTCATAATGAACATTAGCAGCAGCTCTTTCATGCTAGTCTCCATATATATTTAACAACGGGGTGGAGTTAAGACAGTCATTTTTTGGCTTCGCTATCAACTGGTGTCGTGCTTCCAACCTTAACTACTGGGAAGGTCTCGCTCACACCGTTTGGATATAACTTTTACAAGTTCTGAAGAAGGTAATTTTTCGATTGCTCAACTTTAGTTAACATTAATTTATAAGTAGTACAAAATGAAATATAGTGATAGAAGATAATACCGGTGGTACAATTTTAAATAGGCTCTAGATTAAAATTTAATTTGTTTCAATAAATTTAATTTTTTTGAAACTTCATTGCCAATTCTATGTAGGCGCGGAAGACCATTAAAATAATCCAAATTTGTTCCATGATTTGTAAAAGGATATGTAATTCTTGAATTTAGAGAATATTTAGAATTAGACTTGCATGTTATAACTGGAAATTGTATAAAACAATTAAAAAGAAAAGAGAAAAAGAGTGAATTTATTTCTGATTTTTATTTTTTATAAATTTACCATCTCTTCTATTTATTGAATCGGTACACCGTAAAACTAAAACCAATATTTGGACCAAAGATTCCTCCATAACCATCTCATATTCCATTCTACACAGAAAAATTCCTGCAAGGTTAAAATAAATTGATTTCTCGGTTCAAACAAATAATTAAATTGTGTAGTGTAAAAGATATTTTTCTCCTTGAAAGTTTGTTTCTAAAGGCAATAATATGTAGCAGGTAAAAAGTATGTAGCAGGTAATTAAACGCACCTACATTTTCATGTTTTTATATATTTTCATTATATAGGCCTACACAATTTCATTTGAATTCATGAAATACAGTTGCTAGCTTCGATCCTAAGTGTTACCAAAGCGAGTTGTCTGTAAGTTTTGTTCCTAATAGCGCAAAGTGCAAGTTCAGTTTAAGCCATGAATATCAGACTTCACCTGGTTCAGATCTTGCCTTCAATTTAATTACATTACCTCAAAATATGAAGCTGGTAATGACAAATTTATCCGTCAAACCGAAAACTAAAATTGTAAAAGAAAACTGCTCAGTTGTTTACATTTGAACATTATTTACTCAACAGGTGAACCCATTGTGTTCTGAGTTTTTTTTATGGCTTTCACATGACACCACATCGCTGAAGAAGTTTGATTGTGATGTATGTTAAACAATTATATGAAGAATTGGCACACTCACTTAAAGCCATTGGTTATCCTCACTTGAAGCATCTTATCATAAGAAGCCTCATCGTAGGTGAGAGTGGAGGGGATCATTATATATTCACATTCCCAAAAACATTGTATGTACAGGCTTGAACAACTAATTAATTTCACAGTTCATCTTTATACAAAACTAGTAGAATGTACCCGTTCTTTGCACGGATTAGAAAGATAAGTTAGCTTGAAACAGCTGTTCTTGCTTCTGCTCTTTAAGCTGTCAAATGGAAGTATCCACAGCTGTCCGCATTACAGTTTACTTTCTTCTGAAATGTAAACATTGAAACTACGGACGTTCATGGGGTCTAGCCTGAGGGGATTTTAAGGAAGTGAATAGGCCTATGTGTTGCATGGGTTCAAGATCTACCTTTGTGTAAAGTTTCAGCCGAGTCGGTTCAGTAGTTTTTGCGTTTACCCAGAACATCAGACAGACAGACAGACAGACAGACGGACAGACAGACAGACAGACAGATAGACAGACAAACAGACAGACAGACAGAAACCAACTTTTCTTTATAATAGTATATTATATTATGGATAGATTCTGAAAGCGAAATTCTTAAGTCAAAATTGTTGGAGTTTGGCTAATTGCAGGATGACGGGAACAGCTCAAATTAAAGGTCTATATGCCAGGGTCTCGGGAAAAATAGCAGTATACCTAAAGTTACCAACAAACGAGAAATAACGTAAAACATCTTCCATAAGGCATGGGGATTTAAAAACATCTGCTTTGTTTACATTAAAACCTGTGATTAAGTGTCTACTTTGTTTACGAACTGACATGTGTTTCCACTTATATTGTTTTACTTTGCTCAACATGTAAAGAGTAAATACCCCCGTCGCAGCAAACCTAATACTCAGCAAATTTCCAATGGAGATATAAATGTCTTAATACTCCATAAAGCCACTGACCAAGTTTCATAAAAATATATTCACAAATAAGCGGTATATACAATTTTAAGTATTCTCCATAAGAATAACATTGGGGCTGAGTACGCAGGTTTGCTGCAACAAGGAACAAAAAAAATGGGCTTTTATGCTAATATCAATATAACTCAACTAGGTGAAGTCGTATACCAGTTTTTATTAATTTATGTTCATAATCAAGGGAGACAGCAATTTAATTATCCTCCATAAGAGTACGCAGGTTTGCTGATACGGGAGCCTTTTGCAAAAAATTTTTTTTGAGTAAATATCAATAGACTACAACCAGGTGAAGCCTTATACCAAATTTTGTCAGTATAAGTTCATAAATAAGCGAGTTATAAAAGTTTTCCTTTACTCCATAAGAATAACATTTGACAACGTTTAGCACTTTCAATATCTCGGTAACCAATTTACGTAGAGGAATGATCAAAATACCAAATTGTGTGTTTTTTTAAGCTAAATCCATTGGTAAAAACCAATATTTGACTTTTTCAAAAATTGTATGTACAAAATTTTAAAAAACCATTTTTGGCGTACCGTACAAAACCCCCCAAAATACCCCTTCGGATGGAGCGAGAGTAAAGATGTATCTCACACTAGTCTTTTCCGATCCCCAAAATGGGTACAGCGTAAACGAGATGAGGATAAAAGCAACTGTAGTAAGCTGTGAGCAGTACATCAGAATTAGTGTAAAATTATAACTTCCATATTCCATAAATTATCGAACTGAGTTTACCAGCCAATTTACTGATGTGGTCAGAAAAACTTAATTTTGAATTAATTAAAAGACCGAGAAAATTTACTGTATCAGTGGATGAAATGTGATTAAGTGTCTACTTTGATTACGAACTGACATGTGTTGTATTTACCTCAGCATGTTAGGAGTAAAAAACTCAGATGTGGCAGAGTATTGGAACAAGGTTCGGGGCTTTGGCCCCTTCAAGCCACTAGTACATAAATATTTAAGTATGGGTACCTTAACCCTTTGCCATCGGAATGGATATTTGCCACTACTCCTCAGCAATCACGCGGCCAGCTCTACTGGCCACCACCATTAGCGTGTGGAAATCACATTTTTTCCACAGCAGTTGTCCTTTGCGATCGGACGGCCAGCGGTGCTGGCCAACATGAAATCCAACGAAAGCTTGGGCGTCCAACAGGTCTGGCCGACAACAATGTTTTCATTTGTAATATTCCAACTGTGGTATGATGCCTGTAGAGTGCTGCAACCTAGTGAGGAATTGTTGAACTAAATGATCAGTGACTGACTGATTTGACTTTTAAAACATGTAAACAGTCCTAAAAATGCTAGTGCATAAAAGTATATTTTACTTGAAAACCAAGTGTTTTAAAAAGCTAAATGTGTTAAAAATGTGAAATTTTGTTTCATATGGACATTTGTAAGTAATAAGTTAATTACCAGGACAACAAGTTATTGAGAAATAATTAATTGAAATTCACTCACCTAAGTGGTAGCTCTAAGACACCTGGTTCACATGGTCCAAAGTAAACTGCTTTAATTA
This sequence comes from Allygus modestus, assembly GCA_963675035.1. Taxonomy (NCBI): domain Eukaryota; kingdom Metazoa; phylum Arthropoda; class Insecta; order Hemiptera; family Cicadellidae; genus Allygus; species Allygus modestus. Next base: position 127,826,639 of record OY776114.1, on the reverse strand, counting down.
TTTTGAAAGTACCACTAACTGTAAATATTGTGCTGCAATAGTTATTTTATTTATAAATCTTGTTTTAGAAGATTTTTTTACTCAGAAACTTTAACAGAGTGTGAACTATTATCTAGAGAATACGCAAATGAAAGTGACCACCGGACTCAAACCTCTGGGCTGTTACGTAACTAAGACAAGATAACCTGAACAGGTTTGTCAGAAGCCACAGCAAGCCAACATCAACATATTTGGGCGACTCCTTATCAGCTGAATTGTTTCACCAGAGGACACAACATTACATTAAACAATTTTGCTCTTCAATCTTCTTTTTTAGCGAATTTCCCCTATAGGGAAGAAGCTATTACCATAGGTGGCATGGTAAGACTTAAGCTCGAGACCATGATAACTTTTTGTTCTGAGGTCCCCAGATGCCAAAAACACTATTCGTTCAAATTTATATATATATATGTGTGTGTCCGTTACCGCGATAACTTTTGAAAGAAGCATCCGATTTTGATGAAATTTGGCAAAAATGTGGAGAGTAACATTTATGACTTTAAGTTCGAAAACCAGATTGATCGGTTTATGGGAAGGTGGTTTTATGGGGGTTTAAAATTTTCCAAAAACAAGTTTTTTAACTTTTTACCCTAAAATTTTAAAAACACTAGATTTTGGTTATAGCCATTTTGTAGAGCTTAAAAAAACGAACAATTTAGTATTTTGAATCATTAAGCTAGGTTTAGTGGTTGTGGAGAAAAGTAAAAAAATGTATCCATAAAATTTCCCATGTTAATCTTGTGGGAATACGGTTTTTAGATTTTCCTCAGATAATTTCACTAAAAACTCCACATTTCTTTCTACCAATCAGTTTAGCTCTACAAAACAATCATTTTGGCGTTTTAATTGTTGTTTTACGTCCAACCGTTGCAGTGATATTCAAAGTACTAAACACAGTACGTTGTCCAATGTTATCCTTATGGAGAATAAATAAAATGTTATATTTTGATTATTTATGTATGTATATTGATGAAACTTGGTATGTGGCTTCAACTAGTTGTGGTATATTGATAATAGCACAAAAAGAGTTTTTTGTTGATTTTTCCCGGTAGCAGCAAACCTGCATACTCGGCCCCCATGTTATTCATATGGAGATTAAGTAAAGTTGTATATCTCCCTTAGTTATGAACCTAAATTAATAAAACTTGGTATGTAGCTTCACCTGGTTGAGTTATATTGATAATTGCAAAAAAAATATATCTTATCTTCCTTGTTGCAGCAAACCTGCGTACTCATTTATAATGTTATTCTTATGGAGAATAAATAAAATGCTATATATCACTTAATGAATATATTTTTGTGAAACTTGGTAAGTGGCTCTAGGTAGTAGTGATACCCATATATTTGCATTGGAAATTCGCTGAGTACGCAGGTTTGCTGCGACGGGGGTATTTTATATATATACTTCCACAACTGGAAGTATAACTTAACCAGTTCCACAACTGGAATAACTTAATATTTTAGTTATTAAGATAATTTAAGCAGGACTTTTTATTTTTTGTCGTAAGAAAATTGATTTTCTTTGCTTTTGTTTATAGCTATATATAATTAAGAATTATTTTTCTAGCAAATTACTCTAACAAATTGAATATAGTAAAATATTATTACTAGTAACTCAAAATATGTAAGTCAATATATTTTTGGTGTATGAGTGATTTAAGTTTGAAATTATCATTGTTTTTGAAGATTTAACTAAATAAATTGAGAAAATAATGTGGCATAAAAATTAGTGTGTAGTTACAACAACACAGTACTACGGTAATACAACTACGTTTTAATTTTAAGCTTCAAACAAAGCAGCAAGCTATTTATCAAGTCTTTTCTTGATATGTTGTAGGAATAGATGTAAATAATAGTTTAACTTAACAGCCTTCTGACAAACTATTTTCCTTGTGTATTGAGTTTCATATTTTGCTGTATTTATAGTTACATTTTTGTGAATCACCCAAGCTTTTCAATTTTCAATTTTTTATTTTTTTTTTATTTGGAATGGATAACAAAACAGTTTGATATCTAAAGGATGATCAAGAAAAGAAGTAATAAGGAAAACAGGAGCAAGTGCAGGGAGGACAGATGTGTATTTTTACTCTCCAAAAGGAAAGTTACTGCGTCAAAAGCAGAACTAACAAGGTACATTAAACAAAACGACACATCAGTTAAAATCAAAGAGTTTAACTTAATACCCTTAATTCCAGTATGCTCAGCTCTACTTCAGATTTGATATCAACAAATAGCAGTGAGAACCTTTAGTACCAACAGTACCAGCATTGATATTACAGTGAGGAAAATACATCAGATGAAGGCAAAGATTTAAATCAGGCTAACCTCCACTCAAACGCAAATAATCAGTGACTATAATAGTACCATATTATCTGAGGAACTTCTCAGCAGAAACCATCTTACAGATCAATCTATGCGCCAGTATTTTGATTTATAAGCAACAGGTTTTTATCTGCTAAGTCATGTCTTATTCTAAACCCTTTAATAAGCCACGCCATACAAAGTGTAGATGATTTCTCCCACTTTTTGGAGCCACTAGATCTTCACAGCCAAAACATAATAATCATTCCTATAAATTATGCAGTCATAAACTCCTTTGAAGGGGGTCATTGGAGCATACTAGCTTGTGTAGAGCAACAAATGAATAAATTAAATGTTCTATTACGACTCCTTATCAAATGCAAATTTGACACATGCCCAAATTATCGCTGAGAAAATCTGCTTATATCTAGAGATACCGTCTTGCAAATTCACAGGCATTGACTGTCCTAGACAAATAAATCTCTACGACTGTGGGACTTACATTTTCTCTTTTGTTGACAACTTATTATTCAACCTCATGAAAGATGAAGTTTTGGATTTTGACATCATTGGTAATGTGGTTATGAATGAAGCAGATCTTATAAAAAAAGATCAGTATTGGCCTACATACTGAGAAATCATATATTTATGACACAAGAGTTATTGTACAGTGTAATAACCGAACATCAGGGGGTGACTAATCCACCATTAAAACATGGTAAAGCAATTCACAATCAAGAGGTAAAACAAGTTGAAGAAGAAACAGTTACTGATGACATAACACAGTCAGACAAAACTTCAAATGGAAATGAAGAATGAAAAACAATACAAAATAAAAAATCAAAAAAGCACATAAAAGGAAATAAAATTAAAATTGTTAATAGTAGTGAACCAGAGGTGCAATAAAAATTTAATAAAATTGTAAAACATCCTGAAAATGTGTACATCTACGCAGACAGCCGGGAGGAATCAGCACAAGATACTGAACAATAACCTCCACAATAACTGCAAACTATTTGTGAATACCAATCCAGGAGCACCTGTAGAATACATTTTTGAAAATTCAAATGAAAGTATTAGGAAATGATGTTGCAGTTATGATTGCAGGAGCTCATAACATTGAAAACATGTTAAATATCAATCAAACCCAGCAAAGAAAATTCCTGATGACTTTGAGAGTTTTATGGAAAAACATAACCATACAAACGTCATTTTAGTCCCTCTGTTTCACAGGTTTGATCTTTCTCCTCGGGATCCCATAAACAGAGAAGTACACAGAGTCAACTACAATCTAAGACTCAAGAAGGTGAAAATGGTTGATTGCTCAAGACTACGAAGGCTAAATTTCACAAGACATGGCTAACATCTGATCCGAACAGGCAAACAACTGTTATGTGAACAGATAGCTAAAGCATTGGAAATGAATGGCCTTTAAGTTAGCATCCAAGAATCTTATGAAAATGGAGGGATTAGGGTTGTTGAATCAGATATGATAGAAGTGTTTCATAAATATGGTAGATCAGAGAATATGGCTTTTTGCCACTGCATCTCTGCTGACTTCACATGAGATAGACATATGAGTGCAGGCATTGCCGTCAAGTTTACCTGGTTCCAGAGACTATTGTGACAAGCATGTGACGTTACAAGAAACATCCAGAGGGTCAGTTTACAGCCTGGTAACAAAATCTCAGTATTTTTCCAAGCCTGATAGAGATGATTACAATAAGGCATTCAAAGAGCTTACTGGGGACTTCAGGAATAGAAACTTAAAAAAGCTAGTGTGTTCGCCGATGGGCTGCATTAGAGAAAACATTTTGCTAGACCTGTTTGCTTCAAATGTTGTCAACTTCCAGCGCAAAACAAATGCAGGAATCACCATAGTAACTTACAATCAAATATCCCACAGAGTGCTAAGAAATGGACTGCCACACGAGGTTTTTGTAAAACAACTAAGAGCTGCAATATCTGCTGAATATAAAAGGCAAACTTGGAACACCTTTAGTTCCGTTCAAGATTTTTCAATGGAGAGCTATACATGTCCTCAGACCAACACCATCAAGACATCAACACCACCAGCTAAAACCAACACCACAACCCCCTATCAAGAGAATGTAAATGTACTTCAGTCTGAAATGTCTGACTCTTTCCCACAATTGTATTCTCCTAATAGCATAAGTAGTATGGGATCTAACAAAAATAGTAATGTAATTAATTTAAACTTTTTAGAAAATAACAATGCCACATTAACCTAGAAATTGTAGAATCAAATACTTGTACACGTCAAACTGATGTGAGACAAACCTTAATTAACAAACCGCAAAAGAATTTACCCAAAATATCTCCAAACATGAAGTTAAAACGCAACATTACTTTATTCCATCAAAATATAGAAAATATATCCTCTAGAATGGAACCTTTGATTGTCACAATTGATGAGTTAAATCCAGACATAATTATTTAACTGAACATAGTTTAAAAAATAATGAGATTGAAAGATTAAATTTGGAGAATTTTCAAATAAATGCTTATTTTTGTAGAGAAACCTTAAAAAAGGGGGAGTACTAATTTGATCTAGGCCTTTTTTAAATCCAAAAAAATCACACTGCCAAATTTAAATGATTTGCTTGAGGAAAAACAATTTCAATTTTGTGCATGTAAATTTTCTTTTGGTAGTTACAATTTCATCCTGGTTGGTGTGATAGATCGCCTTCCTCAAATACCCTAGAATTTCTGAATGGACTTAGTATTCTTATTTGCTTTTTGCAAAATGCAAAGATTTAATAATAATGGGTGACATTAATATAAATGTTTTAACTGATGACAAAGGGAAAAGTGATTTGGTAAATGTTTTAAGGAGCAATGGTTTGTCTTACTTAGTTGATTTCCCAACAAGAATAGTAGGTAACTCAAGATCTGCAAAAGATAATGTTTTGACCAATATTCAGAGTAATTACATAAAAGCAGGAGTTATTACTCTTTTATCAGATCATGATGGCCAAATTGTACGTCATATATATATTAGGGATAAAATAACTAAGACAGTTAATAAGATTCACAAAAAAGGGAGTTTTATAGGGAAAATGTGAAACTTTTCATATAATTATTGCAAAGAGGCATCAGGTATATTTAGCAGAAGTAAAAGATAAATACAATGTATTTTTCAACATTTTAAAATATTACTTTGATTTGGTATTTACATACAAAAATGTTAAGACAATAATTAATAAATGTAAATGGACGACAGAAACAATAAAACAAGAAAAATTTGCCTAAATCATGTTAAGGGGATACGCCACTATCTCCAACTTTTTTTTTATTTTTAGAATTTCCTCTACTTAGTTAGTATATTCTGTTTATACTTCACTAAATTAGAGGATTTATGCCCAAAAATGTGGCATTTTAAAATTATTTTATTATTTTATATGGGTTTTTAGTTTTTTTTTTGTTAAAATTTTTAAACATTCGGTTTCTTGAATAACTTTTTTTCTACTGAACCAAATGAGGTATTATGATTATATCCTGATTCAGGATGAAAAGATGAAACTTTCTGTGTATAACTGTTATGGTAACTCAAAGTACAACAATGCTAGGGGACTTTATATTCATAATATAAAAAATGCTGAAAATTTTTTCAAAATTATTTTTTAAACCCTGATATTTTTAGTAAATATGATGCTATTATGTTCTCTATACACACAAACCTTTATTACTATATTGAAAAGACCTGGTAAAAATTTAAAGCCAATAGGTACAGTACTTTTGGATTTATTCAAACTAATGTATAATAAAAACCTGAAAAACACAAAGTTGAAATAAACGCGTTTAAAGTTTACAAAAGAGTCTGCTCACATCAGAACTCGCCTGCACCATATGATATGCCTTATAATATAATAATATAATTCCTTTGCACACACTTGGATACTGTATTACTAATTGTTTACTAAAACAACAAACATAACCTCAAAGCAATAATAATAAACAATAACTGCACAACAGCAGATGACAAGACAACAATGCTGCAAACACAGTGGCAGTAATGTATCAGCTGATTAGCAGAACTAAAATTCCCATTACTGGATTGGTAGAGCTAAATTTCCCACTATTACTATAGACAATGTACTTGTTTTTTACAAAATAAATGTGATTTATACCTTGCCAGTCCAAAATTATCATTATCATAACAAATAAACGTGTAAATATCAAGATCTCTTAGTAATAGTCCAAAATTGCTGTAATTCGCTCAGCGCAATGTTTTATTCATTTTTTTTTATTGGAAGGAGTTGTCAGATTGGCAAAAAAATTTAGGAAAATGTTCACAATTAAATGTACTTTTAGAAAATACAACTTTTGGAAAATGTCAAAAAATTCAAAAATATGGCCCGGAGATAGTGGCGTATCCCCAAAGAAAAATTTGCCTAAATCATGTTAAGTAAAATGGCTCGATTATGTAAAAATAAGAAATTAGCTAATGAAGTTAAAAATAGGAATAGGCTGTTATGGTCTAATATAAGTAAAGCTAAACAAGAATTTTATAACAATAAAATTAAAAATTCCAGTAACGTGACCAAAACTGCTTGGGGTGTCATAAATTCAGAAGTAGGAAACAATTCAAAACAAAAAAGGAAGAAATTGTTTTAAAAGAAAAAAACAACCTATTCTGATCCAGTAGAAGTAAGCAATGTATTAAACAAATATTTTATAATAATGTAGAAGACATGATGAAAAAAAGGCGGTGTCATGTTCTCATTCTCTAAATTACCACAATGACAGACCGGAGAGCAAGAACATTAATGGGGTTTTCCGTCTCTTGCCAACTAATAAGGAAGAAATAGTAGATACAATTACATCATTGCATAATAAAAACTCATGTGGGTTTGATGAGATACCTACAACAATTATAAAGGCAGCAAAAATAGAGCTTTCACAAATCTTGTGTCATTTAATCAATTCTTGTTTCATTTCTGGAGTTTTTCCTAACAAACTCAAAATTTCTAAGGTCATACCCATACATAAAGCAGGAATCACTCAAGAACCTTCAAATCACCGCCCAATATCAATTTTGCCTTCGATATAACAATTTTTTGAAAAAATAGTTCACAAAAGGCTATATAATTATTTAGAAGAACAGTCACTACTAAATAACATTCATCATAGTTTTAGAAAAGGAAAATCAGTGCTAACAGCAACAACTTTTTTATATTCTATCATTCATTCAATTGATAAAGGGGAAAAACTTGCTGGAATCTTTATGGGCTTATCAAAGGCTTTTGATAGTGTTGACAATATACTGTTGCAAAAACTTTTCAAAATTGGGGTGAAAGGGGTATCTCAAATTTGGTTTAAATCGTACCTAACAGATCGTTATCAGTTTGTAGAAATCACAAAAAAATTTGAATCAAGGCGAAGTAATGAAAATCAAATCAAATTACTTGACAATTAAATACGGTACCACAAGGTTCTATATTGGATCCTTTATTGTTTCTTTGTTATGTGAATGATATTTCTGATTCGCTAAATGATTGCCACAACAACCTATTGACACTATATGCAGATGATGCAAACCTAAAAGTATCAGGAAAGACTGTAAATGAATTGGAGTGTGAGGCTTTTACCAAATTAGCAAACCTAAACTCATATTTTAATTCTAATAATATGTTTTTAAACACGAATAAAACAAAATTTATTACTTTTTCAACTAGACAGAACAGTAATCCAATTGAACCGATTATAAAAATCAATTTTAATACAGTACAAGAGGTTTGTGAGACCAATTTTTTGGGTTTTAAAACTGACAATTTTTTAAGTTGGGATGCACATGTACATTTTATTTTGAGAAAATTAAGTTCAGGTCTTTATGCCTTAAAGCAAATGTCATATTTGTGTAGTATTTCAGTTTTAAAAACAATTTATCATTTTTACATTCAATCTCACATTTAATTTGGAATAACTATTTATGGATCAACAAGCAAGAAAAACATGGACAAAATATTAAAAATGCAGAAAAAAGCAATAAGAATTATATTAAAATTGAAAAGTGAAATCAGTGTTAACGATGAATTTAGTAATTTGGGAATATTAACAGTACATGGTTTATATATATATGAGCTAATTTTGTATGTAAAGACCAATGTTAGTGAAACAAAAAAACTGAGCCTCATGTCTATAATACTTGAAGAAAATTCGAAATGATTAGAAATCACCACAGATTAGAATTATATCAACAAAACTCATCTTATATCGGAAATAAGTTTCTGGGTAAACTACCAAGCTTATTAAAGAATGAACCGAACCAGACCACTTGAAATAAAGATAAAACAATACATTGTGGGATTGAGGCTGTTCTCCATTGAGGAATATTTAAATATGTAAATACTCTGGAATAATGGAGTGGAATTGGAATTAGTGTATTTACTACAGGGTGAGGCAATGAGAACGCCACAATTTGTTTTAGCTGTCACATGTTAATTGTTGCAACAATGAATGATCAGCTGTTCTTATAACCAAAATTACACTATGCCATTTTAGTAAACATGGCACTTTGGAGTCCTGAACATCGTGCTTTTGCTGTTGAAACTTTTTTTAAGAATAGTGATTCTTTTGTAAAAACTCAGAGATTGTTTAGAACACATTTCAACGTTGGACGACATGGTGCTGTTCCAGATCGGAAAACGATCAAGAACTGGGTAAAATTATTTAGAAGTACGGCGTCAACACAAAAAATAATTGGTGGAAGCCGCAAGACTGTACGTACAACACCAGCCAATGTGGAAAGAGTGCGAGTCACTGTAACCCGAAGTCCAAAGAGGTCCGCCAGGAAACAAGCGTTGGCACTTCAGATTTCCAACAGATCTCTACGAAGAATTTTGCACCAAGATCTTCATTTCCATCCTTACAAGATTCAAGTTGTACAAGAACTTAAAGCACCAGACTACAACCGAAAAATAATGTTTTGTGATAAAATACTGACAATCAAAAATCAATTGCCAAATTTGTCGGACATGAAGCACATTCGGTATGTCTGATGAAGCACATTTTTACCTTTCTGGCCATGTCAACAAACATAATATGCGGTACTGGAGTGCTGATAATCCTAAAGACCTTCATCCTAAGCCTTTACACAGCCCTAAAGTTGTCACTTTAGGGCTGTGTAAAGGCTTACCAGCCCTAAACAGACTGTCGTCTGGTGTGCAGTTTCGACCGAGAGAATTTTTGGACCCTACTTCTTTGAAGATAATGATGGGAACTCAGTAACCGTGAATTCAGATCGATATGTGGACATGTTAAATAACTTTTTTATTCCACATTTGGAAATCGACACAGAGCAGCTCTACTTCCAGCAGGATGGAGCCACTGCACACACAGCCGATAACTCCATGACTGCACTCAGAAAGTCATTTGAAGGTCGTTTGATTTCAAGATTCGGTGACATACCCTGGCCAGCTCGATCACCAGATTTATCTGTCTGTGATTTCTTTCTATGGGGCTATTTAAAGTTGAAGGTTTTTCAAAGTCGTCCCAGAGATTTGCTTTAACTGAAGCAAAGAATCGCCGAGGAAGTTCAAGCGATTCCTCAAAAAATGCTGGAACGAGTATTCGACAGTTTTTTCAAGCGACTCGAGGAATGTCAATGCGTTCAAGGTCGTCACTTAAAGGATGTAGTTTTCAAGAAATGAACAAATAACTTTATCAAGTTAAAATGGCATAAGATAACCTTTGATTTAATGTGCTATTTAGGTGCATAGTTTAAATAGTATTAAATTTGTGTTATTTATAAATTGTGGTGTTCTCATTGCCTCACCCTGTATGTAGTGTGTTATTTAATTTTAAACAATACTTGATATAGGACCTACATAATATATTGTACTGACACTATTTAATGTATTCATGTACATAAAAGATGAATAAAGAGATTTTGAACTGAAGTGAAAAGAATTCCGAGCTGCCGGGAGTGAGTCGCCATGATGAATGCCGAGGTGATGCGGAGTGGGATGTGGCCAGTACAGCTGGCCGTCCGACCGTCGAAACTAAAAATTCTGACTGGCTGCCGACTGTGTTGTGGCCAATCCTGCTGGCCTTCCGATCACAAAGGGTTGATAATTTTTTTGGTCGCTCCCAATTTTAGAATAGAAATTAGCGTTATGTCTCTTATACTTCTCCTTGGTACTGTTTCACGAGCTCGTCTTTACCTCTCAAACGTCAAAATTAGTATATTTGTTTGTAAACAAACTAAACAATGGGATAATATTCCACCCGTAAAATATTCCATTGACCAGTAAATCCTTAGAACTTTCTAATTACTTAGAGACTAAGTGGTAACTCGATCTGTGTTTAGTGAGAAGCATTATTAGAAATATCTTTTCCATAATCGTATCTCATCTTAGGTGGTTGTGAATGTAATCTCTATACTTCAAGTAGAATAATACATCTACCTATAGTTTCATAATGATGTGAGTCTACAATAAACATGGCAAGAAAAACAACATTTTATTTATTACTTGTATTTTATTTTTATCAACAATATTACATATATGATAAAAAATAAAAGTTGTAGCATGTACATTTACAAGCTTATCTGAAATATACACAAATTTACAAATATAAAACAAATAAAATCTGTTTTTACCAAACAATAAATGAATATATATTGCATACGTATCTTTTGTACCTTCAGTCAAAACAATAAGTTAACACATTGTATTTCTAAAAATACATTTATAATTTACAGATTTTTGTTAAAACTGATGATCACAGATTAAAAAGACAGAACATAAGTTTTTGATAAAATCTCATAGGAATGGAACAACTAAAACTTAAAACTAAAATCGTAAAAGATTTATATTCCTTAATATTATTCTCGTGCTCAGCAGTAATATAGGATTCAACAGAGTTTTTGCAGGAATAAAATTAACATAAAATGTAGCTTGACCAAGTTATAGGCACTAGAAACCTAAAAATACACTTTTTTAAAAACATAAAGAAAATAAATTGTAAATTTAACATGGTAATTGAAAAAAAATATATTTTGAGATAAAATAATCCCTGTAGCAAATGAGTGGTGACAAAAACTCATCTGGTGAAACATATATTTACCGACATCAAAGAAAGCAACTGCACAATAGGAACGTTTTACGCTGCTACAATAAGCATGTGCAGTAAAACTTAGCAATAAAGTATGCAGTAAAACTTAGCAATAAAGTATAAGGGGAAACTTTGAAATTATACTTCAAAACTAAGATTTAAAAAAATAAGAGTAACTACAAGAAGAAAACTTTACCAAAGTTAAACTGTTAAACAGTCACTGATTGATCTTAATTTTTAACGATAGACAAGTACTTGTGCATCAGAGGAATACAACACTATTACTGTAGCATAAATGAAGGATTTCAGACAAATTACAGAATTTGGTTATTATAAACAAAGTTCACTTGGGAAAGGGTTTCACTCGGCTGGAGCAGTGCCCGACCAAGGTTCGTAGAGCTTTCAGACCAGGTGTGCTTATTTACATAAGAGTAATGTTCGCAGCAAAGATGTCTTACGAGGGCGTCCAGCTGATTCATAAATCAACATCATACCATAAAGTGTTCCCAACCTTAATGGTATAATAATGGTAGAGCTATTTTTAAATTGTCACTGGACATGCAGAAAGAAAATTTAAACCCTTAATCGATTAATCTAATAATACAAATAAATCAAAACAATATATTAGTTTCATAAAATAACAGCTTATCATAGAATGTAAGCAGTTAAACAATGTTAGTTATAATTCGAGCGCTTGCCTGACACTAGTTAAATGGCAAAACTTCGGCAGTACCGCAAACAGCCGAGAGTAAATTGTCTCTCATGGTGTCGCCGCCGGTAAACACGAGAGCTCACATATAGCTTGTATCAAGACCCGTTGCGAGCTCCGAGAAAAGATCTGTCTACGACCCTAACCAATTTCAATTACAACTACAACCAATTTCAATTTCAATTGGAAACATCGTCTTAACAGTGGGTTTCTGTCATTAATTATTATGTATATACCCGCGAGTTAAATTTAAACTTTTGCCTCTCCTCAATTGAAGTGTCAAAGTCACAGTTTTACAGTTAATTTTGAGTACAAAATATAAAAAACACAAACAAAATTATCTAAACTTAAAAAATGTATTTATGATTTAATTAAACAAAAGATTTTATGTGTGTTATGTTTAAATACGTTATGAAACGATTATCCATATATTTGTACACTAGGGTTTTTTTCCTCAGTCATAACTCGTTAACCGCTGGACGGATTTTAACGTTTGAGGTGTCAAATTAAAGGTATTTTTACATAGATTTGCCTAAACGTCTCAGAATTTAAAAAAGGGCATCACCTAAATACAGTAAAGGGCTGAATTTTCGGAACAGCGGCGCTGTCCGACGGCGGAAGTCTAAACTACATGTTGGTTGAAAGTACGTTGTTATCATCCGTTTTAATATCAGATGTTTTGTTATGTTTGTTTACAACAGAAGTAACCTTTCGTTGGGTACAGACATGCTCAGATTCGAGCAACAGGACAAATAGTTATAATTATTATTTAGAATTCCTAAGCAAGTTGTAATTCAATTAAATAAATTCATCATTGCATTTTTTACGACTGGTCCTTAAAAGATCCGTGGTTACAAAATGAAGTCAGAAAGCAAAACACTATTTGTCTAGAAAATGAAGATAGGACCGAGGCCTACCTTACCTGGTTGAACAAAATCCCTTTATAATAAATTTTTCCAAATAATAATGCTTTGTATAACTTTTTCAAGGAATACATGTTATTATGAACCTCAGTTTAATTAAACATATGGTTTTATAAACACTCCTTTATTTATGCTACAGTAAAACTGCCATAAAAACTAACTGGCGGTACACAATGTGTTAAAATCGCTTAGTGTAATTTTTCAAGCCTGACTAAATCAACTTATAATCAATAGAAAATGAATAACATGCTAATTTTATTTGAAGAATTTGTTAATCATCAAAAAAAATAAACTCTACAGAGACCATCAAATAATGTATTTACAACGTATTAATTCCTTCTCAATAACCAACGTAGGAAATATCAAATGAGATCAATCTTCGTTAAGCCTAAAACAGGGAAACAATTTCACAGTGGTGCCATTCTACTTCAATTTAAAACCGTGATAAATCTCAAACTACAACTCAAATCGTTCGATTCGGATGGAAACTGAAATAAAACTCTCTACTGTTACTAATACTCTACTACTATTACTATTTACAGAGATAAACATCATGTTTTATAAGCGGTTAGAAAGATAAAACGTATTTTCATATATACTATTTACAATTCACTGGACAATGTACATTCAGGCTAAACCTTGTTTCTCTTATTTACAATTATACACACACATAAGAAGTTTCAAAAGAAGAGTAGATGGCTGCATCTCTGTTTGGGACTAGATTGCACGACTTCATACAATGAAACTTACAACAACCACCTTTTGTTGTCCAACAAAAACAGACTTCAGGTCCAGAGACCTTCCTTCAGATATTGGTAGGGTCTTCTCAACCTTGTGAAGGGAGGGGAGGGTTTGAGAATGAGGGCCAATTGGATGCGTTGTTGCCAACCGCAAAGCAACACTAGTGTAGATAGTTGACAATCGCATAGGTAACTAGGGGTGTGCGAGTAGTGATTTTTTGAATAGTATTGAGTATGTTCGAGCAAGTATTTGACATCAGTTGGTAGTTTCACATAGTGTAAGGGGATTTGGATACTACTCCAGATTTGATAATCTAAACATAGTTTCTAACTAATACATGAGTAGCAATACACATTTTTGGCCAGTACAATCAAACTGGATTACGTATTGACAAAAAAAAAACACGGTTTGACATTTGTTTCCAGCCGATAAAACACGGTCCGGTTGTCATTTGGTCAATATCACCTGGCCCGGAGATCGTTTATAATCAATATTAGATGACGAAATTGTTAGTTATGGCCGATATTAAGTGGCCCAATCGCCACTTTTGCCGATTTCGCCATTTTCGGCCTTTATTACATGATCCAGTTTTAATTTTTGGCTGATATTTTGATTTCCGTCGTCATTTACGGCCGAAATTACGTGGTCCGGTCATCATTTTTGGCCGATTTTACGTGATGCGATCTCCTTTTACGGCCATTACTACGCAATTTGGCCGGTTGCGATCATCCGGAAATCGACGAGAAATACTCCCTCTAACTGTTGAGTATTTTTCAAAACTTCCGAGTCGAGTTTGAGTATTGAAATACTCGGCCGAAAACTAAGTTTCGAGTACTCGCACACCCTTATTGGTAAACTGGCAGTTGCCATGACGACCAGGTGACACACTACTTGAGTCACGGCCTCTCCTACACTTCCCCTCACGCCACTTCAGGTTAAGAAGTTCCTATTATATAAACAAATCATCTCTATATAAAAATAATCATGGATTTCAGAATCCTCTTTGATAACCTCTTATCAGTTTCCATTGGCAACTGAAGTGTGATAAAAACACTGATGGAATTCAAAATAAAACGTAAGTTTATAACTTAGAACAGTTACAACTCATAAATAAAAATGTCATATAATTACGATAAATTAGTAATAAAATGAATATTATGTACAACAACAAAAATAAACCGTAAGTAATCAAATAAATTACATGTTGATTACCAAAAACTTTTCTGACTTGCTGAGAATTAATCAAATTAAAATGCTATAATCAGCAACAACTATAAAATCCTGTTTATACATACAAAATAATGAATTTGGAATTCTTAAAAGTAATTATTTACACAGAGTACATACAGAAAATACAGGTAATTACAGTGAATATTTGAGCAGAAGTGAAAAGTAACAGATATATTTTGTCGACCCGTTTTCATTTCATGATAATTACAACAAGGCTGTGCCACTGACAAGAATTTTCAATTCAATTAAAGTACTTTTGCACATGCTTTACAAAATAAAAATATATATATGCTTTGTAGAAATAAACAAGAAATCTTAAATATTTTTAAAATGCTCCACTTAAGATTAGAAAAGAATCTTGAACATTTTAATGGCAGCCATTTTGTCAGCAATTTAAAGCATTTTAAAGCTTATGCAAATTCTATTTACATTTTGGGTCCACAGAGAGAAACTCAAAATAAATAACACAGCTCGTATAAACTTAAAGTATATCTCTTAATTTACAATATTTACATTAAGTCCTGGCCAGGTAGTCTTGATTCCTGGGCCTGAAACAAAAGTGAAACCAACTAATTCAATGTGGGTCTATACTGCAGTGGCAAAATACTTTTTTCATAATAAGGATAATTTTTGTCACAAATAATATATTGCAAAAGAAGTACATCTACAGGTATTTTTCTAGTTCTTTACCATTTAAGATCCATTAAATTTCCTGGCTTTAGGAGATTTACACAGCTTGACATACAGCATTTATTTTATTGTTTCCCCCCTGTTTAATGCCAAGGCTGGCTAACTGTATGAGTGATGTTACAACAACTTTCTGAGATCTGTGTCTGATAGCCTATGTAAATATATTGAACATTCAAATTTTGAAAGAGTCTAAGGTCTTATTCTCCCGGCCAGGGGGCGGATTGAATCAAGGGTTCAAATGTCATCCCAGCTGGTGGTTTTTATTTGTAACTCGTGGTGGTTCATTCGTCTGTGGCATAGCTGAAGGGGAGGGACCTTCATCACAGGGTGGACATTTTTCTGATGGGATAGGTGAATTTCTTTGAGTTGCACATCTGATCAGCTGTTTTGCTACTGTGTGTGTGTCCAACGGAAGCAAGAAGAACCAACACAATCTTATTCAGCAACATGTTAAACAATCTGACTCAACCAAACTATTGTACTAGCAGCTAAAAAAAGGTGCGAGCCACTGGAAGTGGTGACTTTGCCACCCGAAGGAAGCCGACCTCGCCCGGTGACAAACGAACTATCCGCAACAGGTGCTTTATTATGAGAAAACAATGTGTGTCTTACATTACCAGTGAAATGAAGTATTTTCAAATGTAAACAGAAGAAACCTACTTATATTCTATAAGATTACGCTACATTTACGAAAAAATTATAGTAAACTAACCTAACCTAACTTCGCAAAGCGCTGTATGGCGGCTCTTTTTTTTGTAACATATTACAAAAATGGGTTTGTGTAAAATATAACAAAAAAATGGTACCTCAAAAAGTAAGCACGAAAAGGTATAATTGAACCTGGGACCGCATGATCGTGAATCCAGTACCATATCCATTAGACTGCCCTAGCGTATCGAACTAAGTAAAAGTTACAATTCATCAAGCAGTAGACGGCGCTGTGATTTTAAAATTTGCCCCGGGTAGCGCTCGGTCTGATTTCAAAGTTTTACACTGACAGCGCTCACATAGGAAATGTCACCACTTCCAGTGGCTCGTGCCTTTTTTTAGCTGATAAGTTAATTATAAAAGACTCTACAGACAGGATATTGCACCTCCCACTCTCGTCTAGTGACAACATAAAACAGCTGTTGGTTTAGAGTCATTGATATCGCTTCATTTGTACTCAAATTAACATCAGTAGACATGGCGAAATGGCTCAGTGGTTATGTCGTCAGTTTGATACGATGGAGGTTTCGAGTTCGAGACTGCACATTATGGTTATCTTTTTAAAGATGACAAATTGTTAATTAATCACAATTTTCGTTTGTTTTAACCAAAATAATAATATGTTATGGTTTATTTTATTAATCGATGTATAGTTGATTACAATAATATCATCAATTTACAGGGCTTTGCTCTTATAAGCGACATAAAGGGCCCCAAATTCGGACCGGAGTGATAGCCTAGCTATAGTTTCCATTCTAAATTGAGCGTGACTTAAACTATGTTGGTAGATTACTTTTTAAAACTTAAAAAACGTAGTCATAACATAAGTAAATATTGAGAGTTCATTGTTCGGGTGTCATCGTAAAAATTCATGAACGTTCGGTTACGACGGAGTGGGGGGTGCGATTTCCTCTCTATAGAGTTTTGTGTAAAATTATTGGTAAATGCAAGTTTCTATGAAAACAATGAATTGATTCAATTTGTAACAAAAAATTAACTAGCGTCTAGACATTTAGTGTTGAACTGGATCACAGAGCAAGCAGTTATTAAATTGCTGATAGAAAGCCCTGGCACTGGAGGATCAGCTGATTGAAAGTATGCTACGGAATTGGATGTTCAACGCTACGGAATTGGATGTTCAACGCTACGGAATTGGATGTTCAACGCTACGGAATTGGATGTTCAACAACTGCATTTTCCCTTACAAGCTATAGAAACAACAGCTCAGTAGCACGGTCTGCAATGAAAGTAGTCCTAGGTTCGATTGTCAAGTTTCAGTCTATATATAGAGCCAAACTGTCCCAGGAACTTTGAAGAAAACCCTTAAGTATGCCACAAATTAAACATATACTTAAATTAAAGGTATCGGTGAGGAAATTGGAGAAGAAATATTAGATTTTTGATACGACCTCAACCTAAGGCGATAAATTAAATAGAGGTGTCAATTTAAAACATATTTTGAATTATTGAAATTTGAACAGTGGTGTGATTTGATATGACAATAAAACTGAAATTAGGAAAATTTTTAAATAACCTAACTAAGCAGGTAGGTTTGTGGGTTAGGAAACCTTAGCAGAGCCGCTAGGCACGTCTTCCATGTGGGAATTTTGCCCAGGAAGATGGCTGGAAGGAACTGGCAGAGATGGAATGAAATGGCCACGTTCAGCTATGAACCAATACCTTGGGGAAGACATTCTGTCCCCTGCTGTCTACAAACGCGGAGGAACCCGGGTGAAAGGGAGCTTCTCATAATGGATAGCCACATGTTATGACATCTTCATTGCTGTACCCAATGTTCACCTTCCAACTGGTATAGACTGAAATTTATCCTGGGTCCAGGCAGTCTTTTATATCCGTCCAAACATTTGCCAGAAATCAGCCATTTTAGCCTTACACTCCTAATTAGGTTAGGCTAGGTTCCATTGTAACAGTTTAAATATTAATATATTTGAATTCTGAAAATTATAATTTCTTTACGCTACCAGCGCCAATTAAAGGAACAGACTTGCTCTGTGATCCTGCCTGAACACTGGACATCTAGACGCTAGTTAAAGCTTGTGGTAATAACCCCCAAGACTGAGTACGATCATCGAAGACACATACACTGCTGTGATACCAGTGACTAGAGGTGTGCGGATATCCGAAAAGCCGGTTCGGTTTCGAATCGGATCGGATATCCGAACCTGATCCGAAGGCTCTATCGATATCCGATAAGGTCTAGTACAAATCCGACTTATTCGGGTAGACTGTATATCTGGGGATGAAAAGGTAGAAACGAAACAATAAATATGTTTGAACCATTAATAAACGTTTTGACTCTTGACGTCGTTCAAGGTAACATGACGGAATTCCTTTCGCTTTGAATGTTTTCGTACCTAACTCGTATCAATTCATCGATACGATATTTATGTAATCAGGTATTGTATCGCGATACACAGCCGGATTGCACATCATTTTAGCAAACAGAATGAATACGGTTTATAAAGAGAAATGTGCGATAGCGAACGATTTTGATAGTAAACAACCGCAGATTTATACAATATTGCAACATTGCAACTCGATGTCGATTTACAATTCACGATTCACGGGATGAACGCAGACGAGACAACAGTAGTGGATTACTGGCGAATAAGTCGATAATTTTTCGTCGATAGTCGATTTCCGATAGTTTCAACTTCTCACGAGCAGAGCAAGCTCTCACAGAGTAAACTGTAATTCAAAAGTTGCATAATGCAAATGGAAATGTTAGTGTATTAAATTTAAAATTTTGCTGCTACTGATATTTTCCTTCCGTTCAATACAACTGAAAAACACCGAGTAAAATATTGTTGACTTGCGCAAAACGAGATGCATAGATTTCTCTACGGCGAAGTTTCCCGGTATGATCAAAGAGCTTAATCCAGCTAGAGTTCTTATACTCCAAGAAAAGACTTCACTTGTTCACCTACGGACGAGACCTCTAGATATATTAAGCTCGTCGAATATCTTTACGACGTTTAAAGCAGCGACGACCTGACGACGGATTCAAGAAGGCATCACTTCGTTATCTAGGTTATCTCTATTATTTATTTATGTAGATTTCATTGTTCGGATATTATTTGATTTCGTTAAATTCACGTATTTAAAATGGAACCGAAATGGAAGAAAAGCATGATATGTAAATTCTTTAAAAATAATGATGCCGATAGTGAAGTGGCCGATTGTTTGAAATGCAAGCTGACACTTTGTAGTCTGTTTACAATCCGGTGACAAACTAGGTTAAACAACGTTTCTAATTTGTAGTAAACAAAATAAATTCGAACTAGGCCTAGTTAGTAAACTTATAAAACAAAGGAAATTCTTTGGTTATCGAATATTTTGGTTACGGTAACTCATACAGAGTTGAAATCCTATACTGATTCATTGTTTCAGTAGGGTCTGATTGCCTATTTGCCTGATCTGTCATGCTTTGCTATCAACATCGGTCATTCCGGTCTTTTAAATAGGCTGTAATCATATTAAAATGTTTCCTTGTTGTTTCTCTTGCTTGACCATATGTTTGTGTTTGTTTTTTTACTAGGCCTACACCCAGATAGGCTAAGGTGTTATACCATAATGACAAGGATTAATGATAGTCAAGGTGGCATTACATGATTTCAGTAGCCTAAACTAGGCCTACTGTTATTAAATTACCTATACTTTTATCTTATACCTATATACCCAGTAAACATATTTCTTCTATTTTTCACTGCAGAAAAGATAATATTCTCGAGTATGTACAGATGTTGGTATATTGCTCCTCCAATTAGACATGCTGTTTTCTGGTGAGGTTATGTGTAGTACAGTCTTCAATTACTCAGAAAGATACATTTGTAAAAATAATAACCACTTGTTGTTTTGAATTAAATTACTTAGCTTAAATATTCTAGGCCTATAGGCCTAACTTATTTATATCTTGCAAGAAAAATGAAAATGTTAAGTTCCAACTTGAAAATATATAGTAGTTTTAGTGATCGGGGTACAGTGGGCTAAATATCCGAATCTGAAAATTATCCGATCCGAAACCCTTACTATCCGATCCGAACTTAAGCTATCCGAACCGAAACCGATCCGAACTAAAAAATCACTATTCACACACCTCTACCAGTGACTACTTTGATTTTCATGTAAGTAGGCCTAACCTTTGAATCAGTTTTGTGAAATTAAACAAATATTTGAAAACTTATCACTAGCACAATTTAAATTTCACTGGTAGGTATTCTTTACAACTTTGTAATGACATTGTAAAAAATTAAACACCAACATAAGGTTAGCTTGGCCAACAGCCTCGGAAATACAAAATGAGTTGAATTTTTTTGTTCTGTGCATTCATTGTGTACTTATAATATTGAAAATAATCCGCTTTACTGTATTAACAGCTACAAATTTAAAGAAGCAAAATTATTCCCTATGAATAACCACCCACTCATGAGTCTTACAGAACGAAATTTGGAGGGCAGCTTGTTTGCCCTTCTGATTGATTATGCAATATCTTGTAGTTTTATTGGACAAAACTCACCATTGTTGTGACTTGATATGAAGCCGTTGTTATTGATGGAAACATAAAAACCACGAATAAAAGTTACATGAACACCAACCACTGCAGGCTTGACATTAAAACACGACGTTTTGCAAGACAACAAAACATCCCGTGTTTTCAAGTATGTTTACCATGATAAGATGGTCGTTAGCAGATTTGGATCAAACATCTTACCCCGATTGGACACATAAACGAATTTGAAAAAGCGGAACGTTTTTGTTACCTCGCGAAACGTCATATTTTAATGTGAAGCCAGCAGTTGTGTTCATGTAACTTTTTTGTGTGTTTATACCGATGACAATGGCTTCATTTCCAGTCAAAACAACGGTGAGTGTTGCCCAGTAAACTTTTTGATAGGCCGGATAAAGTTAAGAAATTCAAGAGTTCACTTAGCTAAATTTACCTTAAAACATTACTATACAAAATGACTCGTCCAATAAATCGCCTCATTATCTCTTCCGACTCTGTGCCTTCTTCTTCGTGACTGTGGACGACGACTGCGCACCCCTGGGCTTCCTCCCTGCAACAACAACGTGATCACTCGTCCAGCCGCCACTCGTGGAAAACATTGCAGCACTGCGTGGATATTATGGGTGTGAAAAATGATCCTCAATGTTTGGCGTCCTTCAGCCATATTCAAGCCAATCTTGTAGCATTAATAGGTTGCTATAGTTTTACTAGAAACCCGTTGCGGCTTCGCCTGTGTAACAGTTGTGATCAGCTGTTTTCAAAATTAATGTCCATAAGGAATACGTGGTAACTTTGAAGCCCAGTGGGGCGGCAAAGCCCTAGAGATGAATTGATATGAAACACTTTAACATTCCTATTTTAGACCTACAGAATCAATGTACCAAATTTCACCACTGTAGATGCCGGGCAGTTGGAGAATTAGTGATGAGTGAGGAGGGCTTTGCCTTTTATAGGTAAAAGATTGATGTCCTATTGGTCAAACAATTTTTTGATTAGCAATGTACGTGACGTTATAACTAGTTAGTAATTTAATATTTTTACCATCTTAATACGAAATTGCATGGGAAAAAAATGGTAAATTTCTATCTTCTTGCAGGTTTTGGAAACTATTATACGACCTAGAAGGCTGAAACTTGGAACAGTCATCGACAATTAGAAGTAGACGATCTCCACGAAACCCGATTTGCTCTTATTTACCCTTAATGATGATCTTAAAGTGCAACAAATAATTTTAAAGTTTATAAATGAACTAAATGACCTCTGCTTTATTTACATACTATCCGTGTTCACTTTCATACTGATTTATTTTCCTTAGCATGTAAATAGTAAATAGAATACATATACACAAAAACCAAATATTAGGGGCTATAGCCCCCACAAGCCACTAGTCTTAAGATATATTTTCAGTTAAACTATACAAAGAAGATGATAAATGTAGACTAGTGGCTTGAAGGGGCTATAGCCTCTAGTCCCTCTATTACTCTGCCTCATTTGATTTTTACTATTTATATTCTGAGGAAAATAAAACGATATAGGTAGGAACACATGTCAGTTCATAAACAAAGTATACACACTTAATCACACGTTTTAATGTAAACAAAGCAGACGTTTTTAAATCCACATGCTTTTCTTAGGGGGATGTTTTACGTTATTTTTCGTTTGCTGGTAACTTTTTAGATATAGGCCTACTGCTGTTTTTCCCGAGTCTCTGGAATCAAAACCTTTAATTTAAGCCCATCATCCTGCGATTTGCAAAACTCCTACAATTTAGACTTAAAAATTTAGCTTACACAGTTATATATAAAGATACGGTGTAAGGCCATCAATTATGATTGGTCACTCCAATTAATAACCATCAGACCCAATAAGAGAATGGCAGAATTAAAATAGCAACCATGTTTGTATTCTATTAGCTCTCAGAAATTGTGAAAATGAGAAGTCAGTTAACCTTGGGAACCACATCTATTGAATGATGTTAATACCCATTCAAAGCTTTTGGAGTCTTTGTAGTGTATTACCAGACTCCACTGTTCTCGTCACTCGCTCGACAGCAGCTCGGGTAAGGCGACACAGGACTCTCCACAATGGCCAAGGTATCGTGCACAGCTCCATGTTGTGAGTTCATTAATTTGGGGGAACGAATTGGGGATTCGACTCAACCTTTTTAGACTCGTTCTAAATTAATCCATCTTCAGTAGAGTTGAACTATTTGATTATTAACATCCCTGCAGGTGATTAGATAATAGCCTACTACACTGTGTTCCCATTGCCATGACAAATTCCTAGCATTTAATGTTAATTATAAGCGATATTAATTATATCCACGCTTTAAAGACAGTGGTTTGCGAGCATTACAATTTTATCATGGAAGAAATAAACTTACTGAATGCGTAAGTTTATGGGCCATTTGAAATCTATTGTAAAATCTTGAAAGCTGGTCAGCCGTGCAATTTTTGTATGATTTAAAAACTTAAATTAAGTGAACAAGCGAAACTTTTAGCCTCACCTAGTTACATATATTTGTAAACCCAGAGTGTCACACTTATCCACTGTGTCACGCTTACTCACCAACAGCCTGCGGTGGAGGGGAAGGGGGCTGGGCGGGCGGAGGGGGCTCGACTGTTTTCCTTTGCCGACCTTTCCGCTTCTTAGGCTGTGGCTCACTCTCAGGCTCCTCCTCTTCTTCTTCTTCCTCATCCTCCTCGAAATGTACCCTCTTCCGTTTTTGTACTTTCTTTGACTTTTTACTCACATCTTTCAGACAGAACAAGAGGAAAAGTTACAGAGCGAAGAAGATTAATAGTGTGAGGAGACAATGAGAGGTGGAGTTGCGGTAGGTTGCGATTGGGAGAAGTAGAAGAAGAAAGGTTTGGTAAACGAAAAAGACAGGATAGACAGCATCAAGCACTGAGTAAAAGAGCAGAAAGCTTATTGTTCACTGAGAAATATAATTTTTGGATAATGTAAAATCATCAGATTAAAGTTAAGGAGAAAAGCAGCAAAGAGGAAGAAAATTAGAAGCATAAGTAACATTTAAAATTAGGGTCAGAAGGTCATATTATAAGAAAGTTTTAGCAGCTGAAGAAAAATTAGATAAGAAGAAGACATCTCGAATCACTTAGAATTTCTGGACTTTAGAAAAAAAATAGCGTAAAACAAAGAGAACATAAATTCATCTGCAGGCTTTTGAAAAGTGAAGAATTCTTTATATAGAAACAGGCAAGGAGAGATTTATATTCAAATATCTTTGCACCAATACAGTGTATATGAATTGTGTCATAGCAGACTAAATTAGACTGTAGTCAACCGTTCGTATTGCCTATCATTTACAATGCTTAGCTTGACTGAAAAAACAACAATCAATAACATGGTGAGTATGAACAAAATGTAATTAATTTTTAAGTAATGTGGTTTGCTTAGTGTAAATCTTCATTGCCAAGCTATCTATTAATTTTTAAGTAATGTGGTTTGCTTAGTATAACTCTTCATTGCTAAGCTATTTATTAATTTTTAAGTAATGTGGTTTGCTTAGTGTAAATCCTCATTGCTAAGCTATTTGTTAATTTTAAAGTAATGTGGTTTGCTTAGTGTAAATCTTCATTGCTAAGCTATTCATTAATTTTTAAGTAATGTGGTTTGCTTAGTGTAAATCCTCATTACTAAGCTATTTGTTAATTTTCAAGTAATGTGGTTTGCTTAGTGTAAATCTTCATTGCTAAGCTATTTATTAATTTTTAAGTAATGTGGTTTGCTTAGTGTCAATCTTCATTGCTAAGCTATTTATTAATTTTTAAATAATGTGGTTTGCTTAGTGTGTTAGTGTGGTTAGCTATTTATTTTTGTTACCAACCAAGTATTTATAGTAGGTATAAAGAATGATTTGTTTGTACGACCCTTGTTACATTTCATTATTGTTTTGAAATTTGTTTAATAATCAGTTCCCCAAGTTAGCAAGCAGACAAAAAGTCTTAAGTTATTACAACTGGATGTTCTAAGCCTTTTAAATCAAGAATTAGGGTGGACCACAAAACTGACTAGAACTTCAACAAAGAAAAAAGTCATTTTTAAATTCAAAGATAGAGACAGACAAACAGAATAGCAAATAAATAGCTAAAGAAATCAAGAAAATTTTCAGAAGGATAAGGGTAGTAGGAATTTAAGATAGTATCTTATACTAATCATGAATAAACACTAATATTGGTAAGAAAGAATTTATTAATTATTATTTGTAATTTGTCTCTTACTTTTTTCAAACTCACATTTAAACCAATAGTTAAAAACGTTACTACTATGGTTGTGAAATAATATTATTTTAAAGTCTTTCTTTATTAGTTACTAATAGCATAATAAGGTATTCATGTTTTAAATGTTAATATATTTGGAAGGTAATGTTTTTGGTAGTAACTGGGAAACTCTAATTACCAATGGTGTTTATTAAAACTGGAAAATTAAACCACTTTCCAATTTTAATATTTTTGGGTCACCCATTGGACATGACGATGGATGGGAGGTCCATAATAATAAACGGGCACTAAAGTAAGGTAAAGAGTGTGTCGAGGGAAGAAGATAGGTCTTGCAATGAAAATAAATATCCATGGAAATATTTTATTCACTGAAATTAACGTACCATTGAGTATGTTAAAATGAAAAAGATGACACAGATGCTTAAGACACAGGTTTTAAAAAGCAAGGTTTCGCTTTTGACACAAGTAAACCATCTTTACTCTTTGAAGAAAATTTCACAGAATACAAAACGTGTCTGAAGTGAGGATAACATTTAAAACCTCACCAATAAAAGTAAAACATACATTTCAGGGAAGAATAGGAACAGATTCTGAAGTAAAGACAGTGGTTTCAAATTATGACTCACCACAAAACAACAAGAATTCTCCTGATATTTTACGACACCTTGAAGAAATAGCAAAAAATTTGCCGAAAGAGGACATTTTGTCTTGATAAATTTTACAATCCATAATTCAAAATTAAATGAAACTCAATTAACTAAATCTTGCACTCAACACCAACAGAACGTCAATATGTCAGATCTGGAAAAACGTTAGAAGTTTATGACAAACTTTTAAGCATTTAAGAGTAAAAGGAGTTCCAAGAGTCAGTTTAAATCGGGATGTTTGTATGTTGAACATCACTCCTCGACCTACCATTCAGATCTCATCTCACCAAACGATAACATCGACCAAGAATGGTCACCATCAGGTAACAGAGCGAGAAGGAACAGAAAAACACCAACCAGAACAAATTCAGTTCCTAGTCTGGCTGGTTAACAGATATTTCAAGATCACAAAACCGTTACAACTGTTTTGAAAAAAAAACCTAAACAGTTAATAAATAACAGTTTGTCATCAATTATAATGTTTTTATTCATTTGCTATGCAGATTGAGATTTTTAATTTTAAAAAGTAAAGAGGGCCAAGAAGATGGTCTTATAACGTACAGCGCTGAGACAGAGTTAAATAAATATGGTAGTACAGCAGTGTTCAAAAATTACCAAGATCGATTTTAAGTTTTACACGAGTAAATACAAAACACAAAATAAAGTAATAACTTAGCATATTGATTACTATTTATTTTAATTATTTTGTGGAAGGGGTTATTTTTTGAAATATATTATTTCAGAGAAACCTTAAAAAAAATCATATAACACATATTTTTTGTACAATTTGTTGATGGAAAAAAGGCTGTTTGATTGATTTATATTAAATTTTTTTTAAGAAAAAATTGTCATTAACAAAAAAATATTAAAACATCTCAGAACCATTAAGAATGAGTTGGTTACATATTAAGGTTGTACAGTAAAACACAACATGAAAGAATTCCAAAAATATTTAAAAAATGAGTATGGGAACCTAGGAACCTTAAATAATAACACAGCATCAGGAAGTTTAAGGTTCGTGGAAAGGGGTAGAAGAAACCTTCTGAAGGAAAAAAGTTGTAAATAAATCTTGCTAATATGAATTGACATCACCTGAACAGTATCATTCTGATATGATCGATCCAATGATGATTTCTGATGACGACTTACATTCCAACACAATCCCATAAGGCGATTGATGTTAATCCTGAAAGATCTAAGGGTCACTCACCGACAACCAATTGAGGCGGGGTTAGTGGGAGGAGCTTAGGGTAAGGTGGGATCCCTCTATACCATACCAACTGTCAACCGATGTACTGCTTCTTTTGCAGTACAGGTCCAAATCGATATGGTACAAAAATATTTTCTTGACACCTGAAAAATATAAATGAAACATTAATACATCTTTACACATCTAGATTTTGATTTGTCTCGGTATAAGTGCCTCTCGGTATAAACAGATATGTTTAAGACAAATAGTTATGAACGTATACTTTTAAAACAATTATTAGGTTTTAAAAGTTTCAACTTACCTTTTTCGCTTAAACTTCTCGAAGTGTTTTGACAAACATTTTAATAATTTTTTCATTGAAAAAATAATTATTTGATTTTGTTCATAATCATAAACTTGTAACGAGTATAAAATAGTTTTAATCTATTATTAAAAATTTTTTGTTTATTTATGAGTGAATATTTTAAATACTTGTTCTTCAAAATAGTTGAAGTCGTAAACTTAAATATAAAAATAGTAATCTATATAAAATGTTTTTGAACTCATTTCACTTTGATGTGAACAATTAAATTGTGAACATTTAATTAGAAAATTCAAACCTGCTGCTAATGAAAAGTTAGTTTTTTTTAAATTTCCTTTCTTTAAAACTTGTTTCTCAACTGCGGAATCCAAAAAATTTCAATGACCCAACTTTATTTAGGCAAGATCTTCCTAAAATTGTCTTGTTCCTTTTTGACTTCAATATTCAATATCTCGAGTATTAATAATTTATAACTCTTCCAGTGGAAGTCATATTTCCTTAAATCTTCTTCATAATCAACTAAATTAGGATAAAATTCTGGATATAACTTAATTTAATCTTCCAGGGAAAGGATGAAATCAAAAGTGTAGTTTTAGTTGATCCTCCAAAAGAACGATGACATCCTGAGTATAGTTCTAGTTGATCCTCCAAAAGAGTGATGACATCAATCATTATTTGATTTTGTTTATAATCATAAACTTGTAACGAGTATAAAATAGTTTTAATCTATTATTATAAATTTTTTTGTTAATTTATGAGTGAATATTCTAAAAACTTGTTTTTCCAAATAGTTGAAGTCGTAAACTTAAATATAAAAATAGTAATCTATAAAAATGTTTTTCAACTCATTTAAAAATTTTACTTTGATGTGAATAATTAAACTGTGAACATTTAATTAGAAAATTCAAACCTGCTGATAATGAAAACGCTAGTTCTTTTTATTTCCTGTCTTCAAAACGTATTTCTCAACTGCAGAGTCCATAAAATTTGAATGTCCCAAATTCATCTCAGCAAGATCTTCCTAAAATTGTCTATTCCTTTTTGACTTAAATATTAAATTTCTCAAATATTAATTAATTTATAACTCTTCTAGTGGAAGTAATATTTCCTTATATTTTCTTCATAATCAACTAAATTACGATAAAATTCTGCTTATAAATTAATTTAATCTTCCAGGAAGAGGATGAAATCAAAAGTGTAGTTCCAGTTGATGCTCCAAAAGAATGATGACATGCTGAGTGTAGTTCCAGTTGATGCTCCAAAAGAATGATGACATGCTGAGTGTAGTTCCAGTTGATCCTCCAAAAGAATGATGACATGCTGAGTATAGTTCCAGTTGATCCTCCAAAAGAATGATGACATGCTGAGTGTAGTTCCAGTTGATCCTCCAAAAGAAAGATGACATGCTGAGTGTAATTCCAGTTGACCCTCCAAAAGAATGATGAAATCCTGAGTGTAGTTCCAGTAGAACCTCCAAAAGAAGATGAAATCATAAATCCAACTTCTCTTGTTTCTCCAAAAGAAATATAAAATCCTGAGTAAAACTCTAGTTAATCCTCTAAAAGAATTCTGAAATAGTTAATGCAACTCCACTAGAGTTGATAACACTCCAAAATATATTGTGGGTTCATATATTTGATGTGTTATGATTTGAAACAATTGATAAATGCCTAAAAAAATTGTGATCAGAACTTTATGCCATTAAATGTTAAAATTTTAATCATAAAATATAAATAACTAGCTGATGTACCTGTTCCTCGTACAGGGTTTCTTTTTACCCGTACTATAGTCAATGCAATTTGCATTTTAGTTAGCTTGAATCAGCTGTTCTTGCTTATGCTCTTTAAGCTGTCAAATGGAAGTATCCACAGCTGTTCGCATTACAGTTTCTGAATGTTTACTTTCTTCTGAAATGTAAACATTGAAACTTAGGATGTTCACGGGGCGTAGCCCGAGAACATTTTAAGGAAGTGAATAGGCATATGTGTTGCATGGGTTCAAGATCTGATCTACCTTTATGTAAAGTTTCAGCCCAGTCGGTTCAGTAGTTTTTGCGTTTACCGGGAACATCAAGACAGACAGACAGACAGAAACCACCTCTTCTTTAATATATAATAATTTATTGGTTTGCTCATTAATTATTTACATACTTTCAATTTGCTTGTTTTCATATTCATGCATCTCTTGTTTGCGTTCTATATTTTACAGATTTTTTAGGAATATCTGCCCTACAAAAAGAAAATATAATCATAAATAAATCTTCATTAGCTATGCTTGAGGTGTGTGTTGAATACTGATGAAGTCACTAACATTTGTGGGTAGACCCTCTAAATGAACAAATGGAATCAAGTGTTTCCTCCATTGGATCTTTATTTTCCAAGAGAAACACTAATAGATGGCTCGATCTTTCTTCATATAAAATTTACTTTTGATGCTCTATGATCAATGTTGGACAAACATAGACGGCTCAAATTAAAGGTATTGATCCCAGGGACTCGGGAAAAATAGCAGGATTCCTAAAGAGTTACAAGCAAACGAGAAATTACATAAAATATCCCTCATAAGAGAAGCATGGGGATTTAAAAACGTTTGCTTTGTTTACATTAAACATGTGATTAAGTGTATACTTTGTTTACGAACTTACATATGTTCCTACTTGGGGTTATCGCCCCTTCAAGCCACTAGTTTGTTGTTAAATCTAATTAATGCTTTGTCATCTTCTGAGTAAAATACCATAACTTGAATTACATTATTGCTGATTTCATATCCATAATTATATCATTGCTATCTAAATACTTGCAGAAATCTTTCTCATGTTAACTCAGTTATAGTTGTTGCTTATTAGAAAAAACTTTAAATTTGTTTTATTAAAGTTTAAATCATTTGAATTTAAACAAAACTGAAAAAAGATTATGAACCATTAGGTTACCACTCAATAAAATAAATGGCTTTTTATTATAATACTTAATACAATTATATAAATTAATTAAAAAGAAAAACCATTTATTTAGGCTAATATAAGTTTCCATATGCAGATGCCTCATAGGTTCATTTAACATTATTGTATTAACTTTATTGGCAAAAAGTAGAATTTCTTAAAGAATTTTATTTCAAATTATTTAAATTTTTTGCTAACAGGAAGTTCTTAAGTTTGTCAAAATTTAATTTTGATAAAAGTTGTATCCTTTGTGTATTTAATCATACCAAACTAATGCCAGTGTTCTGTTTTCCACACAGGGATATCGCAGACACATTTTTAAACTAGTGGCTTGAAGGGGCCATGGCCCCTAACCTGCCTTCAATACGCTGCCTCATCTGAACCTTTTACACTCTACATGTTGAGGAAAATAAAACAATATAGGAACACATGTCAGTTCGTAAAAAAAGTTCACCTAGACACTTAATCACACGTTTTAATGTAAACTAAGCAGCCGGCTTAAATCCTAATGCTTTTCAACTTTTGGAAATACAGCTATTTTTCCCGAGTCCCTGGGATCAAGACCTTTAATTTGAGCAGTCTTGCAATTTGCCAAACTTTCACAATTTTGACTTAAAAATGTTGCTTACAGAATCTATATCTATAAAAGGCAAAGCCCTGGCCGACTGACTGACACTCATCATTAATTCTCCACCTTCCCATGTAGGTAGAGAGCTCAAATTTTGTACACCGATTCTTTAGGTATAAAATAGGACAACGAAATGGTTTTCATCCTGATCTGACCTTAGGGCTCCGCCAGAGATCCCGACAAAGTTCCCATGTATTTTTTATGTACATTCATTTTTGTTTGAGCTAATAAAAATAAAAACAGCTGATCTTGATTCGTAGTAGTTCCACAAGCTAACCACAGAATGCAGCGCACAAAACTGTCATAGTTTTTATAAATTATTTGCGGGGCGAAGCCTGCGGGAACAGCTAGTTATATATAAAGATGTTACATTATAATCAGCTGAATCACTAAACAGAATAATTCCATAGGATTATCATTGGAATTTAGAAAGGTCATAAGGCAGACCCCTGAAGATAGATGTTCCTCAAAATCCAAAAAGACATATTTATAGAGTAAGAGCTTTTGATTGATACCAAACATGTAATGCAAATTAACACGTTCACTGCTGACGACTCCGATCGGAGTCATGCCGTACTGGCACAGCGTGCGTACGACTCTGGTCGGAGTCACGGTGCAGTGTTATACAAGTTGGTCTACTGTGACCTCCGCATTTATCGGGGATCAACTAAACTATGTCAGCATGTTGTGCTAGTCCTATACTTTATTTCGGTAGCGTTCGTTCTCGGTTCCCGCCACTAGCGCCCCTGGCGGACGGCTTCATTATCCATATGGAAAAAAATATAATATAATATAATATAATATAAATATAAAAATATAATAAATATATAGCATAATATATAAAAAATATAATATAAATACCATATGGAAGTTCAGTAAAAGCTAAAGAAGGGCGGTGGGTGGGGATGTAAATAGTGTTCAAAAACTATTTCAGTTGTTTTTTATTATATCAGAATAAGTAATAGTGTAGTTATACTAGTGTATTAGGTTTTTGCGTGTTTTTTTAATAAAATATAATGTATTTTGAGCATATTTTTGACTCTAAATGCGGTCCTAAATTCTAAGAACCGGCACCAAGTGCTGAGGACTCCGATCGGAGTCACGGAAATGACGTCACAGCTACGCCGGAAAACTGATGTCCGTCATGTTCCCGTTGCTGTTTCCGGTGTCCTAACATCATTTTAAGGTAAGTTATTGAAAAAAAATTTCAGCAGTTTAGGGTCGCCTTTTTACGACTTTTCAGCAGTGAACGTGTTAATAGTTTTAGAGGCCTAAAAACGCAGAAGTAAAATCATGAAATCCTTTTAATAATATAGATTCAAGAAATTTCCATGGAAACAAAACATTATTTTATTATTAAATGTTGTGATGTGAAAATTTACAACAGTATTTATTATACTCAGTACCCGGTTCAACAGGAAATAACTGAGCAGTTTTATGGTGTGGCAGTATGCAGCAAGAACACTCCAACAGCAGTGCAGTGTTTTTTGTATATGACGATTAATTGGTACTAGGCGGACACCAGTCAGCAGACTTGTAAGAATATCTTAACACGTTCGCTGCGGCCCACCAATGGCGGGCGTACGCCGAGCACGGCAGCGAACTAGATTGGCACAGACGAATTCAATTATTTCGGTCTGACGAATCACAAAACAGCGGTTCGGTGATGTGCTGCATTTCCACGAGACTGGACGTAGTTCGCTGAAACACCCACAGGTAGCAGCACTGCCTGGGTACTAGTCATTTCCCTTGTAATGTCAATTACAGGGAGAATATCCCAGAAATATGGGACAAAACCTGGTTTTTTGTCCCTTTTGAACGGGAATTTTACGGGGAAATTTACTACCAACCTACACCAAAATTAAGCTCGCATTCCTAGCTAAAACGCTGACATAAAATACCCGTCCTCACCACAGTGCTGCCAGCACGAGACCAAATGGAACTTGCATGTAGTCAGAGCGCCTTGTGGCGCTCTCAGAGCGCGGCGTTGTTCTGCCGAGCGCCACATGGCGCTCGCCGCAGCGAACGTGTTAATGTCTTTTTTGTTATTAATTCCCAAACGTGACTATTGAGGAAGCTATGTAATTTTATTAAATTACATACTTTGTCCAAATATACTCTTTTTTCAAGCCAGTTTAATAAACTGTTCAATCAATTACAAATCCATGATTTAAACAAAATTGTTGCTGATCAGTTATCATCCTTCCAAACTACATTAATCTTTTTATTATGAGTTTCTGTTTATCTTTTTATTATGAGTTTCTATCTGTTTATCTTTTTATTATGAGTTCTATCTGTTTTTATTTTCTTTCTTATTACCTAATGATAAACATAATTTCTCTGTCGGTTCTAATAACCAAAGTAAAGAAATTATAGTATACACTTTGCAACTCGTGAAGTTGTACCTTTGGATTCTTTCTTTTCAGCTGAAATCTTGACGATTCTCTTATGTTGCATTAAGTTTTTATTTCTTCCATAGATTTATCTTACTTAGTATCTATACAACAAGTATTATTTGCAGTTTGACGGTCTTCCATAAAACAGCAAATGATAAAGAAGAACAGCATCAGGTGTAACCCCATACGTAATAATACTCTGTGGTCATTCACTTAGTCGTACTGGTTTATCCATCACTGGTATGTGGTTCACCTTCCTTTCATTATTGGTTGATTCTCACATCATCTGATTTACTTGTACTGGTTTATCCATCGCTTGTCAGTAGTTCATCCACCTTCCATTATTGGTTTCATTTTTTCATTAACAATAAGTTATTCTTAAGTCTTTTTCTTTAAAGAATCTGTTAAGAGTGTTTATAAAATATTTACTTATTAATACAAATGAATTAATAGGTGAACATACATGTTGTATTTCAACAGACTGGTCTTAATATTATTTCGTACAAAAATAAGTTAAAGGCTTATTAAAATATCTATTAATTTTATATTATTCTTTTTCTTTTTATCTGGTCATTTCTTGGCGGGCTGATTTTTTTCAATGGGGCATTTTTCAAGTTCTCTTCAAGTTTTTAACCTCAGAAAAAACTATCAAGTGAAACTACTGATAGTGCAATGACTTTATAGTGAAAACTGAGGAATTTATCCACGAAGTCACAATATAACTCATACCAGACAACAATCGCCAGACAAAGAAACATTCAACTAACAACCAGCAACAAAACCTTCACATAAAAATTAATCCAGCAAGTAAATCATGATGCTGAACGCTAAACAAGTATTATAATAAATGCCTGAAAAATCCATATGTACCTATATGTTTCATATTTTCAATATTTAGGCATTCAAAATAATAAATTGTACCAAATTTAAATTTGGACCAATTTAGTTTAGAAAGAAGTTATGAATCAAATAAACAATATCACTCAAACTGAAATAATATATAACACTTTAAAGTTATATTGTGACATTTCGTTCAACTCCTTAACACAAAACAAAACAAACTGAAAATTTGTAGCATTTTGATCAATTAAATTGATTATAAAAACCGGTATGATGTAATTATTATTACTTTTTTAATAAAGCCTTGTATTCTCTATTGTTTATGAAGGGTAGAGAGTTCATCCAAAAGGTGTAGATGTTGTTCCAAGTAAACCTTGTTTTTGTTGTTCTAGAAGGGCAGTGAGCTCCTCTAAAAGGTGTGAACGTTGTTCAAGTAAACCTTGTCTTTGTTATTCAAGGAGGGCAGTGTGCTCCTCCAAAAGGTGTAGACGTTGTTCCAAGTAAACCTTCTTTGTTGTTCTAGGAGGGCAGTAAGCTCCTCCAAAGGGTGAAGACGCTGTCCGAGTTGCTCCAAGAAAATCTTCAGGCGCTATCCTCTTGCACTTTGGAGTAATCTGGCAACATGTTTCCCATTTCCATCCAACATTTGATGGTTTCTAATTTTTTAATCCTCCTGAATAGCCTTTCCATATATTTACATAGCAAAATATTTGTTATTAATATTTTTATTTTTTGACTTTTCAGTTTGTCCAATCATCCGCATAAACATTTATTTTTAAATAAATAATTCTGTGTAAAAAAAGCATCAGAAGTTTGTCCTTGGTTGTTTCCTTTGAGTTTTTTTTACAATATTTTTCTAAATTTATTACTGTTTTTGATTTTTGTAATCTTGATGAATGACGTATTTTTCTTAAATACTTGTAAGTAAAAATGTAAATTAATGAAAACTTAAACTAAAAAGAAATTAGAACAAGTTAATGATACCTATACTTATTTAATATTTTTTTAAGTTTCCGAACATTTGTTCTAAAATAACTTTAATAAGTTTTAACTGAAGTATAGATTTCAGCTTCAAATATCATTAAAATATAATATTGATAAATTATTAATGAAAGTAATGTTTTTCCTTTATTTCAGTAATATTATTTTGTAGGCTTGGTCCAAAATATTTGGTAGCATGTTCATGTAAAACCAAAAACTTATCCTTTGGCATTATTTGCATAACAAACTTTAATTCTGATGCTTACAATCCTTGTATCATTCCTTTGTTAAAACAGCTAAATTTACTGATAAAAGACGTACATGCATTAACAGTAACATTTCTTGCAGTTGGTGATGAAATCAAATTGATCTGTATAATGAGGTAGCTATGAAATTTAAAAAAATGACACTGTCAAAACAAACTAGCACAAAAAAATTACTTACAAAAATTGTATTACTCGACTATTATTGACACTGTGTTCCATTGCCAAGAATAAAACTTTTGAAAGATCCTTTCTGCTTTCATTTTGTTAACTTTTCTAAGTTCAATAAATGAGTTTACTTTTTCAACTCTTCCATTATATTCCAAGTAAGAATCTTGTTATTGTGACTTCAGGCTTCTGATGCAGTTATAAAATCAGTTTTCATCATTAAAATTTTGAAAATAAATTATCATTTAATAGAATTGTTACATTATTATTTCACCACAAAATAAATTCCACTTTTTCCAGTTTAAACTGCATGAAACGTCTACATTCCCGACAAGCTTGAATGAACATAAAAAAACAAAAAAAAACATACCTTCAACCGGTTTCTCTTTGCTCTTTTTCTCAACGACCGGCTCCACCTCTTTACTGGGAGGACTAGATTCCTTAACCTTTAACTTATTCTTGCCACGGCGGCCCTTCCGCTTGTCTATGAATACCACCGTCGGGCCGTCCTTCTCCTTTTCCGCCGAGCCTTCTTCTTCCCTCTCCGGGCTCGCGCTCTTCTCCGCGTAGCTCTCGCTCACCATCATGCTCAAGTCCTCCCAGTGCGTCGTCAACTGATACTCTCCCGGCTCGTCCCTCATCATGTCCAGCAGAGGGGGGGAATGAATATCAGCTCCGGTGAAGACCATGTCTTGCTGGTCGTTGTAGAAGTCGGGAAAAGCGTTGGTGTTCCCGCACTCGTACTGCGAGAACAAATCGTCATCGTACTGACCAAGAATGAAGTCGTGCGAAAACGTCCAATTGTGGGTGTCCCCCGCGCCTTCAGGGTAGAACATGAATCCGCCGTTTGGATCACTCGGGTCGAAAAGATCGTCGAACGGCTGATTCTGCAGATTCCCATCCACATCCATCCACAGCTGGGGGACCCCGTCCTGAACCGACGATACTTTGGTGATTTCCTCCAGTAACAAATCGGTGGTGGTTTTCGATTCGTTGAGAGGGGGCACCTGTTCGGCCTCGGTGGAGGAAGGGACGTTTGTCGAGGTCGTAGCCTCTTCAACAACCGTCACTTCTTTCACCGCCACCGCAATGGCCTCCCCTCCCTGAACCTCTTTCTCCTCTGGTTTTGTTTCACTCTCCACACTCTTCTTCTCCTGTTCTACCACAGAGCTCTCACTCACTGTGACCTGCACATCCACCAGTTTCAATTCCGCCACCTCGCTGATACTCTCACTCGGAGCCAGTTGCTCTATGTTTTCTGGTCTCACCACAGCCCGTAATACCGGTGGTTGGCTCAATTCCCTCTTGACAATTTCCTGCTCCTCATTTTTGACTTCCGGTTCCTTCTTGATGGGAGGCTCGTCGTCGTCATCGTCTATGACAATGATCTCGTCCTGACTCTGACTGTCTGCCTCCATCTTGGACACCTTGCGGCCCTTCACGTCGCCGTACAGACTCCTCTCCATCATGGCTGACGCCGGCCCGCCCGCGACTCTGCCGTAACACCTCGGCATAGAGCTATGCATGCAGCCCATCCCGGATTGTGATAGGACAGACTTCTTCTCTGTAACCTTCGGTGCTTTCTTGGCCTTAGGAGCTTTTCTAGCCGCCTTTTCTAGCCTCAGCTTTTCCTCGGCTTCTTGTCGCTTCTTCAGCTTTGTGGTAAACTCTTCATCCAGCAAGTCCCCCATGACTTGTTGCTCGAGGCTATTTGGATCCAGATCGTCCAGTTGCGACCACATCTCCTTCAAGTAGTTCGCCGTACACCTTTCACTCTGAAAACAACATTTACAATATATTTATGTTTGTTGTAAAATGTTCAGAATTAATAACTGTTTACTATCAATTAAATAATAAAATTCTGAATAAATAACAAACTTTGAATTAGGTGATGGGTTCTTTAGAGAAGCATCTGAAGGAGGATCATGTATACTAATACATAAATCTTTGGATTATAGTACAAGACCTGAATTAGATATTTTTAATGAAGAGCTTTTGTTTGAGGTATCATGTATTGAGGTGAAAAAAATAAATTTATTGATTGTATCATTATTTAGAATACCAGGCTATAGGCAACCTCAATTATTTTTGAAAAAATTCAAAAAGTTTTTATTTTATTTGAAAAAAGAGTGTGTTCACAAAAAAATTGCAATCCTGGCCGATTTTAAAATTAACATTTTAGAAAAATCTAAATTTTCTGAAAGTTTCTTTGGCATTTTAGAACAAAATGGTTATAACCTTAAATGCTTTACTCAAACAAGAATAACAACCCATTCTAAAACTTGCATTGATAATGTTGCAACCAATATGTTATTTGGACCAGTAAATCTACGCAACATACATCATGACTTATCAGATCATAATTTTTTAGTTGCACCCCTACCCTTAAGTACTAATATAAATAAAAATATTACCATAACCAAAAGATGTTTTCCAGTACAAAAGAATGAACAATTTTTATCAATTTTAAGTAGTGGGTTAAACAACTTTTTAGTTAAAGAAAGCTTAAATGAAAGCTACAGTATTTTTTTGAGAATATTTATTCAATGTATGGATGAAATATTCCCACAAAAACAAATTAAAGTATCTCAAAATAGAAAATCAAACTGGATAACTCCTGAAATTAAGAACTTATCTCAAACCAAAAGACATTTGCATAACTTGGCAAAACACAGCCAAGATGAAAATTTGTTGGACTATGTAAAACAATTTAAAAAGAATTTTAAGTCAATTGTAAATAAAGCAAAACATTGCTAATAACAAATATATAACAAATTCAGAAAATAAAGCAAATGCAATTTGGCAAGTTGTAAAAAATGAATTAGGTTTAAGACAGGATGTGGGTAAGAATAGGTCAAAACTTGTTTAAAAAAATGAATCTATTGAAAATCCATCAAAGATTGCTAATTACTTTAATGAGTACTTTTGTAACATAACTAACATTCTTAATGTACCTATGGTATCGTATATTACAACAAAATTGAATTCTAACAATAGTACCTTCTCTCTTCAAACCCTGAATTACGTTAGCACAAATGAAGTAAAAAATGTAATCTCGGGTCTTAAAAATTCATGTTCAGTTGGATGGGATGAAATTCCTCCTACGTTATCTAAGTTTAAGTGTTGACGTTATAGCTCCTGTTTTATGCAAACTAATAAATAAGTCATTTATGAGTGGAATATTCCCAGACAAATTAAAATTATCTGAAATAAAACCAATTTACAAACATGGTCAGAAGACAGACATAGCTAATTATCACCCAATCTCTGTTCTTAGTAATATATCAAACATTTTTGAGAGGGCCATTCATAGTAGAATAAATCAATATTTAGAACAAAACGAACTGTTAAAATCCTCCCAGTATGGATTTAGGAAGCAAAAAAGTACACAGACACCTCTAGTTGATTTTGTTAATGAAATTTCTGAAGCCTTGGATGGGTCACAGCATACTTCTGGTATATTTTGTGATCTATCCAAGGCATTTGATTGTGTTAATCATAGCCTTCTTTTAAATAAAATTAATTCATTTGGAATAAAAGGATCTGTGCTCAAATTACTCCATTCTTATCTTAGTGACCGAAAGCAGCGTACAGTAGTTGCACATGATTATAAGAAATTTAAATCAAATTGGGTCAATGTAACTTCTGGCGTTCCGCAGGGGTCCATCTTAGGCCCCTTACTTTTTATCATGTTTATAAATGACATAGAAATATCTTCTAAATTATTTTTATATGCCGATGACACTACAACATTGGTGAAGAATAGTAACTTTGATGACATGGTCATAGCGGTTAAAAGAACTTACTCGGAATTAAGAACATAGTTTTCCAAAAATGGTCTGTTATTAAACAATTCAAAAAGCAATTTGGTCTACTTTAAGCCTTCAAACCATAACTTCCACTCATGGAAACAATCTGAAAGTATAAATCGCACAGAAACTCACAAATATCTCGTAGTAATATTTGACCAAAATTTAAAATGGGAAAAACATATCAGTTATTTAACTAACAAACTAAATAGCTTCCGCTATGCATTATATATTCTCATACAGTCAACATCCCTAGAAACTTGTAAAACTGTTTATTATTCTTACATTGAATCTGTCCTTAGATATGGTATTTTATTATGGGGATCACATAAAAAATCTGAAAAAATATTCATAGCCCAAAAGTTTAT
This sequence comes from Allygus modestus, assembly GCA_963675035.1. Taxonomy (NCBI): domain Eukaryota; kingdom Metazoa; phylum Arthropoda; class Insecta; order Hemiptera; family Cicadellidae; genus Allygus; species Allygus modestus. Next base: position 127,786,899 of record OY776114.1, on the reverse strand, counting down.
TATTAGAACCATATAAAAAAAAGCAAAAAAACTAGCTGTAAATCACTTTTCAAAAAATTACAGTTTTTAACATTACCAGGCTTATATATTTATGAACTAATCAAATTAATCACAGAACGTCCAGATTTAGTAGAGGAGCACAAATTTAAGCACAATCACAACACAAGAAAAAATTCAAAATTTGTCTTTCCTCAACATAACTTAACTTTATTTGAAGAGTCCACTGTATATGGGAATAAAAGTTTTTAATAAACTTCCTAATTCCATAAATCAACTGAGCAAAAGAGTTTTTCTTAAAAAAGTTAAAGATATTTTAATTGACAAAGTTTATTATTCAGTTGAAGAATTTTTTGAAGACAGCAGCTGGGAGAGTTTGTTGTAGTGTTTTTTATTGTTAACATTTTAGTTAGTTAAGATTACATGTATAGTTTTATTTTGACATATTTAACAATGACACTGTCACCTGTTATATTTCTGTATTAATCAGAAAATTTGTTAACGTTTGTTGTGACAATAAAGATGACTTGACTTGACTTGAATTACCAAACAAACACTTTAAACCTCACCTTAACTATCACAAGAAAGATCCGGTAGCCAGCACAAAATGACTATAAACATGCAGAAGGGCCCTCACAGGGTTCCCCGGTGGGTGTGGGTTGACCCAGGCTCCCTAATTCTCTTACAAGAACAACAAAGGAAGCCCAACATTGCAATTTGTTGTTATATAAGAACTAATATTATGTTTTAAATGTGTTGGTTGTCCTAACCATTAAACACCCAACTAGTCCTTTATTAACAGTGGAAAAGTCTAAAGTTGATATCTTACACAAATTTAAAACACCATGAGACAAATCATTTAACAACGATAAGACCTGTATGCATGGCATGAATACCATGGTGACCGAGTCCCTGTTTGCTGCTACGGGAACCATAGGAAAAAATTGTTTTTTTGTGCAAACAACAATAAACCACAACCACATGAAGCCATATACCAAATTTCGTCAGTTTATGTCCATAAATAAGCGAGATATACAATTTTTCTTTTCCTCCATAAGAATAACATTAGACAACGTACTGTGTTTAGCACTTTCAATATCTCAGTAACCAATAATTGACTTAGAGCAATGATCAAAATACCAAATTGTTTGTTTGTTTATGCTGAATTCAAAGGTAAAAATAAAAATTTTTTTCAATAAAAATTACATGTGAAAACCCCAAAAAACCCATTTTTCGGGTACAAAACCCCCTAAAAACCCCCCTTCGAATGGTGCGATTCGTCTGATTTTCAAACTCGTTTAAATAAATGGTACTTTACACATTTGCACAGAATTTCATTAAGATCAGAAATTTTTTGCGAGAGTTATCGTGCTTACGGACACACACACACACACACACACACATATATATATATATATATATATATATATATATATATACATACATATATATACAAATTTGAACGAATGGTGTTTTTGGCATCTGGGGACCTCATGATGAAAAGTTATCATGGTCTCGGGCTTAAGTCTTACCATGAGTCCTACGGTGAGCTTCTTCCCTATAGGGGAAATTCGCTAAAACAAAACAATATAATCGATACATGTATCCCGGTATCCAGGTCCGTCACTCACCCCCTTCGTCACAAACCCTTGCTTTTGTCTGCTGTTGTCACCTGTTGTGCCAGCAGTTAAAACAATATAATCGATACATGTATCCCGGTATCCAGGCCCGTCACTCACCCCCTTCGTCACAAACCCTTGCTTTTGTCTGCTGTTGTCACCTGTTGTGCCAGCAGTTAAAACAATATAATCGATACATGTATCCCGGTATCCAGGCCCGTCACTCACCCCTTTCGTCACAAACCCTTGCTTTTGTCTGCTGTTATCACCTGTTGTGCCAGCAGTTAAAACAATATAATCGATACATGTATCCCGGTATCCAGGCCCGTCACTCACCCCCTTCGTCACAAACCCTTGCTTTTGTCTGCTGTTGTCACCTGTTGTGCCAGCAGTTAAAACAATATAATCGATACATGTATCCCGGTACCCAGGCCCGTCACTCACCCCCTTCGTCACAAACCCTTGCTTTTGTCTGCTGTTGTCACCTGTTGTGCCAGCAGTTAAAACAATATAATCGATACATGTATCCCGGTACCCAGGCCCGTCACTCACCCCCTTCGTCACAAACCCTTGCTTTTGTCTGCTGTTGTCACCTGTTGTGCCAGCAGTTAAAACAATATAATCGATACATGTATCCCGGTATCCAGGCCCGTCACTCACCCCCTTCGTCACAAACCCTTGCTTTTGTCTGCTGTTGTCACCTGTTGTGCTAGCAGTTAAAACAATATAATCGATACATGTATCCCGGTACCCAGGCCCGTCACTCACCCCCTTCGTCACAAACCCTTGCTTTTGTCTGCTGTTGTCACCTGTTGTGCCAGCAGTTAAAACAATATAATCGATACATGTATCCCGGTATCCAGGCCCGTCACTCACCCCTTTCGTCACAAACCCTTGCTTTTGTCTGCTGTTATCACCTGTTGTGCCAGCAGTTAAAACAATATAATCGATACATGTATCCCGGTATCCAGGCCCGTCACTCACCCCCTTCGTCACAAACCCTTGCTTTTGTCTGCTGTTGTCACCTGTTGTGCCAGCAGTTAAAACAATATAATCGATACATGTATCCCGGTACCCAGGCCCGTCACTCACCCCCTTCGTCACAAACCCTTGCTTTTGTCTGCTGTTGTCACCTGTTGTGCCAGCAGTTAAAACAATATAATCGTTACATGTATCCCGGTATCCAGGCCCGTCACTCACCCCTTTCGTCACAAACCCTTGCTTTTGTCTGCTGTTATCACCTGTTGTGCCAGCAGTTAAAACAATATAATCGATACATGTATCCCGGTATCCAGGCCCGTCACTCACCCCCTTCGTCACAAACCCTTGCTTTTGTCTGCTGTTGTCACCTGTTGTGCCAGCAGTTAAAACAATATAATCGATACATGTATCCCGGTATCCAGGCCCGTCACTCACCCCCTTCGTCACAAACCCTTGCTTTTGTCTGCTGTTGTCACCTGTTGTGCTAGTAGTTAAAACATTATAATCGATACATGTATCCCGGTATCCAGGCCCGTCACTCACCCCCTTCGTCACAAACCCTTGCTTTTGTCTGCTGTTGTCACCTGTTGTGCCAGCAGTTAAAACAATATAATCGATACATGTATCCCGGTATCCAGGCCCGTCACTCACCCCCTTCGTCACAAACCCTTGCTTTTGTCTGCTGTTGTCACCTGTTGTGCCAGCAGTTAAAACAATATAATCGATACATGTATCCCGGTATCCAGGCCCGTCACTCACCCCTTTCGTCACAAACCCTTGCTTTTGTCTGCTGTTATCACCTGTTGTGCCAGCAGTTAAAACAATATAATCGATACATGTATCCCGGTATCCAGGCCCGTCACTCACCCCCTTCGTCACAAACCCTTGCTTTTGTCTGCTGTTATCACCTGTTGTGCCAGCAGTTAAAACATTATAATCGATACATGTATCCCGGTATCCAGGCCCGTCACTCACCCCCTTCGTCACAAACCCTTGCTTTTGTCTGCTGTTGTCACCTGTCGTGCCAGCAGTTAAAACAATATAATCGATACATGCATCCCGGTATCCAGGCCCGTCACTCACCCCCTTCGTCACAAACCCTTGCTTTTGTCTGCTGTTATCACCTGTTGTGCTAGCAGTTAAAACAATATAATCGATACATGTATCCCGGTATCCAGGCCCGTCACTCACCCCCTTCGTCACAAACCCTTGCTTTTGTCTGCTTTTGTCACCTGTTGTGCTAGCAGTTGAGATCCTATTGCATTGAACAGTTTAATCATTTCTGATACATCTAATTATTATTATTCAATTACACTTAGTTGAAGTAACATAACAGTAATGTTTTCATGCTTATTTTGAGTTATAAAATAGTTTATTTGCTCGTTTGAACTGAACTGCAGAGATTGAAAATTTAAATTATTTATAATCATAACAATGGTTGATCTGCAAACTGGTTAATAGGTTCCCAGATAATCAGGAGTTAATTGTATGTTGAAAAAGGCATTAATAATACAAGTTTTTCTTTTTCTAAAATTACTCAACAGCTTAAGGTCTTTCTATAACCTAAACATAGGCTATGTCATTATAACTTCTCTCCTTATGTCGTTAATGTAGAATTAACATCTAAGCCCAGATAAGAAAATAATTGGGGGTGTGCGAGTATTCAAACTTCGAGCTTTTTCGAGCCGAATATTGGCTATATAGTATTTGGCTCGGATCGAGATTTGGAAAAAGGTTCGAAGTTCGAGCCGAATATTTAAAACGCCGACCAGTGAAAATAGTCGTCTACAAAAATCAATTTAAAAACAACTATCCAGAATCAATGTTAGAATTCTCGTAGTTTGCGTTGGTAGAGCTCCATTCCATAACAAATATAATTCTGCAATGCTAATGCTTTCGGTCCTTCGTAAAAAAAATAAACAAACATTAAGTACTGTAATATTTTAAACTGCCGACCTGATCAGTGATCAACCAACGCAGTGGAGCTACTTTCTCTATGCTCAATCACATCAAATGGACCTATCACACTATTCAGTTTGCAGTGCAGTGTTGCCATTGCCCAGTTGGATTGTGCAATATTTCAGGGTAAATACAACAATAATTAATACAACAACCGTGCTGCTCCAGAAAAAGTACCACAGGAAAAAACTAAAATCCATTAAAACACTTTGTCTAATTGTTGCACCGGTGCAGTCTTTTCTACAACTTACAACTTCGTACATTACACAATAATTATATTCCCTGCAGTCTGAAATTATGTCTGGCTCGAGAAAGCTCGAAAATTTATAAATAAATTTTGTTTATTTATTTAACGTAGGAATAATGAATCTAGAAGTGAATGAAAGATGACAAATATTGAAAGTTATAAATTATTTTATATTACCATAATGGATAAAATGTTTATTCTTTTAAACATAATATAAATAAAGAATACTATAGGCCTAATCCAACATGCTCAAAGTACGTATAGGCCTAATCCAACATGCTCAAAGCTCGAGAACTTTGAAAAAATTCTGCCCGGCGTGCCTAGAGTCAGAAATTCACTACCGGTATATTGCACACTCCTAGAGAAAATTCCCATCAAAAAAAGCTCGGCTCGAGAAAGCTCGAAGCTCGAGAACTTGAATAAAGCTCTGCTCGGCTCGGCTCGAGCCCGAAATCACTCTTCGCACACCCCTAAAAATAATGCTTCAAGTTTTATAAGTACCTTGGCGTCCTCGTTATCGTAGAGGCCTACGAGCTCGTCAGTGAGCAACGGCTCGTTAAGCTCCAGATCGTCCAGAGACTTGACTGAACTCTCGCAACTCAGGCTGGCGTGTTTATAGCCCTGTGTGGAGATTCGGAAGAATTATTGTTACATCAGGAGAAAAAATATGCATAAATTAACAAATAAAAACAGTTCTTTAATCAGAAGGAGACAAGACCTTTTAAACTTTTTCTTTATAATTGTTATTAAATGAACTACAACTTACATTATAAACATGTATTTTTAAATGACCCTAGATTTGTAGGTATGTAAGTGAATTATTAAATTAAAGTAATTAATACACAACTATAAAATTTGCATCTAGGGTAAATCAAAACATTACTAGCCTAATTTTTTTTCACTAGGCTCCTAATAAAATATTCCTAGTTTGGGAAGGAAGGATCAGTCAAAAAGTTACCATCCGGTCAGTTGTAATCCCTTCCTGCTGATCTTTTATTGGTCAGATTCAGAATAACTTTATTCATTCATTTGTGCAATATACATACAAATCAAAGGGTCGTGTCCATGTAAAATTCTCACTTGAGTTGTGATTACCAACCTGATTAAATAAGAAATAATTTAAATCCTTTATGAAAAATTTGATAAACCATTTGTGGATCTCTGAAGACCATGAAATATTAATTATTACTGCAGGTTGTATGAATATGAAATGGTTTTATTTTTACCCTCAAAAGTGAAAACCATGGAAACATACATTCACCAACAATGTATTACCAACATTATAATTTAAAAATTACTGAAGCTAGGCTGCTTATACACAATGCTATAAGGCTGACTGAGATAGGAGAAGAGTTGCACTCCTGTGGCAGCATCAAGAGTCGGGTCGCCGATAGTGTTGGCAGCTGGAGTATCCGAAAACATCCTCTTTGAAATGGCGTTCAAAGCAGCCTCAGGTATTTCTCCCTTCCAGCCACCACCAGAGATGGTCCTCAGGTAGATCTTCCTACCAGTCACTACCTGATATAGTTATCAAGTAGTTCTTTAACTACCAGCCATCTCCATAGATAATTCTCAAGTAGTTCTTTCTACCAGTCACTACCTGATATAGTTATCAAGTAGTTCTTCCTACCAGCCACCCCCACAAATAGTTCTCTGCCAGAAATCCTAGTTAACTTAGATGTCGCTTAAAAAAACCTCAAAATTCAAAGTGTGTAATTAAACAATACCATATATTGTAGAGGTGTGTGGATATCCGAAAAGCCGGTTTGGTTTCTGACCGGATCGGATATCCGAATCCGATCCGAAGGATTTATCGATATCCGATAAGGTCAAGTACAAATCCGACTTATTCGGATAGACTGTATAAATGGGGATAAAAAGGTAGAAACGAAACAATAAATATATTTGGACCATTAATAAACGTTTTAACTCTTGACATCGTTCAAGATAACATGACGCAATTCCTTTCGCTTTGAATGTTTTCGGTACCTAACTCGTATCAATTCATCGATACGATATTTGTGTCATCAGGTATCATATCGCGATACATGGCCGGATCGTACATCATTTTAGCAAACAGAATGAATACGGTTTATAAAGAGAAATGTGCAATAGCGAACGTTTTTTATAGTAAACAACCGCAAATTTATACAATACTGCAACATTGCAACTTGATGTCAATTTACAATTCATGATTCATGGGATAAACGCAAACAACAGTAGTGGATTACTGGTGGATAAGTCGATAATTTTTCGTCGATAGTCGATTTCCGATAGTTTCAAATTCTCACGAATGCAATGAGCAGAGCAAGCTCTTATAGAGTAAGCTGTAATTCAAAAGTTGCATAATGCAAACGGAAATGTTAGTGTATGAAATTTAAAATTGCTGCTACTGATATTTTCCTTCCATTCAATACAATTGAAAAACACTGAGTAAAATATTACTGACTTGCGCAAAATGAGATCAGGGTTCCCACTCAAACTTAATATACAAATTCACGGGTTTTTCACGGTTTTCAAGGTCTAAAAATTTCAATTTCACGGTCGAAATATTAAAAAACATAACCTATACCGCAAAACAACAACGCAGACGCGGCGCAGCGGTCAAATACTAGTTAAAACTTTCCATCATTCCAATTTCGATGTCACAGAACCATAAAACCATACCATACATCCCAAGTGAACCTTTTAAAAAATAATAACTATTTTTGAGTTTCTTATTGTTTTATTGTCATCGTGAGTCATGACATAAGATCTGTTATCGGTTGCTGGTGATTTCTACTTCACTCAGTGTTGCCAATCACTTTTTCCCAAATTACCCTCGATCCTCGTAAAAATTACCCTCAAAATCTAAACTCCTGTATTTGAGTAGAGTGCTAATGAAATAAAGGAAATATGCTTGAAATTTGATAAGTTTGAGGAGCCGCCTATAGATGTCATTGATGTATAATTAATTTTAAAGTTTATAATAAAGAATGAAAATAGAAGTTGCACACGCCAACCAGTTTTGTCTCAATATTTTCATGCGAGATATAACGGATTTTTCTCAGAATTTATTTAACTGCTTAAAAAAAATCACAGTATACAAATGACTAACAGCTGATGCAATTTTGTTTATAGCCATAAACGACAATTATAAAACAGCTAACGCTGTCTATCTTTCAGTCTATCAACTGCTAGGATTAGGTACGCGGAGTCAGGTGACAATAATCCCCATTTTCTATTTTTGTTATTTATTGTCTGGTTGACGTAAAACCTGCAGACATTATTGCAACTTAGCGGACTTCTTGTCGTCCTGGCACTCGTGGCTCTTCCACGTTTTTAACACGAGACGATCACTCTACATATAATCCTTACTCAAGCTTGATTTCTGTCATGGAGTTCGTGAGTACACGTCAGAGTAACGAAAGTCGGAAGGGTCGATCAAGTAGAGAAATGTAGTAGGCCTAATTTAATAATAAATAAACATCAATGAATGTAATAATAAGTATATAACAGACTATAATATAAATTTGTATATTTTTAAAGGATTTAGTAAAATTACCCCTTTTTACCCTTGAAGTTTAAAATTATCACCGGCAAGGGTAATTTCTCTCGAATTAGCAACGCTGACTACGCACCTTGTAAACGGATTGGGCGAGTTACTGACGCGACAGTTGTACAGTTAACAGTCTAGTTACAGTAGCTGTCTACTGTCACCGACTAATACAAAACAATAGGCAAATGACATACAGTAAAGAAGACACATAAACGGTCTTACACAAGTGTCAGTCAGCAGTCAGTTGACAGTGAAAAAAAACACCAGCAACTTAACAACTGTCGCCCGAGGCGGCCCGGGTTCCTTTGCACCGTGTAAACCAGAACCAGTCCTAAATCATCTGCACAGCTGCAATCTGCAAGTAGGCAGACGACGCGGTATTCACCATATTAACAACGAACTAAATAATTCTGTTGTACATTTCCCTATCTGAACACAAATATGTGATATTTTCTGATAAGATATTTTTTATTGTTTTTCAAGTTTGATATATTTTTAAGGTTTGATATGGAAATTCACGGCTTATTCCAGGTTTTTTCATGGTATACGAAATTCACGGCTTATTCAAGGTTTCACGGTTTTCACGGTTGGGTGGGGACCCTGTGAGATACATAGCTTTCTCTACGGCGAAGTTTCCTGGTATGATCAAAGAGCTTAATCCAGATAGAGCTCTTATACTCCAAGAAAAGACTTCACCTGTTGCATGATATGTAAATACTTTAAAAAGAATGATGCCGATAGTGAAGTGGGCGATTGTCTGAAATGCAAGGTGACACTTTGTAGTCTGTTTACATTCCAGTGACAAACTAGGTTAAACAACGTTTCTAATTTGTAGTAAACAAAATAAATTCGAACTAGGCCTAGTTAGTAAACTTATAAAACAAAGGAAATTCTTTAGTTATCGAAGTTTTTGGTTACGGTAACTCATATAGAGTTGAAATCCTATACTGATTCATTGTTTCAGTAGGGTCTGATTGCCTATTTGCCTGATCTGTCAAGCTAGTATGTTGTGATGTCTGCTTTGCTATCAACATCGGTGATTCCGGTCTTTTAAATAGGCTGTAATCATATTAAAATGTTTCCTTGTTGTTTCTCTTGCCTGACCATATGTGTGTGTTTGTTTTTTCACCACGCCTACACCCAGATAGGCTAAGGTGTTATACCATAATGACAAGGATTAATGATAGTCAAGGTGACATTACATGATTTGAGTAGCCTAAACTAGGCCTACTGTTATTAAATTACGTATAATTTTATCTTATACCTATATAACCAGGAAACATATTTCTTCTATTTTTCACTGCAGAGAAGATAATATTCTCAAGTATTTACAGAGGTTGGTATATTGCTCCTACAATTAGACATGCTGTTTTCTGGTGAGGTTATGTGTAGTACAGTTCTCATTTACTCATAAAGATACATTTGTAAACATAATAACCACTTGTTGTGTTTTGAATAAAATTACTTAGCTTAAATATTCTAGGCCTATGGGCCTATTTATATCTTGTAAGAAAAATGAAAATGATAAGTTCCAACTTGAAAATATGTTAGTTTTAGTGATCGGGGTACAGTAGGCTATATATCCGAATCCGAAAATTATCCGATCCGAACTTAAGCTATCCGAACCGAAACTGACCTGAACTAAAAATTCACTATTCCCACACCTCTATCATATTGTATTCCAATGATTTTTCAAAAGCAAAATATTTCTGGCAAGATCGAGTTGACCCTAAACTCTCGCTAAATCAAGCCAGCATTTTGTTCCGCTTTCATTACATGCCAGAGCAGTTTACACTCGCTCTTGTACACTACACTCGACGTAACCCAACCCAACCCACCTCGCTGTGGTCCTTGCAGCTGAGGCTTGGCGCCTGCATGAGCATTAGTGTGAACTTGTCCTTGCGGCCGCGCGCCACCACCGGCAGCAGTCCCGTGTACTTGTCAGAGTCGTGGTACAGGTCCGTGAACCCCAGCGGAGGCGTCAGTCGTGCGGCCGCCAGCCTGTTGATCTCCTGTCGCTCCTCCTTGCGGCCCACCAGCACCTGCGGCAACGACACTCTCACTACGTTGTTCACATCACGTTTTGTTTGGGAGGATTAGGAGGTCTCGGTATAGCCGGCTAGGCATGTTTCCCTTTGAGATATAATGCAGCCACTGGAAAGAGGGGATTTTCAGGGGCGGGAAAGGTGGTAGGACGAGGTCAGTCTACCTCGCTCCAAAAGGGGAGAATGAACCTTACCTAGCCCCGGGCTCTTTGGGTGACAGAACCCCAGGACGATTCGCCCTCTAAGGGGCCATACTCATATTATGTAACGCACCATAACACTTGACCATACCCCCCCCTACCAATGTGTTACTCAACTCAATCGAAGTAGGCTTTAAAACAGCTTAAACCTTTTAAAAATCGTTTTATTAGCAATTTGGAATATGGATTTCAATGAATCATTAAACTTTAAATGGCTTTCTTTTAACATTTTTTAATAACTTATTTCATAGCAAAATGTATACAAACAAACAAGACTGTTACTAATAATATAAACAACAAAATAAACTATCTCAGCTAAAACGTAACAAATTTAATTTATAACTAATACAAATACAAAACCACTTAAAAACTGAAGATGTGGGTGGCATTGCGCTATACTGTTTCAAGTAATGATTTTACACTCTTAAAACAACACAAAACATAGATGTAAAGCAATACAGAACTTACTCAAAACACATTATGTATTTATTTGATGTTTAACAGTTATTAAAAGAGTATGATGGAAGTATTTTGTATATAACTAACTGTAACCTTGATTTGGACATCAATTTGATTATTTTTTAATTTTGAAAGATTTATAACAGTATCAGTAGATATGAGAGTGCGGCTCTTGGTGTTAATATGTGGGAGTTACGTAATGTTGCTCCAAACCCCCTCCTCCCCACATATCGCAACACCATACCCCCTATCCCCCACCCCCTTAACACATTAGCTGCTGGAAAATTTTTTTGAAATTTTCCCGGGTGCTAAAAAATTATAAGTGTAGAACTACTTCCCTATGAAGAATAGAAGACCGACCATGTGGTTTTCAAGCATTCCAGTACTTTAGTTTAGCCGCTTATGACGTCATAATATTGCGGTCAATTTCGGCCTCGCAGCACCCGCGCAAGATCCGGCACGGTCGATATCGGCCGTCCCGCGTTGACAAGGTACGAAATACAAGGCAAGGGAGGATGCAATAAGTAACTCCTGCCAAAACAACAAGCTACATAACCTCAATCTAGAGGATTGATGTTTTAAAATATATATGCACTATTTTTTTAAACAAAAACACTAAAATTACACGAGAATACACTTGAAAACAACGTATCACTGCCAAAAATGACAAGCGCCGGATCCGAAAACTGACACCACCCTACAACACTACGGGACCCGCACTACAGGCTGACAACAAATAACCTGCCTCACAAATAGTGCTGGGCTCACCCATCGACTGGTTTAGTTTCAATAGAGAGGCCGGTTCCGACCGTGCAGCGTTCGCGCGCGGCCAAGGCCGGTCGAAATCGACCACGCCGCAGCGAATGTGTTAAGTGTGATACGTAATATGTGTATGGCCCCTAACCTCAAGCCCCCCCCCAAGTCCATCAGACAGGGACCACCATCGCACAGAGCCAACCTCTCATAGGTTTGGGGGCCCCTGGACAGTTCGTCCCCCAGCCCGGAGACCGTTGGGCCCTTCCTCCCAGGCAGACATGCAAGGAAGATCCACTACTCCCTCTAAGGACTCAGACTAGACTGAGTATACAGGCTCAACTGAGAGTCAAGCCCCCAGAAGAGACAAGGAGGAACCAAGATAAGTTGGTAAGTTGGTTACACTCAATAGCCAAAAGACTTACCGATACTGTGACAGCTTCATTTTGTTGTACCTAAGGTGTCTTCTGTACTAGTGTATAGACCAGTCAGAGAGCCGTCGAGGGGCTTTCACATCAAGTTAATCTATTTAAAATTAATTGCTGGCAATTTACAAAATTATGTAATTTTAGAAATGATTGTGGATATTTTACCTGGGCTGTTGTGTTTCTTACAGCACAAACAAGCTCTTTTCCAGCATGTGGATTGTGCCACTAATTCAGTCATGTTCTATGTATTCTTATCCTCTAGGCCAGGACCAGATTCCAGATCCAAAAACATCATGAACATTTTTTTCTCTAATCAGTGATGGAAAATGACTGCAGTAATTAAAAAAAAAAACAGGCACTCTACCTTAGAACTTAGGGGTGTAATTACTTCAAGTTTCCAGAAGACTATTTTAATGCTCAAACTAGACTTTTAAGTTAATAATAAAAAATTTAAGAAATTTAAGTGGGATTTTACAATATAACAAATTCATGATGAAACAATAACTAAAACTTTGATATTTATTATTTAGTGTTTACTATTTTAAACTGTAAATACAAATGTCTTAGTGCCTTCCAAATTATCTATCAAGCTAATGCATCAAACTTTCAAATTTTATTCGAAGTGACTACATACACGGCTAATGTAAGGGCAAATTCACTTCGCTACCGCTTAGGTTACGTTACGTTACGTTACGTTAGGTTAGGTTGGGTTACGTTAGGTTAGGTTAGGTTAGGAGGTTTTCTGGCTCTCAATTTGTTTTAAAAATCACAGGAAAAGTAACGTACGGTGCATAATTTGGAACGGATGTGAACAGTAGCGGCTCACGTCGGACGTGTACGTAGCCTCTGCCAATTTTATTTCAGGGTTTACATGAAATGTCTCAATAGACTACAAATTTTCTTGTAGGGTTTAAAGGAAAAGTTTCAAAAGATTACAAATTTTCTTCTAGGGCTTTCAGGACATATCTCAACAGATTACAAATTTTCTTCTAAGGCTTACAGAAAATGTCTCAAAAGATTCTAAATGTTCTTCTAGGGTTTACAGGAAATTTCTCAATAGGCTAGATTACAAATTTGATTCTAGGATTTACAGGAAATGTCTCGGTTACATTTTTTTTTTCTAGACCTTACAGGTAATGTCTCAATAGTTTTAATTTTAGTACGGCTTACAGGAAAGGTCTCAAGAGCTTTCAAATTATCTTCTACGGCTCACAGGAAATGTCTAAATAACTTTCAAACCCTCCTCTAGAGTTTACAAGACCATCTCCATCCATCTCATTTTTTCAGCCTACATATTTCATGGTTCACACTTTTATTTGGATAATGATTTCCCTGACTTTCCCACACAAAAAAGTAAATTTTCTCCTGGCTGACCACTCGGAAAGTGCACATTTTTACAATTGGTGATTGGTTCATAAAACTATTTTTTTATCGGCCCTCCATCTTCCCCATATCCGTCTATGCTCTCCTGTTATTTTTTAATTTAATGTTTACAGTTTGTTGTTGTCCAATACATACATTGCCGTACCAGTTATGGTTTACTCTCTCTTCTTTGAACCATACAAACTGATTCAACCAAAATCTAATAAGTTATGAGTTTTGCACAGTAGTGCTTTGTGATCACAAATCACATTTCCCCCTAACTTTCCCTGAGTGTGAACCATATTTTTACAAGTCACAAACTACCCACCTTCCACTTCTTGAAGACCAGCACGTACTGGATATACTGCTCGTCTGTCAGCTCGTCCGGAATGTCTCGCAGCACCCTCCTGCAAACACAGCAACAAGTGTTAGCGAACAACAGGTCAGTCAACTATAAATATAACAACCATCAACTGTGATAAAAATAAAATGAGGGTGAAAATGTGTGTTTGAGTGAGTGAAAAACTATAAGAGTGCGAGCGTGACGTGTGTGAGCCTGTTTGTCTAATTGTGTTCGTGTCCGTCCGTCTATCTGTCCCTGAGAGAGGTAGGCCATGGTAAGCCTGACCCACCAGGCCCATTTAAACACTTGCAAAATCATCCTGAGCACAATTATCACTTATTTCTCACATCTATAATACACTTTGACCAAACACTTGAGTTAACAATAGGGAATCCAATCCCGGACGATATTTTAAATCCCGGGATTATGGGATTGGCCGTAATTTACAAAAAGCCTGGAAAAATATGCTAGTAAGTGTACTTTTGCATATGTTGACGATAATTACAGGAAATGAATACTGTTTTTTTTGTTAAAAAAATGAAACAATTATTTAAATAGCACAAATAAATTATCAACGGTGAAAGATAAAAAACTGTGTTACCCTATTAATACTATTACGTTTGCTCTCACATTGGGTAGGGCTTCAGGTATGCAATAAACTAATAAAACAACTCAAGATTGGGTTTTTAACACTGTGATATGTATTTAAATTGACAGAAAAACTCTTTCAAAAGTTTCCATAAACAAATATTTCCACCTAAAAAGTAGAAGTACATTTTTTTGATGTAGTTGCAGCTGTTGTAGATGAATGAAATTATCAACTTATTACTAAGACAAGTTATGAATAAATCCTACATCATAAAACAAAACTAGAAACAAAACTATCCTGCCAATAAATTCGGTACTTTCATAATAAAATCATGTAACAATTAGTAAACGATTTAAAATTAATCGAGTAAATATTACTTTAAAAAATTCCAATGTTGTTATTTTAATGAATTTACTTAATATTTTATTGGGATCAAAAGAAACTAAATTTGTACTTAATAAAAATTAAAAAGATCAATTATCATAAAAAGGGCATAATTATGTGACAAACATCACTTATCCTATTCAGATTAAATCTGATTGTTTCAAGTGACTGTCAGACATTGGATTAAAATATAAACCTATCGTTCATATAAAAGAAAGGAAAAATTATCAAATCAAGAAGTTTTGATTAATACTTTATTAAAGTGGTGTTAGAGTGATTTATTGCGGTTGCATCAATTACAAACATCACCTGTATTGCTAACTTGAGACAGTTTGCCAATCCCGAAAATCTCCCGGGATTGGATTCCCTACTTAACAACGATGAATGCATATTAATGCTTATCAACATTTTCAATTAAATACCTAAAAAGTAATAAATAATGCTAAACAAATAAACAAAGCAGAATGTAGGCAGCCACGGATTCTTTTATTACCACATAGAGCAAAACTAGGGATGAACGGGATTAGAATTTGTGTCAGGAGGGGGTGAAAAAAAAATTGTTTATTCCTCCCAAATTTCGGGACGGGAAACTTGATGTTTAAAATTCTGTACAAACAAATATATTGAGACATGTATTAATGCATTCACTGCATTAATCACGTATATTCATGATAATTGCATTTGTTTCCTTGTTAGGAAACCACGGGGAATCTGGCGCGGGAATCTGTTTCGTTTAATAAGGATTATTTACTAAAGAAAAATTTTGTTGTAAAAAGAGGATGGAAAGGAGAGGGTTGAAATCAGGAAAAATTATTGGATGGAATATGTATGGCCGCTTAGTTCTATAGGTGGTAGAAGACAAACACTCACAGGATGATGGGGATGCATATCTCGTGAAACATCTTGATGAAGAACTTTGCTTTGATGATGGCATTCAGGATGTGATACATCGAATTCTCTGCAAAAAAACATTTGATAATCAATTATAAAGTGTGTTAGGAGCGGCTCGCTAGCCTAACGATTAGCATCTTTGATTTTGGTGCAAAAATCTGAGATGACTTCAAGAGGTTTCAACCGTTGTCGTCTCGTGAAATAAATGCCACTGGCGTAAACAAGCTGTCGTGAACAGATAACTGTCAACAGATGATTATTTATGTTGTATTTGTTGCTTTAATGTCTACTCAGCAACAAGAACTAATAATGGACTTACAGTGGAAGCTCTCTTAACCGACCTCGGATCAACCGCCCGTCTTCCATGAATAGACAAACTTCCGCCACAGCAGCCGATGTCGTGATATTGTTTTACAAATAACTTTCAGGTTACAACAGATCGATTTCATTTTTCCATAGAAAGTCAAATTCAGTCAGTTGCTCTTGATATGTTTACCATACTTCACAAGTTTGATTGTTTTTAACACTTATTGCGACTGTTTCCGGTATTATTCGGTTTAACCAACCTTTTTCGTTATCCGACCATGGCCCAGTCGCGTAGGGGTCAGTTAAGAGACCTTCTACTGTACTAGGATTTTGAATGTAATTTTCAATTAAACTGTATTTAAGTTTAAATAAACATTTGTATTTATGATGACGGAATGGTTATTATTATGTCATAGCTTTCTGTACCTATAAAATTGGTGACCCCAACGTGCCACAAAACATAAAAGCTAACCACAAATATATATAGCAAGGGGGTGTTAGTCAAACTCTGCAACACTTTATCACATAGTAGTCCATGTTTTATAGGGTTGGTCTAATTCTATTCTCACCTTTTTCCTTGTTTCACTTTACTGATGTTACATTTTTTTATTGAATCAGCAATCCTGTACAGTTTATTCAGCTTAAAGTTTTCCTTGCTAAACCACACCTAATAATAATTCTTTCGCTTTCCACATTTTTTAAGGCAATCTGTTTCTTGTACACACTCCTTAATATTTTAGATCTGACCATAAAAATTAGAATTATGGTCTATATTACCAAGGTTATCCCTAGCAACTAAAGTATCTTATATATAATTCTGTAAGCAAAATTGTTAAGTCAATATAGTGGGAGTTTGGCAAAACGCAGGATGATGGGAGACGGCTCAAATTAAAGGTCTCGATCCCAGGGACACAGGGAAAATAGCAGTATCTCCATAAAGTTACCAGCAAATGAGAAATAACGTAAAACATCCCCCATAAGAAAAGCATAGGAAATTAAAAACGTCTGCTTTGTTTACACTCAAACATGTGATTAAGAATCTATTTTATTTACAAACTGACATGTGTTCAAATCAGATTAGGAAGAGTATTGGAGTAAGGTTAGGGGCTATGGCCCCTTCAAGCCACTAGTTGTTAGTAATTTTATTTTTAAGTTGATAAAGTCTTCTAAAGCTATGTTTACCACAATCGGCTAAAATAATGCCAACATTTTGTTCTGCATCATTTAATTTTTGAAAGGGGTGTGCGAGTACTCGAAACTTTGAGTTTTCGGCCGAGTATTTTAATACTCGAACTCGACTTGAAGTTTTGAAAACTACTCGAAAGTTCGAGCGAGTATTTCCCGCCGATTTCCGGACGATCGCTAACGATTGCGACCAGCCAAAACGCGTAGTAACGGCCACAAAAGACTATCGCATCACGTAAAATCGGCCGAAAATGACGACGTGAACGTTTGCGACCGACCAAAATGCGTAATAACGGCCGTAAAAAGCAATCGCATCACGTAAAATCGGCCGAAAATGACGATCGGACCACGTAATTTCGGCTGTAACTAACGATTTCGTCATTTAATATTGATTATAAGCGATGTCTGGACCAGGTAAAATTGGCCAAATGATAACTGGGCCCTGTTTCATCGGCCAGAAACGAATCTCAAACCGTGTTTTGTTTGTCAATATGTAATCCAGTTTGATTGTACTGACCAAAAATTTGTATTACTACTCATGTATTAGTTAGAAACCATGTTTAGATTATCAAATCTCGGGTGGTATCTAAAATCCATTACACTATTTTAAACTACCAACTGATGGCAAATACTCGCTCGAAAATACTCGAAACTCGAAAATAATTGGCACTACTCGACTCGATTAAAAAATTCACTACTCGCACCCCCCAAATTTTTGCACATCTAGGCAAATAATTTTCAAAATTTGGCTCAGAGAAAAATGACAGCATACCAACACCGACCTGTAAAGAAGATGAATATTATTGAAAATTGGCTCAAAATTTTAGTCTAAAAAACAATAAAACTCACCCAACAAGATAAAAAGTGCAGACATCAGCCTGTCAGATATGGTCCGTGGGTTCTCTTTGCCTCTTCTGAAAACAAACAACAGAAATATTAGTAACACTTTAAATATTTTAAACTTACTACAATGTAATAATACATTGATAATTTATAAATGCTCTATTCTTGAACGACATGTTTTTTAGGTGAGGTAAATTGTTTATTAATCTGCCCTTATTGGGCAACACTCAACCTTAAAGAATATCATTTGGGACGTGTCATCAGTTAACAAAAACACAGATGACAGTTTATACGCACACACCTCCTTGATAACCTCCCCTCGATAACCATCCTACCGTCATAATTTGGCACCCCTCTCCACCTGGCTTAAACAGGACATTATCTTTGACAGAATTACAAAAATACTAAACAATCAAGTAACACTCAAAACACCCAGATCCAATTAGGAGTGGGAACTGATAAGGAGCAGTGAGTTTGTTTGGGGCTAGAGCTGTAACCGCCAAGATCGTACGGCTTATCACGAGTTCCAGGACAAGATAATAAACCAAGAGTCTCATTACTGTGAAATTGTACAGAGTAAATCCAATGCATTTAATATTTCAATTTCAATTAAAAATACTAGGTAACCACTCAACAGGGGTTGCTACTTTAAAAAAATTAAGATAATACTGCCAGCCTTCTGGTCCCTATTTGTTGAACTCTTTGCGGGTATTTAAAAAGGTCCCAACCTTGCAGTGACAGTGATTGCAGTGTTGTGCTTTTCTATCTCTAACCCTTTGCCTTCGGAATGGATATGTGCCGCTATTCCTCAGCGATCGCGCGGCCAGCTCTATTGGCCGCTGCAATTAGCGCGTGGAAGTCGGATTTTTCCACAGCAGTTGTCCTTTGCGATCGGACGGCCAACATGAAATCTAACGAACGCTCGGGCGTCCAGCAGGACTGGCCGACAACAATGATTTCGTTTGTGATATTCCAACTGTGGTATGATGCCTGTAGAGTGCTGCAACCTAGTGAGGAATTGTTTAACTAAATTATCAGTGAAAACAATTCCAAGCTGCCGGGAGTGAGCCGTCATGATGAATGCTGAGGTGTCGCGGAGTGGGACGTGGCCAGTACAGCTGGCCGTCCTACCGTCAAAACCAAGTTATACGGAAAGAATTCTGACTGGCTGCCGACTGCTGGCATTCCGATCGCAAAGGGCTAAGAGTTAAAAGATAGAAGTTTTGAATTTTAAACAAAGAATGGAAGTTTAAAGTACTTAATGAAATTTTCATACTTAATGAACAAAATTATAGTTATAACAATGTTTGATAATACTGATTCTTAAGTTATATATAGACTATTCCTACCAGTAGTTTATTCTAGACTGATAAAAGCCCTTTGATAATAGCTATTAAGTATAATAAGTTAAGATATTAGACCACTTAGTGATAAGGGTTTTAAACTTAATTATTTTCTCTGTAAAGAATCGTTCTATTCTGCAGAAGAATATATGACAAAAGTTTGGACTTTTAGTTTATGAATTAAAATGGTTTTGACGTGCCAATGTTTTTGTATGAAATATTTTCTGGCTGAATAAAGTTGTTATTCTTATTTTTATTCTTATTCTTAGAGCCACCAGTCCTTCCACATGCAATATCTCCTTAGAATGTAAAAACATTGTTTTGGCACAATACTTTCCCTAGAAATCTGAGTAAGCGGCAAACTTAATAAACAATGCTTAGCCTATTGTCAACTTTAGGCAACTCTTAACCTAGACATCACTAAATCAAACTACAGGTGGTCTAATTAAAGAACAAAATCACTTTAAAATATGTTTACCCCTTTGAATGCCAAACTTATAAATGAAGTGGTTGAATCTGTGTTCTTTTGTTGATTTTTAAATATAATAAACATCTGAACATAAAAATGTACTTCCGGTGGACTCACACATGGTAAGGTTAGGGTAAAAAGTAGCAAAACACCTTATCAAACGTGCAAATCACCAAAAAATTCACCCATCCCATTAAGTTAGACCCGTCCACAGTTTTTTTAGGGTCCACTCTCCCCTTCAACTCCGCCACAAACTCTCTTCAAGTTGCACATAAAAAACAATAACCGAGACAGGATTCAAACCTTCATTCCAAGCATTTTCTAACTCTGTGAATGGAGTGTTATCGCCTAAATCCTCATGTCCACTGATCAGATCAGCAGCTGCATCAGACCGGGTGGTACTACAGGGTTCCCACTCAAACTTAATAATCAAATTCACGGGTTTTTCACGGTTTTCAAGGTCTAAAAATTGTCAACTTCACGGTCGAAATATTAAAAAACATAACCTATACCGGTCACAAAACAACAACGCAGACGCGGCGCAGCGGTCAAATACTAGTTAAAACTTTCCATCATTCCAATTTTGATGTCACAGAACCATAAAACCATACCATACATCCCAAGTAAACCTTTTAAAAAATAAGAACTATTTTAGAGTTTCTTATTGTTTTGTTGTTGTCGTGAGTCATGACATCAGTCTATCTGTTATCGGTTGCTGGTGATTTCTACTTCGCTCAGTGTTGCCAATCACTTTTTCCCAAATTACCCTCGATCCTCGTAAAAATTATCCTCAAAATCTAAACTCCTGTATTTAAGTAAAGAGTGCTAATGAAATAAAAGAAATATGCTTGAAATTGGATAGGTTTGAGGAGCCACCTATAGATGTCACTGATGTATAATTAATTTTAAAGTTTATAAAAAAGATTGAAAATAGATGTTGCACACCCCAACCAGTTTTTGTCTCAATTTTTTCATGCGAGATATAACGGATTTTTCTCACAATTTATTTAACTGCTTAAAAAATCACAGTATACAAATAACTAACACCTGATGCAATTTTGTTTATAGCCATAAACGACTATTATAAAACAGCTAACGCTGTCTTATCTTTCTGTCTATCAACTGCTAGGATTAGGTAGGCGGAGACAGGTGACAATAATCCCCATTTTCTATTTTCGTTATTTATTGTCTGGTTGACGTTAAAACTTGCAGACATTACTGCAACTCAGTGGACTTCTTGTCGTCCTGGCACTCGTGGCTCTTCTACGTTTTTAACATGAGACGATCACTCTACATATAATCCTTACTCAAGCTTGATTTCTGTCATGGAGTTCGTGAGTATTCGTTAGAGTAACGAAAGTCGGAAGGGTCGATAAAGTAGAGAAATGTAGTAGGCCTAATTTAATCATAAATAAACATCAATGAATGTAATAATAAGTATATAACAGAGTATAATATCAATTTGTATATTTTTAAAGGATTTAGTAAAATTACCCCTTTTTACCCTAGAAGTTCAAAATTATCACCGGCAAGGGTAATTTCTCTCGAATTGGCAACGCTGACTACGCACCTTGTAAACGGATTGGGCGAGTTACTGACGCGACAGTTGTACAGTTAACAGTCTAGTTACAGTAGCTGTCTACTGTCACCGACTAATACAAAACAATAGGCAAATGACATACAGTAAAGAAGACACAAACGGTCTTACATGCATGTCAGTCAGCAGTCAGTTGACAGTGAAAAAAAACACCAGCAACTTAACAACTGTCGCCCGACTCGGCCCGGGTTCCTTTGCACCGTGGAAACCAGAACCAGTCCTAAATCATCCAAACAGCTGCAATCTGCAAGTAGGCAGACGACGCAGTATTCACCATATTAACAACGTACTAAATAATTCTGTTGTACATTTCCCTATCTGAAAACAAATGTGATATTTTCTGATAAGATATTTTTTATTGTTTTTCAAGTTTGATATATTTTTAAGGTTTGATAGGCTTATTCCAGGTTTTTTCACGGTATACAAAATTCACGGCTTATTCAAGGTTTCACGGTTTTCACGGTTGGATGGGGACCCTGAACTACAGCATATACTGGCTGGATGAGTTACTCCCGTTTGGTCTTCCAGGTTACGCAACATTTTACTTATGTTATTTAATAAATTACTGTGGACATTTTCCATCACAGACATAAGAAAATCATACACCAAATAACAGATTCAGAATGCAGCCACAGTTTGCATCAGCACAATCTATACCTGTAAAAGGCAAAGCCCTCACTCAATCACTCATCACAAATTCTCCTACTTCCAATTTATTTAGAGAGTTGAAACCGATTCTAAACATAACAAAAGAAAACTAAATGGTTTTCATCCTGATCTGACCTTAGGGCTCTGCCAGAGACCCTGACAAAGTTCCCATGTATTCCTTATGTACATTCATTTTTGTTTGAGCTGATGAATATACAAACAGCTGATCTTGATTCATAGTAGTTCCACGGCTAACCACAGAATTCAGCACACACACCTGTCATAGTTTTTATAAATCATTTGCGGGACGAAGCCTACGGATAACAGCTTGTTGCTTCTACAGTAATTAAAAATTATTTTAGGTGGCTTCAAAAGCAGCATCAACCCGTGGCACTCAAATGGTTATTAAGCATTTAAATGGGTATAAACACTATTTGATGGCAACGGTACCTCGACGCCTTGATTTCCATGTCCAGATACATCGCCAGAAGATCTGACATCCTCTCCAGGTAGTGATTGCACTCCAATGGCTGGAACAGAACAAATACAAACATTATTTGTAAATTTATAAAGCTTATAGAACGCACATATTTCAAAATATATTCAATATAAATAGTGAGTAATCCTATTCCTAGAACCGAACAATGTAAAAATTTAACCGAGCAATGTGGCTGGAATTTATGTTCCAAAAATAAAGTGTAAAGTAATATTCTGGGGTCACATTATCAAGATTTGTATCTGACACTTTTTGTATCACAACAATACCCCCGTCACAGCAAAGTTGCGTACTCAGCAGATTTCCAATGCATAATATATGTCTTAATACCACATAAAGCCACATACCAAGTTTCATACAGATATAAAAACACAAATATAAGCGAATTGAATATAAGCTTATATACAAATATAAGCGATTTTAATTATTTTCTATAATAATAATAACACTGGTAATGAGTACGTAGGTTTGCTGAAACAAGGAACACAAACTGGTTATTATGCAAATATAAATATAATTTAACTAGGCGAAGTCACATACCAAGTTTCATCAATATTCAATCATGAATAACCGCTATATAACATTTTAGTTATTCTCTATAAGAATATCATGGGGGCTGAGTAAGCAGGTTTGCTGCAACAGGGAACCAAAAAAATGGGTTTTTATGCAATTATCAATATAACTTAACCAAGTGAAGCTACATACCAAGTTTTATTAATTTATGTTGATAATTAAGGGAGTCTTTACATTTTACTTATTCTCCATAAGAATAACATGGGGGCTGAGTACGCAGGTTTGCTGCTACGGGAATAATCAACAAAAAATCAATTTTTTTGTGTAAATATCAATATACCAGAACTACATGAAGCAACATACCAAGTTTCATCAACATACATTCATAAATAATCGAGATATCAAATTTTATTTAATCTCCATAAGGATAACATTGGACAACGTACTGTATTTAGCACTTTGAATATCTCTGCAACGGTTGGGCGTAGAATCACAATTTAAACAACAAAATGATTGTTTTGTTGAACTGAACAGATTGGTAAAAGCAAATGAGAAGTTTACATTAAAATAAACTGAGGAAAAGCAAAAACCCTTTTTCCCATAAGATTAACATGGGATTAACTCATAAAATCTTATGAGTAGGTTTTTTTGGATTTTCTCCGCAACCACTTAACCTAGGTTAATAATTCAAAATACCATATTATTTGTTTTTCTAAGCTCTATAACATGGTCAAAACCAAAATTAAGTTTTTTAAATTTTTAGGGTGAAAAATGGAAAAAACTGATTTTTGGACAATTGAAAACCCCCATAAACCCCCCTTCCCATGGTCCGATTTTTCTGGTTTTCGAACTTAAAGTCATGAATGTCATTTATGCCAAATTTCATCGAAATCGGATGTTTTTTACTCAAGTTATCGCATTCACGGACACACACACATATATATATAAATTTGAACGAAGAGTGTTTTTGGCGTCTGGGGACCTCGAAACAAAAAGTTATCATGGTCTCGGGCTTAAGTCTTACCATGAGACCTACGGTAATAGCTTCTTCCCTATAGGGGAAATTCGCTAAAAAGATACAATTTAGTTTTTTTTAAGAGGTAGGCAGTCTCTTTTTGCCTTACTTTTTGTTACACGATAACATCATCTCCTCAACCAAACTTTGACCATTTTATTGTGACTTTAAAACCCTCAAGCGAATTGGCAAAGCCATATAAAACCTTTTAATAATAAGAATCAACTGGTTAAATGTGTGCAGCAGTTTGAGAGTTATGGCACAGAAAAAAAGTACCAAAAATATTAGGGGAGTGCGAGTAGTGATTTTTTTAATCGAGTCGAGTAGTGCCAATTATTTTCGAGTTTTGAGTATTTTCAAGCGAGTATTTGCTATCAGTTGGTAGTTTAAAATAGTGTAATGTGATTTGGATACCACCCTAGATTTGTTATCTAAACATGGTTTCTAACTAATACATGAGAAGCAATACCAAAGTTTTGGCCAGTAAAATCAAACTGAATTACATATTGACAAACAAAACACGGTTTGACATTCGGTTCTGGCCGATAAAACACGATCCGGTTGTCATTTGGCCAATATCACCTGGTCCTGACATCGTTTATAATCAATATTAGATGACAAAGTCGTTAATTAAGGCCGATATTAAATGGCCCGGTCGCCACTTTTGCCGATATTATGTTTTCCGTCATCATTTACGGCCAAAATTACGCGGTCCGATTTAAAGTGATGCGATGGCCTTTTGCGAACGTTACTACGCGTTTTGACCGGTAGCAATCGTTTGCGATCGTCATTTTCGGCCGATTTTTAAGTGATGCGATCACCTTTTGCAGCTATTACTACTAGGCTTTTTGACCGGTCGCAATCGTTAACGATCGTCATTTTCGGGCGATTTTATGTGATGCAATCGCATTTGCGACCGTTACTAGGCGTTTTGGCTGGTCGCAATCGTCTGGAAATCAGCGGGAAGTATTCACTTGAACTTTTGAGTATTTTTCAAAATTTTTAGTCGAGTTTGAGTATTAAAATACTCGGCCGAAAACTCAAAGTTTCGAGTACTCGCACACCCCTAAAAAATATTCAACTTGTCTCAATCTTCATAGTTAATTCGTTGACTCTAATGTGATCAATGTGCAGTAGCACTCCTGTAAATTATTGTCAGTGTTTAAATGTTAATATTAATTTCATATACAACACAGTGATCATGTTAAAAACTAATACATAAGTAGCTTATACATCTAAATTATTCTCAAAATAAACTCTTAGGTCCTACAGACAAATGATAAAGTGTAAATATTTGTGAAGGTTAGGGTAAGGGCAGGGCGCTGGACGCCAAATTCCGTTGACAGGTGCTGACCACCGTTCGCGCGGTAGTATTTAAGGATGGTATCATCCATGTATTTTGATCAAAAATGCAAAATGGACCCTTATGAGCTTTATTCAACAACTTAAGAAATGTTTTATGTAACAAAATTATTTAGAACAGAGGCTACGTTGTTTTCATATACAACACAGTGATCATGTTAAAAACTAATATGATCTAAACCGTTGATTTATCAAAGCCTACTGACGTGGGAACGTCATTTGATAGTTTTACTCACCTTCCTAATTTCTTTATACAACATGTGGAACAACTTCATGTAATCGTTCATCCTTGTTTTCAGTTTTGAAGCTCTGTTGGGCTTTTTGTAACAGTTTTTGACATCTTTTTCTACATTCCTGCAACAAAAGGACAAAAATATATAAACTTTATTAATAGTAATAATATATTCAATTATTTTGCAATTGTTGTCCGAGAATCAATGTCATTCAGAAAAATGTAATAATATACACAATGTTCTTCCTACAATCGACAATTTTAAATGAAAATGAAAAATGTACAATTTATCAATGTTATAATATCCCTAATCGACAATTCTAAATGAAAATTAAAAATATAAAACTTATCAATGTTATAATACCCCTAATCAAGAATTTTAAATGAAAATGAAAAATGTAAAACTTATCAATGTTATATCACTTTCAATGTTACAACTATTTGCGTGTGTCGATGGTTTCATCATCTAGTAAATAAATAAATCTTGAATCATTTATTGAGCCAGTGAACAATTAAATTAATAGTCCATGACAAAATGGTTACAGATAATTAGGAAAAGTCTTAGCTAGTACATTAAATTAAATTGCTAGTACATTAATGATATAGCATTGGTATGTCTCCTCCAGTTTGTCATGACTGTAATCTGATGCAAAAAGTCATTTTCTACTTTCCTAAATTTGTACCCTCCTTGATATATCATTTTGTTAAGAAAAGCTTGTGTCAGTATCTATGTAATTAGCCCATGGCAGACACCATATAGAACCTTGCTATCATTTAAGTCGCTCCACACAAAACTTGAAGAGAAAGCTTCTCTCAAAGACGTAGGGTATTCATCAGCATCTCTCATTGGACCGCTGGAGACATTTTGAACCTATCCACAACTTATTGATTTATTGCTAATTTAAACAATTCAAAAATATCTAGCTATTCCAGTGAGCCGAAAGTTCCAATCTCAAATAGTAAGCTCATGAAAAAACATAATAATATATACTTATTAAGTTTTATTTAAAAATTAATATTTTACATAAAAATACTGCTCATTGGAATTGTTTTGAGTCTCGTTGTTATTTAAAATAAATCGTTTGTCAGTAAATTTGGATTATCGATCGAAGAGGTATCAGACTTAAGTATTAACAATAGTCTTTTGGGAGAGGCAGGTTCAGTATAATTTTCATCGTCCGACATCTGCTAAACTTCATGTTTGATAATCCGACAAGGTCGCGCCAGTGGTAACTCACGAGAGTGCGAGAAATAGTATGTGGACACCGGGCTCAGCAGTGGGTGCGGGAAAAATTCTCATGTCAAACGACGGGTTGTACAGTACAGTACTGGACACCGGGCTCAGCAGTGGGTGCGGGAAAAATTCTCATGTCAAACGACTGGTTGTACAGTACAGTACTGGACACCGGGCTCAGCAGTGGGGTTCGGGAAAAATTCTCATGTCAAACGACTGGTTGTACAGTACAGTACTGGACACCGGGCTCAGCAGTGGGGTGCGGTAAAAATTCTCATGTCAAACGACTGGTTGTACAGTACAGTACTGGACACCGGGCTAAGCTGTGGGGTTCGGGAAAAATTATCATGTCAAACGACGGTTTGTACAGTACAGTACTGGACACCGGGCTCAGCAGTGGGGTGCGGGAAAAATTCTCATGTCAAACGACGGTTTGTACAGTACAGTACTGGACACTGGGCTCAGCAGTGGGGTGCGGGAAAAATTCTCATGTCAAACGACGGTTTGTACAGTACAGTACTGGACACCGGGCTCAGCAGTGGGGTGCGGGAAAAATTCTCATGTCAAACGACGGTTTGTACAGTACAGTACTGGACACCGGGCTCAGCAGTGGGGTGCGGGAAAAATTCTCATGTCAAATGAAGGTTTGTACGGTACAGTACTGGACACCGGGCTCAGCAGTGGGGAGCGGGAAAAATTCTCATGTCAAACGACGGTTTGTACGGTACAGTACTGGACACCGGGCTCAGCAGTGGGGTGCGGGAAAAATTCTCATGTCAAACGACGGTTTGTAGAGTACAGTACTGGACACCGAGCTCAGCAGTGGGGTGCAGGAAAAATTCTCATGTCAAACGACGGTTTGTAGAGTACAGTACTGGACACCGGGCTCAGCAGTGGGGTGCGGGAAAAATTCTCATGTCAAACGACGGTTTGTAGAGTACAGTACTGGACACCGGGCTCAGCAGTGGGGTGCGGGAAAAATTCTCATGTCAAACGACGGTTTGTAGAGTACAGTACTGGACACCGGGCTCAGCAGTGGGGTGCGGGAAAAATTCTCATGTCAAACGACAGTTTGTACAGTACAGTACTGGACACCGGGCTCAGCAATGGGGTGCGGGAAAAATTCTCATGTCAAACGACGGTATGTACAGTACAGTACTGGACACCGGGCTCAGCAGTGGGGTGCGGGAAAAATTCTCATGTCAAACGACGGTTTGTACAGTACAGTACTGGACACCGGGCTCAGCAGTGGGGTGGGGGAGAAATTCTCATGTTAAACGACGGTTTGTACAGTACAGTACTGGACACCGGGCTCAGCAGTGGGGTGCGGGAAAAATTCTCATGTCAAACGACGTTTTGTACAGTACTGGACACCGGGCTCAGCAATGGGGTGCGGGAAAAATTCTCATGTCAAACGACGGTATGTACAGTACAGTACTGGACACCGGGCTCAGCAGTGGGGTGCGGGAAAAATTCTCATGTCAAACGACGGTTTGTACAGTACAGTACTGGACACCGGGCTCAGCAGTGGGGTGCGGGAAAAATTCTCATGTCAAACAACGGTTTGTACAGTACAGTACTGGACACCGGGCTCAGCGGTGGGGTGCAGGAAAAATTCTCATGTCAAACGACAGTTTGTACAGTACAGTACTGGACACCGGGCTCAGCAGTGGGGTGTGGCAAAAATTCTCATGTCAAACGACGGTTTGTACAGTACTGGACAGCGGGCTCAGCAGTGGGGTGCGGGAAAAATTCTCATGTCAAACGACGGTTTGTACAGTACTGGACACCGGGCGGAGCAGTGGGGTGCGGGAAAAATTCTCATGTCAAACGATGGTTTGTATAGTACAGTACTGGACACCGGGCTCAGCAATGGGGTGCGGGAAAAATTCTCAAGTCAAACAACGGTTTGTACAGTACAGTACTGGACACCGGGCTCAGCGGTGGGGTGCAGGAAAAATTCTCATGTCAAACGACGGTTTGTAGAGTACAGTACTGGACACCGGGCTTAGCAGTGGGGTGCGGGAAAAATTCTCAAGTCAAACAACGGTTTGTACAGTACAGTACTGGACACCGGGCTCAGCAGTGGGGTGCGGGAAAAATTCTCATGTCAAACGACGGTTTGTAGAGTACAGTACTGGACACCGGGCTCAGCAGTGGGGTGCGGGAAAAATTCTCATGTCAAACGACGGTTTGTACAGTACAGTACTGGACACCGGGCTCAGCAGTGGGGTGCGGGAAAAATTCTCATGCCAAACGACGGTTTTTACAGTACAGTACTGGACACCGTGCTCAGCAGTGGGGTGCTGGAAAAATTCTCATGTCAAACGACGGTTTGTACAGTACAGTACTGGACACCGGGCTCAGCAGTGGGGTGCGGGAAAAATTCTCATGTCAAACGACGGTT
Source organism: Allygus modestus (assembly GCA_963675035.1). Taxonomy (NCBI): domain Eukaryota; kingdom Metazoa; phylum Arthropoda; class Insecta; order Hemiptera; family Cicadellidae; genus Allygus; species Allygus modestus. The sequence goes on along the minus strand of OY776114.1, from coordinate 127,757,454 downwards.
TGTACAGTACAGTACTGGGCACCGGGCTCAGCAGTGGGGTGGGGGAAAAATTATCATGTCAAACGACGGTTTGTACAGTACAGTACTGGACACCGGGCTCAGCAGTGGGGTGCTGGAAAAATTCTCATGTCAAACGACGGTTTGTACAGTACAGTACTGGACACCGGGCTCAGCAGTGGGGTGCGGGAAAAATTCTTATGTCAAACGACGGCTTGTACAGTAGTGGACACCGGGCGGAGCAGTGGGGTGCGGGAAAAATTCTCATGTCAAACGACGGTTTGTACAGTACAGTACTGGACACCGGGCTCAGCAGTGGGGTGCGGGAAAAATTCTCATGTCAAACAACGGTTTGTACAGTACAGTACTGGACACCGGGCTCAGCGGTGGGGTGCAGGAAAAATTCTCATGTCAAACGACGGTTTGTACAGTACAGTACTGGACACCGGGCTCAGCAGTGGGGTGCGGGAAAAATTCTCATGTCAAACGACGGTTTGTACAGTACTGGACACCGGGCTCAGCAGTGGGGTGCGGGAAAAATTCTCATGTCAAACGACGGTTTGTACAGGACTGGACACCGGGCGGAGCAGTGGGGTGCGGGAAAAATTCTCATGTCAAACGACGGTTTGTATAGTACAGTACTGGACACCGGGCTCAGGAATGGGGTGCGGGAAAAATTCTCATGTCAAACAACGGTTTGTACACTACAGTACTGGACACCGGGCTCAGCGGTGGGGTGCAGGAAAAATTCTCATGTCAAACGACGGTTTGTACAGTACAGTACTGGACACCGGGCTCAGCAGTGGGGTGCGGGAAAAATTCTCATGTCAAACGACGGTTTGTACAGTACAGTACTGGACACCGGGCTCAGCAGTGGGGTGTGGCAAAAATTCTCATGTCAAACGACGGTTTGTACAGTACAGTACTGGACACCGGGCTCAGCAGTGGGTTGCGGGAAAAATTCTCTTGTCAAACAACGGTTTGTACAGTACAGTACTATATTTGTTATATTACTTAATTTTTATTGATATTGTATTTTTGGTCTTAAGCAGATTATTAACCCATTACCTATGACGGAATTAATTTTATTCTATTTGCTATAACCAACGGGATCCGATTGGTGCTGCACTCTAGTACCAAAATCTGCAACTAATGACTGTGGGCAACTACAGTTCTCTCCGCAATGCACATCAGTACTGCCATCTTTAAAATTTCGACACCAGACCTCAGCCCGGAAATGACCAAGTGGGTTTGGTGGGAGGAATGCGCTATTCCATCATATAAACATTACCAGCCTACTGTTTGTCCAGCGTTTACGCTGTGTGATCATACAGGCAACGTTATGACACACTTCAAACCCATTGGCAGCAAAATTCTTTGAAGAGGGTATTGAAAAGCTGGTACACAGGTACGGCATATGCCTCAATCGTTACGGTGAGTAAGTCGCAAAGTAAGCATAACTGTACCTGTACCTAGTTTTTGGTTATAAAATAATTTTGTTATATTATACTCTTGCCTTTTATTGATAAAAAAATACCCTCGTATTTAGAATTGTTTTTATGGTACCCTCGGTAATCCTACGATAGTAAAGTTCCATATTTGTCAGATTACCAAGAATATACTGTAGAATCTTTACCTGACGTAGATGTTCATGAGGTTGTCCAGCCGCTGGTAGCTCCGGCTGCCGGCCGCCTCGCGACACAAGGCGTTGAACTTGCACAGCCACGGGAACACCTGTTTCTTGGCCACCTTGATCCTGTCCTTCATCTCCTCCAGCCCCCCGTCGGCCGTCACCTCCTCCTTGCGCACCGTCGGGAACACCTTCGCTATCCGAGGGTTCACATGGATCCGGCCCGGCTTTATATCCGACACTGAAACAGATAATACTTTTTTAAGGTTATAATTTGTGTTTTATAACTCATAATTTGAGCTGAGTGATTGATCTCCTTGACTGATTTTAACCTTCCTTTAAATTCTCTTCAATTATTGATTTTTGTTTGTTAAAAGACAAAGTTAGCAGCCAAATTCTGCTTTACTTAGCCCGACCACATAGACTACAGATTTGTGCGAGAACGTCTCAGCAAAGCAAGGGGTGAGCCGTTACAGTATCAGCAAAGCAAGGGGTGAGCCGTTACAGTATCAGCAAATCAAGGGGTGAGCCATTACAGCATCAGCAAAGCAAGGGTTGAGCCGTTACAGTATCAGCAAATCAAGGGGTGAGCCGTTACAGTATCAGCAAAGCAAGGGGTGAGCCGTTACAGTATCAGCAAAGCAAGGGATGAGCCGTTTCAGCATCAGCAAAGCAAGGGTTGAGCCGTTACAGTATCAGCAAATGAAGGGGTGAGCCGTTACAGTATCAGCAAATCAAGGGGTGAGCTGTTACGGTATGAGTTGGACTGTACTGAAAAAACTTACTCATCAAAACTGTGATTTGAATTTACGACAGGGCCGGTATCGGCCAGTATCATGGTTTTAAAGTCTGGCGCCTTGACTATGTCAATGACTCACAGTGACTCATCGTGTCTTAAGATTTACTGGTATTACTAACCAATGAAAAGTGCTTACACACAGTTCTTTTATCTACCACATTGCACAAGTGCACACTTACTGAGTAGTGGTCCTTGTTCTTTAAAGGACAATCAGATTTTTTAGTTGCATTCTGAAATGTAAGTTAGATACCTCTATCATTAAAACTATTTACAAAATACACTACAGTAAAGACAATCTGACTATGGTGTGAGTATGTTAAAACTTGATACAATAACGAGTACATAGTGAACTGTTCTTTCAGTTTAACAAGCCCAACTAAAATATAGGCAAAGGGAGCCCCTGTATTGCAAATTGAAGTAATTTGACACAAAGAAAACATGGGGGGGAGAATCACAGCTCTAATATGACAGTCCTTTGTAAGAAACAGGTTCGGTTTTTTGTCAAAAGTAGATTTACTCAATGAACTCTTACCACTCTGTGAGCCGGGAAAACTCTCGGGCAATGGAGTATTGCTTATTTCGGCGACTGGTGGAAGACGAGATAGGTATTTAATCTGATCGTAATACTGTTGCACTGAAAAGTCTCGCATTAATGCCTCATTCAGGTGTGGTGACCCTCCAACACTGATGGAAGCCAACACAACGGCAGCATTATGAAGCACGTGAACGCCACACTCGACCTTCCCCCTCTGCGTTACACAATCGACCTCCACTAGACTCACTGCTGGTTTACTGGTGTAGTACCGAGCCAACTTTGAGGCCACTCGTTCTGCGTGTTGACTGTTGATGCCGGGCAAGGAGTCGTAGTGGTAGCAAATGGGGGCACTGCTGATCTCGTAGACAAGCAGTGTCCAATGTCCTCCTTCTTCTTCTTCCTCATCAGTTCGGTCATTGATTACACAGATAACATATTGTTTATTTCTCAACTCCATACTGTCGCATATTAATTTTACCAAGCCCAGATCCTCTTCTAACTTTATCACATGGCTTTGCGCCGGGTGAACAATGACCACTGAGTTTGACGGTTTAAGATAGTTTTCCATCCATAAACTGATTTCATCGCAGCTAAGTCTGTGCCAGCTATAGTTGGGTTTTGCAGTTGTCTTGAAAGTTAAAGTTTCCTTCTTACTAGGCAGCACTTTTACTTTCATCTTGCTTGTGATGAAATTGTTTCGTACTGATGTTAACTGGTCTGTGATTTACCTTTTTCAATTCTTCAAGAGATTGTATTTGTCATTTTCCAATTGGAATCATGAAGTATCATCTCTGATTTTTGTATTTTTCTCCAATTGTTTGCTGCCTTTCAGATTGTGGATTGATTATACAAAACTACTTGGCCACTGATTATCTTCTGAACTTCTTTCCTTTGGCAAATCAGTTGTTTGTCTAAATTGGCTTAGTTAAAAAGAACTTCTTTACTAATTTTTTTTGCAATGTTTTTTAGCTGGGAGAGGGTGTTGGGGAGCGGCCAAGTATAATTATTTTTCTTAAACAAAAACAATGTTAAATTCACACTCAACTTGGCTTTACTAAAAAGCCTATTTTTTGTATTCCGGTTCAACCAAATGTCTTGAAAAGAATTTTATTAGAATCATAGAAGTTTTAGATGTTGTTCATATTTTTCTTGTCTGATGGGCCTATGAAAACTTTGAAAAATAATTAGTTAAATTTCTCTAATTTATTTTGTTTTATTTTTATTTATTCATCTAACAAATAGCATACAGTCAAATTTGTCTTTATTTTGAGATGTTATTGATCATTTTCTGATCACAATTAAGGAGATTTCTTGCTTCAGTAAGAATATGGAAAAGCTAATATATGTCTCATTTTGGTCTGATATAATGCATATGATCATAACAAAAACAACTTTAAGAAAGTATAATTTAATAAGACGTACCTAAAAATAACTTATATAGGTTATAAGTTGTTGCCTCATCTTGAAACGTTATTTTTCTCTGGCACCCAAAGTCTACAAATTTTGTTATGTAGGCCTACATACCACCTAATCAGTGTTGCTTTTAATGTTATACAGGGTGTTTCAGAATTCGTGTCGGATACTTTAGGGTATTGTTCCTGGATGCTTAGTAAGCTCATAAATAATAAGCATTTTTTTAAATATGCGTAAGTGGCTGTCTGTCTGTCTGTATGTGTTTTAAAGAAAATAATTTTTAATTTCAAGTATTTAAGATAAAGCTTTGAAACTTTATGGGTTTTAATTATCAATGTACATAAGTGGAATTTTTTTCAAAATTTGAACTTTTCAAAATTCAAAATGGCGGCAACTTTAAATTTTCGAACTCAAATATCTTTAAAATAGTTTATTTAAAAAAAATTAACAAGAACAACTTTCTTTTTTAAATTTTATTCTACATAATTACAGATAACTTGCATTCCAATCGGTTGATAAATAACAAAGTTATTTCCACTTGTGTGATTAATTACAACTACTATTAGAGCAATTGTTCTAATAGTAGTTGTAATTAATCACACAAGTGGGAATAACTTTGTTATTTATCAACCGATTGGAGTGCAAGTTATCTATAATTATGTAGAATAAAATTTAAAAAAGAAAGTTGTTCTTGTTAATTTTTTGTAAAATAAACTATTTGTAAGATATTTGAGTTTGAAAATTTAAAGTTGCCGCCATTTTAAATTTTGATAAGTTAAAATTTTGAAAAAAATTCTACTTATGTACATTGATAATTAGAACCCATATACAAAGTTTCAAAGCTTTATCTTAAACATACTTGAAATTAAAAATTATTTTCTTTAAAACACATACAGACAGACAGACAGCCACTTACGCATATTAAAAAAATGCTTATTATTTATGAGCTTACTAAGCATCCAGGAACAATACCCTAAAGTATCCGACACAAATTCTGAAACACCCTGTATAATATGATCAAGGTGGCCAAATTCGATAAGTAAAAGTAAGTAATATTGTGTTTTGTTTAAAATCTTATTTAACTGTAGCAAATTACAAAAATAGTTACAGTACCTACGTTTTAATATAAAAAATTTTATCCTTAGTGACTTTTTCATAGTTTTATCAAACGGAAAACCTTTGACAAACAGTTTTAAAAATTCTTATGATTAATTAAACTACATCCGGTTAATCCACATTTTAATGTTTTTAGTTAGCAAACCAAGAGCTAAATAAGTCAATATTAAAGTCAGTAGGACTAATGGTATATACCTATGTCGTTTTTAATAATTGTTCAAACTTAAAAACTACCCAACTAACAAGTTTGTAAAACATATTTTACTGGTTTTCTCCATCTACCAAAGAGGTGCTCTAACCGATGAACAAACCGAAATTGCCGCTACCCAACAACCCTCTCAATTGTTTATTTCAAATTCATTCCGCAACCAAAAGTCAAATATTAAATTGCAATACTTAATTACTTACATAGGTTACCTAGGAATATTCAAACATATTTTCAAATACAAATTTATGCTACTTTAAATAACTCTTTAAGGGAAACAGAATAATGAACCGACTCGGAAAAACTGGTTGAGATAAAACACTTCAAACTGAACTGGTCTACACTGCTAGACACTGACTCTGATGTCACCAAACCATAACAGCAGGCTCAGCAGCTTCTGCCCTCAATGTCCTCTGTTCTCAGTTCCTGTCGATACAGCAGAAAATTTAAATGACCACTGCTTTACTTTCCTTATTAAGGAAAACTCTGGACAAAAACACACTTTATAATAGTTTTTATCATAAAATTCTCATGACTTTAACATAAACTAATACGTTTCTACCATATTTATGCATTTAATATGTTTATTTTGCTAGCTAAATTTATCCTGTAGTATGTCACTGTTCATCATATTACCTAAGTTCTTTATACTTCTTATTACTGTATTCGGCCATTGATAAATAAATAAAAAGGCTAGTTTAGTTGTGCAGCATGAAAATGAACAGTGGCTTAAGACTAGCTTACATGTAATTGGAGAGCAGCATCTAGAATTTACTCTGCCATAAGAACAACGTTGACCTCTTCTAAAAAGTATTTTACAAGACACCGTTTGTATGCAATTTGATTTAAAAAAATAAACATTTCCAAAATAAAATACACTTTAAACAAATTATAAAAAACTCAGACCTTAAAACAAATTTATTTTAAACAAAATCCAAAATTTTGGCAACACACACAAAATTATCTTCAAAATATTTGGCCCAATAGTAACAGAAAATCAATTTTAGCTGAGAATTGTCAAGGCACAATTTGGATTTGACATTGTTGGTGAGGATAAATAAAATAAAACATGGCTGCTCTGATTTCCCCACACATAAAAAGGGAAATCAAAGAGTAAAATATTAAAATCTACTCACTAGATGTAGCGCTTCGGGCACAATCCGCGATCCCGTCCTGCGAACTCGTCACCACAGCGTCCTGGTTGTACGCCATCGCTGGCAGCTGGAACAACATATGATGTGAACAAATATAAAAGAGTAGATCGGGTGGGCCTACAGGAAAAGCAAAAACTGGACAAATGGGCGTCCCGAGAGGGTTGGTCAGGGCAACGAGACAAGTCTCCAAAAACCGGGGCTGCCATCTGAGTTATAAAAATCATTGCTATTATGAAATGTAATAACACATTTTAACCTTTTTGTTTGTAATCAAGATTAGTATTTTATTTTTAAATAAGAATCAATTGTAAAAAATTTAACTAATACGATATTGCATTGAAATATGACAAAAGGTTTTTTAATTGGCTCTAAAATGTAAAACTAAACCAGGAAAATACACGATGTGATGTGTGGATCTATTACAAAATAGTGGGTTAAAGGAAGGTCTAGATAATTTGTAGGCCTAATTACTAACTTACTTTGATCTTTGATACAAATGACCTCCAAACAGCGCTCTGCGGAGCTAGGTTAGGTTATGTTACTATAATTCTTAGAAACACAGCTTTTGTTTATGTAAACTCTAAGTGCCAGCCAGTGACACGCAGTGATGAGCGGCATAGAACCGAGCATAGATATATTAACTCTAAGTGCCAGCCAGTGACACGCAGTGATGAGCAGCATAGAACCGAGCATAGATGTATTATCGAATTAAATATTCGGTAACTAAGTTATTTTTGGTACCGCTTATAAAAATTTACCCACACGTGTTTCAGTATTTGGAAATACATTATGACAAATATAGTATACATATATACTATACATTTATTGGCATTTTAATTGGGTATTATTGATATCAATAGATCAATCTCAATGTTTTTGCTTGTAACGGTCAAAAATGAGACCCCTTTATTTTTTTTATTACCTCATTTAATTTCGTAATAGAAAGCAAGCCACGTTAATTTAAGTTCGCCCGGCAAAGTAAAACAAGAACGGAACAAAAGATGAGTCACGGTCGGCCGGCCTACTCGCCGAGCGCGTAGCGACCTGTAGCGAGTAAACAGCTTCTCGCGGCGGCCGCCGGGTCGTCTGGCGCTAGTGTTGCTTGCCAGAAAGGGGTGGGGGAAGCCCGGAACGAGCCTTCACGAGCCAGACGGACGGTCAGTCTCTCGACCGCCACCATCGACTCAACATCAGACCTCCAGTAGTAAGTTGACATAGTCTTCCTACACTAGGTTATTAAAGAAGTATTCGTTGCCGCTCTTATTCGTTTATTGTTTAACGGGATTAATAAATAATCGTTCGTTGATTTGTGGCGTAATACCCCACGAATTTTAGGGAAGTTCGTTTTTTTATTGTAAGAGCCAAAGTTAGCGGCATTTTCTATCATTTTAATAAAAGGATTATTTAATTTGTTTTGCGGGAGCGCGTTTTGGATAAGTAGCGGGCGTACACCAATTTGTGGGACCCAGAGGACTTACTCTGACACCCAGTGACAGTTGACCGAATTTTGTAAATCGTATTGCAGGAGCGCGCTTTGGATAACTAGCGGGCGTACATCAATTTGTGGGACCCAGAGGATTTACTCTGACACCCAGTGACAGTTGACCGAATCTTGTAAATCGTATTACAGAGGCGTGTTTTTGGATAACTAGCTGGCGTAAATCAATTTGTGGGACCCAGAGGACTTACTCTGACACCCAGTGACAGTTGAGCAGATCTTGTAAATCGTGTTGCAGAAGCGCGTTTTCGGATAAGGAACGGGCGTAAATCAATTTGCGGGACCCAGAGGAATTACTCTGACACCCAGTGACACTTGACCGAATATTGTAAATCGTGAGTTCTTCGTAGTAAAGTACTTAGCAGTGTCTACAGAGCGCTACTCTACCAGAGGGGACGAATATTTCGGGAAGGATTTACTTGCGGATTAGGACACAGCCTAATACGCTGGTGAGACAGCAGAGCGCTTCTCTGCCACCTGAATCCCGAATTAGGCCGTAGGAGTTGGGAATGATGAATGTTCTAGACTAAACCAAGTGTTTTGAGTCTGAACGAATATCTGAGCCTTCTCCTACAGATTGTTTACCGTTGTTTTTCTAAAATTTTAGTTTAGTTTTAGCCCTTGGAAATTAATCCCACGCGGCTGAACTATTTAGGGCATCGTTTTTCGTAATTTGAAGACTCGGAGAAAAACACGGTCACATGCTATCAAAAGTTAGATATTCTTAATATATCCCATTGTTTTCTAGACCTATAACAGAAATAAAGTCCTTATTTGTTACTTAAGTTATCAACTTAAAAATACAAATTCTTGCAAATACATAAAAATGGTATAACATTTAAGGCAAGTTAAATCTTATTTTTATACAAAAAAAAGTAAGAGGGGTTAGGCCTGGTTTCCACGGTAGTAAGTAGAGACAGTTGCCGTCGGTTTTAACTATATACCATGTAAACGGAACATGCGAGTTATTAATGCGACAGTAGCTGAGCTTCCGTGTGAAGTGGCTGTCTACTATCACTTTAGTTTAAACAGGGTTGCCAGCAAAATTTCATTTCAAAATTCATGCTTGGTTCCAGGTTTTTCTGGTCAGAATAATAAAATTCCAGGTAAACTCGCGGTATTTTATATGCATGTGCGACACCTATAACGACTTACGATCTAAATAAAAGAGCTATTTTCCTAGAAATAACTTGCTATCACGTGTATTATATTTTCTATTTAAGTTATACTTTATCTCATATTTGTTATGCTATTCACAAAAAATGTGTATATATGCTGGGCCAATTATCATTACATTAATAGGCAAGCACCAAAATAATGGAACGCTTAACTCAGAGTGTGTGGGCCGTTGTAATAGTTTACGCATAACGATAGAAAGGTATTGGCGTGTATATTTGCAGAGATCCCTTTCATTTACATCGGTCCTCAGGGCTATGTCCCATAGGCCTTTTTAGTTGCATATAAACTTAAATTTAAATGCTATGGAAGACCAGTATTCAATTAAATTATATATTTAATAACTGTTTATATGGTAACACAAGCTCTAGCACAACATCAAGAACAGATGTTGCATGCATAATGTAAATAAAACCCCCGCAGCAAACCTGCAGACTCAGAGAATTTCCAATGAATATATAACATAACACAATAAAACACTTAACAGGATTCACAAGAAATATATTCACAAACAAACGACATTTAAAATATTAATTATTCTCTATAAGACTAACATTGGAGATGAGTACGCAGGTTTGCAGCAACATGGAACACAAAATAATGGGTGTTTATGCAAATACCAATAGAACTCATCTTAGTGAAGTCACATACCAAGTTTCATCCATATACATTCATAAATAAGCGATATATTTTATATATATATATAATTTGAATATATACATATAAAACATCTGAATTATTCTCTATAAGAATAACATGGTTCATAATGATTAACTTTACTTTCCCCTCTAGGCCCCTACATAAAAACAATCCAATATTTTAATTGTTTGGGGGGTATATCAACAGATAGCCTACACCCAATTATATAAGATTCCATTTAACTTCGGCAATATAGCCTACTATGTTTAAAACAATAAAATGTATAGGCCTAGGCCCTATACAAATCGGTTTTATTTTGTTTTTGTGTCACTAACGACAACTTTCAATGTTCTTGATAGGGAATGGACCCAAACCCTGGTCTTGTTACTATTGAAAGTACAAATTTTCTTACAAAGCATTATTATGGCAACTGGATCCAGTTTTGGACTTTTAAACATTTTCAAAATGTTGCCTTGGGATCAATCTTACAATAAACCTCAGATTATTGACTGAACGTTACCTTTAACTCAGTTTGTTTAGTATGGAGTAATCAAATTGAATATATTTACTTATTTGTAGTGTATAGTTTAAAACTTCAAATTTATGCATGTACAGTAGGTTGCATGTGTCATGTGCATGGTGTTTTAGTATAAGTGCTTCATGAAACTGGACTTGAAGAAAAATCCCTAAAAGTGAATGTTAGTAATAATGCTATGGTACTTTGTAATTGGGTTAAGAACCTGTTTTGTAGCATTTTTGTATCAATAAATTAAATAAATTATAAAGCGACCGCCCTAACCACTATATGCTACCTGGCCAATTATACTTTAACATTCATTCGGACATCCCAAGACTAACTTACATACGGTACCGTACCGTATTAGAAACTGAGTTTCAGATCAACAAAAAACAATTTTGACCAGACCGCAAAAAATTACTAAGAATGGGCCACATCTGTCACCAACAGGTTATAACAACATACAAATTAATATTATAGCGTCAATATTAATATCTGCATAGTATTAGATAGTATCTTAATACAAATTACTAGTGGGTGCCCATCGAAATTTGATAGCTACAATATTAAGGTTGAGTAATTTCATGGTACCCTGTAGGAACAATCACTAACAATGAAATACCTTTAGCTTTTAACCCTTTGAGTGACGCGGCGTCATGGCCATTTCTTATGCATAAATTGCCAGGATAATTAATATAAAATAAAGTAGTTTAATATGAACATGCATATACAACACAATTTTAAAGGTAAGTTTATCCATGTAATTTTTTTATTTATTTTGTGCATGAATAAATTCTTTATGAAATAGTATAAGGTAAGGTAGGCCTAACTCCAATTACAAAATAAACTGGGATTAAAAACATACTTTTATATACAAAAAAATTAGTTTTTTCCAAATTTGACTTAGGCCTATATAAAATATCCTAAAAAATTTTATTTTTTTAAACCCAATAGTCAGAAAGAGCAGAAAACCCCCGTCGCAGCAAAACTGTGTACTCAGCGAATTTCCAATACATATATGTGACTCGCTACTACATAGAGCTATTTACCAAGTTTCACAAAAATACATCCATAAATAAGTGATATATTAATTAATAAGTGATAGCATTTTATTTATTCTCTATAAGAATAACATTAGGGTTGAGGACGCAGGTTTGCTGCAACGAGGAAGATAAGAAATGTGTTTTTTTGCAATTATCAATACAACTGAACCAGGTGAAGCTACATACCAAGTTTTCTTAATGTAGGTTCATAATTAAGGGAGATATACAACTTTACTTATTCTCCACATGAATAACATGGGGGCCGAGTATGCAGGTTTGCTGCTACGGGGACTATCAACAAAAAACTTGTTTTTTTATGCTAATATCAATATACCACAACTAGTTGAAGCCACATACCAAATTTCATCAATATACATTCATAAATAATCGAGATATAGAATTTTATTTATTCTCCATAAGGATAACATTGGACAACGTACTGTGTTTAGCACTTTGAATATCTCTGCAACGGTTGGACGTAGAACAACGATTAAAACACCAAAATGTTTGTTTTGTTGAGCTAAACATATTAATAAACAGAAATGTGAAGTTTTTAGTAAAACTATCTGAGAAAAATCTAAAAACCTTTTTCCCATAAGATTAACTTGGGACACGGTTTTTTGGATTTTCTCCGCAACCACTTAACCTAGGTTAATGATTCAAAATACTAAATTATTTGTTTTTTAAGCTCTATAAAATGGCTATAATCAAAATTGAGTGTTTTTAACATTTTGGGGTCAAATTTGCAAAAACCGATTTTTGGAAAATTGTAAACCCCATAAAACCCCCTTCCCATAATGTGATCGACCTGGTTTTAAAACTTAAAGTCATAAATGCTATTCTCCACATTTGTGCCAAATTTCATCAAAATCAGGTGTTTCTTTCAAAAGTTATCGCAGTAACGGACACATATATATATATATATACATATATATAAATTTGAACGAATAGTGTTTTTGGCATCTGGGGACCTCAAAACGAAGAGTTATCATGGTCTCGGGCTTAAGTCTTACCATGCCACCTACGGTAATAGCTTCTTCCCTATAGGGGAAATTCGCTAAAAGGCCCTAGACCTAACTAGCAGCTAAAAAGACACACGAACCACTGGAAGCGGAGACATTTCCTACGTGAGCGCTGCCAAGTGTAAAACTTTGAATTCACACCGAGCGCTACCCGAGGCAAATTTTAAAATCACAGCGCCGTCTGCTGCTTGATGAATTCTAACTTTTACTTAGTTCGATACGCTTTGGTAGTCTAATGGATATGGCACTGGATTCACGATCATGCGGTCCCAGGTTCAATTCTACCTTTTCGTGTTTACTTTTTGAGATAGGCTACCGATTTTTATTATATTTTACACAAACCCATTTTTGAAATATGTTACAAAGAAAAGAGCCGCCATACAGCGCTCTGCGGAGTTAGGTTAGAGTATTTTACCATAATTTTTTGGTAAATGTAGCGTAATTTTTTAGAATATAAGTAGGTTTCCTCTGTTTACATTTGAAAATACTAAATTTCACTGTTTTCTCATAATAAACCATCTGTTTCAGATAGTTCTTTCGTCATCAGACAAGTTTGGCTTCCTTCGGGTGGCAAAGTTTCCGCTTCCAGTGGTTCGTGTGATTTGTTAGCTGCTAGTCTAGACCTAGGCTATGTGGTTAAGTAAGTAACCAAAGGCTAAGTAACGTCAAAGTAGAATTTTGTAATATAAACAAATATTATTTTTTAGTTTGTTGTCTGTAAATATGTTTATTATTACCGGTACTAGTATGTAAGCATTAGGCCTACCAAAGTAAATAAATACACAATAAAACTAGAAAACAAAAGACGTACATGTTACATGTACCTTTTATTTTCACCAAAACTTACGTGTCTACAACAATTAACACTGTTTTCAAGTTCATTGTAAACTAATTCCCGAAGGTTACTCAAGTTGTTCACATCTATTCTGCAACTCATTTTTGTTCCAAGCATAAATAGGAAGTAAAATACACTAACACACAACTTCAATAACATTAATATCAGTGATATTTACGTCGTTTACCGGTATAACCTTAAACAACAACAAACACAGACGACATTTACAACAAAGATGACTAAAATAGTGTCTGCTAACAGACCAGAGACGAAATTGCTATAGAAGTGATAGCTGGAAGCTTCTGGATCAAAACTATATACTTTGGGAGCCAATACCTCGTATTGATATAAAGTACTACGTAAAATACCAAGAAGCGCTGACAGTAACGCTCGACACTTTATGCATAATGCATCACGACGCTGTGTGCGATGCCGCGGCACTCGAAGGGTTAATAATACCTACTGATGATATTAAAAATATGAAAATGCACCTTTAACTGATGGGCAAAACAGTTCAAATGTCATACAACTAAAAATTAAGACTTAAAATACAAGTTACTTTTTAATGGTTACAAATGTTGTTTACGTTTTATGTTTATTACAGACGAAAATAAATCAAAAGCTTGATATGCTGATCAGCTGTCTAATGAAAACCACAGTCAGGATTATTATCAGCTGTTTGATGTAAACATGACATGATAAATCAAACCAAAATGGTTTGTAGGCTCTTACATTTTGTAGGCTATCATTTACAAACTTAAAAGGAGAAAATAATAAATCTGACAATTTTGGGGAGTAGCGGAATGTTTACGCTTCAAACTAGAACAAATCCCATGACCACATATTGCCTGATTTTCTCAAACTAAGGCCGAGTTCCCACATGAATAACATGGAGAAACTTGAGGACTTTATAATTTATATCATTTAACTGTTTTAAAGGGAGAAAATTATAAATCTTCAATTTTGGGGAGTATCGGAATGTTTAAACTTCAAATTTGTACAAATTCCATGACCACACGGTGCCAGGTTTACTCTCAAACTAAGGCTGAGTTCCTTAAAAAAATTCTCCGATTTAAATTAATGAAATGTTTTATTGCCCGTAATAAGAATATCATTTTTTGTGGAGCAATTGTTTGAATGTCAATATTTTAAAAACTAAAGCAGTTTTTTTTTAGTTTTACATTTTTCTGTTAATCTGTAGTGTAAAAACTTTAAAATGACATATTGATTGTCCAAATCGGTTGAGAAATACAGACGTAATGGACCAAATAGAAAATTCCTTTGCGGATTAATATATAAAGATGATAACGATAATCACGACTGCATTTCGTTAAGTTTCCACTACGATAGCTCTCACAATCATACAGCTTTTGCCACTGGCTTTAAAGACCACGTCGTGTAGTCATTACGCGTCATAGACGATCGCTTTAATATTACTAATGACACCAATGATTGCAACTACCGGTACTTCTTTAATGCCGCCGTATTTTGAGTTATCGCTAATGTCGCAAACCCTGAAGAACTCATCGCTAATGCCGCCAAACAAAAAGAACGCATCACTAATGTCGCCAAAAATAAAGAACACCTCCGCTAACTTTGCCAATTATTCAGAACGCAGGTGTCATGTAGCCTAGTTGCCGACGATCGTGAACTTAAATTCCTGGTTCGGCCGAAAATTTCCGCATAATCCGCACATTTTTTTCTGGTCACCGAAGTTCACGTATAATTCCTGGTTTACCAGGTTTTCCAGGTCTGTGACAACCCTGTTAAACCAACTAATACGATACCTACTTACAGGCAACTGGCAACAGTGGAAACGGCCTAGACAAGTGCAAGTCAGTAGTCAGTTCACAGTGAAAAAAATTCGGCTAACTTATTTTATCACGATATGTGCCACGGGAGTTACGTTGCACTGTGGAGACTAGGCCTTAAATAGGCCTGAGGCCTAAAATTGGATTAATTTTTAACTAGGGCGAGATAAAAATGATCCATGAACGTCACGCAAAAACCTAAAAAACTAGCCTATTCAATTAGGCCTATGGACATTTTATTTACTACCTATGAAATATAGACCATGCGCGGTGCACAGAATCTTAATCAACCTTTTTAGTATGGTATTACTTACTTTAAGTTGGTTCCAAAATAAGCCCTTACAAGCAAAAAAAAATCAAATGTAGCCAATTAATATCTACGACTAGGCCTAGGCCTTATTATCAAAGTAGGCTGTTGTCCATTTAACAATAAAGGCCTAAGATTAAACTATATTTAGTATAAATTCTCCATTATTTTATGAAATAGCCTACATAACCTAATCCTGTCAATTCATAGCCCATACTAGGTCTTACCTTTCAATGGCCACTGAAAGGCCAAATGTGGCCTTACACTGCTGTATTACATAAATGTATTGCTTGTACACTATTGGTTTCAACTGTTAAGGCAGAAAATCTTCTTAAGGTTGATAATAAGTCTTTTAATCATTAAAACTGCTTCATTGTAGACTTTGACCTAGGAAGATCAACTGCTAGGCTAGAGCATCTGTGAGGTATTTTGTTTAAAATATTAAGGCATTCCTGACAACCTCTGAGATATATAAGTAATTGTATTTTACTGTTGTGATAAGGAATATTTCAAATTGTCTTCCAATCTAAACATATTCAGAAAAATAAACAAATCCCAGACAACACATCAAGAGAGCAGCGTCATAGACTTTCTCTTACACATAATATTCCCAAATTCTATAGCAGAATATTTAATTCACTGAAGATTGATATTTAATATAAAAACTACGTACTTACTATTTTTACAGATATATATTGACGATGATTCTTTTTGGTTGCAATCACGATTCAATTGTTTTTAATTGTCACGAATAACATTTTCGGCGCTAAGTTCACCATTGTGATAGAATTTGGAGGGTTATGTTCCCATTTAGATAATGGCGTAAAAGCAACTATTTTATAAAAACAAATAATTTATACAATGTTCATATTTTACGACCACACGATAAATAAATTAATCATAAAAACAAAAACTTGTATTAAACCAAATCTGCACTCTTATATGGAAATATTTTCCACCTACTCATCACAAACACAACCTTTGTATATGAGATGAGGCTACTTCAGTTTCAGCTCCATGCCACCTATTTTGAGTACGGAGTGAAGTGTGGAACCAAAGTATATCTTTACCGTAAACTTTTTAAGAACGTCGTTATGCTAGGCTATTGGTATATTTTTCACTTCATTCATTTTGTCGCTCTACCATAGTCCAATTAGCTTCAATTGGTAAAGTCATAAAAATATTAATGTAATCCTGAAAAAAATATTACTTCTCTATGCTGTGCGTGAAAAAATTAATGCTTTCTAAGTGTCCGTTAGCTATTGTGGGAAACGAAAAAATAATATACATATTAATTAGTAATGAAACCAATCTAAACAAATTAAATTCCTTCAGCTCGCTTGGATATTTCTTTTTCACTAATTCCAATTGAAATCGATTTGTTGAGGAGGCTACCGATTAAATTAGTATGTCTTATATAACCATCTAAGGGGTTATTTAAAAGCCTTTGGGCAACTTTACTTCTTTTACGTGCCTTTAGGTTTTCTAAAACGAAGTGACTGCGTACACGTCCAATGTAAGGGCAAATTCACTTCGCTACCGCCTAGGTTAGGTTGGGTTAGGTTACGTTACGTTATGTTACGTTAGGTTAGGATAGGTTAGGTTACGTAAGGTTAGGTTAGGAGGTTTTCTGGCTCTCAATTTGTTTTAAACATCACAGGAAAAGTAACGTACGGTGCATAATTTGGAACGGACGTGAACAGTAGCGGCTCACGTCGGACGTGTATGTAGCCACTGCCTTTCTAAAACAACCTTCTTTAGCACTCCACCCCAAAGAGGTAATTATGGTCTCGTCTCGTGTAGAAAAGCGTAGCCTACATGATGGTCGCTTCTCTTTCAACTCCGCTCCCATGGCAACCAATCAAATACTCTCTTCACGAACCACGAACTATTGTCCGGCAACGAGGAGAAAGGGATCTGTTTGATGACTACTATTCAAATCACTAACATCGGCCAAACTGTGCACTATGTAGTATCTGCCAGAAGTGTCAACGTTTTTAGGACGTCGCGATATCGGCAGCAAGATGGTCGTGGTGAGGAAACGGGGATCCCTGCTTTCTCCTCGTTGCTGGACAATATATCTTGCTGGTCTTGATTAGTTACCTAATGAAAAAGGTGGTCAGCAAATAGGCTTCACGTTTATAGCCCTAAGGAGACTTCTAGATATATTTAACTCGTTTCTCCGCTCCCAGGCCAATGAGGTTGACATATATTTATAGCTCTCAACTGGTGTAAAAGTGTAGACACAGCGCCGGATTTAGGAGCCGAAGGCCCCTCTAGGCTCAACCGTTGGTGACGTCCAGATCCAAGTTGGTGACATTTTTTATATCGGAGCTTCTGTGTAATGTGGGCCCCCTTAGTGGTGCGGGCCCCCATGGCCTATGAAGCCTATGCTTAAATCCGGCCCTGGGTTGACCACCATTTTGTCTATCCTCTCTGCTCCCATGGTAGCCAATCGAATTATCTGTTCACTTCACAGTAATTATTGAATCAAGAATCAATGCTTTATTACCAGTTGACAAGTTACATACATTTGGTATAGTCAAAGTTTTATATATGTTTGTTACAACACTAGTCAAAAACAGACACAAACAAGCCACACAAAACAGTGACCTAATATTGACACTGAAACAAATACAACAGGAAGGGTCAAAGACTACGGTGAAAAGTATTATTTAAAATACCAAATAAATAAATTGGCTAAATTGCATGCTTCCTACATGATAATCTTGGAGGATGGGATTTTGATAAATTCCTTGACATTATAGAAATGATTGGTACTTTGGTATTATACGGATGCCACTATTTTTGGAGGTTAAACTTTTACCGGATCCAAAGGATAACTACATAATTCGAAAAAACGTACTTTTATTGACTTACTGTACAAATTTTACATCATTTTGATGAGTGGTCTTTGTGTTGATACGTACGGTTTCCTCTTCATTTCGAGGTAAATCCCAAACCAAAAGAACGTCACTCATTATGAAAACAAATGTAACGTAGCGCACGGCAATAAATCACTCATGACACTGACCCAGGACCCAGATACAGGCGGTGACAGGTGATGCGCGCGCTCCGGTCAACGACCTGACCTTGGCCTATTTGAAGGGGGTTTGGCGGCCGGAAGTATGACTCATCAGGTATCATTCGATTCGTAACAAAACAAGGAAAGTCCTACAATCATTTTTATGATAACCCATCTTAACAAAACTGCCGCAGCGCGCTGCATAAGGGTGGCATCCGTATAATACCAAAGTACCAAAGGATTATCTATTAACTAATTCAGGATCTTAGGTTTGAAAGTTTTGAACGGCAGCCGCAACAATTCCTTAGGCAGTTTATTTAGGCATTTCAATCCCAAGATTCTGTATAGTTTGACCTTGTTTTCTCTAACCTAACAAAAGGAACATCAATCGTATTTTTATGTCTAGTTTTAAAATTATGCAGGTCTCTCCTGACAGTGAGGGAGTCAATATTCTTAAAACTAGTTAACAGAATGTTAAAAATATATAAATTGACAACAGTTAAAATTCTAAGATTCCTAAAAATTGGTTTACAATGTTCCATTTGGGTTAGCTTTTGCCATGATCCTAAATTAACTTCTCCTGTATTTTCAGAACATTGTCGATATACGGGCCATTGCCCCAGAAAATAATCCCGTAATCAAGAGTGGATTGAAATAGGGCAAAGTAGGCTGTTTTTAAATAGTCAAAAGGAATGACGTCACCTAACCTACGAAACAATAAAGTTAATCTACTTAACCTAGTACAGAGGTGATCAATATGAGGCGACCAACAGAGATGGTGATTGATATGCGCTCCAAAAGGAATTTAACCACACAAAAAGACCTGGTGTTTAATACATCCGGGTTATGCCTAAGTCCGAAAATAACAGTTTTCATCTTCTCATTATTCAATAGAAAACTGTTTGCTGAAAACCATTCAGCAGCTGTATTAAGGGAGTTCTCAGCATCTAGTTCCAATTCCGCTATGTCATTATTGTTACAAGAAAGTAAGGTGGTATCGTCAGCAACCAGGTACGCACCACTATTTAAACAATATGCAAGATCGGTGATGGCTATTAAAACAGGAGGGGCCCCAGCACAGAGCCCTGGGAACCCCGCAGTTGCTTATGGCAATGGAGGACCATTCAGCCCCACAGGAAACAGCCTGTCTTCGGTTCGAAAGATTTAATTCAACATTTTGGAAGCCATGAAATTCCAGCTTATGGAGCAAGACGCCATGATCGACACAATCAAAGGCCTTTCACTGAGATCAGTTAAGGTTATATATGTTTTTATATGTTGTATATGTTTGCCAGCGGGCTAATATATAACTTTGAAGAGAGGATTTGATTGGTTACATAAGGAAAATTGCGGTCAGCTCGGAGGATTCACTTTTGTACCCTGGAAGAGGACTCCAGAAATTAACCTCGTTGCCCTGGTCTTTCAAAGCTCAGATCAAATCAAATCAAATAATTCATTCATCATGGCCTTTATTACATAATGTTGAGCTTTGCTCAAATAAACATATGATTTGTCATATATGGTACATAAGCAAAATATAAATAACACGTTCTTACAACTATAATCTATATCTACATATCTATCTTAATATTTACAATGAAAAGGTGGTTTCTGTCGGTTTATCTGTCTGCCTGCTGTTGCGGAAACTACTGAACCGACTGGGAGGGCTGAAACCTGCTGAAACTTTACTCAAAGGTAGATCTTGAACCCGTGCAACACATACGCCTATTCGCTTCCTTAAAATCTCCTCGGGCTACGCCCCGTCAACGTCCTAATAAGTTTCAATGTCTACATTTCAGAACAGAGTAAACATTCAGAAACTGTAATGCAAACAGCTGTGGATACTTCTTATTGTACAGCTTTAGGCTTTAGGGCGGCATAATAAACTCCCGTTTCATTAGGAGCAAGTCTGTGGACTGGGTCCTGCAAATTCTTGTGTCTCGCGTGGTATTTGTATTTGTGCTCAACTTGTTTTTTGTGGAAGTTTTCTTGGTTTGTTATGTATAAACAGAGAATTTCATACATTTTGATATTTTTAATATTATATTTCCATACAAGTTTTAACAAAATTGTTTCGCTGGATTTAGCCAGAAAGGCATTGCTGGTATTAGAATATAGGATAGAATGATGTAAAAACAATTCATAAATTGTTCAATTGTAATTTTTTTTTCAATCAATTATGAGTTAGTTATAAATACTATGTATGAATATGTCTTGGAAAATCTTCTGGGTAATTCTAATATCAGGAAATTTCCTTTGCAGCATTTTCGTATTGTTTGTCATCTCCATTCCCGCTTAAAATGAATTACAACTACAAGTACGCGAAACAAATTCAAATCATCGTCCGGTGCTGCTCTCATACGGAGACATTGAGACCTACATCCACCTTCACCGGTCGCTTTTAGCGCCGCAGAGTGCTGCCACCTACCGCAACTGCCGCTAACCTGTCTCCTCTGCCCTATCAATAGCAGACGACAGTAGTGCTCACGCGCGCCAGCTGTGTGTTGTGTTGTGTTGTGTCGGTGGCGAGGCGACTATCTTCCATGGATTTTGTGTTATCACCGTGTGTTCCACAGTTACCGCCAGCATTTCGTTAATTATCAGATGCACCAGCTAAAATGTTATTTTTTGCACGTCGTTTTTCACCCACTCATTTAAAATACCGCCCCGGTGTGGATGGCTATATTTAGTATCACAAGTCCAATTTTACCCCTTTGCGTCCAAAATGAGCGATGGGGAGGCAGAGCTTTCACCGGTGAGTAATAAACTATAATTTTCGAACTCAAGTTGTTTTCTATTTGGTATTTATTTTATAATAGTTTTAATTAATGCTTTATTTTTAATTAAAAAATTAAGTGATGCTTTATTTAATAAACCAAAACTCCATTGAGAACTGACAATTTAACCCTTCAAGCCATCGCTTGCGTCAATACAAACCAAATTCACCACCCTACTGACACAATTACTATTTTTGTTTCGCCTCCTGATAATATTTTGATACATTTAGACAAACACAAAAATCGTAAACAAAAATATTAGCAGTACTTCTTAGCATGTTTAGGGCTGGTTTTTTACCATTAAACTTCAAATACAATAAAATATATTCAATCATTCGTTTATTTCTTGTAGGTTTTGCAATAATAGTGAATAGCCTTTTATTTACAAAGATTTATATTTTATAAATCTTACAGGTTTCTGTTAATTATTGATATAATAAATGCTTTACTTAAACCAAAACCATTTAGACTTTGTTGAAATTACATAAAGTGAACAAAATTTATGACTAATTAGATACATTTCTGATTTGTTACTAAATGTATTTAATTATTACACTACTGTACTCTTTTATTATTTAGTTTGTAACTGATTGAAACTAGTTACAATGTGCATCCCACACTTATATATATATATATATATATATATATATATATATATATATATATATATATATCTTAGTTATTGTAAATGTTGATAAATTGGCTGCAAATCGTTATTATATCATGTTATTATATCATATTATATCATCGTTATTATTTACTCAATTTAATCGAACCATTGACGATTTTTCGCATATAGGTCGCAAATTACACATTATAGCTTACTAAATTAATATACAGTTGATTTATCATTACATTTAAAGTTTATATCCAAGTAATTCACTCCCTGTTGGGATCGAAAATAGAACGCCAAGATGTTATATGTGTTAAGAACCGTTAAACTTTAAATTGATAAAAATGATGTTTTTATGTTGTTATTTGTTGTCTCTTGTGTCTTAATTTTTATTTGTTTGGAAAACTTATTGTATTTACTGCACAGTTATATATATTTTTTTAATTTTAATTAATTAAATTTAAAAAATACTGTTTCATATTAAACTGAATATTATAATATTCATTTTATAAATTTAAATTGAAATTCCACCACAAATAAACGCAAATTCTAATAATAAATAAGGTGCAAATTTATTATTTCTATACATGAGATTTTGTTGCAGTACAATATAACCTACACTTTTTCTCAATACTAAATTTAATAAAAAACAGTAAAACCACAAATATTTTAGGACACGTTGAACATTCAAGAAAGATATATGTATTAGTATTTTGATAATAAATCACGTTTAAACATAATGTAGCCAACATTTTTACGGTAAATTTATAATTCGAATTAAGAACAAGTGAAAATAAATAAAGCCCATTTTCACTTTCAAACTGTCTTATTTTTCTTTAGTATATCACAAACAACAATTGCATGTAGTTTTGAATTGTTACTGTATATAGTTTTAATATATTCCCCAGTATATTTGTATAAATAAATGTATATTAATGCCAAATTTTAATTCAAACAATATGTTCTTATTCGTTTTGATGCATTATAAAAACTTATAAATGTAAACGACAATTTCACATTTTGTCGTGAAGATAATGATAACCAACCATAATACAACATTCATGACCATGTCATTTTAGAATAAAACGAGTTCGCACGCAACACGCTGACGTGAGGGAAGTGAATTTCCACATACAAAACTTTTAAAACTGAAACCCAGTGTAAAAACATACATTTATGCCAATTTTATTGCAACTGAAAACATTGATTTTTTGGCTGTTCTGAAGCTCCTGGTTTGATTTACCTGAAATGTTAGGAATACAATTTTGCGCATTATAAGGTTAGGAGAAGGTCCAGTCAGGCTTAAAAGTAGGTGCGAGGTTGCTGGGGATGAAACAGATACACCAACAAATGAATAACATGCTTTTCTAATGTAAAACCCCATAAGCCAACGTACTGTGTTTAGCCGGTATACATTTTCATTAATAACTCGGTAAATATTTATGCTAGAATGACGAGAGAGGGCTTACAACTTTCGCTTCACTAATTCCCATCTTAATACATGCATAAATTGTACGTCCGGGGCTTTTCTGACCCTTTTTGGGCCCAAGAACTCGAAATTTGAAAGAATAATCCGCAAAAAAGGGGTTTAGAGTTTTCCGATTGTTTTGCCCAACGAACTTGTCCAACTGATTATAGAAAGGAACGTCCCTACCAAATTTGAAGTAAATCGGACAAAAAATGTGACCGCTAGAGGGCAAATACATATAAAAATATATATACATATATAATTTTGAACGTCCCCCCAAAACGTGTTCAGGGGGTCACGTTAGGAACTTCTATGGTGGTCCCGGGCTTAAGTTTCACCGTGCGGGTCATGCTGATAGTTAACTTTCCATAGGTGATTCACCAAAAATCGTAGAGTATATAGGGCCTAATATACCGGGTGTCCCACGTAAGGTGTCTCAAATTGATTACGGAAAAACGGCTTAACGTACAAGGATGAAATAAAATTATTTCCCGCTAAATCGACCCCAAGGAATAACGTAAAAATATTTTTAACTTTTTCCCCATACAGGGTGTGCCAAAAACTGAGGGTCACTAGTTCGAATCTCGGAATTTTCAAATGTAAACATATGTCATGTTATACATCATTTTAAAGTTATTTAATAGATAAACATTTTGGCGAAAACAGAAATTAATTATCTTTTTCCGTTTCAAAATGGCGGCAGTTTTTTTGGGAAAAATCAATATGTTTTTAATACTCTGTGTTTCCTTTACCAATGCACATAGCCCTTCTCCGGTTGAATTTTCTTACTCGTTATGAAATTAGCTTTACTGTGATATGCTACAAGTAACGGTTTTTTGAAATAATAAAAATTCCAAAAAAATTGATTTTTGAAAATCTGCAAATGCCCATTGTTCAAAATTTCCAAATAGCAACATATGTCAAGTGGCACATCATTTTATAGGTTTTTTAATTCTTAACAACTTTCTAGTTTACACTTACTTCGTATCTCTTTTAGTTTTTGTGTAAATAACAAAAAACCTAATTTTCCTATATCAAATGCATGTTACTTGGGTTTAACACAAATGAAATGGGGCCATGATCAGCTGTTTAGTGTTAAACCCAAATAACATGCATTTGATATAGGAAAATTAGGTTTTTTGTTATTTACACAAAAACTAAAAGAGATACGAAGTAAGTGTAAACTAGAAAGTTGTTAAGAATTAAAAAACCTATAAAATGATGTGCCACTTGACATATGTTGCTATTTGGAAATTTGTAACAATGGGCATTTGCAAATTTTCAAAAATCAATTTTTTTGGAATTTTTATTATTTCAAAAAACCGTTACTTGTAGCATATCACAGTAAAGCTAATTTCATAACGAGTAAGAAAATTCAACCGGAGAAGGGCTATGTGCATTGGTATAGGAAACACAGAGTATTAAAAACATATTGATTTTTCCCAAAAAAACTGCCGCCATTTTGAAACGGAAAAAGATAATTAATTTCTGTTTTCGCCAAAATGTTTTTCTATTAAATACCTTTAAAATGATGTATAACATGACATATGTTTACATTTGAAAATTCCGAGATTCGAACTAGTGACCCTCAGTTTTTGGCACACCCTGTATGGGGAAAAAGTTAAAAATATTTTTACGTTATTCCTTGGGGTCGATTTAGCGGGAAATAATTTTATTTCATCCTTGTACGTTAAGCCGTTTTTCCGTAATAAATTTGAGACACCTTACGTGGGACACCCGGTATAACTCTCGAGATACAATAGCCAGAGAGAGTATATCCACGAGATGGAAGATGTTGACACAGACTACGGTGAATGGTGGCTTGTCAGCTGACAGCGGTAGTTTCTTTTAAACGGCAGCTTCTTTACAATCTTGTGTCTGTGTCAGCCAAAGACTTAAGAGTCTTCATCACCGGAAGTTGCCGGACGCCATCTTGGTGTTTTGCTCCATAAGGCCAATGTTAACTTTGTGCCTCCATTACTCCTCATCTGATCGTCACATACAATTCATTTTGGTGTCAAATTAAAGGTTTCGCCGTCCTCTAGGGAAATACAATATCGGATTTTTTAATTTGGGAACCATAGTTGCATAGTAAATAGTTTAATTTTGAACTGAAACACTGTACATGTTCTCATTAATTTGTAACAAAATCCAAATTCGACTATTGTATTTCCCTAGAGGACGACGAAACCTTTAATTTGACACCAAAATTAATTCTTTGTGACGATCAGGTGAGGAGTAATGGGGGCACAAAGTTAACATTGGCCTTATGGAACAAAACACCAAGATGGCGTCCGGCAACTTCCGGTGATGAAGACTCTTAACACTGCCTCGAAGTTTTACCTCGTTGCTGTCAGCATGAGAGTAGCGGCGTTGTAGGCCATACCTGCAACGCAATCAAACATCAACTAACACGAGGTCAAGGAAAGCAAACGTACGGTTGTTCTGGTTGTTAAATTAACAAAAATAGTAAACGAGTTCGCACGCAGGACGCTGAAGCACGGGGAGACAATTTTTAAAGATTTTAAAAATCAGTTAAGCAGGTATCAGTTTACAGAAGGTGTTGAAACAAACACGTGCCTATTTTTTGGCTCCACGCTTTACCCCCATAAACTTCAGCTTATAATTACAAGAATGTTGAAATTTGAAATATGAAATCACCCTTTTACATTTTTCTAGTGTCATTAAAATAACAACATTTAATTCATTATCCTACAATATTTTTATATTTTGTTAATTTATTTTAATTTGCATTATCACAGCGTTATGCATAGTGGAATAGTTCTAGTTAGCAAAGAATTGTTCTAACAAATGAGTTTTAGATTTGTCTCGTCTTCATCACAAGTTTTGATCGCTTTCTTGGTTTATTGTTTTCCGCTGCTCCGTCATTAGTTTCTCAAGGCTACCTGTGTTACGCAAGGCCCGTCTTTAGCCTAGGAAAAGCTTCTTACTGTTCGCTGTGTCTATTGCGTATTAACAAATCACTTGCAACTTGCAATGCAGATAACGGACTCTCCATTGCTTCCGCGAATATTAAACTTTTTTCAGAAATATCTACCCAAATGCCTTTATTGGAGGTACTACAGAGTCATTTGCAACTCACATTGGTTTTAAGAGGGAAAATCCCTCCCAGGATTAGGTGGCAATATTTTGCGAATATCCTCTATTGGTCTTTGTTAGCTGAAGCTATAGGTACACAAGACTGTAATGAAATTGGTCTGCAAATAAGAGAGATATTATATTATTTGTATCCATAAGAATAACATTGGATAATGCAGGGTATATATCACATATCCTGTGTTTACCGCTAAACGAAATTTCCATTTACTCCATAACCATTAATCGTAGAATGATAATTCAAAATAATAATTTTGTTATGATGACAAAGTAGGCCCTATGTGTTATTTAAAGGTTGTCGTTTTTGAAAAATCCGACAAACAAGTGAATTTTGAAACTTTTTAAATCCTATAATTTCTGAACCCGAATTTTTCCAGGAATTCGAGGATTTGGTAAGCTTAAGCGCTATAAACTACCAAAACTAAATCGTAAATCGCTGTAATGGTTAACGACATATCACAACGAATGTTTCCCCCGATAACTCGTATTCGAAAACGTTAACGGAAACATTTCTTTTTATAACATGAATAAGAGAAAAAAATTAAAGATTGCTTGAATATTTTACCTTATTTTCAAACCCTGACGGTAATAATTGTAGATATTTCAAAGACTTTAGACCCTGCTTCATTTCAATCTGAAACAAAAACAAACTAAAATTAAACCTTCTGAATTTCTCATTCTAGCGTGAACGTTATTACCTTTGCGTTATATAACGCTTATAGGGAATTTCTTCACAAGTGCGTCACGCTATATTTGTGCCCCTTATTGATTTGCATGAGCTTTTAACACTACTGTAACATGATTCCAATACAGTTCGACAATTATTTGTGTGATGTCACATTGTTTCCTCTGGCGGATTATTTCCGTTACACGGAACAAGAAAGCGTAAAAGATTACAAGTATTGTTTAATTAATAGCAATCAATGTTTAATGTCGGTGTTTACCTAGGAGAAAGTGTTGTTATGCGAGACGTCCGTCGCGTCGCTTGTGTGCGCAACAATAGACGTCAGTGTTACTGGCCTGGCAATTGTGTAATTACAGTAGACCCTCTCTTAACCCTCACGGGACCGGGCCTAGGTCGTATAACCTAAAAGGTCGGTTAAAACGGGCAACTACGTAAATTGGCTTTTATGCAAATATAAATATAATTTAACTAGGTGAAGCCACATACCAAGTTTAATCAATATTCAATCATAAGTAAGCACTATATAACATTTTAATTATTCTCCATAAGAATAACATGGGAGATGAGTAAGCAGGTTTGCTGCAACAGGGAACCAAAAAATGGGTTTTTATGCAAATATCAATATAACTCAACAAGGTGAAGCCACATACAGAGTTTTATTAATTTATGTTCATAATTAACGGAGTCATTACATTTTACTTATCCTCCATAAGAATAACATGGGGGTTGAGTACGCAGGTTTGCTGCTACGGGAATAATCAACGAAAAATCAATTTTTTGTACAAATATCAATATACCAGTACTACGTGAAGCCACATACCAAATTTCATCAACATACATTCATAAATAATCGAGATATCAAATTTTATTTATCCTCCATAAGGATAACATTGGACAACGTACTGTGTTTAGCACTTTGAATATCTCGGCAACGGTTGGACGTAGAATCACAATTTAAACACCAAAATGATTGATTTGTAGAGCTAAACTGATTGGTATAAGCAAGTGTGAAGTTTATAGTAAAATTAATTGGGGAAAAGCTAAAACCCATTTTCCCATACGATTAACATGGGAGATTTTATGAACACGTTTTTTGGATTTTCTCCGCAACCATATAACCTAGCTTAATGATTCAAAATACCATATTATTTGCTTTTTTAAGCTCTATAACATAGTCAAAACCAAAATTAAGTTTTTTAAAAATTGTTGTGTGAAAAATGCAAAAAACTGATTTTTGGAAAATTTAAAACACCCATAAACCCCCCTTCCCATGGTCCGATTTTTCTGGTTTTCGAACTTAAAGTCATGAATGTCATTTTACACGTTTGAGCCAAATTTCATCAAAATCGGACGTTTTTTACTCAAGTAATCGTGTTAACGGACACACACACACACACACACACACACACACACACACACACACATATATATATATATATATAAATTGTAACGAAAAGTGTTTTTGGCATCTGGGGACCTCAAAAGAAAAAGTTATCATGGTCTCGGGCTTAAGTCTTATCATGAGACCTACGGTAATAGCTTCTTCCCTATAATAGGGGAAATTCGCTAAAAATAACACTTTGTTCATTATCAAAATACCACTATACTGTCATCACACTGTACATTACACAGTATACTTCTACACTGTGATCCGGTAGGGTGTACATACGCGCGACGTACAATCGAAAAATCTATACTGTACTCGACGCAGAGTATAGATAATCTGGCGCTCTACAATACTGTATTGTGAGTTTCCCATGTGATTCATAAATTCATAACAAAACTTTACCTGAACGTATACGTTTCTATTTTAGTAAAGCGATAAGGATGGGAACAGAAGTCTCTGGATTCCTAGAAAAGGTCGGTTAAACCGACCAGTTTTAAATTTCAGGGCGGATAAACCGACCTAAATTTTGTGCCCGGGCAGAGGCGGTTAATCCGAGCGGCGGTTGATCCGGGGTCGGTTAAGAGAGGGTCTACTGTAACAAGTTAAATATCTGTCATTATTAAGTACCCATTATGTACTTTTTGGTACCGCCGTTCAAAATATTAGCACCTCTCACAGACCTAAATTATTTAATGTTAGTTCCCATGATAGCCTTTGGCAAACTGTATCAATCATGTTTCATTCCTCAAAATCCGTTGAGATACTAAATTTCATTAGAGACAATGAGTACAGTATAACCCACAGTATAATAATAATCTCTATCTAATGGTATACATATTGTGGTAATCTTTAACATTGACCAAACCTCCATATGGGTATCACGAGTTTCTTGCATATTAAAATTGCAAGTACCTGGGATACCAAGCCATACTCGGTGACATTTCATTTTTTCGTGGGTGAAAAATATATGTCCATTCTACATGCAATATTTGTTCAATGGCTCTAGTCTCTGTTTTTAGGAAATCATTTGTTGATACGTTTTTAGCGAATTTCCCCTATAGGGAAGAAGCTATTACCGTAGTCGGCATGGTAAGACCTAGGCCCGGGACCATGATAACTTTTCGTTTTGAGGTCCCCAGACCACAAAAACACCATTCGTTTGAAACTGTATATATATCTATATATCTATATATATATATATATATATATATATATATATATATATATGTGTGTCCGTGAGCACGATAACTCTCGTAAAAATTATCCGATTTTGATGAAATTTGGTATAAACGTGTAAAGTAACATTTATGACTTTAAGTTCGAAAACCAGCCAGATCGCTTTATCCGAAGGGGTATTTTGGGGGGGTTTTGTACCCCAAAAATGGGTTTTTTGAATTTTTTACATATAATTTTGGAAAAAGTCAAACTTTAGTTTTTACCATTGGATTCAGCTTAAAAAAACACACAATTTGGTAGTTTGATCATTTCTCTACGTCAATTGGTTACCGAGATATTGAAAGTGCTAAACACAGTACGTTGTCTAATGTTATTCTTATGGAGGAAAAGAAAAATTTTATATCTCGCTTATTTATGAACGTATACTGACAAAACTAGGTATACGGCTTCATCTGGTTGTGGACCATTGATATTTGCTCAAAAAAACAATTTTTTGCCAAAGGCTCCCGTAGCAGCAAACCTGCGTACTCAGCCCCATGTTATTCTTATGGAGATTAAGTAACGTGTTATCTCCCTTAATTATGAAAATAAATTAATGAAATTTGGTACTTGGCTTTACCTAAATGAGTTATATTGATATCTGTTTAAAACCCCATTTTTTGTTTTCCTTCCTTCAGCAAACCTGCATACTCAGCCGCCATGTTATTCTTATGGAGAATAATTAAAATGTCATAAATCGTTTATTTATGAATGTATATTGATGAAACTTGGTATGTGGCTTTATGTGGTATTAAGATACATATATATGCATTGGAAATTCGCTGAGTATGCAGGTTTGCTGCTACGGGGGTATTATCTTGTGTAAGTGCTACTTTGATGTTCACTGGTTAATTTATTCGCAAATATTATTATTATGATTTGGTTTTGATTTGAAACTCCAAAAGCCCAATGTTAACATTTCCAATTTCAAAATGGGATTTTTAACAAAATTTGAATTTTCCTGGGTTTGAGGATTTACCAATCGTAATTTTATGTACAAAGCCTCTAGTCCCAAAGTTTTAGCAAAATCGTTCCGCTGGATTCTGAGATAATCTTTTTAACAACAAACAGGCAGACATTGCTGTATAGGAATCCCTATAGTATAGCATCTCAATGTGAGAGATGAGTTTCTAAAGGGTGATAGACCAAATGCTAAATAATACCAATTAGGTATTAGTAATGTTTGATAGTAATGTTAATATTAGTATTACGGTACCGTATTACTAAGTAATGACATATATTTCACTTGAAAATTCAGACATGACCAACAAACACGTGAGCGGCTCAGGGGAGATTGTAAACTCGTTAGTTGTAGTAATAAAATAACGACTTTCTATAGAATATAAACCAATTCAAACGTCAGTTGATATCCGAAAAGTGTTTCCAACGAAATAAAAGCGTTCACTAAATTCTAACAATTGCTTGTCTCGGACTAAAATTTCCTTGAGGAAAAACACAAATCCGCAATTTAGTAGGTCCTTTGGCAATATCGTGTAATTTTTATTAATAAAAAAAACACTTGGTTTCAAAGCGGTACTAGTTTCGCAAAACTAGGACATTTATCCACAGACAACGTTTAGAATCGTCCTTTTGAGGTCTGGGTTTGTTAAGCTACAATACCTTTAAAATCGTTTACAATATGACTACGCCGCCTTATAAAATATAGTCGACTTCCTCTATTATACGACTCTAATGGAAGTGTAGCATGTCATAAAGTAGGCAAAGGTCTTATCACAAATAATTTTAAAGGTCTCATATAGCATGACACAGGGCGATTGTAACTGATAAAATCGCATGTTAATGAGTTGCAAAACAACTTATTGACAAGTTTTACTGGCTGCAATTTTTGACTCAGAGGTCCGTTTGAGATCGGGCTGCGGCTATGTACAGTTGGAAAATGTTTTTATTGAAGATTTCTTCTTACTCCTTGCCGCCGGACCATCAAAAGAAAAAAATAGAACGTAATTTTTGTGAAACTGATGGCTAGTACTAAAATCAGGTGAGTTTTCGCCACTAGCAAAAAATAAAAATACGCAGTAACTTTTTACGACAAATGGACCTACACTAAGCAAGCAAACAAAATACGACTAACAAAATACCCTGTACCCTGTACCCTGTATAGCCTGTAACAAAATGATGTGCCTCTGGGTTCTTTATATTGTTGACGTCAATAATCGTAATTGCCAATTACACTTTAGTGATCGTAAATGTTAAAATGTAAGACATAAGATACCAAACATCGTATAATAATGTAGTTATGCAAGCGATTAAATTTTATTGATCTTTCAATAACAATTTTAAATACCCCCGTCACAGCAAACCTGCGTACTCAGCGAATTTCCAATACATTTATATGTTTCTGACTACTACATAAAGCCACTCACCAAGTTTGACAAAAATACGTTCATAAATAAGTGATTTATAATATTTTATTTATTCCCCATAAGAATAACATTAGGACTGAGTACGCAGGGTTGCTGCAACCAGGAAGATAAGAAATGAGTTTTTATGCAATTATCAATATAACTGAACCAAGTGAAGCTACTTACCATGTTTTATTAATTTATGTTCATAATTAAGGGAGATATAAAACTTTACTTATTCTTCATAAGAATAACATTAGGGCTGAGTATGCAGGTTAGCTGCTACAGGGACAACCAACAAAACATTAATTTTTTGTGCAAATATCAATATACCAGGACAACGTGAAGCCACATATCAAGTTTCATCAATATACATTCATAAATAATCGAGATCAAATTTTATTTATTCTCCATAAGGATAACATTGGACAACGTACTGTGTTATCACTTTGCATATCTCTGCAACGGTTGGACGTAGAATCACAATTTAAACACCAAAATGATTGTTTTGTGGAGCTGAAGTGATTGGTGAAAGCAAATGTGAAGTTTAAAGTAAAATTAACTGAAGAAAAGCCAACAAGTTTTTCCCATAAGATTAACTTGAGAGATTTTATGAGCGTGTTTTTTGGATTTTTTCCGCAACCATTTTACCAAGGTTAATAATTAAAAATACCATATTATTTTTTTAAAAACTCTATAACATGGTCAAAACCAAAATTAAGAATTTTAAAAATTTTAGGGTGAAAAATGCAAAAAACTGATTTTTGTAAAATTTAAATCCCCCATAAACCCCCCTTCCCATGTTTCGATTTTTCTGGTTTTCGAACTTAAAGTCATAAATGTCAGTTTACACATTTGAGCCAAATTTCATCGAAATTGGACTTTTTTTACTCAAGTTATCGTATTCACACACACACACACACACACACACACACACACACACACACACACACACACACACATATATAAATTTGAACCAATAGTGTTTTAGACTTCTGGGGACCTCAAAACAAAAAGTTATCATGGTCTCGGGCTTAAGTCTTACCATGAGACCTACGGTAATAGCTTCTTCCCTATAGGGGAAATTCGCTAAAACGCTGTGAAGAGAGTTCTGGTGAGATGAAAGATAAAATACTGAAAATGGAGTGTGATCGGAAATCCATCTCCAAATTAGAAATATCTAAATCTTTATATTTTAGTACAACCTACAAACAAGCGTACAAGGATAGAATACTTATATAAAATATTCTCTTCGAAAGGTTATCATCTTCTTGATCCCGAGCTATCTGGTTGTAAACGTTGTCAAGGCTCAATACTGGACCCGGTTGCCTTTGGTCACTTGGCTATATATAGCCTAACCGTACCAGACATAATCTGACACCCGTTATATAGCTACTTGAATACAAGTTCTTGGTGAAGAAATCGGAGAAAAAAGAATTCCCCCAATATATCTCTCAAGTCCAGAAAATAAAAATGTCAATTAAAATATATTAGCGTATTTCCCCTCAAGGGAAGAAGCTATTACCGTAAAAACTAACATATACGTTTTTGTTTTTAATGATGGTAAAACTTAAGCCCGAGACCATGATAACTTTTAGTTTTGAGGCCCCCAGATGCCAACAACACTATTCGTTCAAATTCATATATATATGTATGTATATATGTATATGTATATATATGTGTGTCCTTTACCTCGATAACTTTTGAAAGAAACACCCTGTTTTGATGAAATTTGGCACAAATTTTTAGAGTAAAATTTATGACTTAAGTTCGAAAATCAGATCGATCGGCCTATGGGAAGGGGGTTTTAAATTTTCCAAAAATCAGTTTTTAAAATTGTTTACCCTAAAGTTTTAAAAACACTCAATTTTGGTTACAACCATTTTATAGAGCTTAAAAACAAATAATTTAGTATTTTGAATCATTAACCTAAGTTAAGTGGTTGTGGATAAAAGTCATAAAACCTGTTTATAAAATTTCCCATGTTTTTGGATTTTCCTCAGATAATTTTACTGAAAACTTCATATTTATTTTTACCAATAAGTTTAGCTCTACAAAACAATAATTTTGGTGTTTTAATTGTTGTTCTATGTCCAACCGTTGCAGAGATATTCAAAGTGCTAAACACAGTACGTTGTCCAATGTTATCCTTATGGAGAATAAATAACATTGTATATCTCGATTATTTATGAATGTATATTGATGAAACTTGGTATGTGACTTGAACGAATTGTGGTAAATTGATATTTACACAAAATATAAGTTTTTCTGTTGATTTTCCCGGTAGCAGCAAACCTGCATACTCGGCCCCATGTTATTCATATGGAGAATAAGTAAAATTTTATATCTCCCTTAGTTACGATTTACGAACCTAAATTAATAAAACTTGGTATGTACCTTCTTCACCTGGTTGAGTGAAGGTTAATTGCAACTGGTTGACTTTAATAATTGCAAAATAAAACACATTTCTTATCTTCCTCGTTGCAGCAAACCTGCTTACTCAGCCCTAATTTTATTCTTATGGAGAATAAATAAAATGCTTCATTTATTTATTAATGTATTTCTGTGAAACTTTGTACGTGGCTCTATATAGTAGCGAGGCACATATAAATGTGATATAAATCACATATATGTATATATACACATATACATATATATATATATATATATATATATATATATATATATATGTATATGTGTGTGATTGGTAATTCGCTGAGTACGCAGGTTTGCTGCGACGGGGGTATTTTAAAGTATTGGAATTTGGTCAGCTGGGGGAGGGGATTTAATTTCAGGCGAACAATTAATTACAATAATTATGAAAAAATGAATCAGCTGGTTTTTGCCAAGGCTACACAAGGCATATCACTCAAGATTCACTCATAATTCATTCATTTTCGGCAATACACAACTAAGATCGGCTTCTTGCAAAGCAATTGGGCCTAATTCATTTAAAAACTAATAACGGAACAGTAAATTAAAGTAATTTAAATTGATTTTTTAATTGATTGTTAACCAGTTTCCGATACAATGTCCGGGTCGGTAGACCAGTCGAGTGTAGGATATTGGCCAACTTTCTCATACGGTAATTGTTATTGTGAAGCTTCTCACGAAGGCAGTGGCGATATCCGGTGGCAGCAAGGGGAAGCGGAAGTGACGTACTACTACCATATCGATTGTTTATTAGTCGTTAGTCACTGGCACAAACGAATTGGGCTAGAGGCCTGCGCACATACTGATGCGATGGTGGGGAGTTGTGGTGGAGCGCTGAGACGCGAGGTGAGTCATGTTTTGGAGACAATTAATATGTTAAATAAATAATATCTTTATTGCAGTTGACAATAATTATTGTATTGCCAAAGGCATGACATTATTACAAACATGCTATAAAATAACAATGTCAAGTTTTATTTTTTATTTTTTTTCTGCCTTCAAGCATTGACTATACACCTGTAGTGTCTACAAGTGTATAGTCAATGATTTAGGGCTGCTTACATCAGCTCTGTTGTTGGTGAACTTTAACAGGAGTTCAGTAAAATAACGAAGTTGGATTTAAATAACGGACTATACATTTGGTAGTTTATAAAATGTAACAAAAAGTTGTGTCAAAATAAGGACAAGTAATTTGTTTATAAAATGTAGAAATTGGTGCATTTCTGTAAAACGTTCCTTTCCTCATTTTCTAACAAACGTTTATGGGGTTTTACTTCAAAAAATTTAATAATATATCACTAGACGCATCTCCATCAACATCTGATTAACCACTGGATGGATATGTTTGTTTGTACAGATGGCAGACTAAACTTGCATTTCATCGAATAGTAATTTGTCATTGTCTTGAATTTAGACATATGATAAAATGCGTTGAAAATTCAAGGATTTAGTACGCTCGGAGTGCGTTATGAAACTCGCTACTCTCAACACGGTGCGCTTGGCCGCGAAACGTGAAACTAATACATTGGGAAATGTGTCGATAAATGGCAACTCGCTTAGGTTACGTTGTAGGGGCTCAAACAACTGATGTTTGGTTATCGAATGGAAATATCGATATCGCAATAATATCGAAGCCAAAATATCGATTACCTTAAAAACTAAAAAAGCTAAATGTTTCCCCACCTCCACCTCTATAAACCGCAAATGCCAAAAACTTAAAATTCATTCGATAATTAACTTTAAATTATAATCACTTGACTCCAATGAAACGTCTGTACAAGCTGACTTAATTCAAATTCAATTCAAATATATTAATTAGAATAATCTACATAGTTAATTCCGTAAGCGAATCGGTCCCCACGAGATATCTCGAGCTAGGAAGAAGTTAAGTTAGGTTATGACGAGTCATTTTAAAGCTTGAGAGCCAAGGACCGTGGGAAAAATATCAGAAATGTCAAAAATTACGTGGGCTACGTCCCACTGGACTTCAAAGATCCAATGATTTTCTTATGGAACACTACAGTGTTTTTATTAATAAGCAAAATGAATTAATGATCAGCTGTGATTATCCACTTACACAAAAGCCATATTATAAGCCACTAGTATTGTATAATTTTATTAAAATTGTATAATATATCATTATTTCGTGATCTAGATTATTTTCAAGTTTAGTTATCTGGCAATTTTGTAGAAAGCCTAAGGTTTGTTTAGCAACTGAGACACGTTTGATGATGAAAAATGAGATTTTACCATAAATATATCACTTGGCACTTGGCTTATGCAGCTGTATTCTATTTCGGAGTTTACAGCAAATAAAACACTTCGATATGATCTACCTGCGTTAATTAAGTTCAGAAAAAGAAAATAAATAAAGGATCTCTCCCATCACAGAGCTAAATCCAGGGCGCGAAGCCATTGCAGGGCCCTCACTTGCCCATGCAGGCCGGCCAACCCTTCAGGGAAAAGTTAAGGGTTAACCTTTGTGGATACCGATAAAGGTTATATCAAGACAATATATAGATAGGCCTATGCAAAATATATCTGAGGCAAATTTAAATATGACAAGTATGGAATATTGTCCTATACATATATATATATATATATATATATATATATATATATATATATATATATATATATATATATATATTTGCGATACATCGAATGTCGATCTCAAACACTGTACAGAGATGAATTGATCAAGTATGTAAACTAGGGAACTAGGGTTAGGGGAAAGTTAGGGGAAATAAATCTATCAATAAAACGTAATTTTGTTTAACATAGCTGTTATGAAACTTTGTATCAAAAACAAATCAAATCAAATCAAATCACTGTCCAGTTGTATGAGTAAGGCGGTGATAACTTTCCCCTACCACCTTGTCTACTAGCTCGCCGTCAAGTGATCGTACAGTAGCTCAAACACGATGCATTATGCATTGTTTTGAACTAGCAGAACCAGGTATCTGATGAGCAGGTTATTTTCTAAAACATTTCACGATCAGCGTGTTTCAACAGATAACCAGCCTATAAAAGCCTCCGCCACATAACATAGATCTTAGCTTGGCTATCTAATCACCCGGAACGCTTCCACCGGGAATGATCGTTCACTACCTCAGGCTCAGCTTGCTGCTTTCGCCCGCCGCATTTATTTATATTGATTTGAAAATGCGGAAATTCCGGACAGAAACATTTCGCCTTTCACATTCCGGAAGCTTCTCTAGAACCATCAGATTCCCCGACCGGAAAAAGCAAGCCATTTATAGGTAGTTTGACAAGTAATATCATCCGTCGCCTACTACAGTGCTGTAGAGTGAGGCGCGTTAGCTGGCAGGGACAGAAATAAACAAACCTTGTTGCGAACTTGAGCTTACGATTCAGTGCTGAAAACATATTTATCATATGTTATTTACTTGATCTTTAAAAATATAAGTTAGGCCTACATCAATGGTTTTATTTCAATTTAATTGTTTGCATCCTATTTCGAGGTAAATAAACGAATATAGAAATGTTTGGAAGGCTTAAGTCGGCTCCAAATTAAATATGCGTCATTCGCCGAGCGCCAATTATTTGCCGAGTGGCGAGCTACTTGTATTGGTATTTCGAGCAGACATCTACAGACTTGCAAGCTTTTCCGAGCGCCCTGTTCGTTGCGGGAATAGCGGATAATCGGAAACATGGATGCCGATAGACGTTGCTGTTGCTATGCCGCTCTTATTATTTTAACTGGTGGTTATTTATTGTAGCGTAATTTCGCGTATTATTATTAGTACCTGGGGGCCGAGCTTTGCTCGGGGGAAGGCCAGTCAGTTTTTTAGATGACTCGGAGTAATATTTCACCACTTCCCCCTACTGATAATCAGATTTGTATAACTCATTCCTCTTTTATACATTTTTAAGGTCACTCCAGTTGTTACTTATAGCTCAATGTCCCTTTGATTTATTTTACTACTCTATATATGTAATCTTCACTCAGAAATTGTAATCTCTGCTCTCAGGAAACCACATGTTATTAATCATAAACAACATGAGTATTACTTTGACAGTGGTTGATTATGAACAGCTGTTAAAATTCTATTGTTTTGATTTGAAACTCCATAAGCCCAATGTTAATTTTTGTAACTTTTCATTTTAGTTTTTTTACATTATTTGATTCTTCCTGGGGATTAGGCCTGTCTAGAACTTATTTTTATCCCAGAAATTAATTATTTCGAACATTTGAAGGAAATCGTTGGAGCCGTTTTTAAGATCAGTGTCGCAAGCAAGCAAGCAAACATACTAGCTAACCTTACTCATATTAGAGTATATTATAGGATTGTATCATTGATTATACATCCTTCTGTATTCAAAATCAATGATTTTATGTAGCGTGTTATTTATTGTAGCGTATATAATTTAGCGTGCGTGTGATTGCCAAGTAGGCGAATACCCATCCACACTAACACACTGCTCATGCTTCGGCGAGTCGCTGTTCGGCACTCGGCGAATGACGCATGTCTGGAGCCGGCTTTTGGTAAGAGATGAGTAGTTTTAAACGAATTTTTCTCCTGAACAGTTCCTGATCATTTCCTTTAGAAGCGATATTTGGAAAAACATATGTTTTCTTCGGTATTTTCCTAAAGATACATCACTGTTATTATTAGCAGTCTTGATAAACAGCTGATTGCTGTCGCAATGTTGTCACACCTGAGTAGCAACAATCAGCCATAATGAACGCCGTCGAAGGCCAATGCAATCGGTCCCTTTCATTCCCTCCGAAACCCCGAAGTGGTTTCGCCTCTTATTAGTGAATTTCATTTGGAAAGTGAACTATTAGCATGACCCGCACGGTGAAACTTAAGCCCGGGACCACCATAGAAGTTCCTAACGTGACCCCCTGAACACGTTTTGGGGGGTCGTTCAAAATTTTATATATATATATTTGTATGCACTCTAGCGGTCGCATTTTTTGTATTATTTACTTCAAATTTGGTAGGGACGTTCCTTTCTATAATCTGTTGGACAAGTTCGTTGGGCAAAACAATCGGAAAACTCTAAACCCCTTTTTTGGGGATTAATCTTTCAAATTTCGAGTTTTTGGACCCAAAAAGGGTCAGAAAAGCCCCGGGTGTGAAATTAACCCATGTAACAAGATGGGAATTAGTGTGACGAAACTTTTAAGCCCTCTCTCGTCATTCTAGCATAAATATTTACCGAGTTATTAAAGAAAATGTGTATCGAGCAAACACAGTACGTTGTCTTATGGGGGTTTTACATTAGAAAAGCCTATTATTCATTTGTTGGTGTACTTTTATCATCCCCAAAAACCTCACGCCTACTTTAAAGCCTGACTGGACCTTCTCCTAACCTAATAATGCGGAAATTTGTATTACCAGCATTGCAGGTAAATAGAACCAGGTGCATCAGAACAGCCAAAAAATGAGTATTTTCACATTTGAATAAAAATTGGAATAAATTTATTTTTTAACTGATTTTGAGTTTTTATAGTTTTTTATGTGGAAATTCACTTTCCTCACGTCAGCGTGCTGCGTGCGAACTCGTTTATCAAGGTCTTAAGAGTTTATAGAAATAAATATGTTTGTAGTCAGGGGAGAAGTCGAGGCAATTATGCCGTAGCGTATGAACGTAAACTCGGCGGATTTTAGTGTTATTGCATTTATTAGCGAATTTCCTTTGGAAAGTGAACTATTAGCATGACCCGCACGGTGAAACTTAAGCCCGGGACCACTATAGAAGTTCCTAACGTGACCCCCTGAACACGTTTTGGGGGGTCGTTCAAAATTTTATATATATATATATATATATATATATATATATATATATATATATTTGTGTTTGCACTCTAGCGGTCGCATTTTTTGTCCGATTTATTTCAAATTTGGTAGGGACATTCCTTTTTGTATTCAATTGGACAACTTCGTTGGGCAAAACAATCGGAAAACTCTAAACCCCTTTTTTTGGGGATTAATCTTTCAAATTTTGAGTTTTTGGGCCCAAAAAGGGTCAGAAATGCCCCGTATGTAAAATTAATGCATGTAAAGATATGGGGATTAGTGAGGCAAACGTTTTAAGCCCTCTATTGTCATTCTAGCGTGCATATTTATTGAGTTATTAAAGAAAATGTGTTTCGACTAAACACAGTACGTTGTCTTATGGGGATTTTACACTAGAAAAGCCTGTTATTCCTTTGTTAGAGTACTTTTATCATCCCCAGAAACCTCACGCCTACTTTCAAGCCTGTCTGGACCTTCTCCTAACATTATAATGCACAAAATTGTATTCCCAGCTTTGCAGGTAAATGAAATCAGGAGCATCAGAACAGCCAAAAAAATCACTGTTTTCAGATTTCAATAAAAATTGGAAAAAATGTATGTTATTACACTGATTTGGAGTTTTAAAAGTTTTTATGTGGAAATTCACTTCCCTCACGTCAGCGTCCTGCTTGCGAACTCGTTTAGTTTCATGAAGATATTCATAACACTATATATCTTAGTTACAAAGATGTTTCCTACCTAATGATCCTTAGAAACTTTCTTTTATCGTATTAAAACAGTAGGACTTATTTTCTTATTTTTTCCAAGAAGAAAAAATATAACTCATTTTGAGATAAAATTACTCTGAAGTATAGGAAAGTAGAATAGTACTTCTATAAGTAGAATTTCTTAGGTTTTGCTATTTTGAACCATGTCTTTTACAACATTATGCAACTAAAAACAAACGGGTTGAAACTAGAGTTAAGTTAAGAAAGCAAAATTAAATTGCCTTTTTAGCATAACTCATTGCTGGAAACCCGATCTCAAATTGAGAATTTAGCTAGAAATGGCAGCCGGGCACATAGACATTTTGAATGAAAACAAACAGTAGTGTCAGCAACTATAATTATCTGCACGGTGAACAATGTTATAATAATTAGGATTACTGCAATGCATATTACCATTGACTATAGGTAGTATCTATAGCAATGATATTACTAATAGAGGCCTTTAAAACGACGCAGCACGTACATGTTAATATGTACTTTCAATACTTTACATGTTCAAACATATGAGATGTAATAGAAACTTGCTGATATAAATACTGTAGGGATATGACTTGATGGTCAGCGAGTAAACGAAAGGTTGAGGGTGAAAGTTACCCCCGCCACTGTCAATACACCGTTTATTGACACAACCATCCAAGAAACTGTCAATTAATTCAAGACTATTCAAGAAAAACAGTTTGTGAGACAAATACAATATATATATCCAAGATTACATACATAATATAATATATTGTTTATGTAATCTTCTTATTTTCAATATTAAAAGGTAAAAAAATGTAATATATAAATTTAAACAAAATTGTAACCGAGTGAGGTAGCGATTGATGCACCTCACATTAGGAAGGTCTCGCGTTTCATCCCAGGCCGGCCATTCTCAGAAGAGTTTGTATTATAGTCAAAGGTTTGTACTGTTTCTCATCTCACTTAGCCAAATGCCGGAATGATTCCCAAAAAAGGGCCGTAACCCGCCAGGAAGGGGAAGATAGGACTCAGGCCTACCTTAGCTGGTTAAAAGATTTCCCCATAAAGTAACTATTTTGTTGAAAATTCCAATACATTGTTAAACATTGTCACGAAAAAACATAATGAAATAATAACTATCTAACGATCAGCTGTTATAACCTTGTTTACTACCAGACCATCAAATCATCTCCAACTTTGTAGAAACGCAAATATATATTTTTTGTATTACTTGTTTTAATACTTGATTAATATACCCAGGAGATAAGAGTCTGTTTTATAATATCGGGTTCAGGTTGGTTATTTCCCGCCAAATCGCAGTAGGTTGTGAGGTTAGGTTATCCACGGCCTCCTTGCTCATTGCTAATTGCCGGGAAAGTAGATGATTGTTGCCCAGCTGTCCCGTCACCGCCACTGCCACTGCGATTGCTCGCGTTTAATTGCTTTCTCTCGCGCCTCAATTATGCAAACACTGCCTGCTTTATCGCGTTGTAATTCCATGCTGTTTGTACATTATCAAGGCTTCGTTATATAATTGAGTAAACATTATATAATTACATGCAATAGTTTACATTGTTATTGCTTAGCATCGGCATTACTTGTTTGACGTTTGAACATTGTTTGGTTTCTAGTAATAATCGCATAATTTCATTTTAGCCAAATCCATTTTAATTGTATGAATAATATCTAATACCTTTCATCTGATGTCCACAACCTTTTTGTACCTAACTTTTCGTACAATATTCTTGATCTTTTATTTGTTATAGTATTTATATTTTGTATTAATTGTATTAAAAATCTAAATTTCTGTTTTTCTTTTACATTTCTAGTTTTTATTTCAATAAAGTATTGTTACAAAAATACAACTCACATTGTAGTTTGGGAATTTTCCAAAAGTGTATATATGTATGATCTTTTGCGTTTATATTCGATCACAA
This sequence comes from Allygus modestus, assembly GCA_963675035.1. Taxonomy (NCBI): domain Eukaryota; kingdom Metazoa; phylum Arthropoda; class Insecta; order Hemiptera; family Cicadellidae; genus Allygus; species Allygus modestus. Next base: position 127,714,238 of record OY776114.1, on the reverse strand, counting down.
TGCTGCCTTTAGACATTTTTATATATAATTCTGTAAGCAACATTTTTAAATTAAAATTGTAGAAGTTTGGAAAATTGCAGGATGATGGGAGAGGGCTAAAATTAAAGGTCTTCCCAGAGACTCGGGGAAAAAGTAATTTTTCCAAAAAGTGATCAGCAAACGAGAAATAACGTAAAACATCCCCCATAAGAAAATCATTGGGATTTAAAAAGGTATGCTTTGTTACATTAAAACATGACAGTAAAAAATCGGATAAGGCAAAGTATCGGAGCAAGGTTAATGAGATAGTTTTTGTCAGCTGAAGGGTTCGCACTTATTTTTACACTCACAATTAATTCATATTCGCCTAAAAATAAGCAACTAGGATTGGAAAGAAATTAAGAAACTATCGCTGTTCTTGTTGTACTTGTATTGGAACACCACTGCGGAATGCAGTAAACTAATCAGTTGTTTTAGAATGCCAAAAACAACTACTCATGTAAGTCTGAAGGGTTTAAAGCTCGATGATGTATATACTCGATACTCGATAAAAGTAAAAACTCGTGTAGTGTAATACGCAGTACAACAATTCAATATATAGTTTTCTCTTAAGGACCTGTTATCATTGGCTCGCGTGCTCGCATTAAACGACTCAAAATATGTCCAGGCCACTATCTTTTATTTGTATTTATAGAACTACAATCTTCGTAATTCCCTATTACAAATGACTACACCACAGGGGTACGATTAGTTTATATGTTTTCACTGATATCTCTTTGCGAAGTGCTGAATGCATATAATAATATGGTGTGAAATTTACCTTACAGAAAATAACGTTCATGAACTTTTACATTAGGATATGAAATGCACTAGAGAAGAAAGAATTCCTCCCGTACAGGCTGCCGGACCTACATTACATTTTAGACAGTAGGTTGTAGATACATTATAAACATGACAGCAGGTTATAGAATGATTTAGTGATTTAATGATTCACTTGTAGGCAAAATAGGTTATAGATTCATTATAGACAAGACAGTAGGTTGTAGAAACATTACAAACATAACCTAGGTTATAGGTACATTATATACAAGATAGTAGGTCATAGAAACATTATAAATATGACAGTAGGTTATAGAATTATACAGTGATTTAGTGATTACATTGTAGGCAAAATAGGTTATAGATTCATTATAGACAAGACAGTAGGTTGTAGAAACATTACAAAAATAACCTAGGTTATAGGTACATTATAGACAGGATAGTAGGTCATAGAAACATTATAAATATGACAGTAGGTTATAGAATGATTTAGTGATTACATTGTAGGCAAAATAGATTCATTATAGACAAGACAGTAGGTTGTAGAAACATTACAAACATAACCTAGGTTATAGGTACATTATAGACAGGATAGTAGGTCATAGAAACATTATAAATATGACAGTAGGTTATAGAATGATTTAGTGATTTAGTTATTACATTGTAGGCAAAATAGGTTATAGATTCATTATAGACAAGACAGTAGGTTGTAGAAACATTACAAACATAACCTAGGTTATAGGTACATTATAGACAGGATAGTAGGTCATAGAAACATTATAAATATGACAGTAGGTTATAGAATGATTTAGTGATTACATTGTAGGAAAAATAGGTTATAGATTCATTATAGACAAGACAGTAGGTTGTAGAAACATTAAAAACATAACCTAGGTTATAGGTACATTATAGACAGGATAGTAGGTCATAGAAACATTATAAATATGACAGTAGGTTATAGAATGATTTAGTGATTTAGTGATTATATTGTATGCAAAATAGGTTATAGATTCATTATAGACAAGACAGTAGGTTGTAGAAACATTAAAAACATAACCTAGGTTATAGGTACATTATAGACAGGATAGAAACATTATAAATATGACAGTAGGTTATAGAATGATTTAGTGATTTAGTGATTATATTGTATGCAAAATAGGTTATAGACAAGACAGTATAAATACAGTAAATACAGGTTGTAGAAACATTATAAACATAACCTAGGTTATAGGTATATTATAGACAGGATAGTAGGTCATAGAAACATTATACCGAGTTCCCTTTCCTGATTGGCCAATCCCGCCAGCCATGCCCTTAGTAATCTCTTGTATTGATGGCGAGTTGACCTAAGCAAGTGAGGTAGTAAGCAAGGTGAGGTGGAACATTAAATGTTCCACTATGCCTTAGCAAGTCTTTACAATTTTACAGTAGTAAGTGAAATGTCAGAATTATTGCTACTTTGTAGCTGCAAGTGAAAGGGAGCAGTAAAATCCAAAATTATTACAACATACGGTTGCAGTAAAGTTGACCTGACAATAATAACTTTGTCAACTGTGTAATCTTGCATTAGTGATAATTTTCGAAAAATTAACAGCAATACATAATTGTGCGAGATACAAAAAAGACAGGAGTCTCCTAGGATAACGTCATTACGCTATATATGTATGAAGAGCGTAAAATACACTTTACACTCGCATTTCGTATACAATTTTTCCTACAACTGTAATTTTGGATATCACACGACATAGGAAAATTAACTTTCATCCATTCAGGCTGAATTCACGATATTGAAGTTATAAACACCGAGTAAGTCAGCTTGGTCCAACCAACGAGGTAAATATCTATAGAGGTCTCGTCTGGGGTAAAAAAACTGTGCCTACATGCTGACCGCCATTTTTACCCTCTATACCCTCCGGTCTCCATGGCAACAATTTGTTAACCAATCAAATGCTTTCTTTACAAGTTATGTTAATCTTTGCCAGATGTTTTGTTTACAAAAAATATCCTCCAGTGAGACTTCACTTTTACTTTCTCCCCTTATACATAGTATATGGAGAAAGTATTGTTTTCGTACAAATTTTCGAATTTGAGTTGTTAGTGGAAATATTTGTTTTGGTGCTCCCTGAACCCAAAAAAGTGGTTTTTACGTGATGTCTGTCTCTCTCTCTCTCTCTCTCTCTCTGTGTGTGTGTGTGTGTGTGTGTGTGTGTGTGTGTGTGTGTGTGTGTGTGTGTGTGTGTGTGTGTGTGTGTGTGTGTGTGTGTGTGTGTGTGTGTGTGTGTGTGTGTGTGTGTGTGTGTGTGTGTGTGTGTGTGTGTGTGTGTGTGTGTGTGTGTGTGTGTGTGTGTGTGTGTGTGTGTGTGTGTGTGTGTGTGTGTGTGTGTGTGTGTGTGTGTGTGTGTGTGTGTGTGTGTGTGTGTGTGTGTGTGTGTGTGTGTGTGTGTGTGTGTGTGTGTGTGTGTGTGTGTGTGTGTGTGTGTGTGTGTGTGTGTGTGTGTGTGTGTGTGTGTGTGTGTGTGTGTGTGTGTGTGTGTGTGTGTGTGTGTGTGTGTGTGTGTGTGTGTGTGTGTGTGTGTGTGTGTGTGTGTGTGTGTGTGTGTGTGTGTGTGTGTGTGTGTGTGTGTGTGTGTGTGTGTGTGTGTGTGTGTGTGTGTGTGTGTGTGTGTGTGTGTGTGTGTGTGTGTGTGTGTGTGTGTGTGTGTGTGTGTGTGTGTGTGTGTGTGTGTGTGTGTGTGTGTGTGTGTGTGTGTGTGTGTGTGTGTGTGTGTGTGTGTGTGTGTGTGTGTGTGTGTGTGTGTGTGTGTGTGTGTGTGTGTGTGTGTGTGTGTGTGTGTGTGTGTGTGTGTGTGTGTGTGTGTGTGTGTGTGTGTGTGTGTGTGTGTGTGTGTGTGTGTGTGTGTGTGTGTGTGTGTGTGTGTGTGTGTGTGTGTGTGTGTGTGTGTGTGTGTGTGTGTGTGTGTGTGTGTGTGTGTGTGTGTGTGTGTGTGTGTGTGTGTGTGTGTGTGTGTGTGTGTGTGTGTGTGTGTGTGTGTGTGTGTGTGTGTGTGTGTGTGTGTGTGTGTGTGTGTGTGTGTGTGTGTGTGTGTGTGTGTGTGTGTGTGTGTGTGTGTGTGTGTGTGTGTGTGTGTGTGTGTGTGTGTGTGTGTGTGTGTGTGTGTGTGTGTGTGTGTGTGTGTGTGTGTGTGTGTGTGTGTGTGTGTGTGTGTGTGTGTGTGTGTGTGTGTGTGTGTGTGTGTGTGTGTGTGTGTGTGTGTGTGTGTGTGTGTGTGTGTGTGTGTGTGTGTGTGTGTGTGTGTGTGTGTGTGTGTGTGTGTGTGTGTGTGTGTGTGTGTGTGTGTGTGTGTGTGTGTGTGTGTGTGTGTGTGTGTGTGTGTGTGTGTGTGTGTGTGTGTGTGTGTGTGTGTGTGTGTGTGTGTGTGTGTGTGTGTGTGTGTGTGTGTGTGTGTGTGTGTGTGTGTGTGTGTGTGTGTGTGTGTGTGTGTGTGTGTGTGTGTGTGTGTGTGTGTGTGTGTGTGTGTGTGTGTGTGTGTGTGTGTGTGTGTGTGTGTGTGTGTGTGTGTGTGTGTGTGTGTGTGTGTGTGTGTGTGTGTGTGTGTGTGTGTGTGTGTGTGTGTGTGTGTGGATGTGTACAGAGCTAGAGCCTTAACCAATGGGCCGATTTTTATGAAATTTGGCATGTAGGTACTAATCTACGATATCTCCAGGCGTTTTTTTCATTTTTTTGAATTTTTTATTTTTAAGGGTAATTTTCCCCCCAAAACCTCCAAAAAACATGAAAAATCCAAATTTCTCAAAAACGGCTCTAACGATTTTGATTAAACTTTAGTCGTTTGTAGAACTTTAGTTTTCCAACAAAATGGCACCACCCGCATTCCTTTAAAAATTCGGGTTCAGAAATTACAGGACTTAAAACATCAAAAATTCTGTTTTTTGGATTTTTCATAAAAAGACATAAATATAAAAAAATATTACTATTCACCATTAAAAAGAGCTCAAAAACTAAATAATTTAGTATTTTGAATTACTATTCTACGATTGCTGGTTGCGGAGAAAATTGAAATTTTCATTTTGCGGTAAACGCAGTACGTTGTACCCATGTTATTCATATGGAGAATAAAAAAATTACTATTTCTCTCTTATTTACTGATAAATTTCATTCAAACTTGATATGCTTGTCAAGTTAGTATTGACCAATAGAGGAAATTCGAAATATGTTGCCCCTTAATAACCCTGGGGGGAATAGGGGGCATTTCCCCTCTTAAAACCACGAGTGCAGTAGTGGATTCTGTAGTGCCTCAAAAGCAGGGATTTGGGTGGATGTTTTTTAAAACAACTTGTTTACAAGATTTTCTGTACATTCGACCGTGCTTTGTATTCTATATTTAGTAAATAAAAAGTAATTTATTCATTAAAGTTGGGCTAAAAGGGAGAAAGTATGTGTCAGTTTCCTGATACCGTTTATTTTAACAAAGAGACGAGAGCTCTATATTTATTTATATCTCGTTGGGTCCAACGTAACGACCAATCAGCTGTCAGCGAGCGAAAAATACTTTTTTACTCGCTAAACAGAAACAGTTGATTTACGATAGTTTTAGATCTCAAATAAGAAGCACCTTGAAAGACAAAAAAATTGTAAGCAAATGATTGCAAGACAAAAGCATTTTTGGATTCGTGCCATATTTCAGTTTTGAATCGACGAGAGGCGAGTAAGATGAAACGGGTCTTCGCATTTATAATCACAGATTTAATAACTGAACTAAGGTGTAATGATCTTACGGTTGGTAAGCCAGCTAGAAGTGCAACAATGATGCAATGCGACGGTGTCAGCATCGCAAGAACCGTTTAAACGTGAGAACCTAAATTTCTCGGAACTTGATGTAGAAACTACCGTGCTAGCTAATTTATTGTTTAATTAGTTTCCAGTTAGTGTTACCTATGCGATAGCCTATGAGGTTATCTTCTCAGAAGAACCTAGTGACCTCTGTGTGTAGTCCTATATGTTTACATGTGAATGCCTCGAGTATGTTTATGAGGATGTTATCTATTCAAGGTGTACACCTTTAGTGATAGTCACTTTACAAATAAACATAGATGATTTTATTCTTTGCGGTTTAAAGTGTAATTTTCTACTTTTTTAGGTTTGTCTGTTTAATGAGGTTCGTGTTAGTGGTAACACACGACGGTTTTTATAGATGCTAAACGAATGTTGTATCGAATGTATACACCATTCTGCACCAGTTCGATGTAGTTTTCCACTTAAACAATACTGTTTGTGCATTTATTGGTAACGATCGGTAACAGTGGTAACAAACATTTAAATTAAATATCGATACAATGGTAATCAAGTCTTCAGTCCACGAAAATAAAACTTTCCCTTGATCGGTTGTACATCCATTTATTTGTAAGTGGTTCTGTTAAACTTCTACATAATCACCAGATTTTGTTATTTGCGAATAAAAACCAATTTAAAGTAGTTAGGCCTGTGGTGTTTTTTATGATTCTAAACCGTGACACCGTGACGTTATACGATGCTACAGATAAAGCAAATTACACAGTCATTGGAACTCCTAAAATAAATCACATAGTAAGTATAGACAGTAACTCAGACTTATGTTGTGTAACAAATCAATTATATTATACTTTCAGAGTCGAGTCATGCGAAAGTTCCGTTTGCGACTACCGGACTACGTCAAATAATAGGAGATAATTGCCTTTCAGACTTCTGCTACTTCCATTTCAATACCTGGCTCAACCCATTGACGGGCGAAAGCTGTCCCAGGCGGCAAACAGCCCGCCCGCGCTGCGAGAGTGTGTGCGCGCATGCGCTACCGCCACGCGCCCGCCATAAATAAGCATCCTAATTTGCTAATGACCCTATTAGCGATTATTTAGTTAGATCTTTAAACCGTCCTACTTATTATGCGAGTTGATTTGTGTTGATAAATTTTGTAATTGTCCAATTTCCAAAATATCTTAATTGGGAAGGTGAAAATTAGGAGAAAATGGTTAATTAAAGTGTTTAGTGTACTAACATGATTAGGGCGTGGAGATGGCAAGATTCAGAATAGAATGAAGGTGTGTGATCAAATTGCAGAAAGAATAATTCCGTATTAGTTCTTAAAATTAAATGCAATTGTGTTGTGTGTGACAAAGCGAAACGTGTTCTTTTCAACTACCCTTTCATCCCTATTTAATCCCTTGCCGTAGTCTTCGCCAGTCTCTAAAACGAACTGTCTCATTGCCATTTGTTTAGCCGTTTCCTCCAAGACAGTTGCATAATTTCTTAATAGCATCTTAAGAGCTGAAGGAATTTTATATATCTTGTTTATATTGAAATTATTATTATTGTTATAATTCCAAGATAATGATTAGCAAGTATCGGAGTTACAAAATAAATACTTTATGGGGAAACATTCCAGTCCCACACTACTCGCGAATAACGCTCAAATATTCGGCCGAACATTCCCCCGAAACTTCACTAAACATTCGTCACTCTTTATCAACAATGTAAATAGTCAGTATTTGGCGTTCGTGTAGCTGCCACACTATTCGCGATAATGCCGAACATTAGGTATTCTGCCGAATATTCGGGCGTTCTCACGAGTAGTGTGGGAAAGGCTTAGCTAGGTACTAGGTAAGCTAGGTCTGAGTCATATTCCCTTCATTGAAATTGTAAGGGCAAGAGCGACTCATAAAGTCACCTCAGCGAGCCACCTAGAGGTAGACGTGTCAAAGACGTCATGCACGAATTAGGAAAATCCTCGGTTTGCTTACGAACCCTAAAAACTTATCGACCTTCTCAATACCTCTCTCAAGTAAGTCTGACAATAACCAGATCACCGAGCCCCAGGGTCTGGCCAGCTTAGTTAGCATTCTCCCCGGTCCGTGCCCCGTGTCCGTGATAAGGTCACCTCTGCCAAGGCGAGTTGTGACTTTCAAATCCGGCGTTCCTATCCACGCTCTTGGCCCGTTTCCTCTGTTCCGAGTCTTTCAAATTGCATTTCCATGCTTTCCTTCCCGCGACACGCCACGGGTATCCTCCTCTACCCTCGGATAAGCGCGTCCTCGCCCTGGTTCCACGGCTAGTGGCGGTGACAACAGACGCCGTCCGGTCTGGCGGGAAAACATATAACAGCTGATCGATACGGGCCAGATTGGGAAAATCAGTGTGGGGATTCTGGTCTAGACTGCTTCCACTTTCACTTTCAACTAATCTGTGTTGTAAGATCATGTAAACACGATTATTTTTAACGTTTTTTTAATATTTGGAATTTTGACAGGACTACTAAAGGTCAGTGAACTTTAATGAGGGGAAGCTTCCGTTAATTTGTTTAGTAATTTGACGTATTTCCATATCTTTAAAATCTTTGTATACATTTTTATTTTGGAAACAATTTGTTCATCTGGGGTAAAAGGGAATCTATCCAAATTCGCTTTTTCTCATTCTACTTTTCGACTTGTCTCATAAATTCGTTTGTTTACAAAGCCATCCAGAAAAGCTTAGTGTTACATCCTATAACCTGTAATAATCCGTAGTACACAAACCATAAACTCATAATCCACTTTGACCAGGCATTATATTTGTTTACCGTTGTAAACGCTTTTCTTATAAGTTAAAGCCATTGCTGACATTTTAGGATTTTAGAATTCTCTTAGATAACACGTATTTGTCCTGGAGGACATCTATATATTATTTCTCAAGGATGTTTTTTTGCTGGCAGGCCTTATCTCCCTCAATATTTCACCAAAACTAATAATTGAGCCATAATTTGAGCCAAGATTACCTTCCCCGCTAAGTGCGAAGAATAACCAATTCAAAACCACGAAAGTGGTAATTTAATGGGTAAAACCAATGCACACATTGGTCACTCTCGCAAAGTTATTTGTCAACGAACTGGTGGCACCATCTTGTAGCAACAAGTTTAACTACCACAAAACAAGCGTTTCAACGCGGAAGCTGCGCATGGACAATTCTAGTAAATGCATATTTATCAACGGGGTTTCTTTAGCTGTTCCTTATTCGTTCTTATACCATTCCGAGGAACTTTTCATAATTCACCTGGATCCTAGGAAGGTTTCAAGCCATTATTCGAAATCCTAAAATAATCCTAATAAGTATAAAATTATCAGTGTTAACATAATGGAAAAAGTAATACTTTTGTTTGGGTTTTCATCATAACCAATTTTTTACCTCCGGGGGAAGAATCTAGAATTACCGGTATAAAAAAACATGAACGAAGTCGCGGGAACCAGCTAGTCTATATTTTATAAAAAAGGATGTTATTTTGTATGTTTGCATATATATATTTGGAGTTTATGGACTCGGACACCGTTGGACCGTTTGCCATGAAACTTGGTATATATATACAGTGTATATGTGTCAAATTTCACAGAGAAGGTTTTTAAGACATCCATTTCGTTCTAACTCAATTGGGTTCCTCCCAAGAGGCTCAAAAGGGTTCCCATATAGACCTTATGGAAAATATTGTTGTTTACATAAAAGTTAATGACATGTTTACTTGAACAGGTGATCATGGTGATCACAGCTAATCCGGGAGGCGAGTGAGCGAAGCGAACGAGCTCAAATTGAAAATGAACGAGTAGCTGACATAAACAAATTCAATGCCTCTTTTGCGGCAGCAACGCGCCGGGTACCAACTAGTATATTATAAAACAGTCAGACGATTTCAAACAAGAAACACAGTGCACAGTATGTATGACAGGTGGAAGTACACAGCTGTTACAATAGGCAATAACGTCAATGGAGTCACGTGACTCGAGATCAACCAAACAGCTGTTGTGCCCACAGTGTTTACGCAGCTGATCGCACGCCGCACCGACCATATGACTCATCCACCTGCCGCCGCTACAGTGCTGCTATCTGCCGCTGATACTAGGTGACATTTGGGTCAGTCTTGCTTTCGTCTTACGTCAGTCGGTTGTCGGTTGGTAATTGTGTGAAACAGGCAGCGCGCTGCACGCAAGAGTAAAGTGCTTGCGTGGTGGTATGGGTTACCCTAATGCCAGGCAATCCCGCAATTGGTGTATCATCATTACCGGGATGATTTGTCGTAGAAGAATAGTTTTGAACCCTAGAGAAACATAATACTTCGTTATCCTAATTATCCGTTACATAATAATAATCTTAATCTTAATCTATAAATGTGAAAGTTATTACGCTTGTTTAGATACTTGTGGCTCAATCACGTTGTAACTACTGGACTGATTGAGCTGAAATTTGGCAGAGAGGAGTTGATAGTCCTGAGTAATATATATGTACATTAAAGTTGCGAAGATCCTATAGGGCTTTGCCCCAAGGGGGTTCAAAGTTCCCATGTATTCCTTATGGACATTAATTTTCTTTGAGCTCATGAAAATAGAAACAGCTGATCTTGATTCGTAGTGGTTTTACGGTCTAACCATACAATGCAGTACACACAACTGTCATAGTTTTTATAAATCATTTGCAGGGCGAAGCCTGCGGGAAAATGGGTAAAAGCTATTATCTTAATAGTTGGGAAATTCAGGAAAAACACATTTGTCTAGGTTAATTTGTTATGAAGACTACACTTCGAAAGACGGCGTCTGTGTTGCTGCCTTTCCGTGTACATGTATAACAAATTTTTAAACAGAAACTCCCAAGTTTTAGGAATTGATATTATTAGATTATGTACCTTTGTCAATACCTCTGCGTATACTAAAGAATCTCGACCAAATATAACTTTTGTTGTTTTTTCTTTTGAAATTTTGTCAGTCAGCTCTACTACTGACTGCAAAATGGGAGAGGGATACCCTGCCTTCGGCAGACCCAGATATCAATTTAAATTATAATAATGACTATTTTATGACCCATGGTCGCCGGTGGATGATCTGCTACCCGCCGAAGTCCCGGAAGGATTAGGGTGAGAGAGTAAGGGGAGGAAGAGAGAGACAGTCGTCGAAAGCGCGATTTTGGCGGACAACATCAGGTTGAATAAAGATAATTGAATTTCCATAGATTTTATTTAAATTTTGGTCCCCATTTGTCAAGAAGTCGCCTCTATCATTGGGTTCACACATAAGAAACGATGAAACCAACCATTTTTCCATAAACAGTGTGACTGCGGGCAAAGGTATTGATTGATTACAAAGTTAGAAAGAAGAATGAGGCATTGATTGAATTGCAATTATTTGGTATGAATTTAAATTGAACGGTACAATTATTTAGGATGTGTTTGTTGCAGTTTTACCTAAAATCAAAAACATTCTGGGAACATTCACAAAACACTCTTAGGCCTAATTAAATAAATTGCGTATTAAAAGCACAAACTAGTCACGAACTATTTTTATAGTTACGTTGTTTGGTAACAGTACAGACAAATTAGCCCCTGATAGTAAGTAAGATAAGCTAAGTATATAAAGCAAGTAATAGTTATAGTCCAAAAAGTAGAATGACGTTTCTTTTTCAAGTAAGAAATATTTATGTTTTTGATATTATGTCTATGTATTGACTCATAATATTCATAAAAACTTCTATAATAAAAAAATACCCCCGTCGCAGCAAACCTGCGTACTCAGCGAATTTCCAATGCATAATATTTGTCTGAATTCCACATAAAGCCGCGTACCAAGTTTCATAAAAATATATTCACATATAAGCGATTTTAATTATTCTCCATAAGAATAACATTGGTAATGAGTACCTAGGTTTGCTGAAACAAGGAACACAAACAATTGATTTTTATGTTAATATAAATATAATTTAACTAGGCGAAGCCACATACCAAGTTTCATCAATATTCAATCATAAATAAGCGCTATATAACATTTTAGTTATTCTCCATAAGAATAACATAGGGACTGAGTAAGCAGGTTTGCTGCAACAAGGAACAAAAAATGGGTTTTTATGCAATTATCAACATAACTCAACCAAGTGAAGCTACATACCTAGTTTTATTAATTTATGTTCAAAATTAAGGGAGTCATTACATTTTACTTATCCTCCATAAGAATAACATGGGGACTGAGTACGCAGGTATGCTGCTACGGGAATAATCAACGAAAAATAAATTTTTTGTGCAAATATCAATATACCAGTACTACGTGAAGCCACATACCAAGTTTCATCAACATACATTCATCAATAATCGAGATATCAAATTTTATTTATTCTCCATAAGGATAACATTGGACAACGTACTGTGTTTAGCACTTTGAATATCTCAGCAACGGTTGGGCGTAGAATCACAATTTAAACACCAAAATGATTGTTTTTTGGAACTGAACAGATTTCTAAAAGCAAATGTGAAGTTTACATTAAAATAAACTAGGGAAATGCCAAAAAACTTTTTCCCATAAGATTAACATGGGATATTTTATGAGTAGGTTTTTTTGGATTTTCTCCGCAACCATTTAACCTTGGTTAATAATTCAAAATACTATATTATTTGTTTTTTAAGTTCTATAACATGGTCAAAACCAAAATTAAGTTTTAAAAAAAATTGTAGGGTGAAAAATGCAAAAAACTGATTTTTGGAAAATTTAAAACCCCCATAAACCCCCCTTTCCATGGTCCAATTTTTCTGGTTTTCGAACTTAAAGTCATGAATGTCATTTTACACATTTGAGCCAAATTTCATCGAAATTGGACGTTTTTTACTCAAGTTATCGCATTCACGGACACACATATATATACATATATATAAATTTGAACGAATAGTGTTTTTTTCATTTGGGGACCTCAAAACAAAAAATTATCATGGTCTCGGGCTTAAGTCTTACCATGAGACCTACGGTAATAGCTTCTTCCCTATAGGGGAAATTCGCTAAAACAAAAAAAAAACAAACTGCATTGCGATTTCAGTATACATACCTCTCACTTGCTCTTCTCATATTCGCTTGTAGTTACAAGTTACAATAGCAACAGTTTTAGCGATGTTATAAACTACATTACTGCATTTCAATTGAAGACTTATCGTTGTAAATGTAATAATATTGATTGACGGTGGCCGACTAAACTGGTTCTTGGATCATGGGTTCCCATTCCGCTCGGCTCTCTCACCCTTATGCTACTAGTACACAAAATACACTCTCGCCAAGGCGCCTTACCGAAAGTTTGGGCGAGGAATAGATGCACGAGACCGGCCGTATCAAATTATGTTCATAAAGTACTAACACGGCAAGATTCTGGTTTAAATTTGATGAGTGTCGTTATTCTGTGGTGGCATCACTGACGGGAAGCGAGCAACTAACTGTAAATTACTCTTGCCTCGTTTTTCGAACTTTTAAAATAATTATTGATAAAAAATCCATTTTATCCTTTTGTTTGCAGTATTTTATGACAAAGGTCCATTTTAGCGAATTTTCCCTATAGGGAAGAAGCTATTACCGTAGTTGGCATGGTAGGACCTAGGCCCTAGGCCCGGGGCCATGATAACTTATCGTTTTGAGGTCCCCAGACCCCAAAAACTCCATTCGTTCGTAACTTTATATATATATATATATATATGTGCGTGTGTGTGTGTGTGTGGGAGCGATAATTCTCGTAAAAATAGTCCGATTTGAATGAAATTTGTTACAAACGTGTATAGCAGCATTGATGACTTAAGTTCGAAAACCAGACAGATCGCCCCATCCAAAGTGGTATTTTGGGGAGTTTTGTACCCCAAAAATGGGGTTTTTGAAGTGTTTACATGTAATGTTTTAAAAAGTCTAATTTTATTTTTCACCATTATATTCAGCTTAAAAAACACACAATTTGGTGTTTTTATCATTTCTCTACGTCAAATGGTTACAGATATTGAAAGTGCTTAACACAGTACATTGTCCAGTGTTATTCTTATGGAGAATAAGAACAATTTTATATCTTGCTTATTTATGAACGGATACTAATGAAACTTGGAATACGTCTTCATCTGGATGTGGTCTATTGTAATTTGCACAAAAACAGCAATTTTTATCGATTGCACGACAATTATTGTCGATTATTCGTGTTGCAGCAAACCTGCGTACTCGCATGTTATTCTTATGGAGAATAAGTAAAATATAATGTATCCCTTAATTATGAACATAATTTAATAAAACTTGGTATGTGGCGCCACCTTGTTGAGTTAGGCCCTATATTAATATTTGCATAAACAACCATTTTTTGTGTTCCTTGTTGCAGCAAACCTGCGTACTCATCCCCCATGTTATTCTTATGAAGAAAAATCAAAATTGTATATATCGCTTATTTATGAATGTATATTGATGAAACTTGGTATCTGGTTTCTCCTAGGTTATTAATTTGCATGAAACCCTATATTTTGTGTTCCTTGTTGAAGCAAACCTACGTACTCATCCCCAATGTTATTCTTTTGGAGAATAATTAAAATTGTATATACGTATCGCTTATTTGTGAATATATGTATATGAAACTTGTTATGCGGCTTTATGTGGTATTAAGACATTATTATGCATTGGAAATTCGCTGAGTACGCAGGTTTGCTGTGACGGGGTATTTGTAACTACAGCTATTATGATTAAATTTAGAATCATTGTTTTACCTATCACGATTAGTTTTAGTATTTCTTATTTGTAGACCCCCTACCACAAAAAATGTAAGTTTATTTCGTTCTTGACGCTATTATTTATGTACTTGTATGCAGCAATGAATAAAGATGTTTCTGATTCTGATCTTGAACCGTTTATGAGCTCACATTCTTCAGAGGCAAGGTCTGTTGGTACAATAAACACGACACTGAAGGGGGCGTGCACTGAACGAATTCTGGTGCTTAACATTATTAACTGAACGGGTTCCTTGTGGGTCGATTCCTGGCTGAACCAATTCTACGCTTCCGCTTTATTCACTTAATTTCAGTTTTATACAATCAAATATACATGAAATCACACCTGATCAAATCCCAATATTTAACAATAGTTTTTAACGTAACACTGACTTTTATTTTATTTTTGACCTTAGGAGAGGTTATATCTAACAAATAATATTTTTGCTCCGATTGTCCCACCGAGACCTTTATAGTTGATGGGTGTCAGACCGATGTACTTCTCAATAGTTCTTTAGCTGGTTGGGTTTTGTATATAGATATGTTACTTGCTGAAACCTATAACCCTTCCTCTTAAAATAAAACCTCTAAAATAATTAAATAAAGGTAGAACAGCATTTAGCTCAACAAAGAAAGTTTACCAAGAAACTACCGTATATTCTAAAATTTACTGATTACTTAAGGCCATATGTTGAAAAACTCTATGCAGGAATCGTAAATCAAAGCAGCAATGGCGGCGTCCAGACACACTCTGGTCAGCCGGGGAGCAGTTCCTTTGTAGAACGCTACAGGCCCTTCGTCCCTCCACATCTTGACAAAACAATCCATAGTCCCGCAATACTTACTCGATGCAGAAGACCCTGCATCCTGGTCTTGACTACGTCGATTGGCGCGTTCACCAAGACCGAAACCACACCGGCGACTGCTCCAAAAGCCCCGACGAGTACCTTAGGAACATGCCTACTCGGGTCTCCTCCTCCTACATGTCCTTGCAGGTTTCCGCCACGAATATCCTGGTCCCCTGGTTGCTCCCTTGCCTCATCACGGTGGCTACCACACCCCGGTACACCCCGCGCAATCCTTGTTCCTTCAGTATGAGTCTGATACCTTGAAATAACCCTTTGAACCGAGGTTTCTCCGAGCGTTGGTCGCTGATGAACTTGACTTTGATGGTTTCCACGGGAGTGACGACTAAGACTGCCTCGCAGACCCCGGTCACACAGCCCCAGCCCACACAGCCCTCTCATCTTCGGGGATATGTTCCCTTTCTCATCCACCACACGTCTCTGGAGCGTTTCGGTTGTTCTGTTTCTTACTGCAGACTTCGGAATGGAGCCGTACAACAGAACGCTGAGCCCTCTATAAAGACCTCGGACCCCATGAGTCTGGACCGTCTTCTTCATACAATCGAAGATCCCGAGTATTGTCTCGTTCCTCCTCTCCTGTCTAATTGCAGTTGTGTTTTTACATACTCCGTCGGGTAAACAATCGAGACCTCGATTGCCCCTGTCACTTCATCAGCGACAATATCTTTCAGACCTGAACCGGAGGCCTTATCTGAACCAGAGACAGGAGCTGCTGCGCCATATTCCTTCATCCAAGGTCTTAAATAAAGACCTTTAAATGAATCGGGTGAACTCATTGCTTAGGTTTTTGCTGTATTCCACGTATACATAATGCATACTGTCAATGAAAAGAAAGGGAATCTTCTGAACATTCTACCTTGGCATTCAAATTAGGTTCGCATCGAAACTCAAAACTACGTCTGGATACTACTACTCTGGATCCAACTAGCGTCACGTTCTGTGTTTGCATAATTATCCTCTTTGTTAAGATTTGTTCACATTTAAAGAACACAAAATATTTTGGGTTATTTCCATCTGATCTGTTTACATTACAAAAGGTGGTTACCTTCTGATTTGTTTAAGTTTCGACATGTGTTATAAGATTCGCAAAAAACCAGGCTCTCAGGCCAATAGATTGAAATATTTGTTTACGCCTCTAGTTATAAATAATCACTATCCTATATTTTAATACGAGCAATGGTTACTTATTATACTAGGCTAGGTTTTTTATCATAAATATGCCAGTCAAACTTGAGTTCCGCTTCTCCCACGCAAATAAGTAAGTTTTATATCTTTATGATAAACTAACCTCGCCTTAATCGCCGCAGCGCTTTGTAAAATATGCTAGTCTATATTATACTTCTAAGAACCGTGCAGTGTCTGAATGCAAAAGTACTCTCGATGTCCCGCAGAAAGATTTATATTTAAAAACATTTAAAGTAGGGTTTTTGGACTCAGAAATCGATTGGGAGCATATACTTAAGGCTCCGGTCTTCCCTACGGAAAAATCTGCGCCGCGGCGTAAAAATACATTGTTAAGATAGGAAAAAGGAGCGGTGCGGAGGTTCGCAAGATTCCTGTTTGCGGCTATGATAATTATTGTAATATACTTTAAACGGGATTTGCTAGAAGAAAATTAATTGTACTCATGCTTTTGTTTTAGAATTTCAAAATAGTGTTTGACTTAAGTTGTTGAAGTTTGAAAAAGCTCATTGTTGTACATTTAAAGAGGTTAGTAAATTCAACTCGGTTAAATAAAAAAATACCCCCGTCGCAGCAAACCTGCGACTTCAGCGAATTTCCAATGAATAATATATGGCTTACTACCACATAAGGCCGCATTCCAAGTTTCATAAAAGCATTCACAAATAAGCGATATATACTATTTCAATTATTCTCCATAAGAATGACATTGGGGATGAGTACGCAGGTTTGCTGCAACAAGGAACAACAAATATGGTTTTTCATGTCAATATCAATATTACTTAACTAGGTGAAGTCTCATACCAGCTTCCATTAATATACATTCATAACTAAGCGATATATACCATTTTCATTATTCTCCATTAGAATAACATGGGGGATGAGTACGCAGGTTTGCTGCAACAAGGAACAGAAAAAATGGGTTGTTATGCAAATATTGATATAACTCAACCAAGTGAAGCTACTTACCAAGTTTTATTAATTTGTGTTCATAATTAAGGGAGAAATTACATTTTACTTAATATCCATAAGAATAACATGGGGGCTGAGTACGCAGGTTTGCTGCTACGGGAATCACCGGTAAAAATTGCTTTTTTTGTGCAAATAACAATAGACCACAACCAGATGAAGCCGTATACCAAGTTTCGTTGGTATACCTTCATAAATAATCGATATATAATGTTGTTCTTATTCTCCATAAGAATAGCATTGGACGAGTCCCGTGTTTAGCACTTGCAATATCTCTGTAACCAATGTACGTGGAGAAATGATCAAAACACCAAATTGGGTGTTTTTAAAGCTGATTCCAATGGTGAAAACTAAAATTTGACTTTTACATTATGAACATAAATTAATAAAACTTGGTATGTAGCCTCACCTGGTTAAGTTGTATTGATAATTGCATAACAACACATTTCTTATCTTTCTTGTTGCTTAAAAATATTATACGTCAAAACTTCAAAAAACCCATTTTTGGGGTATAAAGCCCCCCAAAATACCACTTAGGATGGGTCTATCTGTCTGGTTTTCGAACTTAAAGTCATAAATGTTGCTTTACATGTTTATAACAAATTTTATCAAAATCGGACCTTAGCAGGAAAGGAAAATGTGGGATGGGACGGCAGCCAAATCGACCCTTCAGAGAGCCAACTCCCATACCCCTGTGATAGCTGGGATGAGCCCTCTCAAACAGGGGACACGCATTCTGCCCTCCAACTGGTCAACTCAACTGACAAGGTGTACATCAGCCAGGGACCATCCATTCTTAGGTTGGCAGGTTGGGGATTAAACCCGGAGATTCTGTCCCTAGCCGCTGCAAATGGAAGGACTAAAGGTGAAAGGGAAATTTGTCATAATGGACAGCCAAAAGACTTGCCATAAATGTAATGACAACTTCATTTGCTGTACCCATTGTCAGCATCAAAACTGTATAGACCAGTTTTAAGGTAGTCCAGGGACTATATACACACACACCACACCACGCCACACCACACCACACCACACCCCCACACCCACACCCCACACCCCCACACCACACACCACACACCACACCACACCACACCACACCCCCACACCCTCACCCCCACACCCCCACACCCCCACACCACACACCACACACCACACACCACACCCCACACACCACACTTAATTTCGAACGAATGGTGTTTTTGGGGTCTGGGGACCTCAAAACGAAAATTTATCATGGTCCCGGGCCTAGTTCTTACCATTCCGACTACGGTAATAGCTTCTTCCCTATAGGGAAAATTCGCTAAAAGTAAAAAGTACATTTGTAGATAATGTTTTCCTCTTTAATGTTATACTTTAACTTAAATTTTAAAGGGTTTATGTAACAGCTGTAAAGAGTAATCCTGCAAACCTTTTCCTAGCGCTGCGTGGAAGGGTAGACCGAGCCTTAACCTCAGACAAATTCAAAATTTTGCTAAAAAAATTTGGTATTTCAAAATTGTGCTTATATAGAGCTTAAATTCAAAACAAAAAATCACGAGCTGTCAAAAATAATACATTATATTATATATTATATATATTATATATTATATTTATACAATATATTATAAAACTTTACTTTATGGCCAGAGTTTGTTGAAAAGATCCGTGACGGAGTCGTAGATCATGAAGGTGATGGCGACGTCCAGGCACACTCTGGCCAACCGGGGGACAGTTCCTTTGTAGAATGCTGCAGGCCCTTCGTTCCTCCATATCTTGACAACGCAATCTATAGTTCCGTTGTACTTTGCCGCTTCAAGACCCTGCATCCTTGTCTTTACCACGTCGATCGGCGCATTCCCGAAGACCGAAGCTGCGCCGGCAACTGCTCCAAAAGCCCCGACGAGTACCTTAGGCACATGCTTGGTCGGGTCTCCTCCTCTATACGTGTCCTTACAGGTTTCCATCACGAAGAACCTGATGCCCTGGTTGCTCCCTTGCTTCATCACGGTGGCTGCCAGACCCCGGTACACCCCGCGGAACCCTTGTTCCTTCAATATGAGTCTGACACCTTGAAGAAACCCTTTGAACCGGGGGTTCTCCGAGCGTTGGTCGTTGATGAACTTAACCTTGATGGTTTCCATGGGGGTGACGACAAAGATTGCCTCGCAGACTCCAGCGCCTAACCCGCACAACCCTCTCATCTTCGTGGATATGTTCCCCTTCTCGTCCACCGCTCGTTTCTTCAGTGCCTCGAACGCTCCGAATCTGATAGCATTCTGTGGAACGGTGCCGTACAACAGAACGCTCAGCCCTCTGTAGAGACCGAAGACCCCGCGGCTCTGGACTGTCTTCTTGACACAGTCGAGACTCCCCGAGTACAGTCTCGCTCCTCCTTTCTCGTCCAGTTGCAGCTGCGTCTTCACGAACTCCGTCGGGTAGGTGATGCAGATCTGGATTGCACCTGTAATTCCTCCTGCAATAATTCCTTTCAGACCTGACCCAGAGGCGGGGGATGCTGCGCCATGATCTTTCATCCAAGGTCTTAAATAAAGACCTTTAAATAAATCGGGTGAACTCATTGCTTAGTATTGTTGTTGTAGTACTCTATGTCTATTAGGAACATGAAAGGAAGTAAATCTAAAACTTTCGAACATTACTACACTGGGATTCTAAAATAGATTAACATTATTAAAACTCGAAACTACGTCAAAGATAAACTTATTCGTGCTGGAAATAACGGCACGTTGTTTCTAAGTACGATTAACCTCTTTGTTGTGTATTCGAAATTTCAAGGACTCAAAATGGGCTGGGTTTAACTTATTTTCGTCTGTTATGTTTACGTTACAAAAGTAGTGGTTTATTTACGTTTTGACACGTGTTATAAAACCATGCGAAAAAACAGGCCAGGAGCTATCACTGAAGTTATCAACCCGTTACTGCTATATGTATACTCAACGAACTTATGTAAGCTCGATGTGTATTCTATGCCACTAGTCAATACTATAATTCGCATTTGTCTGTGGCTCCGTGCGTCCGTCCGTCCGCTCCGTACGTCTGTCCGTCCGCGGCTGTTTCTCGAGCTGTAATGGCAACGAAAAGATATCTTTTACAGGTCATCGAGGTCGGGGAAGCTGCACGTTTCGTTCGTTTTTCTTGAGAAGCAATCTTATTTGAGATACGGTAGCTTAAAGTTTTATGTTTTTAGGCCATTTTAACATATTAGCGGAGCCGGGAGTATTCAACTGTGGATTTATATTTCTACAAGCTTTGTTCCTGAAACAGCTGATTATTTCCTGCGGTCGTGGTAGCGGCCGTCAAAACTAGCATTGATTTTTGATCAATGATACTAGTTAAAAATAAATCATAATACTTTGCCATAGATAGACAGCGTATCGGTATTATAATTAATTGGATATTATGGCTGTAAATGAAATGTTATCAGCTGTAACTGATTTGTTTATACTGTATAATTGATTGTTTGTGTATTGATTGTTTGTTTGTACTGTTATTTTTGTTAGTCCTCTAACCCGTCTGAGAAAAATCCGTTAGCTCTCCCATGCGAAATGGGTACAAAAAAACTGACTGGCGTGCAATTTATATTGTTATTCTTTATTCTGTACTATTTTCTAATACGATCAATGTATATAGGGTAATGCAATATGCATAATGCAAAATGAAACTCGAAATACCACGGAAGGATTTAGTTTAAACTCTGAAAATAGGGGCTTTCGGCTCTCTAAAGTTGATTGACAGATTGATTATCTCCATGAAAATAGGGGCTTTCGGCTCTCTAAAGTTGATTGACAGATTGCTTATCTCCATGAAAATAGGGGCTTTCGGCTCTCTAAAGTTGATTGACAGATTGCTTATCTCCATGAAAATAGGGGCTTTCGGCTCCCTAAAGTTGATTGACAGATTGCTTATCTCCATGAAAATAGGGGCTTTCGGCTCTCTAAAGTTGATTGACAGATTGCTTATCTCCATGAAAATAGGGGCTTTCGGCTCTCTAAAGTTGATTGACAGATTGCTTATCTCCATGAAAATAGGGGCTTTCGGCTCTCTAAAGTTGATTGACAGATTGCTTATCTCCATGAAAATAGGGGCTTTCGGCTCTCTAAAGTTGATTGACAGATTGCTTATCTCCATGAAAATAGGGGCTTTCGGCTCTCTAAAGTTGATTGACAGATTGTTTATCTCCATGAAAATAGGGGTTTTCGGCTCTCTAAAGTTGATTGACAGATTGCTTATCTCCATGAAAATAGGGGCTTTCGGCTCTCTAAAGTTGATTGACAGATTTCTTATCTCCATGAAAATAGGGGCTTTCGGCTCTCTAAAGTTGATTGACAGATTGCTTATCTCCATGAAAATTCAAATTTCGCTATATAAGTAATTTGAAATGTTAACATTTTGGACTTATGGAGTTTTAAGTAAAAACAGAAAAATCATAACAGCTTAAAAAAAAACCAGTGAACTGTCAAAGGAACACTCAGTAGTAAAGTATCAATATGCGACTTTCCTGGGAGCAAAGCTCGAACCCCAGGTAGTTTTTATTGTGTACATAAAACCTAGATAAACTTAATGCATTTATTTGTTGTTTGATTTGTATAACAATCAAGTTAAGAATAGTTTCGTTGTTATTAGTTCGTCTACTCGAGAAAACTCCTTTGACATAATTTGTTACCTGATTACTCTAGGTTTTACTCTAGTTCACCTTGACTTCAGCCACTATTGTAGTTGGAGATGGTCACACTTGACCATGTTCTTGTGTATTAGGCTTCATCCCTATAGGGTGTCACAAAAATGCTTAGCTTGCTATGCAGAACCGGATTTTCCATTCAAAAATAAGTCGAAAATGTACAGTAACAATTTTTTGTTTTTGGCTTACTTTAGCCGTAATCCGCCATTTTGTATATATATTTAAAATAATTAATAATTCAAAAATCCTTAGAGACATTTTTATGAAACTTGGTATCAACTTTAAGTTTTTTAATATTTTCCAAAAATATTGTTTATAAAAATTATCAAATTTCAAAATGGCGGTCAGTTAAATATTTCAAAGTCAAATTTCACGAAAACTAGCAACTAAAACCAAGTTTTCCTAGGTATTAAATTACAAGTGCTATAAATTTGATGTATTGCGAAAATTTGTTTTAGTTGCTAGTTTTCATGAAATTTGACTTTTATATTTTAAAATGGCCGCCATTTTTAAATTTATAATTAAAAATTATCAAAGCTTTGTTATTTATTAATTGATTTTAAAAATCAAAGTGTCATTGGATTTCGATTAAAAAGTGCTTTAAGTGTGATATCTAGTAACATTTTGTTTTGGTTGCTAGTTATTATGAAATTTGACTTTGAAATTTTTAAATGACCGCCATTTTGAAATTTGATAATTTTTATAAGTAATATTTTTTTAAAAATGTTTATAACATAAAACTTAAAGTTTATACCAAGTTTTGATAAAAATATCTCTAAGGGTTATTGAATTATTAATTATTTTCAAAAAAATACAAAATGGCGGATTACGGATAAACTAAGCCGAAATCGAAAAAAATGTTACTGTACATTTTCGACTTATTTTTGTATGTGGATCCCGGTTCTGTATAGCACGCTAAGTATTTTTGTGACACCCTGCATACGCTAGGGGTTATTTTCTTCACTCATAATTCTTTAACGGCTTGACGTATTTTAACGTTTGGGTGTCAAATTAAAGGTATTTTACGTAGATTTGTCAATCCGTTTCTGAATTTTAAGAAAGGGCATCACTTAAAGGACTAAATTTTCGAAACAGTGGCGCTATCTGACGGCGGAAGTCAAAACTACGTGTTGATTGAAAGCAATGTATACATAACCAGTGTTATGCTCTTGATGTTATGCTCGCTGTTGTTATGTATACATTGTTGAAAGTAGGCTACGTTATTCCATTATTATCATCCGTTTTAGTATCAGATGTTTTGTCATGTTTGTTTCCAACTGAAGTAACCTTTCGTTAGGTTACAAACTTGTTCGAATTCGAGCAACAGGACATTCAGTTCAAATGTAAATACCCCCGCCGCAGCAAACCTGCATACTCAGCGAATTTCCAATGAACATATAACATAACACATTAAAACACTTCACAGGATTCATAAGAAATGTATTCACAGACAAGCGATATTTAAAATATTAATTAATCTCCATAAGAATAACATTGGGGATGAGTACGCAGGTTTGCTGCAACGAGGCACACAAAATAATGGGTTTTTATGCAAATACCAATAGATCTCATGTATGTGAAGTCACATACCAAGTTTCATCCATATACATTCATAAATAAGCGATATATAACATTTTAAGTATTTTCCATAAGAATAACATGGGGACCGAGTACCTAGGTTTGCTGCTACAGGAACCATAGGCGAAAAATAGTTTTTTTGTGCAAACAACAATAAACCACAACCATATGAAGCCATATACCAAATTTCGTCAGTTTATGTTCATAAATAAGCGAGATATACAATGTTTCTTGTTCTCCATAAGAATAACATTAGACAACGTACTGTGTTTAGTACTTTCAATATCTCGGTAACCAATTGACGTAGAGCAATGATAAAAATACCAAATTGTTTGTTTTTTTAAGCTCAACCTAATGGTATAAATTAAAATTTGATTTACATTTAAATTACCTGTGAAAACCCCAAAAAACACATTTTTGGGGTACAAAACCCCCCCAAAACCCCCCTTCGAATGGTGCGATTCATCTGGTTTTCGAACTCGTTCAAATAAATGGTACTTTACATATTTGTACCAAATTTCATTAAGATCGGACCTTTTTTACGAGAGTTATCGTGCTTACGGACACATATATATATAAAAATTTGAACGAATGGTGTTTTTGGCATCTGGGGACCTCAAAATGAAAAGTTATCATGGTCTCGGGCTTAAGTCTTACCATGAGACCTACGGTAATAGCTTCTTCCCTATAGGGGAAATTCGCTAATAAAACAGGTTTTATATGCTCTTAAAATGTTTTTGTATTTTAATTTTTTTCTATATTTGGGATCTTTCCTATGAATGGAGTTATTAATTCAGATTAGTTTATTTCGAGGGAAACGACTCTTTAACCGGTGAAAGCAAATTAGAGAAACTGAATAATCCTACTCTCTCTTTCTCTGATAAAAAGTTAAAACGGGACAGTGTAGTTTCCATGCATCCATTAGCTAAGTACGTGGTTGACTACATTAGCCACGGAGAGACAAAAACAATGCCACTGTCTCACTGATCTGCTGAATACAGCTGTGCCACAAGCTGTAACAGCTGTGAAATTGAATTGGGCCACTGCCCTACGAGATTACTGCATCTAGAGCTCTCCTCTGGTGTAAACAAGTGAAGCCTACATGGTGGCCACCATTTTCCTCTCTTCATAAACAAAACATATGGTCAAAGAAAGGAAAGGGTATGCCATGGACATGGAGGGGTAAAATTGGTTACGATGGACCATGGACATAGTAGGGTTTGCATTGTACTCGGGTTTGTTTACGAATTTAGGCAAAACGGCGCGGCCACCATGTAGGCTTCATTTTTCTTGGAGATTAACATTGTGTTGTATGAGAGCTCTAGATACATTAAGCTCGTTGCCACTGCCTCACTGATTGCCAAAGACAGCTGTTTGACTTAGTGATCCATTCGAACGTTTCCACTTCCACAATCGAAATGGCCTTGGCAACAATGCTGCCGCCGGAAATGCTTTTGCAACCGGAACTGTCACTGCCGGTGTCCATTGTTGCGTTGCCACGGAAACCGATTTGAATCAGCTTATTTAAAAATGAGCGACATGTGAAAAACAATGGAAAATGTAGGTATGTTGGGTAATTCCGATAGTGTATTACACCAATATGACGTGTTCATCTGTGTCGTTGAATCAATACAAAGAAAACAAAGAGCAGAAACATAGACACTGCTTTCTCAATCGCAATATTACACTATATTAAACGTAATACCGTACATTTATGGTTTATTTGAAACAAAGCAGTACGAATACAGTTCAAACTAATTTATTTATTGTTTTGTACAAATTTAGTATTTTGTAATGATCCCTGTTTTTAATAAAGTATATTTATTATGAAAAGTAGGTTATTTTAAAATCAAGTAAAATCAGAATTAGGTAATTCCAGTACCATGGACATAAATACTGAATTCTAAATAAGAATATATAGTCAATGGTAAGAGACAATTTCTAATAAGATTTTTCTTGGATTCGCAATTTAAACAAAATCTAAAACTCATACCATGCAATACAAAAATAAATAATTGAGTACTAGTCCAGTCAACGAATGGCCCAAAAGGGGACGTAGAGTGCGTGAACAGGTTTGACGAAAATGTGAGGTAAAATTACTTTTTCCTAATGTCTGTACCTTTTGAGAACGTGTAACTCAAAAACGGTTAGGAATTCGAAAGAAAGGAACAGAATCAAAGTTGTAGATCATTATATTAGCTTTAAAATATTATGTAAAATGTTGTCTCTACGACGCACCGCTGTCGAGATATAAGTGGAAACCCCAAAAGTTGGACGCCTCGGCATATGTCAGTTTCCTGATACCGTTTAATTTTGGAACTGCTCCATCACAACTGGAGCTTTTATCATCACAGTCTTGCTGAATAATTTGGTTCGATTTGAAGTGGCAAAATCGATTTCGATTTAAATTCAGATTTGGTTCGATTTAAATTCAGGTGGTCCAAAGTATTTAAAACTCTCCACCCTATAGTTTGATATGTGTTACTTTCAGTTAGTAGTAATTATTATGTTGGCGCCTAAAATACAGCAATCCTGTACAGCGAACAGAGAGTGGTGAAAACATGAGGAAGATCTGATTCTACTGTCCCAGCCAGTTAACCCTTCTTTAATGATTTTGCCCACAAAGCTATTGGCAGGAAGCCAGTATCGAGTTTCCCTACTTCCGAAATAAACACTTATCTTGCAACACCTCCCGTTTGATCCGGGAACGCCTACTGCTTCTTGAGATACAGCTGTTGCCACTACGTTAATCAAGTTACACAAAAGACGGACATAAAAATATGATGTGCTATGCACCTATTTTTTATCAGATAATCTTAAATTTGATATTTTATTTTACCTGATTTCAAACACAGTTCCATTGGTTTTGTGGACACCAACACAAAAATAACTAATCCTCGTAAAATTTGTGAGAAATAATTGTATCTTAAAAAATTGTGTAATCAAAAATATATTGATAAGTTATTGATATATTACACTAATCTTGACGTTAAAATAACTAGATAGTATTATTGTTGTATCCTGTACTCTAATATGAGTAAGATTTGCTTGCTTGCTTGCGACACGGATCTCAAAAACGGCTCCAACGATTTCCTTCAAATGTTCGAAATAACTAATTTCTGGGATAAAAATAAGTTATAGACAGGCCTCATCCCCAGGAAAAATCAGATAATGTAAAAAAACTAAAACGAAAAGTTAAAAAAATTAACATTGGTCTTATGGAGTTTCAAATCAAAACTAAATAATTGTAACAGCTGTTCATAATCAACCAGGGAACTGTCACAGTAATACTCATGTTGTATATGATTATAACATGTGGTTTCCTGAGAGCAGAGATTACAAGATTTGACTGAAGATTACATAAATAGAGTACTAAAATAAATCAAAGGGACATTGAGCTATAAATAACAACTGGAGGGACCTTAAAAATGTAGAAAAGAGGCAAATGAGTTATACAGATCTGATTATCAGTAGGGGGAAGTGGTGAAATATTACTCCAAGTCATCTAAACAAACTAACTGGCCTTCCCCTGATCAAAGCTTTGCCCCCCAGGTACTTTAACAATTACACAAATAATAATAAAAACGTCAGATGAAACAAAAACAAATATAGTTAAACAAATGTTCTATTGTTGAAATTATCAACAGCTTCGATTATGAATAAAAACTACTTCTATACCAATTATAATTGTGCAACTGCCTGAATAAGGTGATCTTCCTACCACGGTTTGTTTTGCAAAACAGATAACGCCTAATGATGTTTTCTAATGGAAGGCACACAACGACCCTGAACCTCAATATCATCTTCGTGACCTTGAGTCCCCTGACCCTAGACACCTGTGTTACTAATGAATCAGCTGTTCACGCCTGATAATCAGCTGTTTCTCCGCATCCAGCACATGGTTGCATTTATATGAGGCAAACCATTCTTGGTTTATATCTTATCTCTTCGTCAAGAGCAATAATTCAATAGGGTCAGGGGGGTCCGATTACGGGAAGTGTCTCATAATTTGTGTCAGTGCATCAGTGAACCCGTCTAGCTTTATATTAGCAGATTTTTGTTGCAACCACACATCAGCCCGGTGTGTGGCCAGGGAAAGTGCAGGTGAGTGTGCAGCCATGTGTGACAGTGTCCCAGCCGCCTTCCCAGCCACTGCCGCATGTTATGAAACTTATCATGGACATTTGCATCTCATCAGATTGTAATGAGGTGCGAGTTGCACTTGCCAAAACATATTAACCCCCCCCCCCCCCCCCCGAGCGTCAACATTGCAATACTGCGTACTTAGCTAATTTCCAATTCATATTGACCTCACTACCACATAAAACCAATTGCCAAGTTTCATAATAATATATTTATAAGCAAGATATAATTTTGTTAAATCTCTATAAGAATAATATTAGCATGCTGGTAACTTAAGTTAGTCATGCAAATTTCATATAATGTTTGACCCATGTGTTTGTTTTGGGTCTATAAGCTGTATCACCGTATATTTTGGCTCACTTGGTCCAGTAGTTCCGGTGTAACAAAGCACAAACAAACTAAAATTCTGATATATTATACTGGCAGGATTATCAAAATATTCTCAGCTTCAAAAAATCATCTGATAAATTTAGTCATATTCATTTATGTATCTCATTTATTACATATGGAAATAAATGGTATCAGGAAACTGACACATACTTTTTCTCTTTTAGCGCAACTTAAATGAATAAATTACTTTTTATTTTCTAAATATAGAATATAAAGTACAGATGAATGTACAGAAAATTGTCCAAGATAGTTGTTTTCAGAAATATCCACCCAAACCCCATTTTGGGAGGCACTACAGAATCAGTCGCTACAAAAAGTGGTTTTAAGAGGGGAAATGCCCCCTTGTCCCCCCCGGGGTTAAGTTGCAACATATTTTGAATATCCTCTGTTGGTCAATGCTAACTTGACCTGCATATCAAGTGAGGTAAGTTTAAACGAAATTGATCTGTAAATAAGAGAGAAATGGTAAGTTTTTTTTATTCCCCACAAGAATAACATTAGACAATGTGCTGCGTTTACCGCAAAATGAAAATTTATATTTTATCAGCAACCAGCAATCGTACAATAATAACTCAAAATACTAAATTATTTAGTTTTTTGAGCTCTTTTTAATGTTGATAAGTAATATTTTATAACATTTATGTTTTTTTATGAAAAATCAAAATAACTGAATTTGGATGTTGTAAGTCCGGTGATATCTGAACCAGAATTTGTCCAGGAATGTGGCTGGTGTCATTTTGTTGGAAACGTAAAGCTCTACAAACCACCAAAGTTTAATCAAAATCGTTAGAACCGATTTTGAGAAATTCGGATTTTTCAATTTTTTAGCGGTTTTGGGGGATAATTACTCTTAAAAATCGAAAATTCCAAAAAATGAAAAAATGCCTGGAGATATCGTGGTTTAGTACCTACATACCAAATTTCATCAAAATCGGCCTATTGGTGTGGGCTCTAGCTGTGTATACATCCAGACAGATAGACAGACAGACATCACGTAAAAATCAGTTTTTGGGTTCAGGGAACACCAAAACGAATATTTCCACTGACAACTCAAATTCAAAAATTTTGACGAAAACAATACTTTCTCCATATTATATGTATAAGGGGAGAAAGTAAAAGTAGGCCTATGTTTTGATTAATTTTAATTTGAAACTCGCTTCGATGTATTAGCAGACTTCAAGGCGTTGTTGTGTAACTCATTACTGTATATGGTGTTTTCTTTTACTTTCTCCCCTTATACATAGTATATGGAGAAAATATTGTTTTCATCAAAATTTTCGAATTTGAGTTGTTAGTGGAAATATTCGATTTGGTGCTCCCTGAACCCTGGTCCGTTTTTCATTAAATTTGGTACGTAGTTACTAATCCACGATACGTCCAGGCATTTTTTCATTTTTTGGAATTTTTTTTTTTAAGGGTAATTATCCCCCCAAAACCGCCAAAAAATATGAAAAATCAAGATTTCTCAAAAACGGCTGTAACGATTTTGTTTAAACTTTAGACGTTTGTAGAACATTAGTTTTCCAACAAAATGACACCACCCGCATTTCTGTAAAAATTCGGGTTCAGAAATTACAAGACTTAAAATATAAATAATCCAGTTTTTCGGATTCATAAAAAAACATAAATATAAAAAATATTACTATTCACCATTAAAAAGAGCTCGAAAAACTAAATAATTTAGTATCTTGAATTGCTTATTCTACAATTACTGGTTGCGGAGAAAATTAAAATTTTCATTTTGCAGTAAACGCAGTACGTTGTCCAATGTTATTCTTATGGGGAATACAAAAATTACTATTTCTCTCTTATTTGTTGATCAGTTTCGTTCAAACTTGTTACTATGCTTGTCAAGTTAGCATTGACCAACAGAGGAAATTCGAAATATGTTGCCCCTTAATCACCCTGAGGGGGGGGAATAGGGGGCATTTCCCCTATTAAAACCACGTGTGTAGTGATGGATTCTGTAGTGCCTCCTAAACAGGAATTTGGGTGGATATTTTTGAACACAACTTGTTTACAAGATTTTCTGTACATTCGATCATGCTTTGAATTCTATATTTAGTAAATAAAAGTAATTTTTTCATTAAAGTTGGGCTAAAAGGGAAAAGTACGTGTCAGGAAACTGACACCGTTAATGTAATTTTTAAAATATACTGTATTTATAAATATTTTATTATTTTGTAGAAGTAGAAGTAGGCTAGTTGCACCACTGTTATTACATTGACATTTCACAAATAAAACCTTCTAAACTGTCACATTTTACCGTTAGGCAAGCCTGGAAACTCATAAACATTTACTACGTGCCAAGAATGTTAAACAACAGAACTGCAGAATTGCCAACTGTCAGTAAACAATGTAGATCATTACCAGTTAATGGCATCTTGCAAACCTGCCTCCGGGCCAAACAACCAGTAGACTCATTGATGCACAGTAGAGTGATGTGGTAAAAATAACTAGGAAAGAACACTTATTAAATCCGTCCTTCACCTATGAGCCAGATCATTATCTGCCTGAGCTTGGATGGTATTAGCACTATTACGTGTGCGGCGTTGCCAACCAGAAGTGAAACTAATACCTATTACTGCTACTTGCAGTAATAACAGAAGTGGCACAGTGGCATTTAAAAAACATGGGGAAATTTCAGTTGTTTTTGTTCTGCTTATTTTTTTGTATATTGAAATAAAAAGGAGGGAAAACCCAAGCTCATGATGAAGTTGAAATGTTATTTCTTAATCCAGCTTGTTATTATGCAGTATACAGAAATACATTAATTATAGTGTTAAAGAATTTCTCAATGCTAAGTTTGTAAATATATTTTCAGGTGTTAATATTAACTGACTATTTAACATATTAATTAATGGTTTTTGTAACCACATTGTTATTATTAAATCTTATAACCTCATATAGTTTGACACTTATCATGTGCCTTACTTATATATTGTCAATAGAAAAATTTTTAAATCTTACATTTTTTCTCAGAATTTTATGGAAGTTTGTAGGTAAAGGGTGCCAAAAGTTTCTAGTAGGGTTTAGCTTCATATACAGTTGAAATTTGCATCTAAAGAAGCAGACAAAACCACATTATGCTTGAGAAAACTGGTAAAAACAAATAACGGCATGAGTTATAACACATATTTATACTAAAATAGTAAGTGAATGAATCCCTGTTCAGTTAAATCATTCACAGCAAGAGCAGACACTTATGATCTAAACCATACAATGCTGGTGTTAGATAATTGTTGCTCAGTCCCTAATTAAGACCTTCACCCAGTTTGTTAAGTATGTAAATCCATTGGATTATGTTAATCCACCTAATGAAAATCCCATCTTACACCTGGGGCCTATTTTTGAAACAGCTGAGTTGTGAGTAACTTTTCACTAGTTCATCTACCAGCTGATTTTAGCATTTTTTAAATTCACAAAGTGAGATGAGACTTGACTGGTATTTCATCTGTCAAATAAAATAACCAAATTCAAATGTACAAATTTATAAACGTTCTATGGGTTTAGACAAATAAATTGGTGTATTTTTTAACATTTAATATCAGATTATAGGTTATTAAAGTATATTGACAAGTAAACATAATTGGGTTGCCAACTCTTGATTACTTCTGTTATTTCATTGTTAAGGCGGTCCCACACTTCTCATGAACACACCTGAACATTCTCCTGTATGATCACTGAACATTCCGTCCTGTATGTATTCAAAAGTTCGTGCCGCTCCCACACTTCTCACAAATACTCCGAACATTCGGAGTTCGGCTGAACGTTCGGGTATGATCGCGAGAAGTGTGGGACCGCCTGTATAGGATGAAGAAGAAGATGATTTATAGTCAACTCACCTATTTCTATTCACCAGCCTTTTGCCTTATGATTAGAAATGGGAGAGTGAGTGAGCGATTCAGTAAAAAAATTATTTATCATCCTACATTGATCAATTTTAAATATATTTTGTTGTATTAATGTTCAAAATGAGTTGTTATAGTACATTGTTTATGTTTTTTGAAACTATTGAAAATGTTTGTACAATAAATGTTAATTTTAAATGAGCAATTAAATCTTGTAAGGTTATAATAAACTGAACACATAAATATCTGCACTTTTATCTACTGATCAGTAAGACAAATCTCACTCACCACTCTTTCACTCATACTCACTCACTCACTCTTTCACTCACACTCTTTCACTCACTCACTCACCACTCACTTACTTCAAAAATGGGTTTCTGTTGTTTGGAAAGTACAATTACCCCACCAGCCTTTCACCCTCACTCAGCAGAAAGTGACCATCACAAATATTTAATCTGGTGGATTTACACTTTGTCGGAGTATTCCATTTAATCAATTATAAAAACATGTGTAGTTTAAATCACTAATTTAAAAATGTGTATAAATAAATGATAAACCTGTAGTATTAAATTAGAAGATACTATAATGGCAAAATTCTCTAATACAGCATTTAAGTATAATTGGTATCACTGTACCTGGACAACAAAATCAAAAACTGTTCAAATACCCTAGGGTTTGTCTCATTGAACTTTAACACTTCAATGTCTATCCAAGAAAAGGATTTTAATGTATGAAATTATTATTGTTTTTGAACATATATTTCCTAACCACGAATATTCATCTGGTTTACCTCAACGAGGTATATATATATATATAGAGAGAGAGAGAGAGAGAGAGAGAGAGAGGTCTCGTCTGGGTTAAAAAACTGTGCCTAAATACTGATCGCCATTTTGACCCTCTATACCCTCCGGTCTCCATGGCAACAATATGTTTAACCAATCAAATCCTATCTTCACAAGTTATGTTAGTCTTTATTACTCTTTGACCAGATGATTTGTTTACAAAAATATCCTCCAGTGAGGCTTCACTTTTTTAACCCGAGATGAGAGCTCTACATTATTTACATCTCGTTGGTTTACCTTGGGACGCATTACACAAAATTGTTTCTCCATAGAAAGTGTAGGAAGTTTAACAATAATTTTAAAGAAATTTAATTTTAAGTAGAAGGGAATGTCAAAGCCAACATTTACCTATGGGCTTTAATTTTTAACAAATTTGATAAATTATTTTTTAACAAATTTGATTTTAATTTTGAAAAAGTCTAGCAGCCGCAGACATTTCATATTTGTTTTGAAAAAGCTCTAAATAAATCATTTGATGTAAACTATATCAGCTGCAAAAGGTTCTATTCATAGATTGTGAAATAAAAGATTGAGGGTAAGTAAATATAAATATATATGGAGAACACTTCATGTGTTAATTAAATCCTACATTTTAGTTCATGCGGACAAGGCCACAACAAACAGCTAGTATATATTATTTATAATTATAATTGTTTGCGATAGTATTTCCTCCCTTCAAAAAACAAAAAAAAAATAAAATCATAAAATCTTATAAATAAGGTAACATACTATTATAAATTTAATTAAAAATTATAAAAAATATACTTGATTGACTGATTTTTACTTACTGTAATTATTTTCCAATGTGACAGTGGCTCCATCTTATAGAATCAAGTCAAAATAGATGACAACAGGTTTATTAATGGGATGTTAAAGACTACATGTGGGTTCAGGTGTGGAGTGGGCTAGTGGAAACTATAAGCTCTCCCCTGAACTGCGGTTCAATGTGCAAGCTGCGCATGTGCCATCCAGTGTGTTCTTGTCTGGCTGACAAGAAATGTTAGATAGCTGCAAGTTAGACATTTCTGATGCACCTGGTTGTATGATTTGCATGCCAACATGTTGGCCGTTGTGAGGATCGTTGTCGGGGTAATAGTTAAAAGTAAGTCAATGTCTGGAAACCATTAAATTTAAGCATTCATTGTTTTGATGCAATAAAATTGAAATACCCCCGTCGCAGCAAACCTGTGTACTCAGTGAATTTACAATGCATAATATATGTCTTAAATCCACATGAAGCCAAATAGCAAGTTTCATAAAAATATATTCACAAATAAGCGATATATACAATTAGAATTATTCTCCATAAGAATAACATTGGGGATATGATTTGCATGCCGAAATGTTGGCCGTTGTGAGGATCGTTGTCGGGGTAATAGTTAAAAGTAAGTCAATGTCTGGAAACCAATAAAAATAATTTAAGCATTCATTGTTTTGATGCAATAAAATTGAAATACCCCCGTCGCAGCAAACCTGTGTACTCAATGAATTTACAATGCATAATATATGTCTTAATTCCACATGAAGCCAAATAGCAAGTTTCATAAAAATATATTCACAAATAAGCGATATATACAATTAGAATTATTCTCCATAAGAATAACATTGGGGATGAGTATGCAGGTTTACTGGAACAAGGAACAAAAAATATGGGTTTTCATGAATATATCAATATTACTCAACTAGTTTTATTAATTTATGTTCATAATTAAGGGAGACATTACGTTTGACTTATTCTCCATAAGAATAACATGGGGGCTGAGTATGCAGGTTTGCTGCTATGGGAATTATCGATAAAAATTGCTTTTTGTGTGCAAATAACAATAGACCACAACCAGATGTAGCCGTATACCAAGTTTCGATTTTATACGTTCATAAATAAGCGAGATATAAATTTTTTCTTATTCTCCACAAGAATAGCATTGGACAACATACTGTGTTTAGCACTTTCAATATCTTTGTAACTAATTGACGTAGAGAAATGATCAAAAGACCAAATTGTGTGTTTTTTAAAGCTGAATCCAATGGTGAAAACTATAATTTGATTTTTTAGAATATTACATGTAAACACTTAAAAAAAAATTGGAGTTAAAACCCCCCCAAAATACCACTTCAGATGGGACAATCTGTCTGGTTTTCGAACTTTAAGTCTTAAATGTTGCTTTACACGTTTATACAAAATTTCATCAAAATCGGACCTTTTTTACGAGAGTTATCGCACCC
This sequence comes from Allygus modestus, assembly GCA_963675035.1. Taxonomy (NCBI): domain Eukaryota; kingdom Metazoa; phylum Arthropoda; class Insecta; order Hemiptera; family Cicadellidae; genus Allygus; species Allygus modestus. The sequence goes on along the minus strand of OY776114.1, from coordinate 127,679,198 downwards.
ACAGACACACACACACACACACACACACACACACATATACATACACACATATATATATATATATATATATATAATGTATAAAATTCTCGTGTCACAGTGTTTGTAACAAAACTGCTCTGAAATGGCTTGACCGATTCTTATGAAATTTTGTGTGTATATTCGGTGGGTCTGAGAATGGGACATAAACTTTTTTTGATAGGCGAGTGAGCGAAGCGAACGAGCTCATATTGAAAATGAACGAGTATTTGACATAAAACAAATTCAATGACATTAGGACAGGACAACGTCTGTCGGGCCAGCTAGTGTATATATATATATATATATATATATATATATATATATATATATATATATATATATATATATATATATATAACTGTATGTCTATAACAAAAAGTTATCATGGTCCTGGACCTAGGTCTTACCATGCCGACTACGGTAATAGATTCTTCCCTATAGGGTAAATTCGCTAAAAGGTTACGTACTGCATTATTCAAGATGTAATCACAATGATTTACCTTAACTTTTATGACATAGGCGTCATTTTCAAAATATTCTGTACAGGAATAATTTTGATGGTGTGTATGTAACCTTTTCCAATTGATAACATAATTATCGATATTCTATTATTTGTTATTTCCTACAATATGTAAAAACATTTCACCTTGTTATTTAATATTTTATATTAAATGTTCTATAGAGACAATTCTTTTCTCTTGAGCGTCATCAGTTACAATTGGGAGCAAGAAAGATGACACTTGGGTTCCAGCCAATAATAATACTCTACATTGTCACTGTTGCCATTTTGCCTTCCAAAAATATTAATACCGTTATTATTAATGCCGTCCAGTTAGTGTGCAGTTTGGCAATGCATAAGATACTATCAGCTGGTCTTGTTAGATAGCCCTTTAAACTACGCCCATAGCTCTCTTCTCTCCTGCTCGCAGGAATAAGCCTAGGTACCTGTTTAAATGGAGTGGCTGATAAACGACGATTTTGTTTCAGTCGCAAATCCTGGAGAGGGTCAAGCCGGACCGAGTGACGGTGACGAAGCCGGAGGAGGATCGGCGGAGGCGGACCATCATCGTGGAGAAGAAGAACGGCTCCTACGGCTTCACCCTGCAGGTGAGGCAACATCCCCGCAGCAAACACCTCGGGCAGTTGACAGCCAAACACCGGACGCCATCTTGAGAGTTTTGTTCCATAAGACCAATGTAACCTTGTGTCTCCATTACTCCTCACGCGATTGTCACGTATAATTCATTTTGGTGTCAAATTAAAGGTTCCATCGTCCTCTAATGAAATACAATTTAGAATTTGTTAACAACTTACCGAGAAACTGTACAGTAATAAAATTGAAAATTAAACAATCTACCATGACATCATAATACATAAGGAAATCAAAAATGTAGTTCCCTTGAGAACCAATACACCTTTATTTTGACACCTAAGGACCTAAGGAGTAAATGTAATGTGACGATCATGTGCGGAGTACTGAAGGTGCCCAGGTAACCTTGGCCGTATAGAACAAAACTTCAAGATGGCGCCTGACAACTCCGGTGATGAAGACTCTTAAGAGAACATTCCAATCACAAATTAAAGTGTGTCGGAAGTAATTGCATGAAAAATCTTATTAACAATATTTTTTAAGAAACACCATTTGTTTGGTATAAATATAGACCGACGAAACATTTTGCTTAAAATCTTCTCTTGTTTATAAATTATGTTTTTTTGGCACCTGGATTTACTAAGGAGATGTAGGATTGTATGATGCTCCCTTTTCCACTGTTTGGTGTGTTACTAACAATTAGAACTTTATGAAAAAGAATATCATCGTCTTAGTAGCGTTTAATACCGACATTATCGTGCATTGAATCGTATTTTCGAAGGTACGAGATAAACAAGAAAGTATGTAAAATAACTTATCCTACTGTGAGCATGTTGATACATTAGGCAACAGAGGAGTGCAGTTAATCCCTTCACTGCTCATACATATCTAGAACCATCAACCAAACACAGTGATGAATAATGGACAGCTATGATTGTGTTACAGTAAATAACCTAACAACATAAAACAAACCAAAAAATCACTTCATCCGAGGAAAAAGTGACCAAGAAGCTGGAGAATTTAATTTTCCTACAATTTATTTTCTCCCAAATTGCCAATCAGTTTTCTGTGTCGAATATACAAGTTATAGCTGACCAAAAGATACCAGTGGTACTCAGTTTTTGTAAAACATATTGGAATGCAAACTAAGCATATTCAAGAAACAAATTTAAAAATTTTCAAACAATTGTTGTTGTTTCAGAGTTACGGGATCCACTACAAGAGGGAGCAAGAGATCGAGATGATCACTTACGTGGACTATGTGGATTACGACGGACCTGCCTTCCGAGCTGGGATGAGGGAAGGTACGTAGAGGGTATAGAGTCTGGCTTGTGGCGGATTAACATGACCTGTAAAGCTTACAAGGTTCTAAACTTTGGTGGACCCCAAGTCAGTCACAGGCTCCCCGAGCTTATAGAAAAACGGATTGTGATGAATTAAGTTGCTGTAAAGCACTTGTTTTGTTAATAAGCCCATTAAGGAGAACTGACTAATTGCAGGGAGGAGAAAAGAAAATTGTTCATATCACTTCATTTGAACAAAGCTAACAATATTTAATTCCGTAGGCGAATTGGTCCCTACGAAATTTCTCGGGCTAGGAAGAAGTTAAGTTAGGTTGTGACGATTCATTTTAAAGCTTGAGAGCCAAGGACGGTGGGGAAATATCAGAAATGTCAAAAATTACGTGGGCTACGCCCAACTGAACTTCAAAGATCCAATGATTTTCTTGTGGAAATATCACTACAGTGTTTTTATTAATAAGAAAAATGAACTAATGATCAGCTGTGATTATCCACTTACACAAAAACCATATGTTAGGGGTTATAGCCCCTGGAAGCCACTAGTCATATTATATTAATACGCTAGGGGTTTTTCTTCACAGTCATAACTTGATAATGGCTGGATGGATTTTAATGTTTGAGGTGTCAAATTAAAGTTACTTTTACGTACATTTGCCAATACATCTCAGAATGTTAAGACAGGGCATCATTTAAATACGGTAAATGGCTGAATTTTTGGAACAGCGGCGCTATCTGACCGCGGAAGTCCAAACTACGTGTTCATTGAAAGTACATTATCCGCATTATTCTCAGATGTTATCATCCGTTTTAATATCGGATGTTTTGTTATGTTTGATTACAACTGCAGTAACCTTTCGTTGGGTACAAACTTGCTCGGATTCGAGCAAAAGGACAACTACTTTTGGTTAATAGATTTACAATAATTAAAGCTATACACATCTCATTTGAGAAATTTATATTAAAACTAGCGACCTGGCTCGGTTTCTCACGATCAGTATTAATGAATAAAATTAATCAGTTTCACTCATAGAATTAATGAATTTACATGAGTGAATTGACAGTTATTTACAATATTTTATATTAGTCATCTGTGAAAATTATAACGAATCTGTATTCTATAAGAATAGCATAGTAGCTTTGTCCAGTGGTAGGACTTTGATCAGTGATTAACCATCCTAGGATTAACCTGAATGGCCATGCAAAGTTTCAACGAAATCAGTAGAGTGGTTTAGGAGAAGTTAACGGATAAACATACAGACGCCGAGAGCGACTGCAATTTATACTATGTATATATGATCTAAAAGACTAGGTACTAAAAATGCATTAGTGGAAAAACACTATTTATTATAACTGTATATTGCGCCATACATTAACACTGAAGTTTTGAGACAGATTTTTCAAAGGTTGTATTCTTGGTCATTGGTTATCACTGCTTTGGAGATGGTTTGGGGTATCAGCGAATATGAACTTGAGTCGATAAGCTTCCGCCACAATAACTCCGATGTCTGCTTCCACCCAGTTGTGAGTGGGGAGGTTTTGCAGCGTTAACATCACTCCTTGGAAGTCTCGCTGGAGTAGGAGCTCTCGCCTCCAGTGGAGCAGGAACGCCGCACACACGTAGAGGTGGAAGGAGGCGTAACTGTCAGACTCGGCGAGGTAGGTGTCCCACAACCTCATCGAGCAGCTCAGCGGAATCTCCCGAGTCAGCAAGTTGTTCATCCAGCGAAACGAGAATTGCAAATAATCAACATCATGACTTTGCAAATGCTTGTGTAGAGTGCTGTCCATCCTCTGTATAAGTTCTTTCAACTGATTTACTTTATGCTGGATTCCGAGCTGGGCGAAAATATAATTGTCTTGAATCCCATCGAGGAATTTCGAAAGACACCAAAAAGAATCTGCTTCTATGATGTCCTGGTGATCTTTCGGTAGAGAGTTCACTTCAAAAGTATCGAGATCACTTCCTGCAGGTAGAAACTCCTGGAGGAAGACGACATAGAACGGAGTAACAAGATCGTTGATGCCCTGAACATAGCCTGATGCGGGATGTCGAATCGCCCAGATGAACAATATCCTCTCGAACGCCTCTTGCACTGTCTTTTGTTTGAACAGAGGTATCAGGGGACTCATGCGTGGAATGTCGATGTGAATCTGTCTGTAAGTGTCTTGAAACGGTCCATCGCTCTCTATGTCGAAATACTGCCTCACTAGGTTCCAATAGTTGAGTCTCTTTCGCTCCATGGCAGCCTGTCTGCGCTCCAGGCTCGCAGGCAGGTATCCAGCCAACAACCGCCAAGCGGTGGGTCGAACCTCCTCGGGGATGCCAGACCAGCTGAGGTGTCGCAGATTTTCTAGGCTCAAGAGATTAGATCCCAGCAGAAGTTGAAACTTAGCTACTTTACCCACCATCGTTTCACCATCTGATCCAATCGCCACACTCAGTCTAGACTGGGGATGATGAGTAGTGTTGTTACCTGTAGGAGACCTATGTACCATAATGGGGTCTTCACGTTCACCTGTATTAACCGAATAACTTTTGCCATTTTCTGGTTGGCCGCTAAAGTTGCTCTCTGTTGACGACTGGGATGACAAAGCATTATCACAAAGGTTGTTGGTAGTACTAAGAGCTATGGAGTGAATTATTTGTTTCGATATTTGCTTGTCTTGTATGTTGCAAAATTCATTGTCTGCTATCTCCCACGCATCACTTACACTCTCTTCAAAGTATTGGAAAGATGAGCGTGAGGTTTGCTGAGAGTCGCTTCTTATTTCTTTTCTTGCTCTGGGCCTTCCAGGCACCGGTTTAGTGCTTTTCTTCCAAAACGACAGTACCGGAATCTGATCTTCCCTCCCATGGTTCTCTATCGCTTTATTTCTTAATGACATTACTGGATCATATTCTTCCTAGTACTGTAGGTTTTCTGTAGTTTTTAGTTTTAAATTGTAATCAAGCAAATTTAAAAATGTCATTACAATAATGGTCTCTTATAAAATGTTCTTCAGAAAACTGAAAACAAAGAACTGTCAGTTAAATTCCAATTACAGCTATTTTGACATAGTCAGTTGTCCACAATTGATTTAGGAGTCCTGAAGCACTTTAAATCACCAAATTGTAATTCAAATCGCTGTTTTTGATAAATGTGGATTTTTCAAGTTTTTAGTTGTTTTTGGGTAGTCCTATAATAATTAACCTTCAAAATAAAAAATTAAACAAATGTCTGGATACTGTGGATTAGTACCTACATATCAAAATCGTGCCATTGGTGAGGTCACTAGGTTTGTACACATCTGTACAGACTGACAGACATCACCAAAAAACTATTTTGGGTTCAGGGTGTACCAAAACAAATATTTCCACTGACAACTCAAATTAAAAATGTATGACAAAAAAACATACTTTCTCCACATTCCAATTGTAGGGGGAGAAAGCGATAATGAGTTCTTTGCTTAAAAGACCATGTTGGCCACTTGAGCAAAAGAGTTGTTTTATTAACTAAATATAATTGTACGATTGAAAAGTACAGACAGAGGATTCTTTGGTTTATAACTCAACCATGAAAATCGTCCAAAAAATAAAAGTAACGTTCCGTTATGAAATTCTTAACATAAAAATTGTTTATTATACTTCATTTTGAGAAGTTTTGTTTTTAGTATGTTTCTCTGCGGGATTTCTAAAACTTACTTTGGAACTAGTAATATTATTTTCCTTATAACTTGCTTTACAACTCCAGGCAGTCTTACCCTTGACCCCCATTCTCGATGGTTTGCAGTAACGACAGCTGACGAACACCTCTGAGACCCCTTGTTATGCTTTCACAAGGTGGCGAAGCTTTCCCAGAGCCCCTGTTTGACTAATCTGCCTCCTAGTTGTAGAAGCTCGTAATTATGTTCGGTAACAAGTGACGTAAACTTCACCCGTCGCAAACTGACAAGCATGAGTGGGCATCTTCTTGTATAATTTACATCAAGTATGCATTTAGGTATCGTAGGAATTTACAAATTATGAAAGAGTGTTTGATTACACTGATCTTCCCTAAGGAGCAACGTTGTTCCGTCTTTAGTGTTATATCTGGCAGTTTAAATTTAATATTTAGTTTTTAAAACGTTAAAACGTTAAAACTTACATTTGCATTTACCAGTAATTGAAAAATATAAAAATTGGAAAAAAATATTAAAATGGAATTATTTTTGTGTTCAGTTTAAAGAATAAGTGAGTTAACGTTTTGACATATTTCAACTTGCCATTCTTAAATTTCTGTTTATTTATACAGTAGAACCTCGCTACGACGACCCTCGATAAGACAAAAACCTCGATAATGAGTCTGATTTTCTAATCCCCGTGAATCTCCCATAACGCTCAATGTTATAAATACCTCTATAACACGACTCATTTTCAAATAAATACCTCGATAGCACGTCTTTTTGTAATTTTATATTACTGATAAAAAAACCTCTATAGCGCGTCTTTTCAAATAACTGAACCTCTATAGCACGACACCCACCTCAATAATACGCTTCTTTGGGTAAGTGAACCTTTATTACACGACTAACCTCAATAGCGCGCCGTTTTGCGTTACGGAACCTTTATAGCACGACTAAACCTTTCTCACGCATAGTACCCACGGTTAGAACGGATGTTTTTAAGTAAACAACAACGTCTTGGGCTCAGGTCTCAACAGGAAAACCCCTTCCCCACCCCCTTCCTAGTCCGGTCTTTCCTTGTCTTATAGTGTACAGTTTTGGTTTTATTACGTAAGTCCAGTTCTGCTAAGTTCAATTTTTTAATTTTTTAACATTACAGTATTTTATTCCGTATTTCACAATAGGTTAAGGTTTACTGAATTTCGAGCTTATTAACTCTATACTGTACTTTAGTGAACTGAGTCTGTTGATTTTTTTCTTACTGTCCCAATAATAAAGAAGTTTGTTTTACTTGTACGTTTGTTCTTTTATTTATGACTGATTTATACAGTAATTTTCTACTTAAAACACAACATATTAGAAATGTTTCATAAAAAATGTGCTTGGTATAGCAAAAAGTCTGTGACCTCGATAACACGTCTTGTTGTGAAAACCACCTTGATAGCACGACCCTCAATTACAAGTGCACCTCGATAAGAAGACTATTTTAGAGATCCCCTTGAGAGTCGTGTTATCGAGGTTCTACTGTACTGTAATAATTTTTAGAAGTTGACATGAACTTAAATAAATTTATTGGCCTAAAATATAAGTATTCAAATACATTTATTACATCTTGACATTTTTGGCAAACCATATGAGTGACATAATAGACAAATTCTGATTTTCTCTCTGACATCAGACATGAAAGTTTAAATGCATTTTCTGTAGTTAAGAGAAAATGACTACTCATATATTGTCTAGATAATTTGTTAAATACTTCTTAATTTAAACTAACCAACTTAACTAATGTAACTTGTTCCAAATTTTCATTATAAAACTAATATTTATTAGCTGATGTCCCGTTCTACACCTGGGAATATAGTGGGCGCAGAGTCTGATGTTTTGAAATTGTTTAATTTAATCAGCTTGTTGATTAAATAAATGTTTAACTCCATACGGTATAAGATTAAAATTGAAACTTTAAAAGCCCATTGGGTGAAGCACTGAAAGAGGATGATTTTTTTAAACGCCAAAAGGCACATGCTGAGGATTAAGAGCTTTTAGATTCAGGGGCGGATCCAGGGAGTCACATTGGGGGGGGGGTGATGCTGGGGATTTGGGGGGTATGGAATCCCCCAGGGGAAGGGGGTCCGGGAGTTCTGGAAATTTGTTAAAAATTCCATATCAATAATTTTATTGGCTGTAAAAACTAGCTGAACGCGTTTTATTGACCAAACTGTGTGTTATCGGCCTAAAAAGATCTCTATTGAATTCATGGACCAAAATAAACAATTTTACCAGTTTTCTTGGATTAAAAATGGCAATTTTACCACATTTCATGGTCGCCGTAACTTTTAGACCGAAAACGACAAGTGAACGTAGTTTATCGGCCAAAAAAACCGCAGTAGTTTATATCCAAACTGCAATTTAAAGGCCAACACGCCAGCGGAAGTATCAAAAGTATGTTATTGCTGAAAACAAAGATTTTACTGAAACTTAGATCGAAAAAAAATTGTATCGGCCGAGATACGGCGATTTTAAAAGACACCCGAAATGCATATTATTGGCCTAAAATAGCAATATATTCTCATTTTGCTGTCTAAAACGTCAATCGGGCCGCATTTTAGCCTGAAAACAGTCAAACTGTATTTTAGACAAATTTACTGACCGGGTGTGTGTTATCAGCCAAAATCGTTAAGTTTACTGGCAATTTTACAGCAAGCCAAAAAACTACAACCGCAAAGTTTTTATCGGCCAAAAATTGAGTACAAACTGTATTTTATGCCGGAAATGTACTTAATCGCTCAAAAACGGCAATCGGACCGCATTATCTCGGCAATAAATAAAGCCGGGTCGTGTTTTATATACTAATAATGACGTCCAAAATGCTATTTGGCCGTGTTTTATCGGTAAAACCTAAATTTTGCTGCAACCTGGGAGTTAAAAACACCAAAATGACTGAATTTTTTAGATATAATGTACTGGACCGTGTTTTATTGGCCTGAAACGGCAAGCGAGCCGCATATTATCCATGGAAATAGCAATATAACTCGTTTTAGCGTCCGAAAAAAGCAATTGACCGATAAACCCATATTGCGATTTGTAGGGCAAAATCATGGACCACAATAAAATTAAGGGCCGCATTTTACAGGCCGAAAAAGACTGCCAGACTGCGTTTTACAGGCAAAAATTACTGACCAAAAAAATCTTTTATAAAACAAAATAGACAATTTCACAGCATTCTTTTTGCCGAAAACAACCATTCCCTGCAATTTGAAGTCCGAAATCGATGGCCGCGTGTTTAATGACCGAAAATGACGACCGAGTCTCAATATATGCAAAAAATCACAATCTAACCGTGATTGGTGTGATTAATCATAAAAATTGGCAATAGACCACATTTTCTCAGTGAAAAATAAAGCCAAATCCCGTTTTAAACGCCCGTATGACAACCGGAACGTATTTTTACGAATACAATCGGCGATTGGACCCGGTTCTATTGCCAATAAAAGCCTATTTTTCCACGTCGGATGGATCAAACACAGGAATTTAGTTGCATTTAATGGCCCGAAAATGACGATCGGCAACGTTTATTATTGGCTAAAAATGAAAAAAACAAAAAACCTATTTTATTGGCTGGAAACGACAACCGAGCCGCATGAACGAGAACGGCCAAAAAATGCGTTTTAAACTAAATTAATGAATTTTCGCCGAAATTCCCGTATAATTTTTCGATTTTCCTGGAATTTCCGGTCTGTGGACACCCTGTAAAAGTAGTATTACAGGCATACAAGTCTGAATGACGACTCATCAATCAGACGACAAGTCGTGATGACGCTGCTGGACAGACGCAGCGGCAGCGCTGGTGCGGGGGGTGCGCGCGCAACTCCAACCTTTTGCCTTGGGGGGGGGGGGAATTTCCCCCATTTCCCCCCCGTGGATCCATGCCTGTTTTGATTAAAACCAAACATGTATTAATAGCATTATAGGCATAAAATTGGCAAACAAAACTCAAGAAGTTATTTTAATAATATAATTATATATACTTTTAACAATGATCATAAAATTTAAAAAAATATATTTTTTTCATTTTGAAAAATCGTCGAACAAAAATCAAGAAACGCTTTCAATATATACCGGTCACCATAATAATAATAATAATTAACTTTAACATATATATTTTCTCGTTTTTTACATAAAGAGTAGTGTACTGACTGACAGTCCAGGAAGTAGCAACATTCAGTTTCTTTCACTTCCTGCTCCATCAGGACAATGCAGGACGGCCAATTTCAATAATGTTTTCCCAGCCGTTTTATATAAGGTGAGGAAAATTCCCATAACCCATCATTATCACAGCTGTAATTTCAAGTGATTGTGTGTTATCACAAGTATAACACCTTCACCACTCAGTGTTATTTATTACTCAACATATTTATATGAATTTTAAGCTAATTAAAAGTATATATACCACAGTTGTGTTAGAGATAATAGTGAAAAATAAAATATTTTAAATATAAAACCATCGTTTTAATAATTTGTAATATTTTATAAAATATGTTTTTTTTATTTTAAGAACAACTATATTTTGAACGTATAATTTTAATCCCATTATTATTTTCCGGGATTATTTTATTTTTCTGCAACTAAAATTGTATATATCTACAAGGTATTTGTTTCAATTTGTAATTATTTTTTAAAATTCACATTACTTTTTTAGTAAAATGGTTTTATGTAATAACTGTCAATTATTTTTACAATCTTGAATTCTTGTCTGTGTTGAAAAAATATCATCATGAACAAAGCAGACCATTCTCTGAAAAATATAAACTTTAAATTGAATGCTAAAACCCAGTTTTTTTGCAACTCATCGACTGTAAATTTATTTACTAAAAACAATAAATTTTCACATCTAGTCAAGAAAACTTTAATTTTGGCATAGAGTATACAAATACAATTAAGACATAAATAGTTTTACTTTCAAATCTTATTATTATTTTTTAAACTATAATATTTTAAATGAAGGATTAGGGAAAGAGGCTGCCAATATAAAAGAGAGAGAAACATTGTCCAACCAATTATTTTAATACTAAAAAGGAACCCCCTGTGGCGGCTTTTAGTACAAATCTTATTATACTCTAATACGAGTAAGGTTTGCATGCTTGCTTGCTTTTTTGCAACTCTGATCTCAAAAACGGCTCCAACGATTTTCTTCAAATATTGGAAATAACTAATTTCTGGGATCAAAATAAGTTCTAGACAGGTCTCAACTCCAGAGAAAATCAAATAATGTAAAAAAGTGAATATGAAAATTAAAAAAATTGGGCTTCTGAAGTTTTAAATCAAAACAAACAAAATAATAACAGCTGTTTATAAATCAATCAGTGAACATCATATAGTAATTCTATTGTAGTTAAAGTATTAACATGTGGTTTCCTGAGAGCCGCAACAACCACCATTGAGTGAAGATTACGTATATAGACTAGTCATATACAAAATTAAACAAAGAGACATCGAGCTAAAAATAACAACTGGAGTGACCTTAAAAATGCAGAAAACAGGCAAATGAACTAAGAAAAACTGTTAATCAGTAGGGGGGAAGAGATGAAATATTACTGCAAGCCATCTAAACAAACTTACTAACCTTCCCTGAGCAATGCTCGGCCCCAGGTACTAGTTATTTAATCAAGTCATTAAATCAATGATTTGGAGGTACAGGATTTAATATTTTACATTGGTCTTATCACTTAATCACTGTATAAGATGCCGATGAAAGTAGCCCGTATTTTAAGGTGAATATGAGTGAATTATGAGTGTAGGTCTTATGTAGCCTTGTTACTGATTAAGACTGACTCATTCTTTATATGACAACCAGGAATAAATGCAATTCTTTATGACTAGAGCTCCTTCTAACCCATTCAGTGTCCTTCTACTCCTTCGACCCACAGCCACAGCCACTGCGTACTGTCACTGTATTATGTGTAAACTCCTCCAACGAGCTTCTCATGACATAACAAACATTCAAATGAGCCGCAGAACCTTGAAGTTGAAAGGAAAGATGTTCTCGTCAGGAACACAACACTTACACCCAAGAGTCGGTTATAACTCAAGGCCTACTACAAGGACATGTGGTTTTCCTCTTTAATTGCGGCCGTTCCTCGCAAATAGCTTGTAATGATTTAAAGTTTAATGAAGCTGTGAAATTAACTGTGAAATCAGTTTTTTATATTCCCACCAGCTCTGAGCTCAATTTTAAATAATTATTTTAGTTAAAGTATATATTTAAATGCTAATTTTTTAATAGTGTATCTGTAATGAAAAATAAATATTCACAGAATTAGTTTTAATGTAGACTCTGGATCATAATGAATATCAATTTAGTTGTTGTAATTTATTTACTTGAATAAAAAATATCGAAAAATCTTCCTTGCGATTTCCTTTATTGGCCTCATAATATCATTGTTAGTGTAATGGAGTTATACATTAGTTTATCAAAGAAATATTGAAATATATGTTCATTATTTCAGGAAGTTAGTTTATTATATAAGACAAATTTCCGGAACCACTGAACATGAGACAAGCATCAGACTGACATAAAGCCTCATACAATATAATATTGCTGTAAATGCTCATCTCAACTCCTTTACTGAATTTACAAACTAAAATATATATTAATTTTTCGGACCAAACTGTTTAACAGAGGTGTGAACGAGTTTCTGGGTGTTTGTACCATATTATTGTAAACCCAAATGAAAACCCCACAAATACTCAAAATATTGTTGAAACTGGTCCAAATACATTTTCCCACTGAAGAATCACTATTAAAAGAAAAACTTAAGAACAGAGTAGATGTGCGAGAAAAACACACTCGGCAGAATTATTTACCAGAAGTGCCACGCATCAAGCTAGAAGTAGGAAGAAGGGGATTTGGATACTTTGGGCCAAAACAGTACAATGCTCTTCCAATGAAAATCAAATCGTTCAGTTGTAAAACTTTAATTAGACAAGTTCGAGACAACCTCATTGTTGCAGAACTGTAGACAATTCTAGTAATTATAAACATGTTAGTTATTTTGTAAAACAAACATTATTGTTTGAAAATCGCTAATTAAAGATCTTATTTATTTATGACAAATAAATATCCATATTTTAAACCAATAACTTTGAATGAATGTAATGAAGCGGGTAGTAATCCATGATTTCAGATTTGAAAGTGTTATTCAGATAAAATCCTGTAATGAAGCATACAGAATTAAAATGTCTTATTCCTATATATTAAAATTTTGAAAATATTCAAAAATCATTTCTAAATTCTTAGAGTATTAGAGATTCTTAATGTATATAACGATTTTATTTTATGAGTTGGCTATTTAGAATTTTACTAACCAAGAAACTTTATAAAATTCCCCGAGGGAAAAAGTACACAATAGTTCTGAAACTGCGGAAAGGTGAACAATGAGAGAAGCTAATAAATACCGAAAAGATTTTCTCTCCAAGGAAAATATGGGCAAAAGAACAATCATTTTCTTGGCATACCAATGTTTTAAGGTGTAGTATTTTTAATCCTTCCCGGACTATAGGCGGATATATCCACTAGCACTTTGTAGTCGGTGCACAGTAAACAAATATTTCCACCTGTCAACTTTCATTTCACGGATGGTAGGTGTATATATCCTCCAATTTATTAAAATTATTAATAAGCCTTAAACGCTGGGAAATTTGTTGTGCAGAAGAAAAAACATAAAATTTTCAAAAATTAAACTGTGATTATTTTTTTACAAAATAAAGGATACATATATTTTTATGGGGTAAAATTAGTATTTTTGGCCATCATTTATAGGCCTGCAGATTAAAATAATATAACAACAATAAAATTAAACGTTTTCCTCCAACTCTTCATTGTGTCCATGAGGGAAAGCTATTGCCATCCAGAAAGGATTAAATAGGTTTTATCGTTTGAAAATTATTGCTTGACAGTTTGTGATGAGTAAATATAGTTTGCTTGACAGTTTGTGAATTGTAAATATAGATTTCTTAACAGTTTGTGATGTGTAAATATAGATTTATTGACAGTTTGTGATGTGTTGCAGGAGATGTGATCCTATCTATCAACGGGCACGACATGGAGAAGACGGATCACAAGACACTTGTCAACTTCATCAAGAACTGTGACTCCCGGATGCGGATGGTGGTGCTGTTTGAAGACTGCGTTAGAAAGGTGACTAACTAAATTTTTATTTTGTGTTTTCATTTCAGGATTTTATTTTTACTTAACCCTTTCAGTGCTAAGGATTAAAATATCGTCTTTTGAATCTGCCACCGAAATCATTGTTAATTGCTGCTTAAGCAACCATTACAAGCTCAGTCTGCAGTCTATGTCTGACATGTGCTGTAACCTGGTAGACACAAACTGAACCTCGTCCAGCACCTAGGCTCTAATACCAACTGGTCACCTAGCAGCTGTACCGACAGCTGCTAATCTAATCAGGGACTATGCGGTTAATACCAGGGGACAGTTGGATCATGGGTTTGAATCCAGTCGGTGTTTTTTATGTGCAACTCATCACGGAGAGTTCACCTGTTTGGACAGAGTTGAAAAGGGACCTTATTGTCCAAATGACCTCAATATAAATAAAACAATATCCTCGTACTCATCGAATTTCCAATGCAAAGATATATATTACCTCACCAACACATAAACCAGCTTATCCTCCATAAGAATAAAATTCAATTTCTTCATCACTCACAACACTGTTTTTTGAACTTTTTAATAATAAATAATTTAGAACATAAAGCCATGTATTTTCCTATCCCTTATACAACAAATAAACAAATCCACCACTAACAACAAAACAAAACAATTTGATCAGCTGTTTTTTTTTAAGTTATGTTAGCCAACCATAAAAAATAAATAATGTTCTAGAAACACAGACAAATATGGTAACACTTTTTTTAGGGATAAACTGGTTCTGCTTTTTTGAAGCAAGTGCCAAACTACAAGAGCTGTGGAACTGCCCCACCAACGTACAGAGAGCCAGTTTAGAAGCAGCAGTGAAAATATTTCTATACAGTCTAGCTATGCCAGTTGGGAGGTCAACATTGGTTACAGAAAACGTTTTAGCTCTCCAGAGTGACCAGTTTTTTCATCTTGGTACCTCTTTGTTTCCGTAGGAGTTAATTTCTTTAAATCTGAGACTCCCACATGAACTGCATACCAATGCAATTCTGAGCCCTTGGTGTAAATAAATTATCTTGCTGTCTTGTGGGGTATCTAGGAGGAAAGGGCTCTTACCATACAAACTCTTAAAGTCTTTCTAAGCCACATGGGTTAGAGGGCTCCCAGGGAGGGGTGTCTCTTTCCTGATAGATCCAAAGATTATCCTGGTTATAGTCAGAAAATTGACGATTGGTGTTGCCCAGTTCTGCGGTGCTGAACAGATCGAATAGTGTTTCTCTCTCCCTTTTGCAGTGACTTGTTGTCTCTGTAATACCTTCCCCCATCCCTGCAGAAACTTCTTTTTGGTGGTTGTACTATTCCAAAGGAAAACGTGCCCATCCAGTTACTGTAGGACCTTCTAACCCCTCAACTCTATCCTACCAACTATTTCCAAAGTCCAGTTTATTCATTACTCAGCCATGCAATGTTTTCCGCAGGTGGAGCTGCACATGCGGTACATCCAGCTGCAGAGGATCCTGCAGGGCAAGATGGTGGAGCTGGAGCGGCTGTGTCTGCGGGAGAGGGAGCTGCTGCAGGGCAAGTGGAAGACCCACAGTCTGCCCGCCAGGAAGAAGACCTCCGGAGCCAAGTGCTCCACCGATGCCACCACCCCCACCCACCCTGAAATGGGTGAGTTGATACTCAGGGAAGGTGTTTCCAGCACACCAAAGTGTAGGGGCCTAAATAGATGAGAAAACTTGAACTTGGTCTCCAACTTAAATCCCTTATTGTAGTCTGTAAAATATTTCCCCCAATGGACTCATCTGAGGCCTAGGGCTGTCAAGAGGCGATTGAAGTCTGGGGCAGAAATTCTGTAGGGAATTCAGGGGCTTGGGCAAAGTGTCGTCCATCGTGGCAGCCCTGCTAAGGCCCCCTTATTTTTCCGTGCCCAACACAGTTGAAAGTTGCCTAGTGTTACCAAATATAAATTTTCACCAAGAAAAAATCAATTCGGCATCACCGTCAGAACACTGGTGTGAGGGCTATAGTGGAAAGCAATCTATTGTAATCGTTGTAAATTACCTAACGATGGATAATCTTGTCTGATGTTACTGTCAATAAGGGTTTGTTACTGTAAACTTGATAGCTTTACTTCTTCATATTTTGTTCCGTCCTTTCTTAGGAGGATTTCATTGCTCACTCACCATTCTGTCAATATTGTAATATTGTTCTGTCTATGTAACCTGTAATTTTAAAACCTTTGGGAAAACAAGCAAAATTGAAAAACACATCTACAACCTATCTTATATAAAAAACTACAACATATGTATATCTCTTAGTGACTTAATATTTTTGTTTATTTTTTGTTGTTTCTTAAGATTTCATCTGACGCTATTTCAGGTCTCATTTCATGATCTCGAAATAAAGAATTCTCTCTCTCTCTGCAAGTTGCAAGTAGCTGAGAATATTCCAAATGGATGAGGATGCACAGTTGTTCTTCTTATTCTGTCTATCCTAGACTAGATGGTTCAAACCTCTCAAAGTCATAAAATATTCATTACCTGATCGTAACCGAAATAATATTAACCTACAAAAATTTCTGATTAATTTTACCAAATTACAAACTTTTTTAACCCAGAGCAATATGAGACTATAAACTTAGAATGTACGCTTGGTAAAGACTTGTCGCCCCGCAGGAGAAGCCCCGTATTGTCGCCCCACGGTGAGCACTGAGGACGTGGCGAGGGCCGCCCCCGCCTACCCCACGCCCAACCAGCTGCTGCTGGCTTACCAGTACATCGACGCTCACGGTCGAGCGTACTTCATCCACCCCACGGCCACGCCGAGCAGCAGTGGGGAGTACCTCATTTCCAGCTGGCAGAGGTGAGCGTCTGATTGTCTCTAATCTTTCTATAAGACACAACTATAATAGCGGACAAGAGAGTTGACAGTTAGGCTGTAGCCAATAGCATGGTTGTACACTGTCACTGTTGCCATAGAAAAAAATCAGTGTGCAGTTTTGGCAATGCAGCACATCTACTATTGGCCGGTCTTGGTTGATAGGCCTGCAAGCCACACCTTTTCTTGTCTGCTGGAGTAGGGCGTATTTTAAGGTGAATGTGAATGAATGATGAATGTAGCATGGGCGAGATGCCTTGTGAGGCCTGGTTATTGACTGAGACCGACTGGTTCTTTAGCCAGGATCATCATATAGCCCAATGACCAATGGGAGCTGGATCCAGTATTGAACATTCACAAAATTTTCTCAGGGATTTGCTCAGGATTGATCTGGCGAACTTCAGATTATGAAGCGAGCACACTAACTACTGTGTTACCAACCAGCAATCATGTTTTTGCCCTTAATAAAATGCTAAGAAAATAAATATTCTTAAGTGTTTACTGATGTTTATTACATTTGCTACCGATCTCTGCTCATATACGAGTTGATCTGATGATTTAAATAGATCTAAACAAAATTACAGGGGTACATAGATAAGATGTTTTAGACTAAATTTATGATTTTAACATTTCGGTAGTGAATGTGTTAAATTGATTTATATGGCGAACAAGGCCATGGAATATAAAAGTGGAGGGGGATCAAGAGACAATACAACTCCTGCCACAACAGATTTTACGTTTCTACCTGCCTTTCCCATAAGACCATTGATGACGTTTAAGTCCCGTACTTTCTAAAACGAATAATTAAAAATAATTGATTTGTAACTTATTTTAAAGAACATAAATATACCTAGCAATTCCAGTTAGTATAATTTTTTAATCACAGTTTGTTTTGCCGTTAAAAATTTAGAAATAAAATATTTTTGAATCTTATAAAATGATTATTATTTGTGGTATAAAAACTCTGCTCATTGGAATCACTAGGTATATTTTGTTTAACCTATTAACATTCCATCCATCCTGTGTATGTTTCTAACAGTTTATTAATTTTAAAACATTGTAGCAACTACTCTTCGGGTAGCGAAAGAGAGAGGGAGCGCAAGAACTCGCGACACCGAGATCGCGACAGGGATCGGGAGCGGCACCACGCGAGCGAGAGTCGTCGGTGTAGCGCCAGCGGTGTCGCGCCGGACCCCAGCTCACGAGCGTACGCTCAACAGTGCGCCAACACTCACAACGGCGTCAACCACAAAGGCAAAGGTGAGAGCGATCTTGTGTCTTAGCGAAAGGGAAGTATTTTGATACTATTGTCAGTTGAATAGGGATGGTCCCATGGCTGGCAACAATTTTAGACAGCTTTAGAAAAAAAGTCTGTTTGGTTTAGAGAAAAGTGTGTAGCATCAGATGCTCTATAGATATCTTTTAAGTGGCTAGAAATATGATTAAGGTTGGTGTACACCAATCATATTCATTAATCAAATGCCGTAAGTTGTGACTTATGATTATTAACAGTTAAATGTACACTAAGAAATAAAGACATATTTCATGGAAATTTGACAGATTAAAACTAAGTTAAATGAAGTGGAGCAAAATGAGTTGGGGGGGGGTGTACTTAATTTATGAGGGGCGTGGTAAGTAGTCTATGCCTTACCATGTTAAGGTGATGGAATAATAACTCCCTATTAATCATAGTTCACACCATCCAAAGTTCGATCACCCTGGTAGGGGAACCCGGGTTGTTTGCAGCGTTGGTGGAAATATTTTTTTTCTTGTAATATCACAATTTTAGAATAACTGTATCCAAAAGAGCCTCCTGAAGGGTAATATAATGGGGTGAGAATGATATCTTTCATTCCTTAAACAAATATCCAATATTAAGTAAGTTGTTATAACCACCTAGTGAACTGATTGAGCATCGTTACGGCGATGTAGTCAGTAGCTGTGTTGCTATGAGGATGTACTGTCTGGCCTGCTAACCTGTTTTACACTCATTACCATAACAACACTAACCCTGACTAATCGGCTGTGGCAAACATCCCAATTAGCAACTCTTTCAAAATTTACTATTTGCATAACTGACATCGGTAATGTAGAGTTTCACAGGATAGTGCCATTTGTTACTTTGAAGTGTTTAAAAGGCTTTCGCCTGGAGAATTAATTGTTTAGATTTTTAACTATTAATTATTTGTATATGGCTTTGCGCTACATGAACTTCTCTTACAAGACACCTTGTTAAGTGAACTGTTATCTTGAACTAGGTTTTGATTTGTTCTGATTAGTGTCATTACAATGGCAAAAGATTACAGACAAAAATAATATACCTAAATATGTTTATTTTTGATTTATTGAAGAAGAAAAGGGTTCTTGTCAGTTTAGAGTAAAGGCAGAAAAAGACAACTGCGAACTCTAACGTGTGTTTTAATTCTTTGACATTTTACAAGATTTTTTAGATGAATTATAACATAAGACTGTTGATAGCCAAGCAAAACACAAAAGCATTTTGAATGGTGAATTTTTCTATATTTCCCAAGATTAAGGTCAACAACATTAAGTGATTCTTCGAAAGCAAAGTTCCATGGGTTTAATTTTCAATGTATGGTTACAACAGAGGTGTAGTTAAATTGAGTGGTAAGCAGATATTAGTAATTCATAAACACCCATTCATAAGCTTCACAATCCACCCACACGTATCTCCCCCAAGATCAACACAGTTCCTCACTCTACTCACCTTATTCATATCATCTCACTCGACACTTCCGTCACTCACTGCTGCCAACTGTGCCAACACTGTGTAGGGGACCGCTCGCACCACCACCTGTGCAACCCCTGCCTCCAGCCCAGTCCGCAGGACAACACCAGCCTTGAGGCGTACGATCTCGCTAGTCCGTGCTGCAACTCTCACTGCGTACCCTCAACCCGTCGCCGGTCTCGCCACAAAAACTCCCACGATTCCTCCACCCCCTCTAGAGGTGAACGGCTCCAGCGATGCATTTCAATCTCACTATTCGTTGATCTTTTGACTTGGTGTTTTCTACCCTTTACTTTCATGTTATTTTTTGGATGAATTACACTCTTGCACACGCTTGGATGTTCACAGCACTGGATGTTTAGGTGTGCTTTTATTTCTGTACCTTATTTACATGTTACTCGTTATATTTTAACACGTCTGCTCTTTGACCAAGGTTTATAAAGAAGGCAGAATTTGCTGCAGGGTCTACTTATTTCTAATTTACATTTCTGGAAACAACTTCGAATGTGATTATAAAACAATTGTACATGTCTGAGGCCGGATATAGCTCTATGGAAATAAGCAAATCTGCTGCCTTCTCTACAGACCTTGTTCTGTTGACTACTGTTGACTTTTTGTTGCTAATTTTGATTTTATTTTCAACATTTTTCTTCTTTAAATCATAAGCTTTTTAACTTTTCTAGTCCAAGCAACCAATTTTCACATTTTTCATGGATGTTTTATATGGCTGTAGAACTTCTCATATATGCCAGTCATGGCCAGTACAGTAAAATACTGTTTTGAATTAGTGGGGTAAGAAAATTGTGAATTAACACGTTCAATGCTGACAAACATGTTTAAACATGAAAATCACATAAGTTTCAATGTTAATTAGAGGGCGGGAATTATCGTCCTCCGCATCCAACGTGTTAATGGGTTATAATACAATTTTCATAAATCTTTTCAGTTTGCTATCTTATATATTATTTCTCTAGCCTGTTTTAATGTCAGTCCGCGAGATCTTCCTTATTCCTTTATCAAATTCCATGATTTACCCCTCATTTTAAAGCTGATCGTGCCAGCTATTGACGAAAAATGGACCAACGGTCTGAAAATAAACTGCTTCTCGGAAATTTGAATAATATGAAAGATAAATAAAGGGACTAGTTTGTTTTGGCAGGAGCGAAAATGTAAACAAAAGAACATCTGACCAGCTGACAAGATTTGGTTCGCAGTGCGGAATTCCGCACGGGTCGACTAGTTTCTTCTTATCTCATAAATGTCTTCATTGTATAAGCAACTAAAGAAACTACTTTTGCAAACATTAAATCAAAACGCCCCTGTTTGTTTCTCAAAAGAAACCACCTCGTATGTACTGTATAGTTGAAGAATAAATTGAGCTGACTATTATCGAGCAGAGATAATAGATTTCTGGCTCTGTACTCATGTATTTGTTTGTAATGCAATAACTTAAGAGAAACTACATGGATCGTTTTAAAATTCTATTGAAATTAGTATAGTAATTTTTATGTGACCGTTTAAAATATGGATCAGTGCGCTAATCCCGCTAGGCAATAATCTTCCTTAATAATGTTTTTTCTTACATGCTCCAAACATTAGGTTACATCAACTTTGGCACAGATGTTTTTCCATGTGGGAGGAAAAAAGTAACTATCTCACTCCAGACTATAAAATAAGTCACTATCCTTTAGGTAAGAAAGATCAATTTCAAAAGTGTTACACAAATGTATATCAAATTATATTATAAAATATATAGTTCATGACTCTGAACATTTTTCACATTGTTGATTGCCATGATATAGCCTGAAATCTGAAGGTGAGCAAATATTTACCTCTTTCCACAAAGTAGCCTAAACCAAACAGTAAAATGTAATGCCAAAAAGTAAAACACTTTTACTTTCCGCTTTTCCGTTTTTGTTACAATATCTCATTAAACGGAAGAGTGTTTGCAGGAGAGCACAAGGAGAAGTGCAGCAGTCGCGCGGTGCAAGTGTCGAGCCACGGCTACAAGAACGGCTGCCACCACGTCGAGCCCTCCTACACCAGTCGCGGCACAAGGTCAGTCGGTTACTGGGCCAGTGATTTTCGTCACCAGTGTTTTGGAAAAGCTCCTACACCGAACGCTGTATTGTTATTACTGTGGTGATGTGATAGGCAAGCATGGCCTCTGATGCATTAATTAAATCGGGAGCAATATGTTGAATTGCCGCTCCTACTTAAATTTGTAGAAAATATACATGCTGCCAATTAAGTAACGGAAAGGTTTGGCTTTACTTTTCTTGTTACATATCTGTAACAAGCAATGAAACTTCAAAAATCAACAATACCACTAAACTACTTTTTTACGTAAAAATCATGTTTTTACCCCTTCACGGGGATGGTCCCTGAGGAGTTGGAAGAAATTCTTAATTAGTAGCATGGGTTGAGTTTTATATCATTGTGGGTCTCTTTAGGTAGAATTCAATACTGCAAACCCAATCTCAAAAGGTAAACACAAAACATAATGACAATGGGTTAAAGTTTTCAAAACTTATAATGTAGGATTTGTTAATGATGAGCAAAAAAAATGTTGTTTTATGAATATTTACAAGAAAAGTCATGAAATTCATACAATAAACCACTTTTTGCGACAATAGAGATCCTACCACTGTTTCAAAAGAAGTCCGACAAAAATTAAATAAACATACATAACATACATTAAATAACCACACTTCAAATGGTTAAGGAAGGTAAAAGCTACAGCCCCTTACACTTTAGGTACAAATCCTGTTATAGTTGCAGCCATATTTGCAGCCACATTTGCGCATTCATAGTAAAGTTTTATTCAAAAATACAACATGTAATAAATAAAACCAATCTACTGTATATTGGATATAAAAAGACACACAAATTCGCTGAAAGGGAATAAATTCCATTTTAAATATAAAACTTGTTTATTACACCTTTGACTAGGTATATAAAATCCTGTCCAGATTAAACAATCTTTATGAAAAAAACAGCTTGTGTTATTAAGCAAGATAATTAAATTTGTTAATGGTTACAGTTAGTTGTAAAACTATCTTTAATTGTTTTCCAAAGACTAAACATTTTCCAAATCCCCAGGTACTTTAGCCTGGTGAGCCAGTGCAGCCTGCACTCGTGTACCAGCAGTGAGCTGAACAGCGGGGCCGGCGGGGGAGGGGGCGGGGCCACGGCGGGGGGCGGGGAGAGCAGCGCAGCCTCGTACACCACCTCCCTCAGTACTGACACGCTCTACTGGGACCCCCCGAGCGAGGCTACACAGCGCCAGCACTCGGTCAAGTCGCACCGCAGCCACCACGAGCCCGCCAAACCCAAGTCCTGGGACAACCTGACGACCAAGGCGTTCGGAGGCTACGGCTTCGGCTACGGTTACCTCGATCGGGGGGAATCCTCTAAGAATCCCTCGAAAAACGGTCATTCCTCTTCTTCGCACAGTCGCCAGAAACAACGATACGTTCAGCCTACCAAGTCCACCGAGTCGCTACTGCTACTGCCGCAGTACCCCGGGCTCTCCGACTCCAGCCTGAGCTGCGAGTGTCTCGACGCGACGTCCCCCGGTGGCTCCACGGACCACAACGCGAGGTTCTTCAACGGAGAGCAGCTCAGCCGCGACAAGGCCAGCCAAACGGAGAACCGCCGCATCGTCACCATCCAACAGGCTCCGGAGATAACTCGTCTGTGATAACGTACAATATCAAATATTTAGGTTAAGCTTAAATTTGTTGTAAGAGGAAACTATTGAATGACAGAATAAGTAGTTTGAAGAATTTATAAAATTTGTTTAACGATTTGGGATCGTATGGTTTAATTCCATGTTTGTATCCCTTGCTCAAACTATATCTGAGGGCAACATTGTAATATCTTTGAGTTACCATTTTAAACTTTATTCGTGGAGTGTGAAGTCGAATTGTACCAAAACCGAATAATTACACTAGATTGATTCCCAGTTAAGGATTTCTATAAATATTAAACTTGTAGTAATTTTTTATTGGGCTTAATAATTCCAAAAATTTGTTCACTTAACCAACTTTACACTATAAATAAATACAATTAAAATAAAACAATAAATGAGGAAGTGGTATTTGTTATTTGATGATGGTGGTACATAGTGGGGACAGTATGTTAGTAAGAAAGGTTTGGTTTTAGCATTAGCATCGTTTATTGAAATCGGTTGTTTCACATTACAGAAGCATGTATTAAGTCAATTAAAGTGATGTCCCTAGCAAGTCTGTAGTTAGCAATCGTCTACTTAGCAAACATTACTACATAGTCCATTATTAAACTGCCATAATCGCTGCTGTTGTCGGTGGTCTTTCAGTAGTTTCCTACTCGGTTGAAAGTATTACAGTGTACCGCTTATTAAGATTGATCATTTTCTAGTCAAATGTTGAATGTGGATCTGTTGTTGCCATGTGTGACTTTGTTGTTTTTCATAAGTTGCACGTTGTTTAATGAGACTGTTATAATCACATCGATGCATATCTTTGTTATTCTCTTGTATTTTTATTTTACCCACAAGCACCTTTTGTCTTAATAAATAAATATCAACATTATCGAAGTGGTATTAATATCCTGTTTGCCTACACTTTTAATTAATTTATTACTTTTAGCGAATTTCCCCTATAGGGAAGAAGCTATTACCGTAGGACTCATGGTAAGACTTAAGCCCGAGACCATGATAACTTTTTGTTTTGAGGTCCCCAGCTGCCAAAAACACTATTCGTTCAAATTTATATATATGTATCTATATATATATATATATATATATGTGTGTGTGTGTCCGTGAATGCGATAACTTGAGTAAAAAACGTCCGATTTCGATGAAATTTGGCTCAAATGTGTAAAATGACATTCATGACTTTAAGTTCGAAAACCAGAAAAATTGGACCATGGGAAGGGGGGTTTATGGGGGTTTTAAACTTTCCAAAAAACAGTTTTTTGCATTTTTCATCCTAAAAATTTTAAAAAACTTAATTTTGGTTTTGACCATGTTATAGAGCTTAAAAAAACAAATAATATGGTATTTTGAATTATTAACCTAGGTTAAATGGTTGCGGAGAAAATCCTAAAAAACCTACTCATAAAATCTCCCATGTTAATCTTATGGGAAAAAGGTTTTTGGCTTTTCCTCAGTTTATTTTAATATCAAATTCACATTTGCTTTTACCAATCTGTTCAGTTCAAAAAAACAATCATTTTGGTGTTTAAATTGTGATTCTACGCCCAACCGTTGCAGAGATATTCAAAGTGCTAAATACAGTACGTTGTCCAATGTTATCCTTATGGAGAATAAATAAAATTAGATATCTCGATTATTTATTAATGTATGTTGATGAAACTTGGTATGTGGCTTCACGTAGTTCTGGTATATTGATATTTGCACAAAAAATTAATTTTTTGTGAACATAAATTAATAAAACTTGGTATGTAGCTTCAATTGGTTGAGTTATATTAATAATTATATAAAAACCCATTTTTCTGTTCCTTGTTGCAGCAAACCTGCTTTCTCAGCCCCCATGTTATTCTTATGGAGAATAACTAGAATGTCATATATCGCTTATTTATGATTGAATATCGATGAAACTTAGTATGTGGCTTCGCCTAGTTAAATTCTATTTATATTTGCATAAAAACCAATTGTTTCTGTTCCTTGTTTCAGCAAACCTACATACTCATTACAGTATAAATCCAATTATCCGAACCCCAATTAACCGAATATCCAATTATCCGAATCGATTTTGAGTGAAATAATAGAAATATAAAAATCAAGAAAGCAACAGCGGGAGCGCGTGTACCGATAATGCGCCGTGAGCGCTAAAATAAAAGCCTGCGCTGTTACCTTCCGGACGATATTTTCGCAGGGAACAATGAGTCATACCCCCTTCCCGCCCTGCTCATCGTCAGTCGCTACTGTTCTTTCACCGAGATTATCGTTCGAAATGAGTACAAAACGTAAACGTGTTGTCCTTTCGCTAAGTGATAAACTCACTTTGCTTGAGATGTTCAAGTGAAATAACCAACATTGAACAGTGAAATACGTACAGTATGTAGGCCTATTGAAAAGAGCAACTGTATATACTGTATTCAATTTAACTCCTGTAATTTAATTTTTATGACGTATATTCTTGATACAGTTCGCTCACTTTCTGTTCACTACATTTATAATAACTTTGTCGATAAAATTCTGATTTTTTATGTATGGTGATGTTTTTTGCTTAATTCCCGAGGTATACCTGATTATCCGAATTTCTGCATATCCGAATTGGCCCGATCCCCAATTAATTCGGATAATTGGAGTTCTACTGTACCAATGTTATTCTTATAGAGAATAATTAAAATCGCTTATATGTGAATATATTTTTATGAAACTTGGTTTGCGGCTTTATGTGGTATTAAGACATATATTATGCATTGGAAATTCACTGAGTCCGCAGGTTTGCTGCGACGGGGGTATTTGTTGATTATTCCCGTAGCAGCAAACCTGCGTACTCAGCCACCATGTTATTCTTATGGAGAATAAGTAAAATGTAATGACTCCCTTAATTATGAACATAAATTAATAATACCCCCATCGCAGCAAACCTGCGTACTCAGCGAATTTCCAATGAATATCACATTAATATTACATTAAGCCTCTTACCAGAATTCATAAGAAATATA
Source organism: Allygus modestus (assembly GCA_963675035.1). Classification (NCBI taxonomy): domain Eukaryota; kingdom Metazoa; phylum Arthropoda; class Insecta; order Hemiptera; family Cicadellidae; genus Allygus; species Allygus modestus. The sequence continues at coordinate 127,652,685 of OY776114.1, read as the reverse complement.
TTCATAAATAAGCGATATTTAAAATATTCATTATTCTCCTACATTAGGGATGAGTACGCAGGTTTGCTGCAAAAAGGAACAAAAAATAATGGATTTTTATACAAATATCAATAGAACTCATCTAAGTCAAGTCACATACCAAGTTTCATCCATTTACATTCATAAATAAGCGATATATAACATTTTTATTATTCTCCATAGTAATAACATGGGGACCGAGTACCTAGGTTTGCTGCTTTGGGAACCAAAGGCGAAAAATTGGTTTTTTGTTCAAACATCAACAAACCACAACCAGATGAAGCGATATACCAAGTTTCGTCAGTTTATGTTCATAAATAACCGAGATATAAAATTTTTCTTTTTCTCCATAAGAATAACATTGCAAAACGTACTGTGTTTAGCACTTGTAATATCTCAGTAACCAATTGACGTAGAGCAATGATCAAAATACCAAATTGTTTGTTTTTTTAAGCTGAATTCAATGGTATAAATTAAAATTTGATTTAAATAAAAATTACATGTGAAAACCCCAAAAAACCCATTTTTGGGGTACAAAACCCCCCAAAAACCCCCCTTCGGATGGTGCGATTTGTCTGGTTTTCGAACTCGTTCAAATAAATGGTACTTTACACATTTGTACCAAATTTCATTAAGATCGGACCTTTTTTATGGGAGTTATCGTGCTTACGGACACATATATATATATATAAATATTAAAAAATAAAAATTCAACTGAGCACCCTTTTTAAAATCTTTTAATGAAGCTACATGTTTCGGCACTTTTAAGGCCATTTTCAAGCTAGACTTAACCTAACATAATTTATTAAATAAAAACATGCTAAATTATTTTTAAAATATCATATGTTTTTAATTTTGAGGAAAGGTTTTTGGTTTTCTTTTTTTTTTTTTTTTTTTTTACAAATCCAATTTAATTAACTTTTCATATATGTGATGCGGAAAGCGAAAAGGGACCTTAAGTCGGCATTTTCCGAAATTGAGTTAATGATATTTTTGAATAGAGCATAATTTTTTGAATGTTTTGACACCAAAATCATGCTTATATCTAAAAAACTGACGAAGTTATGAGCAATTAAATCTATAGAAATGGAAATCGGCACTTTTCAGAAAAACAACTTAAAAGTTTGATATTAACATAAAACGTTTAATTAACATATTTAAGAGATGAATGCATACATAATTAAAGTTTGATACATACCCTATAAGAAAAATACATTTCATACGAAAGAAAAAAATGCATGTTTGGATTCCATATACATGTATATGTATATATAATTTCAATTTTAGCTTGCAGATACAACTTTACAAGTTTGATACCAAAACAAAAGTTTCAAATACCATATTTAAGACATCAAATGTATACATAATAAATTTTTGATATTTACCCTATTAGAAAAATACATATTAAATGTAATTAAAAAATATATATATGACCAAAAAGTATATGTATATAGATATAATACCAATTTTAGCTTGTAGAGGCAACTGAAAAGGTTTGATAATAAAACAAAACGTTGACTACCATTAAAGAAATAAAACTTATAAATAATAAAAGTTAAATATATATACCCTACAAGAAAAATACATACATAATAAAAAATGTGTGTATAACTAAAATATATTATGTATATAATTCAATTTTAGTTTATTAATATTGTTATCTTTCTTTTTGAGTATTTGCTTGATTATTTGATCAAATCTAACGTAATTTGATAAGACTAACGTAAACAAAGAGCAGAGTCCAGTCACCTGTTGTTATCAGCTGTTATCGGGGCATTGTTGCAGTCAGCTGATCTGACGTTTCTCCAGTTGGTCAACACATCTGATCACGGATAATACTTTGAATCCTATTATACACTTAATGTAGTTTAGTTTTTTGCCGTTTAGATTATTTAATTCTTTATTTTTAATATTTTTAACTAATAAAACTGTAAGATTATAAAAGTGATGCAATGTTGGCATTGTTTGAGTATTTTATTTGCCATTATAGAAATGGGACCCTAACTCGGGAGGGCGATTATTAAATTGAACAACATTCTCCGTGGACGTGGAAATCAAGTTGTTTCGGCCAAACTCCGCTAGAATGCAGCAAAATGCTGTTTTGTAACTTTCTGCGTAGTGTTTGGAAAAGGGACCCAAACTCGCTCCCTTGTTATTGCGCCATAGCGAGTTTGGGTACCTTTTCACATGCATGACATACCCGACTAAATTGATTATTATCGAGTATTCATCGGTTTGTTATGACGATGACTACTTCATAGGATCAAAGAGGATTAATTGAGCAATCGTATTCGGTCAAAACCCAAAAATCGATATTTTCGACCTCATTCGACTAATTCACTCGTATTGAAAATTTTACCTTCCCGACTTTAGGTCCCTTTTCGCTTTCCGCATCACATATGGTGTTGTTTGTGGCAATAATAGTATTTAATATATTGTTTGGTTCTTTTTTGTTGCCCATATATATAAGGTATTCTTCTTTTGAATCCATTAAGTGACCTTTATCCATTATCTCTAAAACTTGCATATTTTCAGTCATGTTTTTGTAATTATGACCTGTACATAGTAAATGTTCAGCAAAGTTGGACTTCATGGATGTACGGTTATTGCTTTTTAAAGCTTGTATATGTTCCCTGAATCTAGATTTAAAAGTACGTCCTGTTTGGCCAATATAAAACTTTTCACAATCTGAGCAATTAATTCTATATATGCCAGATTTGTCATATGTCAGTTTATATATATATATATATTTAACATATATAAAAATTTGAACGAACGGTGTTTTTGGCATCTGGGGACCTCAAAATGAAAAGTTATCATGGTCTCGGGCTTAAGTCTAACCATGAGACCTACGGTAATAGCTTCTTCCCTATAGGGGAAATTCGCTAAAACTTGGTATATAGCTTCACTTGGTTAAGTTATATTGATAATTGCATAAAAACCCATTTTTTTGTTCCTTGTTTCAGCAAACCTACGTCCTCATTACCAATGTTATTCTTATAGAGAATAATTAAAATCGCTTATATTTGTATGAAACTTGGTATGTGGCTTTATGTGGTATTCAGACATATATTATGCATTGGAAATTCGCTGAGTATGCAGGTTTGCTGCGATGGGGGTATTTTAATGTTACACCTATGACCAGGGGAGTAGCTAGACCTTTGTCAAAGGGGGGGGGGATATCTCATTAGGGAATACATAACAAAAAACTGTGTTCGTGACTAGCGCGGATACCGGTATACAAAATTGAAGACATCATTGACGTGTCCCTTACATAATTATTGATAGGCCTACACATCCAAGACATAAACTATTGATAAAAAGTAATCAGTATTTGTAACAGGAATAAAAATTACTTGAATCAGTTGTAATCAGTACTGGAAAGTAATCGTTAAGCTAGAGTTGCCAAGTCACCGTATTTCCCCGGAGATTACCGGAGTTTTAAGATAAAAATATAGCTCCGGGGAATTTCCTTTAAAAATTAAAAATCTCCCCTTTTTGAAATTGTTACCAAAAATGCGTTGAATAACGCAAATTTTGTGTTGAAATCCTATCTGTGAACGAAAATGTATTTATGTTTGCAACTTCATCACCATGCAACGATTGCCAAACAAGCTAAACCCTTATTTCCCTGTTCACTCTATTAACCTCTATTATTTGTTATTCTTTGGCTTTATTTCGTCGGGAAATATCGTTGACTTTTACATACCTGCTACTATTTATTGTACGTGAACAATATTCATAATATATAAATAACATATTTTGGAGATATTGCGCACATATTTTTTTGATTTTCAGTAACGGAATTTATTTTTAATCAAAAGGCATAAGCTTAATTTCAGGAGGATATAAATTTTAATTTTTCCAAGTTACAAGGGGGGGATATATACCCCTGATCCCCCCCGTACCTAAGCCACTGCCTGTGACAAATGATAAGGAGTGGCTAAATTTACATTGTAACTTTTATTTTTTTTTATTTTGCACATTTAACCCTTTATTATAACAATAAATTATAATATATTGGCATTTGAATCCGCCGCCAAAAAAATATTGTTAATTACTGCATAAAGCAACTTACCACTAAAAGGGAACAGTCTAAAAGTTGTTTTTGATGGGCTCACGGAACAAGTATTGGTAAAATGTAGCGAAATATCTGATCGGATGTAAATTTCACTAAGATTCTACCAGTTCTGTTCACAGTTTATCCATTCACCCATTTTGTGTCCCTTCCCCTTCATAAACTCTGTCACAGACAAGTGAAATCTCCATTAGTTGTATTAAAATTACTAAGGTGAGAACCAAACCCATGATCCAAGCACTAGCTTTTGCCCTTGAAGATAGCCCCTTAGACCGCTAAGCACGGACCACACCAACTGTATCACCCAAAAGTAACGAGCCAGGTGGTATTTCAGCCTCACCCTGAACTAGACAGTTGATTTTTGTCCACAAGGTTACACCACACGTCACACATTATCATGTCAGATATTATTGGCCGTTGGTACTTGAAAGGATTGGAGGTTGCATATTGTAGATGGAAAATTCTAATCTGGCTGGATAATGAATTGGCTAACAATTATTGTTTTATGAACTAAGGTTTATTGGTTTAAATCTAAATACAATCTTTAAACAAAATTTAACTTACACAGCCTCACTTGTCATTTTTCATTTGACTAATTGTTATATTTTTTGGAAAGATTATTGAGACATTAGAGAATAATTATAAGTTTTGGGTCATCATTTTTAACATGTTAAACAAGCAGAGACAAAACAAATGTTTTTAAAATCTTAAAACATACAAGCAGCAAAACAAAATATAATATATGTAGGTTGTGTTTTCAAATAGTGATGGTTTAATTACCAAGGAAATATAACGTTTACTCTATAGTTTATTCTCACTTTGGTTCTAGGGGTCATGAGATTGATTTCATGGGTGTCTAAAAGTTAAGGGTTTTTTTCTGATTAATTCAACCAAAAGACTTCATAACAAACAGTGATTTACAAGCTCACTGAATAAATCATACACCGATAAAACTTATAAAGTATAAATCAATAGCCATTTCTATTGGTTTTCAAACAACATTGCTCAAATGGAGAAAGTTGGCCCTAATTACAAAGCTTAACTTATCAAAGAATGATTCATTACAGTTTCTTTTACGACTCGACTACCATAACATGAGTTCAGTTACACTGCAACTTCAAGATGGATAGAGCCGTAAACATAGTGGACATAAACCCCAACAGCCACTTGCACTTCTACCTGCGAGCCATGCAGGTGTGGGGCATGTGGCCGTACAAGTCGCAGAATGCGTTCGTCACCGCGGCTCACTGGATATACTCCAAGGTGATGATGCTCTCCCTCCTGGTCATCTCGATACAGCAGCTCCTCCAAATGACTATCTCTCCGGACCTAGAGAACATCAGTGCTGCCATCGATGTCGCCTCTCTCACTCTCGCTGCTCTCTACCGCCAAGCCCTATTCATGTTCTACCTCAAGGATTTCAAATCCCTCGCAGAAAAAGTGGACGCCAACTTCCTCCCGCACAAGTTGCCCTACACGGTCCAGTTTGACATCAACCGTTGGATAAAATACGCTCGCCTTCTCACCTACATTTATTTTTTCCTACCCATCCTCATCATCATCGCATGGGTGACTTCGAGGAACATTGACAACATAAAGATTTCACAAGAGCTCGGAAAAATATCGTCAATTCCCGCTGAATATGAGAATCTGACTGTTGCCGAGCAGATGGCGCTCAATTTAACTTCTCAGGTGGCAGATGAAGTTCTCGTTCAGCTCCCAAAAACCAATCTGCAGCATGTGAAACGACGACTGCCCGTTAACTGTTGGTACCCGTTTGACTCGGGTGTGTCTCCGGCATTTGAGATCGCGTTTGTCTGGGAGACCTCAATGGCAGCCGTGTGTGGAATGGCCTACGTCATCAGCGACGCGCTCTTGTTCATGATGATCTGGCTTATCTGCGGGCAACTGCAGATCGTCAAGAAAGCTTTGTACGCGCTGACAGAGGATTATGCCAAGTACAAGCAAACTGTTGCGGAGAGGTTGGTCATTCCGAGGGAGAAAGGTAAACAGGAGTTATTGGTAATTACTATTACTGGGAGGAAGGTAAAGGAGTTATTGGTAATTACTATTATTTGGAATGTTATAGAATTTTGGACTACAACAAAAAACTGTAACTTTCATTAGAATATTAAAGGTATAGTTTTCTCATTAATTTCAAAATAAGAAAAATATATTTCATGGTATTTTCTTGTATTAAGAGTAAGTATTAAACAAAGAAGAGAGTTGACTAACCAAATGTTAAGATCTAAAACAACAATTACGAACTGGTCGCAAGAAATGTTCAATCCCCTTAGCGACAACCCAGGCTGAAAATAATTTGTCAAAACAGTCAAACAAATACCGGATAGGGTAGCTCAGAGGTAGGGCGCTGGCCTCGCAAGTCAGTGGTGGTCAAGCGTAGGTTCAATCCCGGCTGACTGCTCTGATACTTTTTCATGAGTGGTCACCTCTGGCTTGTCCGTGTGACTATTTCCCATTACGATATTCTAGCTGTCTTTAGGTCGCCGCACAGGCATATCAACCTAAGCTGACGGGCAGTTGGTTAAAAAATATATATTACAAACTCCATTAATTATTCAATTACAATTTTACAAAATTTAAAACTTGAGAGCTTGAAGGGTATATCTGCATATCTTTTGGTCGTGAACATTGCATGCGGATATACCTGAATATTTATTAGCATTTTGTGGAGGGTTGGTGGATATATCTACTACTTTATAACGAAAATAGTTATTGGTTCTTGTATTATACTTTTAATACTGACATTATTTCATTGTGACACGATTATGCAAATCATTAATACATATTTTACAAACATTTGACATAGCTTCGATAGAAAGCAGATTTTTTAGCATAGAAATGAGAACTAAAATGGACATAGGTTTCGTCGCAACCTGTCTTCGCCCCAATAAGTTTGGATAATTTACTCTCTATGGAAAATATGGTTTTGAGCCTTTATAAAACAACTAGATGGCATCGTACCCGCTTTCACCTGGGGTGCTGCATTCAGTGGTTAACCAATGGAACTACTACAAATCATAGCCAGCTGTATCAGCTCAAACCAATGAGAATGTCCATAAGAATAACACTGGATTGGAACTTTGCCTACAGATACTCCACTGTGCATCGCGTTGACTCCTTGTGGAGTGGAGCCATATGGAAAAATCCTTTCTTAGTGGATACCTACTTACGGAAAGAGTATACTTGCCAAATTTTGTTGTTGTAGGCATTGAGATTTGGCCTGGGGGATGATCGGTTTTTCGTATTTATACTAGATTTTTAGGTAATATACAACACATTTCTATGCCAATTCTTTAAACATTTTTCTCTTTAAAATCATGATGGCTACTACTACCAAGCCACCACAGACACTACCTTTCTACAGCCCGCTCTCTTGTTTCCCCTAACCAGGCACTCTCTGGAAGAAATGTAACTATCGTGATAAGGTAGAGGTGTAGTATAAGCTTCAAAATTTTAGGTTGGCCGATAACATCCCATACAGATTTTGCCAAAGTTCAAAACTGGATCCAGATATTATCTGTTATTTGGGCGTTATATGACTGCTTCTCTCTATAAAATATCATAGTGGCCATAGAAATTGGAACACCATAGTTTACACCATGGTTTTGTCACTTGAAAAATTTTCTTAATTACTAAATAAACAGTATCAGGAAACTGACACATACTTTCTCCCTTTTAGCCTGTTTTAATGAATAAATTTATTTATTTACTATATATAGAACTAGTCAACCCGTGCGGAATTCCGCACTGCGAATCAAATCTTGTCAGCTGATCAGATGTTCTTTTGTTTACTCTTTCGCTCCTGTCAAAACAAACTACTCACTTTATTTATCTTTCATATTATTCAAATTTCCGAGAAGCGGTACATTTTTAGACCGTGGGTCTATTTTTCGTCAATAGCCGGCACGATAAGCTTTAAAATGAGGGGTAAATCATGGAATTTGATAAAGGAATAAGGAAGATCTCGCGGACTGACAGAAAAACAGGCTAGAGAAATAATATATAAGATATAAAGTACGGTAGAATGTACAGAACATCTTCTAAAAAAGGTGTTTTCTGAAATGTCAGGCTAAATCCCATTTTTGGAGGCACTACAGAATCCTCTGCCACATACAGTGGTTTTAAGAGGGGGAATGCCCCCTCCTCCCCCTCAGGGTTAAGGGGCAACACATTTCAAATAGCCTCTGTTGGTCAATGCTAACTTGACCTGGATATCAGTTTTTAACTAAATTGATCAGTAAATAAGAGAACATGGTAATTTTTGTATTCCCCGTAAGAATAACATTGGACAACGTTCTGCGTTTACCGCTAAATGAAAATTTAAATTTTCTCCGCAACCAGTAATCGTAGAATAATAATTAAAAATACAGAATTATTTAGTTTTTTAAGCTATTGTTAATGGTATTAAGAAATATTTGTTCAACATTTATGGTTTTTTATGAAAAGTCCAAAAAACTGAATTTCTGAACCCGAATTTTTACAGAAATGTGGGTGATGTCATTTTGTTGAAAAATTTATAGAAACCAATAAATTTTAATCAAAATCTTTAGAGCAGTTTTTGAAAAATTTGGATCTTTCACGTTGTTTAGTGGTTTTGGGGGGATAATTAATTATCCTTAAAAATAAAAAATTAAAAAAACGCCTGGAGATATTGTGGATTAGTACCTACATACCAAATTTCATCGAAGTCGGTCCATTGGTGTCATCTCTAGCACCGTACACTTCCAGACAGACAGACAGACATCACTCAAAAATCACTTTTTTGGATTCAGAGAGCACCAAAACAAATATTTCCACTAACAACTCAAATTCGAAAATGTTGATGAAAACAATGCTATCTCCATATACTAAGTAAAAGAGGGAGAAAATAATAGTCACTACCACAAAAATTGTCTATATATATTGACAAACTAATCCCTTTTTTAACTTAATCTTTTGAGTAAACCGGAGTTGGAATTGAAAAATTCACTGTATTGAATATTTATTTAACGAATGAAACAAGCAAAAAGTCTAGAAAACAAGTTTTGTAAATTAAAGTTAATGTGATAAACATCAGATCCCACCTTTTATGTTTTTGAAATTATAAATTCTAACTATAGAGCGTGTTGGGAGATGAATATTGAGATTAACCTTATTCATAATTTTTATACATATATTTTTTCTAACCAAACATCAATTTGGATGGTTATATTCCTAACGACAACTTCCACATTAGGATTAGACGTTTCCATTATAACAAGTGATGGAATACAAACTGCCATCCTTGCTCTGGGGGTGCTCCCCCTGGGAGGGAGGGGCATGGCTCCCCTAAAACTGACTGATGCCTCTGAATACAATTACTGGAAAGTAAGGTAAACCTGGAATATTCAAGTGGCACATTATTTGGCAGATCTATAACAGATCTATAACAACCTCACCTTTTTACAAATTTAAGCTCAAACTGTCCTAAAATATGTTTGTAATTTGTTCAACTTCGACCTTTTGACAATATTTTCGTCAAAAGGCAATGAAAAGACCGTACATGCTAATGTAGTTGTGATTCACCGTATGGATAACAATGTTTTTACTACAACTGATAAACTAGTCCAGTTTAAATTATTGCTGCAACTGTTAAAACTGATATTTCTCAAACTTTACCATTTCCTAATTGTTACACTTTCGCTAAACACTGCTGTTACGAACAACTTACAGGCTCACTGAAGTATCCTACTTCCTGGGAGGGGTATTCGAAACAACGAGAAATCGAAGCTAAAATGGACGAGGCTCTTATCAAATGTATCGACTACCACAATGAAATATTAAGGTGAGGAATTTTACCAAACCAATTTGTAAAATAAGTTATAAAGAATAACTTACATCAATACTTTTTCTTGGTAGGGCTTTGCAATAGATGTAAAATTCTACAGGGTAATAAATATTTCACACAAAATGTCTAAGCAGAGTTTTTAAAGAGAGGAACAAAAGACATCTATTTACGATGCATGCATTATTTGTCTTAAAGGTCAAAGTATGAAAGAAAGAAGTGAGGGTGTCAATAATGAAGAAAATCCTGAAAACTACAATGTGGAAAGTTATTAGAAAGAGGTGTACACAGTAGAACTCCTCATATCTGACCTGAACTCGGGATATCCGATCTCAGGATATTTGACTCCTCGGGATATCCGACCTCAGGATATTCGATCCCTCGAGATATCCGATCTCAGGATATTCGACTCCTCGGGATATCCGATCTCAGGATATTTGACTCCTTGGGATATCCAATCTAAGGATATTTGACTCCTCGGGATATCCGAACACAGGATATTCGACTCCTCAGGATATCCGACCTCAGGATATTCGACCATGAGTCCAACCAACCAACGCACTTCTAGTAGCGTGCCACTGCTGAGCCGAGCCTGTCTCCGCTTGCAAGTCACTTAACATTTGTTTTCCATGAAAGCAACTAGCGAGCTCCTGATTGTGATTACAGACTTATGGTTTTCTGTTATAAGGGTGTTTTGACAGTATTTGTTCCACATTAAAGTATCGTTTACGTTTATTGCTCCACTGATTACCGACCTTCTCTTCATGTTTCAAACATGGCTTGGTCAGCAAATAACGGATATGAGGGGTTCTAATACAAAAATTATAAAACAAATGGAAGTATAAGAATCACAAACAAAAAATAATGTAATATATTTATGTTTTATTTAGGGTCATAGAGGAGCTGGATTTGATGCTTAGGACGTCCATTGTAGTAGACTTTCTCCACGCTGTAGTGTCTCTCAGCTTTGCTATGCTGCAAACGGTCGTAAGTGTTCTTTCTTTACTTCTCATAATTTCCAGATACAAATTTCCAAGAAAATATTTATTTTATTATAGAAAAATGGCAAAAAACAAATAAAAGCTCAGGAGCAAACATTTAAAATAAGTATGAATGAATCCTAAATAAACAGCATTTCTTTAAGTGGCTTGATGACTGCTACACTAAATTTAAATTTGTAACTTTACTCATCAGCTAAGTCTAGAATAATTAAGCAAAGAAAATAAAAACGTATAAGGATAAATGTGCTGACATTGACTATAAATACTTCAGTATATATAGTCAATCGTACATATAAGTTCGGTTACAGTCTGGAAAGTTATCAAATTCTCTTTAGACCGTGCACAGTAGGAGAAGTAAAAGAAGGGAGCTTGTGGTGTGTGTGTGGGGGATGGGGGCTGATGGCAAAAATTTGGCCAATCAACACCCTTCTCCTACCATACATCTAATGAATATGCTCCCTGTTGTATAATTGGGAGCGAGAAATATAACAGTTAGCCTACTCGATGTTGTCACTGTTGCCATTTTGACATTAAAAAAATATCACTCAAGTATTATTCTGATAAGCTAGTGAGCAGTTTGGCAATGCAACACAATTACTATTGGCTGGTCTGAGTTGATAGGCCTGTAAACCTCGCCCCTAACAGTTTTCTCTGTTGCTCACAGTCGAATAACTCCCTCTCACATTCCACACCACATTCTAAAAGTAATTTGTTCACAGTATGTATCCTGCAGTTGAAAACATTATTAATAAACAATTTATTTTTCAGATAGCCAACACAATTTATGAGTGGATTCAAATGCTTCTCTTCATTGGAACTTGCATCCTTCATCAATTCCTCAACAATTTGTTTTGTGAGGTTCTCATACAACAGGTAAGTTGTATTGGGTTAATCTTAATAAATGATTAATAAATGAGATTAAGCCAAAAACCAATGAGATTAATTAACCTATGAGACAAGTTAGGAACTTCTATTATGGTCCCGAATTTAACTCATACCATGGGTCATGTTGTCGGCTTGCTTTTCCATAGAATGTTTAGTAAAGTTAGCCCAATTATTATAAGTGATCCCAAATTTTTCCTCCACATTGTATCAAAATCCTTGTTTTTAATCCATCAAGACTTGCAAATTAAAAAATATCCACCTTATAACTTGAAAAAAATGGGGGGTTTTACTTGGCAATATTCAAACAACCAATTTACAGATTCTGAATTTTAATGACAAAAATTATTGTTAAGACAAGGACAGAACATAAATTTAAATTTTAAAGATCTTACAAATTTGATTTAAATTTTGGTAAAGTTTAACACCTGACAGAAACTCCAGAGATAGTACACTGTATATAATGAGTTTTTAGTTCTATTGTTAAAATCATATCAATCAAATACCTGAAGGAAGATATTTGCTAAACCCCCCAAAAAACACATTTATATGTTAAGACCTTTCAAATAACATACAAAACCATTCAAGACCTAATAGCCAGTAACCTCATCACAAAAATCAGCTTATTATTTAAACAAATAGAGTAATAGATAGAGGGTTCGGTTCAGTTAGGTTAGGTTAGGTTAGCACCATCATCTCTCAGGTGGCAAGAAGTCTTTAAACAACTCCAGTAGAGCTCTGTAAACCACAATGATATGGATATACTTCACTCCGAGCACTTGTGCCAACCCGAGGCCGATTTTACAGCAGGAGACGCTGGCTGAGGCGGCCTACGACGCGCCGTGGGTCGAAGGGTCGAGCACCCAGAAGACAGGTGTTTACATGGTCATGGTGCAGGCTCGCAAACCCCTCAGACTCAGCGGGTGGAAAATGTACGTCCTAGGGCTCAGCACATTCGTCGATGTGAGTGTTTCAAATTTAATTTTTGCCAATTTTTCGTTTTATCACACGCACATTATTTGAAGTGGTGTAGTACTCCAGTATCAGACAAACATTTCAATAAATTGTCACCCAAATTTGTAATACTTATGCTTATTTTGTCCGTACTACCTGGTCTAACCTGGGACTAATACTTCTACAACTGTTTAATGCAATGAAAAACTAAGACATGCAATTAGAAAATATACAGTGAAACCTAGGGCTGGGACGGAGGTAACTTTTCGTTTTGAGGTCCCCAGGTGCCAAAAACGCTATTTGTAGAATTGTTATAATATAAAAATATATTACGTGCAGTTATATCACGTGGAGGCAATAAATTTCATAAAAGAAGTAATATTAATGGATTTAAAATCTTTTAGCGAATTTCCCCTATAGGGAAGAAGCTATTACCGTAGGTGGCGTGGTAAGACTTAAGCCCAAGACCATGATAAATTTTCGTTTTGAGGCCCCCATATGCCAAAAACACCATTCGTTCAAATGGTTTGTGTGTGTGTGTGTGTATATATATATAACGGATTTTTTGGGTTTTCACACGTAATTTTTATTCCAATCAAATTTTAATTTGCACCATTGGATTAACCTCAAAACAACAAACAATTTGGTGTTTTAGCGAATTTCCCCTATAGGGAAGAAGCTATTACCGTAGGTCTCATGGTAAGACTTAAGCCCGAGACCATGATAACTTTTTGTTTTGATGTCCCCAGATGCCAAAAACACTATTCGTTCAAATTTATATATATATATACATCTATATCTATATATGTGTCCGTTAGCACGATAACTTGAGTAAAAAACGGCCGATTTTTATGAAATTTGGCTCAAATGTGTAAAATGACATTCATGAATTTGAGTTGGAAAACCAGAAAAATCGGACCATGGGAAGGGGGGTTTATGGGGGTTTTAAATTTTCCAAAAATCCGTTTTTTGTATTTTTTACCCTACAATTTTTAAAAAACTTAATTTTAGTTTTGACCATGTTATAGAGCTTAAAAAACAAATAATTTAGTATTTTGAATTATTAACCTAGGTTAAGTGGTTGCGGAGAAAATCCAAAAAACTCATAAAATCTCCCATGTTAATCTTATGGGAAAAAGGTTTTTGGCATTTCCTCAGTTTATTTTAATATAAACTTCACATTTGCTTTTCCCAATCTGTTCAGTTCCACAAAACAATCATTTTGGTGTTTAAATTGTGATTCTACGCCCAACCGTTGTAGAGATATTCAAAGTGCTAAACACAGTACGTTGTCCAATGCTATCCTTATGGAGAATAAATCAAATTTGACATCTCGATTATTTATGAATGTATGTTGATGAAACTTGGTATGTGGCTTCACGTATTACTGGTATTACTGGTATATTGATATTTGCATAAAAAATTTATGTTTCCTTGATTATTCCCGTAGCAGCAAACCTGCGTACTCAGCCCCCATGTTATTCTTATAGAGAATACGTAAAATGTAATGACTCCCTTAATTATGAACATAAATTAATAAAACTTGGTATGTAGCTTCACTTGATTGAGTTATATTGATAATTATATAAAAACCCATTTTTCTGTTCCTTGTTGCAGCAAACCTGCTTTCTCAGCCCCCATGTTATTCTTATGGAGAATAACTAGAATGTTATATAGCGCTTATTTATGATTGAATATTTATGAAACTTAGTATGTGGCTTCGCCTAGTTAAATTCTATTTATATTTGTATAAAAACTAATTGTTTCTGTTCCTTGTTTCAGCAAACCTACGTACTCATTACCAATGTTATTCTTATGGAGAATAATTAAAATCGCTTAAATGTGAATATATTTTTATGAAACTTGGTTTGCGGCTTTATGTGGTATTAAGACATTTATTATGCATTGGAAATTTGCTGAGTACGCAGGTTTGCTGCGACGGGGGTATTTATCATTGCTCTACGTTAAGTGGTTACCGAGATATTGAAAGTGCTAAACACAGTACGTTATCTAATGTTATTCTAATGGAGAAAAAGAAAAATGTTATATATAGCTTATTTATGAACATACACTGACAAAACTTGGTATATGGCTTCAGTTGGTTTTGATTTATTGTTGTTTCCAAAGAAAACAAATTTTTTGCCGAAGAATCATGTAGCAGCAAACCTGTGAACTCAGCCCCATGTTATTCTTATGGATAATAATTATAACCTTATGAATCGCTTATTTATGAATGTATATGGATGAAACTTGGTATGTGACTTCACTTAGTTCAGTTCTATTGATATTTGCACAAAAACCCATTATTTTGTGTTCCTTGTTGCAGCAATCCTGCGTACTCATCCCCAATGTTATTCTTATAGAGAATAATTAATACAGTATTTTAATTATTGCTTATTTGTGAATATATCTATAATATTATAAAGAAGAGTTGGTTTCTGTCTGTCTGTCTGTCTGTCTGATGTTCCGGGTGAACGTAAAAACTACTTAACCGACTGGGCTGAAACTTTACACAAAGGTAGATCTTGAACCCATGCAACACATAGGCCTATTCACTTCCTTAAAATCCCCTCGGGCTACACCCCGTAAATGTTCTAAGTTTCAATGTTTACATTTCATAAGAAAGTAAACATTCAGAAACTGTAATGCGAACAGCTGAGGGCACTTACATTTGACAGATTAAAGAGCAGAAGCAAGAACAACAGCTGTTTCAAGCTAACTAAAATGAAATTTGCATTGACTATAGAACAGGTAAGGAAAACCCCTGTGCGAAGAACGTGTACATCAAGTTTATATATATATTTATTTCAATATACCGTATAATTAATCTATATATAAATAAAATTAGAGTTTTGTCTGTACATTGCTTGGAATTATGAAATTTTTGCATATTTTCACGTTTTACACCCTAGGGAAACCAAAACAAATCTTATCTCAATTTATGTCTGTCTGTCTGTCTGTCTGCCGGTAACGCTCAAAGACGTGTTTTTGTTCGCTTTTCACTGGAAAACGGGTGCACTGACATTAATAACACTTTGTTTCTTTGTTCTGTATATGCGTGAGAAGGTTTTAGGGCACTATAAACTGGCTTACACCTTTTTAAAAATAATGGCGGCCGCTCAAAAACGTGATTTTGTGCGGTTTTGGTCATGTTTTGTTCGCTTTTCACAGGAAAACGGGTGCACCGATTTTTATGCAACTTTTTTCTATGTTCTATACGTGCGTTAGAAGGTTTTAGGCTAATTGGATTGTTTTAAATTACCTTAGGACACTGCCCCATAGTGTTTTAAAGATCCTATGCTATTCTTATGGACAAAGCATAGTTATTCTATAAATAGGTTTTTTACTTTTTTTTTAAAACGTTGAGTGAAGATTGGTAATAAATAACATTAGTGGATATATGATCTAAATCTATATTTGTCAGACTCATGCATTCACTGACATAGTGATCACTTTATCTAAGAAACGACAATGTCTATTGAAGATAAAATTTTGGATGGTGGTTCCCCTTATGCTGCAGATTCACAATAAGAATACGTTTAAAAAAGTCCTATAGGGTTCTTCGCTAATTTACTTTTATGGAAATTTTATGAGTATTAGTACTTACTGGACCTTTGTAAGTTAATTTTCGGTAGGAACATAACCAATTCATCAGAAAAAAACGCAAGCCTATTCCTGTTACGAAAATGTTTAAAGGCTTCGCCCCCCGGAATTTCAAAATACAATATTTTAACAATCTTGCACATACTCTTGGACTGATGGATCTGAAATTCGGTAGGAATGTAGCTGATAGCTCAGTGCAGACATTTACCTACTCCAGACTCAAATATACTCAATGACTGTGGCCCAATAGCCTTTAATATAAGTGCGTTAGTCATAACACACCAACTACTGAACCAGTAGAGCTGAAATTTGATGCCTTAAAGGAAATAAGAAACAACATCATGGGGAGTCACGGTGTTGTTCTCTGGAGATCTCACACAGACCCTTTGTCGTAAGTGAGACATGAGTGGACGAGTCTACGCCTCTCTAAAAATATATTTTATGTAGCCGACCACTGAGCATCTGAACTTAACAGTAAATATGAAAATGTATTTTTGAGAAGATTAAGGGGTTGATCAGTTTTCTTATGCGCTTTTAAAAGTTGAGATTGGGACATTGAAAAACAAATTAAGGTCTCAGAATCATCTATCCTTCACTCGGCACTATCGATGAATCACAGGATTTATTGATTTACAGTTTGTTACACCGAGGTTCATAAACAGTTTAATCTGAAAAGTGCCTGGCTCTGTGATTGTGCCATCCTCACGTCCACCAATGAACAAGCAACAGAGATCAACACAAATGTAGGTCTATTCCAAAGGGAGGAACGGACATATACAATATTTAATACCATTCATTTAACCATGACCACTGTTAGAACAGTTCGTATATATTGATTTACATTTATTTAAATAAAATCAAGTAGTCATATGTTTTTAAAACATATAATTATTCCAAGTTTAAATTGTTTATTTACAATTATAATGAAAACAGGACCTGGCAAGAATGGTGATTTTAAAAGTGGTTTGTCAATGTTTTTAAAGTTAAATGTTTCGTTACATTACTATTAATTTATTGGAATGTAAAGATTAATGTATCAAATTATTTTAAATGTTAAATTAAACGGGGTTAATATTTTGTTGTACTTGAGTTATTTTATTTCTAAAATCGAATCCAAAGTATTACGTGTACCGATTTGGAGTCCCAAAAACCACACCGTTCACTACCCGACAGAGTTCCTCGACTTGACAACAGTACCCGAATTATCTGCCATAGTATATTTCGTTAACTTTAATTTAATTCTACTTTAAAAGTGTAAAATGTAATTTTAATATTGTAAAATTATGTGGGTTGTTAATATTTTTAGTTAATCTACCATTTATATACAACCCGTATGAAGGACGGGTACATCAGCTAGTTTCTTATAAATCCTGTTAAGTGGCTTAATGTGTTATAAGGACTATATATTTTCATTGGAAATTCGCTGAGTATGCAGGCTTGCTGCGACGGCAGTATTTTGTCTCAACATTGTATTTATAGCTTGAGTGAGTTTGTTGACTCCTGTAGCCCAAACCCACACTTTTCCCGCCCCACCCCCTTCCCTTAAATGGAACTTTTCCCCAGTTGGTGATATGTTGGTAATTTTTACCACATGTTCTGACGACACCCAACGCCTGCGACAAGGTCAACTGGGTGGAACACCAAGTATCCGAGTAAAATGATCCCATCTTAATGAAATTTGATACACTCTTGTAAAGCAAAATTTATGACTTTGAGTTCAAAAGTCAGACAGGTAAATTTTCACAAAGGGGGTTTTGCACCCCAACAATGGGTTTTTGGAATATTTTATGACAAATCTGTCTAAATAAAATGTTAAGATATTTTATTAAATTACTGGTAAGCTTAAATGAAAAACAATTTAGGTAAATTTTAAGTATTTTAAGTAATTTTAAGGATTTTAAGTAAATTGCTCTATGTCAATTGGTCACTGAAATATTAAAAGTGCTCAACACAGTTAAGTTGCACAATGATATTCTTATAGAGAATAAGTGCAATTTTATATCTCGCTTTTTGGACATATATAATATTGATACAAATTGGTATGTAGCCTCATCTTGTTGTATTCTATTGATATTTACACACAAAACAAAAAAAAAGGCAGCTGACCAGGGAATTTGAAGATGTAGCTGGAGTTACTAGTTTATTTCAAGTCGATTATAATGTAAAAAATTGCTGTATGTAAACTTATCAATTAAAATAAATTTTCTGAGTATGTAGGTTTACTATGATGCAACTTTGAGAATCCCCAAAAAAACAAATTACAATCAGGTTGCACTAGTGGTAATCGTCTGGCAAAACAGGGTTAAAGAAATGGCAAGCAATGGGAAAAAAATTACACACTTAGGTTTGGTCCGTCTAATTATAGAAACACACTGATTCTAATGGTCTCGAGTTCAATTTTAATTCTTTCTCACAACAAATGTTCAAATTGTTATTTCAGTCCTTATTTTTGAAGTAGCCTAGTAAGTTACCTTTAATAAAAATTTTCTTTATTTTACAGTTCATAAAACTACTCGCCTCCTACTTCTTGGTGCTTCAGACACTTCATGCAGAGGAGAAAAAAGAGTGAAGAAAAAGACGTGCATGAATGTTTGCCTCATTTCAACTTCAGCACTTTGATAATATAATTCTGTTAAGCTCTTGATAACTATTACATTACTTAGGTAGGCTCTGAGGTAATAAACTTTGCTTTCTGTTTTTTGTTGATGAGATATTACGGTTGTAAATTTGTTACCAATATAATTTTCTAAACAAAAATAAACTTTTTAACCTAAGCGATCAGACTAATAAAGCCTACTTCAGTTTTAGTCTGATTGAAAAATTATTCTCCGATTACGGTTACCTAATAGTAAAAAATGTTTAGCTATTAGAGGCATGAATGCAGTAATATTATGTATTTACATAGAACAACTAACTTTTATGAGCACAAAGCATGTTTGTTTAAAATACAGTAAAACTTTTATTAACGTCACCTTCTATTATCCGTCATCTTAAAAAATTGCAAATTTTTCTTTGCAAGTATTGATTTAGTAGGTTAATAAACTAGACACATTTTTACACCCCAGATTGTAGGTAAGGTAAGGTAAGAGGTTAGGTAAGAAAGTCTAGTAACCTTGTCAAAACTTTATACAAAACATAAATATCTCAGAGGTCGATAGGAATTACCTTTCATCAGTACAAGCTCCAGAGTGTGACCCGACCGTCCTTGCCTGCTGCAGCCAATAGCCACTGGGCGTCCCACGCTCGCACTCTAGTAGGCGAGTAGCAGACGTCGTGTATCGTGTCCTTGTGGTTGGCCAAGATGGCTAGCAGCTTGAAACTCTTCATAGAGAACAACCTGATCCGAGCATCCCAGCAGCCCGCGGCGAACAGTTTCTTATCAGGCCTTATCACCAAGCAGCTCACTCCGGGATTTGTGACCTTAGTCGCCTTCCACTTCACCAGTTCCAGATCAGCGGTCAGTTCAAAACCGACGATAGAATTGCCGCTGCCACCAATCACACATTTGGAATCCCCGTCAAAGTCCAGAGCCATGGGGCAGTCTGAAGACACTACACAAGAAGTCACTTCTCTACCGTCATCAACACTGAACAGTTTTAATAAACCGCCTTCGTACAAAACAAAAATATAGTTTTTATCACTCAAATTAAAACATTTTAGAGCCATTATTTCACCTAGTTTTTCATTACTAGGAGGGTTTAAAGTTCTAATTGTTTCACCTTTGACATTGATCAACTTTATTTTAGAACCGGATTCAGGACAAACAATAAGTTTTAAACTAGAAATACCGAACTTACAAAACCCCCAGTAGTCGAGTGGCACTTTGTTTTTAAGAATCAGTCCTTTTTCATTCTCTTCCCACATTTTTATTTCTCCTCCTTTTGCTTGGGAAATAAAAGAATCCTGGATAAAACCAACGGAGAGGCAAGCTTCCTCGCTGATGCTGAGTTGGGCCTCTTCTCGGCAACTCTAAACAATTACATTACCAGTAACAATGTTTGTTTGACAAAACAATTTTATAAATACCAATGCTTTTGAAAACATTACAAAGCTTATACCGTAACGTTTATTAAGAAAACACAAAATGTTGCACTAAATTAATAGAAGTTATTGTAATAAACCTCTATTTATAAAAAATGGACAGAGAGTTCTTTATTTCTGATGTACATAGAGTTATATATTAGGCAAATTATACAAAAGTAACTTAAGGATTCTTTTTTCATGACAGTTTGGTCACAAATTGCTTCTATACTGCTATATAACGTTTTTTTAAAACAATAACTTATAGTTAAAGTCGACCTCAAACAATAATCACAATGGCTAAAATTAAACCTTATTGCTCTCTTTGGTCAATAAGGTGATGGAAAAATCCACCAGGTGTAAACAAAACTATGTCCAGATGGTGAAGAGCACTATCCAAATTTTGTAGAAGTAAACAACATCGAGTCCACATGGCGTTGTATTCCTCTGAATAGAAGTGGGCTGGGTGTTCATTAAAAACCTGTAAATCGTTGAACTTTTATTTGTGACTCACCTAACATTTGTGGACGTAGTGTTGCATACCTCTGGGTAAAGAAAAGATATATAGGGCTATAGGGCCTAACCGAAAGTGTAATAATCGTAAATTTTAAAAGTGTATAGTGTCCTATATCTCTGAGGTACATATTCTTATATTAACAGAAAAGGTAAGTGGTTCTCTTACTTGAAGATTCCATTTATGGACAAGTCCAGCTTGAGTTGATGCATACAGATACTCGGCGTCTTCCGTCAAGTGGAATAGAAGGCTGTGCACCGCTGCCATGTCTCCTCGCAGTGTGAACAGAGGATCGGGGGCTGGCTGACCGGACATTCTCTTGAAATAAAATATAAGTTAAGTGCTGTAATAAGTAGCCTATTTTCTTGTTAAAATATTAATTTGGCATTTTCCTATATCTAAGTTAGTTATGCCATTAAAAGATTTTTACTCAGAAAAATATTAACTTGTTTCTCCCAAGAAATTAATCTAGTTTGGGGTGTAGTACGAAAAGCGTCCACCAAAACAATTGGACATAAAATATTGGATTACTATGATACATCGATATCACAGATGAGGATATCGAAAACTAAATGAAAACTACCAAACCACGAAAAAACAGTGCTCTGCGGAGTTAGGTTAGGTTAGTTTTCATAGTTTATGTTAATTTAAGCTAACCTATCACCATATAGCACTCACTACAGCCTGAAGTAAAACTCTTTGTGATCGTGTATTAAAAACAATAAAAATATAATAGGAACCAATATAGTTATTGGTATATAGTAATCCGATAATTTATATTCGATTGTTTTGGTGGATGCTTTTTGTACTGTACCCCTTGTTTGTTTGTTTAATGGAGGAATAAATCATTATTTCATTATAGCCCTAGTTAGAGTAAACTGCAGCGATATGTGATTTACTGTCACTGCCATGAGTTCACATCTGAGAGAAGTTATTTTCTACTAAGCTTCACAACTAACCAATACACCTTAAACAATATTGGGCTTGGTTTCCACAGTGCCAAGTAGAGATGTCGGTAGCCAGTGACAATTGCATTTGGTTTCAACTATGCACCGTGTAAATGGAAACATGCGAGTTACTGATGTGACAGTTGTTCAGTTACATTAGCTGACCCCTTACGCGAAGTAGCTACCTACCGTTGCTTTTTTTACACCGACCAATACAACACTAGGGTATAAGCAACTGACATACAGTAGAAAAAACGTATAAATGGTTCTAGACAAGTGCAAGACAGGAGTCAGTTGACAGAAAAAAAGGCGCCAGCTACTAAAAGACTGTCGCCTGAGGTAATTCACACTGTGAAAACCAATCCAGGCCTTAGACTGAGACTCGTTCCTAGAAGTTTTCTAGTTTTTCGTGTGCTCTCTCAGAGTTAGACTAAAGCAAACATTTGAAAATACCTTATGTATGGTCTCCTAGAAGAAAAGAGTACAAATCGATACTTACTAATAGGCCTATAACAATGTTAAGTACCTAATAAATTTAGTTGATTTGGTGAAATCTTGTTTACTTAGATTTAAATAGACTTAAAACCAACCAAAATTAAAATTAAGTAAAGGAATTTAAATAACGGCATCTCTTACCTGGTTCTTGAGATTATTTTAAGAAAATAAAGAAAAATTGAGATAAAACCAAATATTAATAATTTAATCAAGTTCAGCTCAGAAATAACCTCAATGTTATGTTATTATTATTATCAGTGTTGGCAACCTACTTTGGTAATTTTCCCCGCAAGTGCCGCTATAAATCCCCGATTTTACCCGCAAAAATTCTGAAATTACACGCGTCAATCCCCGATTTTACCCGGGGCGCCGGAGCCTACGATAGCACGATATTTCAATGAAAGAAGGGTCTATAGATATGAAATTGTGTATAATTTCAGTAAAAGTAATAATATACCTCAACTTTGAACAATTCACCAAAAAAACAAAAAAAAAATATCACTATAAACTCTAAGCGTACCTTGGCAGTATAACGATTATATTATATATGGCAGTTTTAGATCCGAACAAAAAATATGTGATACTTTACTAATAAAGTTTGTTGTCTATTGTCTATAAAAACGTTTGTACAATTCATTATAATTGTATTGAAATGGAGAACCAGGAAAAATTGAAATAATAATAGGAAAAGGAATAATTGTAGGAATAAAATACAACAAGTTAGAATTTGTTATATAAATTCATGAGTTATTATCTAACCAATTGAAAAGGAAAAACAATTTTACATCGTAAGGAGATGAAAAAATATCTTAAACTAATGACATCCTTTTTGTTTATACTCTAAACACACAATATCCTTAGACAAAAATCAATGGAAACATATAGCACATTTAATTACTATTGTATTGCAATATTAGTACTCATAAAACTTAAGTATGAAAACTGTTGTTATAAATAAATGGAATGAATGAAATTAATACAATTTACAAACCGATTTATATGGAAATTCAGTTATTAGAACAATTTTGAATGGAGAATAGGCGGTACACGTATTATTTTGTGGAAATCCCCGAAAATACCCGCAATTTCAGATTACCCGCATAAATCCCCGCAAACCCCGTAAATCCCCGAAAATCGGGGAAAATACCCGCTTTTACCAACACTGATTATTATTGTTTTGATAGTTTGGAACGTCTGTTAAAAGAAAAAAAGCATAGAGTAAGCTTTTTAAATGAAATTCGGGAATTCGTGGACATCAGGGAGGTTTATTGTATACCTGGAGGTAATACTGCTTAACGAATTTGGTCAAAACAAGGAGCCGGTGATTTTGTCAGGTTGGTTCGCTAGGTGAGGTAAATTTATCGTTCTTTGAACTATTTTGATTAGATGTTGTATTCCTATAAGTGAATCGACTCATGCAAATCACTGGAATAAAAGTAATTCAAGTTTGAGTAAGTTCATTCTTTCGTTTGATTTATGTATCTAATCTTTCCGTGAAACAAGATTAATTATTAGGATATAAACAAATATACCGGGACTCCTCCCTGTCCTGGGCCAATCAGCGAGCTAGTTTTGGCATCGGACCATATATGGAGATACCCATGGTCAACTCTCGGTCTAGAAACTTCTACGGGAAATCCGGCTTTACTTTGAGGTTAACGATGGACTTGTTCGTTAAAACCTTCCACCGGGAGTGGTATTTTAATTCTAAGGAAATTCAGATAATTTTGACTCATGCCACGCGGCCTGGAGATATTTCCAAAGGATAAGAATTTTGCAAACTCGAATTGCTCATAACACATTTGTTCCACATACACTGTGATGAAGATCGTTTATGAAGTTGAGCAAAAGTATAGGCCCGAGAATTGAGCCCTGTGTTACACCTTTTTTACGGCCAAACATTTTGAAAATCTGTTAGATATGGTTCTTGAATCATCAATACAAGTCACTTTGACCTTTGACACACTGAAAACGACCCACGAGGTACGACTGGAACTAATCATGCGCTTTCCCTCTGACCCCCCAGTCTATACATCTTATCGAGCAACAGCCCGTGATCGACTAGGTCGAAGGCTTTGCGAAGATAAAAAATAGACCAGATGAATAATTACTTAAGTCGACTTCGTCGACAATACTTTGTAGAACTGAAAACATGGCATCAACTGTGCTTATTCTACCTCTTTCAAGATAGGAACTTTTAAATTAAATTATTGTCAAC
Organism: Allygus modestus; assembly: GCA_963675035.1. Lineage (NCBI taxonomy): Eukaryota > Metazoa > Arthropoda > Insecta > Hemiptera > Cicadellidae > Allygus > Allygus modestus. Next base: position 127,628,128 of record OY776114.1, on the reverse strand, counting down.
AACATTTAATAATGTATTAATCCTTCCTCCATAAGAGTACTCTATGGGTTTACCTTGGGACTTGCATCCCTTCACTCTACACAAATAATCGGGAAACTGACACACATACTTTCTCCCTTTTAGCCTAACTTTAATGCATACATTACTTTTTATTTACTAAATATAGAATACAAAGCACGGTCGAATCTACAGAAAATCTTGTAAACAAGTTGTTTTCAAAAATATCCACCCAAATCCCTGTTTAGGAGGCACTACAGAAATCATCGCTATACACGTGGTTTTAAGAGGGGAAATGCCCCCTATTCCCCCCGTCTCAGGGATATTAAGGGGCAACATATTTCGAATTTCCTCTTTTGGTCAATATTAACTTGACAAGCATATCTAGTTTGAACGAAATTGATCAATAAATAAGAGAGAAATAGTAATTTTTGAATTCCCCATAAGAATAACATTGGACAACGTACTGCGTTTACCGCAAAATGAAAATTTAAATTTTCTCCGCAACCAGCAGTAATCGTAGAATAGTAATTCGAAATACTAAATTATTTCGTTTTGTGAGCTCTTTTTAATGGTAAATAGCAATTTTTTTTATATGTATGTTTTTTATAAAAAATCCAAAAAACTGAATTTTTGATACTTTAAAACTTTCTGAACCCGAATTTTTACAGAAATGCGGGTGTTGTCATTTGTTGGTAAACTAAAGTTCTACAAACGACCAAAGTTTAATCAAAATTGTTAGAGCTGTTTTTGAGAAATCGTGATTTTTCATGTTTTTTGCCGGTTTTTGGGGGATAATTCCCCTTAAAAATAAAAAAATCCAAAAAATGAAAAATGCCTAGAGATATCTTGGATTAGTGCCTACATACTAAACTTCATAAAAATTGGACCATTGGTTAGGGCTGAAGCTGTGTACACATCCATACAGATCCAGACAGACGGACACACAGACATCACGTAAAAATCACTTTTTTGGGTTCAGGGAGCACCAAAACGAATATTTCCACTAACAACTCAAATTCGAAAATTTTGACGAAAACAATACTTTCTCCATATACTATGTATAAGGGGGAGAAAGTGAAAGGCCAGACAGGAATATTTTTTTGACGCTGGCAGGCTCGGCCTGGGAGCTGGGAGCTGGGTGCTGGGCTGGACGGTGGGAGACCGAAGACCGGGAGATTTCGTTTACCTTTTCTCCTTACTTAACCTAAAATCTATTTGTTGAATTCTACAGTTGCACTATACTGGATTAAATCCATGCCCTCTTCGCCACAATTTAATTTAATTAGATTTTATTAACTTTAGAGTCAGAATAGTGCTGTTGAAAAATGAGTAATTCCATGCAGTTTAGAGAAGTAATACCAGACCAAACACGGCCAGAGAATTGGAAAGAAATCACTTTAAATACTGGTAAGAACTTTTTATTTTTAGAGGCATACTATGTCTCTTATCAAATAATTATTTTTTTAGAATAAATTATAAAACTTACAGTAATTGAATTGAACGTACCTACCTTAAGTACCATGGTAGGGCCTAATTAGAGACTTTTTAGGCCTATTAACTATTTAGGCCTAAAATGTTTATCAATACTTTGAATAATAATGTCAAAAGGTGGTTAAGAGTATATTTTAATAGATAAAATTGGAAGTTATAAAGTAGGCTAGTAATGAGAGTTTGTTGGAGGATGGAATACTGAGTGTGCAACACAGTGTCAGCAGTCCTGAACCTTGAGAAGTGAGCCTGTAGGCTATACATCTAGTTGTAGGTACAGTTAGTGTGCTGGTGCTAGGCTCGTTCAACATTCGTAGATGTAACAGGCCTAATCTTTTTTTATAGTAAGTTACTTTCAGTCCTCTCTAAAATGAGTGAAATGTTAATTTAATTCTTTCTTGATACCTACCTTGTAATCGGTAGTTAGCATTGTGGGTACAGTTTCATAAGCGGCCACCAACTAATCGGATGCAATATATCGACCTTTAAAACATTCGATATACAAATTGCAACTTAAATCGATCTTTAACCTAAATTAACATAAACATATAAACATTCGAGTCCTCATGGCATGTGTTGAAACTGTCTCTGAAAACTGGGATTAAGAGCGATGATGTCAGTTACAAATATTTTTTATAAAAAATTTAACAAGTAACAAACAAACGAAAACTAAAATCTAAAAATACAACAAATAGCTTAATAATGAAATATATAACCAAGTTAAAATTTAGTTATCTTTGCCATGGTTCCATTCATTCAATTCATGAAAGCAGCCCATAAAGTTTATCCTGGCAAAGATAACTTAAGTTTTAGCTTAGTATACGTTTCTTTATTATTTGTTGTTTTTTTTTATTGTAGTTTCCGTTTGTTATTTGTTCATTGGTTCATTATAATATATTTGTAACTGGCATCGCATATTATTATTAACATTGATAAATATCGAGTGAATAATTTTTAATAAATATACTGTTAAAATGTGATTCAAAATATCGAATGTTCCGACTCGATACCTAAATCGAATGTTTAAGATCGATATATTACATCCGATTAGTTGGTGGCCGCTTATGAAACTGTACCCGGCATTGTTTACCAGCAGCATAAAACCCCTTAGCTGCTCAGGATCTTTTGCATATCTCACTAGTCCACAGTTTTGACTTAAGTCTTAAGTATGATTTTAAGTTTTTTTATGTCATTTTGGCCCTTTTTACTTAGGTAACTGAGATCCTAAACTGTGCGCTATAGCTGGATAAACTAACTGATAAATCCTTGTAAAACTAGGAACATAAAAGTTTTCACCTAGGCCTACCATTAGTTTGTGATAGGTCTGATTAGGTCGTAGCCTCAAAATGTTATCTGGAATAAAGTGGGCCTATAAGAAAATTAATTGCCCAATTTAATGATGAAAATAAAAAGCTAAACCTGCTATTAAATATGTTAAGATTTTTAAATTGAGTAAAATATTGTCTTGCATGAAACGTCTCTTCTCCCAAGTGCAATGTCTTATTAAGGGTCATTCAATGAGTGTTTCATATCAATGGCTACATATTGGCCAACCAGTAAGTTAAATTACGTCCTGAGTAAAATAAAGCATCTGAGAACAGAGAATATAGTAAGGTATAAAATACTCTGAAAAATTAATTATTTTCCTTTGATAAAAGTAAGTCAGAGTACTGGTAGTGGATGTGTTCTGCTGAAGAAGCATAATTGGTTGTTACATTCAAAAATGGTTAAAAGAGATTTTTCCCTCCTTGGGTAATATTTCTCCCATTCATAATACCAAGCCTATATTAAATAGGCTATATTGAAAATTGTCAAATCTAGTAGGTAAGTGGTTTTGTAAGCAGTTAACCACCGGAAATCCGACGCGCCGCACTGAACGTGTTAAGCTAAATACTCAGTGATACCGGTAACTATTTATGAATGTTTAAACTTAGCCTATATAAGAAAAAATAATTATGATTAAAGGAATCTTATTAAATAAACTAGGTAGATACCTATTATCATCGATTAATTAATTTATCGTTTAATATATTTCAAGAGGCTATCTGTCATTCACTGTTTGTTTCCTAATTTGTCAATAATTTTTAGCATTCTTGGAAATAAAAATTAATTAGTGAATTCTGATTTTCTCTGTTGGTTTTCCTGCTTCTTTTGCATTAACTTAATTTATTTTATTTACTATGGTCATTAGTTGTAGATTATTTACTTTTTTAATATATGCTTACAGGTGGCACACAGAGTACACTACAAGATGTTAAAGTTCAACAGCGAGCTGGTGGATTCTGTTACAAAAAGAAAACCCTTGGCAATCGTTTCATCTATTGGTTTGTAACAACAACTTATTTCATAAACTTTAAAGACTAATATTAAAATATCTGAGCTTCATTAAGTAGTTGAGCTTAAAGCCTCTTTTGTTGCATTTTGCAGGGATTTGACCAAAGAAATTGAATGTACCTAATAAATTATGGTGGTATATTATTACTATTTTTTTCTTCAAAATTTAATAGGACATAAAATAAGCTATAAAACTATGGTTACAGCCCTAATGGGTTAGGGTCCTTGTCCTAACCCATTTTGTAATTGCCATTTTCTTGAAAAACAAATAAAATTTAGGCTACTAATAAAATAAAAGTATATGTATATGAAAAATTTACTCATGGCTTGTCTTGAGATTACATTGACTATCAGCAGTCACTCTTATATTGTTACCAACCTTGAGTCAGAAAATAATTTTTGTTTCTTATATGCATTTAATTTCTTGACTTTACCAGAATCACTAAATATGATTTGGGTTATGGTACTTTTCCCAATACTGCACCGTCTTGGAAAATTCCAACAAGGTTATCTTGCATCTTTAAGGAATTCTACCTCCCATTGTCTGGACTTTGGCTGCAGTTTACTCCTACCAGTGCACTGCCGATGACTCACTGTTCACTAAACATTCTGCTGTGCAGGCGCACCAACCACGACGTGCTGGAGCTGGTTGAGCAGAGCCTAGACGTGAACCTGGTCGGGGGCCATCTGCGCTACCGGTTCACCGACACGCCCATCCTCGAGGGAGTCTCCGTCCATGAGACCGCCAACAGCGTCGTGGTCCTCGTGGCAACCACGTCCAGCGTGCACTGCCTCACGTACCGACACCCAGAGAAGATTGCGGTGCAGGTGAGTGGAACAGAACAACATTCGGTATTACTGTACGCAGCACGCTGACGCGAGGAAGGCGAATTTCAGCATTACAAACTTAAAAAGTCAAATACAGTTTTGAAACATTCCCTTATTTCAATTGTTATAGAAATTTAAAAATATTTCATTTTTGGCTGTTCTGATGCTCCTTCTTATTTACAATGCTGGGATAACGATATTGTGCAATATAAGGTAAGGAAGAGGTCCAATAAGGATCAAAAGTAATTAGGATTTTAGTGATGATCAAACTATGCAGAGATATGAAAAACAGCCCTTTCTAAAATATAAACTCACTGTAAGACAATGTACTGTGGATAGTCAATTTATATTTCTCTAGTACTTACTCAGTAAATATTTGTTCTATAATTATGAGAGGGCTTGGATAATTTTGGCTCTTTACGCTCTGTTGTTTACTAAGCATTAATCTTACATCAGGGACTTTTTTACAATTTTTTCGGCTCAAAAAACATAAAACTTGAATTTTAAAATCTCCTAAAAAGGAGTTAGGTTTTCTGATTGTTTTATCCAACAGACTTCTCCAACTAATAAGGAATGTCTAGCAAATTTTAAGTAAATCTGACAATAAATGTGAACACTAGATTGTGATCACATGTACCTATGTACAATTTTTAGCCACCCTCCAAAATGTGTTGAGGGGGTCGAGATAAGAATTTCTATGTTGTTCTCTGGCATGAGTTTTACCATGTGGGTCATGCTAAAAGCTCACTTATTTCATAAACCATAGGAAATTCTCTAAAAAATAAGGTTACTGTACTCTGTCTATAGCTTTAAAACAAAAATGTAAACAAAACCCACTAAAATACAAATAAACATTTAAACAAAGTGCACTGACGCGTACCATCAATTAGGTGATCGCTGAATGAGGCAGATAGCAGAGCAGATAATGCAACAGCATACCTTGTATTAAACTTTGTTCTTCTTTGTCATGTGTTCATATTTCTTGTCTTTAACAATTTTATTCTGTCATAAAGACCACTAGACTACACCCATATTTCTAGTTTCTCATTCAGAATATTCTCAGGACTGTTTTTCAGGGTCCCCACCCAGCCGTGAAAACCGTGAAACCTTGAATAAGGCGTGAATTTCGATATCAAACCTTAAAAACATATCAAACTTGAAAAGCAATAAAAGAATATCTTATCAGAAAATATCACAGTTGTTTTCATATAGCGAAATGTATAACAGAATTACTGTATTTAGTAGGTTGCTTAGTACGCACGCATCGTCTGCCTACTTGCAGATTGCAGCTGTTCGGATGATTTAGACCCGTTTCTGGTTTCCGTTTCTATGGTGCAAAGTAACTTGGGTGACAGTTGTTAAGTTGCTGGTGTTTGTATCACTGTCAACTGACTGCTGACTGGCACTTGAGTAAGACAGTTTATACGTCTTCTTTGCTGAATGTCAGTTGCCTATTGTTTTGTATTAGTCGGTGTAAACAAGCGACAGTAGACAGCTACTGTAACTATACAACTGTCACATCACTGCGTCAGTAACTCGCGCATTCCGTGTACACAGTGCTTAGGCAGCGTTGCCAATTCGAGGGTAATTACCCTTGTCGGTGATAATTTGGAACATCGAAGGTAATAAACGGTACCAGGAAACTGACACATACTTTCTCCCTTTTAGCCAAACTTTAATGAATAAATTACTTTTTATTTACTAAATATAGAATACAAAGCACGGTCGAATGTACAGAAAATCTTGTAAACAAGTTGTTTTAAAAAACATCCACCCAAATTCCTGCTTTGGAGGCACTACAGGATCCATTGCTGCACTCGTGGTTTTAAGAGGGGAAATGCCCCCTATTCCCCCCCAGGGATATTAAGGGGCAACATATTTCGAATTAACTCTGTTGGTCAATGCTAAATTGACAAGCATATCAAGTTTGAATGAAATTGATCAGTAAACAAGAGAGAAATAGTTATTTTTGTATTCCACATAAGAATAACATTGGACAATGTACTGCGTTTACCGCTAAATGAAAATTTCAATTTTCTCCGAAACCAGCAATCGTAGAATAGTAATTCAAGATACTAAATTATTTAGTTTTTTGAGCTCTTTTTAATGGTGAATAGTAATATTTTTTTATAATCATGTATTTTTATGAAAAATCCAAAAAAACTTAATTTTGGATGTTTTAAGTCCTGTAATTTCTGAACCCGAATTTTTCCAGAAATGCGGGTGGTGTCATTTTGTTGAAAACCTAAAGTTCTACAAACCACGAAAGTTTAATCAAAATCGTTAGAGCCGTTTTTGAGAAATCTGGATTTTTCATGTTTTTTGGCGATTTTTGGGGGATAATTACCCTTAAAAATAAAAAATTCAAAAAAATGAAAAAAACGCCTGGAGATATCGTGGATTAGTACCTACATACCAAATTTCATAAAAATCGGCCCATTGGTTAGGGCTCTAGCTCTGTAAACATCCACACAGACACACACACACACACACACACACACACACACACACGGACACACACACACACACACACAGACAGACATCACGTAAAAACCACTTTTTTGGGTTCAGGGAGCACCAAAACGAATATTTCCACTAACAACTCAAATTCGAAAATTTTGACGAAAACAATACTTTCTCCATATACTATGTATAAGGGGAGAAAGTAAAAAGGGGTAGTTTTACTAAAGCCTTTAAAAATATAAAAATTACATTGTACTGTGTTTTATACTTATTATTATAATAAATGTTGTTTATTTATGATTAAATTACTAAATTTCTCCACTTTATTGACCCTTCCGATTTTCGTTACTCTGACGAATACTTCTGAACTCCATATAACAGAAATGAAGCTTGAGTAAGGATTACATGTAGAGTGATCGTCTCATGTTAAAAATATGGAAGAGCTACGAGTGCCAGGATCACAAGAAGTCCGCTAAGTTGCAGTAATGTCTGCAAGTTTTAACTTCAGACAATAAATAATGAAAGTAGAAAATGGGGATTATTGTCACACCTGTCTCCGCCTACCTAATCCTAGCAGTTGATAGACTGAAAGATAGCTAGCGTTAGCTGTTTTATAATTGGCGTTTATGTCTGTAAACAAAATTTCATCAGCTTTTAGTCATTTATATACTGTGATTTGTTAAGCAGCAAAAGACATAAATACGTTATATCTCGCATGAACAAGTTGAAACAAAAAATGGCTGACGTTTATAACTTCTATTTTCATTCATTATTCCAAACTTAAAACATTAATTCATCAGTGACATCTATTGGCGGCTCCCTCAAACCTATCAAATTCCAAGCATTCCTTTGTTTCATTAGCACTCTTTACTCAAATATAGGAGTTTAGATTTCGAGGGTATTTGAGGGGTAATTTTGACAAGGATCGAAGGTAATTCGGGAAAAAATTATTAGCAACACTGAGCGAAGTAGAAACCGCCAGCATCAGCAACCGATAACCGATAGACCGATGACTCACGACGACAATAAAACAAAGATACTCTAATAGAGTTTTAGTTCATTTCTTTAAAGGTTCTCTTTTATGGTATTTACTGTGACATCGTAATTGGAATGTGGGAAAGTTTTAACTAGTATTTGACCGATGTGCCGCGTCTGCGTTTTTGTTTTACGACCAGTATAGGTTATGTTTTTTAATATTTCGACCGTGAAATTGACAATTTTCAGACCTTGAAAACTGTGAAAAACCTGTGAATTTGATTATTAAGTTTGAGTGGGAACCCTGGTTTTTGTAACTATTGTAGCTCTCAAGTTCTTCCAGGGTCAAATTTTTCTGCGCCCAGGATAAATGTAAAAATTTGTCTAGGAGGAACAAATATTTACATTTAGGTAAAATTTCTAAGTTTGAATTTAGAACTTTTGTATTTTATATCTTGGTCTAGTTTCTAACGAGTAGTCCATTATTGCAGGACAATAGCGAGTTGAGAGTGCCGTCGATATTCAGAGATGCGACCACCATTGAGGCAAGGGACCCCTCAACCTACCATGTTATCAATTCCTCCTCGTGTAAGTTTACTCGTATTACGGTACTATTATAAATGAGTTCTTTAAACAATTAAAATTGCAAGTTACTGTTCTACCCGACTCCCAAATTTTAATTAAAGTTATTGGTGGTGAAACCTGAGGTATGAATATTAGTTTTTAGATTAAATATCTACGAGCATAAAACAAACAAGAGGCTCAAATTTGAAAAAAAATAAAGTTGTGTATCTTGATCAACTGTGCCATTTGGTTTGATTTTAAAACTTAAATCAAGTGTAGGTACCGTACATGCTTTTGGGCTTGTGCGTACCGAGGCTTTTGGGCCCAGTTGGTAAAGCTTTTTGTTTGGAACAATTATTTTTTTTAGTTTAGGTGAATAAACCAAAAATTTCAAATAAAAATATGTATTTGTCTGATATGCACAACAGTGTAATAAATAGTATCATTTCAATAATTCTTAAATCCATTTTAAATTCATTACAAACTACCAAATTCTTCTAATGAGTAAAGAGGTTTTTCAAATAAAAATTATTTTAATTTTGTTCCTAATAAGGTTATCAGTTCCTTTTTTTAAATATCACGATTTTAAAAATATAATGCTGGCATATGAAGTCTTTTTGGTATGTTTTACAAATTATGTTGACATGGGACTTTATTAAACTTATTCCTTGTGTTATAACCGTGAAATTCACAGTTAATTTTATGAGTCCTGAAAAACATTATACACTCCAGGATATAAAAACTGTTAGTACTCTGTCCAAGTATCCCGCCAGTAACGACAGTCTGTCGCAGGTCTGCCGCACACCAGCACCTCCTGCCTCACGTCCAAGTGCGAGGCGGTGTTCGCCCTCGCCCTGGCCACCGGCTCCATCCTGCTGGTCACCCTCGACCCTGTGTCCGGGTCCTCCTCCACCGTGGAGCTGCGTCACGAGTCCATCATGCCTCGCTTCCTGTCCGGCCTCACTGAGGCGATACTGTGAGCATACTGGGGTAGTCTGGCTTCGCTGAGGTTGTACTCTGAGCATACTGGTGTAGTCTGGCCTCGCTGGGGCTATACTGTAAGCATACTGGTGTAGTCTGGCCTCGCTGAGGCTATACTGTGAGCGAACTGGTGTAGTCGGGCCTTAATGAGGCTATAGTGTGAGTATACTGGCATAGTCTGGCCTCAATGAGGCGATACTGTGAGCATACCAAATGCGGTAGCTCAGAGGTAAAGTGCCTGACTAGTAATTCAGACGTAGCTGGTTCGATCCCGGTCCCGGCCTACTCCTGTAAGATCATGAGCCTATGGCTTGCCCATGTGACTAATGCCATAACGGTACCTCGCTGTCTTTAGTTCACCGCCCAGGTCTATAGCCTATGGTTACAGGCAGTTGAGCTTTAAAAAAAAAAAAATACTGGTGTAGTCTGGACTCGCTGAGGTTATACTGTGAGCATAAAAATAAGAAAGCCTTTATAACCATTCAGCACATACACGCATAATAGACAACGTAGTACGGGAGTAGGCCTACATTAACTGTTACTAACTAAATATTCAAAACTTCTACTTTGAAAAAATTCACAACAGAATATAAACTTTGGTCCAGAAGCCATTTGAATAACCTATTTCTATATTCAGTCATATTTTGTTCTCGGAAATCGGCAGGTAACTTATTAAAAAACTGTATTTGTCTTACATTTAAAACGACGACACAACGCAAACAAACAACACAATCACATTTTGGTTTGTGTCCTGTCGTTTTAAATTTAGACTTGTCAGGATCTTCATGGATAAACGATTTTATGTAGCTTTAACCTCGCTCACTAATAATGCAGGCTAGGGCTGAATAAAACAGACGATTGGATTACTTTATTGACGGTAAGCCTGAATGTAATATAAGTTGGAATTATTCGCAATCCACTGTAATGATGACCGTTGTGATGGCATCGAAGAGTAATAGGCGTTGGCTGTATATTAAAAAGTGCTCTGTATTACATTTCATCAGTTTCCTGACTCAATATCTCCTATATTTAGACTGCCTCAAAATAGTTATGTAAAATGAGGTATTAAAGGCCGCAGAGGCTGGTTCCTGGAATCACGATTGACTCAGAGTTGAGGTTTTCTAAACAATAAAAAAGTTGTACAGCATGTTGTCTCACTGCTCAGGGTGTTTAACCAATTTAGGCACACGTTGCCCGAGGATGCACAACTGCAAACAGTGAAGGCTCTGATTAAGCCAATTATAAATTACGCACTGCCCATCTTTGGTTTCAGCGTGACGGTGGAAAATATATTCTTAACCACTTGCAGAACAATGTTTTAAGGTTTGTTTACAATCTGAGAAAATATTATCATATATCACGCCACCGAAAACAAGTTAAACTGCTGGTTGTACAGGAAAACTGCACTCTGGAGATTGTGACATTTGTAGATAGAGTGCTTAACACCTATAGACTCTCTTATCTCAAAGGTAAGATTGTTGCCCGAAAAGAGATGAAGTGAGAGGCCTAACAGACAAGACTATATGCTGCACTTGCCTCGCGTTGCCCACAAACACGGTAAAAAGGGTTTTACTTATTTTGGTCCTCACAGATATAATGAATTAAATTTATCTATAACATATTTAAAAAGAGAGTAAACATGTTGTGTAGTTTTAAGTTTAATGTATATGTATTCTGTAAATATTGACTTAAGTTGTTTTTGAAAACATTAATTTGCGCAGAAAAACGCTTCAAATAAAAATATGTTTCTATTCTATTCTAATCTATGGTGTCCCAGGGGCCGCAACCACGAGGACAACGTGTCTGTGAGCCTGGTGCTGCACGCGATGCACAGCGACATCTACCTGTTCTCCGTCAGCCAGGTGGGTCAGCTGCGCGCGTGGTCGTGCCACAAGGCGCAGTGCCTCTCCGTCACGGACATCTCGGACCGACACCAGCCCAGGGTGCTCGGAGGTAGGCATACTCCACTCGACAAGATTGTTGTTGAAGAAAAGCTCTTGTTTAAAATTTATTTTTGGAAAAACATAATTTTGATAATTTTATTTGAGCTTATGTCACAAATTACTATGAATATAAGAATTTAACCCATTAAAGTAGTAATTTTATTCTATTTGCTATAGCCTACAACGGGATCTGATTAGTGCTGTACTTTAGTAGAAAGATCTGTAAGTAATGACTGCAGGCAACTCTGGTTCTCTCCGCTAGGGACTCACTACAAACCTATCTAACGCAGCTAGGCCACTGGTCGTGATTGCCGTGTGGGCTAAATCGTGGAAACACCTTGGCTAGGTGTTCTTACGAAGTTCATGGGTTTGATTCCCACTCTCAACCAAAACTGACCAGTGGTGCAACTCTCATTGAGTTATCCGATCTGTGGCAAGGTTGGTGAGAGGGCCCAAGTAAAATAAACAGTGGCAGGCTTGTTTGGAAGATGACATGTTAGTTAATTCTTTGTGAGTTGCACATGGTCAATTCTGATTTTGCTACTTTTTACTTGTGTTTACTGTGTTTGTGCCAATGTGACTCTTTAAACTGAAAGAAACCAAATATTTTAATTACACTAAACCATTAATCTATTTATAAATGCAAATTTTCTATTCCAATTCATAGATTTAAAAAATGGCAAATAAGGAACTAAACCAGCTTGTATGTCTACGCCAATGGGTTAAGTAGAGGGAAAAAGGTCGGGTTGAAGGTAACTCACCTTATAAATGAACTGGTAAGTGAAATAACAGGTATTATACGAAAGAAAAGGTAATATTTTGGCTACATTTTTTGTATTCTTTATCAAACTTGAAGAGAATCGTATTCTCTCTCTGTAAGGTGAGTAAGCTGACACCTGCTTTTTTACCTCTACTGAAATGTTCAAGCCTTGTTCTCTTAAAAAAAATATATATATCCCCATCGCAGCAAAACTGCGTACTTAGCAAATTTCCAATGCATAATATATGTCTTAATACCACATAAAGCCGCATACCAAGTTTAAAAAAAATATATTCACAAAAAACTAAATATTCAATTTTAATTATTCTCCATAAGAATAACATGGGGTTGAGTACGTAGGTTTGCTGAAACAAGGAATGAAACAATTGGTGTTTATGCAGATATAAATATAATTCAGCTAGGTGAAGCCACATACCAAGTTTCATCAATATATTCATTCATAAATTTATACAATTTTAATTATTCTCCATAAGAATAACATGGGGGCTGAGTAAGCAGGTTTGCTGCTAAAAGGAACACAAAATATGGGTTTTCATGCAAATATCAATATAACTCAACTAGGTGAAGTCACATACCAAGTTGTATTAATTTATGTGCATAATTAAGGGAGAAATTGCATTTTACTTTTTTCCATAATTATAACATGGGGGCTGAGTATGCAGGTTTGCTGCTACGGGAATAATCGGTAAAAAAATTTTTGTTGTGCATTTAACAATAGACCACAACCAGATGAAGCTGTATAAGTTTCGTTAGTATACGTCCATAAATAACCGAGATATAACATTTTTCTTATTATCCATAGGAATAACATTGGACAATGTACTGTGTTTAGCACTTATAATACCTCTGTAACCAATTGACGTAGAGAAATAATCAAATGAACACCAAATTTTGTGTTTTTAAAAGCTGGATCCAATGGTGAAAAATAAAATTTGACTTTTTAAAATATTACATGTAAAACACTTCAAAAAACCCATTTTTGGGGTACAAAACTCCCCCAAAATACCACTTTAGATGAGTCAATCCGTCTGGTTTTCGAACTTTAAGTCATAAATGCTGCTTTACATGTTTGTACCAAATTTCATCAAAATCGGACGTTTTTTACGAGAGTTATCACACCCACGGACACATATTTTATGTATATACAGTTTCAAACAAATGGTATTTTTGGGGTCTGGGGACCTCAAAACGAAAAGTTATCATGGTCTCGGGCCTAGGTCTTACCAAGCTGACAATGGTAATAGCTTATTCCCTGTAGGGGATATTCGCTAATATTTCCTATAGGGGAATTTGCTAAAAAAGCGACATATAGGTAACAACCTGCATTTAGCAACACTAACATTGTGTTTGAGATAAAGCTTGTAAAAGTCCAAAAACTTTTAAATATGGCCTACACTTTCTGGATGTCAGGTAAAAATTTGAGACATTTTATACAAGTCAGTGAACAATTTTGATTTCCTAATTGTAAACACAAAACACTACTGTGAAAAAATCAAAACTTATTAGAATTTAGTTAAATCAGTTTTTATGTTGCAAAGAAGAGGAAGTGAAACCATCACTGGTAAGACAAGAAATGTATTGGACAACAAAAAACTGTAAACATTAAGATAACAGAATAAACAGGGAAATGTGGACGGATATAGGGAAGATAGAGGCTGTTACAAAATTTCATTTTAGATTATTACCTGTTGTGAAAAGTGCACATTTTGACCCGCGAGTCAGGGGAAATTTGCTTTATTGCTTGGAGAAAGTCAGGTAAAATTAACTTTGTTGGTCAGGGACAGTCAGGTAAAATTAACTTTTTTGGTCAGGGACAGTCAGGTAAAATTAACTTTGTTGGTCAGGGACAGTCAGGTAAAATTAACTTTTTTGGTCAGGGAAAGTCAGTCAAAATTAACTTTTTTGGACAGAGAAAGTCAGGTAAATGATTAACCAAATAAAAGTGTGAACTATGTTAAACCTTTGCTCAGTCTTAGCTAGCTCGACATTCCAACTTGACCGCGGTGTTGCAGGCCAGCAGCACATGATCCGCAAGACCGTCAACAGCCGTGGCGACCTGGTCCTCGGCGTCTACTTCTGCTATGCAGAGCACAGCCACGTGGTGGTGGTGGAGCCCCGCCTCAGCTCGGGGATATTCACCTACACCACCCACAACTCCATCTTCACTCTAGAGGTGGGTACGAGTAACGCTGTTGAATGCAGTTGCGGATTTGTAACCCTCGTAGGGTGTTCCGTGCATCTGCGTTTTTCAGGAAGAGCGTCTTCCCAAACCTGTGATTCAAGTGCGGAGTGAATGTGCACGTGCCAATGATTCAATAGACTAGAATCTTTTGAAGGTTATGTTGCCTTGCCTGTGTTAAGCCATTTTAAGTTGCTTGGACGTAGTGATACAGATTCAATTCAACTCTCGATTCAGAGAATACACAACACTCAATTCGACCAACACTGAGTACAGAGAAAACAAGTCACTCTCAACTGACACATACATGTCTAAATCGCTGCGGAATGCAGGATTATCTGCTCCAGGAGCAATCGCCTGTTTCACAGCCCGCTGTGACCTACAGTTACCTACTTGTATTAAGTCAGTGCCGAATTTGGAAGCGTTTAATCGCAGCGTTTTTCGGCAGCTAGGAAAACGTCTTGTGAAAATCATGAGTATATATGCAATTCTTAGAAGATATAAAAAGGAATAATTTATATAACTATATAAATGTTTAGATGATTTGTACATATAGCCAAATAACATTAAACAGAATTTAATACAGCCTTTTGTTTAGAGAGAAGGATTCTAAACAAAAACAAAACTTACAATGTAAAAATGTATTGGGTGTTGCCTCTACAATCAGCCAGTGAAAAAATTTCAAAAGGCAGTTCCAAATTTCTTTTATCTCTTTTCTTTATCTCAACGCCAGCGGCTTTTTGTTCAGAGAACGTTTTTAAACACGTAAGAGAAAGTGGTTCAAACTCCTCAAACTTTAGTAGACACCATGAGATATGAACCCATGACCCCTTTATCCTAAGTCCAAGACGCTAAGCAGATCATACCCAGTAAATGAACTGAAATGCATACTATCACTCATCCAAATCTTTCTGATACAAGAAAAATTCAAGTAGTTGAATTTTATTTGTTATCCAAGTTAAATGTTATAACCATGCCTAGGTGATCGTTACTTGAAAAATTCATTGCTAAGTGTTGCTTTTTTCAACAGACTAAGTTATGCTATCTTAGGTTATGTCAGATGAAAGTAGAAACAGGATCCTAACCCCTAACCTTAAACATGGAATGTAAAAAAGATCAGGGAAAAAGTTATATATATGCCGAAAGTCAGGTAAAAAGCTTGATATTTTATGTAAGTCAGGGAAAGTTTTTAACTTAGGCTAATCGTAAACACAAAGCACTTCTGTGGAAAATCAAAACTTATCAGATTCTTGCTAACTCAGTTTTTATGTTGGAACGAGGAGGAAGTGAACCATAACTTGTAAGGCAAAACATGTATTGGATAGCAGCAAACTGTAAACATTAGAATACAAAATGAACAGGAGAGCATTGGGCTCGGTGGGGAAGATGGAGGCTTGTACAAACACAATTTTATAAAATATTACCTACTATGAATAAAATGTGCATTCTGAGTCGAGAGTCAGGGAAAATTAACTTTTTTGTTTGGTGAAGTCTGGGAAAATTAACTTTTTTGTCAGGAAATTTCAGGGAAATCATCAATCAAATTAAAGTGTGAACCGTGTTAAACAAAATGTCCCACTTGAATGAAAAGATGCTGAACATTAGTCTGCATAACGTTTGTTCAAAGTGTTGAATATTTGCCCACAATACACCCTTGGCTTGCGCAGAACCACGACCTGGTAGAGATGGTGCTGTGCGACGGCGGCGCGGAGGTGTGGGTGGTGTGGGTGACTGGGACGGGCGACAGTGTCATCGCCCACAGCACGACATGCGGCTCCTGGTCCTGGGTCACGCTGGAGCCTCCGCCGCCCCTTGACCTGCCCGTCGACCCCGCCCTCGACCCCCGCCAGACCTACCTCGACGCCATCTTCAAACCGGGGCTGTTCAGCGTCAGCGACATCACCAAAGCGCTGCAGGTAACAATTAGTTTCCTATAGTGTTTATATCTACTGCTCTAGAAACAGGGGGAGTAGGAATATGGATTATAAATTCCATATCCCTGGAAAGCGAGGGATATAAGAACACCGATGAGTTTTTGACTGCCTTTAAAATATTGATTGTTTTATCTGAATTTTTCTATTTGTAGGGGTGTGCGAGTAGTGATTTTTTAAATCGAGTCGAGTCGAGTAGTGCCAATTATTTTCGAGTTTCGAGTATTTTCGAGCGAGTAGTTGCCATAAGTTGGTAGTTTAAAATAGTGTAATGGGATTTGGATACCATCCTAGATTTGATAATCTTAATATTGTTTCTAAATAATACATGAGTAGCAATACAAAGTTTTGGCCAGTACAATCTAACTGACAAAGGTATTGACAAACAAAACACGGTGTGACATTCATTTCCAGCCGATGAAACAGGGCCCGGTTGTCATTTGGCCAATTTCACCTGGTTCAGACATCGCTTACAATCAATATTAAATAACGAAATCGTGAGTTACGGCTGAAATGACGTGCTCCGATCGTCATTTTCGGCTTATTTAAGCGATGCGATCGCCTTTTGCGGCCGTTACTATGCGTTTTGGCCGGTCGCAATCGTTCGCGGTCGTCATTTTCGGCCGATTTTACATGATGCGATCGCCTTTTGCGGCCGTTCCTACGCGTTTTGGCCGGTCGCATAGCTCCGAGGTGAACAATAAAACAACGCCTAATAACAACTTAAAGATACTTTTGAATGGAAAATTAGAATCAAACCCTAGTTGTGTTGGTAATACTTTTAATGATTATTTTATCAATGTGGTTGATGACCTTATTCTTCCAAACATTAACAATAATACAATAGCTCAATCTAATTTTGAAAAACTACCTCAACCGAAAAGTAGCTTTAAATTCAAAGAAGTTGATGATAGGGAAATTGAAAGGATAATTAAGTCTTTTGAAAACAAATTTTCAGCAGGAGTGGATGACATTCCAATCACCATTGTTAAATATGCTTTTCCATTTATTTCAAGACCGTTAACCCATATTATAAATTCTTCTTTAATTTGCGGTTTTTTCCCTTGTAGATTAAAACTTGCTAAAATAATACCTGTTTATAAAAATGGGGATGCATATGATCCCTCTAGTTATAGACCAATATCATTACTGCCTGTATTTTCAAAAATTTTAGAAAAAGTTGTTTATAACCAGCTTCTGAATTTCCTGGAGTCAAATCAATTGTTGGATCAAACAACATGGTTTTCGACCAGGAAAATCTACAATAACTGCGAGTATAGATTTTATTGAATCAATTATTAACTCAATCGACAGAAATGAAAAAGTAATTGGAATTTTCCTTGACTTTTCAAAGCATTTGATACTGTGTCACATGAGAAATTGCTTGACGTTCTTCATGGTTTAAACATAAATAATAAAGAGCTTAAATGGTTCAGTTCGTATTTAAAAGACCGACAACAATGTGTCCAAATTCAACATAATCTTAGCTATCCAAATTGTAAATACACATACACTCAAAATGTTTGCTCCAATTACAAAACAGTTAGAAATGGTGTCCCCCAGGGATCTATTTTGGGCCCCCTGTTATTTCTTTGCTACATGAGGGGGTTCCCAAAGGCTATCCATGGAGGAGGCTCGATGTATCTCTATGCTGATGACACTAATATCACAGTTACAGGTAATTCGCAAGAAGAAGTTGAACTAAAATCTTTTTTAAATCTTCTGTCAGTTAAGGACTTCTCAAATAGTAAAAATATCCTAATAAATTCTAATAAATCAAACTTTTTATCATTTTCCACAAAACAAACAAGATTAAAATTACAACCAAACGTTTACATTGATGGTTCACACTTGAACCAAGTAGAGCACACCAAATTTCTTGGATTGATATTGGACCAACACTTGAACTGGGATAAGCATATTCAACATGTAGTAGGTAAAATGGCAACTGGTCTGTACGCCTTGTGACAAATGTCAAGGGTGTGCAATATTCAGACCTTAAAAACCATTTATTTTGCTTTGATAAATTCACACATGTCTTATGGTATAGCTATATATGGCGGAACCACTAAAAAAAATTTAGACAAGATTCTTCGTCAACAGAAAAAAGCACTCCGAATTATTTTTAACATTAAAAATCGACAATCAGTAAAGCCATATTTTTCTAAATTAGGTGTTATGACTGTCTATGACCTGTACATATTTGAAACAATATTACATGTAAAAAAATTAAACCTTCAAACCAATGATACAAATTTTCACAATTATAATTTAAGAAATAACAGGCAGGTAGAAAAACATAAATTAAAGTTTTTTGAGAGGAAAACTAGTTTTATTGGCACTAAGTTTTTATTTAGTTTGCCTAAAAATATAAAAAATGAAAATAACTTTAATGTTTTAAAAAAAAACTCTGAAGGAATATCTGCTCACTGTATTCCTTTATTCTCTTGAGGAATTTTGGGATCTAAGAAATGCAAAATAAATTATGTTTATAAACTTTGACTAAAAGTTATTTAACATTAATTGTTACATCCTTATGAAAGTAACATTATTTAGTGATAAGGCCCTTATATATATATATATATTCTTGACACTATTCAATGTATTGTAAATACTGTTCGATGAATAAAGATGATTTGAATTTGAATTTGTCATTTTCGGCCGTTACTTCGCGTTTTGGCCGATCGCGATCGTCCGAAAATCGGCGGGAAATACTCGCTCGAACTTTCGAGTAGTTTTCAAAGTTTCGAGTCAAGTTCGAGTATTAAAATACTCGGCCGAAAACTCAAAGTTTCGAGTACTCGCACACCCCTACTATTTAGACTATATTCCATGAAAATGTGGTAACATGTGTTTGTGTTTTGTTAATGAAAGATTACAATTCGCTATTTTATTTCTCTGATGTGAAATTCTTTGTTACTTGTTACTTTACACGTTTGTCATCCTATATATTAAAAGAAACTTTTATTCTGAAAGCTACTGAGACAACCACTTGATGGGTGTTAATGCATATTTTTTAAAGCAAGGTAATTCTTTGTGGCAGAAAATGTCGAAACCTAAATTTAGATTTAGGGTTTTAATTTTTCATAAATTTGATTTTTAATTTTCAAAAAGTCTAGTAGATGAGATTTTAAGTTTGATCAAATCATAGAGTGTGAAGAACCATTACTCCAAAAAATTAGATCCTTGTAATACAAGTAATAAAGTGAGGATGGTTTTTAATCGTGTGAAAATAATCCTATATTTTAGTTTACGAGGAGAAAGAGGCGATAAGTAGCTAATTTAAATTTATTACTGAAGTTCGGATTGATAGCAGATCCGAATAAGATGAATATAAAAATAAAATAATGTATTCAGAGAAGTCAGTACTGCAAAGTTTTTTTTTTACATTTAGCTTATTTAAATATATTTTAGACTTTTATAATCTAATATCTCCTGTGGTCTACTAATCTGGGGAAACTCAAGCCACAGAAGTTACTCATGATTCTACATCTTCAGAAAAAATTGTAATAACTCACCACCACATTTTTGTCTTACAGCGCCACTTAACTTTGCCTTTACAAACCTGTCATGAGATTGCTCATTGTTTGGTAACTTATGTCGGCCGCAGATCAACCGGCGCGGGCTGGGGGAGGTGGATGGCTCGGAGCTGAGTCTGCGGCAGCAGGTGTGTCTGATGGTGGGGCAGGAGATCATCGCGGAGGTGTCCCAGTACGACCTGACCGATGAGGAGTATCTGGAGGTCGCGCACAGGTGAGAAATCAGCCCTAGCTAGCTAGGCTCAACTGTCGTAGTAGATTTAATGGTGGGGGAAGGTGGTAATTGGTACAATGTGTTTTACTAGTATCAGGAAATAACTTCAATTAATAACTTGTAATATTGGTAATATATTAATGGTTTTTTCACATTGGTATTGCGTTCTGAATCGAACTGGCAACATGGCTTTCAATCTACTTGTGGACATGTTGCAAAAAAGGCCAACTTTTGAGCACTACATTTTCTGTTATCTATCTTTCAATCTTAAATTATTACAAACCATTTTATTTGTCTTTAAATTGTCTACATAATGAGTTCCTTATCATTTCTGCCTACTATCTTACAGTTTTTTTTAGATATTTATCATTCAAAATTTTAACCTGGTCCATTTGGAAATGGAAAAATTGTAGGAAAATTAAATTTAAATTAAATTATTACCTCACATAGATAAACATGTGTTCCAAGTTTCGTTATTTTATTTTAAACCATGTCCGAGATGTTTAGGTTTTTGTAAAAAAAAAATACAGATAGACAGACAGAAAACTGTTTGAGATAAGACACATTGTATTACATTTTTTGCTTGGTTTGACGTTTTGAATAACCCAATAAATTTTGTCATAGTGGAAGCTAGACATCCTGTACAATGTATTAAGTGGTCCCGGTTGATAGTCGTATTTGAATTATAAACCGACCTGACCTAACCCAGGTGTTGGTCGCGGCTATACTCGTGCTGTGTGCAGTACCACCAGACCGGCACCCCCGCCCTCAGCCTGCTGTCACTGCCCAACTGCATGGTGGTGCTCAAGAAGCACGGGATCTCCCTGCTGCGGCCGCTGGACTACCTTGAGTCCGTCGTGTTCGACAGCAATGTATCGGATGGTAAGTGACACGAGATTGTAGTTTTATTATTTGATCCGTGGTTCGCTTCTCCGTAGCAACTAATATTTTTTTATTCCAAAAGCGAAAAGAGATTTCAGGTTTAGGGCCTAGATAACTCTGCAAAAAACACTTCTAAAGGCTGAACATTCTACCACCTCCTTATATATACTAAGTGTTTATTTTATTCATAAGATAATAAGATGCTAAACTAGAAACCATCATCATAATAATTTTACTGTAAATTCTTCTGTACCACAGTACCCAATCCACAGAACACCCTTTTTTAAGCTTTTCCCTTATATATCTGCTCTAAATTCTACAATAAGTTCCCCCTCTTCTTAACATATTTACCCAATTTGAGAAAGTCAAAAGTGGCCCTCAATTTCTGCATTAAACACTTTTTCTGTAATGTCAAGGAATTTCTATCCCTTCATGAGCCATGGGGCACATTTTGCATATTTATGATGTTTAGCTACATGTTTGTGTACAGTAGCTTAAATAATTAATAACAATTACCTTCTGTATATTGAAGTTGTGTGCTTAGTTACATAGTAACCTGATTTAGTCCCCACTCCACCTGCTTCCGCCCCTCACTGCGACCCGACTCGTGGCGGAAGCGACCCTTCTTCAACAGCCAGGCCTGTAGTGTTTCACAGTTTTGTGCCTACACCAGTCGTGTCTCGTGTCTGCAGACGACGCAGAGTCCCAGCTGATCCAGGTGCTGCTCTCCATCAACCCCGGGGAGGAGGCGTTCACGGCGCTGGACCAAGCCTTGCACCTGTACCAACCTCTGGAGGCGGCCATCGAGGAGATAGTGGACGGCATGGAGATCAGCAACCACGAGGTAGTGTGACACAGCTGGGGGGGGAGGGGGGTAGAAAAGCTATTAAGCTTGGTTCACACATTCTGGAAAGTTAGGGAATCTGAAAACGGTCAGGGAAAATGTTGGAAAAATGCTGGAAGCCAGAGAAATAACTGATATTTTATACAAGTCGGGGAAAATGTTTAATTTAATTTTAAATTCAAAGCAATACTGTGAAAAATTCAAATTTAATTTTTTGTTATTGGTTTTTGTGGTGCAACGAAGAAGAAGTGAAAAAGATAAGGAAAAATATGTATCATAAAACAACAAACTGTTGAAAACATTAAAATGATCAAATATACATGAGAGCATTGGATAGCTAAGTGGAATGTGGAGGCGGATAAAAAAGTCTGTTAAATATTACACATTGTAAATAAAGTGGGCTTTACAAGTCGAGAGTCAGGGAAAATGATTGTTTTGGTTAGAGAAAGTCAGGGATATCATTAACCAAATAAAAGTTGAATCATGTTATTAAACCTACATCGGATCTACTTTTAATTTCCAAGCATGTGTATCTTAATTTGGGAATTGCGTATGATTTAAATCTATTTCCTTTAGTTTTAAATTTTGCATCAGTTAGTTTAAATCAGTCAGTTTAACTTCTTTCAATTTACCGTTCATAGTAAGGCTCCAATCAGCTGATAAGCTTTATGACTGGACTTGTCAGGAAAACTAATTTTAGCTACAGTAAAACCCCACTAATCTGTCACCAATGGGACCGAGAGCAAGGTCGGAACAATAAAAATCGGATTACCAGAGGGAAACATTTATTTGTATGGAAGCTAGAAAAAACTGTAGTTTAACGTGTTCAATATTATAATCATGTATCTTCTGAATATATATATAGTGAATATATATATACACATACATATATCTTGAATTAAGATAATTGCATTTGTTTCCTTGCTAGGCAACCACTGGAAATCCCACGCGCCACACTGAAGGTTTTAAACTGAAAATATTGAAATGTATGCACAGGTTTACAGATTTACTGTTACTGTAAATGATAAATACTGTATCTACTATCACCGGTCTACTTATTCCAACATCAATGTTGAGTCAACGCCAGGAGAAGACCTGAAAGGAGCAACTCACTGGATATGTAAACAATAACAAACCTGATAACGGCACGGTCAAACTAAGCGAGGAACGAGGACCATCCGTGGCCAGATTAGTGGGGTTCTACTTTACTACTCTACCCAGGTATTTGAAAAAGATTTCAAACGGAAGAAACCAAAGAAATTCTAGATTTACAACATAGCGGTCCTCTTCAATATATTTTATCTCTCTTTTGAGGGTTGCTACATTACATCAGTTTTTACAAAGTAGAAACAAGCACTTTAGTTAAATCTCGTTGATGATAAATTGTTTCTCCTCCTGTCCTCATCCTTCTCCTTCTTCCAATGTCCACCTTTTCCTTTTGAGTTTTCCCCCCAATTCTCCCCACCAAACACCTGTGTGTCAGTGTTGTGAGGCATGTCGTTATAACATTTCCATATTTCACGAGCAGATCCAAAGCCATTCCAAGAGGCAGCTCGTTGCGGCCATTGCCTCTATTCTCAACATTCTCAATGACCCTGAGAGTGGAACCAGAGAAGGTAGGCTGAATTTATGTATAATTTTAATGACAAATGTAAATTTCAGTTTTTTTATATTCAGGCTTCACGATTTGTTTTCTATTTTTTTGTTTTTCTACACCAAACTGAAGTAATCGCTACAAGTATAATTAAAATTTAAAATTGTGATCTTTGTTTGAAATTCGTTGTTTTCGATGGTAGTTTGTTGTTATTGAGGACAGTTGCCTTCACTGAAAGAGAAAAACAAGTTTTGCATCGTTTCAAGATCTGGAATCTGATCCTGTCTTGAGGTGAGAAAAATACCTAGAACATATCAAAATTACACAACAGATTAGTGGCACAGTCCAGGCAAAGCTGGACAAACACACAACTGTAAAAGCAGTCAAAATGAAAAAAAGGAAATCAAGCCAAACACAATAGCCAGGCACTGAACGCGGCACACATAGCACGGCACGGGACCACAGCACGATCACTTGAGCGAGACTAGGGGGAAGGCTTGGTCATTTTGACTGCTTTAACAGTTCTTTGTTTTTGCCAGCTTTGCCTGCATTGTGTCACTAATCTTTTATGTAACTTTGTTACGTTCTGCGTACAGTGGAACTTGAAGAATTTAAATCTCAATGGACCAGTACAAAATTTGAATTATCCTAAAATTTGAACTAACCAAGTTTTTTTTTGCAAATTGTTTATATAGTACTAGGGACCAAGCAAAATATTGAATTAAAGAAGATTTTGAATTATAGAAGTTTGAATTATCCAAGTTCCACTGTATATTTCTCACCTGAAGATCAGATTCCACATCCCGAAACGTGAAACTTGTTATTCTCTTTCAGCTATAGCAAATGTCCTCAATAACTTCTTAAATAACAAAAACTGTGCCTCTTTATTGGCTGCCAATAGGCTGTACGGTTGTTGCAGAGATGTTGCTGCCCTGCCTCCGCAGCCAGCTCAGTCTCAGCACCATCGTCTCTACTCTCCAGCAGCTCGTCTCTGTCAGGTCTGTATTGTAATATTTATTGTTTTGTTTTAAAAAGAACCTCAAGTGACTATTGGCCGAACCGGCGAGGTTCCGTGTTTGGAATAACGGAAATAGGTAAACATGTGCCATATGATACTACATGAATCAGCGCCATATGATACTACATGTAATTTGCAATCGAATGATGTATCGGGAGTAGCCTTTCGTTGTTTTTTGCGATATTTGTAACCAATTACAAAATGTTACGTTTTTCCATTGTCGGTGCCATTTATAGTGTCAGGGTCGTGTTTTATGCCATTTTTTTTAATGAAAATAATAGGGGTGGGCGGGAGTGTTTATTTTAATCGAGTCGAGTATTGAACCAAACTACTTGAGTATTGAGTCGAATGGAGTCGAGTAGTTCTTTCAAAAGTAAAAAAAAGTCATTTTCATTTTTTTATTGAAAACAATTTTTTTACATATTAAACTTTAATTATAAACATAACATTTTATTGAATTATTAATGTTATTATTTATTTTATTTTAACTTTAATTTTACCATGAATGAATACTTATTTAAATAAAAAAAATATACATATATATTGTTTTCAACAACCATAACAAACTAAAGACAAGTATTACAAATATATATCCATACAACAATTTTGGGTTAGTTTATCAAAACCAGAACATTTTAACAAGAAAGTGATTTTTTGACCCCGACCCAAACATCCCCTGTGCCCCTCTCTTACTTATCTTAACTCACAGGTATCCATAAATAACCCACCTGTTTTAGCTCCTTTCATGTGAGCTAAAAATAAATGTTGGACTTATTGTTCTTTCTTTCATTCTTTCAGTCACTTATTTTGTTAAATATTGGTTAGCGGCGTAAACGTGGGTAAACGGCGGGAGTAGCTTTGCATTTTCAACTATTTGGGGTAAACGGCGGGATTAATCAACTGCTCGACTCGAATTTTCAAGTAGTCTCTAGTACTCGCTCGGCCTTTGAGTATTAGAAAATACTCTACAGGTACTCGAAATCTCGAGTACTCGCCCACCCCTAGAAAATAATTATTTTAACCCTAACAAAGGGCGGTGTCTCATTCGGTCCAAGTGTCATTGGGTCCAAAACTAAATTAACTGTTCATTGGGTCCAAAATAATAATTTTCTCGTGTTCGTTCGGTCCAAATCTAAATAATTATAGTTTCATTCAGTCCAAAAGAGAAGTTGTGTCGTTGGGTCCAAAAGTAAAGTAAAACTGAAAACATAGTTATCTAACTTAATTTTGGACCGAACGACATTGGACCGAATGAACAGACGAAGTATTTAATATTATTTAATATTACCTGTGCATTCGATCCAAAACATTTCAACTGTTTCATTGGGTCCAAAACTAATAAAGTACACTTGTGTCATTCGGTCCAAAGACTGGGATGTGTCCTTGGGTCCAAAAGTACAGTAACGGTAAATGGAAATAGACCTCCGCCCAGTCGCCTGCGCCAGTGTCAGGAGTGATACTACATGACTAACTGATGTGTATGCAGATTGTGTTTCAAAAATGAAGGCATTAATAAATTATTTTGTTAGATTAAAAAATAATGTTTAAACTAACACATCCAAAATTTAATTACAATATTTATGGTTTAGGCAATAAAAAGAATTATTTTTCCTTATTGAATATAAATAAGGTGATTATAAATTACTTAAGGATGATGATATATATATATATATATATATATATATATATATATATATATATATATATATATATGTGTGTATATGTATGTGGGTGTGTTTGTATGTGAATTAATTTCTCTTATTTTTAATTTGGTATACGTCCATTTTCACACATAACAGTAGTTGGAAAAAAAATATGATCAGGTAAATATCAGGGATTTGTCAGATTCCCTACAGAAGATACAAAATCAGCCCTTATAATATGTATACAAAATACCCTCCCTTTTCTAATGTTTAAAATTTAAGGATCCATCTATATTATTAAAAGGATTTCTTGATTTTTGTTCGGAGATTTTCTACCCCTAAAACTATTATTTTATACACGTATTTGGTATCAGTCGAAAGCTCTTGCATCTATATGTGCCTTTTGGGGTTTCCATAAACTCTTGACTTTATACCCCAAAAAAAGACTCTAAACTCGTTTTTTGGGGTTGACTCTAAACTCGTGGCTTTGACCCACGACCTCTCAAAGTTTCAATTTTAATGTTATGGAGTTATATTTTATTTAGTTATTCAGCTGATTGTAATGTAAATCGTATGTATTAATCCGCTAAGACGAATTTTGTTAAGTAACTCCTCCGTTATTTCTGAACCGATTTTAACGATTGAGGTACCAAAATATTCGTCCTGATTCGTAGGTGTGCATAACGGTTTTCATTATTCGATATGTTCAACCTTAAGGGCACGGGCCGCCCTCAAAGTTAGTTTTTCCTATATGAATAACATGGGCAATAATTTTATTTGAATTGCAGCTTTTAACACATTATGGACAGAATATTAGCAACACCAGATATTACAGGTTTATTTATCTATATAAATAAAATGTTTTTTCCTACATCGCTTTGAGCTGTGAAATGTTGTATGCAGCGGAGGTATTTCAATTTTTGTTACTTTATTTTTAACTATCTGTCTGTTTAAGAGGTAGATTTTTCCGCATATCACAAAAAATTAAAAAAACTATCTATATAAATAAAATTAGCGTTTTGTCTGTACATTGCTTGAAATTATGAAATTTGTGCATCTTTTCACGTTTTATCTCAATTTCTGTCTGTCTGTCTATCAGTAACGCTCCAGGATGGGTTTTTGTTGCTTTTCGTGGGAAAAGGGGTGCACTGACATTGATGAAACTTTGTTACTTTGTTATATACATGCGTGAGAAAGTTTTAGGCCACTTTAAACTGGCATACGCCTTCTAGAAAAAGAATGGCGGCCGCTCAAAAACGTGTTTTCGTGTGACTTTTGTGATGTTTTGTTCGCTTTTCACAGGGAAATGTGTGCACTGATTTCGATGAAACTTTGTTTCTATGTTCTATATGTGCGTTAGAAGGTTTTAGGGTAATTTAGGATATTTATATTTTTAGGATATTTAGAAATCACCTTAGGAATCTGCCCCACGGGGTTTTAAAGATCCTATGTTATTCTAATGGACAGCAAATTTATTTATATTGAACCAGATGATGACTTAAGAATAGTTGTTCTATAAACAGATGTTGTAGTTATTATTTAAAACGTAGAGTGAAGATTGGTAATAAATGACATAAGTATACAGAGAGGATATCTATATAAAAAAATTAAAGTTTTGTCTGTACATTGCTTGGAATTATGGCATTGTTGCATATTTTTGCGTTTTATACCCTAGGGGAGCCAAAACAAGTATTATCGCAATTTCTGTCCGTCTATTAGTCCTTCGGTAACTAACTCTCAAGAAAGTGTTTTTGTTCGCTATTCTCGGGAAAATGGGTTCACTGATTTTTATGAATCTTTGTTTCTTTATTTTATACATTTGTGAGAAGGTTTTAGGCTACTGTAAATTGCAATAGGCCTGTTGGAAAATTAATGGCTTCCGCTCAAAAACGTGTTTTCACGCGGTTTTGATCGTGTTTTTTCGTTTTTCCCAGGGAAACGGGTGAACTGATTTAGATGAAACTTTGTTTCTATGTTCTATACGTACGTTAGAAGATTATAAGCTATTTCAACATTTTGAATTCACCTCAGGGCTAAACCCCACGGGATTTTCAAGTTATGGTTATGGACAAAGCATTTATTTATACTGAACCAGTTGATGACTTAAGAATATTTATTCCATAATATAGCTGCTGAGCACGCAGGTTTGCTGCCACGGGGACCACAAATAATGGGGTTTGTATGCAAATATCAGTAAACCCCAACCATATGAAGCCATATACCAAGTTTCATTAATATATGTTCATCAATAATCGAAATATAAAATGTTACTTATCCTCCATAAGATTAACACTGGACAACGTACTGTGTTTAGCACTTTCAATATCTCGATAACCAATTGACGTAGAGCGATGATCAAGATACCGAACTGTGTTTTTAAGCTGAATTCAGTGGCTCAAACTAAATTTTGGCTTAAAAATAATTATATGTAAAAAGTTCAAAAAACTCATTTTTAGGGTACAAACCCCCCCCCCCCCTTAAAATAGTTTGACCTATCTGGTTAAAACTCATGAAAATAGATATTGCCTTACGCGTTTATACCAAATTTCATCAAGAGCAGACTTTTTTACGAAAGTTATCGTGCCTTCAGACCCAGAACTCCAGAACTCTCATTGGACTGATGATGACTGGTGTGACTGGTCGAAATCGATAGCCTAGTACCATCTTTTATATATGTTTACCGTCTGTATGTGAATCAGTATAAGTGTAAATATATCTTAAGTGTTGTAAGACGTCTTTTATTACATCCCGTAATAGGTTCTTTCCTATAGGGGAAATTCGCTAATAGGGATGTATTGTTTGGGCCCTTCAACCAAAAATTAACTAAAGAAGATAAAGTTGAGAAGTGGAAGGAAATTAATCTGTATGCTCAATCTATCTGAGCATTTCATCACCAAAGAATGGAGTTGCATACGGGATGTGTAGTGGCTTTACGCCTTCTATCAACTGCTCTGAACTATATTCTTTTTCACTTCCTCGTCACTTAAATCAAAAATTAAATCTTGAATCAGATTCAGAATCAGAACATCCTTTACAGTGGCGTAACTGATTTTTTGCCTCCCCCCCTTCAAAATTGTTTTCAGGCCCCCCCATTTATTATTATTGTACAGTTTCACCCTATCCCTACCCATTATTTTAGATTCTGGGATAAGGTTGATTGACCCAGGACGTTTCCTAACCTCAAAATACATAACTTCAGTCAGTTCCAGCCTGCAGCATTCTATAGTTTAAGTGATTTAATAACGCCCAAAAGGTTCTCATTTAGGCTAGCTATAATGTTTTTAATAGTTTCATCACGTCAATGTAGCATAAAATACCTAAAACTTAAGCCGACAATTGTCGAGTCAAAACATGAAGCCAGACGTTCAGATCCCAGGTCAGCAATTCATTCTGTTCCTGTCCAAATGTGGAAATAGTATTGGGAGTGGCTTTATATACCGTTTGGAGTGAATATAAATCCACTATAGCGTTTTCGGTTGTACCTTGAGGTTTTGAAGAGGGTCTTATCATGCAAGGTTCGTAGACCTTTCAGACCAGGTGTGCTGATTCGATCTATTTAAGGTTTTCTACTTAACCGGAAGAGACCTCGTAAAAACAGCTGGAAGGTCACGTGATCACCAATCCAATCTGCAGTGTTGCTGGAAGGACGATATTTATCATACGAGTACCATATATTTTCCTCATCAGTTTAATTATAATTAACATTCTTTAACTGCTTACATTCTATGATAAGCTGTTATTTTATGAAACTAATATACAGGGTGATTGGTACTTGGTGTGACAAAATATTTTGGGTGATAATATGGAGTAAATGGAGTCTAAATACACAATTTTTTTGTTTATCTCAAAGTGGTCTCTTAGCTTAAATGTTATAAATTTGTTTTAGAAAAAACTGATGTTGCCATGAAAAAGCTTAAAATTCTCAATTTTTTTTATCTGATGACGACATGAATATTATTTTCTGAAAGCTGGTGAAATTTTGACTTAGTTAAAATGGTTTCGTACTTGATAGTCATTATTTTATAAAAATGGCAGCGTCTTAAACTTCAAAAATCATTTTTTGTAAAAAACTAACAGTATTGTTAATAATAATTTGGTTATTTCAATAAGTTATAAAATGTCAAATAGCCTAAAAAACCTCCCAATTTTATTAGCTTTAATTTAATACCAATAATTCTTTTATTTATTTGGATTATGTCGGAAGAAAACAAATTTTTACATAAAAAAACACGGGTTAACAGAAACCAGAAATAAAAAGTAAATATCCTATTTGCTTCTAGTGATCCTGTCCAAGTTATTATGGTTTTTTAATGGAATGAACACTATTAAAAAAAGCAAAAACAAAAATTGTATTTTACTTTCTGAACTGTCCACGTTCTGTTTTCAATCTTTAAAGACTGACAAGTACAAAACCATCTTAACTGAATCTAAATTTTACCAGCTTTCAGAAAATGCTGTCAAAACCGTCATCAGATGAAAGGAAAATTGAAAAAGTTAAGCTTTTTCATGGAAAGACCAGTTTTTTGTGAAAATAATTATAAAATTCATAGATAAGATACCATTTTAAGTTAAACAAAACTAATTGGATATTTAGACTCTATTTAGTCCATATTATCACCCAAAAAATTTTGTCACACCAAGTACCAATCACCCTGTATTGTTTTGATTTATTTGTATTAGATTAATTGATTAAGGGTTTAAATGTTCTTTCTGCATGTCCAGTGGCAATTTAAAAATATGTAGCTGTACCATTATTATGCCCTTAAGGTTGGCAACACTTTATGGTATGTTGTTGATTTATGAATCAGCTGGACGCCCTTGTAAGACATCTTTGCTGCGAACATTACTCTTATGTAAGTAAGCACACCTGGTCTGAAAGCTCTACGAACCTTGCTTATCATGAGCTCCTGAGTTATCATTTATCACTATCCTAATACTGATTCACCTTAAAAAACACGGTTCAAAAACTTTACTGACACTACTAACAACCATTTTAAAATTGTTATGCAAAATGCTGAAATATTTGTTAAAATAGCTCACTTTAAAGTTTACTTTTAAAGTAATTAGAATTGAGGAAAATTAAAATAATAAACCTTATTGCAGTTTTAAAGTGTGCCATTTATTAAACACTAATCCAAACGATCACAATGTGAGCGAGTGAATGTGTCTGAAAAATACTTGGATAATATGTCCACTATGTATACTTCTGTTATTTATTACCAATCTTCACTCAACGTTTTAAATGAGAACTACAACTGCTGATTATGGAATAAATATTCTTAAGTCATCAACTGGTTCAGTATAAATAAATGCTTTGTCCATAACCATAACTTGAAAATCCCGTGGGAGAAGCCCTGAGGTGAATTCAAAATGTTGAAATAGCTTCTAACGTACGTATAGAACATAGAAACAAAGTTTCATCGAAATCAGTGCACCCGTTTCCCAGTGAAAAGCGAACAAAACGTGACAAAAGTCGCACGAAATCACGTTTTTGAGTGGCCGCCATTCTTTTTCTAAAAGGCGTATGCCAGTTTAAAGTGGCCTAAAACCTTCTCACGCATGTATAGAACAAAGAAACAAAGTTTCATCAATGTCAGTGCACCCCTTTTCCCATGAAAAGCGAACAAAAACCCGTCCTGGAGCGTTACTGATAGACAGACAGAAATTGAGATAAAACTTGTTTTGGCTTCCGGTGTAAAACATGAAAAGATACACAAATTTCATATTTTCAAGCAATGTCCAACAAAACTCTAATTTTATTTATATAGATAGTTTTTTAATTTTTTGTGATATGCGGAAAAATCTACCTTTTAAACAGACAGATAGTTAAAAATAAAGTAACAAAAATTGAAATATCTCCGCTGCATACAACATTTCACAGCTCAAAGCGATGTAGGAAAAAACATATTTCATTTATATAGATAAATAAACCTGTAATATCTGGTGTTGCTAATATTCTGTCCATAATGTGTTAGAAGCTGCAATTCAAATAAAATTATTGCCCATGTTATTCATATGGGAAAAAACTATCTTTGAGGGCGGCCCGTGCCCTTAAGGTTGAACATATTGAATAATGAAACCGTTATGCACAGCTACGAATCAAGACGAATATTTTGGTACCTCAATCGTTAAAATCGGTTCAGAAATAACGGAGGAGTTATCTTAACAAAATTCGTCTTAGCAGATTAATATATATACGATTTACATTACAATCTGCTAAATAACTAAATAAAATATAACTCCGTAAATTAACATTGAAACTTTGAGAGGTCGTGGGTCAAAGCCCCGTAGTCAAGAGTTTATGGAAACCCCAAAAGGCACATCTAGATGCAAGAGCTTTTGACTGATACCAAATACATGTATAAAATAATAGTTTTAGGGGTAGAAAATCTCCGAACAAAAATCAAGAAATTCTTTTAATAAAATCGATTGATCCTTAAATCTCAACATTAGAAAAGGGAGGGTATTTTGTATACATATTATAAGGGCTGATTTTGTATCTTCTGGAGGGAATCTGACAAATCCCTGATATTTACCTGGTCATAATTTTTTTCCAACTACCTTTATGTGTGAAAATGGACGTATACTAAATTAAAAATAAGAGAAATTAATTTATATACAAACACACACAGACATAATTAATTAATAATCATAAATAATTAAGTAATTTATAATCATATTATTTATATTTAATAAGGAAAAATAATTCTTTTTATTGCCTAAACCATCAATTTTGTAATTAAATTTTGGATGTGATAATTTAAACATTATTTTTTAATCTTACAAAATAATGTATTAATGCCTTCATTTTTGAAACACAATCTGCATACACATCAATCAGTCATGTAGTATCACTCCTGACACTGGCGCAGGCGACTGGGCGGAGGTCTATTTCCATTTACCGTTACTGTACTTTTGGACCCAACGACACACCCCAGTCTTTGGACCGAATGACACAAGTGTATTTTATTAGTTTTGGACCCAATGAAACAGTTGAAATGTTTTGGATCGAATGCACAGGTAATTTTAAATAATATTAAATACTTCGTCTGTTCATTCGGTCCAATGTCATTTGGTCCAAAATTAAATTAGATAACTATGTTTTCAGTTTTACTTTACTTTTGGACCCAACGACACAACTTCTCTTTTGGATCGAATGAAACTATAATTATTTAGATTTGGACCGAACGAACATGAGAAATTTATTGTTTTGGACCCAATGAACAGGTAATACAGTTTTGGACCCAGTGACACTTGGACCCAATGATACACATCCTAACAAAGCATATATTTCTACAATCTGAATCATTCAGCCATTTTAGCTATTTTGACATTGTTAAAGTTAATTATGTAACCACTATGGCACGTAAAGATAAATTTATTTTTAAAACTTGAGTTTTCAGTATGTTTCTGTTGTGTAAGCTTATGTAGCGCCTTTTCTTGCTGATCAAAATTACTACTTGGCAGAACCATTGTTTATATTTTTTATAGATTAAAAAAAACTCTTGCAAGACAGTGAAAAATACTTCAGTCGTATGGAGAAATATAGTGAGCAGTGTGAGAGTTAAAACTCTAAAAATATATAAACAAGGTGAAGTGAGTACTGTAAAGTTTTTGAAAATAGGTTTGCAGGATCAGGGGGTAAAAAGGTAATTATTCTTACACTGTTGTCAAAGTTTTTGATGCTGTACCCCAACACAGCCCCATGATAACAGTTGCTCCCTGTGTCGTGTCGCAGGCTGACCGTGGTGCGATGCCTGCTGCTGCTGCTGAAGCTCACCCAGTGGAAGAACTCTGAGCACCAGCTGTGGGACTCGGCCGTGAGGGTCTGCCGTAACCTGTGGACCCAGCAGTGGGCCTGTCAGGTACGACATCACAGTAAATGGGAATTGTAACAAATATTGGAAGGAAGGTTTTACTCGAGGTAGGTTAGTTTTTACCGCTTTATAACGTCAAAAACATTTTTTCTCATCACACTGTAGCGAAAGTAGCTATTTTCAGTGTCAGCTGTGAATACCGAAAGTGGTACTTTCCCACTCTAGATTTGGGAAAACAGCTGGAGATTTTTCCTGCATTATTAGCGAATTTCCCCTATAGGGAAGAAGCTATTACCGTAGGTCTCATGGTAAGACTTAAGCCCGAGACCATGATAACTTTTCATTTTGAGGTCCCCAGATGCCAAAAACACCATTCGTTCAAATTTGTATATATGTATATATATATATATATTTATATATATATATGTGTCCGTAAGCACGATAACTCTCGTAAAAAAGGTCCGATCTTAATGAAATTTGGTACAAATGTGTAAAGTACCATTCATTTGAACGAGTTCGAAAACCAGATGAATCGCACCATCCGAAGGGGGGTTTTGTACCCCAAAAATGTGTTTTTTGGGGTTTTCACATGTAATTTTAATTTAAATCAAATTTTAATTCATACCATTAAATTCAGCTTACAAACAATTTGGTATTTTGATCATTGCTCTACGTCAATTGGTTACCGAGATATTGAAAGTGCTAAACACAGTACGTTGTCTAATGTTATTCTTATGGAGAAAAAGAAAAATTGTATATCTCGCTTATTTATGAACGTAAACTGGCAAAATTTGGTATATGGCTTTATTTGGTTGTGGTCTATTGATATTTGCACAAAAATCCATTTTTTGCCCGATAGTTCCCGTAGCAGCAAACCTGCATACTCAGCCCCATGTTATTCTTATGGAGAATAATTAACGTGTTATCTCCTTTAATTATGAACATAAATTAATAGAACTTGGTATGTGGCTTTACCTAGTTGAGTTATAATGATATTTGTATAAAAGCCCATTTTTAGTGTTCCTTATTTCAGCAAACCTGCATACTCAGCCGTCATGTTATTCTTATGGAGAATAATTAAAATGTCATAAATCGTTTATTTATGAATGTATATTGATGAAACTTGGTATGTGGCTTTATGTGGTATTAAGATAAATTAATATGCATTGGAAATTCGCTGAGTATGCAGGTTTGCTGCTACGGGGGATTAGTTATGCATTCTGACTCCAGTAGCGCTAGTAGCCTGTTCCTTCTATCAATAGTAGAGATACATTTTAAATCAGCTGTTCTTATTAAACTATTCAACTGATAAAATTTTAAAAAAATTAAACATTATGTTGTGAAATATATTACTCAGCAAATCTGATACAATCTGAAAAAGATGTTCCATTGTTATTATTTTTAGTGTGATGAAAAGTATCATTCATAACTCATACATAAAGTGTTAATCTGGCAAAATTTTCACGCTCAGCTGTCGCCTCGCACAGAAATCCTGATCACGTACCGGAAAAGACTACTTTCGGTACAAGTGATGAAATATAATATTTAAATAATGCCGAAATTTGCATTCTCATTTTCCTGATTATAATTAGCATAACGGTCTATGTCCACAACAAACTGCTTATACTTAATCTGCTTCAGTTTTAGACTTGATTCACTTGACTCTTGAAAGAGTCTACAGTAGGGGTCTGCTGTACTAGAAATTTAGGTCGGTACGGTTCGGTACAGTAAATATTTTTGTACCTTGGTTCTCGGTACAAAATCTGTACGGTACACGATAATAAAATAGCCGCAATTTATCATAGCCTAAGTGAATTCGGAAACCAAACAGAACAAATACAGATAAAAGATTTTAAAATAAAAACATACTGGCAGACATAAAAATGTATTTAGGTAAGCTTTTGATTATAATTAAAAGCAGGTTTTATGAATTGTAAATTATAGCCTCTAACAACTTTTAAATCTTGTAACCAAGTAACACAACAGAATAAGAATTTGTATTGCAATCAGATGACACATACTCAGCAGACGTCAAAGTTGTAGCCTACTCATCGTAACAGAAGTCGACGGTGATGGCGGCTCATCAAGAATCCATCACAAGCACTCATTGTTTGTTTTAAATAGTTAAACTATAAAGGCTATCACAAAACTTGTTCAAAACATTTTATCAACAAAGACGACGCACGATCACTTTAAGTGGTTCAAAACATTTTATCAACAAAGACGACGCACGATCACTTTAAGTGGAAGTGGTGATTACGTCCAAACGTCATCGCCACACAAAGAGTATATCTGTGCCAGAGAGAAAGAAATATGCAGTTTCCAAAATTATGAAATACGACATAAAATTATGAACAAATGTTGGCTAATCTTTTTTATTTGTTACAACATTAGTTTGTGTAAAACATTTGTTTTTTTTCTGAATCAATGTTTTAGCAATCAAACTAATATTTAACCTAAACACTCTTCTAAACTGTTCACGGCATAATTAATATTTAATTCAAACATTTTCTTTCGGTTGGTTTAATTTCCATCCATAATACATTAAGAAGTTCATAATGCCTATTAAGAAAATGTTATGATAAGCCCAATTTGTGTTTTTCAAATGATGTACATGTTATTACGTTTGCATATCAAATTAAGTGTCAATCTAGACCTTCTGGACGTTATTACTCTCTGTGACACACGATCGTAGATCAGAATGAATTTGCCAAATGTTTGGCGATTTTAAGGAGTATCAAGTACTCATTTAAGGTTAGGGGGTCGTTATACAATCGGCAATGTACAACACCGAACGGTGTTATAATTTTGTTGATATGAAAAAAAAACAAAGATTTATATTTTTATCCCACAGTTTGATTTTGAAATGATTAAATGTCATACAAATTCGGTTGTAGATATTTGTCTACGTTTATACCGCCTCCATACATTGGCCAAGTCTAGGCGAGCAAAGATGAGCGTGACAATGTAAATGCGTAGTAGTTTGTTATTAACCTCTGTTATTCTCGATGTTTATGTACATTATAAAATTACTTGCCGAGTCATACGCAACTCGACGAAACATTCGGCGAGTGTGTGGAGGCGGCTTCATCAATGCTGTAAATCGTGAACCTATAAACTCGCGAATGCTGTTCGAAGTTGAAATTTGCTGTCATGAGCAAAGGATTGCCACATTGTGTAAATGGAGTGTCAACGGACGAAAAAGATGTTATGAATAAAATTGAAGGACAAATGTTGTTGATAAACGGTGAATACTGATTTTTTGTAGTTGTAGGCTGTACTGTACCGACTTAGTACCGACACCGTTAGTGGTACCGAACCGAATACGGTAATTCGTTTTGTACCGTACCGGTACCGATTTTTCAGTGCACCGCAGTCCTCTAGTCTGCAGATTTTTTATCCTTACCGATACAGTGGTTGAGCTCACATATTTAGATCATTCGCAAACTATTGACTTTCTTGGAACTACGTTTATCCTACTATTTGGATGGGCATATTTATAAATAATTCTTTGTGACATTAGATAATCTTTTACCTATGTTTACTCGGAATTTTGAAATTGAAAGTAACAATAATTAAACATTTCTGATAGACTTTTTGGCAAAATTTAATGTCTTCTGAAGATGTTACTTAAGTTTTATAAATAAGGTTTTAGGTTAGGGTGGCCCTAGGCCATGATACAGAAAAAACTATGAAAGGAAAGGTATGCCAGATAACTTACCCATTGAAACGAAGTGTGAAGAGTCAACAGGAAAGCTAATTCACTGGCAAAAAGTAACACAAATACACACAGAAACTTGATAATTTCCGGGACAACTTTTCCCTTTCTCAACCAGTTGAGTTATCTTCCTCAACTGATTGAGAAAGGGACAAGTTATCCCAAAAATTATCACGTTTCTGTGTGTATTTGTGTTACTTTTTGCCTGTGAATTAGCTTTCCTGTTGACTCTTCACACTTCTTTTCAATGGGTAAGTTCTCTGCCATCCCTTTCCTTTCATAGTTTTTTCTGTTTTATAAATAAGTCATGTATAACATTTTAGGGACGTTCTTAAAGCTTAACGGAATACCAAGTGGGCAGTAGGAGCTGCAGTTCATCAACTTAGCTTTGATGTGTTATTTTCAGGCGTTGTCTTACGCCCACGGTCATCTGGTGTTGACGTGGTTCGTCTTCCAAGA
Organism: Allygus modestus; assembly: GCA_963675035.1. Taxonomy (NCBI): domain Eukaryota; kingdom Metazoa; phylum Arthropoda; class Insecta; order Hemiptera; family Cicadellidae; genus Allygus; species Allygus modestus. The sequence continues at coordinate 127,589,933 of OY776114.1, read as the reverse complement.
AGGCATCACTCAGCATTCCATCCTCAAGTCAGCAAGCACCTTAGCCTACTACACGTATCCTTCGACACTAAAGTGATAACGCCTTCAGTACAGTGGAAAGTGGCTAGTTAAAACTTCTATAATTCACATTTTTTGCTCAGCCCCTAGCTTTTATAGGAACAGTGTTAAACAAATCTTGGTTAATTTGAAATATAAATATTGGATAGTTAAAATGTTATTATTTAGTTTGTATATAAAAAAGAAGCCATAATACAGTTATCAAAACTAGGAATGTCCGAAAACAGGTGTTGCACGGTTAGCTTGAGGCCAAAGTCTCAGGCTTTACCTTGCTTAGAGGTGTGTCGCAGCTGTTTGAACTGGAACTACTTAGTTCCAATGCTAAGGGAGTAAAAACAGTTCCAACATGAACAGGAATTCAGTTTTGCTTGGACTATTCAGACCAGGTAGCTGTAGCTGTTGTGTTGCAACTGTTTGTTCCAAAAACAGCTGCAGGGTCGCACAGATTAAACTAGCTGCAGCTGGAACTGGTTTTGAAAGCAGTTTCCCTGGCACTGTGAAACCATTGATTATACATCCTACGGAAGGATGTAGAACAAATTGTGAACTAACTGCTTGGCACATCTCTACGCTCAAGGTATTTGGATGGTTCGATTGTTTTGCTGGTCCCTTGTGGTTCGAATTATCCCAGTTCCTTTATGAAAATTTGTAAGCTGTGTTCATACCTAAAACTAGACTTTTCTCTGTGACTCGTGTGTAGGTCTATTACAAAATGTAAGCAATTTTTCTTCACGGATGATTCTAAATCTTGACCCAGATTGCACCAGCACTTTACAATATTTTATATCGATGCGGCAATATCGTCCCTTGATTGAATAAGCTTAAGGTTTCGGTTGTAAATTTCCTAAATTATGTCACATCATAGTGTTTAGGTTACATTTGTAATCCTATCTAAGTAAAATTTTCAAAAGCCGTTACGGTTGAAAAGCATGTTACGCCAATTTCAGTTATACGTCCGTTAACAAAATAGTAAAATTTATGTTCCGTTGTAAAAGATGTAACTTTAAAACTGATATGTAGCTGAGTAAGAGGTTAACTCCAGTCTCAGAAGTTCTGAAGCGGTTTCCTTAACAGAGGACCAGATGGCCAGACAGCCCCGACAAGTGCCACCGCCTGGCGGAGTATCTGCTGCACACCAAGGAACACCTGCTGCTGCAAGAGCTGGCCAGGCTGGCACCTTCCAAGCCGTGTAAGTATTACTGTATTACCTTGGGCAGAGTGACGGGAAGTGGGAGGAGGTTGGGGGCCAACGTTGTGACACGGTGGCGGCGTCAGCGAGATATTGACATTAGTAACGTTCAACAGTGCGGTTACACTGGCTGCCGTGCAATATGCATGTCGCTGCCTCTCATCCGTTCTCCCCTCTAAATATCTTCCCCTCATACCGCTCAAGGTTAACAAATTTGAACTAATAGATGGTTTAAATTGCTACCTCAATAAAAAGAGAACCAGGACCATCAGAACAGCCAAATAATAATTTTTTCCAATTTCCAATGTTTAAGCCCGTTATTTTATTCTTTAATGTTTTTATTGTGAAAATTCGCTTCCCACACGTCAGCCTGCTGCATACGAACTAATTTTAAATTTACATTTTCGATGAAAAACCATAAAGTTTGTAGAGAGATATAATTCCAAGGTGGGGACACACAAAGTTTGGCTACCGAGTTGACAATGACACATGAGTGGCCAGTGGTGATGGACTGTTATAACATTGTGCGGCTCTGATGTCTCTCGTTCTGTCGCAGGGCAGCTGCTACTGGTCCACTCTCTGCTGGAGACAGGTGAGGCGTACAAAGCCTTCGACCTGGTGGCAGACCAAGGAGTGGACGACATCTCATACTATGTCCAGGTAACGTGCAGTATGGCTCAGATAGTTCCACTTTGTTTCTTTGACTTTTTGATAAATTGCTAATATTAATGTTGCTTTCAGTAGAACCCCGCTAATCTGAACTAATTGGGATTAATCCGGTTCGAATTACCTAATTTTCGGATGTTTTTGTATGAAACGGATTTTTGGTTTAACAAGGTTCGGATTAGCGGCGTTCTAGTGTATGCGAGTTTGTGTTATTTTATTACTTCGAACAGTTGTAAATTTAAACAACAGTTTTAATTTCTATTGGATTTGTGCACAATTAGGGTAGGTATAACAACTGATCAGGTGTGCAACTCACAATGAATATTATCCGATTGTTAGCCTAAAGGAAATTTGTTAACACTTTCTCCTGTCAGGGGACATTTTATTTGCACTCGGCATCAGGTTGACTACTATAAACTGTTTGGGAGTCGTTGGTGTAGTGGTCAAGGCGACAGACTCTGGAACCATGACCGCAGTCCTGTCGTGGGTTTGAATTCCAGTCTGGCTTTTACATTTTAGCAGTACTGTACAGCTCGTACTGTAATGGCTCACTCCTTGCTTTGCTGGATACGTTCCATGCACAGATGTATAGTCTATGTGGACTGGCTAAGTAAGGCAAAGAGAGGCTGTCAATTACTTTAGAAATAAATACAAAATTAATTACCTGTTGCAGATGATCCAGCTGTTCAAGGAACACAATTGTCCCGACCTAGTGCTGCAGCTCTCGGACTTGGCTGTCAAGAAGGCTCATCCCAGTGATCCTCACATGGTAAACATGTCTTAAATTTAGTGAAAGCTCTAAACAAGTCGTTTGTTCTGGGATTTGGCCAACGAATGCTAAACGAGCGTGGAGTCTCTAGAGAAACTCCACAGTTGTTAAACTTTCTTTGGCCAGATTCCCGAACAAACAAAGTCAAATCAAATCAACTTGGAATTCTTTATTTTCCTTATTACAAAATATACTATAAATGTTGCCAACCTTAAAGTAAAGTAAACATAAGTTTAAAAAATGTAGATCCATCATAGTGAAATTACATTTTGTTTTTGGTATAAAATCCTAAACAAAATAATTAGAGCCGAGCTAGTGAAGTATATTTTTGATTTTGATTTTAATTTAACAGAAAACAGTTGTTTTACAATGGATATTTAGATCGTAAAGAAGCCCTTTAGGTACGGTTGTAGGTCAAGACTAATGTATTCAATGTAAATTCCATTCTAAAAATGCAAAAAAGCCATTACAATGATTTCAACGTAGAACTTCAGTTAAATTCAAGTCCAAAACAATATGTCAAGTCCGAAAGAATTGTGACAGTTTATGGAATGTACATTTTTGAAACCACTTTATGAAACTAAAAACAACTGCAGACCACAGGAACTGGAGCTGGTTGGCGATAATCATAACTACTTAACCAGAAATCGAGAAAACTTAGCAACAAGTCGCCATATCTTGCAAATTTTTAAGAAAAAAAACCTACGTATGCTGGATCAAAAGTTTACAATAAACTCCCTTTAGAAATTTTATTAGAAGTTTCCTACAGCAAATTAAAAACCTTTTTTATCAACAAGTCTATATTCTCTTGAGGATTTCACTGTTCATTTGTTATGCTGTTACAGAATATTTGTTTGTTTATAGTTTAATTCATTAGTGAAGAACACCTGTTAATCAAGAGATGAACATATTACTCAACACTTGATTGCAACATAATCTTATGACGCTATTTCTTGTACAATATGTACTTATATTGTATTACAATGAAGAGGTTTTGATTTGATTTGATATTCGAGTGTGTGTGTTGCGCCAGCCGATGCTGCGCTCCATCCAGTTCCTGCACCACCTGGCGCTGGGCCACTACGTGGACGCCTACGCCAGCCTGGAGGCCAACCCGGAGGAGGAGCGGCGCGAGAACTGCCTGCGCGACCTGGTCGTGGCGCTGGTGGACGCGCGACAACTGCAGCTGCTGCTGGACCTGCCCTACTCGGGAATGGTAATGTCGTAGTAACAGTGTGGGACATTGGGGCAATCTGCGTCGAGGGAACTCCTCACATATTAATGATAATGACTTGATTTGCTTAGACAATTTTTTTACAATCGTATAAGCAAATATATACAGGGTGCAGTAAAAGTCTGTTAACTGAACATCCTATTTAGATGTAACACGTGTTGTCCTAAATTGTATCAGTATAATATTACAATTTACCTGTTACAGAAACTGCTCAAAGTTGCCACCTTCATTTTCATTCACTTTGTATATACTTATCCTGCATTGTTATCACTGGTTTATTCAATTTGTTACACAACTGTGGTAGAAATTAAGGGTTGAACTCATCCGCTGTTAGTTCTCTCAAATTATCAAAACTTTGATGTTTTCGATCAAAACACTTTATCTTTTAATCTATTAATGACCTAGCAGATCACCCAGTACACTATATACACAATACTCGCCAACTTGAAAATAGATTATTACTTCGCGCAATACCAGATAACATTATCAAAAGATAAACTATGTCGCTCACCTGGTCTGCAGCAGTTAATTGACTTTTGCCGCACCCTGTATTTTACTAAATTAATTTTCTATAAAATAGTATTAATTTCCAAGAATTGTTTACTTTACTTAGCTATTTCTTCTTAAAATTTAGTGTCTTCGTCAAGGAATTGTTCTGATTTATAACAGGCTTAATTTAATTGCAAATTCTTAACTATCTTTGATTTTGTAGGTAATTTTTTAACTGTTAGGGAAGTTGGTTGAATAAATATAAATGTAGTCTATTGTATAGTACAGTAGAACTCCAATTATCCAAATTAATTGGGGATCGGGCCAATTCGGATATGCAGAAATTCGGATAATCAGGTATACCTCGGGAATTAAGCAAAAAACATCACCATACATAAAAAATCAGAATTTTATCGACAAAGTTATTATAAATGTAGCGAACAGAAAGTGAGCAAACTGTATCAGGAATATATGTCATAAAAATTAAATTACACGAGTTAAATTGAATACAGTATATACAGTTGCTCTTTTCAATAGGCCTACATAATGTACGTATTTCACTGTTCAATGTTGGTTATTTCACTTGAACATCTCGAGCAAAGTGAGTTTATCACTTAGCGAAAGGACAACACGTTTACGTTTTGTACTCATTTCGAACGATAATCTCAGTGAAAGAACAGTAGCGACTGATGATGAGCAGGGCGGGAAGGGGGTATGACTCATTGTTCCCTGCGAAAATATCGTCCGGAAGGTAACAGCGCAGGCTTTTATTTTAGCGCTCACGGCGCATTACCGCTACACGCGCTCCCGCTGTTATTTTCTTGATTTTTATATTTCTATTATTTCACTCAAAATCGATTCGGATAATTGGATATTCGGATAATTGGGGTTCGGATAATTGGATTTCTACTGTAAATATATTTGTTTTAAATTAGCATTACAATGGAATTTTGAGGTTGTTCTGATTTCAAGTTGTGAATAAATATTTTCTATTAAACCTATAATCATTCTGAAAGGCCACGCACGGGTGGCCCTAAAAGTTGGGATTTATAAATTAACATAGGAAATAATTTTAGTTGAAAAAGGCTATTGATACTGTTAAACAGGTTATTACCACTTACAGATTTTGGACAAGAATATTATTAGTAATACAACTGAAATTGCAACGCAATGTGTGTAATTCCGAGGCTGAGGCTGATCTAGAGGGCGAAGTCTTAGGTATTACTCAAGCAAAGCCAATTGTTATGGCTGTTGAAAATATCAAGCTCCGAGTACATTAAGAATAATGCCAACTTACATTAATAAAATAAATGTGTTGTCGCTAGGTATAACTTTGCTTGCATTCAAGCAACAAAACCCTTATAAAAATTAATATTTTGTTATCGTGAACAATACTGTTTACAGGCAATGTTATTTCATCTATAAATACAATTCATCTGAATATAATTTAATTATTTATACTTGGGATATCTGCAAACTCATCGAGTGAATAATACAATTGTGCTTAAAGTAGCCCATACTTACAGAATTTAAATTACAAGACAATGCAAGTTTACACTGTGGTAATTTGTGCAAGGTTTTATTCCTTAATTAGGCATGGAAAGCCTGAGTTTTAGACAGTATTCAGACTATTTAATTTTGTCATGAACTAAAACCATCCAAAATGTTTCAATAAAAAAAATGTATTAATTAAGGCTACAATCTTTAGTTCTTGAAGAGAGGCTTACAGGGACCTTTCCAGGGTGAGTTTTATCTTGGATGAAGGGATTGCCTTTAGGCTACCTTTCCAGGGTGAATTTTGTCTTGGATGAAGGGATTGCCTTTAGGCTACCTTTCCAGGGTGAGTTTTGTCTTGGATGAAGGGATTGCCTTTAGGCTACCTTTCCAGGGTGAGTTTTGTCTTGGATGAAGGGATTGCCTTTAGGCTACCGTTCCATGGTAAGTTTTGTCTTGGATGAAGGGATTACCTTTAGGCTACCTTTCCAGGGTGAGTTTTGTCTTGGATGAAGGGATTGCCTTTAGGCTACCTTTCCAGGGTGAGTTTTGTCTTGGATGAAGGGATTGCCTTTAGGCTACCTTTCCAGGGTGAGTTTTGTCTTGGATGAAGGGATTGCCTTTAGGCTACCGTTCCATGGTGAGTTTTGTCTTGGATGAAGGGATTGCCTTTAGGCTACCTTTCCATGGTGAGTTTTATCTTGAAGAGGGGCTTGCTGTGACCTTTTCATGGTGATTTTTGTCTTAAAGAGGGGCTAGCCATTATGAGTTTTGTCTTGAAGCGGGGATTGCCGTGTTCTTTCCATGGTGAGTTGTCTTGAAGTTGCAACAGCTTTTTAATTGTGAGGTTTAAGATCTTTTTTCTCAATCAAAATAGGGTTGTGGGTTTTAGATTAATTTCCATAAAATTATGCTAATTACTGATTATGATCAAAAGAATGCATGGTATGAAGTGAGATATTTTAATGGAACTTTTAGTAACCTTCTGAGAAAACACTACCAGGTAAATTGTTTGTAGGTGGCCAAGCTGGAGGCCTTGCTAGAGGAGCGAGCCCGGACCCGCGAGCCATCCAGTGCCGCTGTGTACTACAACGTACTGTTCTCACTGCACATCAAGAACATGAACTACAGGAAAGGTAGGTGACTTGGACGTTCTGGGGTGTTGAGAAGTCCGGGGATATGTATTTACTTGGATTATTAAGGGGCTAATGAATTTATTTATTTATTTTTGTTTCTTCCAGTTTCAGGAACTGGTTTATCTTGTTTGGTGTTGGTTTCTTGACGATTCAATTGTTCCCGACCAGACACCCTCCTAAAAATAGAAGATTACAAGAATTCAAACATATTCAAAACAATCCATGAAATTGAAACGGCTACAAAACGTTATGACAATCCTGCAACAAACAGGCAACATTGCTAAAGGGAAATCACCACATTGAGTATGGTCATCCCTCACCCCCCACAACCCCAATACATTCCTCACTCCATCAACCACAGCCCGCTGTACGAAAACAAGATGACAAGTGTGTTCCATCACCGTGCGAAACCCTGCATCCGGGTCATGACAGCAGATACAATGAGACGGCAACTGACTGTATATAGCATTTTATTATTAGTGTAAACATTGTATAAGAGTGTTTTAATAGTATAATAGTGAAATAAGAAAATTCCCATGAAGATGCTGCACGCCCGAAGCGAAACATACATCGGGAACAATTGTATTGTCAAGAACTCAAGGCAAAGATTTAATTTATATTTTACACATCAAAGAAGTGAATAAAAAAATAGAGATTTTTTTGTTATTTTAACACTTTTAAAAATCAGTAACCTAAACTCACTTCTAATTACGTAACTTGACAACGGATATCATCCCATTCACCATCAGTCTCTCAATAAGCGAGACCCATATTATCCATTGTTATCACTATACAGTATAAACAACTGTCTCCCGAAGAATGTTGAATCTTTTGAAAATTGTTCAAATATCCCTTAACACGTTCACTGCGTTAATCATGTTTCATTTGTTTTTTTGCTAAGCAACCGCCGCTATTCCTGCGCGCCGCACTGAAAGCTGCTTTAAAGGCTATCTCAGAACGGGCGTCCTGCAATGTCCAATTATATTTGAATGTTAAATAGGATAATTTTTAGTTGTAAAAATCGTTTGTCCAAAATATGGATGTTTGAGTTAGGAATTTGTAAAATAAATATGCTGGAACTCTATTTGTAACTTGCTGATTGGCAGGAGCGTCCGTGATGTTGGAGCAGGGCGTGCGGGCGGAGAATGTCGACGTGCAGATGCAATGTTACGCCGTCTGTCTCAACACGCTCACACTTGTCGAGCCCAACTACGCGTGGATTGTGAAGCCCACCGATAACCAGGAGGTACATTGTCCTTGCCCTTCCCTCAGATACCATTGTACTGTTGTAAGGTAGTTACTGGTATGGGCTTTTATTTAGGTTGTTGTGAACAAAGTAGGCCTACATGTCAACATTATTTATTTGTATCTTCTGAATTTTAATGAATTTTGATTTACATTTGAAGTGAACATCTTTGGCTGAAAGTATTGGCCGGCTCATGGCTGACTCTTAACCCTATAACAATTTAGTTTCAGAAAAAAATCAAACAAAAAGTCAGACAAGTAAAATGTTAGAGGACAACTTTTGAGTATTTGTTTAAAATTTAAAAAACTTTCAAAAGTAAAGTTTAATTATATTTTTATTTTATTTTGGGGCCTGTCATTAATCTCTCAACTGAGTATTTGCATAACAACCACTCAGTGAATGTAAATGCCTGGTTTGTTCAACAAAGTTTGTATAAAGTGATTCTGCCACTACGGTGCAACGAACAGTGAAAACAAATTCCCCCGTCCGTAAAAACTACATTATGGAACGTTGTAAATGACAACCAGACCACGTAACTTTGGCCATAATTGAAGACGTGACACATAATGTCAGTGGAAATTATGACAAACCCTCATAATATTGGCCGTAAATAACGATTTAATTACATAATATTGGTTGTAAGAGATAACTGGACCAAGTGAGGATGGCCAAATGAAAACAGGTTCGTTTCGGCCTGGTGTGCAGGTTAAAGCGTGTCACTTTGGTCTGTGAGGTCCTGGGTTCGAACCCCGCCAATCACCATCAACCATAGGCCATGTGATAATGCCACTGACCAGTGGTTTGGTACCCCCGTAGCTGTAAGTTCAACTATGCAGAAAACAAAACCAAACAGGTCTTAGTTAGCTTACTTAGCTAAAGAATTAGTCACTTTTGGAATAATTTAATACTTAACTGGAGCTCAGTTCTATTGTTTTTTTGGTCTCTGAGGTAAGGAGAGCTGACTCAGTATTAAATATATATATATATATATATATATATATATATATATATATATATATATATATATCTTTATATATATATATATCTTTTCTAAAAACCATCTGATTGAATGTTTATGAAGTTGAAATCTTCACAGACATCTGAAGAGTAATTCGATTGTATTATAAAAGAGCAAGATTTACACTTGTGTATATTTTCTGTACAGGATGCAATAGAAGTGCTGGAGCTGAAAGACATCAGCAGAGAATTTAACCTGGCACTGGCTCGTAGTAAACTACCAAATTGTTCCACAGGTAAGTTTAATACTATAACTCCGAGAAACATTAGAGTTTTTTACAAATACAATTTTCTTCACATGTAGACTTAGTCTTAATGGTCATAACAATCAACAAAACTGATAAAATTTCATAATATAGAAGAAATTAAATTTTTTCCATATCAAGAGGTTTGTCGAGATGTTTGGGCAGAAAGATCTGTTTTCTTTATTTAGGGAAACTAGCACATTTTTCTGTTCACCAAAACCATTTGAAATATAGGCATTATTGAGTGACAGGATTTGTGGTCATCTTTTTTCAATCTTATTTATCTCATAGGAAACAAAGAACTGTTATGTATGATACAAGTAATATATATTTTTCTAAGTGGTGTGATGTCAAATTTGGAGTTCTGCAGGGCTCTGTTTTAGGCCCCACTCTATTTTTAATATAAATCAACTCATTAACAGATCTTACACATCACATTACTAGTTTTGCAGATGATACTTCAGTTATTCTTAAATAGCATTCTTCAAATGTATTCATTAATTTTACAAATACAACACTGACAAAGGACCTTTTTGCACTATCCTTGTGTTGTACTGTTAAATTTATTGTGCTAGTAAATTTATTTGATTTGTTTGATAAAGTAATAGGGTGTCTACCAGTCAGGAAAAGTTTAGAATTCTACAAGGTCGGGATAAGTTGTAAGAAATTCTTGATTTCCAGTCTTAAGTTGGGAAAATGGAAATAACTAGGGGTGAGCAATTACTTGAAAATTTTAAAATGACGGTTGTTCAGTTTTTAGTTGATTTTGAGTAAATCCTATATATTATTCTAATATACAGGGTGGTCTGGACCTAGCGTTAAAAAATTTTTTGGGTGATAGAACTACATAAATGCAACTTAAATACATTTTAAAAAATTATACCCCACACATCCACTAAAAAAAAATTATTTTCTATTATATTTTTTAACCGTACTTTTACCCAAAAATTTAGAATTTGTGGGATATTTCGAAACATTTGTCAAACTGTAATACTACCATCGTATTCTAAATTAAATGTCAAGTATGGACAAATAGGTTTTAATGATCAAGACACTACATAATCACTTATTAAATTCATTAGAAGTGTAAAGTTATTATTTCCTTTAAAAAATTAAAAATGAATATTTCATGCATAATTCTTTAAAAAATTTGCTAGAGAGTAGCAAATGCTATAAAAACTGCTTCAAAATGTGGGCTTTCAGAAGATATGATAAAACACTAGATTCGTTACCATTTTAGTACAGTAATACGCGTTTGAATGGTGTAACACGTGGTTTGGGAAAATAATAATTAAACTCTGTCATACTAAAAAGACACATATGAAAATTTGCATTATTACAGCTATATCATGAGGTTAAAATTCCTTTTTTACCTGCAAAAGTACAAGATAAAATCGTAAATGTTAGATGGATCACACGAGATTACAGCTTCATTTCAGTTTATTTTCGAAATGTCCTCCGTTCTCTCTTATACAGGCTCTGGCTCTCTTTCGCATTGCACCAACTGTCACTTTATGGCTTAGTTTTTCCCTAACTTTCTGTGTTACATCTTGGATCCTGTTTAGAAGTTCCTCTTCACTATTTACAGGAGTCGCGTACACCTCAAAGTTCATAAATCCCCACACAAAAAAGTCCATGGGATTCAGATCAGGAGATCTTGCAGGCCAAGGTACAGGACCTCCTCGGCCAATCCAAGTTGGGTAGTTAGCACTCAGCCAATCTCGGACGTCTGTAGTAAAGTGAGGAGGTGCACCATCTTGTTGATAAATAATATGTTGACAATGCGCAGGGTCAATCATATCCAACATTTGAGGCAAATCGTGTTGCAAATAGTCAAGATACTCCATTTAAACTTCCCTGAAAAATGTGAGGTCCCAAGAAACGATTGCCAAACACACCAGCCCAAACGTTTATATGAAATCTTCTTTGAAAGGACATTTCTCTTGCTGCTCTTGGGTTTTCAGTATCCCACATGTGCATGTTGTGGCAGTTGAATACACCGTGTCTTGTAAAAATAGATTCGTCTGTCCATAAGATTTTTTTGAAAAAGTGGTATTGTTCAATATCAGAATTTAGTAGATAGCGACAGAAATCTCGTCTAGCAGCATAGTCATTACGTTCAAGGCCTTGAACTTTTGTGAAATGGTAAGGGTAGAATTTATTTTTGTGTAAAACCGTCAAAACTGTAGTTTTACTCACGCCTGTTTCACCTGCAATTTTTCTGCTACTAATCCCGGGGCCTTCTCTAACTCGGTCCAGAATTTGCTCTTCAGTGTACACATCCAAAGCTGCTGCACCCACCTCACTCCGCTCCTTGTGCACAGATCCACGTTCTACCAAACGCTGATGCAACCGCGTAAACACTTGCGTACTGGGAACGTGCCGACCAGGATAGCGGACAGTGTACTCCCTTTGAGCCGCACTCGCGTTTCCATTACAGTAACCGTACAACAAATGCATTTCCGCATATTCTTGATTTGAAAACGACATCTTGACATCACTGCCACTGAGTAAATGGCCAAAATCCCCTATAAATACTTTGTCCAAACAAAACATAACATTGGTATCTGTGCGTGATAACTTAACTCATGTTAAGGTGGGCATTAATTAGATATTGGAATTCTTTCAGATATCCTTGTATAATGATTTGTACATTTGTTACTGTCCCTAAATTATTAGTGAATTTCCTTTGGAAAGTGAACTATTAGCATGACCCGCACGGTGAAACTTAAGCCCGGGACCACCATAGAAGTTCCTAACGTGACCCCCTGAACACGTTTTGGGGGGTCGTTCAAAATTTTATATATATATATATATATATATATAGACATATATATATAGACATATATATATATATATATATAGACATATATATATATATGTTTGCACTCTAGCGGTCACATTTTTTGTCCGATTTACTTAAAATTTGGTAGGGACGTTCCTTTCTGTAATCATTTGGACAAGTTCGTTGGGCAAAACAATCGGAAAACTCTAAACCCCTTTTTTTGGGGATTAATCTTTCAAATTTTGAGTTTTTGGGCCCAAAAAGGGTCAGAAAAGCCCCGTATGTAAAATAAATGCATGTAAAAAGATGGGAATTGGAGAGGCGAAAGTTTTAAACCCTCTCTCGTCATTCTAGCATAAATATTTACCGAGTTATTAAAGAAAATGTGTATCGACCAAACAGTACGTTGTCTTGTGGGGTTTTTACATTAGAAAAGCCTGTTATTCATTTGTTGGTGAAATTTTATCATCCCCAACAACCTCGCCTACTTTTAAGCCTGACGGGACCTTCTCCTAACCTTATAATGCGCAAAATTGTATTCCCAGCATTGCAGGTAAATAGAACCAGGAGCATCAGAACAGCCAAAAAATCAATGTTTTCATATTTGAATAAAAGTTGGAATAAATGTATGTTTTCAACTGATTTTGAGTTTTTATAGTTTTTTATGTGGAAATTCTCTTCCCTCACGTCAGCGTGCTGCGTGCGAACTCGTAATTTTTTTTTTAATGAGGATTTCATTGTCCTTTTTATCTGACCTTAAATAATGCTATTTAAAATAGTGCTGCAAGTTAAATTAGTGGTATTTTAGTTATCTAAAATCCAGACTTTTAACTAGTGTAATTTTGGCCTAACCTCGTTTTACACCACTCAAACTCGCATAACTGTACTAAAATGGTAACGAATCAAATGTTGTATCATATCTTCTGAAAGCCCACATTTTGAAGCAGTTTTAATAGCATTTGCTACTCTCTAGCAAATTTTTTAAAGAATTAAGCATGAAATATTCATTTTTAATTTTTTAAGGAAATGATAACTTTACACTTCTAATGAATTTAATAAGTGATTATGTAGTGTCTTGCTCATTAAAACCTATTTGTCCTTACTCGAAATTCAATTTAGAATACGATGGTAGTATTACAGTTTGACAAATGTTTCTAAATATCCCAGAAATTATTAATTTTTGGGTAAAAGTATGATTAAAAAATATAATACCAAATTTTTTTAGTGGATGTGTGGGGTATAATTTTTTTAAATTTTGTATTTAAGTTGCATTTATGTAGTTCTATCACCCAAAAAAATTTTTAACTCTAGGTCCAGACCACCCTGTATAAAAATTGGATGGTGTTTGACTGTCTGACTGCTTTTTGTTCCTCAATCACTCAAAAACTACTGAACCGATTGGCATGAAAATTTACAGGAATTTTCCTTATATACCAAATAAACACAGGCCTATTTTCGTTTTGAATGTCCTATAGGGCTTTGCCCCACGGGAGTTCAAAGTTCCCATGTATTCTTTATAAACATTCATTTTTATTTGAGCTGATGAAAATACAAACAGCTGAACTTGATATGTAGTAGTTCCACGGGCTAACCACAGAATGCAGCACACATAACTGCTTAGTTTTCCTACTCAGATTTTTTCCCCGTAGCAAAGCACGGGATTAACAGCTAGTTATAATATAAAGCTGCTTGGTTTGACTGACTGATTTCAGAACTAATTATTCTCCAAGTTCTAAATTCCCTATGACAACCACTCTTAAGAAATCGATTGTTCTATGCAGGATCAAGGAATATATAGTTACTAGATCTTGGAAAAATCAAACATTTAAATTTACTCGATTTCTCCCTGAACCGGTATGACTAAATAAAGTGGTTTTAAATTACTTTTTCGACCCCAGTTAAATTTTCTGTTGTAGAACTAAAACCTGGTTTTACCACTTCATTGCGCCATTCTCAAGTAGTCTCTAATTGAGTCATCAAGCTAAAATCACATCATTCGGTCAAATCGACATCCTTATTTATTTAAAAGTACATACACACAAAAACACGGACACGCACATCTTGACATTTAAATAATTGGTACGGGCGTTCACGCGGACAGTCCAATGTTCTTTCCACTACTTTATAATCCGTCGCGGTTGCCGGCACAGTGACACAGTGCAGTGTCATCGTGAATGCCCGTACCAATTATTTAAATATCAAGATGTGCGTGTCCGTGTTTTTGTGTGTATGTACTTTTAAATTAATAAGGACGTCGATCCGACCGATTGATGCGATTTTAGCTTGATGACTCAATGACGCAATGAAGCGTTGAAACCAGGCTGTAGTTCTACAACAGAAAATTGAACTCGAGTCGAAATAGTAATTTAAAACCATTTTATTTAAACATTTAGTCAACCAATTATGAAATCATATACTGTATACTAAAAATTCCTAACAATACAATGAGCCTAATGGGTTTGCCATGTTAGCAACAAAATAACAACATAAATAAAGGAAAATATTCAGAACTGTTTCTTACCAACAGCAGATTTTATCATTTACTAGGGGGAGTACTCGAAACTTCGAGTTTTTGGCCGAGTATTTTAATACTCAAACTCGACTCAAAGTTTTGAAAACTACTCGAAAGTTCGAGCGAGTATTTCCTGCCGATTTCCGGACGATTGCGACCGGCCAAAACGTGTAGTAACGGCCGCAAAAGGCAATCACATCACGTAAAATCGGCCGAAAATGACGGCTGCAAACGACTGAGACCGGCCAAAACGCCTAGTAACAGCCGCTAAAGGCGATCGTATCACGTAAAATCGGCTGAAAATGATGAAAATGTCTGGACCAGGGGAAATTGGCCAAATGACAACCGGGCCCTGTTTCATCATCCGGAAACGAATGTCAAACCGTGTTTTGTTTGTCAATACGTAATCCAGTTTAATTGGACTGGCCAAAACTTTGTATTTCTACTCATGTATTAGTTAGAAACCATGTTTAGATTATCAAATCTAGGGTGGTATCCAGATCCCATTACACTATTTTAAACTACCAACTGATGGCCAATACTCGCTCAAAAATACTCAATACTCAAAAATAATTGGCACTACTCGATTTGAGTCGACTCGATTAAAAGAATCACTACTCGTACACCCCTACCATTTACATAGACAAAATGTCTAAAATTGCAATTCTCATATTGTATAATGACAGCAAATAGTATAATGAAGCTGTATTTTAATCACAGTTTTCAGCTGCAATGGAGAGTCTGGGGGGTATGGCCCCCTAGCGAGACGGAAGGTGTGTTGTACTATTAACCTAGTCATAGTAATCATGCAGAACCCTAGCACTACCAAAACAGTCAGAGTGTAACATGTCACGGTACGTTGCAGACACCACCGCGGAGGAGGTTGTGGCGCAGTGTGTGACGGCGGGGCACTACAAGATGGCGCTGCGCCTGTGCCACCTGTGCGGCCTGCGGTGCCACCAGCCACTGGAGGCGCTCACCACCGCCTGCGTGCAGATACAGGACAACGACCGAGCCTGGGAGTGGCTCTTCCTCAACGAAATATCCGGTCAGTCTACATGCAGCAGATTCTATCATCACTATATTACTGCAGGAGACTCACACATACAGGGCTCGGACGTATCCGGCCTGGTAATCTTGGATATAAATAAAATACCCCGTCGCAGTTAACCTGCATAATCAGCGAATTTCCAATGAATATATAACATAACACATTAAAACACAACAGGATTCATAAGAAATGTATTCACAAACAAGCGATATTTAAATTATTAATTATTCTCCATAAGAATAACATTGGGGATGAGTATGCAGGTTTGCTGCAACAAGGCACACAAAATAAAGGGTTTTATGCAAATATCAATAGAACTCATCTTAGTGAAGTCACATACCAAGTTTCATCCATATACATTCATAAATAAGCGATATATAACATTTTAAGTATTTTCCATAAGAATAACATGGGGACCAAGTACCTAGGTTTGCTGCTACAGGAACCATAGGCGAAAAATTGTTTTCTTGTGAAAACAACAATAAACCACAACCAGATCAAGCCATATACCAAATTTCGCCAGTTTATGTTCATAAATAAGCGAGATATACAATTTTTCTTTTTCTCCATAAGAATAACATTAGACAACGTACTGTGTTTAGCACTTTCAATATCTCGGTAACCAATTGACGTAGAGCAATGATCAAAATACCAAATTGTTTGTTTTTTTAAGCTGAATTCAATGGTGTAAATTAAAATTTGATTTACATTAAAATTACATGTGAAAACCCCAAAAAACACATTTTTGGGGTACAAAACCCCCCAAAAACCCCCCTTCGGATGGTGCGATTCATCTGGTTTTCGAACTCGTTCAAATAAATGGTACTTTACACATTTGTACCAAATTTCATTAAGATCGGACCTTTTTTACGAGAGTTATCGTGCTTACGGACATATATATATATATATATATATATATATATATATATATACATATATAAATACCCCCGTCGCAGCAAACCTGCATACTCAGCGAATTTCCAATGAATATATAACATAACACATTAAGCCACTTAACAGAATTCATAAGAAATATAATCACAAACAAGCGATATTTAAAATATTAATTATTCTCCATAAGAACAACATTGGGGATGAGTACGCAGGTTTGCTGCAACAAGGAATACAAAATAATGGGTTTTTATGCAAATATCAATAGAACTCATCTAAGTGAAGTCACATACCAAGTTTCATCCATATACATTCATAAATAAGCGATATATAATATTTTAAATATTTTCCATAAGAATAACATGGGGACCGAGTACCTAGGTTTGCTGAAACGGGAATCATAGGCGAAAAATTTTTTTTTTGAGCAAACAATAATAAACTACAACCAGATGAAGTCATATACCAAATTTTGTCAGTTTATGTTCATAAATAAGCGAGATATACAATTTTTCTTTTTCTCCATAAGAATAACATTAGACAACGTACTGTGTTTAGCACTTTCAATATCTCAGTAACCAATTGACGTAGAGCAATGATCAAAATACCAAATTGTTTGTTTTTTTAAGCTGATTTTAATGGTAAAAATTTCAATTTGATTAAAATAAAAATTACATGTGAAAACCCCAAAAAACCCATTTTTGGGGTACAAAACCCCCCCAAAACCCCCCTTTGGATGATGCGATTCGTCTGGTTTTCGAACTCGTTCAAATAAATGGTACTTTACACATTTGTACCAAATTTCATTAAAATCAGAGCTTTTTTACGAGAGTTATCGTGCTTACGGACACATATATATATATAAATATATATATATATATATATATATATATATATATACATATATAAAAATTTGAACGAATGGTGTTTTTGGCATCTGGGGACCTTGAAATGAAAAGTTATCATGGTCTCGGGCTTAAGTCTTACCATGAGACCTACGGTAATAGCTTCTTCCCTATAGGGGAAATTCGCTAAAATTTGAACGAATGGTGTTTTTGGCATCTGGGGACCTCAAAATGAAAAGTTATCATGGTCTCGGGCTTAAGTCTTACCATGAGACCTACGGTAATAGCTTCTTCCCTATAGGGGAAATTCACTAAAAGAACCGTAACGTTTTTGCGCCTTCAATAATCATGCTTTTTAAACCGCAGTTCTGAATTGTCGTGTGGTTTATCACTATTCCAGTGCTGTGTGTGAGCAGACTGAACCCAGGCGCCATGCTGCCGTCTGGCGACGCATGCACACAGCTCCTACGCTACTACTCGCACTTAGTTGCTTTATATGTGAAGTTTCAATCAAGCTCGCACCCCATAATATTTGCGCTTCGTGTCATCGAATTACTTGCCTCGTTTCAGTATCACTACAGTACTAAAGAAGGTTATTCAAAATAAATGAAAAATGTAAAAAGGTCGTTTTGATAGTGGAGGAAAATCTTTATTCATACAGTACTTTCAGTTTTTGTTTGTTTAGTTTGAACTTTTGCAATTTATCTTTTTGTCAATTTTGTTAGTAATGTTATGTTACTATTTCAAGTGAGTATGCACAACTCTGTTTAGTACTGTATTTCCTACGTTTAAATAAACCATCAGTAATTTCTTCATAAAATTTACATTTTACAAACCGGACAAACAAAAGTCCAATTTTTGTCAGTTTTTGAGTCTTATGTCTACTTATACAATGTATAACGCTCTATTCTGCAATCCAAATAGTAATCCAAAACTCATTTACATAACTTCCACGATGTGTGTTTCAGACCTGGTCGCCGGTGACGCCAATGCCGCTACCATTGCGTGGCGACTGCTGGAGTACCTGCTCAACAAGTATGAAGAGAACGGTCACAGCTCGCTACACAAGGTGGTGGCGGCCAAGCTCATGTCCCTCTCTGTCTTCCTGCCTCACTGGCTAGAAGCTTCGTACAAGGTACCTAGTTGCAGTGTTCAGTAACGGTAACAAAACACATGTTATGTACTGTACTAAGCTCCGAAGGCAGTGTTCAGTGCGGTAACAAAAATTCTACAGAAAGGTTGATGGGAATTATGTTTTGATTTTTAGAACTAGATTAACACTCAATGTTTTATATGCTGTGCAACAAAGCTTTTGTTATTTTTTTAAAATGGCTTTCCCATATTAGCTAAATCGGTTTAGTAATTTTGTTTAGCACGGTAAAACTATTCTAGTTGTACTTCTCCGCTTCACTGTGGATTTCATCTGGCTATGCTGGAATTTCAGCCAGTTAGCAGGTTTGTTTTGCTGTTGGTGTTAATACACCTGAAGACAGAACGGAGTTCTATATCAATTTTGTATTTCAACTTTCAACCAATGTAAAAATGTCTGCAATAATTATTGAACAATATTAACTTACCATCACGTACAAAACATTTCAAACTATTTCTTTGATCGTAAAACACATTCCCTTCAATTTATATTTTGGAATCATTGACCCTCTTAAAAAATAATTTAATGATTTCTTTCCACTGCTTACTAAAACCAGGAATATGGATAATTATAAAATACCACCACATACACTGTCCTTTTTCTAAACCTCACCCTTTATAACCCAGTAAAACTTTTCAATAATCTGCCAAACATTAAAAAAAGAAACAAATCTAGTAGTGTTTAAGAGTCTTCTACTGGAAGTTACTAAGCCATCTTGGAGTTTTGTTTCACCAAGCCAAAGTTAACCTTGTGCTTACGTTACTCTTCACCCTTTTTATGTTTCAAAAAAGGTACAGTGGTTCTCAAGGGAAATATTCAATTTCCTTAATCTTGGCATTATGGTCATGTTGTTTCATTTTCATTGTATTATCATACAGTTCCTCATTAATATTTGTAAAATAAATCTAATTTATATATTGTATTTCACTAGAGGACGACAAAACCTTTAACTTGACATAAAATTAACTAGCAAATCCAGCTGCACGATTTCAAGCAGTTTATATTGAGATGCCGTTCCAGAAGTTAGCTTAAAAGAGCTGATCTTGCTTCTGTACTGTGTTTTATTACCTTCAACTACTGTCAAATGCTCAATTTCAATGATTACTGTTCTTCCATTAGATTAACATTGCAAACTTTAAAAGGGCTGTGAGTTGAGCCCTAAGAACAAACATGAATTCTGAGGAAATTCTGCAAATCTACGCATTATCCCCTTTAATTTGACACTGAGAAATTAGCTATTCAACTGTGTATTAATATATGGGATTGTTTATGACGATCTGGTGATTAATAATGGCGGCTCAAAGTTAACATCATTGATCTTATGGAACAAAGCTCTGAGATGGCATCAAGCAACATTCTAGTTGTACTTCTCCGCTTCACTGTGGATTTTTTCTGGTAATGAAGACTCTTGAAAGAAGCTTAAATAAATCTTTACTGTCACATAAACGTTTACAAACATAGCACAGCTATAAAACAGGTGTCATTGTCTACATCAATACAATTATAATTATATAAATTACGTTTAATTAAACAAAAATTCTAAAGTTGTAAAAAAAATCAAAATTGTTGCTTGAAATACAAAAGTTTAGTAATTTCATACATAAAACAATAGGCACATTACAATTGACTATCAGTCAAGTACTCATTCACACTGTAATAAGTTTTACTGAGCAGAACAGTTAACAGTTAAAACAGTTCTCGCTGAAGCATTGCTTTTATAGAGTTATGAGTTATTTGTATGACAAATTTATTTGATTAGACTTGTTTTTTATGACGAATGTTGATGCAACTTTGTTTGTTTTGTTGCAGAAGCGCAACAGCGCAGAACTGCTGCGGCTGTACCTGAGCCACGGAGACCTGGCGCAGGCCAGCGCGCTGGCGTGTGAGCTGCTGGGGGCGGCGCTGGGCCGGGGCAGGGAGCACTTCGGCCTGAGCCACGCTTTGGTGGCCACGGCGCCGCCACTGTGTCTGCCGCTCAACGTCATCGACCGCCTGCTGGCCGAGCTCGCCCACTACAAGGTGAGCCGATTGTCCCTCTCTCTGACTCGCCCCGTACGTTATCACTCGGGTTGTTGGAATGTTACGACAAAGTGAAGGCAAGGGAATGTTAATTATTTTTAGGGAGAGAAGGAATAGCTAATTACGCACCTAGGGTAGTAAGAGCGTCATTACAGGAAGAGGACGATGCTTGAAATCACGAGTGCGTTAAAGACCAAAGGTGTTCTGGAAACCATGGTAAGGCGTAAGGAAACCATGGTAGAGCACTAAAACATGATATTTATTCAATAGTTCACAAAGTGACATTAAACTACGACCAACCACAACTAAATTTGGATACAAAGATTAAATTAATTAAAACATTTTGGAAACTAATTTCAATTTCAGTAAAGAGTTAAAATACAATTTTTAAAAATAGAAAATTTAGAACTACTGTATCTTAATGTTTTTAAGGGGAGAGTGGAGTCCATATACGAATGTGTATGTAAAGCCTTCCATAACATTTCTGGAGACGAATTGGTTCCTCCCGATGCACCAATCTTGACTGTCCTCTCCTCTTCTCTTTCTATCACCAAGCTTTCCCCCCTCTCTCTTCTCTCCTCTCTGGCCCAATTAATAGGTTACCAAAACCTCTAGAGTCAGTCAGCACGACCTAGATCAAAGATCTCTGAACCAGGCCGATGCTGATGACATAGAGTTCCACTTGGACCTGGCTTCTAGCATAGTTGAGGTTACAGCGTTATGGCTCTCACTACTTGAGGCGCTTTCACTATTTTATCGCCCCCAATCCCATAATATTGGCAACGTAAGTATATAAAAATTGTAGCTTAATTTTTAAGTTTTATTACAAACAAGATTGGGGAAAAAACAGCTGATGCGAATTGTATGTTGTGAAAACTTTGATTGTTGTAAACGCAACAACTGATGCTACTGGAACATGTTTTATGAGCCCTGCTGGGAGTGTAATCATAACGCTTTGTGTCATTACTCCCCTGGTCTGCAATAAAGCCCAAGCCCAAAACCTCATAACTGTTCAATGCCTGCAGGCCATTCTACAATAGGGAATATGAATGTGCTTGCTATTTCTGGCATTATATGAATGATTTTATTTCCGGTGTTTTACTTCTGGGAGGCGATTCTTTGTTTAACATAAAACTGTATAAATTAAATATAAACTGTATAAATTGATTACAATAATTATTTTTTTAATTTACAAACAAAGTAACAGTGCTAAGTTTGCAGTGGGCCAATTTGTCTCTATTTAGTAAAATCCTGATAATTTTATTTTGCAATGAAAGAGTATCATTATTCTATTATACCACATATGTAATGGTTGAAACTGAAAATGTCTTGATCGCCTGGAGACATGGAGTAATAAGTTTAAATTTAGAAGTTGGTAAGTTGACTGGTCGGTGGTGGTTAGAGCAAAGTAAACACGCTAAGAGTTAATGAGTTTGCAACATTTAAAGATTTAAAGCATGCTTTCGACTGAGTCTGTGGTCCTCGAAAAGGTGATGGGCGGTTTCAGTTTGTTGAAGGATGACTCACATCTTGAGGCAGGTCTAAATAAGTTCCTAATTGTGTTTATTTTTATTTTAATATAGCTTATAACATGAATCTCACCCAGAGTAGATGTAAGACCTAGGAATCACTTGGCAGCATTTAATTTAACTAGTTAGATCTAATAATCACTGATCGGAGGGTGAGAAAAAATACAAATGGTTCTAGTGAAACCAGAAATTGGGAAAAGCAAGGATGATTTTTGAGACTTGTAGAACCAAGGTAAAATTTCTTGACCATGATGTTTCTGGAAGTTTGAGTAATTTACTCATGAACAATTTTCTAGAAGAATACCCAGTGTCTGTAAACAGTTAATATGTTATCTTCTTATTTAACAGTCATGGAATTTATCTTCAGGAGCATAAGAGATTTATCAAGATAAACCGGATTCTTTGGCAGATTTCGTTCTATGAATAGGCCCAGTGAATTTGTGACCAAATTGCATTGAGAAATATTAAAGCCTGGACCTCAGAGTAAGTTCAAAAAGGTGGACGCAACGGCATCAATCAGACAATAATCTTGCCGTCCATGAGAGTTTAATCGATTTTGCTTGGTACATGTTTTAATGTTTACATGAATATTGAAATTAAATTGATTTAATATTTGTTTTCCAGATGGACGGAGAACTTCGCAACGCAGTCGACAAGTACATAGAAACCTGCATGAGGGTCTCAGAGGATAAAATCAACTCAGTTTCGTTATAGCAGTAGTTTTCATCTGTCATTCTTTCATTCTCGCCAGACTTTTTTCCATTGTATTCCAATTCCTCTACCTTATAGTATATTTGTGCATTTATATGTAATTTTTTTTAGAAATAAATATTATTATTTGTATTTTTTACTTATTGTTACTGTACCTAAAACTGTTATTTAGGCAGGCACTTATTTAAATGGCATTAACCAAGTCCGTTATGTCAGTTTAGTCCTTAGGGTGGACACAAATGTTTTGGTCCAAAACCATACCACACGCAAAAAAATTCCAAAACCCCACCTAAAACTATGCAATTCTATAAGGGTTTCTCGCGAAGGGTTTCAGCTCTCATGGCACCCCCCCTTTTTTGCAGGATATCTTGTTTTTGTGCTTCTCAGGTCATCAGCACTTGGGCTCGGGACTGTCACAGAAGGAGATGGGCAGAGCTCCCTCTCCACATGGTTAGCAAGTTAAACCTCCAGAGACCATCCCAGCGGGTCACCAGGAAGCTCCTGTGTCTCAGCAGGCTGGACGTAAGGTGCATCACAGGTATGATTATGGGCAGGGCCTTACTCAGGGGGGGACAACTGCCCTGGGGCCCGGGCTCGTCGACAGGGGGCCCGGCCGGCAACAAGAGCCCCCACCTCCAGGCTTTGCCCAGGGGCCCGTGAAAGCCGAGTATGGCCCTGATCATGGGTCTGAAAAACATCTCAATCTTTTTTTCAGTGGTGCGCAATAAGCCCAATGCAGCTGATGTGCCTTGGGACTCATGTCCGCCTCTTCTGATGATGATGATGATGAACGGTTTATTGCATGTAGGATATTTATATCCTTATATATAATTCTGTAAGCAAAATCTTTAAGTCAAAACTGTGGGTGTTTGGTGAATTTCAGGATGATGGGAGATGGAAATTAAAGAATTTGATCCCAGGGACCCTGGAAAAATAGCAGTATTTTTAAAACTTTACTAGCAAAAGAGCAAAAACGTAAAACATCCCCCATAAGAAAAGCATGGGGATTTAAACACATCTGCTTTGGCTAAATTAAAACATCTGATGAAGTGTCTACTTTGTTTACGAACTGACATGTGTTCCCACCTATATTGTTTTATTTTCCTCAGCATAAAAAGAGTAAATAAAATCTCATAAGGCAGAGCAAGGTTAGGGACTATGGCTACTTCAAACCACTAGTTTATATTTATTCTTATTTATTATTTATTCTTTCCTGTAATAGTAATATTTGTCTTCAAAGGTCTGAAATGTCTAAAAGGTTTTCTTGTATCATGGACACTCATGAAGATGTTATAGGGGGCCATGCGTAAATTACGTCACGCTATATTCAGCCATTTCTGACCCCCTCCCCCCCTTTGTTACACTGCTCATAACCCCCCCCCCTCCGAAATGTAGAGGTGTGCGAGTAGTGATGTTTTAAATCGAGTCGAGTAGTATTGACAAACAAAACACGGTTTGACATTCATTTCCGGCCGGTGAAACAGGGCCCGGTTGTCATTTGGCCAATTTCACCTGGTTCAGATATCGCTTACAATCAATATTAAATAACAAAATCGTTAGTTACGGCCGAAATGACGCAGTCCGATCGTCATTTTCGGCCGATTTTACGCGATGCGATCGCCTTTTGCGGCCTTTACTACGCGTTTTGTTATTGTTGTTATTGGCGGATTAGGAAACCCCAGCTTTGCTGCTAGTCACCTCTTCCACAAGCGGGAATATTGCGAAGGTTACCGGAAAGATAGGATATAGCAGGAAAGGAAAGGGTGGGAAGGGACGGCATCCAAATCGACCCCTCAGAGGGCCAATTCCCGTGCCCCTGTGACAGCTGGGATGAGGCTCTCAACAGGAGACCCTCATTTTGCCCTCCAACAGGTCAACTCAACTGACAGGGTATCCATGTACAACAGCCAGGGACCATTCATTCTCAGGTTGGCAGGAGGGACCAAACCCGGAGACTCTGTCCCTAGCTGCTGCAAATGGAGGGACCAAAGGTGAAAGGGAAGTTAGTCATAATGGACAGCCAAAAGACTTACCATATTATGTAATGACAACCTCATTTGCTGTACCCAATGTCAGCCTCAAAACTGGTATAGACCAGTCTTAAGGTAGTCCTGGGACGTTACTACGCGTTTTGGCCGGTCGCAATCGTTCGTGGTTGTCATTTTCGGCCGATATTACGTGATACGATTGCCTTTTGCGGCCGTTACTACGCGTTTTGGCCGGTAGCAATCCTTCGCGGTTGTCATTTTCGGCCGATTTTACGTGATGCGATTGCCTTTTGCGGCCGTTACTTCGCGTTTTGGCCGGTCGCGATCGTCCGAAAATCGGCGGGAAATACTCACTCGAACTTTCGAGTAGTTTTCAAAGTTTCGAGTCGAGTTCAAGTATTAAAATACTCGGCCGAAAACTTGAAGTTTCGAGTACTCGTACACCCCTACCGCAATGTCACGTCACACTAATTAATTATTAGTGACTATTTCATTATTAAGAACTGTATTGGTTTATGGGTACGGTATTTCATCACTCTGTAACTGACGATTTCACAGACTTTAATTCCATTAATTTGACGTGTCATGCAGTCCTTAACTCCCCCCTCCCCCTTGTCACGATATACCGCATCCCCTATCCCTCCAATGGAGACGTGACGACATATATGCACAGCCCCTAGTGTGCTTTTAGCTCATGGCTTTGTAATTTTCCCAATTCTAAAAAAGGCTTTGTATCATGTAAGGCAATTGACTTATGTATTAGCATATGTTTCATCAAGGATTCAAATTGTTTCAAGGCTTTCTCGCATCTTGGACTCTTGGATCTCTAGTATGTAGTAGCATAAGCATCTTAAGCAATTCAATTTTTTGAAACTTCTCGTAAATCAGGCATCTGTATGGATGTTCACCAGTGCGAGTAGGATGTTTTCCTATTTTGAATAGGTTTCTTGCATTTCAAACACTTATTTTAAGGTTCGTAAACCGACTTGTCAAACAGATCAAACAATAAAAAATCTGAGCATAATATTCATTTAACGCATTTTGTCTTTACTTCTCAACTCATTTTTGGACAATTTGGTGTTTAATTCAAAAACTGATTGCATAAGTTACTGTCCAGCAAATTTACAAGGTATGCATTTTGCCGGAGCACGTGCAAACTGCAACAAAACAAATTCAATATACTCAATTCTATGTACTGCACCTTTAAGCATTTATAAGGTCATTGTACAAAAATATAATCGTATTTAAATGCGTCTTGTTACACAAAATGTACCTGAAATACTCCAACAAACTTCGGGAGCTGATTTTTCTTATAAAAATAAAGAAATTGGTTTATTTATTTACATTCCAACGGCATAACACCACTTTACATCAGAGTACCTGGAGGCCGAGCTTTGCTCGGGGGAAGGCCAGTCAGTTTGTTTAGATGTCTTGGAGTAATATTTCACCACTGCCCCCTACTGATAATCAGATTTGTATAACTCATTTGCCTCTTTTCTACATTTTTAAGGTCACTCCAGTTGTCATTTATAAGTCAATGTCCCTTTTATTTATTTTACTACCCGTATATATGTAATCCTCACTCAAATCCTTTAATCTCAGCTCTCAGGAAACCACATGTTAATTAATAATCATAAACAACATGAGTATTACCAAAGATTACACATGCTACGCAAAATAGATATTGCACCTTGCGGCAATTTTGTGTCAAGTCGTTTTTGGATGGGGCCACCTTCACGTAGTTGGGTGGTCCCTCAACAGAGGCGCTGTGTCAAGTCTCGATCTGCATTACCTATTCAAGTTCGGGTGAGTACGGTAATGTTCGGTCGTGCTCGGGATTAACTCAACTGTACAATACGCAACTACTGCACCGCGCTGGCCGGCCCGTCGCCGTCGTCGTATTTCAAGTTTGAAAGTGCAGAGCTGTCATTAATGTACCATAACTTTATCTTTTTACTACAATTACTATTACTTATTTTAAAATAACAGTGCCTCAGTTAAGCTAAAGGAGCACAGTGTAGAAAAGGTTTTATTGATGTAAACATGTGTGAATAAAAATCTTCAAACATTAGTGATATAAGCTTACAACGTTATAATAATTTTTCTGCATTGAATGTTAACGTATATTTAGAGAACCCTTAACAATTTTACAATATAACAATCTTACAAGTTTTGAAAATTCGAGACTTTTTGTGATGTTGTTGACTTTTCTGATTTCGGAATTCTCATCACTTTTGTTAACCACAAAGTTTGTTTCTGGATTTTTAGTTTCATGCAATATCTTATTATGAACTCACGATGAGGACTGCATGGTTGGTCAGCTGCTAACCATTCACTGGCTACTTGAGTTATTTTTGACCTAGCAAGAGTATTCATTACTTCATGTCTACTTTTAATAATGTCAAAGTTTTGTTGAAACAAGGTCAAAATTAGGTCAGTGACTTGGACCACAAGGGAGGAGGGCGCGGTTAGGTGACTCATATCATCTTTAGTTCATTCTCAGCTCATTCGGTTCATCAAACCGCATGTATTGCATTAGCTCCGAGTGGCAGCGTTGGCAAGGAAATTTCTTATTGAGGACGTACACTAGATATCCAGCAACGTTCCTGAAATGATCAGAGAGATGTAAATGTTGTTGATGGCCGTGTTATGGCTAAAGTAAAGCTAGTTTTTTATTTGTCTTCAAATGAATCGTAGTTTTAATTTATTATTGTGTGAATAAATAATAATTTTGAACTATACTTTGCCTTCAAAACAGTATGAACGAATAATGTTAATCTTTCAACATTTTTATTTTTGTGTTTGTGTAATTTAACAGTCAACAGGGTTTCTTCATCCCTTGCTTTTAAAGCAGTGAGTCTTCTTCCCTTAGCGCACTTATTTTCTATAGCAGAGTGTGATATGTACCACATCTGGGCACATGTTAGTTTTCAATAAAAACCAGCATGAGCCTATTAACAAAAAATATACGCTGATTTCATTAAAAGTGCTTTTCCAATGTGAGCATTAGGGATGTGTCCTTGTGTCGGTTCTTAAAGTCAGTTGTCGGTTTTACCGGTTTTTTTACAATAAAACTGAAACCGCGAGCCGAAAGAGGTTAACCGAGAACCAGGTAAAATGTCGGTTTCGGTTTTTCACTATCAGTAAATGCTCGTATTGGAAATAAGCATTATAATTTGTAATGTTGTACAAATATCGAATGACAATCCAAACAACATTTAACAAAATAAGTGGTCGAAATAAGACTCCTCCCGACAACTAATCATTTCCTTTACAGACCAAAATAACTCTCAACTAACACGAAAGGAGAATTGACAGGAGTTAGTTCTATTTATGGATGTACGTGAATAAAAACAACAGATAAGGAAGCAAGGCAAGGGGGGTGGGGAGGGTTTGGTTGCGACAAAATATTTGACCTTGACAAAACGTGAATGTAAAGCATAGTCAGGAAGGCCTTTCCGTGTTTCGTTTGCTGTTTGTTGTTACCCATTTATCTCATACACTCTTATTTTTCAAAGGAAATTTGAAAAATCTCAAACTTGGACTGTTAATGCGTGTAGACAGACAACCAATAAAAGATCACGTCTTAATACCTGGAATTGTTCAAGAAAAAATACACAACATAATACAATTATAATTCACTACAAAAGTTCTTCACTCTTGCTAATCCATATTTAATTCTAAACCTCTAGTTACTTACATAAGTAAACAAACACAAGTCAAGGTTAACCATAACAAAATAAACAACAACGAACCAGTACGTAAATATATAACAGCTGATCCATGTCGGCAATGAAGTCTTAGCGGTTGTCAAAACATTCGCTAGGCCTCGCATGGAAATTGATATAAAAAAAATGGCTTGGCTGCAATATCTATTTTGCGTAGCATGTGTAATCTTTGGTATTACTTAGAAGCTAAACGTAAACATTTTTAGTATTTATTAAGACATAATTTAAAATAAAATATTCACACTCATAAATAGTATATTGCTGATTACAGTTTTAATATCATCCTCATGTTTATAAATAATTTCATTAATTACAATACGTTCACACGTTAAAATATATTTAATAAACAGGGTAGCCAAATGTTTTTTGCTGGACTAGTATTATGACATATGGTAGCGTGAACTTCCCCTCCTTCGCTTATACCCCCCACTATTCTGCTGGCATCCCCTACTCAGGCTTCACGAAGATCCGCACGAGGTCTACACAGTTCCCTCTGGTTGATTATTAACAGCTGTTACTATTCTTTTGTTTTGATTTGAAACTCCATAAGCCCAATGTTAATTTGTTTAACTTTTCATTATTAGTGAATTTCCTTTGGAAAGTGAACTATTAGCATGACCCGCACGGTGAAACTTAAGCCCGGGACCGCCATAGAAGTTCCTAACGTGACCCTCTGAACACGTTTTGGGGGGTCGTTCAACATTTTATATCTATATATATATGTATATATATAGACATATGTATATATAGACATATATATATATATATATATATATATATATATATATATATATATATATATATATATGTGTGTGTATGCACTCTAGCGGTCACATTTTTTGTCCGATTTACTTCAAATTTGGTAGGGACGTTCCTTTTTATAATCAGTTGGACATGTTCGTTGGGCAAAACAATCGAAAAACTCTAAACCCCTTTTTTGGGGATTAATCTTTCAAATTTCGAGTTTTTGGGCCCAAAATGGGTCATAAAAGCCCCAAATGGGAAATTAATGCATGAAAAAGTTGGGAATTAGTGTGGCGAAACTTTTAAGCCCTCTCTCGTCATTCTAGCATAAATATTTACCGAGTTATTAAAGAAAATTTGAATCGACCAAACACAGTACGTTGTCTTCTGGGTATTTTACATTAGAAAAGCCTGTTATTCATTTTTTGTGTACTTTTATAATCCCCAACAACCTGACGCCTTTTTTAAAGCCTGACTGGACCTTCTCCTAACCTTATAATGCACAAAATTGCATTCCCAGCATTGCAGGTAAATAGAACCAGGAGCATCAGAACAGCCAAAAAATCAATGTTTTCAGATTTGAATAAAAATTGGAAAAAAACGTATGTTTTTAACTGATTTTGAGTTTTTATAGTATTTTATGTGGAAATTCACTTCCCTCACGTCAGCGTGCTGCGTGCGAACTCGTTTTTTTTACATTGTTTAATTTTTCCTGGGGATGAGGCCTGTCTAGAACTTTTTATCTCAGAAATGAGTTATTTTTAACATTAGAAATCGTTGAAGCCGTTTTTGAGATCAGTGTCGCAAGCAAAAAAACATACAAGAGCAAACCTTAGAGTGTCAGCATCATCTGTAGCATGAATTACAGTGAGGCCATTCGCTTCTAGGTGTTTTCTAAGCATGGTTATAAGACGCTGTTTGTTTTCATTATTAGAGAGGAAGGGTCCTTTGCCAATGAGAAGTGGAGAGCTCTCAGTAATTTTGACAGTTACTGCCATACACTTATTACGTAACGCACTTAAGGGGGAGAGAGGGTATGACGTAGCGTTATGTGGGGGAGAGTGATCACTACATAACAATATCAATTTTTATTTTATAAATGTATAGTTTTTATTTCAGTCTGCTCTGGTACACCTGTGGTGCTACTTCATATTTTACTAATATATTTAAACAGAAAAAAACAAGGAATTAAAATATATATAAGCAGTGTGAGGGGGGCTGAGCGTAGCAAACTAATGTAGCGTGACGTCATAAATATATATGTTTAACAACCAGTATAATTTACTTAGCGTGACGTAATCTAAAAAATAAGGTTGGCAACACTGCAGAAATATAGGTTAGAAAAAGTGATTGGAAGTGGAAGGGATTCGGCGGAGGAGTGGTAGGGGGACTGGCAGGGAGGGGAGGGGACCGAGCTTTGCTCGGAAAAGCATGGGGATTTAAAAACATCTGCTTTGTTTACATTATAACATATGTGATCCTATACTTATAATGTTCTATTTTCCTCAGCATGAAATTCAGATGAGGCTGAGTATTGTAGAAAGGTTAGGGGCTTTGACCCCTTCAAGCCACCTAACATTGGTTCATATTAACATTGGCCCTAAATTGCTTGGTTTTCCATGGCCTGTATGTGTATTTAATATATTTGTATAAAATCGTGTTTCATTCATGGTAAAAACTTTAAATTAGGCACAATAGTGTGTACTAGTAGTGTTAGTGTGTAGTGTGTACGGTACTATTTAGAACAATAGTAGGTGTTAAAACTGGTGTAAATATAAATATAGCCTAGACTATACTTTTGGGTTTTCTGTGAAATGTTTTGTTATTTGAAAGTTTTAAAATTGTTATATATTTTTTTAATCATAGGTTTGCATTTATTTCCTTACATTGTAATTATTTCTTTTTCTTTCAAAAATGAGTACCGGTGTGCACCATGCAGTTAGACTTTTTTGTTTGCTTGGAAGGAGGGAGTTTTGATATAAATGATTCAAATAAATGTTCTTTTCTCATAATATATGCCATAACAATTTTATTTGTGTATATTTCCATGCAAATTAGGCCTATAAACGGTTGCATTACCATTTATGAGTTACACTTATAACAACTGTTGAGTAATGCACATTATTAATGTTTCCTGCCGGATTTAATTATATAGGTTACGCCGGCATCTAGGGGCCCGCACCACACAAAAGCTGTATACAGCTGTTGCTGTATCAAGCAACAACAAATTCTCAACACCGACCGACCGACCTGGGCGCCGCGCCCAGTGGGCGATAAGCACTCCAAAATCCGGCCCTGATGCCTGATTCCGTTATTGAGACTGAGACGGATGTTTCCAAGGAGGTATATTGGTCATACTGGAGACAACATTAATTAACAAAATTGCGAGCCTGTGGGGTTATAAAATGCGCATACATAATTCATAAACATATATTTATTTTGTTGGCCATTACAAATAATAAATCTACATTTACCTTTAAGAATAATTATGGGATATTAGTTACTTGAAAAAAATTATCATTTTTAATAAACCCCTATAAGAATAGCATAAGTGCATAATACAATCATAAACTTAACTACTAGATATAATATGTTTATTAGTGTGACTCCAATAACCCTACTCTGATTCAATAAACCATGGTCAGAACAAAAGGGATCACATATTTTTCATGAGCAAGCAATTTTGTCTATTACTGTATCTTTATTTATATTCTTAAACAAATCCCTCTCGCAGTTCATGAAAATTAAATTACTTAGGAGCTCTTCATCTAAAGCTCAACTAGTACTGGCAAGTATGAGTATAAAACTAGTTTTCTTTCAATTATCCTCCCGTTCCCTTTTGAGTTTTCTCTTTAAAGCCCCACTTGGCCTAGGCTGTTCATTAATTATTTTAGCAAAGCAATCACCATCACAAATAAATAGACACACACTAACACCATAAAACGCACTATATGATTCACTTAACACGATTTAACTACGCAATAACTGACAATTAACAGTCAAAAACTTGACCCCAAATTATAGACGTAGAAAGAGACACTGAGAAAAAGCGCCAATACATAAAATAAACCACAGCACAATAAATAGGCGCAGACGACTAGACTAGACTTAGACCATGGCCCCAATGAGGATCATTGTATAACTGGAGGTAATACTGCTTCACTATTTTTGTTGAAAAAGCGAGCCGGTGATATATTCTCAGGTGAGGATACACTGGTGAGGAAAATGTATCATTCTTTGAACTATCCTAATTTGCTGTTTTATTCCTTTAAGTTTTATCAAAAGTTACATTTGCTGTTTTGTCAAAAGTTACAGGGAGATGTATTAGAAAAAAAATCACAAAGATTTGGGGAAAAGTTTACACTAATTTTGAATCTAGCTCTATTGTTCTGCAGATTCTGCCTGTGAGTAAGCACATGTAGTGAATCTCTACTCAAATGCAAATCACTGGAATGAAATTAATAACAGTTGGAACAAATTCATTTTGATATTTGAGTTATGCATCGACCCTTGTCGTGAAATAAGATAAATTATGAGCAAATAAACAAATACAAGTTTATTAATGTTCAAATCATGAGTAGGTATTTGTTTGAGTCACGTTGTTGATTCGTTCGATTTCAGCGATTAGTTATTTGTCTCACCAAAATTTGGCAAAGAACGGCTCGCAATTTTGTTCATCATTGTTGCCTCCAGCATTACCAATAGACGACAACCAATGGGCTCCTTGGGATTGACCTTGGGCCTCCTTGCATGGCCCAGACAGGCGACAGCCGCCACAACCACTCAGCCACTGACAGGTCGAGACAGAACGGCTCACAGCTGATCCTTGTGGCAGTGGTCTTGGCGCTCGGCGCCTACGCAGACAGCCCTTACGTTGAAACACTACGCATGAGATTTTTTTGCACTGTACTTCTATAAATGTTTCGTGTTATAACTATCAGCGATTTTATTAAAAGTAAATTACTTTTAATTTACAAGTGTAAATAAATATTATTTGGGATTTCAATTAATAATACAAATATATATTTTTTATTTAGTTTAATATACCTTTTTTTACTTGAGGCCCATGGGCCCTCGGTTATTTGCGACCTGCCGACCTGGCCAGTCTGGCACTGTTAGGGATCTATTTGTTAATTTTGCCTATTATAGTTTATCATATTTCACAGGATGAATTGTGATGCGTGGATAAAACTAACCAAATTAATTTGTTCCAATTTTGATAACTTTTTCCTAGGGATCTGAATGAGTAGATTCACTTAGAATATTTAAACAACCAAATACTGCTGTTCAAAGAACGATAAATTTGACTTCCAGGCTATCTCAAAATCACCGAATCGCCGCCATAGTCATTTGTTCTTATTTACTTTCCTTCTTCTTCTATTCTTCTTCTTCTTCTTCAATGTTTGATCCATGCAGTGTCTCCACTTTTAGGGTAATTACCCTTTTTTAGGGTAATATTGCAAGGTCAGGGTAATTTTAGGGTAATTGGGGTTTTAGGGTAATTTTTAGGGTAAAATCAGAGCCCCAAAATGTTATTTAAAATGTATTTTACTAGCCCTACTACAGCTAACATAGTCTGAACATTAATACGAATTTAACTTCTAAAAAATATAAAAAACGAGTTTCAGACTACATCAGAGTCTTACATTAATAACAATAATAAAAAATAAAATAAAAATAATACTAATAATAATCATAATTAGCTTATCTTATTTTAATAAGTTGACCTGTAAACCTGTTCAAAATCACTGGGAAACAACTATTTGAGCGAGGCACTGAAACAATAATAAAATTTAATTAAGATGAAATGAACACACGAGTCTTAAAATCAGTTTCTTTTTAGTGAAGTATGCAAATTAGTCACTCATTTAGCTTAGTATGGTACCTAAAATAAAAAATAAAAACTATAGTAACAAAATAGGAAAATTTGTAAGTCGACCCTAGGTATATAGTTATGAAAAATGTTTCGAAGCCAACACTTTATAGCAGCTTTAATAAACTACTAGACCTATGAATAAAAACAAAAACACCCCAAGTTCAAGAACAAAAAGCTGTTATTAAATGGTTATTTCTATTAAATTTTGTGATTTAATTTAATTTTGTGATATATCATGTAGTTTGTTTCTTGCCCTCAACTAAATCTATTTCTTATTCCTTCCGTAAATTTCCTATAATTGGAATTAATAACGTGATCACATAAACATATTTTTGGACCTTTATAAATTAGTTAAGTAATGAAGAAAGTTAAATAGAAAAAATATTGCTAAGCTAACATTTTTATTTATTAAATTTGAATTTTTTAAAAGCTAAATTATTTTTATTATTATAGTGTAGTACCTAAAGAACTCATTCATTGATCTTAGCTAGGCCATATTATCAATAGAAGTATATAAATTACAGCTTTTCAGATTTAGGGTAATCTTTAGGGTAATTTGAAATTTTTTAGGGTAATTTAGGGTAATTTTCAAGGACCTTTAGGGTAAAATGATGTTGATGTTGTGGAGACACTGGATCCATGATAATGATGTTTGTGTTTGTGCCTTGAGCATTAAAGCGTTTTGAGGTTAATTCTCCAAGGTTTAAGGGTTTAATTTTTAAAAGTAATTATTAAAATAGTAATAGTTAATCTCTTCTAACGTAGATTATCAAAATGATGGTAGATAATGTTTATATTTTAGATAATGGGGCGCATACTGCAAAAGTAGAACTGTCAAAAGCTGCTGCACCTAGGTAAGTTAACCATCCAAGTTTAGCTTGACTTATAGTTTTTAAGTTTAACTTTTAACACATCAAAATGGATTAATTTAGCAGGGTACACTTTCATAAGCGGAACAAAATTAAAAAACCGAATGAAATTGTGACGATATGTCACTTTTACCATTTAACTTTTTTATAATCATATTTTTGTTCATATGTTTTTATCTCAGTTTCTCATTTTTAATTATTCTTTTAAATAAAGTAAATTAATTCAATTTTAAATTAATTGTAACATTGTAAATGATTCTCAAACAAACAGGAAACTAGCTTCAATAATGCCTAATACAGTGATTGGTTGCTCAAAGTGAGATGCTGAGTGTTAGCAGTTTGTTGTGCTACTTGCTGACAGTCAGCTGTTTAATTGCAAACAATTGCAGTTCACTGGCCTTACCACCACCCCAGATATTCTAGTTCAATACCACAGGTGGTCATCTTTTGACATAAAATTCATTAGACCCCAGGACACCAGCGCCTGCTGGTCCAGGTAAGGCCGTTTTATATTCCCTAACGGTACAGGTTTAGTATAAGGTACCGTTTTAAAATCGAGGTAAATTTGCATTTTTCTTAAAGATTTTTACCTCTAGAATCCAGAAATAACATTTATTTTGCGCGGAAACAATTATTAATTATAGAAAATATTACTTAAAGTTATTATTTTCGATGCAAGCAGACGCTACTTACAAACCACAGATTAGAACATCTTAAAGGCTACGTACACGTCCGACGTCAGCCGCTACTGTTCAAAGGCTACGTACACGTCCGACGTTAGCCACTACTGTTCACGTCCACATTAATGTTTCTATTTTCTACAGACTATGAGGAAAACGTCCATAGAGTATAAACATATAAATGAAATTTCATAGATAATAAGTATGTAATAAAAAGTTATGTTTCGTGCTTTATTTACCCCTTACCCATTATAAGTGACTAAGTGTTGAGAGGTGAGTGAGCAAAGTGAACGAGCTCATTCTGAAAGTAAATGAGCGTGAACGAGCTCATTCTGAAAGTAAATGAGCGTAGCGAATGAGGTCACCATGGAGGCAAGTGAACGCGGAGCGAATGAGCTCATCCTGTAGGGAGTGAGCTGGGCGAAGAAGCTTGACCGGAAAACGAATGGTTAATAAAAAACGCTACATCTTCGTATGGTACGTGACATTCGAGCGTACACTTAGTACAGGCATGGTTGGTTGGGGGGCTTGTCATGGGTACTTATTAGGTTAACTAGCTTGGGTTAGGTTAGGTTTGTTAGGTTAAGTGTGGTTTGTTGGGTTTGTTTTTGTTTGTTTTGCCATCCAGGTACGGTTGCCGAAGGCCGAAGTTAGTTAGGTTAGAGGTTAGGTTAGGTTTAGTTAGGTTAGAGGTTAGGGTTTAGTTAGGTTAGGTTTTGTTAGGTTAGGTTTAGTTAGATTAGGTTAGGTTTGGTTAGGTAAGTTTACGTTACGTTAGAGGTTAGGTTAGGTTTAGTTAGGTTAGAGGTTAGGTTAGGTTTAGTTAGGTTAGGTTTTGTTAGGTTAGGTTTTGTTAGATTAGGTTAGGTTTGGTTAGGTAAGTTTACGTTACGTTAGGATAGGTTATGTTTATTTATTTTACCTTAGTATTTTGGAGGGTACAACTTGGCGGCAGCTCTGTAGAAAAAGTGGGGTCGCTCCAAAGCACTATACTTCCTCTTAAACATGCACTCCGCCAAATATCCTCCAAAATGCTCCGATTTCACACCGTACTTCGGGATTCGGTCGCGGATGTCACGCCAACCGCGCTCCACAGTGTTTGTATGCGCCCCGGTTTCTGGATCAACGAAGGTTTTACTGTGGTTCACCGTCAAGTGGTTGAAATTGTACCACGAAAGTCTGTTGTACGACTTCCAACAGTCCGTTATTATCGTCGTACCGGGTAGCACCCACTGCCTTATGATCCGGACTAGCGTGCGCCGCGACCGATCCGGGACCGGGAGCAAAAAGCAGTTTTTACTACCTCTTTCCACGCCCCCAACACCCAGTTTCCTTTAACCCGGCGGCCACGGTTATACTTTCTTTTCCCAAATTTAGCTTCGTCTATTTCGACAACCGTGCCTGGTCCGCCGAGTTTTTGGGACGTTGAAACAGCGTCGTCCACGTACACCTCCCTGATGAAGCTGTACCAGTCTACAATAGTACGACTGGACAGTTCAAGTTGTTCTTTAAGAAAAGGCTGGCGGGGAGGGTCGTGGATGAGGTAGTGATTCACAAGCTTCCACAGGACAGGGATCGGAAGCTTAGAATCTGTGAAAAAAGAGCCCTTCCTGCAGTTCCCTTTCCAGTTACACTCACGGCCTTTTTTTTTGTTTTCTACTATTTTTTTACGACACCGGAACTGCCACCCACTTTTTATCACACGATTACCACACCTTGGACAAACAGTTATATTACTAACAACTAAATGCTGGCTTAAAAAACTTAAAATATTATCTTCGTTGTATGCTACTGCATTAAAATACTTCACCAAACAATATTCACATTCCATAACAACAAGAACAACACTAACAATGAATACGATCTGTCAACTATTTTTCACCCCTACGACAATAATACTCGCCCAAACTCGACCCTTCCTCCCCTCAGACTGTTAGTCGGCAGCGATAAATAGACTCGTCCACAATCGTTCTGTTCACAAATTGAAGATATTTTAAGTTAGTTTTCCCCTTGAAACCAATGTTTCCGACAAAAACAAATGTTATTTTCGTGTTCTGGAGGGTCAAATTTATACAGTAAAAAAATTTTCGAAAATGTCAACGGTACCTTGTTCTAAACTTTTACCCAAACACAGTTTAAACATTTATATTTATACTCTCTTGTCCCTTTAATAAAATATTATAACAAATTTTCAATAATTTAATTATACTTAATTATTCTTTCTTTTGGTTTGAGAATCATATTTAGATCTTTACTCTTTTCAATTAAATCCTTTTTTAGAACCTTTTTGTAATTTGATGATTAGAAATCATGTGTAAGAAATGACTTTAATGTTTGAATCAGAATAATTATTGTATAATATTAAATACAGTCTTTGATACATATTTTGGTTTCATTTGTAGAGTACCCCTCATTAGCCAGCGAGTTAGCGTCCACCAATAATATAATATGTGTTCATAGAAACAATACAAATAGAATAAATCCCACATTATACCGTGACAAAATTTTTCGACATAGGCCTAGTATTTTGATTATTTAGGTTATTTGGAACCGATGGTTTCGGTTACGCTGGGTTCAAAAAGGTGGAAGATATCATCTTGAAATTTGTACAGATAACAAACGTTGATTCCATTAATACTTAAAGTTGTAAGTTAGTGTCAGGAACAACATTATCATGTCATTGTCATTGTTATGTTTTTGGGTACAGTTCCGCAGACATACCTACGATATATTATCAAATGGAAATATCGATTCATTATAAATATCGATTGGAATTCAGTATTTATTATCGATTGAATGAATGGTTATTATCGCTATTTCCAACAATATTTATACTGTATTAAATCATCTGTTTTGAAATATAATTTGTTTACTTTATTTGTTTATGTTATTTCCTTTCCTTGGTAAGTGAACTAAAATGAACTCTACCTTTATCGTAGGGAAGTCTCATTTTCTAATGAAGATCCATTTGAACACTTCTTAAAAGCAGTACAATAATTGTACGGTACCCTAGTTTGTAAATAAGTTTAATCTGTTGTGTTTTGTTGGGTACATATTTTTCTTAGTATGGGTTGTTATTTTAAATTTGTTTAATGTTTTATCCCTTGATAATTTGTTTAATATATTTGGTTATTTATGTTTAATCTGTTCTCATTTAATTAGTATACAGTCGATTAAAAATATCGTACTTCAACCGAATTCCGATCAATATTTATGATTGATCGATAGTTTAATTTGTTATTATATCGATATTTATAATCGATCGATATTTTCATTTGATAATATATTGTAGGTACGTCTGCGGAACTGTACCCTTTTTTATTTTATTTTAATTTTAAGTTGAAAAACAAACATGATAACTAACATGCTCTTTCATCAACAGAACATTATAAAAAAACAAATGAAATTGTTCAAAACGGTATATTGGTTATTTGCTTATAGTTTCGGTTACGGTATGTTTGATGTGAAAGATGTCTTGAAATTTGTCCAGATAACAAACGTTGATTCCACTGTATTGTCTATTGGAAACTATTTAAATTTGTTGATATGTTTAGTTTTTAGTTTTGTTTGTAAAATAATTAATTTTGTATATACGGTAGTGGTAATGTTATTTAGTTTATTTTCAGTTTTTAGCTGAAAAACAAACGTGACGTTTTAACTAACATACAGACAATAACATATTTTATAATAAACCTAATCGATAGGCCTATATCAAACCAGGCCCATTTCATGCGGTTTTTTATATCGTTCCGCTTATACCCGGCTACTAACACTGCACTTAGATCACTCCTTTTCCAAATGATCATAATTCTTTGGCTTTCTGTGTATTTTATAGGCATACTGGCTATATAATAAATCAAACCTACTTTAGATAATCCTACGCCTAAGCTTTTCACTTCAGTTTTAACTTAGCCTAGGTTTTAAGTATCGCTTACAAATACATCTTACATAGGTACTCAGTTACCTGCCATACATTTTTCTCCTCCTCCGCCCAAAAGCCATTTGTCTCAAATAGATATTCAGGTAGATTTTGGTAAGTTAGGCCTCTCTATTAAACAATACGGTAACTAATTAACTTAACAACATGATTTTATTTGTCTAATACCATATCTCGGCCTGTCTAATCGTGTTTTCCTTATTGGATTGAGTGAAACGAAATCCTTATACATAACTTTACTGCTTAGACTGGTAAGAGAATCAACTCGAACTGGCGTGTCTTTGTCATAAATAACTCAAAAACGCCTCTACAGATCCACATCAAACTTTAGAGATAGATTCTATAGTACGAAATCTCGGTCGAGTTCGTTATTGGGAATATTTGGATAAGTAATAATAAAATTATCTTTAAAAGAAATCTATTTTTTATCCCATAAGATTAACATTGGGAGCCATTTTAGTGGTACTTGAATCGTTGATATTTAGCCAACGTCTATGTTTCAAGTATAGAGTAACGTAAGTCACAGTGTCATAGATTCACTACAAAACTGTAGTTAGTCATGTTCATGTTGACTAGGAAAAAAACTTATTCTCTTAACTTGAAACACAAAAACTAAGGTTTAAATATTATTAGCTTTTAAAAGTTGTATGTATATTTTATTTTATACTAATTAAAAGATGCATTCTTATTTTTACATACTATTATAATTAATAACTTTATTGGTACTCTATGTCAAAACCTTGCCTGACGGACGGTGAACTACGGGAATTTGGTCCAGACTCCAGACAGACGACAGACGACAAAATGACAACTCAAAGTCAAAGGTCAACAAGAAAGTATAATTCCCACTCATTAACAGTAGAAAGTCTTAATTTGTTCAACAAATTGATATCTCGTTAATAAAACGTACGGTAAGTTACCAAATAAAATTAGATGTTTTGGTTATTTATTTATTTATTGACGGCTATCAGCAATGCAACTTTACAATATGACAATAATTAACATTTGTAAGAACAGAAAAAAGAACAAACTATAGCTACCTATAAATCTTGCTTTTATTGACTAAACAAAATCGCTTGTGAGAATCATCTGTTACGTGCCAAACCAAAACATTGCAAACGCGAAGTGATTGTTAAGCAAAGATCGTATATAGGTTAAGTCTGTCCCACACATCTCGCGACCAGGCCTAAACATTCGACCGGACATCCTTCCGAATGTTCACTGAACATTCCGTCCCATATTCTTGCTACCAGTACACAATGGCCCAACAAAAGCGAGCGCGATAGTTTACTCAGTTTGCTCGTTTATGTTTGGGAGAGTTCACCTCGCCATGATTCGTGTTTGCCTGTGCTCCGATTTTTGTCTGGTTTTTGGCTTGAAACAAATGTGACGAGCGGAAGCGAATGGGCGAGCATGGTATTGCATGGTATTGGGCGAGCGTGTACTGGTTACTTCATTGTGCACATTCATTTAATTTGATGCAAAATTCGTTGTCACGACTCGTTCCGATCACTCAGTGGAGCATTTGAGCAAATCATTCGGCGATAGTGTACTGTTGCTAAAGAGTTTGTGCAGCTCCCACACTTCTCGGGATTACTCAAAACATTCGGAGTTCGGCCGTATATGTGTTCAGGCGTATTCGCGAGAAGTGCGGGACGGCATTTATTGATTAGGCCTAATACAAATCATTTTCATTTGCCTTCAAGCTAGCGAGTTCACTGCTGCGTCCATATGTTTAAACATAAGTTCGATAGGAAAAATATTAAAATTACAATTAAACAATCAGCAACAGCAATAAACTTTTTTAAGACTAAAAAACAGCTTATCGTACAAGAACTATACTGCCTACACCAGGGAAACAGTTCAACGGCTTGTGTTGACGATTCCATATGACAAAAAAACTCAAGAAGCTTAATGTAATCATTTACAATTTGTTAAGGGTGTTTGGCCGCTAGGCTAGTCTGGCAGTGAGGAGCAGTAGTTCTACAAGTCGCCACCGCGCGCCGCTAGGAAGACAACTCGCCCAGTGCTGTGAGTGTGTGTGATCTGGCTGGGGGGAGAGAGGAGCGTGTTCTCCTCATTTCTCCCCCTCCCCCTACGCAGCACTGTCTTTCCGTCTACTCGTTCTTCGTCGGTCCGGGGCGCACGGCCCGCGGCTCGACTGGTTGACTAGGGTTGGGTTGCTTACTATTTTCCACTGATGTGCCTTTCAATGTCGCCGACAACTCATCTTAAATATATGATTATTTTGAGCGTTCACTTTATAGTTTTGATGAGTAAATTTCTTGTAGTCTATACAGATTTTATCATTAAAAGGTTTGACACAGTTGTGAGCACATTTAAATACAGTGGAACTCGGATATTTAGAATCTCAAGGGACCGCGGTAATAACATTCGAACTATCCAAAAAATAGAATTTTAATTACCGGTTTAGAGGTTAGAATTATCTAGGCCCAAATTAGCTAGGATAGCTTTACTGTATTAAAAACTAATAAAATTATTATTTTAAAAACATTAATTATAAATATAAAATGGTTTTTAATTTTAAGAATTACAATTTAACAAATTTCTTTAATCATAATACATTGATCATATTAATTTCTTAAAATACTGTATTAAATAAATGTGCAGGGTGTCCCCGAACTATTCCATAACAATTTTCCATAAGTATACAACTGTGGGATATTTTACTCCAATCACCAACATCCTAACCTTTGTTATATGTACGTTTTCGCTATTTTTGTAATTTAGAATCCGTCTGTTAAAGTTACAGAAGAATTTGTTACTTACTGTTACAAAGTAAAATTCAGGCACGATCAGGGGCGGATCCAGGGAGTCACATTGGGTGGGGGGAAATACCCGCGTTTTTTTGGGGAGGGGGTGTATAGAATACCCCTCAGGGGTGGGGGGTCCGGGAGTCCTCCCCTGGAAATTTGATAAAAATTCCATATCAATAATAATTTCATCGGCCGTAAAAAATATCCGAACGCGTTTTATTGACCAATATGTGTGTTATCGGCCTAAAAAGACGACTGCCTTGAATTCATGGATCAAAATCAGCTCCGGTTTGACCGGTTTTTTTCGGATAAAAAATTGCAATTTGACCGCAATTCATGGTCGCCGTAACTTTTAAACGGAAAACGACAAGTAGGCCTAAACGTTGTTTATCGGCCAAGGGAAACCGCAATAGTTTATACCCAAACCGTAATTTAAAGGTGGCCACACACTACCGGACCTTTGCCCGAATAAGACATCGGATCGAGCAGGGAGCAAGGCATAAAGGTAGCTAAATTCACTCCGAACTTCTTCCCGATCAAGACCCCGAACAAGACATCGGATCGGACAGATTGAGCGCGAAAACCACCGAGCGGGGTAAAAACGGTGGGGACGACGTTAGTTGCCGTTGTGCAAGTCGGCAGTGTACTTGTCTGTTGATTTCACCCACTTAACCCATGTCACCCACCTCCCCACGATTTAACCCACTTTTCTCCAAGCGTCATTCCTCTTCACTTTGTGGTAGTGAAAGATGGGTCAAGTCCCACAAAACTGGCCTATTGTTGTACTCGGAAATAAACATCTAAGTTTTTACCTCAGACCACTCCATCGTGCAGACTACTTTACATAAACTAGTGAACTGGAAACTAAAATGACAACAGTCAAGACTGCAACCCTCACCGTCGTCGTATCACTAGCGGCGGGGCTCGTGAC
The DNA here is from genome assembly GCA_963675035.1 of Allygus modestus. Classification (NCBI taxonomy): domain Eukaryota; kingdom Metazoa; phylum Arthropoda; class Insecta; order Hemiptera; family Cicadellidae; genus Allygus; species Allygus modestus. The sequence continues at coordinate 127,546,371 of OY776114.1, read as the reverse complement.
AGCGCCGGCGCTCGGAGCAGCGTATGGAGGTACCACACACTACCGAACCCCAAACCAGACCCCGAACAAGACATCGGACCGATCTTTCTTTGATCTTTCTTAAAAAACCGCCTCGTGAGCGCTCGGTCTGATGTCTGGTCCGAAGTCTTGTTCGATGTCTGGTTCGGAGGCCCCATTAACTACAGGATTTTCTCCCTTCGACCCCAAATCCTGATCGGTCCGATGTTTATGAACTGATCTCGCTTATTTATGAACATAAACTGGCAAAATTTGGTATATGGCTTGATCTGGTTGCGGTTTATTGTTGTTTGCACAAAAAAAATTTTTCGCCTATGGTTCCTGTAGCAGCAAACCTAGGTACTTGGTCCCCATGTTATTCTTATGGAAAATACTTAAAATGTTATATATCGCTTATTTATGAATGTATATGGATGAAACTTGGTATGTGACTTCACTGAGATGAGTTCTATTGATATTTGCATAAAAACCCTTTATTTTGTGTGCCTTGTTGCAGCAAACCTGCGTACTCATCCCCAATGTTATTCTTATGGAGAATAATAAATATTTTAATATCGCTTGTTTGTGAATACATTTCTTATGAATCCTGTTAAGTGTTTTAATGTGTTATGTTATATATTCATTGGAAATTCGCTGAGTATGCAGGGTTACTGCAACGGGGGTATTTATTTTTATTAAGATAAACTAACCCAGAGTCCTAACCGTCACAGCAGACATGAATAAGTGGTACCCTGTACTATCCGTTAAGTACCAATATATTTATGATAGACTGGCAGAGCCTAGAATAAGTGTCACACTGCACTATACAAATTATCTTCAAAACATATTAATTTATCTGGTCACTCATATAATACAGAATAATTATAATTGAAGGTACCTATGTAATAAAATACATGTATGGACAAAACTGAGCGTCTCATGTATATAGTCAGTGCCTAAAGCCTATTCTGACAGTCAGAGACTGTGATCTGTGATGTCAGTTCAAACAGCAGCAGACGGCACATGCCTAAAAGAAGAAAACTACGACGTCATGCTTGTGAACAGTGACGTCATAGTCGTCCATCGTTTCTCCTCTGAGTCGCTCCGCTCTTCTCAACCGCTACGACTCGTTTCTGCCGTAAACACAGTATTCCCGCCATAACTAATAACAACATTGTGGTTTTTAGCTCTGATACGGTATTAATTATAAGAGCAGTGGCGAAAAAGTATTCTTTGTCTAAATCGACCATAAGTGATCATGTCCGTGGGAAATATAATGGGCCCCTTGTTTCTAACTGTCTTTTAAACCTAATGGTTCTTTGTTTAGTTTCATTTTAGTTGCAAAGAATAAACAGCTGAAACGTGACGTAAGAATACCCTTTTTTCATCCCCAACCCATAACAATTTTGTATTTATTTCACTTTTAAGCCTTTGATTGGTGCAAAGGCATCTGCAGACCTCAAAACACCGTCCAACTATGGGAAGAAGAGATTATACGTTATAACGTTAGTTAGGTGGATGTCCGGTTCAAGACCGTATGTGGAGGTTAACCCGGACACTTTTATTTATTTTTAGCGAATTTACCCTTTAGGGATTAGCGAATTTCTCCTATAGGGAAGAAGCTAATACCGTAGTCGTCATGGTAAGACCTAGGCCCGGGACCATGATAACTTTTCATTTTGAGGTCCCCAGATGCCAAAAAACACCATTCTTTCAAAACTGTATATATATATATATATTTGTCCGTGAGCACGATAACTATCGTAAAAATAGTCTGATTTTGACGAAATTTGGGATAATTGTTTAAAGCAGCATTTATGACTTTAATTTCAAAAACCAGACAGATTGACCTATCCGAAGGGGTATTTTTTTTTTTGGGGGGGGGTTTGTACCCTAAAAATAAGTTGTTTTAGTTTTTTACAAATAATCGTTGAAAAAGTCAAATTTTAGTTTTTACCATTGGAATCAGCTTAAAAATACGCACAATTTGCTGTTTTTATCATTGCTCTACGTCAAATGGTTACAGAGATATTGAAAGTGCTAAAGACAGTACGTTGTCCGATTTTATTCTTATGGAGAATAAGAAAAATTGTATATCTCACTTATTTATGAACTTTCCTGATGAAACTTGGTATATTGCTTCATATCGTTGTGGTATATTGATATTTACACTAAGAAACATTTTTCGGCTGATAGTTCCCGTAGCAGCAAACCTACGTACTCAGCTTCCATGTTATTCTTATGGACAATAAGTAACGTATTATCTCCCTTAATTATGAACATAAATTAATAAAATTTGGTATGTGGCTTTACCTTCTTCAGTTATATTGATAAAACCCCAATTTTTTGGTTACTTGCTTCAGCAACCCTGCATACTCAGCCGCCATGTTATTCTTATGGAGAATAATTAAAATGTCATAAATCGTTTATTTAAAAATGTAGATTGATGAAACTTGGTATTTGGCTTTATGTGGTATTAAGGTACATATATATATATATATATATATATATGCTTTGGAAATTCTCTGAGTACGCAGGTTGGCTGCTACGGGGGTATTTATTTTTGTTATAATAACATCCAACATAATAATATATAAGTTAGGCTAAAGGTAAATGGATATTGTAAATAGTACAAACACTTTAAAATGGTCTGGTTTTTATTGGTGACAACGTTAATGGGAAGGCACTATAACCTAAAAATAGTAAAAAAGTGTCCGAGTCAAGCCTGTTTTACGGTAGGCCTAACTGAAACCTAAATAACCTAAACCTTAATAGGCCTAACTGAAACCATAACTGAATAACCTAAATAATCGTTATACCCTATCGAACAATTTCATTCGGTTTTTTATATCGTTCCACTTATGAAAGTCTACCCTGGTTTCGGTTTTAGCGAATTTCTCCTATAGGGAAGAAGCTATTACCGTAGGTCTCATGGTAAGACTTAAGCCCGAGACTATGATAACTTTTCGTTTTGAGGTCCCCAGATGCCAAAAACACCATTCGTTCAAATTTTTATATATGTATATATATATATATATATATATATATATATATATATATATATATATATATATATATATATGTGTGTGTCCGTAAGCACGATAACTCTCGTAAAAAAAGTCCGATCTGAATAAAATTTGGTACAAATATGTAAAGTACCATTTATCTGAACGAGTTCGAAAACCAGACAAATCACACCATCCGAAGGGGGGTTTTGGGGGGCTTTTGTACCCCAAAAATGTTTTTTTTGGGGGTTTTCACATGTAATTTTTATTTAAATCAAATTTTAAATTATACCATTGAATTAAGCTTAAAAAAATTTGGTATTTTGATCATTGCTCTATGTCAATTGGTTACTGAGATATTACAAATCCTAAACACAGTACGTTGTCTAATGTTATTGTTATGGAGAAAAAGGCAAATTTTATATCTCGGTTATTTATGAACATAAACTGACGAAACTTGGTATATCACTTCATCTGGTTGTGGTTTGTTGATGTTTGAACAAAAAACCAATTTTTCGCCTATGGTTCCCGAAGCAGCAAACCTAGGTACTCGGTCCCCATGTTATTCTTATGGAGAATAATAAAAATGTTATATATCGCTTATTTAGGAATGTATATGGATGAAACTTGGTACGGTATGTGACTTGACTTAGATGAGTTCTATTGATATTTGTATAAAAATCCATTATTTTTGTTCCTTTTTGCAGCAAACCTGCGTACTCATCCCTAATGTTATTCTTATGGAGAATAATTAATATTTTAAATATCGCTTATTTATGATTATATTTCTTATGAATTCTGGTAAGAGGCTTAATGTAATATTAAGACATATATATTCATTGGAAATTCGCTGAGTACGCAGGTTTTCTGCGACGGGGGTATTTTAGATTTCAGTTTTATTCGATCTCAAAAGATATTGTCTTATAATTTGTCCAGCTAACAAATGTTGATTCCACTAATCATGTTTTTCATCTTAAACATGTTTTGTCGGGAACAACCATTGTAAGGGATTTATGGAAATCACACTAAGCACTGATAAGAATATCCAGTCTTTTAGTCCCCCAATAATGTGTTATGGTTTGAGCAAATTTGAGGAGCCGTTAAAACAAAACATTTTGTCAATAAGAATAACATGGCGGCTTTTTATGCCACTGGGGCAGAGTCCTGAGGCCTTGAGGAACAACAAATACCCCCGTCGCAGCAAACCTGCATACTCAGCGAATTTCCAATGGAGATATAAATGTCTTAATTCTACATAAAGCCACTTACCAAGTTTCATAAAAATATATTCACAAATAAGCGATATATACAATTTTAATTATTCTCCATAAGAATAACATTGGGGCTGAGTACTCAGGTTTGCTGCAACAAGGAACACAAAAAATTGGATTTTATGCTAATATCAATATAACTCAACTAGGTGAAGTCGTATACCAGTTTTTATTAATTTATGGTCATAATTAAGGGAGACAGAGCATTTAATTATTATCCATAAGAATAACATGGGGCCTGAGTACGCAGGTTTGCTGCTACGGGAGAGTTATGCAAAAACAATTTTTTGGAGCAAATATCAATAGACCTCAACGAGATGAGGCTGTATACCAAGTTTCGTCAGTATACGTTCATAAATAAGCGAGATAAAAAAAATTTCTTTTCCTCCATAAGAATAACATTAGACAACGTACTGTGTTTAGCACTTTCAATATCTCGGTAACCAATTGACGTAGAGGAATGATCGAAATACCAAATTGTGTGTTTTTTTAAGCTGAATCGAATGGTCAAAACTAAAATTTGACTTTTTCAAAAATGATATGTAAAAAATTCAAAAAACCCATTTTTGGGGTACAAAACCCCCCCAAAATACCCTTTTGGATTGGTCGATCTGTCTGGTTTTCGAACTTAAAGTCATAAATGCTGCTTTACATGTTTATACCAAATTTCGTCAAAATCGGATAATTTTTATGAGAGTTATCGTGCTCACGGACACACACATATATATATATATATATATATATATATATATACAGTATCAAAAGAATGGTGTTTTTGGGGTCTGGGGACCTCAAAACGAAAAGTTATCATGGTCCCGGGCCTAGGTCTTACCATGCCGACTACGGTAATAGCTTCTTCCCTATAGGGGAAATTCGCTAAAAAGTACCTATCTGCAATTTGTTGATCCTCTACAACATTATGGTCCAGAGCAGTTTTGAGTAGGCGTTTTCAAAATCCCCTGGGACATACACGCAAATGCACAACTATTACATTATAAGTATAGACTTTTCTCAATACAAACTACTTTTAGCTCCCGAAACAGCCCGATTAACATAAAAAAAATTTCTTTACGTAAATCTATTAGCAAAAACTACTGTGCCAATTTTAACTGTTTTAGTATTAAATTAAAGGTTTTGGCCTGCAGTTTGTCATAATTACATTTCTTTTCTTTTTAGGTGTTTTTAACGCACAATGTTTGCGTTTATTATTCCCATAACAAATATTGTTCAACTTTCAATAAATCACTTACGGTACATTACTAGCAAAATCTATTGAATATAATGCTTATATAGGTTATAATAGCTTAATATATATAACTTATAATAGGTTTTGACATACACTAATGTCATCAATATCTTTGTTTAGTTTAGATGTGTTGTTTCTAATAATAAATTAATTTTAATTTTTGGCTCTCATAAGAGCACATGTTCAAATATCAACAACATTCCTTTTGTAAATCCACTAACAAAAACTAAAGGACCGATTAAAATAGTTTTGATCTGAAATTGAAGCTCCTGTCCTATAGAGATTGGTACTTTCATTTCCAGAAAACATGTTCTTCTCAGTGAAAAATTACTTTTCATGTTTAACAAGTAAAAGAGATGCTCCTGTTTAACATTTTGATCAAATTTTGTTGAACTATTTACCAGAAATTGGAATTATATATGTGTTAATGGACTGTGCAGGACTTGTCCTTCCAGGCCGATTATGAAATTTGTTTACTAAGTTTTCTCTAACTTTTTGCTTATGTGTGAACTAATACAATACATTTTAAAAATGGAAGGAAACGTCGTTCCTATCTTGTATAATAAATTTTGTTTCCCCCCACCTACTTAGTAAAATCAAATTTTACTCCTTGTATTGAAGGAGTATAGTGCTACTTTGTTTCCCGGAACAGAATCAGCTGACATTTCGCTGCAATCATTAATGCTGCAGCTATAAGGGAATCGGATCAGCTGATTGATATTTTGCTCCAGCAGCAATTAATGTTCCGAGTTTAGTTATTACGCATTACGCAACCAAAATGGAAAGCGATTGTGAATGTGAATACTTATCAATACTTGTGGCTTTTGGGGTGTGGGGAAAAGTTGTGTGTAAATTTATCGCCCTGGCCTACGGCGTCGGGCGCCAACAATTTCCCTTAGGGAACAAAGTTGCACTTTACTCCCTTAATACACAAATAAATATTGTTTCAAGCAGAAGTCCCCATATTATTTTTTACTGCAAAGAAATTTTGCATAAATTAAACTTGAGATAGTCAATAATATAAAACATAAGTGGGATTATAATACACCGTTACTTAAAAAGAATGTAATCATTATGTTTTTGGATACTTAAATGCTACACAGCGTCTGTAATCATTAATATATATAACTAGCTGGCCCAACAGTCGTTGTCCTGTCCTAATGTCATTGAATTTGTTTTATTTCAAATACTCGTTCATTTTCAAGATAAGCATGTTCGCTTTGCTCACTCGCTTCCCGGATTAGCTCATGCGCTATGCTCACTTGAATATAAAAATACCCCCGTAGCAGCAAACCTGCGTACTCAGCGAATTTCCAATAGATATGAATGTCTGAATATTACATAAAGCCACTTACCAAGTTTCATAAAAATATATTCACAAATAAGCGATATATACAATTTTAATTATTCTCCATAAGAAAAAAATTGGGGCTGAGTACGCAGGTTTGCTGCTACAAGGAAAACAAAAAATGGATTTTTATGCTAATATCAATATAACTCAACTAGGTGAAGTCATATACCAGATTTGATTAATTTATGTTCATAATTAAGGGAGACATGGTATTTAATTATTATCCATAAGAATAACATGGGGCTGATTACGCAGGTTTGCTGCTACGGGTGCCTTTGGCAAAAACAAATTTTTTTGAGCAAATATGAACCACAACCAGATGAAAAGCCATATACCAAGTTTCGTCAGTATACGTTCATAAATAAGCGAGATATAAAATGTTACTTTTCCTCCATAATAATAACATTAGACAACGTACTGTGTTTAGTACTTTCAATATCTCGGTAACCAATTGACGTAGAGAAATGATGAAAATACCAAATTGTGTGTTTTTTAAGCTGAATCCAATGATAAAAACTAAAATTTGATTTTTTCAAAAATTACATGTAAAAAATTCAAAAAACCCATTTTTGGGGTACAAAACCCCCCCAAAATACCCCTTCGGATAGAGCGATCTGGCTGGTTTTCGAACTTAGTCATAAATGTTGCTTTACACGTTTATACCAAATTTCATCAAATTCGGATCATTTTTACGAGAGTTATCGTGCTCACGGACTTATATATATATACATATATATATATACCTCAAAATGAAAAGTTATCATGGTCCTGGGCCTAGGTCTTACCATGCCGACTACGGTAATAGCTTCTTCCCTATAGGGAAAATTCGCTAAAAAAGAGTTTGAATTGCCATTCAAGTACTCTTTTTATTTCCAAAATGAGAGTTTCCATTCAAGTAGCTTTTTATTTCTATAATCAACATATGTATATGCCTTTCAAGTATGTTTACAGCTGCTTGGTGTAACTAACTGAACTTAGATAAAATCAATAGGAACTTTGAAGGCCTGTGGGGCAGAGCTCTTAGGTCGGATTAACAATTTTCTTTTATAAGAACCTTGTCCTGACATAAACGAACTCAACAAGAAATAATTATTCTATTTGGTCCACGAATTCTCAAGTAATGGCGTGGCCAAGGGAAATAGGGATCCATTTCAGCGAATTTCCCATATAGGGAAGAAGCTATTACCGTAGTCGGCATGGCAAGACCTAGGCCCATGACCATGATAACTTTTCATTTCGAGGTCCCCAGATGCCAAAATCACCATTCTTTCAAAAACTGTGTATATATATATATATATATATATATATATATATATATATATATATATGTGTGTGTGTGTGTGTGTGTGTGTGTCCGTGAGCACGATAACTGTCGTAAAATTCATTCGATTTTGACAAAATTTGGTATAAACGTGTAAAGCAGCATTTATGACTTTAAGTTAGAAAACCAGACGGATCGACCTATCCGAAGAGGTATTTTGGGGGGGGGGTTTGTATCCCAAAAGTGGGTTTTTTGAGCTTTTTACATATAATTGTTGAAAAAGTCAAATTTTAGTTTTTTTCCATTGGAATCAGCTTAGAAAGACGCACAATTTAGTGTTTTGATCATTTACTCTACGTCAAATGGTTACAGAGATATCGAAAGTGCTAAACCCAGTATGTTGTCCAATGTTATTCTTACGGAGAATAAGATAAATTGTATATCTCGCTTATTTATATACTTTTGCTGATGAAACTTGGTATATTACTTCATATCGTTGTGGTCTATTGATATTTGCACTAAAAAACATTTTTCGGCCGATAGTTCCTGTAGCAGCAAACCTGTGTACTCAGTCCCATGTTATTCTTATGCAGAATAAGTAACATGTTATCCCCCTTAATTATGAACATAAATTATTCACATTTGGTATGTGGCTTTACCTACTTGAGTTATATTGATATTTGTGTAAAACCCCATTTTTGGAGTTCCTTGCTTCAGCAAACCTGCACACTCAGCCGCCATGTTATTCTTATGGAGAATAATTAAAATCTCATAAATCGTTTATTTATGAATGTATATTGATGAAACTTGATATGTGGCTTTATGTGACATTAAGATACATATATATGCATATTTATGCATTGGAAATTTGCTGAGTACGCAGGTTTGCAGCTACGGGGATATTTATATATTAAGATGTATACAAAATCTTGGACCTTGACACAATGAATCGTGGATTCTAAGAAGTGGGTCAAAGAGTTTTAATTTCTTCCTAGAGTATATTTAACATAAGATACTACTTTTCTTTTCTTTTTAAAATGAGGCAATTTATTCTTCTTAAAAACAAATTGAATGATTTAAGCCTTATTGTTTTTTAAGTTCTGCATTTATAGGTTGCCTATGTATTTGAACAACCGTATCAAGCTACAGTAACAATGGGAGGCCTGGGGGGCACCGCCCTCCTCCCCCCAGTAAGGTTAATGTGTTACATTAAAACCTCTGGATTAGAGTTTAAAATATTTAGGCATTCAAAACCAATTGACTGATTTTAAAACGTATTGTTCATCAAGTTCTGTATTTATACTTATAGATTTTTACAGCAATATTAAGCTACAATAAAATAAATATCCTGATGGGTCCTCCAGTGGAACCAAAGTGTAAATAACTACTTTTAAACCACGTGCTCTCACTGATTGGGGACCTTTATTGCCGCCAACATATTACATTTTATCAAAATCTTCAGCTAATATTATTATGAGGGCCTAGATGATACAGCCCTCAGTGAGACTGAGGGGTGAGTAACTACTTCATATGCACTTTGTCTGACTGATAGACAGGTTTCAGGCCTCATTGTTTGTCATGTTCTGGATTTGTATATCATTGTCAAGCTGCAGTTATAATGGAGGGCCCATGTGGTATATTGTCAATTGAAACATTTTTTTTTTTTATTTTACGCGATCACTCAATCCTTATACGCGATATAAGAGCGTACTCCTAGTAAAGTTGACTCAGGACAAGGACAACCTATACTAAACCGCTCCAGTATAGCATTCATTGTCATATTATTTTCTGATATAAAGATTCAGAAAAAAGTGTTAATAAAAGATTATTAAGCCAAGCGATAGGCTATTTTAAAAATTGATATTGTTTTGTTACCAAAAACTAAAATTAACCCTATTGTTTTTCTTATATAAAAAATGCAGGTCTTCTCTTAACAGGTGACAGAAAAAATTTAGATCAGAAACAAAATCATTTATTGTTTTAATTTTCAGGATCGTTCCGAACTGCATCATGAAAGCAAAAAGTGAGCGCCGAAGACCGTTCATCGGGGACCAAGTGGAAGAATGCAGAGATGCATCTGGCCTATTTTACCTGTTACCATTCCAAAAGGTCAGTATTCCTACCTATTATACCTATTTACTCTACACAATTATTAAGTTTTATACATCAGCTTGGTTTTATTGTTAAGAAAGGATTTATTGATTTGTATCTTCTGTATTAATTGTATAGCCTATCCAATATTATGTAGACAAATATTTATTAACTTGCTAATATCTGATATCTGTGGTTGATAGGACTGTGCATCATTAATACTATAGCCTTAGCCTATACATATTTGGATCTAGTTTGTTTGGATTAGCAAGTAAACAATAACAAGATAATTTATTTTATTTGTGGTTGTTATCTTATTCTTTAAATTCCAGCTTCCTTTTTTGGGTCTCTAATTGTAAACACTCAATGTTTATAAGCCCCTATACTACCTTTCTGTATGTAATGAAGGAAGAATGAATTCTATTCTGGTTGGCAAAATAAATATAAATCCGAAGTACAATTGTTTGGCAATAGGTTAGCCTAATTATAATATTAATAGGCCTTCACGGCTAATGTTTTTCTCAGGGGTTCCTCATCAACTGGGATGTACAGAAGACTGTGTGGGACTACATATTCAGCAAGGAATGCTGCTACGGCAATTTCTCCGAGACACCCCTGATCGTCACAGAACCCTGCTTCAACTTCCCCTCCATTCAAGAAGCCATGTCAGAGATATTCTTTGAAGAGTATGAATGCCAGTCTCTTCTGCGAATTAATGGTAAGGCATGCCGACTACATTAATAGCTTTCTCTATATAGGAAATTCACAAATTATCTCAACTTATGAAGGGGAAAATCTTTAATTTTGCTCATCTAATGAGATATATATGACTATCAAGTGGAAGTGGATAATAATATGTACACTGTGATAATTTATGCACTATGTACACTCTTGTAAGGATTAACCAACAATAAAAAAAATCAGTAGCCTAAATCTTTTAAGATATTAGGATTAAATTAACGTTCCTTTGGTTATTGTTACTATAACATTTTACAAACATACTAAGTGTTAACCCATTGGCCTTGCATAATGGAACCATTCTGTGACAGCTTGATTTTGTTTTACAGAACTAATCAGTTGTTATATGTTAAATCCATTATTAAATGTTTGATGGCATAAAAAAAGTATTTAATTATAATTTTACAAAAGTTATGTCATTGACAGCTAGATTACCGGTATGTAACTATTATATTTAGTTGAAGGCCTAGTGGCATACAGAGATTAATAACTAAATCTACTCTGTAGATGACAGCTGTCATATTTTGAATTGGATTTGTTTTACAGTATACTCTTGATAATCCGATAAATATGGGAATGTCAGGACCGGGACTGACGGATAACAGAAATTGCGCTGTATACATGTGAGGTAACAAAATTGCAACAGACCTACGGTTTTGGATTGGGACACAAACATAAATGCATAATAACACATTTTACCTATAGTAAGAATAGTACAGGGTTGTATTATGTATTAGTTTAAAGTACTTACCTCAGATAAGGTTTATGCTTTGGATGGAAGGGACCTGAAATTTTGGGATTTTTTTAGTAAAAAGTAACTAGGCCTATGTTTTTTCGGGTGGGTTTAAATTTTCTTAAGAATTATTTCGGGTCAGGGTTATTTTTCTAAACAGTGATGATGCGTAGTCCAGTCGCCTGTTACGGCCAAGATTATGTGTTGGAATCGTCATTCACAACCGAGATTAAGCTGAATGATCGTCATTCATTTTCGAATTTGTGTGGTACGATCGATCGTTATTTACAGCCGATACTAAGCAGTGTTATAGTTTTTTACGATGACAGACTGACGGATAATAAATATTGGCGGTTGATGAATAGGAAAAATCTGAAATCTTACCCATTTGGTGATAGCATTGACTATATAACTATTTGTAACAAATCTCCACCCCAGAAATCAAGTGATAATCAACTTATGTTTGCTTCCTGACATACCAACTGTTGTATTATCCCCTCCTGAAAGTATAAGTAATATTTGACAGAAGTATACTCTGTTGGTGATTAGTGTAACTACGTCCTCTTTAAATCCTGGCACACACAAAAATAGGGACACCTTTTACAATGGCAATGAAAAATCCACTTCTGTATCTGTAGTCAATAATGATTGTAATGGCCTAGAAAAAAATCAAAATTAAAAAGGCAATCTAAAACGTGTTAGGGATGTGAGTTATGGCCTAGAAAAAAATCAAAATTAAAAAGGCAATCTAAAACGTGTTAGGGATGTGAGTTGAGGTTATGAATTTATATATTATACTTTGTATGTATTTATAACACATGTTTTACAAATAATAATAGTTTTTGTTCAAGTTGATTCAATTAATGTTGGTTTCATTCCACTGTAATGTTATTTTTAAACATTTTTGGGTGAAAGTCAAAATTTGGATAGGGAATTGTTTTCTTGTTATTAAAGTAGCTAGCTCTCCAAGTTGGACTCTCTCTTGGTACCACTCTCTCCTTTCTCCAAGGCCGAACTGGAGTCAGGCAGGAGTATTTTACCTCTTATTAACAGATTGCAATTTGAACTGTAAAATAAAAATAGTTTGAACTGGATTTTGTTTTGTTTTTAAGTAAGAGGTGTTGCACTTCCCAAGTATTAAAATGGTTAAGATAGGTTTACTTGATTAAATATTTAAATTGTTTGAGTAAATCTTAAATTTCACAATGTATGTAAATTTGAAACATTAAGACCGAAATAAACTTAAGATTAATGTTTCTTATGACCTAATATAAGCTGATTTAAATGGAAAAAAGTAATATAAAAATGAAAACGAACAAATGTTGTTTCATTATCATATTTTGGAACTTTCAGCAAACTGCGTGGTGAAAGAAGAACTTGAGCGATCGCTAGAGGTTCTACAGATTCATGATGCTTCCACTGACAATCTGGATTTTGTTAAGAGCGCAAGTTATGTTTTGAGGTATTTGTCACACAAATTCACTTGTGAAGAAGACTTGAAAACAATTTTGTGGGACCAAAACCATAATCCTCTGCTACACTACAGTTTCTATTCAAACTCTCCCAAAACACCGATGAAGCCGTGTAAACAACTGTGGACAAGAAAAGTCAGTAACTTGCCAGATGAATGGCTGATCACAGAGCTTAACTTGATACTTACTCTGCATTCTTGTTTACATGAAAAACACAAAAGACAAAGATTCTTGTTGAATTTGGCTGAGTTTTGTAACGGTGATTATTTTTTGGAACATGAAAATAAATATAAACCTGATACTGCTAAAAAAACTGCTCAGACGTTTGAGTGTAACAATGTGGCATCCGAGAGTTCTTTGTCACGATGTGACACTCGTAACAACTTTGAGAAAAGGCATAATAGTGAATTGCGTAACATTGAGCAAATAACCCTGGAAGAATGTTGTGACACAAGTGATCAACCTGTAAACTACAGTTTAAAATACTTTGAGCACGAAACTCCTGCGATGTTGGATAATATAGAACATCCTGTAAACTTCAGCCTCAAATATCTGGAAGAGATGGAGAATGAATCATCGGAATGTGTTGAGATTATGATGTTCGGAGCGGGAGAAACCTGTTATGCTGGGACTGACTTGGATCAACCCCCTGATGACATCTTTAGTTACCTTGAAGGGGAGGATGTAAAATATTTCAAGCAGGGATCTAACTTTAGTCACTTGAACAACTACGCTTTAAGCTTCTCTGAAGAGCTTAAAGAATACCGTGTTGAGGGAACCCCATGTGATTTTTCTGTAGCTACCTCACTTTCTGGAATTTGCTCTCCGTCTTTTGTAGAGGAAGCAAAAGTAGAAACTGGAAAAGTGTCATCGACTCTTGAGATTGCATCTTGCCCTGATGCGAATCGAGCAGAGATAATAAGCAAGAAGAGTGAAGGGATGTTGCTCGAAACGCCTCTGATGTTTTCTCGCAGCAGCTCACTGAGCTCTCTAACCAGTGTCGGGCCTTTGGATGATGTGAGATCTGTGGTTAGTGACTACAGCAGAATGGCGAGTGGTATGATCTCTCCCAGTGACCTGCCCGACTCTCCTACCCAGACATCTGTCCCTGGCATACCTGACTACAAAGTTCATGCTCCTCAGAATCCAAGAAGTGTGTTTGAAGAAAAAGTGTCTGTTTTCAGAGAGGAGAGCACTCCTGCACAGTTTTCGACCACTAGTAGTCTGAGTGCCTTGAGCTTCGATGAGAATCAATCGATCGAAATACAGAGTGACTTAAAATGTCATAACCAAAGTGTCGTAACATCTGAAGCTGCTTCCACTGATGCGAAAGACGATGAAGATATTTTAGCTGCCTGCATCAGTGCTGGAATGCAGAATAGTAAAAGTAGAAGTGCTGGAAATATAAAATCTGGGAAATCCCAGCGTTTCAGGAAAATCAGTGGATTTTCCAGTTGTATCGTAACATCAGAAAAAGATTTCAACATTTCTGTTTCGACTTCTGTATCAAAAATTGAAGTTTCGGGTGATACTTTTTCAAATATTAGCCACTCCACTACTCATTGTGATCTGCCCAAACTACCTGAAGATTCTGATCACACCGACATATTAGCTGAGTGTATTCAAGCTGGGATGCCCAAAGCTTTGGGAAGGTCAAAATGTAATGTAAAGAAATCAGCCAAATTATCTTTGAAACTTCCTCCACCAAAAAATATATTATTGCATAGTCCTGATATCCAGAAACTATCTTGCCCTTTAAACATTTATAAAACGGCCAACGATTCTTTACCGGCTTATAAATCAGATTCAACTGTAAAAGCCTTTCATCATTGTAACCTTGTTGCACCTGACTCTCGTTCAACAGGTCACTTCATAGTTGCTCAAGAGACTGGAAAGTCGCCTTTAAATTCACCGCAAGAAGCTGAAAATGAAATTAAAATACAACTTTCCCGTCGGTCCAGCATTGAATCCATGAAAGAAGACTCGACTGAAGACCCAGTTACACTTTCGGAACTGTTGCTGCTAGAACAGTGCATCACTTCAGGGATGCCCAAGAAGAAAACTAGATAAAAGCTTATTTTTCCAAACATTTTTGTACTGTATTTGTTGTTGCTTCCTTGCAATCAGTTAAAAACATAGAATATTTTGATTAGTGAATGTAAATTGATGTTGTGTAGAAAAATGTGCCTACATTGTTCAATGGTATTCTCCCGAATTGTACAGATTTAGTCTTGCACTTACCAAATACAAGTCTTTATGTGACTTTGCTTGAGTATGATATTAGAGTAAAAATCAGAACATTTTTATAGGAATGTTTAAAATTTGGCAACTCACTCTGTTATTTCCGATGGGAAAAATTGACACGTAGTGAATCGAGTTTAAAGTTTAAATCTTTCCCCTATGTCGTTTCCAAGAGAACATCCCTCATGTGTTGTTACCCACTCCACCCTGTAGCTGGAGACCTGGTCAACTACCACTACCGCAAGGACCACCCGGACGCTCTGTGCTGCCTCGTGATCGACTGCGGTTACAGCTTCACCAACATCATCCCGTACATCCGCGACAAGAAGCACAAGCCGGGCATCCGCCGCATTGACATCGGGGGCAAAGTGCTCACCAACCATTTGAAGGAGATCATATCTTACAGGTAAACCGACTGCTTGGCAAAACTTAAATCTGTAGAATCAACCTTTTTAATGCTAGAATTTCAGTAGTTTTCTTACTTTAAAGTTTAAAGTGTTGATGTATTTTCTGTGGATTAGTTTCTAAAACTGCTTGATGATTTTTGGTGGTTTTTAGGTTAAAAATTTTAAAAACTAGAATTGTGGGATATTGGTAATGTAGACTGTTAGAAATCCGGATCGGCCTAATCCAACTCAAGGCAGTCCAGACCGATAAACTTGATTTTTTTAAATTTGTTGAGGCAAATTAAAAAACTTCACATTTGAGTGTCTTCAGTTTTTTTTTATTATTAGCATTTCAACGCCAACGGAATTTTTGTAAGAGAACACACAAACACTTTAGGAGTAAGCAGTCCAAACCCCTACAATTTTTTGATTTTTTGCACGATTAGCCCATACTACACAAATGTCACGTAGTTTGCAACATCGGGCACTCTCTATTTCAGTAAAATTGATGTAGATTATAATTTACAAGGGAGAGAAGGGGGGGCAGGAGAGGCTCAGTTCACTGCGCTCGCTGTGTTCGTGCAGACGTCACTTTGCCGTATTTGTGTCTCATATGACTCATGCTCACCTTCAAGTAATCCAGATTTTTGAAATCCAGACCGCCCACCTGCCACAAAATGCAGAATGTCAGTAATGGGTTAAAATCCACCCAGCAACTGTACACTAAGGTTACAAGGTTACGCCATTGGGTGATTTTCAGTGTAACCAGAATTTGCTTCTTTTTGGCTATAACGCACAGTCTCCACTTCTCTGCTTAGTTTGACATGAAAAAGATTTATTTTAAAGTCTTAAATTTGTTTATTTAAGTTTTGAAAATTAATTTTGTATCATTTATGTTTCAAGTATGAAAACAGTGTTTTATTGATGAGCCCACTGCTCTATTCCTTTGACTACTTACGTTTGATCCCTTATTAACAGTTCGTACTTTAAATTACTGTCCTCAATTTGCGAAATGTTGAAAAATTACATTCGTTTTAGGTATAGAAGTTTTAACCCCCTTTTTCCCATTACTGTAAAAGGTAATGTTACTTTTGATCCCTTTATCACAGATGTGTAACTAGTAACTGACCTTTCCCAAAATTAATTAAGATTGGTAAAAATAAGTGAGTATAAATAAAAATTGTATGGCCCATTTATCCCCACATAGTGAATTAAACAAAATCTTCATTCGACTAACTCAGTATCATTGGTACGCTACTCAGTATTTTCATATTCAATATACTTGTGGTATTTAAAATATTACATCACAGTAATTGTTGAACTATGAATATTTTAGGGGTTAGTAGATCTATACAAGTGCTGCCTTTGTATCTGTTGTAAAAATGTTAGAAAAATGTAAAGAAATGGTTAAATCTGTGGTAAAATTTAAAAACTAGTAACTTTATGTTTCTGTTGTACTAACTGATGGAACAAACAGCTGATCTAAACAACGTTCCAGACAACTGCACGTGATGGACGAGACGCATGTGATGAACCAGGTGAAGGAGGACGCTTGCTACGTGGCTCTGGACTTCATGAAGGAGGTGGAGATCGCGCGGAAGAAGTTCCCGGAGAACACGATCGCAAGGGACTACGTGCTGCCCGACTACACGAGCATTAGGCGCGGCTACCTGCGCGGGCTGGACCACTCGGGGGCTGTGGAGCAGGTCAGTGGGTGTCAGACGTAGAGCTAGGAGTGTGTGAGGTTAAATATATTTTTGACATTTGGAGAAATAATTTATGCTTTTATACTTTAACATGACATTGGCCCTCGATTGGCTAGTGCAACAAAAAAATTTTATTGGGTACAACAAAATTAAGCTGTTACAGTATTGGTAAGTCGTTTGGCTATCCAGTGTGACCAACTTCCCTTTCACCTTGGATCCTCCTTGTCTCTTCAGTGGGCTTGACTCCCGGTTGAGCCTCGAAACCCAGTGCAGTCAAAGTCCTTGGGCGGAATAGTGGACATTCCTTGCAGCCCTGGATGGGTCCCTGGGAGGAAGGGCCCTTACCCTTGAAGGGCACCGCGACCCCTGAGAGGTTGGAGGCTCTGTCCCTGTCTGGTGGACTTGGGGGGGCCTCGCGTTAGAGGGCGAATCGTCCTGGGGTTCTGTCATCCATAGAACCCGGGAGCTAGTTAAGATTCTCTCTCCCTTTCTGGAGCGAGGAGACTGACCCCATTCTACCACCTTTCCTATCCCTGAAAATCCTCTCTTTCTGGTTGCATAATATCTCAAAAGAAGACATACCTAGTCGGCCATACTGGAGTCTCCTAAACCTCCCAAAAACAATCAAACAAACATGACATTGGGTTTTTAAGAAGACTAGGGACGATTCGGGATACATATTAAAGGGTTATCAGCTTATTAGTTTTTAGGGATAGGAAGGACACTAGCTCAAACAGGCTAGGTTATATCATTGATTTTGAATACAGATTTTATTAACATTTCATGTACCAATTGAGGAAACAACGTTTTTAGGGTATTTTGACCCCGCTGAATAAGAATATGCCTGTTGCCAAAGCGAATTTTGGACCGGAAGTGCGGTATCCAAGATGGCGGCCAAAACACTGTTTGCCCCATATCTCCCTTGTTAATTGGCTTAAAATAATGATTTGAACATCTGCATAGAGGTTTTCTCGGATGTCAAATAACTTGCAACGTTAAACATGTACTTACTATAAGTTTGGAGGAGAATACAGAAATTCCATAGGATGTATAATCAATGGTTATATACTTTATAAAGATATATATATCTCTCCTGTAACTTGCAGGTGTACTGTACGTATGCTCTGCATACAGAGAAGTACACTTTATTATTGTTACCATTCTTAAAATTTAAATGAAAACTGTGGTAACTGTTGGTTTATTTGCAGTTTAACTCAAAATAAAACGGGTTTACTTACCTTTACCTTTCTGATGTCAGTCTTTAGTTTTACTGGTTTTAAAACTAAAGATTGACAACGGAAAGGTATGTAAACCTGTTTTATTTTGAGTCAAAATTCAATCATAGAAATTTTTTTAAAATATATTTACAGTTTAGTACAAAATGGCGTGGATTTTAGGTTAAAGTTCCTTAATATGTTGACTGTGTTGACCATGTTTAATCATAATACAGTAGTCTCGATTATCCGACCTAAACTGGCCGCGGCAAGGTCGGATAAGCAGGAAGGTCGGATATCACGGAAAAAAGGTTAAAAACTTGGATTTTTTTCCTAGGCGCTTGGAAATTGATCGTTTGATTGTGTACGGGGACGGTCAGATAACCGAAGGTCGGATAATCGAGACTCCATTGTAATTGCATTTGTTTCCTTGCTAAGCAAGAAACATTACAAGAAATACTGTGCATCAATTTGAATGTGTTAAAAGTGTCTTTCTTTTATATCGTTGTGTTATTGGTGGTGTAGCGATTAGGAAATACAAGTAAATGAGGTTCTAATTTGGGAGCAGTAGAAGTATGCTCAATTGATCAAAATCTCTCCCACGGACCCTCCTTTCATAAGAGTGGGCGGTTGCCATCTCACGTTAGCAAAAGTGACAACAACCTTATTGGATCCAACATTGCCAGTGAAATAAGAGGGTATAAAATGTGTGTGGGTGGGTTTAGTTAGTTTTATCCCTTAACCTACCAGTAGAAGGCCTATTAGCCTCAGAAAAAAAGGTTGCTTTTGCTCTGCACAAATGACCCTATTAATCTACATGATGTGACAATCATCAGCTACTTGAGTGAGTGAATGTGCTAAAAGTCAGGGTTTGTCAGGGAATGTCTTTTACCAACTACCTTGACCTCCCCTTGCCTGTAGTTCGGTCTCCAATTCAATTTAGCATCTCTGTAATCCAGCCGCAGTAAGCTGTGTTACTTTATAAGCACGTATCTTAAGTTCCAATTTTTTAACCTCTTAAAACCTCTCCCGAATCAGGGAAACGATAGGATTTTAATGGGTTTTTCACAAACATTTTCATTTTTAAAAAACCACAACTGCCCTGCCGCCATAGGCCAGTAGGCCTGTGCGGCGATCTAAAATCAGCGAGGGACTGTTAACAGAAATAGTCAGAATAGTGTAATGGTATTTTAAATCTAAAAGAAGTATTTAAGAATTTTGTCTTTGGCACCAAAAACGCCATCTTTAAACTGCTCTTTCAAAAGAATGAAATATTAATAATGCCTTCCCTTTACACATTTTAAATGTTGGTGTTCTTGAAAAGCAACAAACAGTCCTACAGCAAAAAGCAGTTTGTTCATCAGTATCTCACCCATTTTGATAATAACTTTCAGTATCGAAGACACCACCTTAGCCTTTTTGAAAAATCCCCACATTATATGAGTCTTAAACTTTTCAACAATTTTCTTGCCAATGTCAAGGAAATTAATGATTTTCAAAATTCAAAAAATTATTTAAAACATTATTTGCTGACAACAAATTATTATTCAACTACAGAATATCTAAATGAGGACACACGGATGTAAACTAACTAGCATTGTATTGTATTTATTATAGCAATGTTCTATAGGTATAGAGTTTTAGTTTTAGTTTTTATGACAATGTCACCAACTATGCTGGAAATGTGAAAATGTATTTGTGACAATAAAGGATTCGTTCATTCCAGTTCACATGGCAGGGTTCCCACACATCCTGGAAAACCTGGAATTTTACTATTTGTCCTGGATTTTTATTATCTATCCTGGAATTTTTCTATTTTCATGTAATTTTTTGATTTTACAGATTTTTTTCAAGTTTTTGTTTTGTGGAATGTTTTCAGAATGTTTTTATTAAAGAACTATATTGGTTTTTACGCCTGTTTCAAATGAATAACTATTTTTTTAAATATAGGTTAATTGGTTTATCAAATTTGGTGTGGAGGTTATAATCCAACAAGTTTTTTAATTTTTATTTTGAAGGGTAATTATCCTTCGAAAACCACTAAAAAAACTTGAAAAATCCAAATTTGTCAAAAACAGCTCGATTTAGCAATTTTTTATTTTTTAGCGAATTTTCCCTGAAGCTATTACCGTAGGTCTCATGGTAAGACTTAAGCCCATGATAACTTTTCGTTTTGAGGTCCCCAGATGCCAAAAACACTATTTGTTCAAATTTATATATATATGTATATATTATATATATCTATGGGCTATATATATATGTCCATTAACCCGATAACTTGAGTAAAAAACATCCGATTTCAATGAAATTTAGCACAAACATGTAAAGCAACATATATCACTTTAAGTTCGAAAACCAGAAAGATCGGACCATAGGAAGGGGGGTTTATGGGATTTCAACGTTTTCCAAAAATCGTTTTTTTTTTTTCGTTTTTTTTCGTTTTTTTTCGTTTTTTTTTTTTATTTTTTACCCTAAAATTTGTAAAACACTCAATTTTGGTTTTGACCATTTTATAAAGATTAGAAAAACAAATAATATGGTATTTTTAATCATTAACCTAGGTTAAGTGGTTGCAGATAAAATCCAAACAAGGTATTAATAAAATCTCCCATGTTAATCTTATGGGAAAAAGGTTTTTAGCTTTCCTTTAGTCAACTTTACTGTAAACTTCACATTTGCTTCTACCAATCAGTTCAGCTCTAAAAAACAATCATTTCGGTGTTTAAATTGAGATTCTACGTTCGACTGTTGCAGAGATATTCAGAGTGCTAAACTCAGTACGTTGTCCAATGTTATCCTTATGGAGAATAATTAAAATTTGATACAGTATCTTGATTATTTATGAATGCATATTTATGAAACTTGGCATGTGGCTTCACCTAGTACTGTTATATTGATATTTGCACAAAAGAATAATTTTTTGCTGATTGTCCCCATAGCAGCAAACCCGCGTACTCAGCCCTAATGTTATTCTTATGGAGAATAAGTAATGTGTTATAACTCCCTTAATTATGAACATAAATTAATAAAACTTGGTAAGTAGCTTCACCTGGTTAATTTATATAATAACTGTATAAAAACACATTTCTTATCTTGTTGCAGCAAACCTGCGTACTCACCCTTCAATGTTATTCTTATGGTGAACAAATAAAATGCTTTGTATATATATCACTTGTTTATTCATGTATTTTTATGAAACTTGGTGAGTGGCTTTATGTGGTAGTGAGAAACATATATATGTATTTGAAATTCACAGAGTATGCAGATTTGCATGGGGTTATTTATTTGGTGGTTAATAATGCTTTAGGTCCCTGACAAATTGACACCAACACCGCATTTATTAAAAATTCAGGTTCAGGATTAAGGAGCTTAAAAGGTTCCAAAATTCAGTTAAAAAATAAAACCATAAACATTAAATCAAATGTACTTATCACGATTTAAATAAGCTTAATCAGGTATACAAAATTGTATTGTATTTTGAATTATTATTGGGGAGAAAATTGAAATTTTTATTTAACGGTTATTCTTCTGAGGAATAAGAAACTTACCATTTCTCTCTTATTTACTAATCAATTTCATTTAAACGTGGTGTGTAAGTCAAGACAAGTTAGCATTGACCAATGAGGATATTCGGAATGTGTTGCCACCTAACGCTGGCAGGGTTTTATATTCTAATAACAAAGTAGTCTACTAATTAAAATTGGGCTAAAATAGAGAAAGTATGTGTCAGTTTCCTAATAACACTTATTTATAGAAATGATTTATCTCTAATTATTTATAGAAATTTTAAGAAAGCAAACACTCCCCAGTAATTTTAAATTGAAAATGGTATTGAAAGTACTGTACTGTATAGAAAGTTAATGAATATAATATATAATGAATACAACAAATTAATCTTATATAAAATCCAAATACCACTGACTGACTGACTCACTCTCACGCACTCATCACGAAATCTCAAAAACCACACAACGGGGATTGCAAAGATATTTGGAACATTCCTTCCTCTTGGGTCGTAGGTGCTCACTAAGAAAGGGTTTTAAGAAATTCCCATAGGGCTCCGCCCCACGGGGATTCCAATCGTGTGGTATTCTTATGGACATTCACTTTAAGTTTGAGCTGATGAAAATACAAGCAGCTGATCTTGATTCGTAGTTGTTCCACGGGGTAACCACAGAACGCAGCACACACAACTGTCAGATTTTATATATCAAGATTATTTGCAGGGCGAAGCCTGCGGGACCAGCTAATAAGTTATTTTCTCAAAAACGGAGAACTTTGAATTGGACCTAGATCACTGTTTGTTAAAAAATATTCCTATTTTTAGCGAAAAAGTTTCATATCCATCCATCTGATTTATGTTTGTTATTTATTTTAATAATTCAATATTCGAGAAACTGCACCCTACTTCAAATTTGTGTTTTACAATGGCGAATTTGATTAAGAAACATTTCCTGGTTAAAAGATTTCAACATAAATTAAATATTTTTGTGTAAATTCCAATACATTTTTAAACATTGACACGGAATAAATATTATTATTATAAGATAACATCTTAAAGAAATACACCAACTTCATTGTTATCTATGTATAAATAGTTCAATACTTGATATAACAGACTCGTAAATACCTTCAACTATTACTGTAACAAAATTATGTCTGGTATTGTAAGTGTAGTTTAGTTTTTCTGTATCCGAGTATTTAAACCGTTGTCCAACAGGGAGTTCCCACCGCCCAAGACTCAGGTGTCTCCTGCAGCGGGAAAAGCACCTGCCCGCCCGAGGTCCCGAATATCATTACTATTACCTGGCCCATAATCCCACTAGTCGAGTGAGAGTACATGTATCATTAGAGGTACATAGAGTATTTTATTAGAGGTAGTGTAACCGGCTGTGGGCTGCGCCCCGGGCGGGCTGCAGACAAGGGTGTACTCTGCGCCTTTAATTATTCCTCCTTCCCAACCCTTATGACGAGCATTATAATCCGATCCCTCGGTAAAACAAAGAAGCGTTGATAATGAAATGTGATTCCGTCTTTTGATAATGTATGACAAGTCCCGTCCGCAAATAAATGAGCTTTTGTTTCTTCTGTCGATCTCTCATTATGTTTGTGGGCGTACGTTTTATTGAAACGAAATGTCGGAGTAATAAGGTGGTTATTACTGTGCGAGGGAGTCTTCACAAAGTAGTTTCTTTTCTTTATTTTAAAGACAACCACATGAAGGTTTTCATAAAATCAAATTTTGACATGTTCTTTATTAATCTTTGAAAATGACAAAGGTAAATATTACAACATGTTGTCTGTCGAGCTTCAGTTACAACAACAAATGTAAATTCGACAATTTAATTAAAAAAATAGAAATAACAAAAACTACTACGACGTGATATTTTGAGTGTAGTGTTAAGATGGTCACGGGTTCCATTTTCGGTTCGCTTTATTGGTAATTAGGAGTGAAAAAGAATTCCGTAACGGGCTGCATCAAATGTAAAATAAAATCCCATACAAATTTAACTCTTTCAAATATTTTAATTTCACATAAAGTTTTTCCTAAGTGTTATTTGTTTCAGAAAACCTGTGAGAACCCTGCATGGGCTAGCCAGTTGTGACCGCTCGAGAAAAAGTATCATAGCCGTTAGCCAGGATTGAGCCTACGCTTGACCAGGCTCAGTGGCGGATCCAAAGGTCGTTTGGGGGGTGCGGTCACCGAAACCTACCCCTCCCCCTCCCCATGGGTGGCCACTGGCACCCCTCGTTCTTTATTTCAAAACTATATGAAATTATACAACGAATGAAAGTAAAGTTAACATAATATATCAATTAGATTGTACTCAAGAAACTTTTATTGTAGGCCTAAATAATAAAATAAAAAACAATAAGAAAATATAAGGTTAACACAAATAAGGAAAACCATAAAGCTTGGGGGGAGGCGTTCACCCCTATCTCCCACCCCCCCTTCGATCCACGCTTGACCAGGCTGACTTGCGACCGAAGTAATAGTAAGGTTATACGTTATATAACTGAGGACAGATATATCTGTCAGTATTCCTGAACACAACAAACCTTTCATGGATATTTCCCTATTTTAATCAGCTAAAATGTTGACGGATAGAACGGTGCGTGGTCCGGGAAGGGTTTCTAACTCGTTGACCGGTTACAGCAAACGCTGAGGCTGAACAACGAGCGGTTCTCCATCCCCGAGGTGCTGTTCCACCCGTCAGACGTGGGAGTGTCGCAGATGGGCGTGGTGGAGGCGGTGGTGGCGGGGGTGAGCGCCTGCCCCCCGGACACCCACCCCCACCTGTACGCCAACGTGGTGGTAGTGGGGGGCTGCGCCAGGTTCCCCGGCCTGCGAGAGCGGCTGTACAAGGATCTGCGGAGCTGCACACCGGAGGAGTATGACGTCAACATCTACCTGCCCGACGAGTAAGTCAGTTGCTAGAGCAGTGTGTGATTAAGTTGCTAAATAAATTGCAACTAGGTAGGGGTAGGGTCACTCCATACCAAATCAACCAGGGCTTCAACCTTTCGGTCTTAAAGTTTGATAATTTTTGGGTTTTTTTTTTGCATGTATAAATATAAAGTAAATTACAAAAGTTCAGATTTTTTTGACTTACCCGTTTTGAGTTAAAAATTTTTTAAATTAAAAAAAGCCAAAAAACGTTATGTTTTAAACTTTTGTTTTGGCTATTTTCTCAGAAACTACTGGGGCTGGAAAGCTGGAACAGGTGTCATATTCTTCAGTTACTTATGCTATGTTATTCTTACTTGTGCTGACTCAGTTGTGCTAATTTAAAAGTGGAGAATTAATGGGTTTATGTGATGGTAAAATTTTAACTATCAACATATACGTTAAAAAAACAGAGTCAAGATCTGCCAGTATAAGGATTTGAATTGTATAGGATGTCTCAAAATTCCCAGAACGGTTTAGTAACTAAACCCAAACCAGGTAAAAACAATTTATTTTACACACACGTTTGGGCAACAAAAAACCACTTTTCGTTGTATATGCCCCTGCTCTCAAAATCAATTTGGAGGGGTTGTCCCAAATTTTTTTAATGTAAACCCCTAACAAGTGACCTTTCATTTTAAAGGGCCTTTTAATACAATTGCATAGAAATACAATTACACAAACTGGAGGTCGATGTCACGCCCCTGTGCAAAATGGTGGGCATTTAAATATTTAAAAATAACACTGGAATGGCAACACTCTTCTGTAATCTGTTTTAGTTCCACATTAAAAAAATTCAACCCGGGATTTTACTGGGTTTAACAAAAGTTATTTTTTTTTTCATTTTTTGTGTGTTTGTATGTTTTGTGCGTCATGTGTATGTATTTCAAATCTCAAGACATATGTTTAAAAAAATCGCAAGATGGGATGTTTTTAACTTCAAGTCCCTGTAAATTTAAGATTTGATAATGGCCCGTTAGAGGGGCCGAAACCCGAGTCACCCAAGGAATAGGAAAGAACTGTGAAGGAACAGGTTTGTAAACCACTTTTGTTCAAAGATAATTGGTTTCATTACCATCAGTAAAGAAGTAGATAATAAAGGATATAAATCATAATTCAATTAAGTTGAAAAAGCCATGTGTGTTTTGTCTGTCATGTCACATCAATGGTTAATTTTATGATAGTATCAAATAATAGAGAAGATGTACATTCCGTGTAATTTGTCTATAACCGTCCAGAATTATTATGTGTAAGTACGGGTATATTAATATCGACGGGATGAATAAACGAGATCACACGCAGCACGCAGACATGAAGGAAGTGAATTTCTGTATTAAAACCTTAAAAAATATCAAAAACAGGGTTTAAAACAACACTGGTAACATTTTTTTGGAAAATTGAAAAATGTTATTTTTGGCTGTTCTAATGCTCCTGGTTATATTTAAATTCACTATTAGGATGGCAATGTTGTACATTATAAAGTTAGGAGGAGGTATAGTCAGGATAAAAAGTTTGGGATATGGGTATTGGGGGTGATAAAACTACATCAAGATATGAAAAACAGCCTTTTCCATTGTAAAATCCCCATAAGACAACGTACTGTGAAGTTAGTTGAAATAATATTATAACATAGAAATTTTATATATCAGAGAGATATGTATTAGAGAGTGAGCAACAGGACCCGCTAGATAGTAAGTTAATTGATTTAGTTATTCGTGAAGTTTGTTCTGCCGCTGACGTTGTTGTGTTGGCAGCCCTGTGACGTACGCGTGGCACGGAGGCGCCCACCTGAGCCGAGACCCGGAGTTCTACAGCTACGTCGTCACCAAGGAGGAGTTCGAGGAGGAGGGCCACAATATCTGCTTCGAGAGGTTCGACATTTGAACCTCAAGCGGGAGACATTTGCCTCGTCTTTCGGAACGTTCCTTGATTATTCTAATGTAAATATGACTCGTAAGTGTTATTTAATAAACTATTTTGTAACGTTTCCTACTCCGTTTGTATTAATTTTAAACCTTGATCTCCCCTAATTTTGTTTCATTGCACTTAGTGAATTTTGTAGACGGAAAACCCTGTATTACTATTTATTAATTTTAATATTTTATCTTTTAGCGAATTTCCCCTATAGGGAAGACGCTATTACCGTAGGTCTCATGGTAAGACTTAAGCCCCAGACCATGATAACTTTTTGTTTTGAGGTCCCCAGATGCCAAAAACACTATTCGTTCAAATATATATATATATATATGTGTCCGTTAACACGATAACTTGAGTAAAAAACGTCCGATTTTGATTAAATTTGGCTCAAATGTGTAAAATGACATTCATGACTTTAAGTTTGAAAACCAGAAAAATCGGACTACGGGAAGGGGGGTTTATGGGGGTTTTAATTTTTCCAAAAACCAGTTTTTTGCATTTTTCACCCTACAATTTTTAAAAAACTTAATTTTGGCTTTAACCATGTTATAGAGCTTAAAAAAACAAATAATTCAGTATTTTGAATTATTAACCTAGGTTAAGTGGTTGCGGAGAACATCCAAAAAACCTGCTCATAAAATCTCCCATGTTAATCTTATGGGAAAAAGGTTTTTGGCTTTTCCTCAGTTTATTTTAATGTAAACATCACATTTGCTTTTACCAATCTGTTCAGTTCCACAAAGCAATCATTTTGGTGTTTAAATTGTGATTCTACGCCCAACCGTTGCAGAGATATTCAAAGTGCTAAACACAGTACGTTGTCCAATGTTATCCTTATGGAGAATAAATAAAATTTGATATCTCGATTATTTATGAATGTATGTTGATGAAACTTGGTATGTGGCTTCACGTTGTACTATTATATTGATATTTGCACAAAAAATTGATTTTTTGTTGATTATTCCCGTAGCAGCAAACCTGCGTACTCAACCCCCATGTTATTCTTATGGAGAATAAGTAAAATGTAATGACTCCCTTAATTATGAACATAAATTAATAAAACTTGGTATGTAGCTTCACTTGGTTGAGTTATATTGATAATTATATAAAAACCCATTTTTCTGTTCCTTGTTGCAGCAAACCTGCTTTCTCCAGCCCCCATGTTATTCTTATGGAGAATAACTAGAATGTTATATAGCGCTTATTTATGTTTGAATATTGATGAAACTTAGTATGTGGCTTCGCCTAGTTAAATTCTATTTATATTTGCATAAAAACCAATTGTTTATGTTTCTTGTTTCAGCAAACCTACGTAATCATTACCAATGTTATTCTTATGGAGAATAATTAAAATCGCTTATATGTGAATACATTTTTATGAAACTTAGTTTGCGGCTTTATCTGGTATTAAGACATATATTATGCATTGGAAATTTGCTGAGTACGCAGGTTTGCTGCGACGGGGGTATTTATTATGTCCCCTTCTCTGCCATCAGTTTTGAAATATGATCAAATGAATTTCAGTTTTGTGAAAATAAATTTTAAGTAATATTGATCTGGAAGAAAAAAGCCCAGAAGAATTACCGCTACACTCCCCTGTTTTGTTACAGTTAATTTATAGCAGAGTAAATATAAAACTAAAGTTTAGATGATATACAGGGTGTTCCGGAAGTAAGTACAAAAACTTTGGAAATGGGTTATATGGGTTAAAAAAAATAAAATAAGAATAACATTTTTTCCAAAAACGCCTTGTTACCGAGATATCCGCCATTTTGTATTTTTTCATTAAAATTTTACATCTTAAAAAATTTTAAAGATATCTTTATGAAAATTGGTATAGTGTTTAAGGTAGTAATAAAATAATTGTAAAAAAAAATATTAAAAACTATTTTTCCTTTTCAAACTGGTGGCCATTTTAATGTTTCTAACTAAAATTACTAAAAAACGGCTGATTATACGAAAAAACATCAAGAACGTCAAGATTTAGTAACTTTAATTTTTTATCAAACGACACCAAGTTCAGAAAGATCGAATAACAAATAGCTGAGAAATCACGATTTTTAGTTGTACAGGCCAGGCGCACCCTGACAGCTTGTCCTCATTGCGCCTGGCCTGTACAACTAAAAATCGTGTTTTCTCAGCTATTTGTTATTCGATCTTTCTGAACTTGGTATCGTTTCATAGATAACTAAAGGTTCTAAATAATGATGTTCTTGACGTTTTTTCGTATAATCAGCCGTTTTTTAGTAATTTTAGTTAGAAACATTAAAATGGCCGCCATTTTGAAAATATTGTTTAATAATTTTTTTTAATTACTTTATTACTACCTTAAACACTGTATCAAGTTTCATAAAGATATCTTTAATAGTTTTTAAGATATAACATTTTAATGAAAAGATACAAAATGGCGGATATCTCAGTAACAAGGCGTTTTTGGTAAAAAATGTTATTCTTAATTTTATTTTTATTTTGACCCATATAACCCAGTTCCAAAGTTTTTGTACTTACTTCCGGGTCACTCTGTATATGATTATGTAGTGTATATGTTTTCATACAATAGAGTAACTTACAATTTAACATCCACAAGATTAAGCTCCTTATCTTCGTGAAGCCGACGAATCAGAGCTCACGGGACTTTCACAAAGGATTTATTTGTTTGATTTTGGTGTGTTGACTATATTTCCTCCAAATTATGACACAGTTCATCTGAAATTTTTGCTTGATGGAACAAAAGATATTCAGACTAAAAATATTAGTAGGAATGTGCTTGATAATTAAATGTACGCATTGTGCTAGTTGTAATCTATGAGGGTGGGAATCAGCCAGTTTTGAACAGGAAAATAAATAACACAGGTTTTCCTTGCTAGTTACAACAAATTGATATTTATTATTCCATAAAACTTTTGACAATTCAATGGAATAAAGTAAAGCTTCTATAAGTATCGCTGCTTTTATACAGACTTGATGCAGCTTGCATCATGAAATAATAATAAAGCATGTTCTAATTGAAACAGAAACTGCAGTGGAGTAATTAATCACAAGCATAACAGGCTAAAGGTTCAAAAGTGCAAATAAAGTAGTTGTAATATTCTCAAATGAAGTCGGCCTCTATAAGGATTATTGTTGAACATTTATTGTCTTAGTCTTAATAAGTCTTTTTGCTTTAAAACATCAGTACCAAGGAAGTCCTATATACTAGAGTTTTATTTAAGTAATTAAAGTATGTGGTTGATTTATTTTTACAAATTAATTTCCTAATTAATTTACAAAATAAAAACTTAGAGGAAACTTAAAAGTTGACTTCTGGAGAAAGAGCGACGATGAAAATAGTTGTAAATTAATACAAGAGTGTTCAATTGTCAATTCGTTCAAACATAATGAACATGCAGGAATACAGACTTCAAATACCTAAGTGGTTGTGTTGTATTTTACAAATTGGTTTTAAATTATGTAAGATTTATTTTTAAGTAACTTCAAAAATTACCTCGTATAAATTAACACCTCAACACATTTTAGTGTTCCTTTGAAAAACAGATCTCCTTCAATAACGTAAGTCTAATACCTGAAAAGCTGTTAATGAGATATTATTGAAAAGAGATTTTGCAGAAAAACTATGGTGAAAAGTTTTTCTTAAAAATTGGTAACTTTTAAATGCTTTTAATCTAACTTTTATTCGCCGAGGTGTTCAGTTTGCAGCTGTTTAATCCTTCTCCTTCTCTGTCCCGGTATTCCTCGTCGCATGTGTCCCCTCTGTCCCCACTGGCTCCTCTTCCTCGGGGTTCAGATGCAGTCCGGAGTGCAGCATCTTCTCGATGCTCTCCACATCGACGGTTTCGTCGTGCTCGTGTATCTTACGCAGCGCGTTGCTCACAATGCACAGGTCGCCGCGCAGCTCGGACACTATGGCTGCGATCTTCTGCGCATTCGTGAGAACCTCCACGCTCTGCGTGTACGGATTGTAGCGCACTCCAAACGGCCTTTGGATAGTGTTGGCAAACGCCCTGGAAATAAAGTAATTACGATTATTTTTCCAGAAGTAAGAACAAAGCAAAGCAGTAAAATGTTTCAGGGCAGTCGTTAGGAATATGTAGAGGCTACATTTTGATCAGTAAATCAGGTAATTATAAATCAGTATGGTTATTTGAATTTATCGTGGTACGGTAATTGCCTTAACCTCTTGGACCTTATTAAAGCAAATCGGTCTCTCTAAATGAGATAAAAATCTGCACAAAATCAATTCTCAATTGCAGGTCGTCAAATAAACCTGCAACCCACCGCATGTGAGGTGCAAATATTACTAACCAAGCAATCCCAATTCGTGGCATTTTTTATGAGCAATTTAATATTATTTTTATTTATATTATTCTTATAAAATCATTGTTTTCTGTTTTCGTTTATTTATTACATTCTCTGATTGGGCCTGATGATTGCCGGTGTAACTGAAATCGATCGGCGTGTGACATCTTTTATGTATATTTACCGTCTTGAATTTATATAAGTACAGCATAAGTTGTTGTAAATATATTTTGTGGTGAGACATAGTTTATCTTACCCTGTTTAATTTCACCTCTTCTTGCTCCTCATGATCTGAAAGATCTTTCCCAATAATGTTGCACCAGCTCAATTGACTGAGATGCCCTCACAGTCCAGAAGAACGGGTCAAACCTTGATGAACATTCTGCTTCTCATGTCACTAATACTGATGTAGTAAAGATAGAGCCAACAAGGATGAATCGTGGAGGGGAAGTAAGGGTGAGTCCCCCATTTCACTCACCTCCACGGATGTTGCCAACTAAGCAGCAGTTAGTAAAAGAGTCTATTACAGGGAACAGGAAAGATGACAGTTGGGCTTCAGCCGATAATAGGGCTTCACACTGTCACTGTTACCATGGAAAAATATCACTCGAGTGTTTTGCCATCCACCTGGTGTGCAGTTGCCAATGCAGCATGACCAGGATTGGCTGGGTCTTGGTTGTTAGCACTGTAAGCTACGCCATTGACTATCAATCAATCAATCAATCAATCATAAATCTTTATTTGTCTTTGTACATATAATACAATAAATGGCGTCACACTTATATTTAACATATACATAGGACCAGGGCCCACCAACCCCAAAGCAAGCACATGCTGCTCCCAATACGATTTAAATCTAATTTTTATTGTAAAACTCCTGAAAAGAATATAAATGTTTGTTTATTATGAAGGATTTTAATTTGGATTTAAATTTATTTAAATTGTGTTCTAATCTTAGTTCATCTGGGAGTGCTTTAAAAAATTTGTTCCCCATGTAGGTAGTTTTTTTTGTGTAGAATTCTAATCTATGTTTATCAAGATTTTTTTCCATTTTTCTTCTTGTGTCGTACTGATGAGTTGTAATTTTGATTTGTAATTTCGTATTCGTTTTAAAATATAATATACATTCAAAAATATACTGACCATATACTGTTAAGATTTCAAGATTCTTAAAGTATTCTTTGGCAGATTTTTCGCGTTTTAGATTACAAATAGATCTTATGGCCTTTTTTTGCAGTTTTAAGATTTTATCAAGATTTAATTTTGTTGTTGCTCCATACAAACAAATACCATATGATATATGTGAGTGTATGAGGGCAAAATAGATTTTTTTTAAGATATTAATATTACACAAACAGGCCATACGTTTAAGTGCATATAAACCGGAGCTAATTTTATTAACTATATGTTCAATATGATGATCCCAGCAAAAGTTTTCATCAATATTCAACCCCAAGAATTTTGTCTTGTTAACTTGTTCAATGATTTTTTCTTCAATAATTATATTTGGGGCTATTTTTCTCCGGTTTTGCTTTGTTGAGAATACCATAAAGTTTGTCTTTTCAGAATTCAACAATAGACCATTTGTGTCTAAGAACTGTTTGACATTGGACAATTCCAAGAAACTTAAGAGTTCAATATTATCCTGGTTTACTGCTGAGATTTTTAAGTTTGCATCATCAGCATATAGGCATAAATTATTTTGTGTGACATTTTGAAGAGACTTTGAAAAACCGGTTAGGTAGCACAGAAACAGCAGCGGACCCAGAATAGGACTATAAATACTGAAGTAGACTTCTCATTGCCATTGTAAAATCTGTCCCTAGTTTTATGTGTGCCAGGATTCAAAGAGGACATAGTTCTGACTAATCACCAACAGAGCATACTGCTGTCAACTACCAAGGTTCGTAGAGCTTTCAGACCAGGTGTGCTTATTTACATAAGAGTAATGTTTGCAGCAACATTACGAGGGCGTCCAGCTGATTCATAAATCAACAACATACCATAAAGTGTTGCCAACCTTAAGGGTATAATAATGGTACAGCTATTTTTAAATTGTCACTGGACATGCAGAAAGAAAATTTAAACCCTTAATCGATTAATCTATTAATACAAATACATCAAAACAATATATTAGTCGCATAAAATAACAACTCATCATAGAATGTAAGCAGTTAAACAATGTTAATTCTAATTACACTGATGAGGAAAATATGGTACTCGTACGATAAATATCGTGTTTCCAGCAACACTGCAGATTGGATTGGTGATCACGTGACCTTACAGCTATTTTTACGAGGTCTCTTCCGGTTAAGTAGAAAACCTTAAATAGATCGACTCAGCACACCTGGTCTGAAAGCTCTACGAACCTTGGTCAACTACTACTTATCAAATCAAATTCTTTATTGCAATAAAAAGTGTGCACTCAATAGCAATAGTCAATACAAATGGGTTTAACATAAAATTATCAAATACACTTTTACATAAAATATACAACAAGACAGTACAACAAGAGATAAGTATGTCTTATCAGCTAAATATTCTTTGACACCGTAGTACTCTTTGGTGATCAGAATGGCCTTCAAATCTCGCTTAAAAAGGGCGTTGAAAAATGTGGTGCAAGCTGAACACAGTTGTTTATTGAAAAAAGCAGTATTGTGGCGAGGAAGTGGATAGTTGAATCTATGGCGTAAACTGTAGTTATGAGTCGGTTGAAGTAATTGAAAATAGATAGCATTCTTTTTAAAAAACATCAGAGATTCTAAAATGTATAAATATGTACAAGTTAATATATTATTTTGTTTGGAAACAGATCTACAGGATTCCTTGAATTTCATTCTAAAAATTTTTCTGACTGCCTTCTTTTGAATACGGAAAAGGTGTTATGATTTCGAGCTTTCAAATCCCCAAGCAGCAACAGAGTATGTCAAATGAGGATAAATACATACATAATAAACTGTTAAGAGAACGTGATGATCAGCAAAACTAGACAACCTCCTTAGCAGAAAGATTCCAGAACTCAGAATTTACTCTACTGATAACGTTGTCGATGTAATTAGAAAAAGTAAGTTTGGAGTCAACCTCAAGGAGCAAGTTTTATCCTCTCAAGGAGAGATTAAAACGCCTGTTGGTGTGTCAGGAAGCAAACATAAGTTGATTATCACTAGCTTTCTGGGTTAGGGATGTTTTACAAGTTAACGTAAATAACTAAAATAAATAGTTGACAGCAGCACAATCTGTCGGTGATCTAGTCAAACTACGTCCTCTTGAAATTCTGGCAAACACAAAAAGCGGGACAGCTGGGCCATATAGATGGGATGTCTCCTTCAGTATAATATCGTCAATGGCTACGCCCTCAACTGTCTTCTGCTCGCGGGAGTAGTATGTGGTGACCCTGATTCTACTTGACTGGATCCATTTAAGAACAGGGTCATTGAAAAATGCCCTTATTTTAATAGATCACTATTTAAAGTAGACTGGACATATAGTTTGGGGTCTTAAATGCAGGTGAAGGTTAGGAGTTTGTTTACATACCTAATTAGTTTCTTTATGTGTACCATTAGTAGCACGGTAGACATCAATTCGTTAATCTATATCTGCCCAAGTACGCTGGAGCTACAGTTTCAACAGCAGTAATAATTCTTCCTCTGAAATGCACTGTCACATATTTTTTTCACTAAACACAATGTTTTAATGTATCACCAGAAGGAGAAGTCCATTGGTGTGAGGTCTGGACTTCTAGGTGGCCAGTATATAAGCCTCCAGTATCAACCCAACCATTGAGCAGCTGAGCATTCAGCCCCGTGCAAAAGTTTCTTTTATAATGCGGCCGCGCCCCATCTTGCATAAAAGTAATACAGAAACCATTTTCTTGTTCAATTAAGTCAGTCTGAAGGAAACTAACAACCCAAGCATATCTAAAGAATCGTTCCCTGAAATAATTTATCAAAACATAATGGATCAATTATTCTATGTACTGTCCAGCATACTTGGGCAGAAGTAGATTACCGATTTGATGTATGCTGTGCACATATAGAAACATATTTGGTATGTAAACAAACTCCCAACCTTCACCTGAATTTAAAGACCCTGGCCAACTCTATATGTCCATTCTACTTGAAAAAGTGATGTATTAAGATAAGGGCATTATTTTTTACCCATAGAAAGGCAAGTTTCAGCCTCACCTTTGCCGCAGCACCTACCTGTTCTGCCTCACCTTTGCCGCAGCACCTACCTGTTCTGCCTTATCTTTGCCGCAGCACCTACCTCATCTTCTCGTCAGCTCCACCTTTGCCACTGCACCTACCTGTTCTGCCTCACCTTTGCCGCAGCATCTACCTCATCTTCTCATCAGCTCCACCTTTGCCCCTGCACCTACTTGTTCTGCCTCACCTTTTGCCGCAGCACCTACCTGTTCTGCCTCACCTTTGCCGCAGCACCTACCTGTTCTGCCTTATCTTTGCCGCAGCACCTACCTCATCTTCTCGTCAGCTCCACCTTTGCCACTGCATCTACCTGTTCTGCCTCACCTTTGCCGCAGCACCTACCTCATCTTCTCGTCAGCCTCACCTTTGCCGCTGCACCTACCTCATCTTCTCTGTGGCCTCCTGGAAAGAGTCGGTGTAGTAGTAGTGGTTCTGGAAGGCCGTGATGATGCACTCCTCATGCACCGTGACCTCGGGGTCGAAGCGTTTGATCTTGTCGGTGGCCGCCACCGCGTGCTTCAGCTCGGCCACAGATGACAGCAGCCCGGCGCCGTACACCCGCAGCTGGCCGTCTTGCTTGCACAGCCCGAACTCCACCGTGAAGAAGTACAACTGGAGACAAACAGGGGAAAATTGCACCCACTGACATTGCAGATTTAGCTGGTCCTCTCTTGATTTTTGATAAAAACCATATCAAATGTAGAAGTAACCTCTGTTGTCTTTTGTTTGGAATCCCGACCACAGCAAGTCAGACAAAATGCATTGACACATTTATCCCTTTCCTTTTTTCCATGTGACAAACTGTTCTTGTACCAACCACAGAAAGTCAGACAAAACACGTTGACTCATATATCTCTTTCGTATTTTTCCATATGGCAAAGTGATCACAACACTTAAGTCTAGTCCCTTTAAATGCAACTAACATGTAAGAGTGATACAAATTTGAAATCAAAATCATAGTTATATCTTACACTTTTCCATATTCTAAATAAATATGTAACCATTGTTTTGTTGTATAAAAATTAAATAACCTCATCCAGTATGTCAAATATGATTCTTGCAAATGTTTTCATTTTTTCTAGCAAGTGATTGATCAGAGTCTAGGAATAAAATATGTGTTAAGGAACCATTAAGGACATAGTAGTTGAGGCATTGAGAAATTGTGATTATATAATTGAATGTTGCGATAACAGAGCATATCTTCATCAAGCTACCTGAGGATTAATTTAATACTGATTTGGGAAGAATATAATTATAGAGTTAGCAAGCTTACCAAGACATTGAGATTTAATGAACACAACAAATTCATATCACTAAAAGAAAGTTATTTGATTTAGCCAATCACGCATCAGCAAAAATTAATCTGTTGTTTCTCTTTTTGTGACCTGTACCCTCAGGGAGATCCCAACTTCACTGTAAACTTGTGAGCTTTGCAGTTTATTTTTGCTATTGTTTCTTCCCAATTCAGTGTGATATCCTTGGCTACGTCCTAACCTAAAAGTATAAATGATCAACTTTGTTCACAATTCCATAGCTCGTGTCAAGGTAACAAAACACAAGACGCCCATCCAGGCCCTCGGCTATATGCTGATTTGATCCCCCCCCCACAGAAATAAAACGAGGACTATATGGGGTCCTCTCACGTAAAAATTGTTATATTTGCTGTATGCAGCTAACGTGGTTTTAAATAATTTTAAATTTTAATTAATGTGGTTTAAATGAATACGTCATTGTAAAACAGTAAAATAAAATAATCTTGATAATTACAAAAATTATCTTTTTTCCATTTGTTTACTTGATTTTTTATTTTTGGCTTTTGGAGGCCCCCTTGAGCCTGAGGCCCTCGGCGATTGCCGACCAGCCGCCCTGGCCAGACCGGACCTGCGCCCATCTAAATATGGAGGGACTATTGATTCAGTGAGTTTTCCACTAGTACCATTATCAAAGGCAAAGCGTGATAACGTAACCATCAACTACTCACAGTGGCGAGTTTCTGAACATCGCTGTCAGACGCTCCCAGAGATGTCAGGCCAAGCTCCTGTGAGAACTGGGCAAAACCTGCGTTCGCCAGCAGAGGCATGTGGCCTAGCAGCTCGTGGCAGCAGTCCCTGCGACATAGGGAATGTCACCATCAAAGCGAACTATGCAAACTATCACTGAAGATACATAAATATCAACATTACTCAATATTATCAACACTGAGGTTCTACTTAAGAAAGAATTTTGGATTTAATAGGTTCAACTAAATTAATATTGCATTTACCTTCTGAGATTCCTGTTGTAGTCAATGTGACAGGTTTTGTCAACAAAATACAATGCAAAGATTGTCCCAAATATTACTTGGGACAAAAGGGAAGGTCAGAAGTCATTTTAGGGATCACCTTCCCAAGAAAACTGTTGTTCAAAGGTAATATTATACAGAAAATCTCATTCAGTATGCTGTTTATTGTTCAATAAATGACAATTTACAAATAATGCAAATGCAAGAAGAGTGGTATAATCTCCACACTTGAAAACTATGAGATTTATAAGGCAGTAAAATGTGACTCAGATATGTACTGAATCTTCTAAGATGTTCAGCCTAGCTAACTCTTTGATCGACAATGCAATGCGCTTGGGAGGACCTGTCAGAGTGCAAAGTCCATCGTAGTTACAAGCTCTCTCCCCTAGTTGTCACTGCTAACCAAACATGCATGCAACAAATTGGCGACCACGTCGACGCGAAATTTATTTGTGTAAATTATAAATTGTGAAATTTTTTCAGTTTAACTACGACAATACGCTTGTGTGCGGATGCCAGAGGGTGACACTTTGCTAACGAAAAAAGTTGCATCAACCCCAACCGGAACATCAGGTAAATGCAATATTAATTCGGTAGTGACAGTAGTAGGAAATGGACTCTAATTAAACTAAATTATCAGCAGATTCTACGAAATGGATTACAACATATTGTACCTGATAGATTCCTTAAACGTTGTGAACATGGAATGAACAATTTAATAGTCTATGATTTTCTTTTAGAATAATTGAGATGAACCCTCATTTCACTTGATTGTACAGCTATGATTCCACTAATCAAAATTTTTACCTGCATTATAAATTAACATTTACTATTGGAAGACTAACATTTGTGTGACTGGTAAAAAGCTATAATTGGTGGAAAGCTAGGATAGAGTCTCAAAAGGTTGAATCCCAAGTAGTTATATACCTATAGTTTATGATTCGTTGGCAACTATACCTATAGTTTATGAATCATTGACAACTATAATATTTTGACCTTTGAAGATACTCAAAAATATACAGTATTTTATATCAATAACAATTTTAATCTTTAATCCAAACAATGCATAAGAAAAGGTTCAACCAAGACCCAAAACTATCATATGAAACAAAATATGAAAATTAAAAGAGATTATTTATTGGGAAAGCAACCCATACTTATATGGGGTTTCTTTTAAATAATCCTTTATGGGTTGGTTATTTAACTGCCCTGAGTCATCACTAAGTTTTAATTTCCAATTCTAAATTGCGTAATCTGACTACAAAACTACTTTCAGTTACCGGTACATGGGAATAGATAATTTTAATCATGTGCTTCAAACAGACTTTCCACATGCAATACGTTTCTGGTAAACTAAATTTGACCAATTTTATCTAGCACTGATTGCACTGGAAGTAATTTTAATTTTAGTATTGGCTCATCTGCAACAAACGGCCAAGCAAAGGCGACACTGACGGCTCAGGGGTGTAGTAGGGGTCGGAGCTGTGGCGGATGTACTGCGTGCAGTGGAACACCCGGAAGGCCAGCCCCGCCAGGAAGTCACGTGGGGAGAGGTACCCCGCCACCGGCCGCAGCTGGAACCCCGTCTTTCCTGCGGATCACCGACGTAAAGCAGTTAAACAAAAGATTGACATAGGTAAATCCATCAGACTATTAGGAATTTCAAGATTCCATTGTCTGACTACAAGCACAGTTTCTTGGGATCGAGGAAAAGATTATGCCTTATCTAATAGAATCTGTAGGAGTGTGTTTAGTATGCAGTAAACAAAGTGTTGAAAAAGGTTTCTTTGAAAATAACTTTTGAGTTTTTAATATCTTTAACAATTAGGGGTGTGCGAGTACCCTAGTTATTTTTGTTATCGAGTCGAGTAGTGCCAATTATTCTCAAGTTTAGAGTATTTTCGGACGAGTATTTTCCGTCAGCAATATATTGTTTGTAGTTTCAAATAGTGTAAAGGGATTTGGGTAGCTGACAATTTAAATTTGATAGTCTAAACATGGTTTCTGACCAATATGAATAGCAATATAAATTTTCGGCCAGTTAAATTGATATGGATTTTGTGTTGACAAACAAATTATGGTTTGACCTTATAGTTTTGGCCGATAAAACAGGGTTCAATTGCCATTAGCTCAATACCACTTGGACGGTACATGTACAGAACCAAGGACATGGTCTATAATCATTATTTATCGTTATTCACGGCCGATATTACATGGTCTATGGTTGTCATTTTTAATAGATATAGTGTTTTCCATCGTCTTTTCGGCCGTTATTACGTTGTCAAGTCATAATTTTTTGCCGATATTACGCGGTAAGGTTATTTCCGCATGATACCATGTGCATGTTGTGGGTTGCGTCTTTAATTACGGCCGAAATTACGCAGCCAGGCCATCATGTACACACGTTTGGTGTTTTTGTTTTAAGACCGCTTCACGTTTCTTGTCATTTTCGGCTGATTTTACATGGTTCGATCATCTTTTGCCACTGATACTACACGATTTTGTCAGGTCGCGATCGTCCAGAGATTGGCGGGAAATATTCGCTCGAACTTTCGAGGATTTTTCAAAACTTTGAGTCGAGTAATGAAATTCTCAAAATGTGTTTGATTACTTGCACACCCCTATTAATAAACCTACCATCATGGCTGACAAATTTGTTTTGCTCATTAGCCTTCCTGTGTGTTGGGGATCAATTCGCTATCCATAATGCTATGCTATAATAATAATAATAATGATAATGATAATGCTATTTGCTGATGCAATTTACTTTGTCAGCAAAGGGTACAAATTCTTTGCTGCTTGTTTATCATCCCTTCCTCACTTCTTCTCACACCTCTCTACCTAAAAGTTTAATTTTCAAACTAATAATGAAAACCACTCCCGATGACCTTGTAACAATTTTACTATGCTGCGAAAGTTGAAATAGACTCATCAATAAAGGTGTTGTGGTCATTTTCAAACCAGATTGACGCTAACCAGGGCCGGCGCTGCCAGGAAACTACAAGCTCAATCAAAGGCAAATAATCAAAATAAATCATTCCAAATTATGAATGAGCAAAGCAATTCACTCTCCCGAATATAGCCAGCCTTATGAATACAGCCAGCCTTATGAATATAGCCAGCCTTACGAATATAGCCAGCCTTACGAATATAGCCAGCCTTACGAACATAGCCAGCCTTACGAATATAGCCAGCCTTACGAATATAGCCAGCCTTACGAATATAGCCAGCCTTACGAATATAGCCAGCCTTACGAATATAGCCAGCCTTACGGAGTGATTTTAAATAGAAAGAACCTGTCTGTTTTCTGAAACTGTTTAATTATTTTTCGTTATATCATTGATGTAAATGTCAAGATAAAGTAGAAGGGTTTGATACTGACTTTTGAGAAACAAATTGAGGTCCTGCAGCTGAGGTATGTTGTCCTCCCTGTAGCCGCAATACTTGACCAGCTCGGGCCAGTTCTCCAGATACTCCCGACACGCGTGTTGCTTGTACAGTTTGTGTAGCTCACGGAACACCACACCCCTGCACACAACAACATACAGGGTGAGTTTTAAATGAGTCCCCTCTACTCTTTTCTACATTTCTTAAGATAACGACTCCAGACCACCACCGATCATTGTTGACCAACTTATATTCCATTTTGACTTAGTTCATATTTTTTGCCGCCATCTTGGATTGAATTTTTTTTCAACTGTGGAGGTGGGGTTGTGAATCCATCAAATAGAAGTACTTTTTATGGTGAACACAACGGCGCAATCCGTTTTTGAAAATCATTATTTGTTCTCAAGATGACGATGATTATGATTGAAAATAATAATTTTGAAGAAAATGTTAAATGCCCGTTCCTTTTAAACATACTTAATGACTTACTTACACCCTCGTCGTCTCACAGATCATATCTATGACGTGAGACCAGTCAGATCTTGTATTTCATTACATTTCATGTCTTCCAGTTCAGTCGAACGTCGAACCAGGACACAGGAAAAGGGAAATGGGAAGATTAGGCCCTATGAGGTAATAGGTAACACATTTAAACATTAACTAATCAAATAAAATTTGAGTTCTGCTTTAAATGTTTTTAAACAAGAAATTTCTTTTAGTTCAGAAGGAAGAAGC
Organism: Allygus modestus; assembly: GCA_963675035.1. Taxonomy (NCBI): domain Eukaryota; kingdom Metazoa; phylum Arthropoda; class Insecta; order Hemiptera; family Cicadellidae; genus Allygus; species Allygus modestus. The sequence goes on along the minus strand of OY776114.1, from coordinate 127,504,390 downwards.
AAACAAAACTTAACACCTATATATCCTGGATTTTGTTCAAATATTTTTAAATTGTGTTGAATTGATAGATTGATTGCTACGTTTCTTGTATTATAACTTTTTTGATGTGATTGAAGTTACCAGATTATTTTCCTTAACATAACAACTAGTTTCAAAAATAAAAAGTGAAGGCACTGCCAGTATTTCTAGGCTAAAAAAATGATTTTGACAGGAATCCCTGGACCTAAGACCAAGGATTTTTCTGAATAATGAAAATTCGATTGAGATTTTGTTTACTTGAAAGGCCCCAAAACACTATAGAATACCTAACGTGACTTTATATTAGACTATGTAATTTTGTTGACAATTTAATATTTGTTTAACTAGATATATTTCTTAATACAAAAATATTTGTTCACGAAGTGTCAGCTCAACATGGGAGTTCCACCTCAGTCCACCCCAATCTCAACGTCCAATCTCACCCCAAAGTCAACTGTAGCTGATTCTTGTGATTCATTATCTCCAACAAAAACTGCAAGGGATGTTACATCAGTTCTCACCAATTGCGCAGTTTTTTGTTGTTGTTGCAAAATGTAAAAACTGAGTTTTCGTCAGGTTTATTTGAAGATGAATTTCAGAAAAAAACCTGGGAAAGCGTATTTAATATAACAAAGGTGTCCAGCTCCAACTGTTCTAAATTCTTACCACTTGTAAAAAGAGATGTGTCGTCTGCAAAAATAGTTAAACTGTTCTCAAAAATATGATTTGGAATATTTTTTATGTAAATTACAAAGAGAGTAGGCCCTAAAATCAAGCCCATATTCTCATAATTACATCAAATAATGACCATGATCTACAACCAATCATTGTTGAGTAGTATTTGCTTCATTTAAACAAATCGGCTGCCATTTTGGATTAAGGTATTTTTTTCTAATGTAAAGGTGGGGTTGTGCCCCATCATTTCCAAATTTTTTTCCACGATGAAACCATCAATGACGCAATCCGGTTTTAAATATCACCTTTCGTTCTAATGATATTGAAAGGGTTTTTAACGATTCAAAAGTGCCAATACTGAGAACGAAAGGTGACATTTGAAAACGGATTGCGGGATTGGTTTTAGCGTGGAAAAACAGTTGGAAATGACGGGCGACAACCCTACCTTTACAATTTAAATAAATATATTACGATAAGTTATATGAACGCTTCTTTTGATCATACTGCGAAATGACATAAGAGAGGCAATAATACGATTCGAACATATGTTTATAAATAAACAACAATCAATCAGCTGTTTTCGACATAAAACTGTGTTTCCGTATTAAAACAAACTGAAGTATGTAAACTTTTCTTGTTTACACCCCGTTTCTTCTATGCTTTGTCAAGAGCATACTTATTTCATAAATCAGGTAATAAGTGCGAAAGGTTTTCAGTGTTCTTAAACTATCGGGAAACAGCTGATTTTAGAGTTGGATAGGGCCTATACGTCGAAAATATATATATTCGATGCAGTATGATGAACAAAAATGTTTAACAACTCATTCCAGCAAGAAAAACTACGGCCGGCGAGTCCAGCCTGGACCTACATTATCAAAACTATAAATACGCCCTGAATAAACGAGATCCCGACTGATAACGAAGTTTATTGTTGTCACAGCTGGGGTGGGCGGAAGACAGAGCGACAGTCGCGAGTTGTGATTGGGTTAGAGACGCTGAATCGCACAATCACACCAATTAGATCGCTGCTTCTATCGGCCGTGCCGCCGTCAAACAAACCCAATTACCGCCGATCTTTTCACTCCCCCTTGAAAGCGTTTTGTTGCTTTAACTTCGACCAAACTAACGCCTCCGATCTCCCTAGACATAGTTGTGCCTTAGCTTTAGAAATAGTTTTCAAGAAGGTTTTCAAATATGTTTTTTTTTTTAGATGATCTTTATATATTATTTCTTAAGGGTTTACATAATATGTTTATTGGTCGATTCATCCCTTAATTCTTCATCAAAACTAATAATTGAACCATCACTTTGAAGACTACTTTCACAGATAAATGTGAAAAATAAACATCCAACTTAAAACCATTGAAATGAGAACTAAATGGGTGATTGTCACTTATTTATCGACGTAGGCTTCTAGTGGCACCATCGTACAGCAACAAGTTAAACAACTCAAAACAGGTGTTACAATGCGCTAGCTGTGCATGGGCAATTAGCAAGAATAACTTCTCACAATGTTATTTGCGAGGTAGACTTTTAACAAAAATTATGTCACTGTTTACAAATATTGTACTGTATTTGATTATACTTTTATGAAAACCAAGAATTGTACTTGATTTTATTCAATGCACTAAGCTTATACATTCTAAATGGTTTTTTCTACGCTGTTTATCGCTTTCCTCGGAGAAAACCGTTGATCGTCTCGCCACTCTTAATAGTTAAGCCCGCTCATTTTAAAGAACATTATATTACTGGCTAGTTGGATAAAATATTACTTTTCCATTATTATAAATAATTTTGACTATAAATAGTAAATAAATCTGAAAATAAATAAGGTTTTGGACTAAGAACTTACATTATCGCAAATTTAATTTGGTTTCAGCGTTAAACGTAAATTAAAAGTTATAATAAAATTAAAAGTTATAATAAAGTTATAATTAAAAGTTATAATTAAGAGTTTTGTCATTGTTGTTTTATTTTAAACAGAACAAAACTGGGGAAATAATTCCTAGCCGTACTAACGTACGTATTCAGCTTTGAAAAAAAAAAATACTAAGCCGCCGTAGTAAGCACAATAAATAAACAAACACTGAATAGGTCAGATATAATGTAACAAATCATAAATCATACATTTTGTTGCCCATTAAACCTGACCGTATAGTGCACTTTCTTTAAACGCATGTTCGTCCGTATTGTAGTATGTTTGTGTGCATTTTAACATTTTGACGATAAACTATATTTGAATATTTGTTATTGAATTCTACCTGATGATGGAAGTGTTTTGACTTGCGAAACCGCGGTCGTTCACGGAGGTATTGTACCGTAACCTTATTTTGTTATACCTCTTCACACTTCAACACTCAATCAACAAGGTTTATACATCTAGAGCTCTCGTCTGGGTTAAAAAGACGCTGCTCCATGGTCAACCGCCTCTGACTCAACAGACCTCACATCTCACATCAGCTGTGTTGCCAGTGTACTCACCACGTCTTGACCTCCGACTCCGTGTACTTGACGCGGGGTATCGGCTGGCCGCTGGAACAGACAGAGCAGAACGATGACGATAGAGGTGTTTGTCAAAACATAACAGTTAACTGCTTCACCTTGGATAATATGGACTTTTAACTAGCAGATGCCCCGTTCTTTGCACAGGCATAGATCTGCGACTTAAAAAGGTTTACAGTACAACCGGAGATGTCATAGTAGCCTAAATACAATAAATCTATACGATTAGCATTGAAAGGGCTGAGTCGTGAGGGTAGATATTTCTCGGCATCCTAAAGGTAACCAAAAAGAGTCACTCAAACGTCACCCAATAGAGGGTGAGTGTTTTTGATCGATACCAAACATGCATACAAAATAATTGTTTTAGAGGTTAAAAATCGCCAAACAAAAAACAAAAAATTCTTGTAATAATATAATAATAATAATGAACTGAGAGATATTATTATTTTATTGTTTTACTTATTGAATTAAGGGTGCGCCCTACCCCAGATTGAATGATCCACACATTGTTATCCAAGCAGGGTCACGGATATTTACGCTTGAAGACCTTTTTGTTCCCCTCAATCAACCTGGTAGATTTCTACCAAACTATTTGCAGTTTCACACTTTTCAGATTCCAATCTAGGTATTGTATGGTTCCTTTTTTCCAAAATAATTTTTCTCCTTACGTTAGGAAGCTTTAGAAAAACGCTTAATTTGAAAACTTTACTAATGGCCTACCACTTATTTTGAATTAAAATCACGATTTTTAAATCGTATGATACATAGATGATCATTTTGTGAATGAAATAACAACAAATGATTTTTACTTGGTTAACAATTGAGCCTAAAATGTGGGAGATGCAAAACCCTTTGTTCAGCGTGCGGAAGGCAGAAAGGGCGCACCCTTAATATTCACATACGGATGGGTAAACAAGCCCGGCGAAGCTGTTGGGTGAAACAGTTGGGCAAAGATAGTATAACTAATAACATATATTGTTTCAATTTTCCTTAAGAGTAGAGTCGCATATTCATTCAGTCATACAGTAAATCCCTTTATGAAAGTTGACTACTGTATTTAATAATACATATTAACATACACAAGTGTGAATCGATTAGTAAATTTGATCAAAAGTTTGCAATAAAACATCAAGTTACTGCGATCGGTATTCGACACTTCTTCGAGGAATCAACCGAAATTGGTAACAGTTTGATGTTTTTGTAAGCGCCAAGATGGCAAAGACAACAGTAATCAATTATTACTCACTGTTTGTAGGCGAGGGCGATGTTTGCGAACTGCTCGCGCCGCTTCCGGTAGACCGGGTCCTTGAACCCCTGCAAACAGACGTCACTGACTACCATAACAATGATTTACAGCTACAGAGGGGGTGGAGTAAAGTTGTAAACGCTTATAGGCCTACCTGTAGTTTTGAAATACTTGAAGAGAAATAACAAATTAAGATGAGGATAAGATGATAAATTAAGGATGAGAAATAACAAATAATATAGATGAGGACGAGAAGGAATAGTATATTTAATTGTTAGTAACGAAAGTAATCTTTTAGTGCTTTCTGCAGAGGCCAACGAATATAATACGAGTATAATCTGGAGCTCTCGACTGGTGTAAAAGAGTGAAGCCTCAGTGGAAGATATTTTTGTAAGCGAATAAAATGACGTGCTAGCGCCGTTCCTAACTTTTCATTTGTTAAACTTATGAATTGGAATGGACAAAATTGTGTTTTCAAATGGATTAATGGCGTATTTTAATTATAATATTTGTTTCTTTCAGTTTAAAGAGTCGCATTTTGGCACACACATAGCAGACATAAGTAAAAAGTAGCAAAATCAGTGTTGACCAAGTGCAACTCACAAAGAATTAACCGATCCCGTCAACTTCGAAGCAAGCCTGCCACCGTTTATTTTAATTGGGCCCTCCCACCAACGTTGCCACAGACCGGTTAACTCATTGAGAGTTGCACGACTGGTCAGTTTTGGTCGTGTGCGGGAATCGAACCCACGAGCATCGTATCCACACCTGGCCAACGTAACTAAACTAAAACCATTGAATGAAAATTGCATGCAGTGTGGTCATGCCATATCCAAAATGAATCAAAGGGATATTGAGCTATAATAACAACTGATGTGATATCAAATATGCAGAAAAGAGGCAATTGAGCAAAGTAAAGGGTCGTGTTGAAAAATTACTCCAGGTTTATTAAACAAGCCTTCTCCGAACAAAGCTCGGCCCATAGGTACTGTTTGTAATCTGGCTAATACCATTCAGAAAAGGAGTTATCATTGAGAATACCGTCTATTCTCAATGCCTGTATTAGACGGTCCCTGCGCGGGCGCCTCACCGGATGGTCCGCCTCCAGTTCGGTGCCGTACATGAGCACCCGCTGCGTCTTGTCCAGGTCCGAGATCTTCTTGGGGAACCACGGCATCTCCTCGAAATCTGAGGCCCAACACGAATCTGACGTAAATCCCAGCAAGTCAAATAAATAATAAAACAATACAAATTGTACCCATTTTGGTTATTTTCCCCCTGAAATATATAGCGGTGCTATATTACCTTTATCCTTATCCTCACGTAGTCTAGAGGACGTTCAGTGATTCCAAACTGCAACTTCAGGTTTTTCTTTCGGTTAATTTGACGTTCATACAGAATAATTAAGTTTCAGAACAGTAATTTTCACTATGTCTATGCCAGTGTTTTCGTTCTGTTACTTTTTTAATTCCTGTCCTGTTTTTGTCAAAAACGTCAACTTGACCGAAAAAAAACGTTGAGTAGCAGCTTGAACTCTCGACGTTTACTAGACTACGTGAATATGACGAAACCTGGTCGTAGTAATAACTAGTATTTGAATTGAAAACGAGTATAAAGGTGATATAAAACCTTTATATAAATAAATTTATTTGCACTTTGTATGTAAAACTGTATATTCTATTGCAACGTTGTTAAATTGTGCGTTTAATTGCAAAACGCGAATTCAAGTTTATTTGGAATATTTCCTCCTCGATTGTTTTAAAAAGGTCCATCCCGAAGGAATACAAATAATTGAAATTCCTTCTAGAAAAAAATCTGTTAATAAACTGTAACTAGTTCGAGAATAAGGAAATTCAATCAAACACACTATATACCAGAAAATGTAATTAATTAGGTAGTAAATTCAATAATAATGCAATTAAAGTAATAATTTAATTTTTCTACTTTAAGAAACATCAAGGCAAACCATTATAAAATGAAATGAATAAACCATTATCAGATGCAACTTCGGAGAAGTTGAATGGCAAATATTTACCATGAAGGGGAGAAATGTGCGAGGGCGGGGGGTAGAGGGGGGAGGGGGAGACTGGAGTGTTTGGAAATAAGATCAGATGGAGGTTAATGCGGCGGTTCTGTTTCCATGAATTTTCCCGAGGTTCTCAGATAACAAAACGGCCCGGTTGAGTTCCACTTTAGCTTTTAGTGTGATTTGACTTTCAACAAGTGCGCTGAATAAACCATGTCTGCCACGACCAGTGGCCGACGGCCGATAGCAAGGCTCGTTAGGTCGGATCGGATGGGCGCGGTTGTAAAGGCGGGGAATAAAAGGCTGTGACATAAAATCGGATGACACCCGCGCGTTGTTGTTTAGCAGATTCTTATCATGGGAACTGATCCATCAGGAGATATTTACGGTCACAAGAAATGTATTTATATTGTGTTACAAAACTTGTTTGCGCTTTATATAGACATTTATAGCTAAATCTTAGGATCATATTCTTTCAAAGTCGTGATTGATTTATGATATTTACGGAAAACAAATCAGAAATATCGATTTAAAGAATTATTGTGGTTGGTTTTGTTTTATGATGCATCCACCTTTATGGGTATACTTATTTTCTAACAAAAATATAAAAATAATAGTGTTTTCGGGATAGCATAATAGTCGGACAGCAATTTGTTTTCCTGTCGATACCATAAGAACGGCGATACATTTTGAAAACGTATCTTTACAGGATCATAAATGTACCTGTCTGCAGAATATAATACCCCCTCGCAGTAAACCTGCGTACACTTCAAATGGCTAAGCAAAATAGTTTAAAAATTATAAATAAAAATTAAATAACTGTTACAATTGAAAAATACCTTGGGAAATGTTTTTTTTCTTAACTACATGTAATTCGCTAAAAAACATTAATAAATTTAACTCATTGTTGCAGGTATTTATTTTTAGGGGGTATTACAAATAACACTTAAACATAAAACATCAATCATAACCACACCAAACCTAACCTAATTAGGGGTATGGGTTTGCGTACAAAATATCAAAGTAACATTTGAAAAATATTTTCCAAACATAAAAAAGTAAATAAACATAATCAGTTTCAAGCCCAAAGGACTTTAAGGTCAGAAGTTTAAACCCATATCCACTGAGCTATCACGACATACCGTAACGGCTACAAGTTTATACGTACATAAGCAATGAGCAACTGAGAAGCGCATTCTATTGGTGGATCTAACAAAATATTCTCGTCCATCGTTTCTCCTCTGAGTTGCTCCCAGCAATGTCTACACAAACTTCTACCATTGATTTTGATGTATAATCAATGCTTCTACTGCTACTACTAATGCCACTACTATAGTGGTTTCTGGAAAGAGAAGAGAACAGAACAGCTGTGAGCAGCAAAGTACTAAACCCGGTGGAATTTCGCGGCTGGAATGCCATTTTTGGCGTACGAAGGCACCCTCTTGAATAATTGCGAACAGCGTTTCCGAGAGGGCTTCCATTGCCTGGACCGACAGGTTTTTAGTGGGTGAGAATCCTACACACCAAGGTAAACACCAGACCCTGACGGTGCTTGATGCATTTTCCTGAGAAAAACAAATATAGTGATTTATGTTGTCATATTTTTCTTGTCTCGCCGCGCTGCGGTGCGTTTTTCCCGCAGCATGGTGCGCCCGATGCGACTGCGTTGTTAGGGTAGGGGTTAGGTTATGTTTGGTTAGCTTAGGGTAGGTTAGGATAGGTTAGGTTAGGTTATCTTAGGTTACGTTAACCTACTACGTTTACTGTGTTTTCACCCGCACCGAGTAGACGCTCCTGCGACTGCGTTGTTAGGGCAGGGGTTAGGTTATGTTTGGTTAGCTTAGGGTAGGTTAGGATAGGTTAGGTTAGGTTATCTTAGGTTACGTTAACCTATTACGTTTACTGTGTTTTCACCCGCACCGAGTAGACGCGCCTGCGACTGCGTTGTTAGGGCAGGGGTTAGGTTATGTTTGGTTAGCTTAGGGTAGGTTAGGATAGGTTAGGTTAGGTTATCTTAGGTTACGTTAACCTACTACGTTTACTGTGTTTTCACCCGCACCGAGTAGACGCTCCTGTTTTAATCCTAGTGTTCACGTCGTACGGAAAAGACGCAACGTTTGACACGGAGCGGGGTATTGACTCACCGAAGGAGGCGGTGGCGGAGAGCGGCGTGGGTGGCGGCAGGTCCACGCCCTGCTCGAAGGTATCGAGGTTGATAGCCGCCACTTCCCGCCTCAGCAGCGGCATCAACTGGTCCATCCTCTTATTGTCGCACTTGACCTCCACCAGGATCTCATACTCGGAGTCGCGCCTGCCCGAGGGACGGGACTCGATGTGGACCACGTTCACGCCCAGGTCCTGGGGGGGAGGAACAGTCTCTAGAATAAGTGTGAATCTGCCAATGGGGTGTGCAATAAATTCGCATCGGCCCGCCGACACTACCTGTGAGTTCAATTAGTTATACTTTCACATGTAACTTTATCATACCTTGTACTCAAATATGAGTAAGATTTGCTTGCTTGCTTGAAACTCAGATTTCAAAAACAGTTCCGATTTTCTTCAATTGTTGGAAATAACCAATTTCTAGGGTAAAATAAGTTATGTAGTTTAATTATTAACATGTTGTTTCCTGAGAAAAGTGACTAAAACCGTTGCATAAAGGGTAGTCATGTCATATTTAAAATAAATCATAGGGACATTGAGCTATAACAACACCTGGAGTGACCTTAAACAAGCAGAAAAGAGGCAAATGAGCTAAGAAAATCTGCTCGTTAGTATGGGGACTTGGTGAACAATTATAGTGCTCTTCCCCGAGCAAAGCTCGCCCTCCAGTTTCTAAAACCTTAAGAAGGGGAGTCCTCTGTTTCTTCCTGCTTCTCCTTAAACGCCAATGATAACTTTCAAAGCCCGCCCCTCCTCATCTAATTATCCGAAATCGTTAATTTATGGTTCATTTTAAAGAACCAAAAACAGCTAGCGATTTCAACGAGCAGGATTTCGATATCACAAATAGTTCACCCATGGAAAAATCGTAAATATTGAATACTCGCGGCTTGAAGAGGCCACATACTTGCTTCAAGTAGGAACACATGTCAGTTCGTAAACAAAGTAGAGAATTAATCACATGTTTTAATGTAAATATAGCAGACGTTTTTAAATCCCCATGCTTTTCTTACGTTATTTCTCGTTTGCTGGTAACTTTTTGGAAACACAGATATTTTTCCCGAGTCCCTGAGATCGAGACCTTTAATTTGAGCCGTCTCCCCATCATCCTACAATTTGCCAAACTCCCACAATTTTGACTTCAAAATTTCTCTTACAGAACAAAGACAATTAAAACACACCAAGCCAAGTGGATATGTATTTTGGAATTTTATAGACGGATATTGTTGGTGATGTCGACATTTTTCGCACTGGCATCGCTAGGTATTCTTTTGATCTTTTAAACGAACCATGAATAAACGATATCGAATAAACCGTTGAGGAGGAAAGTGCTTTGAAAGTTAACGTTAACCTTTTGAGGTAAGTAGGTAGAAACGCCTAATGATTCGTGACTGGAAGCCCCTTAACAGTTTTCGATCAGTTCTAGGGCTAAAATCAACCTATTGATATAAGAAGATTCCTTTGTTCGTCTTAAAGATTGTCACATTTTGTAACTCAGCTTTAAACTGTTTTCTCAAATCGTACACTTTAAGTTTTAACTCATAACTTCAATCATACAAATTTAATCAACAAGTTGTAAGATCATCATTTATCTATTATGTATGTATTTTGAATTTATCTAGATTATTTTAATTTAGACATTGACATTGCGCGAAGATAGGTTGAGCTAGATAAGGCTGAGTACTGCTACTTTTCAGTGAACTTATTGTTCAATGGAGGAAGAAAACCGCACGAGAAAATAAGGAATCATAAGATAAATATAGTCCCTAACAAGAAATCACATCCATTCGCTTGATCAACAGGCCTTGATATGCAAGTTAAAATAATCTAATACAAGATTATGATTTTTAAGCTTTCATTGTATTATTATGTTAGCTTGGTTTTACCATACAAACAAGCCTGAGAAGTCTCAGCTGGCCTAGGCTGGACTCTCAGTATTTTCAGTAGCTCTTTCATGACCAAAACACAACTTTTATAGATGGTACAAGAACTAGCAGAAATATTTACCCGGAAAACATTTGAATTCATCTTTTTGTCTGGTACATTTAATTCAAAGGCCGTTTGATCAATAAGAGGGGGCTGAGTCCGCAGATGTCCAGTCCAATTGCACCGGCGGTCAATTTAAATTATTCAAAATATTTTTAGCGAATTTCCCCTATAGGGAAGAAGCTATTACCGTAGTCGGCATGGTAATACCTAGGCCGGGACCATAATAAATTTTCGTTTTGAGGTCCCCAGATCCCAAAAACACCATTCGTTCGAAACTGTATTTATATTCGTGTATCCGTGAGCACGATAACTCTCGTAAAAATTTTCCGATTTTGATCAAATTTGGTATAAGCGTTTAAAGCAACATTTATGACTTTAAGTTCGAAAACCAGCCAGATCGCCCTATCCGAAAGGGTATTTAGGGGGGTTTTGTACCCCAAAAATGGTTTTTTTGAATTTTTTACATATAATTTTTGAAATAGTCAAATTTTAGTTTTTCCATTGGATTCAAATTAACAAAACACACAATTTGGTGTTTTGATCATTCCTATACGTCAATTGGCTACCGAGATATTGAAAGTGCTAAACACAGTACGTTGTCTAATGTTATTCTTATGGAGGAAAAGAAAAATTGTATATCTCGCTTATTTATGAACGTATACTGACGAAACTTGGTATACGGCTTCATCTGGTTGTGGTCCATTGATATTTGCTCAAAAAAATTTCTCCCGTAGCAGCAAACCTGCGTACTGAGCCCCATGTTATTCTTATGGATAGTAATTAAATGCCATGTCTCCCTTAATTATGAACATAAATTAATAAAAAACTGGTATATGACTTTACCTAGTTGAGTTATATTGATATTAGCATAAAAACCATTTGTTGTGTTCCTTGATGCAGCAAACCTGCGTACTCAGCCCCAATGTTATTCTTATGGAGAATAATTAAAATTTGTATATATTGCTTATTTGTGAATATATTTCTATGAAACTTGGTAAGTGGCTTTATATGTCTTATATGTATATCTTATATCTTATGTAGTGGACATTTATTTCTCCATTGGAAATTCGCTGAGTGTGCAGGTTTGCTGTGACGGGGGTATTTGCTTCAACTAAGTATAAGACTAGGTTAAAATATATAGGTTATAGAAAACTATTACATAAAAGAAATTGCCGAGTTTAAAAACTAGTGGTGGCGAAATTATAGGGAAGACCAGTACAGAAACCCCAAGTTGGCCGTGCCACATTCCAACCACTCTGGAAATACATTGTTACCGTATTTATTTGTTAGAACCTGTGGTCTCCCATTCGTATGTGGCAAGGAACCATCGGCAAATGTTTGATTAAATATTTCTTTAAGAAATCGTAACTTATAAACCTAGTAACAAATACACGAGGAAGCATGGCATTATGTTTGAAGATAAATGTTGTGGGGTGGAAAAGGGAAACAGCGTGGAGAAGTGGGGTGTATAGGGGTTGAGTGGGGAGGGTGGATCTTGACCACCGAATAAGATACTTTTCGGACGGAGGAATGTGTTGACCCTTGCAAATTCCTTCGACCACCGGTGCAATCGGACATCAGCCGCCCAGTCCTCTGCGTCTCCCTGCTTCCCTCATAAGACCAATCTCAACTTTCAAAGTCCGTCCCTCCTCAACTGATTACCCAAAAATGTTTATTTATAAAGAATGTTTATTCACTTTAAAAAAGAACAGTACCAACCGATTTCACTGACCAGAACATCAATATCAATAAATTTGTCACCTATAAAAACATTGTAAATATTGAATATTTTAGATTTTTTTGAACGATTTCTTGTGATATTAAAATTTTGCTTAGGGGTACTGCAATCGTTAGGTACTTTTTTGCTCTTTAAAATGATCCATACATGAACTATACCGTATGAACCGTTGAGGAGGGACGGGCATTGTGGGGGAAGCAGCTATAGAAACGCGAACGTTTCGTGACTAGAGGCCCTCCTTACGACAGTGAACAGTGCCTTTGATTTTGATTGGCTGTAAGAACTCGTATTTATACTGTACAGTACTAAGTTATTTAAGTAAGTTAAGTATTTCTAGATGTCCCACCCACCTGGAACACCTGAAGGGCCCTGGCCAGGCCGCCGACCTGGTTCTTGAGTGAGAAGATGAGCGAGTTGATGGGGACGTCCTGCGAGCCGCTGCCGTCGGGGGGTCTCTGGGCCGGCGGCACCTTCTTGGCCATCTGCCAAATGTTCCGTCAGATGAAGAACAAGGTTCATAAGAATTACTCAGCTACTTAACAACTAGATAAGTTAAAGCTAGTTTGATAGTAATAATGGTATAGTATTGGCTATCGATACTAAAAATGTGTCTATAGTCAATGGTTAATTGTAATGTAATATCTTTTATAAAGGATTTTCAAGATGAAACTCAGGATCCATTTGATGATACTCGGGTCAACGTTTTTTTTTATGAGAGATAATTTTAAATTAATTTTATTTTGTAGTATCAAACGACGACTATGTTTACAAGTGTATTACGCTATGTTTCAAAAGGCAACATGTACCTAAATAAAACAAACAAAATTAATTTGCTCCAACTTTGATTACTTTGTTCCAATGATAAATTAATGATCAATCTACTAATTTAAAAATGAATAGATTTACTTAAATAAACTGTAGTTTAAATAACGATACATTTTCCTCACCAGTGTACCCCAACCAGAAAACATCAACGACGCGGTTTTTCGACGAAAATCGTTAAGCAGCGTTTTTTCCATTATTACCAACAGTCATCCTTTGTCGACAGCAGACTCTAGCCTCATCTACTTCTATCGAGGGCAGGAAAGATGAAAGTTGAGCTCCAGCCAATAATAGGGCTCCACGCTGTCACTGTTGCAATTTTACCATAGATAAAATATCATTTGCATGTTATCACGTCCACTTGGCGTGCAGTTTGACAAACAGCACGACTAGGATTGGCTGTTAGCGCCGTACACCACGCCCTCAACTGTCATCTCTCCTGGTCGCTGGAATAGTTACTCCACAGTTTCGTCCACTCACCGAGGGCCGGGGCGCGCTCTGCTTGATGGTCCACTCCTCGCCGGACCGATACAGCCACAGCCCCAGGAGACTCTTGCCGGACCCGCTCATACTGGCGATGTGGTAGACGATGTAGTACGCCGCTGGTTACTACTAGGGTCGCTGGAAAGACAACACGTAGAGAGATAACACTTTAGCTGTCATATTTAGGGTTTCCAAACGTCCGGGTTTAGAGGTTCTGTCCGGTGTCCGGTCCGAGGTTGCTACTTGTCCGGGGTTTCAGATTTGTTCAAGAACAAGTAAATTTTGTCTCGAAAAAGTTACAAAGGTTTAGCAATATTACATCCGGAATCGCGTGTTTCATCTCAAATTTTTTAGTTTTCTTGGTCGAGGTAAATTTGACATGAAAAGATCAAAAGTTGGCAAATCTGCAGTTACCAGTTTGTCTGTAGTTAACTACGTATAACCGAAATCTTAGATCGTAGATTTCAGGCTGTAAGCCAGACCAACATGGCGGATCTTGCCACACTTTTAATGCATGGCGTATAAGCACTTGTCTTCTCTATTCTATTATGTGCTCGCTGGTTTTAGGCTTGTTTCGAAGATTTAAACTATAATCAGCTGTTTGACTAAATAAAATATAACTCCGTAAGCTTAACATTGGAACTTGTAAAGCCCAAGAGGCAGAGCTGTGAATACGGATGTTGTCTATAAAGGCACATCTTGAAGGTAAGAGCTTTCCATTGATGCTGTAAAGCCCAAGAGGCAGAGCTGTGAATACGGATGTTGTCTATAAAGGCACATCTTGAAGGTAAGAGCTTTCCATTTATGCTAAACATGCAAATTAATTAATGAGGCCTAAAATCGAGGAAACAAAATTAAAAAAATCATTTTAATAATATAGATGGATGTGGTCTTGTAAGCAATGTTTATCGCCAAGAGGGCCCCATATAACCACAGGTCATAAGTGAAATACAATAATACGTTTGCATTATATTATGTTTAATGTAACATTTGTTAAATATTTACATGTTAAGTTTAGGTACTAGTAGGCTTAAATAAACAAATATTAATAAATATTTCGAGGACTGGATACACAATCTGCAGATTAAAAAGGTTTAAATTATTTTACGAAGAAGAAAAACAAATCGTAAGTAATTTATGTTACAAGCAGCGCTTGTCAGGTATAAATGAAAACGTATTTAGGGCATATACGGGTGGATAAATTTGAAATTTGGTATATCCCTGTTAAGTGCGTGTGTGCAAACGATTATTGTTTATTAATTTTGTTTGATTAAGTTACGTATTTGAGGAATTTATTCACCCAGCACGGCGGAAGGTAAGTACTTGAATACAACGTAATTAGAGTACAACGTGCTCGAATTTAAACTCTAATAAAGTCGAACGTCAAACCTTTCGCCACAAATGTATTATGAACAGTTTAACTTAAATTAGCCTTAAAACTTGTAGACAAGCTATTTTTAGCCATCTATAACTTTTTTCCAGTTGGAGCAAAAATATGATGAACAATTGTGGTCAAAGCTTTAGCTTTGATTAGTTTACAACAAAAACTAATAAGTTGAACGTCAACAATTTTAACACCATGTTTTTTTATATATTATAGAGAAAGTTTTCAAATGTATCTTTGAATAAACAATTTACTTTGTATTTGTTATTAAACCTTGCAATTTCAAAACTAAAATAATAAAGTCGTAAAATCTACTTTTACCTTAAAAATATCGGAAAAAATACAATAAACTATTGTTCCCCTTTGAGAGATCGTAAGTTTATAAAACTTTATTTTATATCACTTGATAAAACTGAATAAGTTAATATATAAGTTATTTTGCGATTGAGTCCAAATGTATAGCGCAAACGTCGCAAGCCTGAGCCTCCGCCGCGGAGACTGCAATCTCATAGCCCGAGGCCCGAGAGCGGGAATATAACTTAATTTGTTCATGTGCTTCTTGGAATATTCATATGAAATTTCAACTTTGTACCTACTAGGGAGTGAATTAATAAAACCAAGTCAGTTTTGGCTTTTGCTTTTATAGTTGTAGGCAAGCGTTCTCATGCAATACGTTCCCGTTTTGAAGTGGGTGTTTCCAACAATAGTATATTTCACTACTAGTCTCGAAACAGGACTTTAGTGACAAGTAGTGAACGATACTTTTCATCACGATGCAAATAACCATACAAAAATGATCTGATATTTCATAGTCTAGTAATTTTCTATAAGTAAACACAACATGGTTTTACAATTGATTTTAGTGTTAAAGTCAGCTGTTTGAACACAGAATCGTAAAAAATAACCAAATCACACTGGTGCTCTTGTTGAGCTAAACGGGAACTTCCGTTGTTTAGGACAGGTAAAGTTTTGTTTGGGGCAGGTAAAGTATTGTTTGGGACAGGTAAAGTAATGTTTAGGACAGGAAAAGTCATCTGATCATTATTTGTTTTGGTGTATGGAAATCGAAGATTTTCGAAGATCTCAGCTGTGTGGTAATGGGCTATTTTCGAATACAGAGTGATGAAATAGTATATTTCGTTACTAGTCCGGAAAAGCGCTCTTTGCCAGTGCGAAAAGCACTGGCAAAGAGCTTTTCGGACGAGTATTGAACGATACTTTTCGTCATACTATAAAAAAGTCATATAATTACAAAAACACAATGCCATAATATGCTTCACACGTGTAACATCAACGAGAGGTTAACTTTGGCCAATGATTTGACAATAATGAAAGTCAGCTGTTGCGTCGCGTTTGGAACTTCTAAAACTGATCGGAAAAGAACTGTCCGGCAAAAATAGGCTTTCACCATAAGATTAACATGTAGCTAATTTTATTGATCGGGAAAGAAGTGATCGGAAAAGTCAACAAAGGAACATATGTTATTTAAATGAAAACGGCAAGTTTCCAGCCGCATTTTAGTATTGAAAATGTTCCCGCGTAGTACGACGAAAACAAGTTTACACTACCCTTCAGCACAAAGCAAGGTTGTATTCAGTAAGGGCAATAACCCAATCAGGTAAAAGTAACGGATAAGTTATTTATACTTATTAGTGAGTTTTCTCTATAGTAGGTGGGTGGCAAGGTCGACTTTAAAACCTAAAACGTGATAACCTTTCGTTTTGAGGTCCACAGATGCCAAAACAACATTCGTTTAAATTTATATTTTCTTGTGTCCATTAACATCATGACTATCATACAAATTGGTTCAATCTAAATTAAATTTGGCAGTGATGTGTTTACTTTAGTAGCATTTATTTAAACGAGTTCGAAAACTAGACAGATCAGAAAATCCGAAGGGGGGTTTTGTAACCCAAAAATATGTGGATTTTATTATTTTTATGTATAATCTTTGTTTCAATATAATTTTAGCTGATACTATTGCATTCAGCGTATAAAAACTAACAATCTAGTATTTTGAATCATGCAAAGGGTCAACTTTTTCAGATTTTCTTTATGGATAGCTGATGGTCCCGTTCTCCACACGGGAATCTAGCAAACGTAGCCATGTATTTTGAAAAGTTTACCTTATGATCCTTATGAACCCATTTTTAATCTCCGTTGTTACAGCAAACCTGCGTACTCAGCATCTATGTTATTCTTATGGAGAATAATTAAATTGGCATGTATAGCTTATTTATCAATGTATATTAAAGAAACTTGTTAAGTGACTTAATACAGTATTAAGACATATATGTATTGGAAATTCGCCGATTATGCAGGTTTGCTGCGACGGGGGTATTTATTATTATACTGATTCATCTTCATTCATTTCATAATACGTAGGATACTTTTTCAAATCTAGTTTTTTTCAGATATAATACAAAACTGAAAGCAATTAATCAAAAATTAACAAATATATGAAAAAACTCACTAAAAATGGGTACCCGAAAAAATGGATTTTATACAAACACTAATCACCTACGCAGTCTGAACAACTAATAGGAAAATATATTTACCCTTTTCCATGATGGATATCATAAACACTAAGAGCCATCTCCAGCGAATGTGTGAATGTGTGAATGTGTGAATGTGTGAATGTGTGAATGTGTGAATGTGTGAATGTGTGAATGTGTGAATGTGTGAATGTGTGAATGTGTGAATGTGTGAATGTGTGAATGTGTGAATGTGTGAATGTGTGAATGTGTGAATGTGTGAATGTGTGAATGTGTGAATGTGTGAATGTGTGAATGTGTGAATGTGTGAATGTGTGAATGTGTGAATGTGTGAAGCGCAGTTGCGAATGTTTTGGGGGTTGTCCTCGTAGGATTAAAATTAATAAATATCTCATTTGAGCAAACATTTGCTGACAATTCAATTTTTAAGGCAAATAAAACCCCGAAGTTACAATTCAAACATGACAATTGTTGATGTTGTAAAGGATTTGTCGTTAAATCACTGAAAAATCTGACTAAATTAAAAATAGATATTATCTATGAGTGACCCGTGTAAATTCATCTCTTTTATCTATCATGTTTTCATTGCAGTCCGTAACATTGAATATTGGAAACTTTTTCTCTTCATAAATTGTATTAGCAAGTAGTAAATAACTTTATCTTTTAAACGTAAAATTCTAAACGATCCACATCTACAGCGGGTTTAGTCTTATTATCTATAGACATCTTAATAAATTACAAGACTAAAACCACCAACTTAAAAAAAATATTTACCATATAAATATTTGAAACACTATACATCAGCCCTATCATTCGCATAGTTTTATTATTCTCTTCCCACAAATATATAGTGGAGTATTGAGGATTTCAAAAATATACATAAACAAAAAGACCAAATAGAAAAGTTAGGTAATAATGAATTTTTTAAGGACCGTAGTAATTTATATTGTGAGTGACACGTTTATACATAATTAATCAAATCGCACGCGCCTCTTAATGTATTGACTTCAAACTTGATACTTGTAATAATAATAATAATAATGCTTTATTGTCATTAATCAATTGAAATAGACAACGTCACAAGAAATACAAGAGACATGCACATACCATTCTTCAATAACATACAATATCACATGCAAAATACAATATTACAATATTGTACAAGTTCATACTAACTAGACATATTTCAGTATTGAGTATCAAGTTTCTACTTTGTACCATTTTAAAATAACGGCAGTTTTTGTTTTCAACGCCTAATATCATAAAAACCATAAATGTTTCGAAACATTTACAATACACAAAAAGTTGCGTTATTTCCTTCCCTGAACGATAATGCAAATATTATTAGTATCGGATTATAAACTACTGAATGGGTGCAATTTGTATAAAATAACTACATACAATTTGTATGGCTATAATAGCAAATTTGTATGTAGTTATTTTATACACATTACATCTATTCAGTTATTTATGATCCGATCCTAATCATGTTCGATTCATCGTTTAGGGGATGAAATTCCTTAAAAGTTCCTTAGAAATATTACTTAAGATCAATGCTGTTGGCTAGAGGAAACTAGCAAGTTTTAACATGTGATAAAAAATTAAAATGTCATTTACAACTTTTATTTAAGGTCTGTCTCATAATTGTGGTTTACTAAATTAATTATCAACACCGGAAAAACTAATTCAAATTTAATTGCTAAGCCAAAGTAAATTGAAAGTATTAAATTATGATGGATTATTTTTCGTTCAAAACCCTGATAACCAACGATGGCTTAAAAAACTGTCAACTGTTAAAAAAAGAGTTAGTTTGGTATTAATTCGAAAATATGAAAAATGTGTAAATTTTCTCGCTCTGATCATAGCCATTAAAATTGTAAGGCCAGTATAAAAAAATATTTTAATTCGTAATGTTCTTTTAGTAGTCTTTTATATTTTTAATGTCTATTTTGAACCCTTTAATTCTATTTGGTAAAGTTAATACCTATTATGATTGCAGTTATTGATTCGCTAAAATACATAGTTATAACACTATTTGTGTAATAGTTAGAGGGATATTGTTTGGGATTTTTTAAATATATTAACTAACGATTTTTAATAGTTGATATTCCATTTTGTAAGTAAAAGTGTTGAGCGACAGAGCACCTACCTGTTGCCGATGTCGGGCTAGAGACTGAGGAACGCTTCGCCACCCCCGCCCTATCAAACATCCCCCAAATCACCCCTTTGACGTCACACTGATGGGGTTGGGGGGGATAGAGTGGAATTAAAATAGTGCTCAACTATTTTCCAAATAAACATTAAAACTATCATAAACCAGTATTAATAATAAACCAAATAAAGTTTAAAAGAGTTCCTCGAACAACACATTTAAGTCCCTCCCCTATATAAAATTAATAGGAAGGAAATAAATTTAAAACTAGTTGAGGAGAAAGTCGACCCTGCCCTTTTCGTCTTTATTGTTTCAAAATAATGTATCTGTCTTGTTAATAAAAGGTTAGTAAAATTGTAAAAATTTAAAATGTAAAAAACGGAAAGAGTATATTGCCTTCCTCTTAACTATTACTTCTTAGCTTTCATTAAAGTTATTATGTATAGTTGATTTAAACACTGTAATCCTGTCCGGAGCCTAAGGGTAGAGGAGGGGGCGCTGCAGAGTTCCGCAGGATTAATTCACGGCTATGGTAAGTATGTTAAATGGGTAATTAGGCGGTCTAAACGGAATATAAACAGAGAAGGTCCACAGCTACTCATGCCGTTTTTTTTTAGAATTTCAAAATGTTTCCGTCTTTGGTTACTGTAATTTTAAAAAGGATCCAAATTTTAAAAGGGTTTGTAAGTAGGGCACGTGCATGCCATTTAAATAAGGAAACATCTTCAAGAGTAAAACTATTTTCTTCATTCTAATATGAGACATTAACTTACATTTTATAGGGTTTATGTAACCACTGTAAAACGTAGTCCTGAGTCCTCGAAACCCTTGCCCCGTGAAGCGCGATACGAATACCGTACCGGAGCCTTACCAGCCGGATAGCGCGATACGAATACCGTACCGGAGCCTTACCAGCCGGATAGCGCGATACGAATACCGTACCGGAGCCTTACCAGCCGGATAGCGCGATACGAATACCGTACCGGAGCCTTACCAGCCGTGAAGCGCGATACGAGTACCGTACCGGAGCCTTACCAGCCGTGAAGCGCGATACGAGTACCGTACCGGAGCCTTACCAGCCGTGAAGCGCGATACGAGTACCGTACCGGAGCCTTACCAGTCGTGTAGCGCGATACGAATACCGTACCGGAGCCTTACAAGCCGGGTAGCGCGATACGAGTACCGTACCGGAGCCTTACCAGTCGTGTAGCGCGATACGAATACCGTACCGGAGCCTTACAAGCCGTGTAGGGCGATACGAATACCGTACCGGAGCCTTTCCAGCCGTGTAACGCGATACGAGTACCGTACCGGAGCCTTACTAGCCTTGTAGCGCGATACGAATACCGTACCGGAGCCTTACCAGCCGTGTAGAGCGATACGAGTACCGTACCGGAGCCTTACCAACCGTGTAGCGCGGTACGAGTACCGTACCGGAGCCTTACCAGCCGTGTAACGCGATACGAGTACCGTAACGGAGCCTTACCAGCCGTGTAGCGCGATACGAATACCGAGCCATGGCCTTACCAGCCGTGTAGCGCGATGCGAGTACCGTACCGGAGCCTTACAAGCCGGGTAGCGCGATACGAGTACCGTACCGGAGCCTTACCAGTCGTGTAGCGCGATACGAATACCGTACCGGAGCCTTACAAGCCGTGTAGCGCGATACGAATACCGTACCGGAGCCTTTCCAGCCGTGTAACGCGATACGAGTACCGTACCGGAGCCTTACTAGCCTTGTAGCGCGATACGAATACCGTACCGGAGCCTTACCAGCCGTGTAGAGCGATACGAGTACCGTACCGGAGCCTTGCCAGCCGGATAGCGCGATACGAATACCGTACCGGAGCCTTACCAGCCGGATAGCGCGATACGAATACCGTACCGGAGCCTTACCAGCCGTGTAGCGCGATACGAATACCGTACCGGAGCCTTACCAGCCGGATAGCGCGATACGAATACCGTACCGGAGCCTTACCAGCCGGATAGCGCGATACGAATACCGTACCGGAGCCTTACCAGCCGGATAGCGCGATACGACTACCGTACCGGAGCCTTACCAGCCGGATAGCGCGATACGAATACCGTACCGGAGCCTTACCAGCCGGATAGCGCGATACGAATACCGTACCGGAGCCTTACCAGCCGGATAGCGCGATACGAATACCGTACCGGAGCCTTACCAGCCGTGAAGCGCGATACGAGTACCGTACCGGAGCCTTACCAGCCGTGAAGCGCGATACGAGTACCGTACCGGAGCCTTACCAGCCGTGAAGCGCGATACGAGTACCGTACCGGAGCCTTACCAGTCGTGTAGCGCGATACAAATACCGTACCGGAGCCTTACAAGCCGGGTAGCGCGATACGAGTACCGTACCGGAGCCTTACCAGCCGTGTAGCGCGATACGAGAACCGAACCGAAGCCTTACCAGTCGTGTAGTTCTTGAACAAACTCCATAGTCAAAATCAAATCTGCTTACTTGCATTCCATGACATATCACATGAAGGTAAATCCAAATGGTTATAATTTAAAAAGGTTATTTGTGTACAAATTGTTGTATGTATTTGATAACAAAAACTGTAAAAAATATATCTTCAAAAGATAGTTTAATGATGGCGAAAACGGGATAACTTCTAGACGAAAATGAGATAATTTTAGATGACCTTTGTAAGTCGTCAAAGTCATGACGACTTACAAAGGTCATCTAAAATTATCTCATTTTCGTCTAGAAGTTATCCCGTTTTCGCCGTCTTTAAACTATCTTTTGAAGATATATTTTTTACAGTTTTTGTTATCAAATACATTTTTTAACGAATTTCCCCTACAGGGAAGAAGCTATTACCGTAGTCGGCACGGTAAGACCTAGGTCGGGGACCATGAAAACTTGTCGTTTTGAGGTCCCCAGATGCCAAAAACACGATTCGTTCAAAACTGTAGATAACTCTCGTAAAAATGGTCCGATTTTGAATAAATTTGGTACAAACGTGTAAAGCAGCATGTATGAATTTAATTCAGAAAACCAGACATATCGACCTATGTGAAGGGGTATTTGGGGGTGGTTTGTACCCCAAAAATGGTTTTTTTTAAACTTTTTATATGTAATCTTTGAAAAAGTCAAATTTTAGTTTGCTCCATTGTGCTTAAAAAACACATTATGATATTTTGATCATTGCTCTACGTCAATTGGTTAGAGAGATATTAAAAGTGCTAAACACAGTAACACAGTACGTTGTCCAATATTATTCTTATTATATGAACGAATTCTGACGAAACTTGGTATAAGGCTTCATCTCGTTTTGGTCTATTGATATTGACACAACAACGATTATTTCGCCGATAGTTCCCGTAACAGAAAACCTGCGTACTCATCCCCCATGTTATTCTTAAGGAGGATAAGTAAAATATTATGTCTCTCTTAATTATGAACATAAATTAAAAAAACTTGGTATGTGGCTTCACCTAGTGGAGTTATACAAACATTTGCAATAAAACCCATTTTTATTTGTTCCTCGTTACAGCAAAAAATAAATAAAATGTTATATATTGCTTATTTATTAATGTATATTAAAGAAACATTTTAAGCGGCTTTATGCGGTATTAAGACTTATATATGCATTGCAAATTCGCTGAGTATTCAGGTTTGCTGTGGCGAGGGTATTATAAATTTTGTTATCAAATACAATTGTTCAAAATTCCGTATTAAGATGTTTATTTTAAAAAACCATGAATTATCGCCACTGTGAAACGGTTAAAGCTATAAACTTCAAACTCCATAACTAATTATCCTTAAAGCCCAATATCAAATTTGAGAATGTGAATGACTGACGTGTATACAACTAAATTTAAAGTTGCATCCCCCACACCCAGACACGGTCTGTTAAGACACAAACTGATAAGAGTCAAGTATCACTACAAGCTAACTTGCACACCTCATACCTCCATACTGACTGTTATCTGAGGTTAAGGTTAATGCAACAACAGCTGATAAGAGTCGAATGTTACTGAAAGCTCAATACTGACTGTTATCTGAGACGATGGTTAATGCAACACCAGCTGATAAGACTCGAATATCACTAAAAGCTAAGTTGCAAACCTCATCCCTTCATACTGACTGTTATCTGAGACGATGGTTAATGCAACACCAGCTGATAAGACTCGAATATCACTAAAAGGTAAGTTGCACACCTCACCCCTGCATACTGACTGTTATCTGAGACGATGGTTAATGCAACACCAGCTGATAAGACTCGAATATCACTAAAAGGTAAGTTGCACACTTCACCCCTGCATACTGACTGTTATCTGAGACGATGGTTAATGCAACACCAGCTGATAAGACTCGAATATCACTAAAAGCTAAGTTGCAAACCTCATCCCTTCATACTGACTGTTATCTGAGACGATGGTTAATGCAACACCAGCTGATAAGACTCGAATATCACTAAAAGGTAAGTTGCACACCTCACCCCTGCATACTGACTGTTATCTGAGACGATGGTTAATGCAACACCAGCTGATAAGATTCGAATATCACTAAAAGCTAAGTTGCAAACCTCATCCCTTCATACTGACTGTTATCTGAGACGATGGTTAATGAACACCAGCAGATAAGAGTCGAATATCAATAAAAGCTAAGTTGCACACCTCACCACTACATACTGACTGTTATCTGAGACGATGGTTAATGAACACCAGCTGATAAGACTCGAATATCACTAAAAGCTAAGTTGCAAACCTCATCCCTTCATACTGACTGTTATCTGAGACGATGGTTAATGCAACACCAGCAGATAAGAGTCGAATATCAATAAAAGCTAAGTTGCACACCTCACCCCTACATACTGACTGTTATCTGAGACGATGGTTAATGAACACCAGCTGATAAGCTGATTTGATTCCGCAGATTTCGTTTTTATTCGCAATCCAAAATTTCGTTTTTAAGTACAGAAATAGACAATATTTCTTTTTACCAAATCAAACAACCACATTCGACCACATGCAGTGTGAATTGTTGGCGGGCGGTGCGGTGTGCGGGCACAGCTGTCCAGCGTTCAGGCCAGCTGTCGCTTGTCGCCGCCAACAGCTGATGGCACTGATAACTTTGACCTACCTACCCTTATCACCCCCCACCCCCTCCCTACCCTGTCTGTGTGCTTTATAGACAGAGTTATATTAATCTAGGCCTGATAATCACAATTACTTCGAGACAATATTGTTGCCGGTTTACATTTACAAGAATATATGTTTTAACATATTATTGTTTGTGCATTATTATTTAATTTTATTTATTTATTGAAAAAAGTCTACAAAGCAAGAATTGGGTACACCCAATTACAAAGTATCATTACTATTTCAATTAGTTTTGTGAGAAACCGTAAATCCAGGTTAAACCCTTTCTTCAGTTGAAAACACTCAATACCTTATATGGTAGTAAAAATAAACAGCACACCAAGCTCACTGCACGTTCAAAATACTATAAACACTTGCTGCAATGAATGATTAAATGTTAGTCTACAGTTACATTTACAATAAGTAAAAAACTCAATAATTAAATAGCTAAAATACCATAAATTATAGTGAGTTAAAGGGTATTTTATTTTTTTTAAATAATCTGCTCAACTAAAATACTTACACAATCATTAGATTGGTTCAGACTTACAAGCTCAACTGGACGGAGTAGGAAAGGATTATAAAATACTTTTAAGACCGGCTATCCCAGGTCGAGTTTCTCATCTCACTCTACGAGTGCCAGAGTTTTTCGCCAAAGAGTTGTGACCCACCTGGGTGTGGAAAAGAGCACATTCATAGTCAAGACCTTGACTGATCAAACAAGTCACAAAAATGTAACTTATGCAACCGATATAATCCCTCGTTTACAACACGTCCTTTAAAACTTGCTGCAGGTAGCGCACCGAGATTGAAAAATGGGAATGCGGAACCGGCGAAATGTTGCATTACATTAGCATCTCTGACGTCACATTTCAGGAAGCGAATAAAAGAGCATCAGTCCCAAGAGTCGCCTTTGTCTCATGCCTCAAAGGTTCGTAATAACGGTGAAAGCAGCGGCGGAGTTGCCCGCGGCGAGCGGTGCACTGTTCTTAATATTAAGCCAGTAATTGGTTATTTCGGTTATTTAATTACAAGAAGTAAGATATTATTTAGTTGCATATTATTGTTTAATATCTAAAATGAGTTTGTTGGGATTTAAGTACAATAATACAAGTACGTCATGTTTAAACTATCACTCTGTTCATTAAACTACGTCGTCATCAAAAATAACGTCTAGTTATAAACAACGTGCTGAATAGGTTCTCCTATCTAGAGTTCTCCTTAAGGATTAAAAAGTGAAGCCTCACGGGAGGACGTTTGTAAACAAACCACAGAGATCAACGGTTTCAGCAAACATGATCGAAAACATGTTTGACATAAATGTTGTAGTTTAAAACAAATTATTTACTTTTCTTCCTTTTATTATATATTTATTAAAGATTTACACTATTTAATCTTAAAATACTTTCAATATACAGTATATGAAAACTTGCTATTGTTTCCTATATGAAAAACGGTTGTACATAAATTGAAGATTACACCATAGTCTGTGGTTAGTTGGGTTGCCATGGTCATGGAGGCCGCAGAGGGAAAATGGCAGCCAACATGTATGCTTCACTTCTTCTTGGAGATTACCATGTGGTTGCAAATTCTATTTATATCACGCTTGTTGGCTCTAACTATTGGAATAAATAATGTCAAACCAGCGACACTGTGCAAGGGTGAGGAAAATAGAAAAGACATGAATATAATTACAAGGATCATAAATATTTGAAGTGAGCATATGTAACTTATAAAGTATTTCGTCAACTATTATGTTTATTGTTGCCTTTAATCATGGTCATATGGGGCTGAGCTTTACTCGGGAATGGCCAATCAGTTTCTTCTGAGTTTTATCTGTCTCTATGAACCAGATCTCAGTAAAAGTGCATATTCGTGGTTCCTATGTTTTGATTTGCGCTCCTTAAACCTAATGTTAAATAATATAGGTCTCAAATCCTGGTGGAACCTCTATAATATCTCAAAGGCTTTCTTACATTTCAAACTGTTATATATCTTGTAGGTATTTCGGTATAACTTATTTTCCTATCTTTCTTTCACGGTGAAAACTGCAAGACGTAAATCAAATCAATATGTGCGTTAAGTTGATCCTAAACCAAGGACTGGAGCTCTGTTGCAATATCCTGTGTTGCTCTCGCCCTGCTGGTCTGTGTTGATACCGGTGTTGTGTCAAGCAACTACATATTGCATGCGACTCGACTCAAGCAAGTTAACTGAAGGCGTAGGCGTAGAGTTGAGTTTTCAATTATTAAATATCGTTTGTTTACTCAGGTTTTATTAAGGAAAACACGATTGTCCAAAATCGCCGTGCTTTAATGGTAAATTAGGATGGGGCGTTATTTTTATATTTATAAGGGGGAATAACAATTATTTTGTGGTTTTATTTTGAACCTTATTATTTGAAACGTCAGTTCACTTTCAAGCCTTTTTTTAAACAATTTTAACCTATTTTTTAGCAATAAGCATAAATCTTCTACAGCTCTTCTTATTGATTAAAATAAAAGATTACATCAATCAATAAGTCTATTTGATTTGATTTTTGTATTTTTTAGCGAATTTCCCCTATAGGGAAGAAGCTATTACCGTAGTCGGCATGGTAAGACCTAGCCCGGGACCATGATAACTTTTCGTTTTGAGGTCCCCAGATGCCAAAAACACCATTAGTTCAAAACTGTGTATATATATATATATATATATATATATATGTGTGTGTGTGTGTGTGTGTGTGTGTGTGTGTGTGTGTCCGTGAGCACGATAACTCTCGTAAAAATAATCCGATTTTGACGAAATTTGGTATAAACGTGTATAAAGCAGCATTTATGACTTTAAGTTTGAAAACCAGACATATCGACCTATCCGAAGGGGTATTTTGGGGGGGTTTTGTACCCCACAAATTTTTTTTGAGTTTTTTACATATAATTTTTGAAAAAGTGAAATTTTAGTTTTTTCCATTGGGATCAGCTTAAAAAGACGCACAATTTGGTGTTTTGATCATTGCTCTACGTCAAATGGTTACAGAGATATTGAAAGTACTAAACACAGTACGTTGTCCAATGTTATTCTTATGGAGAATAAGAAAAATTGTATATCTTGCTTATTTATCAACTTATCCTGATGAAACTTGGTATATTGCTTCATATCATTGTGGTCTATTGATATTTGCACCAAACCTTTTTTGGTCGATAGTTCCCATAGCAGCAAACCTGCGTCCTCATCCCCCATGTTATTCTTATGGAGAATAAGTAACGTGTTATCTCCCTTAATTATGAACATAAATTAATACAATTTGGTATGTGGCTTTACCTACTTGAGTTATATTGATATTTCTATAAAACCCCATTTTTGTGTTCCTTGCTTCAGCAAACCTGCGTACTCAGCTGCCATGTTATTCTTATGGAGAATAATTCAAATGTCATAAATCGTTTATTTATGAATGTATATTGATGACACTTGGTATGTGCCCTTATGTGGTATTAAGTTACATATATATGCATTTGAAATTCACTGAGTACGCAGGTTTGCTGCTACAGGTATTTTAATTTAAATTAGAATAAGTTAAAAATGTTACAAAGTCGGCCGTTATTGCGTCAGTACATTGTCAAGCGGCTTCGTCGTATATAATAGTAGTCTTAACTAAATAATATAATACAACGTTTCAAAAGGTTACAACTTGCTATACAGTATTTAATGTTAATGGTATATTCGTTAAAACAAAAATACAAATAGAATATTGTTTAAATTTGTAATATTACAAATTAGTAATTTTCGTTGATTACAAATACCATCGTAATGATTCAATTACCTCCTCATCATAAGCAAATAATAACGTTACTGAAATATTTCATCTGCTCTAAGCAGAAAAAAAGTTCCACAGCTTATAATTGAACAAATTAATGTATTATTAATGTATTAATGTACATAGTACATTAATGTATTATAGTACAAAAATCAAAAATTTCGTCTAAAATAACAATTCCACAAAAAATAAACAAAATCAGCCCGATTTGTAATATAAAATTGTTATTAAAATAACAGATTCGACATGTATTAAAGAGACAAATGGCCAACGCTCGAATGGCAGAGTGCGAGCGACCACGAGCAGCGGCAGCGCTCCAGTTGTATAACAACTATAATTAACTGACAACCCGGGCCGTGTGTCGAATATTGGTCCAATTCTCAGGGCAGTATCAGATGGCTTTGTTTCATTTTAACCCCTCCCCTCCCCATCAAATCCCTCCCCCCGCGAATGACAAATCAATCCATTCGACTCTCGGCATGACGGTAAAACAAATGAACTGTGCTACAAATCGTTTGTGTTGTTGTTTAGAAAAATATTTAAAACAAAATCCTATGTAAAAAAATTCCAAAAATTAAAATGTAAATATATGATAATGTAACAATTTTATGAGATGTATTCTTTAGATAACCTAGCAATTTCTTGGTTTTAAGTCATTATCTGATAAATTAAAATATTTTCCTAAGATTAACATGAAATTCTAAGGCCAGTGGGAAAAATTCCTAAGGGATATTGGCAGGATACATAACTGCTGACATATCTGGAGATAAATGCCTGTCATTAAAAAAAAGCGCTAAGCAAACCGGCCTGATCAAATGAGTATATGTAGAATTGTTTGAGTGCATGCATGAAATGGGGAAAATATAAAGACGGGTTTTTAAATAAATAAATTAATTAAGTACTTCAAAATACATGAAATGTATAAATAACGGGCTCATATTAACTGTTGGCAATAGCCTCTGCAAACCACTTGTATGCAATCACCGCATTACACTAATGCATCCATATTGCATCGGGCGCATTGACTTCGATCTGGCGTTGTTCAAGTTTATTCATTATTCAATCAACTTAGTTTAGGAGTGAAAATTCCACACAATATCAGTAAAATTCTTTATTAAGAACGAAATTAAAGTAAAAATTGTTACTTGTGCATTAATAACCAAATGTTTAAATATAAATAATTCACTTGGAGTAAGTGAAGTAAAGAACAGGAAAAGTAGACTATAATAGAAGGAAGTTATGTTTCAAAACAAAATCAACATTTTATTCTGTAAAGTAGATATGTGCTGATGGACATCTTTTGTGGGAGGCTCAAACCAAAGAGAACATCGGAAATCTGAACTGTGTTAATTTTGATTTTGATCTTGTAAAGAATTGTAAAATTGTGAAATAGTTCCTTCTAGCCAATAACATGTTGCTTCATCAAAGTTTCATTTTAGCGAATTTCCCCTATAGGGAAGAAGCTATTACCGTAGTCGGCATGGTAAGACCTAGGCCCGGGACCATGATAACTTTTCGTTTTGAGGTCCCCAGACCCCAAAAATACCACTCGTTCGAAACTGTATATATATATATATATATATATGTGTCCGTGAGCACGATAACTCTCGTAAAAATTATCCGATTTTGATGAAATTTGGTATAAACGTGTAAAGCAACATTTATGACTTTAAGTTCGAAAACCAGCCAGATCGCTCTATCCGAAGGGGTATTTTCCCCCCCGGGTTTTGTACCCCAAAAATGGGTTTTTTGAATTTTTTACATATAATTTTGGAAATAGTCAGATTTTATTTTTTCCCATTGGATTCAGCTTAAAAAAACACACAATTTGGTATTTTGATCATTTCTCTACGTCAATTGGTTACCGAGATATTGAAAGTGATAAACACAGTACGTTGTCTAATGTTATTCTTATGGAGGAAAATAAAAATTTTATATCTCGCTTATTTATGAACATATACTGACGAAACTTGGTATACGGCTTTATCTGGTTGTGGACCATTGATATTTCCTCAAAAAAACAATTTTTTGACAAAGGCTCCCATAGCAGCAAACCTGCGTACTCAGCCCCATGTTATCCTTATGGAGAATAAGTAACGTGTTATCTCCCTTAATTATGAAAATAAATTAATGAAATTTGGTAAGTGACTTCACCTAGTTGAGTTATATTGATATAAGCATAAAACCCCATTTTTTTGTATTCCTTGCTTCAGCAAACCTGCATACTCAGCCGCCATGTTATTCTTATGGAGAATAATTAAAATGTAATAAATTGTTTATTTATGAATGTATATTGATGAAACTTGGTATGTAGCTTTATGTGGCATTAAGATAAATATATATGCATTGGAAATTCGCTAAGTATGCAGGTTTGCTGCTACGGGGGTATTTAATTTTAAAATGGGACTGCTTTAATAAACGAGATCGCACGCAGTACGCTGACGTGAGGGAAGTGAATTTCCGCATTAAAACCTTAAAAATATCAAATAAAGGGTTTAAACCAACACTGGTTACATTTTTTTTTAATTGACAAAAAACGTTTTAGCTGTTTTGATGCTCCTGGTTATATTTAAATTCACTAATAGGATGCCAATGTTGTACATTATAAAGTTAGAAGGAGTTATTGTCGGGATAACAAGTTGGTATAGAGGTATGGGGGGTGATAAAACATATTAAGATATGAATAACAGCCTTTTCCAGTGTAAAATCCCCATAAGAAAACGTACTGTATTTTGACAATTAACATTTTCTTTAATAACTCGGTAAGTACTTATGCTAGAACGATGAGGGAGGGCTTAAAATCTTTGGATTTTTAAGTAAAATAAGTTAATGTGCAGTAAGTATACATTTGGGGCTTTTCTGACCATTTTTGCCCCCAAAAAACTCAAAATTTGAAAACTTAAAAACCCCAAAAAAGTGGGTTAGAGTTTTCAGATTGTTTTGCCCAACGATCTTGTCCAACTCATTACAAAAAGGAATATCTCTACCAAATTTGAAGTAAATCGGACAAAAATTGCGACCGCTAGAGTGCATACACATATATATATAATTTTGAACGACCCCCAAAAACGTGTTCAGAGGGTCACGTTAGGAACTTCTATGGTGGT
Organism: Allygus modestus; assembly: GCA_963675035.1. Classification (NCBI taxonomy): domain Eukaryota; kingdom Metazoa; phylum Arthropoda; class Insecta; order Hemiptera; family Cicadellidae; genus Allygus; species Allygus modestus. The sequence continues at coordinate 127,472,684 of OY776114.1, read as the reverse complement.
CCCGGGCTATTAAGTCTCACCGTGCGGGTCATGCTAATAGTTCACTTTTCCATAGGAAATTCACTAACAAGATCACTTAATGCACAATTTCATGCAAAAAATATAAAAATACTTATTCATAGCTTCATCTTTGTTCATAGTAAAAGATATTCATTATGAATTTATTGGTGGTAGACTTGAAGTCATGCATACAATTTTAATTTTAGGATACAAATTGTTCTTATGGCATCCTATATTTTAAATAATCGGGTAATTTAGTTCACGCTTGACGGATTTCGATGATTTTTTTGTTATGGAGGTCATTTTGCCTAGAAAGTCGTAACGGAGCCAGAAATTTGACTTAGGCCTTAGGGCTCTGCCCCACGGGACTTCTAAGTTCCCATGTTATAATGTGGAGAATTTTATTTGATTTAGGTCTCGTATGTGATTTTAGCGAATTTCCCCTATAGGGAAGAAGCTATTACTGTAGGTCTCATGGTAAGACTTAAGCCCGAGACCATGATAACTTTTTGTTTTGAGGTCCCCAGATACCAAAAACACTATTCTTTCAAATTTATATATATGTGTGTGTGTCCGTGAATGGATAACTTGAGAAAAAAACATCCGATTTTGATGAAATTTGGCTCAAATGTGTAAAGTGACATTCATGACTTTAGTTCGAAAACCAGAAAAATGGGACTATGGGAAGGGGGGTTTATGGGGTTTTAATTTTCCAAAAATCAGTTTTTTGCATTTTTCACCCTAGGATTTTAAAAAAACTTAATTTTTGTTTTGACTATGTTATAGAGCTTAAAAAATACCCCCGTCGCAGCAAACCTGCATACTCAGCGAATTTCCAATGAATATATAACATAACACATTAAAACACTTAACAGGATTCATAAAAAATGTATTCACAAACAAGCGATATTTAAAATATTAATTATTCTCCATAAGAATAACATTGGGGATGAGTACGCAGGTTTGCTGCAACAATGCACACAAAATAATGGGTTTTTATGCAAATATCAATAGAACTCATCTTAGTGAAGTCACATACCATAAGTTCCATCCATTTACATTCATAAATAAGTGATATATAACATTTTAAGTATTTTCCATAAGAATAACATGGGGACCAAGTACCTAGGTTTGCTGCTACAGGAACCATAGGAGAAAACTTTTTTTGTGCAAACAACAATAAACCACAACCAGATCAAGCCATATACCAAATTTCGCCAGTTTATGTTCATAAATAAGCGAGATATACAGTTTTTCTTTTTCTCCATAAGAATAACATTAGACAACGTATTGTGTTTAGCACTTTCAATATTTCGGTAACCAATTGACGTAGAGCAATGATCAAAATACCAAATTATTTGTTTTTTTTTAAGCTGAATTCAATGGAATGAATTAAAATTTGATTTAAATTAAACTTACATGTGAAAACCCCAAAAAACACATTTTTGGGGTACAAAACCCCCCAAAACCCCCCTTTGGATGGTGCGATTCATCTGGTTTTCGAACTCGTTCAAATAAATGGTACTTTACACATTTGTGCCAAATTTCATTACGATCAAAACAGACCTTTTTACGAGAGCTATCGTGCTTACGGACACATATATGTATACTATACAAATTGTAACGAATCGTGTTTTTGGCATCTGGGGACCTCAAAATGAAAAGTTATCATGGTCTCGGGCTTAAGTCTTACCATGAGACCTACGGTAATAGCTTCTTCCCTATAGGGGAAATTCTCTAAAACAAATAATATAGTATTTTGAATTATTAAACTAGGTTAAGTCAAGTGGTTGCGGATAAAATTCAAAAAACCTACTCATAAAATCTCCCATGTTAATCTTATGGGAAAAAGGTTTTTGCCTTTTCCTCACTTCATTTTAATGTAAACTTCACATTTGCTTTTACCAATCAGTTCAGCTCCACAAAACAATCGTTTTGGTGTTTAAATTGTGATTCTACACCCAACCGTTACAGAGATATTCAAAGTGCTAAACACAGTACGTTTTCCAATGCTATCCTTTAAGAGAATAAATAAAATTTGATATCTCGATTATTTATGAATGTATATTGATGAAACTTGGTATGTGACTTCACATAGTAATGGTATAATGATATTTGCACACAAAAATTGATTTTTTGTTGATTATCCCTGGAGCATCAAACCTGCTTACTCAGCCCTCATGTTATTCTTATTGAGAATAAGTAAAATGTAATGTGTCCCTTAATTATGTATATAAATTAATAAAAATTGGGATGTGGCTTAAAATTGTTGAGTTATATTGATATTTGCACAGAAACCCATATTTTTTGTTCCTTGTTGCAGCAAACCTGCGTATTCAGCCCCAATGTTATTCTTATGGAGAATAAAACTGTATGTATCGCTTATTTGTGAATATAATTTTAAGAAACTTGGTAAGTGGCTTTATGTAGTATTAAGACATTTATATATGCATTGGAAATTTGTTGAGTACGCAGATTTGCTGTGATTAGGGTATTTATCATTAGTCAAGTAGGAAGTTATTTGATTTGTTTTCAAATAATATCAGGTATGTTTTTAGTTATAATTTGTATTTTAATAGGAAATTCAAGTATTTATACCGGTATTGTATTTCTTACTGTTATATATCTATAATATTATAAAGAAGAGGTGGTTTCTGTCTGTCTGTCTGTCTGTCTGATGTTCTGGGTGAATGCAAAAACTACTTAACTGACTGGGCTGAAACTTTACACAAAGGTACATCTTGAACCCATGCAACACATAGGCCTATTCACTTCCTTAAAATCCCCTCGGGCTACGCCCCGTGAACGTTATAAGTTTCAATGTTTATATTTCATAAGAAAGTAAACATTCAGAAACTGTAATGCGAACAGCTAAGGGCACTTACATTTGACAGCTTAAAGAGCAGAAGCAAGAACAACAGCTGTTTCAAGCTAACTAAAATGCAATTTGCATTGACTATAGAATGGGTAAGGAAAACCCCTGTGCGAAGAACGTGTACATCAAGTATATTGTATACAGGGTGAATCTCGTAAGTTGTCCAGTATTGATTTCAGACAAACCGTTGGTCCTACGATGATGAAATAAAATTATTTCCCACTAAACCAACCCCAAGGAATAACGTAAAAATATTTTTAACGATTTTTAAATACAGGGTGTACCAGAAACTGAGGGTCACTAGTCCGAATCTACGAAATATCAAATACAAACGTATATCATGATATACATCAAATTAAAGCTCTTTTCAATCCAAACCATTTGGCGGAATCGGATTTTGATTATTATTGATTCATTTCAAAATGGCGGCTGTTTTTGTGAAAAAATTAGTATTTTTTTGAATACCCTGTATTTTTCTTAAAAATGCAGATATCTTGATTCTGATTCAAATATCGCATTCCTTATGAGCTAAGCTTTATTTTGATATGCAACACTTCAATATTATCTCAAAAACAAAAAGTTTCAAAAATATCAGTTTTTGAAAATATAACACATGTTATTTGTTAAACATGGTGGTAAAGGCTGGACTATTACCACCATGTTTAACAAATAACATGCGTTTTAATGTGGAAAACATGTTTTTTGTTGATAACTCGAAAACAAAAATAGATACGCATAAGGTTTAAATTTGAAAGTTTCTTAGAATTGCAATACCTTTAAAATGATATGCTATTTGACATATGGTGCTATTTGAAATTTTTGAGTTTTGGCTATGTACATATTTTCAAAAACTGATATTTTTGAAACTTTTTGTTTTTGAGATAATATTGAAGTGTTGCATATCAAAATAAAGCTTAGCTCATAAGGAATACGATATTTGAATCAGAATCAAGATATCTGCATTTTTAAGAAAAATACAGGGTATTCAAAAAAATACTAATTTTTTCACAAAAACAGCCGCCATTTTGAAATGAATCAATAATAATCAAAATCCGATTCCACCAAATGGTTTGGATTGAAAAGAGCTTTAATTTGATGTATATCATGATATACGTTTGTATTTGATATTTCGTAGATTCGGACTAGTGACCCTCAGTTTCTGGTACACCCTGTATTTAAAAATCGTTAAAAATATTTTTACGTTATTCCTTGGGGTTGGTTTAGTGGGAAATAATTTTATTTCATCATCGTAGGACCAACGGTTTGTCTGAAATCAATACTGGACAACTTACGAGATTCACCCTGTATATTTATTTCAATATACCGTATAATTAATCTATATAAATAAAATTAGAGTTTTGTCTGTACATTGCTTGGAATTATGACATTTTTGCATATTTTCACGTTTTACACCCAAGGGAAACCAAAACAAATCTTATCTCAATTTATGTCTGTCTGTCTGTCTATCTGTCTGCCGGTAACGCTCAAGGACGGGTTTTTGTTCGCTTTTCACTGGAAAACGGGTGCACCGACATTAATGAAACTTTGTTTCTTTGTTCTATATATGCGTGAGAAGGTTTTAGGGCACTATAAACTAGCATACGCCTTTTAAAAAAATAAAAGCGGCCGCTCAAAAACGTGATTTTGTGCGGTTTTGGTCATGTTATGTTCGCTTTTCACAGGAAAACGGGTGCACCGATTTTTATGCAACTTTTTTTCTATGTTCTATATGTGCGTTAGGTTTTAGGCTAATTGGATTGTTTTAAATTACCTTAGGACACTGCCCCATAGGGTTTTAAAGATCCTATGCTATTCTTATAGACAAAGCATTTATTTATATTGAACCATATGATGGCATAGTTATTCTATAAATAGGTTTTTTAGTGCTTTTTAAAACGTTGAGTGAAGATTGGTAATAAATAACATAAGTGAATATATGATCTAAATCTATATTTGTCAGACTCATGCACTCACTGACATAGTGATCACTTTATCTAAGAAACGACAATGTCTATTGAAGATAAAATTTTGGATGGTGGTTCCCCTTATTCTGCAGATTCACAATAAGAATACGTTTAAAAAAGTCCTATAGGGTTCTTCGCTAATTTACTTTTATGGCAATTTTATGCAGTGGTGTAGTTGTAAATTGTCCAGTGTGGGAACGCTAAATATTTTTGTTAAAATGATCAGCAAAGCAAATTATTGTAATATTAAATTATAAAAAAACCAGTGTGGGAACGCCGTTCCCATGCGTTCTCGCTCCACTACACCTATGATTTTATGAGTATTAGTATTTAGTGGACCTTTGTAAGTTACATTTCGGTATGAACATAACTAATTCATCAGAAAAAACGCAAGCCTATTCCTGTTACGAACATGTTTAAGGGCTTCGCCCCCCGGAATTTCTAAATACAATATTTTAACAATCTTGCACCCCTGACTTGTAGGGCCTGGCTAATGGGTAACAGTTTAGTGTCCATCAGATAACTCTTGGACTGATGGATCTGAAATTCGGTAGGAATGTAGCTGATAGCTCAGTGCAGACATTTACCTACTCCAGACACAAATATACTCAAGGACTCTGGCTCAATGGCCTTTAATATAAACGTGTTAGTCATAACACACCAACTACTCAACAGTAGAGCTGAAATTTGATGTCTTAAAGGAAATAAGAAACAACATCATGGGGAGTCACGGTGTTGTTCTCTGGAGATTTCACACAGACCCTTTGTCGTAAGTGAGACATGAGTGGATGAGTCTACGCCTCTCTAAAAATATATTTTATGTAGCCGACCATTGAGCGTCTGAACTTAACAGTAAATATGGAGATGTATTTTTGAGAAGATTAAGGGTTTGAGCAGTTTTCTTATGCGCTTTTAAAAGTTGAGATAGGGACATTTAAAAACAAATTAAGGTCTCAGAAACATCTATCCTTCACTCGGTACTATCGATGAATCACAGTATTTATTGATTGACAGTTTGTTACACCGAGGTTAATAAACAGTTGAATCTGGAAAGTGCCTGGCTCTGTGATTGTGCCATCCTCACATCCACCAATGAACAAGCAACGGAGATCAACACAAATGTTGGTCTATTCCAAAGGGAGGAACGAACATATACAATAGTTAATACCGTTCATTTAACCATGACCACTGTTATAACAGTTTGTATATATTGATTTACATTTATTTAAATAAAATCAAGTAGTCATATTTTTTTAAAACATATGATTTTTAATTTGTTAAGTTTAATTTGTTTATTTACAATTATAATGAAAACAGGTCCTGGCAATAATGGTGATTTTAAAAGTGGTTTGTCAATGTTTTTAAAGTTTAATGTTTCGTTACATTACTATTAATTTATTGGAATGTAAAGATTAATGTATCAAAGTATTTAAAATGTTAAATTAAACAGGGTTAATATTTTGTTGTACTTGAGTTCTTTTATTTCTAAAATCGAATCCAAAGTGTTACGTGTACCGATTTGGAGTCGCAAAAACCACACCGTTCACTACCCGACAGAGTTCCTCGACTTGGCAACAGTACCCGAACTATCTGCCATAGTATATTTCGTTAACTTTAATTTAATTTAATTTAAAGTGTAACATGTAATTTTAATATTGTAAAATTATGTGGGTTGTTAATTTTTTTAGTTAATCTACCATTTATATACAACCCGTACGAAGGACGGGTACACAGCTAGTCTATATTAAGTTACCTTCTAGATGCATGTTTTCTTCTGAGTGTACCACATTGTAAAAGTGGTGAATCTGTAAAAATAATTAAGTGATAGAAACTTCATTCCACTAATGGATGAATGTTCTGGTGAAGGTCATTGGTCCAGCAGAAGTGAGCTTGAGGTACTCATGAGCTGGAGTGCAGGATAAATATTGGGCTAGGTCGCGAGGGGATAAGGCCTCAAGCACCATTGGCTAATGGGGGAGACTTGTTTAGACTGACCCATATGACTGGAGTGGGCCAGGGCCTACGATAACTAACGGGCCTGCATACAGTTTAGGTCACAAGCAGCTGTTAATCCCATTTCACAGCACTGCGAAAACCTGACCTACTGCAAGCTTCTCCCACCTCTTCGACACAAACGTCGCTAAATATACACGATTATTTGTATCCTTCTAATGTGCATTACAATACGATGAGGTAAAATCATCTTACTACTTTTAAATATATAAAGTAGACTTTTCGGGTTTACAAAAAACGTATCCTTCATCTATGATAAGCTGAGGTGATTTTTGTAAGGAGTACTTCTCCAACATTTCTGTACCGTTTATTTGAGATTAAGGTAATGAATCACCTCAATCAGTATTAGTGCGGAGTTGTTTTAAGTTTTCGATACTAACATTCTGATGGGCACTCGTTGGTCTCAAAGGTTTTTTTTCAAAGATCAACCAATGACATTAAAAACAAGAAACATTAAAACAGCTGATATTATTTTTATAACGTTCCGAAAAGTATAAACAAATGACAAGATTAAAAAAGCATAAAATATTTCACTCTTAGTATTAATTCAATAATTTGTATTTGGATGGTAACGGATTAATTTTGTTTGTTGTTTTATCAAGATTAATATTTTGTTTGTCTTATTAATTAGTTTATAAAATTTAATCCGAGGAGATAGAAAATAGTAGAGGAGGGTCGAGTTCTTATAATGTTATTTAATGGAATATTCGGCTGCTGATCAGCCGCGTAGTCACGTGACTTTAGTGGGAGGGGGAAGTATACAGGCCCGTTAGTGATTAGAGGCACCGAGTGGATCCAGACGAAGATGGTTTGATCCAAAGCAGCAGTCATAAGATATATCTACATATTCGAGGGCTGTTCAGAAAGTAAGTTCCGTTTAGGTGTAAAAAATTACTCAATGGATCTACAAAAAATTTATTATATACATCTTAAAAGAGTGTGACTTAAACTAGTTTCGACATAATTCCCACTAACATTTAACCCTTTGCGATCGGAATGCATATTTGCCGCTATTCCTCAGCGGTCGCGCGGCCAGCTCTACTGGCCGCCGCCATTAGCGCGCGGAAGTCGGTTTTTTTTCCACAGCAGTTGTCCTTTGCGATCGGACGGCCAGCGGTGCTGGCCAACATGAAATCCAACGAACGCTCGGGCGTCCATCAGGACTGGCCGACAACAATGTTTTCGTTTGTAATATTCCAACTGTGGTATAATGCCTGTAGAGTGCTGCAACCTAGTGAGGAATTGTTAAACTAACGATCAGCAGGCTTGCAACATTATATCGTAAGAACTGTGGTGTAAACAACTAAAATAAACACCTGTTGTTCTGGCACAAGTGCTGTCATAATCATCATTGTTTTGGTTCAGTTTTATGTGATTTTAACTGTGTTTTGGTGATTTTCTCGAGAGATTTGTGTTTATTTGTATTTTTAATTAAGTTTTAAGTTTTAATGTACATGATTATAAGAACACTTGTACGTTTACGTATAGGCCTACACTTATATTATAATTAGGCCTACAATAAAATTGTTTTATCCCGTATAAACATTTATTAGTAAGAATGGGGTTATGTTTCCCCCCCCCCCCCGTATATTTAACTAAGTAATAATGAACGATCGTTAAAAGATAAGACAAATTGAGAGACGTTTTATTAAAATTTAAATCCCCTATGCTTATATTGAAGGTTTTCAGTAAAAATAATTCCGAGCTGCGGGGAGCGAGCCGCCATGATAAATGCCGAGGTGACGCGTAGTGGGACGTGGCCAGTACAGCTGGCCGTCCGAGTGTCGGAACCAAGTTAGTACGGAAAGAATTCCGACTGGCTGCCGACTGCGTTGTGGCCACTCCTGCTGGCCTTCCGATCGCAAAGGGTTAAGCACTTATCATACCTAGGAACAAGCTTTTCAATTCCCACTGAAAATAATTCTGCCGCCTGTGCACGTAGCCACCCGTTGACGCCATCTTTCAGCTCGTCATCATTCACAGAGCGCTGTGACCCAAGCCATTTTTTCATGCTGGGGAACAAGTGAAATTCACTTGGCACTAAATCAGGACTGTAAGGTGGGTGTTCAAAAACATCCCAACCAAAATAGTCCAGAAGCTCATGAGTTTATACTGCAGTGTGAAGACGTGCATTGTCGTGAATGGAAACACCACCGGTCAACATGCCGCGCCTTTTGTTCTGGATTGCCCGCCTCAGTTTCTTTAGCGTTTCACAGTCCACTGATGAGTTAATTGCAGTGCCCCTTTCTAAATACTCAACCAATACAACCCCTTTCCTGTCCCAAAAAACAGTTGCCATGTGTTTTTTCTTTGAGAATGTTTGTCGGCATTTGATGGGCCTACGCGGCGACGCAGTGTGACCCCACTCCATTGATTGTTTTTTTTTTTGTTCAACATTTACATAAGAAACCCATGTTTCGTCGCCTGTCACTATGTGATCTAGAAGTTCATTGCCTTCTTCGTCGGATCGCTCCAGAAATGTTAGAGCAGCACCCATTCTGTTCATCTTGTGATCAGTTGAGAGAAATTTCGGCACCCACCGAGCACAAAATTTGTGGTAACCAAGATTTTGAGTCACAATGTTGTACAGAAGAGTGTGTGAAATTTGAGGGAAACACTCCGAGGGGTCTGTAATAGTGAACTTCCTGTTCTCTCTAACCTTATCATTAATTTTGTCCACAAGATCGTCCGTTACCACAGATGGCCGGCCACTTTTCTCTTCATCATGAACATTCGTGCGTCCTTCGTTAAACAAACGGCACCATTTCCGAACTGCACTGTTACTCATTATGTTATTTCGTTATTTCCATAAACAGAACACAGTTTACGATGGATCTCAGCAGGTTTAATTTTTTTTGGCCAAAGAAACCGGATAACGGAATGCACTTGAGTCAGCAGGGTTGTCAATTGCGGCGGCTGAACTGACGCTCGCGGCATCACGAGAGCCGGCGGCACTGGTACTTGCGGCGGCTATTTTGAATTTAGATTGCAGCGCGCGGAGCAGTCCGATCGACCTTCTTGGCGTACGGACAGACGCCTACTGAGCCAGACTACCCAACGCCGTGGTCACACCTCTACCCCCACTCCTCTACTCGCTAGCCACCAACGGAACTTACTTTCTGAACAGCCCTCGTATTTAAAACACTAATTATGAATTACATGTTGCCAAATGTTGTCATGTGTGGGAAATCTGCTGTACCAAATTTGAAGAAGTTAAAATGACAAAACCCTTACTCATTGCTTATCGAAATTATCATTCTGATTTAATTTATGTGATATGTGACACAAATACATCAGTCTGTACTGAAAGTCCAATTTTTTTAAATGTGAAAGTTTGAACGTGTTGAAAAGGTGTAAAACAAGGGATTATTGCACAAAGCACCTTCATCATTGGAAAGAAGGCAAATCCTTTACGCCATTCATATCTCTCATGGCTTAGGCAATTCAAAGTAGCAAGTTTGCCAGGGTAAGACCACAAAATATCAATACATTATTTTGATTAATTTTGTTATGTCAATGTCAACAGTATTTTTTGTAAGAGAACACTAATGCTTTCACAGGAAAGTGGTTGAAACATTTTTATGGAAACACGGGAATCGAAACGGTGTCTCCTTGAAGTCCAAGACACGAACTGTTCAATAGTGAGATGCCCATCACGTGTTATGTATAACTGTATATGATGTTGTTTGTTCATACACCCCACAATGACATGACTGATCTTTACCTAGCTCCAATGAACTTCCGAGAATTTCTCCTTCTTATATGCTAGATTAAAACAATTGAGCACAACCCTATCTTTGCATCAAAAGTACATGCCTTTCATTTCCATTTTGTCCGGCTCTTTCTGACATAAAGATTTGTTAACCAGCTAGGAGGCCAGTGGTGGTTTATGGATTTCAATCGACCTTCCTGCAACCATATATCTTTGACTCGCTTCGCTCACTGACCCCTGCCATGGAGTCCATATGTGGAAATCAAATATAAAATGGGAATAACTCTAAAATAAATATTACCAAACAACTCATTAAAAAGTCATGGGATCAATTGGGTTTAATTTTATTTAAGATGAAAAACCTACAAAGATTCAATGTTTTTTTATTTTTTAGGGGTCTAGCCACAACTGGCTGCTAAACAGTACTTTGTATACATAAGACAAGTGGTGTGTGAGATGCTACATTATTTATGTGCATGCAAAAAATTAAAACCTTATTCTGATTTTTTAATACACCTTTTGAGAGACGACTTTTGAATTTGTAAACCAAAATTACTTTGTCTTTGGATGGCTATAAGCCTCCGGCAACAAATATAACAAAATTTGTAAGTGCTTTTACTCTTGGTGGAGCGCATTGCCACCCTTTTACGGCAAAAAGTCATAGGACCAAAATTAAAGATCGTCTCAAATCATGTCATGGTCTGTTTTTCGATAGGACCATTCGTTTGGCCGCTAGAGCTCAAATAAAAAGATACTATTTTTGAAGGTCCAAAAATTACTTCATTTACAATTTTGTTTAAGGGGTTGAAAATTAAAACTGTTGGATTCGGTTACTTCCCCTGCAGTTTCAAGGTACAAGCTACGTGTATGCCAAATCTAAAGTTTCTAACTTCGAGAAGTGGTCTAGAATTCTTATTCCTGAGTCAGTGAGTCGGTTGCACATCGGTCTGTATAGTTAGGCCACTATTATACTGGGCGACTGTCGACTGGTGACTATTGCCCGCCAACTCTCGTAACAAGTTGCTTTCAGCTGCAGCATTCGCAAGTCAGTATAATACCTCCCATTTACATCAATGTTACGAAAGTTGACGGGTGACAGTCGACAGTCGCCTAGTATTATAGCGGCCTTATTTAGATTATGAGTAGGCAACCCCTAGATTGACATATTCTTTTAAAACTTTCATCATGCTTTCCTAAGTAATTTGAATTTTAACATACCACTTCACACTGATTCAATCCAAGCAACAATCTTTATGTTATTGTAATATTATTATATAACAAAATAAGGTAGAATAAAGAGAATAGATAAACAAAGATTGAATTTCAATTTATTGGACAAATACAACATAAGTACAAAAAAATACTGTATAATAATTGTGAACTTAGAGAAATTAAAAAGATGCATATAAGTCATTACTAGAAACTGTTAAAAAATACTTAACTTTTGGCAAAAATAAATTTTTTTCCGAAACTTAAATATTTAATACAAATTTAAAGCTAAATAAATGCTACATGTTGTCATTTTAATTAACAACTTCAGTGAAGAAGTTCTTGATGGCAAGTGAGATGGCAGGTGATTTGCCAAGTGACCCCCTCCATTCATACATTAGGACTGCCATTAACACAGCCAACTACACAACTGTCAATGAAATCTAGTGATGTAAAACACTGTAAAAATACTGTAGAAAAAAAATTACCCTAGCATACTACAAGTCTGAGGTGGGAATAGTTTACCGCTTCAACAAGTCAGCTCCAAGAAGTGAATGTGTCCCATAACTTACGAGAGTACACCCGACCAGGACGTGTTACACCGACGATATCACACCGTTTCTGCTCCCCTCGGTCCGCGGGAGTCCCGCTACCTGTGCACCATCTCCAGAAACTCCCGGGCCAGGTTCTGCCGCACCTCGGTCGACCGGATGGCCCCGATGGCCGCCGTCACTGTGTTCATCTCCTCGGCCGTCAGAGGCTTGCGACGGCTGCCTTCCGGAAGCAACTGCTGCAGCACCTGTCACAAAGGAACACCTCGTAAAAGCGTTCTCATGGGATGTAATAAAAGACGTCTTGCAACACTTGAGATTATATTTACACTTATACTGATTCACATACATAGTTCAAGGCTATCGATTTCGACCAGTCACACCGGTCATCAGGCCATAAATCTGATTGGCCTGATGATGACCGGTGTGACTGGTCAAAATTGATAGCATTGTACCATCTTTTATATACGTTTACCGTCTTTATGTGAATCAGTATAAGTGTAAATATATTCTTAAGTGTTGTAAGACGTCTTTTAACGCATTCGCTGCGGGTGTCCCGAAATCGGGACATCGCTCAACATTGAAATATATGAGATTTTCATGTTTAAACATAACAAACGCAGCAAAGCTGTTAATACATCCCGTAAGTAATCACAACACATAATATGCTAATCAAAAAGTTGTTTAAATTCGTTCTGTTAGTTTGATCAGTTATTAGCGACAATCCTATGGAAAAGTGAGCTATTAGAGTGACCCGCACTAAGTGTGGGCTTAAGTTTCACCGTTTTCTAGTGGTCCCAGGACCACTATAAAAGTACCTAACAAGACCCCCTGAACACGTTTTGGGGGGTCGTTAAAAATGATATGTCATTTTAATTTTTCAAATTTTGAGTTTTAGGCCTTAAAAAAGGGTAAATAAAGAGCCCCAAATGTAAAATTAATGCATATTAAAATATAGGACATAAAAAGCCAAACATCTCAAGCCCAAACTCATCATTCTAGTACAAATATTTACCAATTTATTAAAGAAAATGTAAATTGACTAAAACCATAGTACGTCTTTTTTATGGGGATTTTACATTGTAAAAGGCTGTTTTTCATATCTTGTAGTTTGATCATCTAACTTTTGATCCTGATGTGACCTAGTCCTAACCTTATAACGCACAGCATTGCCATACAAATATTGCATTTAAATAGAATAAGGTGCATCAGAACAGCTTAAAAAAAATTAAAATTAATAAAAAAAAATGGCACCAGTGTTTATTTAAACCCGTTATTTGATTATTGTTGTTTTTAATGCAGAAACTTGCTTCCCTCACGTCAGCGTGCTGTGTGCACTCATATTGTTACGGTGTTTACCTTTTGCAGAGTGAGTAGCCAAACAATAACACATCTAGAGGTCAGCGCAGTAAATTGATTTGTACTAGCCAGTGTCCTGTTTTCTTTGCACGTGGATCTAGCAAGAGTAGTCAGATTTTATGAGAATTTTATATTATAATCAGCTGACTACCTTAATAACTCCATTATATTAACATTTGAACATTGAAGGCCTATGGGGCGCAGCCCTGAAGGTTGGTGTTTTTCAAACTACCAAAAGGCATATCTAGAGGGTAAGAGCGTTCAATTGATACCAAATATGTATATATAAAATAATAGTTTTAGGGATAGAAAATCATTGACAAAATTCAGAAATTCTTTTAATAATGTAGGTGGATTATAATAAGGACCTTTTCTGTTATACAACTACGACTATTTTTTTTTAACAATACACAGTTTTGATTATGGCGTTTACTACTGACAGTACTTCCCGGGAATTGTTTTAGTATGGGTTTTACCCTGTTATTGTTGTCTGGATTAAACTATATCGCTGTCTAATCAGTTACTGATAAGAGGCACGCTTGGACCGTGGCGGCCAGATGAGTGGCAGTGTTCTGATAGTACCAATTAAACAATATCCACGATCTTTTTGAGAAAATACTATTGCATGTTTCCCAGTTTATGCCTCCACAGGAAGTGCAGAAGTCCATTACCTAATATTGTTACCTAAGTTGTTTGACGCTAAGCACTGTTTTTTTTCTTATTAAATTTCATTCAAACTATAAATTGCATCTCTACAACCTTTCAACTTTAATTTTTAGGTTATGACTCGTTTGGTTTCTTACCATTTCTGCAGAAAATATCTTGTTAAATCTTTGCCTGAAACCCTTAACAGGATACATAGATAATTATAACAGTTCAATCTGAAAAGCAGAGTGGTAGTCCTATAACAGAAAAAGTCCTACAACTCAGCTAATTTTTGATAAAAAAACTTTAAAAAGTATAAAACTACATTTTACATACAGTCAACTCCCGATTATCCGGGGTAACGACCGGTTGGAGGGTCACGGATAACCCAAAACCAGGGTTAAAACAAAGGGATTCAATAAATTGAATATTACGAATACAATAAAGGTTTATCAACATTTTTATACTAAAATATTGTGTTTTAATGTTATTTAATATATATTTGTGTAGATTAAATACCTTTTAAAATCTTTAAATTGTGATAACAGTTAATACTACAATGGTTGATAGCAGTAAATACTATCCAAAACGCTGAATGATATTTAATAGGTTAAACATCTCTAAACACCGAACTCTCTAAACTACACCGAACAGTATGCTAATTAATTCCGCACTGGGGGAAAAGCCAATGAGGGTAAATAACAGCGGGGAGGGTGATTGTTTTGAAATGTTTCTATTTTTAGACTCCGCGTCTGACTGTCCGTCTGTCTGTCCGTCCGTCGCTGAGAGTGAACAGTGGCGGGAAGGGTGATTGTTTTGAGATGTTTCTATTTTTAGACATCCGCCCGACCTTCCGTGCAGTGTCAAGGTCATCGTTTCCCATCACGCGCCCACGGCTCATTAGCGAAATGACAAGACTCTCGTGGTAACTAAATTGTTTATATAGCATTTATTCTGACAAAGTAAATTAAATATGATTCTGGAGATAATTTAGCAAAATAAATTGTTATTTTTGCTCTATTTATGTTTAGAAGGGGATAAATAAAAATAATAAAAATAAACCTTTCGTGACCCTGATTAAACTGCAACCCGATTAACCCGCTCCCGGATAATCGGGAGTTGACTGTACTTCATTAAATGAATTGTATGCCTTGTTGTAATTTCATAACTTTTAACCGCTGATTAAGTATACTGATTAACAAAATGCTATCAAATAAAATAAAATTGCAATAAAATAAAAATCATGCATTTAAGATCAACTATCACGTATTGCAGCAGCCACACACCTTGACCAATGACAGGCCGCAGTTCTCCTGGCGGTCTAGCGGCAGGTTGGCCATCAGCTGACACAGCTTGCTCAGCACGCTGATGCGGTACTCGTTGTCATCCTTGGTCCAGCGATTCAGCTCATCCTAGTCAACCAACAACTTTAGTAACGGCTTGCAATGTTACCAAAATACGCTAAACTCGCCTTTAGGAGCGTTGAGACCCAGATGGGATATTTAAAAAATACAAAATTTGTGTCTAAATTTATGATTATCACTAAGAATATGGACCAATTTTGTGTAAGAGAAATGCTTAAAACCAGAGGGTAGTAACCTCCCGTGGGATTTTAGGTTTTATGTGTAAACTCCTTATCCCACTTCCAACTTGAATGTGTGTCTTCTTGGAAGCTTAGGAAACCCAAGTAGCTCCTCCGGTAAATACTACCCCTTCCCCTCCACTGAATCACTGAATAAGACGCCGACGCAACTAGGGCGTATTTTAAGGTAAATGATGAATGTATATTGGGTGAGATGCCTTGTGAAGCCTCATTACTGACTAAACCAACTGATTCCTTAGCCAGGATCATTAATTAACAGCCTAATGACAATGACCAATGGCAGCTGGATCCAGTATCAAACTTTCACAAAGTTTTCTCAGGATTGATCTGGTGAAGCACTTAATCTGAACACGACCTTTCTCTCCTATTTTTTTATCGCCTGCCCCTGCACCTGCAGAACACTGTGGCACTACTGGTTACGGCTACAAGGGCTTTCACTGTCTCTGCAGCTCACTGCACTGGTTGTAGAGGAGATATCGCCATAATCATTGTATAGAAATTCATATGGGCAGATGGAGGATCGTACAATCACTGGACTTTAAGCGAATTTCCCCTATAGGGAAGAAGCTATTACTGTAGTCAGCATGGTAAGACCTACGCCCGGGACCATGATAAATTTTCGTTTTGAGGTCCCCAGACCCCAAAAACACCATTCGTTCAAAACTATATATGTGTGTCCGTGAGCACGATAACTCTCGTAAAAATAATCCGATTTTGACGAAATTAGGTATAATTCACTGTCTCTGCAGCTCACTGCACTGGTTGTAGAGGAGATATCGCCATAATCATTGTATAGAAATTCATATGGGCAGATGGAGGATCGTACAATCACTGGACTTTAAGCGAATTTCCCCTATAGGGAAGAAGCTATTACTGTAGTCGGCATGGTAAGGCCTACGCCCGGGACCATGATAAATTTTCGTTTTGAGGTCCCCAGACCCCAAAAACACCATTCGTTCAAAACTATATATGTGTGTCCGTGAGCACGATAACTCTCGTAAAAATAATCCGATTTTGACGAAATTAGGTATAAACATGTAAAGTAGCAATTATGACTTTCAGTTTGAAAACCAGACAGATCGACCTATCCAAAGGGATATTATGGGGAGTTTTGTACCTCAAAAATGGGTTTTTTGAGTTTTTTAAATATAAGTTTTGAAAAAGTCACATTTTAGTTTTTTTTTCATTCGAATCAGCTTAAAAAGACGGACAATTTGGGGTGTTGATCATTGATCTACATCAAATGGATACACAGATATTCAAAGTGCTAAACACAGTACGTTGTCCAATGTTATTCTTATGGAGAATAAGAAAAATTGTATATCTCGCTTATTTATCAACTTATCCTGATGAAACTTGGTACATTGCTTCCGTTGTGGTCTATTGATATTTGCACTAAAAAACATTTTTTTGCCGATAGTTCCTGTAGCAGCAAACTTGCGTACTCAGCCCCCATGTTATTCTTATAGAGAATAAGTAACGTGTTATCTCCCTTAATTATGAACATTAATTAATAAAATGTGATATATGGCTTTACCTACTTGAGATATATTGATATTTGTATAACACCCCATTTTTTGTGTTCCTTGCTTCAGCAAACCTGCATACTCAGCCGCCATGTTATTCTTATGGAGAATAATTAAAATGTCATAAATCGTTTATTTATGAATGTATATTGATGAAACTTGGTATGTGGCTTTATGTGGTATTAAGATACATATATATGCATTGGAAATTCGCTGAGTACGCAGGTTTGCTGCTACGGGGTATTATTATTTTTTAAATCCAAATATTATTTCTGAGACAGCAATTCACCATGACCTTACTGAATTCACAAAAAACCTCTTTTCATGCCCAAGACTTTGTGCCGCTTCTTTCTTAACTGTGGATATTTTTCAGTTACTTATCAACAAAATATCATTTTCAAATTATTGTTGTAGTTTTACCTTTATGGCTCATGCAAAATTAATGTTCTGGGTAAATTGCTGTCTCAAAAATATTACTTGGTTTTGTAAAATCTAAGATCAGAACGAAGTGAACACCAGGCAAGAATTTAGATTTCAGCATACACTTTGATGAGCTACAGAACAAATTTAATGATCACACGATAATCTGGCTGCTACGACTAAATGCCACTGACCTAAAGTGTGTTCCTGTGGATGAATTATGGTGTTTCCCTCTCTACAACAAGTACAGTGAGCAAACAGAGGTTACTTTCCGAAGAACCCTCATATATTTTGAACAAAATTATTCTATATTGATACTGAAAACTAACAATAAACTTCCTCAAAACATCCAACTCACAAGTTGATCTTTCAAATTGCCTCCCTTCCTCAGAAAGTTAGCCAATCAGTTCTGCATAAATTAAGTATAACTTTATCTGTAAAAATCGTATATCCTTGTTATTCTAATGAAACAGTCAGGAATGATAATTCAGGAGCCAAAGGAGGAGCGTTCAGTTTACACTATTTCTGAGAGACAAAAGACCACTAAAAATTAAATCTTAACAAATACTGCCGTGCCTTCTGACCTTGACAACCTGTGCGATATTCAGGATGGCGTAGTTGAGACAGCTGATGACCGTGTGGTTGTCCGACTTGACCTTGGCCGAGTCCAGGCACAGGAGGAGAGAGTCGGTGACGATGTGGAAGAGAGAGAGGAACTCGGAGCACTTGGGGGCGGCCACACAGAACAACTCCTGCCACTCACTGGCCGTCAGCATCGGCAGAACCTGCACACACGGCACCAATGAGAGGGAGGGGGAGTGCCACCTGGTAGCCTGGAACCTTTGCTAAGTGATAAGGCTGCAATGTGGTAGCTTGGAACCTTTGATAAGTTGATGTTTGATTATTACCCTTGTAATAATATCTATCAAATGTAATGTACAATATAGAATTGTCTATTGTCTATAAGCGATTAGGCCGCAACCTGGTAGCTTGGAACCTTTGATAAGCGATTAGGCCGCAACCTGGTAGCTTGGAACCTTTGATAAGCGATTAGGCCGCAACCTGGTAGCTTGGAACCTTTGATAAGTGATTAGGCCGTAACCTGGTAGCTTGGAACCTTTGATAAGTGATTAGGCCGTAACCTGGTAGCTTGGAACCTTTGATAAGCGATTAGGCCGCAACCTGGTAGCTTGGAACCTTTGATAAGTGATTAGGCCGCAACCTGGTAGCTTGGAACCTTTGCTAATTGATATGAGCGCAACCTGGTAAATTGCAACCTTTGTTAAGTGATACAGCTGCAACCTAGTAGCATTGACTATACACCTGTACGAGACTGAAAACCTTATGGGCCCTTCTGATAACAAAAGAGGCGGGATTCTCCATGTAGTTATGGATGTAGTTACTGGATAGAAATCGCTACCATCGCATGCCACCCGCTTCAGTTACTAAACAGCAATCATAACTGTTCAGGCAGACATAACTCCAGGCAGATGTAACTCTGGCTCATGCAGCTTGGCGCGCTCAGTTCGGCTGTGGCGGGTTTTAAAAATCTCATTTTGCTAATAAAACAACTGTCTCGCTTTCCTCGCAACTCGGAAATTTTAATATACGATTTAACATAGGCTGCAAGGCTGTATTAACAAAGGTTGTGTGAAATAAAAATAATATTGTAATAACTGTTAAAAACTTGTGATAAAACTGGTGTCGACGCCATAACCGTCTTTCACCAGCGTCAATCAAGCGTGCTCTGCCTGTTCGTCTGCCTATGTGATTCCAAATAGTTCGCGTAATGTCTACAAGGAGGAAGCCCCTGTTGCCGACCGCACTCAATAGATTGTGCTGTTTCTTGGTTAACCAAATTTAGCATTGCATTTACCGTCTAGAACAGGTGTATGGTCAATGCTAGTAGTTTGGAATCTTTGCTAATTGATAAGCCGCATCCTAGTAGCTTGGAACCTTTGCTATTTGATAAGGGTGCAACCTGGTAGCTTGGAACCCACCAAATCTGTATGCAGGTCAATCTAGTACGAGAACAAAAATAGGCTCTTCCATAAGAGGATATATATTTGGTACTTATTCATTATACCTTGGCTGAGAATCTGACGACAACAAGTAGCACTACAAAATAACAATATACTTTCCTAACCTAAACGCCACGTCTATTTATACAGAGCACCCTGTTTAACCCTTTCCATTCTCATTTTTTTACTTGCCTATTCCTATCCAGCTGCATTTAAAATCACAGCTGGTCACATGATTATTATTTTTTGTTTGTTAAAAAAAGCTGACTTTTGTGTTTTTATATTGATACAGTTGATTGGGGACTAACAAAATAAATAAAAAATAAAAATATAAAAAACGCATGTGCGGGTCAGGCCCGACATGCGACAACATAGAAAAATGCGGTGGGCGGGACTGCCCCGACATTCGATCGGAAAGGGTTAAGTGGGTGCTCCGTATAAAAACATACTTTTTAATCAGGCAAATTCTTGTTACAGTGAGAACAATTCCTGCAGGAAATTTGATGTATCGACCTTCTAACCGTAAAGTAGGACAATGATTTAGAATACTTACAAAGCACAGAGAGTAGACCAACTTGAGCCTCCCGTCGGGAGTGATGCTCAGCACGCTCCACTCGCCGATCCCGTACTGGGTGTGGTACATGAGCTGCAGCGCAGGGTCCGACGGAACAAGCTCGTCGGTCAGTAGACGGTACAGGTGGAAGCGGTTCAGGGGACTGATGTAGCGGTGGACCATGGCCGTCAGGTTCTTCAGATGTTTGTCTGGAACATGGAGGCAAACTGATAAAAGATTCGGTTTTTATCACAGTCAAGGAATTTGGGACAAAAAATAGACAATATAGTAGCATAAGAACAACAAGAGCAACTCCATATATATTCATATGACCGTTCTTTCTTCTTGTCTCCTTTGGCAAAAGACTTGGGTCAGAATATTAATGAAGAAAAAAGAGAAAAGACAAGAATATAAATAAATAAATGTTTCATATAAGGCCTAATTCAGTATTGTTTTCAAAATGTCAATGATAAAGAGTTCCTTTAACTGAAAGGCTAACTGAAAAGCGAAATTATAACATGATTTAAATATTAAAATACACCCACTGCATCAAACCTTCTGACTAATTGAGTAACCCTCTAAATTTGTTTAGTAAACAAATATGTTTAGTATATAAAATTCTGTTAGAATAATATAGAAGACCCCCACCCTTCTCACACCTCTCTTCCCTACATTATCCCTCCATTTTCCTTTTTGCTCTCCTTAACTGCCTCTGCCTCACCATTTCCACATTCCTTTCTTATGAGGACCTTGTTGGAAAGCTGATTTTCAGCCAATCAGGGAAATCATACCTCCACCCCCTAAAACAGCAGTTGACACACACACACATCAGCCATGATACGTAGTTACTGGACTGGCAACCACTACTTGTAACATCATCAACGTGGCAGGACAGTATGTGATACAAATGTACCTTCCACCCCTTGGTCGTACCACTTGGGAGACAAACTGTGGTACCAGCTGAAGCGCCACTTGGCAGACTCGCACAGCAGCCATGGTGAAGTTACTGGGCTGACAGCGACTGACCTCCACTACTTGCAACAACATCATGGCAGGACAGTATGACACAAACCTATCATCCAGCCCCTGGACGTACCACTTGGAGACAAACTGTGGCACCAGCTGAATCTCCAGTTGGCACACTTGCATGGCACCTATGGTGAAGTTACTGGGATGACAGCGACTGACTTCCACTACTTGCAACAACATCATGGCAGGACAGTATGACACAAACCTATCATCCAGCCCCTGGACGTACAACTTGGAGACAAACTGTGGCACCAGCTGAATCGCCAGTTGGCACACTCGCACGGCAGTTATGGTGAAGTTACTGGGCTGACAGCGACTGACTTCCACTACTTGCAACAACATCATGGCAGGACAGTATGACACAAACCTATCATCCAGCCCCTGGACGTAACACTTGGAGACAAACTGTGGCACCAGCTGAATCGCCAGTTGGCACGCTTGCATGGCAGCCATGGTGAAGTTACTGGGCTGACAGCGACTGACTTCCACTACTTGCAACTTCATCATGGCAAGACAGTATGATTCAAACGTACCTTCCACCCCTTGGTCGAACCACTTGGAGACAAACTGTGGCACCAGCTGAAGCACCAGTTGGCACGCGCGCACGGCAGATATGGTGAAGTTACTGGGCTGACAGCGACTGACTTCTACTACTTGCAACAACATCATGGCAGGACAGTATGACACAAACGTACCTTCCAGCCCCTGGACATACAACTTGGAGACAAACTGTGGCACCAGCTGAAGCGCCAGTTGGCACTCTCGCACGGCAGCCATGGTGAAGTTACTGGGCTGACAGCGACTGGCCTCCTCTACTTACAACTTCATCATGGCAAGACAGTATGATTCAAACATACCTTCCACCCCCTGGTCGAACCACTTGGAGACAAACTGTGGCACCAGCTGAAGCATCAGTTGGCACGCTAGCACGACAGATATGGTGAAGTTACTGGGCTGACAGCGACTGGCCTCCTCTACTTGCAACTTCATCATGGCAAGACAGTATGATTCAAACGTACCTTCCACCCCCTGGTCGAACCACTTGGAGACAAACTGTGGCACCAGCTGAAGCATCAGTTGGCACGCTAGCACGACAGATATGGTGAAGTTACTGGGCTGACAGCGACTGGCCTCTTCTACTTGCAACTTCATCATGGCAAGACAGTATGATTCAAACGTACCTTCCACCCCCTGGTCGAACCACTTGGAGACAAACTGTGGCACCAGCTGAAGCACCAGTTGGCACGCTCGCACGGCAGATATGGTGAAGTTACTGGGCTGACAGCGACTGGCCTCCTCTACTTGCAACTTCATCATGGCAAGACAGTATGATTCAAACGTACCTTCCACCCCCTGGTCGAACCACTTGGAGACAAACTGTGGCACCAGCTGAAGCACCAGTTGGCACGCTCGCACGGCAGATATGGTGAAGTTACTGGGCTGACAGCGACTGGCCTCCTCTACTTGCAACTTCATCATGGCAAGACAGTATGATTCAAACGTACCTTCCACCCCCTGGTCGAACCACTTGGAGACAAACTGTGGCACCAGCTGAAGCATCAGTTGGCACGCTAGCACGACAGATATGGTGAAGTTACTGGGCTGACAGTGACTGGCCTCCTCTATTTGCAACTTCATCATGGCAAGACAGTATGATTCAAACGTACCTTCCACCCCCTCGTCGAACTACTTGGAGACAAACTGTGGCACCAGCTGAAGCGCTAGGTGGCACACTCACACGGCATCCATGGTGAAATTACTGGGCTGACAGCGACTGGCCTCCTCTACTTGCAACTTCATCATGGCAAGACAGTATGATTCAAACGTACCTTCCACCCCCTGGTCGAACCACTTGGAGACAAACTGTGGCACCAGCTGAAGCACTAGGTGGCACACTCACACGGCATCCATGGTGAAATTACTGGGCTGACAGTGACTGGCCTCCTCTACTTGCAACTTCATCATGGCAAGACAGTATGATTCAAACGTACCTTCCACCCCCTGGTCGAACCACTTGGAGACAAACTGTGGCACCAGCTGAAGCGCTAGGTGGCACACTCACACGGCATCCATGGTGAAATTACTGGGCTGACAGCGACTGGCCTCCTCTATTTGGAACTTCATCATGGCAAGACAGTATGATTCAAACGTACCTTCCACCCCCTCGTCGAACTACTTGGAGACAAACTGTGGCACCAGCTGAAGCACCAGTTGGCACGCTCGCACGACAGATATGGTGAAGTCACTGGGCTGACAGTGACTGGCCTCCTCTACTTGCAACTTCATCATGGCAAGACAGTATGATTCAAACGTACCTTCCACCCCCTCGTCGAACTACTTGGAGACAAACTGTGGCACCAGCTGAAGCACCAGTTGGCACGCTCGCACGACAGATATGGTGAAGTCACTGGGCTGACAGCGACTGGCCTCCTCTATTTGCAACTTCATCATGGCAAGACAGTATGATTCAAACGTACCTTCCACCCCCTCGTCGAACTACTTGGAGACAAACTGTGGCACCAGCTGAAGCACCAGTTGGCACGCTCGCACGACAGATATGGTGAAGTCACTGGGCTGATAGCGACTGGCCTCCTCTACTTGCAACTTCATCATGGCAAGACAGTATGATTCAAACGTACCTTCCACCCCCTCGTCGAACTACTTGGAGACAAACTGTGGCACCAGCTGAAGCACCAGTTGGCACGCTCGCACGACAGATATGGTGAAGTCACTGGGCTGATAGCGACTGGCCTCCTCTACTTGCAACTTCATCATGGCAAGACAGTATGATTCAAACGTACCTTCCACCCCCTGGTCGAACCACTTGGAGACAAACTGTGGCACCAGCTGAAGCGCTAGTTGGCACACTCGCACGGCATCCATGGTGAAATTACTGGGCTGACAGCGACTGACCTCCACTACTTGCAACAACATCATCAACGTGGCGGGACAGTTGTGAACACAGTCCATGTCTAGTAGCTCCTGAGATTAGAACAGATATTGAGAATTAATAATATATAACGACAATTGGCTTATAAAACTTCTCAATTAATATAGTCCAATTGCAAATACGGTTCAAATTAACATCAAACTAAATGTTCAAAGGAATTTAGAATCTGACCCCATGTTCTTGTGCCAAGAACATAATAATGTAAATGGCTGCAAACCAGATAAAGCTGGATTTAAATCACAAACAGGCCAAAAACAGTAAACTCAATAAACTCATATTAAGGTAATGTTCTACCATAGTACTTAAACGTTTTTAAGGGAAAGCAGTGCAAGACACTCAAATTGTTGTGGACATCCTGGGGAATAAGAATATAACACCACTAAGTAAACCAATGATTTCTATATTTATTCATGAGATATTAAAGGTATGAAATGTAGTGGACAATTGGACTCAGAAATATTCATTTAATTTATATGATTTATTAGTGAATTTCCTATGGAATGTGAACTAATAGCATGACCCGCACGGTGAAACTTAAGCCCGGGACCACGATAGAAGTTCCTAACGTGACCCCCAGAACACGTTTTGGGGGGTCGTTCAAAATTTTATATATATATATATATATATATATATATGTGTTTGCACTCTAGCGGTCACATTTTTTGTCCGATTAACTTAAATTAAATTAAATTATTAACTTAAATTATTATTATTATTA
The DNA here is from genome assembly GCA_963675035.1 of Allygus modestus. Classification (NCBI taxonomy): domain Eukaryota; kingdom Metazoa; phylum Arthropoda; class Insecta; order Hemiptera; family Cicadellidae; genus Allygus; species Allygus modestus. The sequence continues at coordinate 127,447,536 of OY776114.1, read as the reverse complement.
ACTTAAATTAAATTTGGTAGGTTTGTTCCTTTCTATAATCAGTAGGACAAGTTGGGCAAAACAATCGGAAAACTCTAAACCCTTTTTTTGGGGATTAATCTTTCAAATTTCGAGTTTTTTGGCCCGAAAATGGTCAGAAAAGCCCCGTATGTAAAATTAATGCATGTCAAAAGATGGGAATTAGTGAGGCAAAAGTTTTAAGCTCTCTCTCGTCATTCTAGCATAAATATTTACCAAGTTATTAAAGAAAATGTGTTTCGACTATACACAGTACGTTGTCTTATGGGGGTTTTACACTAGAAAAGCTTGTTATTCCTTTGTTAGAGTACTTTTATCATTCCCCAGCAACCTCACGCCTACTTTCAAGCCTGTCTGGACCTTCTCCTAACATTATAATGCGCAAAATTGTATTCCCAGCTTTGCAGGTAAATGAAACCAGGAGCATCAGAACAGCCAAAAAATCACTGTTTTCAGATTTCAATAAATATTGGAATAAATCTATGTTTTTACACTGGTTTTGAGTTTGAAAGTTTTTATGGGGAAATTCACTTCCCTCACGTCAGCGTGCTGCGTGCGAACTCGTTTTTATTTTGACACCATTCCTTGTACCATGCTGTACTGTTTGAATAAAGAGATTATTGACTGATTGATTGATTGATGGTAATAATTACTTACAGAAAGAGTCTCTAGGCAAGCTGATAACAAAATCCAGTTTTTTGTTTTCATGTGAGAGTGCAACTTCCCCATGAGGCAATTCTTGATAAAATGCTCTCCGCTCAGGTTCTTCCTCATCACTAATTCCCGAACCTGAAATTGTATACCATAAATATGACAGGAATTTACTTTTTTACTACACAGTACCAACAAAACCAAAGTTGGCTAATAACTAAGCCCAAAAAAGTTTCAAATTTTTAAAACCAAGTAAGTTCTCAAATATCACAATATCACAACTTTTATGCAGATACGCTAATTCAAGGAAGAATCTTGAAATTGGTTCAAGATTTAGGCAGAATGAATTTTACAGATTCATTGTCATTAATCTCTTTTTAACACTCTCGCTGCTGCAAACATGTTAAGCATGAAATTTGCTAAAGTTTTTATGTTGAGAAAAAACCCCGATCGGGGTCCGCAGCAGCCAACATGTTAAAGTGAGTATTGGTATAGTTGTAAACCACATGACTTTTGAAACTCAGACTGCCATCATGCTTCGGAAGGCACGTTTAAGCAATTGGTCCAGCTACATAAGTAGTCGACAGGTCAAGTCAGAGGACTAGTGCGACCTGAAAACTCTGACAACAGACCTTGGCCAGAAGGTTGTAACACAAACCTTACTTTACTTTTTACCTAGTTTTAAGCATTACCTAGTTTTTTGGTTAGTGGAGAATCCAATTACTGGCACGGTAATCTATATTTACAGAGACAAATTTTCTGAAATAGTAAATAGTAAATTGTATATTTAGCTTTATTACCTATAAATCCTATTTAACAGACACAACCAATACCTCCCATTAATAGAAAAAAATAATAAAAAGACACCAATTAATGGAGAAACAAACACAAATCCCGACAAAACACATTTCAACTCACAAATAGTGGATAGTTCATCCGTTGATTCTCCGGAAGGTCGACCAGTGCGAGAAGCAGTTCGTCGAGGGCCACCACCAAGAGGGAGTTGCCATTGGGCAGCGGCGCGTCGCAGAACGGCTGCAGCTTCCAGAGGACGTCGGCCATCAGGTGGCCACGCACCTCGCTGGTGATGCCCTCCGCCACGGCTCGCCGCGCAACGGCCTTGGCGTCCTGCAGCGCCAGGCTCACAAAGTAGGGGTACAGCTGGAACCGCGGCGAGATTAAGTAGGCTAAGCTTTTTATTAAAATTTCTACCATTATTGTAATTACTGTGCTATTTATATCGTGCCGTGCACGAGTTATCACACATTCGTTCACTAAAAAAAGTTAGCAAGTATTTTTACCGACTATATTCGTAATCACGATTGTCAAATTAACAAAGCAAATGAAATAATAAAAAAAGACATTAACCATTTTAAAACTGTCATAGGTATATATATATAAGAATTTTTACTATTAGAATTTGATTATAATCTAGATACCCTGAGTTTTCTCTGTGCAATCATCATTTATATTTGTAAAGATGTGAAAATTATGTTGTGAAAGTGAACAAAACTGATAATATGGTGTAAGCCTAACTGCTGGTTAAAAATTTCCAACAAAACTGAAATAAAAATATTCTGTTTTATCAAACCATTAAGTTACCGGTATGTAGATTATTGGTTTCAAAGTTTATTCATAAAATGTTAATTAACGACTAACCTTTGAATAAAACTCCTCATAAGATAACAGCAATATAAAATAGTTACGCTATCAAAGTTTTTACTCTAAAAAATTATGAAACATTTTTTTAAGTTGATAAAAACACTGAACAAAACTCACCTCCTTTTCTTTATCCTCTTCATTGATAACTCTATTGAATGTTTCCACAAAGGCTGGTTGAAATTCTTCCCGTTTCAATATTTCAGTTAAACCACAGGTTTTCACAAAACACCGTGATATTTCTACTTGAGAATCAATATCACACTGTTTTGTCATTTCAAAAATAAAAGCTTTGTGAGGTGCAGCGTCGAAGTTAGATTTTATATATTCAAACAGAGTTTTTGAGAGTTTAACCACATCATTGTCTTGCAGTAAGGAAACTCGACTCGTTAAAACTTCAAGCGATGACGGATCGTTAACAAAGGAGGGATTGTTTACTAGAAATTTTAACCATTTTACCGAGTCCTTTTCTGGGTTTTGTATATTTTCTAGGACCTTTTCAAGACTTAGCGAATCAGCTTGATCTTCTTCGGTGTTTGGTTTTATTGCAATATTTTTCAATCTATTTACTAAATCAGAAGCCTCCTTCGACGACACACCCAAACATTCAGCTTCCTTGAGCGTTTCTCGACACGTGTAAGCTTTTTCACCGATCAACCTCTGGAGCGTATTTTCTGTATCTGGAATTTCATCCAAGTCAATCTCCACCCAAAACAGCCAAATATCTATTGTAATATCGCAAACATTCTGGAGACATCTTGCCACTATGTGTTCGTAGCACTGCTGAATTGTAATCGAGCTACTACTAGTAAGACCCGGCAGAGATTTCAAATCCGCAGAATCACTTTCAATTTGTATATTGTACAAACTGTGGTCATTCGCACCGGTGTCTTTTTCTTTCTTGCAATATATTTTTGTACACTGCTCTACAAGGTTCAGCAAGCTCGCCATGACTGTTCCTGCATAATGCTTCAGTTTTGAATTCTTCCATGACCCCATTCTTTTCACACTTCCACCTTTTTCAGTATCATAGTGCAAGAGAAGCCTCTGAAACACATCTTTCAAGTGAGCGAAGTACTTATCTTTTTCATCTGCCTGGACAATCTTGCTGAAAAGGGATATTATAATGTTTTCTGTGAAACTAACAGCCTCGAATAGATCAATCCACTTTAGGGATTTTAAGCAAACGTCGAGAAGGTGAAAGGAGAGACAAGAGCTGAAATGTTCAACTGATTCGTACAAATAGGTGTTTAACTTGAGACCAAATATTAATTTTACAAACAAGTCCTGACTTATCTTCGGGAAAAAGCCAATGAGGTGAGCATACTTCCTGTTCTTCTTCAAGTCACTGTACAGTTCAATGTCAGTGTTCAAAAACAGAATGATGTAAAGTTGTACTTGCACTTTTCTGTCTGTATCATAAGGCCTATCTGCAATAACTTTCTCCAAAGAAGCTTCTACTTTTGAGATGCACTCATCATTTTCTGAAAATAATTTAAGTAATTTAGTAATCTGGAACAATCATTGGATTTCAGTCCATTAAATAATAATTTAATAAATCAATAAAATACAGTTCGATAAGCGTCTACCAATTATCCTGTTACGATATATCCATATTTTATACCTAAAAGTGTAGGTATATAAAACTTAAGCTGCAGAGCGCTGAGAAACAAAATGTGACAGATCTAATATAAAGTACTGATATATAGTAGGCCTTCGTGCACACTTTTTTTACTATCCTCTTAATGTTTGTTACCTAACCTATGCTAATAGTAAGATTTTGGTATGCTTGTATTTATTCTGAGAGAAATATAACATTCCTGTACTTGGGAATAACCACCAACAATTCAAGATTAGGCTTAACATTAAACACTTCTAATAGATAAAAAAAATCACCTATACAACAACAAATCCTAACATACAGTACCATTATTTTTGTCCGGTAGGCTATTCTTTGTCAATTGGCACTTTACGTTGGTAAAAAGATGTAAATTTTTAACTAACTTTTCTTTTTATATAGGCCCTAATGAATTCTTCGAATATTGTCAGACCTCATAATACAGCAGACTCCCTCTAGTCCGACTACCTCGGCACCAGACCCTGCCAGATTACAAAATGGCCGAACCAGCCAGTGTTAATAGTAAATGTAAAATACCAATCTATAATATCATACCAGTTCATAAAAAATCTATTTTAACACGTTCACTGCTGGCGACACTGTATGGTGTCGTCGCGTTCTAAGCCAGATGGCGGGCCGCACCGTATGGTGTTGCTGCTAGTGGCCAACTCAGTTCTGTCTCAGTGCGGTAGCGCTTGGAATGGGCAGGAGATATTTTATCCGTATTTTGCTTAGTATCAAGGCTATCTTGCAGAATATTAGGTTTTTGATTGCGTCACCGGTTTGGTATCTTCAGTGACATTACTTGATAGTTAGTTGGTAGAGTTTCTGAATGTTTGTTTAGTTATATATTTAATTAAAAACAGTGTTTTACTTGTGAACTTTAAGCTTCCACGTATCGCGAGGATACGCATGGTCGACACCTGCGCCATGACATGACCTGTCGCTGAGATTGAGAAAGCTCAACCAGAGCAGAAATCATATAAATAGGTTTTTAATATTTTATAATTGTTATAAACCGTTTTTATTGATATAAGGTTATGGACTCATTATATAATGAACTTAGGAGCATCAGTAGTGACTTTGGAGCATCAGTTGTGCATTAGGCCCCTTTCAAACTAGGCCACCAGTGTCCGCCACCAGTGGCGGCCACTTTTCATGAAACATTGTTTTGAATGGGAGCGTTCACACTTGTACCACTGCAATTGCCTACCGGGACACAGTGTCCTAGCCAGTGTCTTCTAGGGCAAATACGAATGGGCAACTGCGGTGGCAGACTCTCGATGCGAAGCATTGGATCAAATGGAAGCGTTCACACTAGGGCACCGGTTGCCGCCACTTTCAGGCCATTGCATGCGTTCGCATCCCCTTTACTTGAGGAATTTTCATAATTATTATTTTTTTCTCTCCTTATTATAGGTCTAAATGCAGTTTTCTTCAACAATAATTGTTGTTTATCTATTATTTGAATCGGATGTTAATTTATAAGGTAGCTACGTAAATACATGAGTAAGCATTTCCATTACCCTGTTTATAACACTTTACAATATCTGACTTTTTCCCCAGTATTATCATATTTATAATTAAGGATAAACAATGTTGAATTTTAAGAAGATGATCTTGTAGTTGCCTTTTTTATCTGAGGAATTAGTTATTTCCAACATTTGAAGGAAATCATTTGAGCCGTTTTTGAGATCAGAGTTGTATACGATTCCACAAATTATATAATTAAATAACTAAAATTATGAGCTAAAAATACTATTATTTACGGAGAACGTAACAAACAAGTATACCGGTAATCTACATTTCATAAAATAAAATAAATGTAAAATAAAAAATTTACCCTACATGGCTGAATAATGTATAAAGTTGCGCATTTCCCTACAATATTTACCCGCTATAGTTTTCATGCCAGTAATATCGTCCCAAGAAATTAAATTAAGGTGTCTCAATTTTATACTGCAGTTGTTATAAAAGTAAAAAACATATTGACAATATGTATACAGTACCTACTAAACTTTAAGCTTAAGTTCGCAAAACGGCAATAGTTGTTGATTTCTGTTTCGCCCTGGAACTTAACTTAAGTGCCCCTTACTCTACCAATATTGTTATTTAATAAATTAGGTATTTGTGTTATAAGTTGTTAATTTACGAAGATAACCTTTAAATTAAAAAAAGACTGATGGCTCCAGGCGGAGTGGCTTGACGGTTGCCCGTGCTGTGTATTGCAGTTACCTGGGCAGAAACCAGTGGCCGCAACCGGTGTCTGGACACTGGTGGCCTAGTGTAAAAGGGGCCTTAGGGAGGGCGCTAAGGACTGACAACACCGTACGGTGTGGTGTTTTCAAAATGGTGGCAGACTGAAAATCTTGGCGGAAACTGGAAAAACCCACTTGGGACCATCTTCTATCATACCAAGATATGCTTTAATGACAAAACATTTTTCAGTGTTTGAGTCATATTCACCATTTTCTAGCCGCAGCAAACGTGTTACAGATGGTCCAGGCAATTAACAATAGAAACAAATTTGTCCATCAGCTGAACTGAGATATTTACATTTTGGCTGAAAATAAGCAAACGAATTAACTTCTATAGATATCTGCTGTGGGAAACCCTCCTGCAGGCGATTATCTCATGGTCCGAGGCTGGTCTACAGGGAGTCTATTGTACCTCCATAACCAACCCCCCACCACCCACAGCAAAAGTGGGAAGAGTTGACACTCACAAAGTCTACTTGACAACAAGAGAAAAAGACCAAATATCGAGAATCAAAATTATTCAAGTTGTTAGTTAAAATGTAAACAAAGGCTATTTGTAAAAAGCTAACCTTTTTTCAGATGGTAGAGAGGACCAATAAGTTTTTGTTCATTTTTCAATACACCTTGAACTTTATATAAAAAATTATCTAGCTCCATCTTGTTGACTTTTTAATACATTTTAACAACCGAACATGAACAAATTGTAAATAATTCCTTACTGAATATTAACAAAATAACTTGCAGCAGAAAGGTTTCCAACCTAACCTAACATAACCTGAGTTTGAGCGTTTGAGTTTGATTGAAGTTTGAAGTTTGAGTTTGAATGAGTATTTAGTATTTCGAATCGAAGTGACTGCATACACGTCCAATGTAAGGGCAAATTCACTTCGCTACCGCTTAGGTTAGGTTGGGTTAGGTTACGTTACGTTATGTTACGTTAGGTTAGGATAGGTTAGGTTACGTTAGATTAGGTTAGGAGGTTTTCTGGCTCTCAATTTGTTTTAAAAATCACAGGAAAAGTAACGTACGGTGCATAATTTGGAACGGACGTGAACAGTAGCGGCTCACGTCGGACGTGTACGTAGCCACTGCCATTTCGAATTTCGAGAGTACACAGACAGAACGACAGAACAGAAAGCAGTGGCCAGAACTATTGAATAAAGATTGCTTATAGAATGGACATATATACAAATTAATCAAATGTGTATACATATAAAAATTATAATCTTAAGTGAGATTGGGTTATAATAAGAACTGGAGTGGCTCTAATAAGCGGAAAAGAGGCAATTGAGCGAAACAAAAACAAATATACTGATGATAAGGGGGGGGGGTTGGTTAAAAACTACTCCAGGACTATTCCATAACTTACATGAAATAGAGAGATAATTAATTTTCTTCAGTCACTAACATTGAAAATGGCATTAGAAGATTTCTTTTAAATCATACAACTATACAACATTTATCTACTGAGTTTTTAAACCTACGGAAACTAATTAAATAACGCCGAGCATGGCTCGATCCCCCCGGTAATCACATTATTAAAATGATAAGGCAATGTTTTGAGCTGGGTACCGGAAAATCGATTAGGTCTTAAAATGTGGTTTATTTAAAGCCCTTAACGTCTACATGTGCCTCTTGGGGGGTTTGGAAAACATCTACCTTCGGGGCTCTGACCCCTTGGATTTCAAAGTTTCAATGTTAATCTTATGGCAGAATAGAACTCCATTTAATTGGACATTAATAGATGTTAATACACTATCAAGACCTTTAATTTGAGCCGTCCCCCATCATCCTGCGATCTACCAAACTCCTAAAATTTAGACTTAAACTAGATGATTAATAGAAATCTTTATATATAATTCTGTAAGCAAAATACTAAACTTGAGATTAGCAATCCAGTGACTTTAAAGTTTTCTATATTGTATTCTTCTTTGTACAATTAAATTGTAGGGCAATATATTTAATATTTGATTTTCCTCGCATCTCGACCACACAAGGGAGCTCTGCAGGCAATTCGGAATCGCAAGAAGACTCTGTAGGCCCCACCAAATCGCCATCCTGGATGACACACCTGTGGAAGAGCTTCGACAGTGAGCAGCCGCGTGGTTGTCGGAAGACCGTCACGTCATTTCTAACTAATAGCCATGCTTTTCTGAATTAGCCAATACCCTGATCCTGTTACCTGTTACCTACTTCGTACGTCCCGCAGACCCAGAAGCATGGGACCCGTCATAGCTATCTCTAAGGCTGTCGAAGACCGACACGTTGTCCAATCAGGTGTTATAAGGTGAGGTATGGTAGTGCTTTGGAATTTCGAAATGAAAATTAAAAAGAAAAAAGGACCCGTTCAGGAAGAAGTCAGGAATAAAGAGGGAAATTAGGAAAATTGTGACAGATCATAATAGTCATCTCAATAAGATGTTGCTTTAAATTAGTCTTGAACTTCTTAATGCCAATGATTTCTTTAATAGCTGAGGGAAGTTGTGAAAATATTTCAAGCCGGCATAACCTGGTTTCGATTCATAGAGCTTTAAATTGTGCTGTACAAACGGATTTACTACATTATGGTTTCTAGTAAAATATGAATGTTGATGAGCCTGTATCTGATTGGTTTCCTTAGCATATAGAATTGTTTCGTAAATATAAAGAGATGGAAGGGTGAGGATCTGCAACTCTTTGAACTTCTCTCTTCATGAATCTTTAGGCCGCAGCCTAGAGATACATCTAATTTTTTTCTGTATTATGAAAATTCGTCTAAGATTCAATTTACTAGACAAGCCCCAAAGCACTATCGAATACCTTAAATGGCTTTCGATCAAACTAAAATAGACTAATTTACTTAAAAGCTAAATTGTTGAAGGCGGTCAGATTTCTAAGAACAAAAACATTCGAGGTGAAAATAGACACTAATTTATCAACATGCTCTGACCTCCTAAGACCATCGTCCAACCTCACTCCCAAATAGTCCACTGAAGAAGATTCCTCAAGCATCTCTTCATCCAAAAGCACAGAAGGCGCCTGGAAGCCTTCGTCAATTCGGCAGTCATGGCGGATCTCCCGCTCATGCTGTGGTCCTATCCTAACTCATCCATTCTGGAGGGGGAGGTGAGTTAAGCGGGTGGTCTTTTCTTGGAGGAGTCCCACGTCCCACACTACCCCTGCAGGAGCGGGGGTGTGCGAAAAGCATTCCCACCTTCCAATAAAAAGGGGAAAGTAAAAAATAGGCAGAGGCTACCTACGTACACGTCCGACGTGAGCTACTACAGTTCACGTCTGTTCCAAATTATGCACCGTACGTTAATTTTCCTGTGATTTTTCAAACAAATTGAGAGCCAGAAAATCTCCTAACCTAATCTAACGTAACGTAACGTCACGTAACCTAACCTAACCTAACCTAAGCGGCAGCGAAGTGAATTTGCCCTTACATTGGACGTGTACGTAGTCACTTCGTAAAAAATATACCAGATAATTTTGTCAGCTGACTCCATCTTCAGCTGGAACCGAAAACAGAATCGGAGAGCAGAGATTGGATTGGATGATGAAAGTTGGAAGCTGTGAAGAATGAAGATTGCTGCTAGCTAGTACCAACGAGGTAAGTTTTGGATGGTAGAGGTACTGTAGATTAGTACAAGTGCTGCTCTCTTCAAAATTGTGACGTCTACTTCTACTGGGATATGCTGAAGTGACAGGTTCATAGAAATGTGGAGTTTTCGTTTTCATATTTTTAGAATTTAGAGATCGGTGTATAGTTGTCTGTTGTATACGTGTATGTGAAACTTAAACATGAAGTAAATATCAACATTGATCCGGATTACAGGTAAACATTTATTACTAATTCCTTCTTATTAACCTTACAATTTTGTTATTACTCTGGTCCTAATTTAACTCATTTTTATGTCCTGTTTATGAAATAGTATTGTTTACAAAGAAAAATTGTTTCTGTTTTGACTGCAGACCTATGATAAATAACTTACTTTTGTTTTGATTGTCTGTATCCAAATTGCACTTGTATATTATTGATTTTAGAAACAAATAATTGTATTAAAATGGAATTTATTTTCTAGGCCCTAGGTCTACCTTTTGAGCTTCTTTATTAACTGTCTGATTCTAAATACTTTTGCAATTTAGGCGAGATTGGTCTAAGAAGGCCTACATCTAGCCTAGCAGATCATTTAAGTTATGCCAACTAGTGACATTGCCCTTTAATGGTAAGAATTGTATCTAGGCCTACGCAGATATAATATGATAAATATCCACCAGTCATTGAAAATTCTTACAGCTGATTTTACATCGGACTAGGAAAACTATGAAATACTGTAGGGTCTGTATATAAATGTAACTATCAAGTAGGGCCTATTCTTACTAACTTAAGGCCTAGGTCTAACTTATGCTTAATATGATATTTGGTTTTTAAACATTTGATTGAAATTCATTATGTTCTAGGGGTAGACTTGCATTAGCAGAATGATGTACAGAACCGAATGAAATTTGTTGATACGGTATAAGGATTATTTAGGTTATTTGGTTGTATTATAAATGTTGGAATTTCTTTTACTTTGAGTGAAATATGCCATTAAGGAAACTTCGTATAAAGCTCTAAAATAGCCAAATTTTTGTAATGTTTGGGTATAAATTTAAAAGGTATTTATTTATAAAGTTATTGAAATGCCATATTTGATTTCTTTACAGATTATTTGATTTTGTCTGCTGGACTGAAATAGTCCTGATTTATAAAATTAGTTTATATGGTACCTATATTAACAATCATAAGTTTTATGAGTATAGTATAAAATTTAAACTGTAAATCTCTGGTTCGTAGAGCCTATACAAATTATCAACAAATGGTAACTAACCAGTGGCTTGGCCGCGTAAGATAGGTTTAACTTACAGGCCTATAGGTTAATTTATATGTTAGTTCACGCCCCTATCGAAGATAACTTAACCGTAGTTGCGCCCAGTCATTAGTTTCAGATTTTGTTACTAGAGTGCAGCACCAATTGGATCCTTTTGTAGGCTATAGTGAATAGTATAAAATTACTGCCATAATGGGTTACACACTTTAACAACAATCTCAATATTTTTAAATGTGTCTCTCATATTACAATTATTAAAATATTCATCTAGGTAGGCTACTTTATAAAAGCCTTAAATTGGATATAAAGTGGTAACTTAGGTAGTGATCTAACAGCAGCAGGTAGCCGTTTGAAAAACAAGTTGTTGGTATTTGTGACTATCGTAATACTTACTTAACTTAATAGGCCTACAATACTAGGTTTGAATAATTTTCTTTATATCTTGGATTGTAGGCATGTATTGTGGATTGTATATAACAATCATTAATATTATTTTTAACAAAGGTATGGTAACATTCATTATAATGTGCATTTGTAAGTGTAATTAACTGGAAATTTAAGGTAAATGAATCTACAAGAGTCAGTTGATTCCTAAAGAGATAACTGCTGTTATTGTCAAGGGTTTTTTTGCCAAAAAGGATTTTTATGTTTAGTTGGCCTTAACTTAGAGAGTGCCATAGATAAAGTGAGCATAAAAAATGCCAGAACCAAACAATTAACAATAAGTTCATTGTAAATCGTGTGTTTCAACACTGTAGCGAGGTTGTCCGAGTGTGCCGTTATCAGCTCCCTTTGCAAAAACATTAAAACTGTTGAAATAAGAACAACATTAGACTAAATGAACAGGAGGTGGGATAAGCTAAAGGGTAAGTTGTCCAGACCAGAAGTGTACTACAGCAAGTAAAACTTGGTGCAATACTAAAAATTTATTACAATAAAAACAGTCTAAAATTACAACAGCTCTATTTGGTAAACAAATTGTGTGATTTGTGAAATTTTATTTTATGGGATTCTAATGGTTCCTCATTAAAAAAAACTATAGAAAACCATCTAGCTACCCACGGAACCTACTACTCTTTAATACAGCCTAATATGAGTTGTGACCTGTAGTTGCACTATAAGTGGGTAAATTTGGCTGAGTAGATGAGAGCAATATTCTGTAGATCCCCAACTGTGCCTGATTTTGTTTGTAGGTATGTGGCTTAGAGTGAAACCAAACCATTCCACCTAGCAGTGCAATGAGCTTTGTCATCGAAACTCCACTCTTAAAATGGATTTTTATGACCAAAACTATTATCATCGGATCAATGAGCGATTGCGACCGAGCGACCTACAGATTTCTGTGAATTATAAACCAAACAACTTTTAGATTAGCGTGGTACATCCTGTTGTGATTAGAAGAGAAAAAAATTACGACATTTCAAAAGTCATTCTGTCAATCTCTCATTGAGCCTGATAATCGGTGTGAACGATTGAAACCGATTACCTTGTATCATTTTGTATCGATATTTATCGTCTTATGTGAGTACATTATAAGTTTAGATATAGTTTGAAGAGTTTTAATTTTTTTTAATTATACTTCGTGAATATAAAAACATCTGAAAACATTTCTTATCAATAGACCACTGTATAAGACAGAAGAATGTTTTACTTATCTTTAGAACATTGATCAAATGGAATGAGTTTGTAAGTTAGTTTTGAGGTAAAAATTATGTTTTGGTTAGTTGGGTAGTTGTTTATAGGTACTGTATTACTGTATATTGTTGACGCCATTCTGTACTATTATGTGCATTTTTGGAATAAAGTTATTTTGATTGATTGATTGATTGAATGATAAAGCACTTCAAAACTTACAGACGTTTTTAGTTACCTTATAAGCTACTTTACTCTGGCTAATTTATTTTACAAATTGTTAACATGTCTCAGTAAAAAGACAGTAAATCTATTAGCCTATTTAAAAAAAATCCACAAATTCTTACTTTCCGAACATTAAGTTACCAAACATCCATGAATGTTAGATGACCTTTCGTAGGCTATGCGTCTTCCCTATATAGGGAAATTTAATAAAAGGTATTTAGCAGTTTTTTTTTATGAATTGTTTACTGTTAAGCAAGAAAATCTTACTACAAGAATGTGAAAATATATTTGCCAGGCATAAAACAGTTTTGGGCCAAATGCTGATGAACCTATTGAAATCGTTCCATTAACCTGTGATGTGAATAAAATAATTCCTTCAGTAAAATAATTTTCTAAATGCCTTATGACAATAATAATTTATACGTACGGTAGGTGTAATATGGGCATAAATAGTTATTATTAAAAATAAAATCAAGTAAAATACCATCCAAATTGGTTGAACAGAACAGGCTGAATTTATGTTTATTTTTATCAAAAAATAAATATATATATATATGAAGCCTAGATCACAAGACAGAAAATTCATTTTCCACCCAGTTAAAATTAGGTGCTTCTTTTTTGTACCTGTATAAAGAACTAATACAATTCATTAAACAATTAGAATAGTAGGTATATAAAGGAACATTTTCTCTTCACAGCCTAGAATATATTGTTACGGTATATTGTTGAAAGTTAAGTATTAATATAATTAAGATTAGAATTACTGGAGCAGAGTAAGTAATTTTAAATGGATTCAGTATGCAGATGGGCAATTAACCTGCGTCCAACCGTGGCCTCGTTTGGAGCCTGCAGACTCGGTTAATAGAGAAGGATCTTCAGATTGTTTATAGCTGAGGATTATTGATACCTACTGTACTGCAGCAAAAGGCTCACTCCTGCCCATAAGATAAACAAATATAGAAACAATGTGTTTTATAAACATAAATAATAGACTATAGTTTAACCAGAAGCACTTATTTGATTTATACAAATATTTTAGACAAATCTGTTTGAAATTGATATAAATTTGTTATAATAAAGCACACTAGTGGCTTACAGGGGCTATAGCCCCAACATATGGTTCTTGTGTAAGTGAATAATCACAGCTGATCATTAGTTCATTTTGCTTAATAATACAAATAAGTTACTGTAGTGATATTTCTATAAGAAAATTATTGAATCTTTGAAGTCCAGTATGGCGTAGCCCACGCAATTTTTGACATTTCTGATATTTTTCCCACCATCCATGGCCCTGAAGCTTTAAAATGAATCGTCATAATCCAGCTTAACTTCTTCCTACAGTAGCTCAAGATATTTCCTGGGGACCGATTCGCTTAAGGAATTAAATATATAGATTTGTGTGGTTTAACTTAGGTTTTAGCGAATTTCCCCTATAGGGAAGAAGCTATAGGGTAGGTGGCATGGTAAGACGTAATTCCAAGACCGTGATAACTTTTCATCTTGAGGTCCCCAGATGCCAAAAACACGATTCGTTACAATTTGTATAGTATACATCTATGTGTCCGTAAGCACAATAGCTATCGTAAAAAGCTCTGATTTGATCGTAATGAAATTTGGAACAAATGTGTAAAGTACCATTTATTTGAACAAGTTCGAAAACCAGACGAATCGCACCATCCGAATGGGTGTTTTGGGGTTTTCACATGCAAGTTTTATTTAAATCAAATTTTAATTTTCACCATTGAATCCAGCTTAAAAAACAAACAATTTGGTATTTTGACCATTGCTCTACATCAATTGGTTACTGAGATATTGAAGGTGCTAAACACAGTACGTTGTCTAAGTTATTCTTATGGAGGAAAAGAAAAAAATTATATCTCGCTTATTTATAAACATAAACTTACGAAACTTGGTATATGGCTTCATCTGGTTGTGGTTTATTGTTGTTTGCACAAAAAACCAATTATTCGCCTATGTTTCCTATAGCAGCAAACCTAGGTACTCGGGTCCATGTTATTCTTATGGAGAGTAATACAATTTTATATATCCCTTATTTACGAATGTATTCAAATTAAACGTGGGATGTGACTTCATTTAGATTAGGCCTAGTTCTATTGATATTTGCATAAAAACCCATTATTTTTTGTTCCTTGTGGCAGCAAACCTGCATACTCATCCCCAATGTTATTCTTATAGAGAATAATTCATATTTTAAATATCGCTTATTTGTGAACATATTTCTTATGAATCCTGGTTATGGGTTAATGTGTTATTAAGACATATATATTCACTGGAAATTCCCTGAGTGCGCAGGTTTGCTGCGACGGGGGTATTTTTATTCTAACACACAAATTAAAATTTCCTAAAACTGGTAATCAGAACTAAATAAATGTGTTTATTCAAAGCTGGCATTATTTCGAGTTCAAATAAATTTGAAAATCTCACCAGCTTAAGAACCGTAATTTGTGATTAAAAACCTTTATACAAATCACAATTCTACCTGTAATAATTTCTCAAGGTGTAATGCAGTACGGTACATTATTTTAGCTTCAAGAGTACTTTTAGTAAAAAATGTTCACAATAACTGAAAAGTTGTTTAACAATATTTACAATTTCAAAGTTGTAAGACAAATTTTAATCCCAACACGTTTTGATAATTACTTATTTGCTATTAAAACATAATAGCAAATTTATAACTGCACTGCTGTTTTACAACTGCAATTGAACACACAGCTCTCATGACGTCAATGAAGAATGCAAATCATGGAATCTGTTTACAAATACATCGGTCTCCTCTGTTTAAAACATTTAACAGAGCTTGTTAGTGAATTTCCTATGGAAAGTGAACTATTAACATGACCCGCACGGTGAAACTTAAGCCCGGGACCACGATAGAAGTTCCTAACGTGACCCCCTGAACACGTTTTGGGGGGTCGTTCAAAATTGTATATATATATATATATGTATATATATATATATATATATATATATATATATATATATATATATATATATATATATAGACATATATATATATATGTGTATGCACTCTAGCGGTCACATTTTTTGTCCGATTTACTTCAAATTTGGTAGGGACGTTCCTTTCTATAATCTGTTGGACAAGTTCGTTGGGCAAAACAATCGGAAAACTCTAAACCCATTTTTTGGGGGATTAATCTTTCAAATTTCGAGTTTTTGGGCCCCAAAAGGGTCATAAAAGCCCCGGATGCAAAATTAATGCGTGGAAAAAGATGGGAATTAGTTAGGCAAAAGTTTTAAGCCCTCTCTCGTCATTCTAGCATAAATATTTACCGAGTTATTAAAGAAAATGTGTATTGACCAAACGCAGTACGTTGTCTTATGGGGGTTTTACATTAGAAAAGCCTGTTATTCATTTGTTGGTGTACTTTTAACATCTCCAGCAACCTCACGCCTACTTTAAAGCCTGACTGGACCTTCTCCTAACCTTATAATGCACAAAATTGTATTCCCAGCATTGCAGGTAAATAGAACCAGGAGCATCAAAACAGCCAAAAAATCAATATTTTCAGATTTGAATAAAAATTGGAATAATTGTATGTTTTTAACTGATTTTGAGTTTTTATAGTTTTTTATGTGGAAGTTCACTTCCCTCACGTCAGCGTGCTGCGTGCGAACTCGTTTTAGACTTGGAAGGTTTTGTGAGTGAAATATTGTGTAACACAAGAGAGCCTGCCGTACAATAATCCAGATACAGTAGAGTATATTTGAAATATTTGTTAAGAGAAATTATGCTTTATTTCTTCATTGGTTTCGATGATTTGGTGTTTTAAAATATGAGCCCTAGTTGCAGTTTTGTATAAAGATTCTAAGTTTTTCATATTTCTATTCAGAGCATCGGCTATTTGTCATTTTTTTCTTTTGGGTATTCAAACGCCAATGGCATATTTTAGTTGCAGATCACTTCCAAACGCTTTCAGGCAAAACCAGTCCAAATCCCTCAAACTTTGTGGACACTCTGGGAATCGTATCCGTGACCTCTTCAAACAATGTTTTGGCTAGCGAGGTGTCTTTTAAAATTTACATGGAAATAGTTTGAATTGATGTCATAATACAAACTGTGTTGATACATTATTAAGCAGATTAATATTTGGTTCTAAAATAATCAAAATATACTGAACACATATATCATAAAGGATCTAGGTGTCATTGTAATAAAACTAATTGTAATTGGTGTTTTTATCAATAACTCTTGAATTAGTTTCAAATGGAGTGACTGAAAAAGAAGGTGATGTGCTTAAAAGTTGTTTATCTTAACAAATACTTAAAAAAAAGTGTCACTGATTAATTAATTTGATCTGAAACCAATTGTTATGTAACTGCATTTGCTTCATTTTTTTTCTCAGTTCCTGTATTTTTTCATGTATTAGATTAAATTTGGCCTGTCAACGTTATATGTAATTCCATAGCGAACAGAGTAACTTAGATATTAGCGAATTTCCCCTATAGGGAAGAAGCTATTACCGTAGGTGGCATGGTAAGACTTAAGCCCAAGACCATGATAACTTTTTTTTTTGAGGTCCCCAGATGCCAAAACACCATTTGTTAAAATTTGTGTGTGTATATATATATATATATATCTGGGGACCTCAAAATAAAAAGTTATCATGGTCTTGGGCTTAAGTCTTACCATGCCACCTACGGTGGGTATATATATATATATATATATATATATATATATATATATATATATATATATATGTATATATCTGATTGGTTAGGGCTACTGATAATAATAAAACAACAGCATTCCTTATATGATTAAATCAACCAAATAAGAGAACAAAAGAAATATATATTTTTTATATACAGTAGTATATATTCATTTATATTAAACAAATTAATTTTGATTTAGGACCATATGATTAGCTTAATTTATTTTATACGGATGTTTTTCTTTCTTATACAATATTTTGTGAGGTTATATTGACTTTGAAAATGACATAATTGCTGAAACATGTCAGTCAAAAAATAATAATACATTAAAAATCCTAAAAAAGGGTGTTTTGTTTTAAAAAATGTTAATATTATTTTATATATATATATTTATATATATATATATATATATATATATATATATATATATATATATATATATATATATGTGTGTGTGTGTCCGTGGGCACGATAACTCTCATAAAAATGGTCTGATCTTAATGAAATTTGGCACAAATGTGTAAGGTACTATTTATTTGAACGAGTTCGAAAACCAGACTAATCGCACCATCAGAAGGGGGGTTTTGTATCCCTAAATTTTTTTTGGGGGTTTCACATGTAATTAACATTTTAATAAAATTTTAATTTTTACCAATGAATTCAACTTAAAAAAAAACAAACAATTTGGTATTTTGATCATTGCTCTACGTCAATTGGTTAGTGAGATAATTAAAGTGCTAAACACAGTACTTTGTCTAATGCAGGGTTTAAGCTGGGGAAAAAATTCTTTGAGCAAAAATGCTACAAGCTCTTAGAGACTTGTAGCAAAAATATTTTCATTTTCACATTTTTACTGCGTGTCATTATACCAATTTTTTGCCTTAAGTTGTTTTTTGCTTGTATTTGTTTTTAAGGTTTATCATTTGAATAATATATCATTCAGCAGAGTCTACTTTTCTTGGTAACTTATCCATTTTAACCATTAAAGTCTGTAATGGAAATATACTAAACATTCTAATAGAATATGCCTAATATGGGGACCTAGAACCACTAAAACTTTCACACCCCAAACATTACACACTGAAACATAACCTCAAAGCATATCGCGATCGCATTTGCGCATCACCCATTTTGAGTTGTCTGTTTTCGCTAAGGTACCTCTACGCTTTCGCCCGATCGTTGCGGTTTCGAGCGACTCGTGCGCGTGTAACCATCCACATTCTGCAGCGAGTCGAGACCGTGAGCGACACTAAATATGGAAGACTTGCGGCTCGTCTCCTTTGACTCGGTCACAAAAACCGACAAGAATTGGTGCGATGGTGAGGCGAGCGCAATCATCCCTTCGGTGGCAAACTAGCCCTCGACATTCTCGCATTCGCCGATTCGCCATCGTTCGGCTACTACAGAGTGTGCGCCAAACCGAATCACAGCGTATGACGTCTGCTGGAGGGTTGGCTACTGTCACTACAACTGTCATATCAGTAACTCGCCCGTTCCGTTTACACGGTACGCAGTTGAAACCGAGAGCAACTGTCACTGTCTACGTATTGGAGGCTCGTCTCTACCACTCGCTGAGAGGCGATCGGTAAAGTGACGTAGTGCAACCAACGCAACGTCAAGCCTCCACAACATCCCAACTGCTCTTCTAGTCTTCTTTTTGGCTGTGAATCGTGATCACAGACTTTAAATACAATTTTTATTGTTAAAACAAGATTTTCTGCAATAAAATTTAAAAATTTCTATACTTTTCTTTGTAGCAAAAATGCGACAGCCTGCCCAAATATTGTCGCATTTTCATGGTACATGTCGCATTTTGCGACAAATGCAACCACAGCTTAAACCCTGATCTAATGTTATTCTTATGGGGACAAAAGAAAAATTTTATAACTTGCTTATTTTTAAAAATAAACTGACGAAACTTGGTATATGGCATCAAACTACTAACTTTCACTTGATGACTGCTCTGTTTTAAAGATTATTTATTTTGTTATAGATTTGGAATCTATAATACGAGTTACAACATTTAGTTAAATGCTAGGAAGGCTTCTTCTGCAGGACTGAGTGACAGTCAACTTGTTTTGGTGTTCCAGGGAGCCAGTATGAGGTACAACAAGCCAACAAGGTATGATGTTCTGCTGCTGAGGGAACGCCAGGAAAGCTTCTTCTGTAGGACTGAGTGACAGTCAACTTGTTTTGGTGTTCCAGGGAGCCAGTATGAGGTACAACCAGCCAACAACGTATGATGTTCTGCTGCTGAGGGAACGCCAGGAAAGCTTCTTCTGTAGGACTGAGTGACAGTCAACTTGTTTTGGTGTTCCAGGGAGCCAGTATGAGGTACAACTAGCAAGAACTGCTGACGCTGGCCACTCAGCCGTCCCAGAAGTTTGTCAAAGAAGGTGTTCTGCTGCTGAGGGAACGCCAGGAAAGCTTCTTCTGTAGGACTGAGTGAGAGTCAACTTGTTGTGGTGTTCCAGGGAGCCAGTATGAGGTACAACAAGCAAGAACTGCTGACGCTGGCCACTCAGCCGTCCCAGAAGTTAGACAAGGAAGGTGTTCTGCTGCTGAGGGAACGCCAGGAAAGCTTCTTCCGCAGGACTGAGTGACAGTCAACTTGTTTTGGTGTTCCAGGGAGCCAGTATGAGGTACAACAAGCAAGAACTGCTGACACTGGCCACTCAGCCGTCCCAGAAGTTTGACAAGGAAGGTGTTCTGCTGCTGAGGGAACGCCAGGAAAGCTTCTTCTGTAGGACTAAGTGAGAGTTAACTTGTTTTGGTGTTCCAGGGAGTCAGTATGAGGTACACCAGCAAGAACTGCTAACACTGGCCACTCAGCCGTCCCAGAGTTTGACAAGGAAGGTGTTCTGCGGCTGAGGGAACGCCAGGAAAGCTTCTTCTGTAGGACTGAGTGAGAGTTAACTTGTTTTGGTGTTCCAGGGAGTCAGTATGAGGTACACCAGCAAGAACTGCTGACACTGGCCACTCAGCTGTCCCAGAGTTTGACAAGGAAGGTGTTCTGCTGCTGAGGGAACGCCAGGAAAGCTTCTTCTGTAGGACTGAGTGAGAGTCAACTTGTTTTGGTGTTCCTGGGAGCCAGTATGAGGTACAACAAGCAAAAACTGCTGACCCTGGCCTCTCAGCCGTCCCAGAAGGTTGACAAGGAAGGTGTTCTGCTGCTAAGGAAACGCCAGGAAGGCTTCTTCTGTAGGACTGAGTGACAGTCAACTTGTTTTGGTGTTCCAGGGAGCCAGTATGAGGTACAACAAGCAAGAACTGCTGACGCTGGCCACTCAGCCGTTCCAGAAGTTTGACAAGGAAGGTGTTCTGCTGCTGAGGGAACGCCAGGAAGGCTTCTTCTGTAGGGCTGAGTGACAGTCAACTTGTTTTGGTGTTCCAGGGAGCCAGTATGAGGTACAACAAGCAAGAACTGCTGACGCTGGCCACTCAGCCGTCCCAGAAGTTTGACAAGGAAGGTGTTCTGCTGTTGAGGGAACGCCAGGAAAGCTTCTTCTGTAGGACTGAATGAGAGTCAACTTGTTTTGGCGTGCCTGGGAGCCAGTATGAGGTACAACAAGCAAGAACTGCTGACGCTGGCCTTTCAGCTGTCCTAGAAGGTTGACAAGGAAGGTGTTCTGCTGCTAAGGAAACGTCAGGAAGGCTTCTTCTGTAGGACTGAGTGACAGTCAACTTGTTTTGGTGTTCCAGGGAGCCAGTATGAGGTACAACAAGCAAGAACTGCTGACGCTGGCCACTCAGCCGTCCCAGAAGTTTGACAAGGAAGGTGTTCTGCTGTTGAGGGAACGCCAGGAAGGCTTCTTTCGCCGGACTGAGAGTGAGTTTATTAGTTACTCCATGATGCATTTTTCCTTGAAATGAAGTTGTTGTGGGATATTTATACAGTATTTATAAATAATTTGCATTCATTTTAATGCATTTTTATCGTGTTTTGAGTTTTCCTGCTAGTGCAATGATTTACTTGGTTTTGTGTACAGTAAACATCTATATAATCATCATCATGTGTAATCATCTGTTTCAAATACCAGTCTAAAATTGTAAAACCAATATGTAGGCCTAGTGTTCTTTAAGTACCTTGGTAGTAGCCTACATACTTTATGTAATTTTGCATGATCTCAGGTATTCAGTTAAATGAACAACTTTATTGCTCTAAAGACAAACATAAAAATTTGCCTTTATATTTTGTAAACAATATTTTTTGATAAGTTAATTTGAATTATTCCTATCAAATTGAAGATGCAAGAGGAGAAATAAACATCAGATTCTTTAAAATTTTGAATACAAATTTATGTTACGATACTATAAATATTTGTTTAGCGGTTTTTTTCCAACAAAGTTATGCTTTTAAATATTTAAACCTTCTCTAGAACAACTATTTCAAAAAATATAACCAATATTTCCTCCAGAGTCTGGAGCCTGAAGTACCGTTGTCAGCCCTACGTAACAGTAGGCCCACTCACTACTGTAGGTTTACTCGTTATTGAGAAAGAATGTATGCATTTGATGCGATAGTCGATGTGGGCTCCAAGGGCATGTGGAGGCAGACCATTGTTGGAACTGCATTGTTTGAAGTTTTATGTAAATAACGGCTATTATCTTTACCGTCCACCTCTTGGCAGCTCTTTTGAGGGACTGTCACAGAAGAATGGGGTAAGCCTATGTCAAGTTGAATTCTTTTTAAGAACTTGGTACAGATTTGAAAAATTGGTTCTAAGAGTTTAGTTTATTCCTTGGTTGTTATGTAATGTAATAAAATAAATACATAATGCGAACTTAATAACAAAATATCAGTTACACAGAAAAAATCTTACTGAATATTTTATTATCAATAAGCAACAGAGAATAATTTACTGTCCAGCATTAAAAAGTTATCACTAAGACAATTAAATGTTATGCATTTGAATTTATACTATTGCGACAACCGCAACATCCAGAGAAAGCTAGAGAAATGGTAAAAGCTAATAAAAATCTATCAGTATTTGTTTTTGTAATTTGTGCTTTTTATAAAGAGGTGAATAAATGATTGAACTAACCTTCTACCATTAAAATCTGTTTGCCGCTTGATCTGTATTATACGAATGTTTAAAAGAATGGATCACTTTTAATAAGATTGAAGCTGGAACATCAAGCTAAGAACAAACAGTTTTTCTAATAATATTTTGGAAGAATTTATCCTATCCGTTCTTTTTAAAAGCATCTCACGCAAATTACAACTCATTTGATATAAAAGTGAGACCCTTTTCCAGTATAACTTTGACTGCCTTTTATAAGCTCTCTTTCTAGTTATTTACCAACTTGTAATAATTTACCTTGCAATATTCAGCAACTAAAATATTTGTATAAAATATTAAGTGCCCGATACTTGTATCTGCAGGATAAACTAACATGTTCACCTGCAGGAATTTCTTACAAATGTAAAATTTGGTACCGTAATTTGTTAATTGGTAGTGTGTAGGCCGTAATTATTGATTGACAATCTAAATGAAACCAATGTAAACAAAAATAATTATAATTGATTTGTACTGCAATTATTATCCTACCAATAGAGCAAATTGACTGATATGTTTGACCGACAATGCCTATTGAAACTGCCACTAATGATTGAAATTTTTCTGGTGAAGGATGAAAATACCAACCAGGAGAGATGATTACAATCAGCACACTTCGACACACACACAAAAATAGAACTGATTGTAATTGTTCTGGTTGCAAATATAAACCTTAAAGAAGAGTTTGCATTTCTCAAATATATGAGATGAATAATATCCACACAACGCTGTATAAAAATGTTGATATTAAGTGTTGATGTTTTAATAATCGTACTTTAATTCCACTAATATTTATTTTTAACGGGAGGGGTAGCTACTTATATTAAAATGTATTCATGTTTTAACAGAGGTGTGTATCTTTGTACAGTTTTTCTTTTTTGAGTATCCCCTCCCTAGCATGTTTCTAATTGTTAAACGTTTTGTCTGTTTCATATTAAATATTTTAAACCGAGTGTGTCAGTTTTGAACGAAATCGGAAAACTCATCAAAAAGATTTTTAAAACTCCAGTGTAATGTAGTTAAACCGTAAAATGTTTTATTTTTTCAGTTAAATTTTTCTAAAATAGTTTTTGTTGTTAATAAAGCAGATTGTGAACTTTGACATCCCAAATCATTATTTTACGTTATCTTCACAAATGATGTATCTAGTTTCAAAACAAATCTTGTAAAAAATAAACTAAAAAGCTTTATAATGTTTCGCTACTATTTCTGTGCATACAAAAATCATATATTAAGTTTTATTATAATTTCAAACTGTTGTTGCAGCAAACAGAACTTTTTCAAAACATTTTAATAGTGTACATAAAAAATCCCCTGGTTTTATTCAGTCAGAAACATTGTGTATTTGTTCATAATCAGGGAATTTTAACACTTTGAATAAATATCCATGTTTGTCAAAGACATTTTGGTTATTAGTTTGACCTCATCTTGGACCAGGAGAGAATCAATAGGTTCAATAATCGTTTATAACTCAAATAATTTTTTGCCATTTTAGATTATGCATACTTAACATTTTTTGTATACTTGTATTTTTTGAGCTTTTCTCATTATTTATGATTACATTTAGGTTTTAGGCATTTTTGACATACCTTATCTGGATGCTGTAATTTACACTTTGTCGATGCTTTCATGTATATATGACAAATAAACTATTTATTTATTTATATAACCAATTACAAACTGGAACTCTCGACTGCTTGTTTCTTTTAAAATTGTATATAACAGACTTAAACCTAATACAAGTTTCCGTATTTATGACAAAACTGCTCTTGTATTTGATTTTTTTATAAAAAAAGAGTTTTTACAGCAATGAACCGGTTTTATTGAATGTGATAAATTGGTTTATTGACTGTGACAAAACCAGTTTTATTCACTGTGACAAAATCGGTGTTATTGACTGTGATGAAACCGGTTTTTTGTTGATTCGTTCAAGACTGGTACGCCCCGCCTGCTCTGGCATGAACCGGTGTGACTGTACCTTACTGTGGCCGAGACTGTGTTCTATGTGAGAGCATGGCAGTGTGTAGCCCACGGTGACGGCAGGTAGGGTCGTGACTTTTCATCTTGTAACCGTTCCAGGGAAAGACACGAAAAGAGGAAAAAGGGGCAAACTGCGCGAACTCAGCTGCTATAGCGGAACCAGCAAAGGTACTTTACACTTTTAACAGCGCATGGGTAACACTAACCAACAGTGTCGTGGCTTAACACCTTCACGCTAACACTAACGTAGCGACTAACACGTGGGCGTTCTTCTCTTGCTGTCGTCTTTAATGTGTTTGTCTACGAGATGTGATTGGTTACAGGTCGAGTGATCTCTGGTCTTGACGCTGAGGTGTTGCATCTGCTGACATATTGGAAAGATAATATATTTTGTTTGTGTAATTTATGTGTGCTAAGACACGGAGAGACTAGTTTATCATTAACTAGCTGACGTACCCGTTCTTCGCACAGGCTTTTTCTCTACCCGTTCTTTAGTCAATGCAATTCGCATCTTAGTTAGCTTGAAACAGTTGTTCTTGCTTCTGCTCTTTAAGCTGTCAAATGGAAGTATCCACAGCTGTTCGCATTACGGTTTCTGAATGTTTACTTTATTCTGAAATGTAAACATTGAAACTTGGGACGTTTACGGGGCGTAGCCCGAGGGGATTTTAAGGAAGTGAATAGGCCTGTGTGTTGCATGGATTCAAGATCTACCTATGTGTAAAGTTTCAGCTCAGTCGGTTCAGTAGTTTTTGCGTTCACCCGGAACATCAGACAGACTTTATCTTACTAAAATTTGTTTTTGTTTTAAAAACTTTCAATGAACTCTTTTGTACCTTTTACTGCTTGAAAACTTCCCTATAATTGTTGTATCAACATTCTTTATCTGTTCAAAAGTTTAAACAATGATGCAATGAAAATTAAATATTAATTTGAAATTCATTATGAAATTTCTTAAGGTAAATTCTGTGAAAAATAAATCATAGCAGAAAATAAAATTAGAAAGACGTTCTCTTAACCCATTGGCTAACAACCCCGAGTATACTCGTGGCCGCCGAAAGTAGCCCGGACGTGCAACCCCGAGTATACTCGGGATAGCACTTTTTTATAAAAAAAAAAATATTTTTTTATTTTTAAATTTTTTCTTTTTTGTTTATTTGTTGTTTTAATTTGTTTTCATTTTTGTTTGTATGTATTTTGTATGCATACTTCGGGAAACTTAGTCAAATTTTGGAAAAATATGATTTTGGAAAATATGGTATATCTAGGTCAAATATAAATGTATCAGTAACATTTTTTATTTTCATGTAAAAAATAAATAACCTACAAGTACATAATAGTTGTTGGGCTGAAACATTATTTTTTGTTTTTTACATGTAACTCCTTTTAAAATTAATGTTTTTTTATAAACTGTATATATATATATATATATATATATATATATATATACATAATATTTACCATACATAAATGCTGTCAAAAGTATCTTCTACTTGTAGATAATTTATTTCTCTAAAGATTAGTGCAAAAATGTAAATTGAGCAATAATTGTTGCTATAGTGACAGTTTTAGTAAAAGTCTACATTTATGTAATTTTTCTTAGGAAACTGAATGGTTTGTCAGGTGGCAAATTTCAGGTAAGCCAATGGGTTAAAAGTAAATGACATTATGAACAAATAGGTTGAGTGGGTTAATAACTATTATCGTTGTTTAAAAAAGTAATTTGGGCTTCAACAACTTTTTTGTAGCTAAAAAATGTTTTAAATAAATAAATAAATTTAGATTTATGTTAGAATTGTTCATTGTTAATGACTAATAAAATTTAAATTAATTCATTCTTTAAATAGTTTAGAAACACTGAAATATTACTAAAGGTATAAAGTATGAATTAGTGGCATGTTCTACGAATTTTCGACTAAGTGCCGTTGATGTCAATGCAGCTCATGCAAGGATAAAAGTCATATACTTAAAAAACACTGTTCGTTTTACAAAATAACTTTAATGTTCAAATAAAACGTATGAAAGTAAATTGTAAAAGTATTAAGATTTTTAATTAAATATTCACATTTGAGTAAAACAAAAAGCATTAGGGCTAAATTTAACTTATAAATTGTTTTTAGTAAATAGTACTTTGTAGATATTTTCATTTAATATTATTTAATTATTAAATATTTCTATATATATTTTTTCTAAATGGATCATTTTAGGAGTACAAAGTGAGGAGAGGAAGCCAAGCAAGGTTACTGTGGTAATGAGAACCACTGTTGTATTGAGATGAATTGTCACTTGTTGTTTCATTAGGGGCTTCTGTCTCAACTGACCCTTCAGTTCGGCCACTCGTGTTGTAATGTTTTGTTCCCTGACTCGCTCTCGCTCTATTGGCTACAGTCGTGATGTCGTGAATACGGTAGCAACGTCATGTTTTGTTAAAACCAAATTTTGTGTGTAGGGAAAATAATTATAATGCATAAAAAGATCACTTATACAATAAAGTTTATTTATTGGCTGGACATTAGACTGTGAATTATTGGCCTGTCAACTGAACCAGCTTGGCGAAGAATTTTGATTACAAATACTATTGATCATCGGTTTTGGTGGGAACTGCAAATAGACAATTAAATGCTTAACAAAGTAGCTGGAAGGTTGCATTTTACAGCTCGAAAACATTTAATTACATTTATGATAAAAACACAATTTAAAAAATGTGAATATGACTAGATAATCTAGACTCCACTTGATTTCATCCAGAAAACCACCTTAAGATAAAGGGTTGCAGAAAACTATTAGTTTTCCAGTAAATGTGTTTGGGTATTTTTATGAAAGTATAATTCTATATATTATATTGGATTTGAGCAATCTTATTCTTTCGCGAGTTCTTATTTTCAATATTTCGTTAATATTTACTCAGGTGAAATAGATTATAAGCTCTAAATATTTGTAATACCTAGCTGAATTTCAATGGCGTCGCAGAAGTTTACAATCTCACCCTACTAACCTGTAACAAAATTATATGGTAATTATCTGTGTGCAATCATTTCCAAAAACAGATATTCCGTAATCTTATCAGTCATAAAGTCTTGCTCCGCAATCTTCAGTCAACCCAGCCCTGTTTGTTGTTTGAGTATTAACAAACATCTGGTTACATAAAGTAGACGTAGGCATTAAACTGAAGAGTCATGCAAACAGATTTTGTTTTGTACTCTGATAACCTCAATTATTGTTAGTGAGCACAACAACTGATCAGATTGAACCAAAACCCTAAATACAAAATCGTGTTACACTTAGGATTCTTAAAGGTTACAGGATTACAAAATTATTCTTAAGTAAGCCTAGAAGTTTTTGAAAATGTGATATAGTGTATTTTATTTAATCAACCTGCTTATATTTAAAATGACAATATATTCTATAATATGAAATTTATTTGAAGATGATCAAGCAATGACCAATTTTTTTGTTTATAATTTGATAGGGGGCCTATATAAATAAATGTGAATGATCGAGGCAAATTTTCTTGTCCATGTTGTTAGGCCTACTAAGGATATATAAAAAAGAAATGTGTAACTCATTGTTATTCAGATTAGCTAGTTATATGTTGAAAAACACCCGTAGTTAGGATCTGATAATATTCATAACCGTATGTTTAATTGGCAACTGTTATCTGTTTCTAACTTTCTCCTTGTTAGAACACTTATCTGCTTAGACAAAGAGGAAATATGTTTAGAAACTCTTTAAACACTAAACGAATCATCTAAAATATTGTTATTTTTTTTCTTGTCTTGTTTTCTAGCGTGGTTTTTATATACCTGCCAATCATTTTCTTTTTATGACTTTAAATTGCTTCTGAATAGTCTGTTAAATTATATAGTTAGGTGATTTAATTTTAGTGAAATTTCTGATTACAGTTCTAGTTTAGTAAACTGGTGTTGAATGAATAAAATCGTTTTTACTGAACAATTAGATGGACAGAGGAATTAGGTGGAAGCCGAAACACATAATTATCTCTAATTGACTTTGAAATAAAGTTTTAAGTTACAGTATATCCTGGTTCCCAGATTTGTTTATCACAGCCATCACACTACTCAGATGCTAGGGGTTGTATTATATTTAATTTTGAACTAAAATATTTAAGTACAGAAGTTCCTTTCAGTAATGCAGCAACAAAGAGATTCTCATACATTTAAATCTGAAGAGATAATTTGTTGATTTGTTTTGTTGAAATTTGAAGAGATAGTTTTGTTTCATTAAAAAACCTTCAACTTAAGAAACTGATCGATTGAATAACTCTCTTTATATATTTCATTGGTTTATTTATATTGTACATTTTTCACCATACAGAGTGAAGTAGCAGATTATAAATAAAACGACCGTATTTATGATCTTCATTGTGTTCATGTTGTATGTAATTGTAAATTTATTGAACTTTTGCAAGAGTGTAATAACAGGTAAATGAGAAGACAACGCTATTTCCTAAATTGAGGGAATACTCGTGTTGTGTATGTTTATCCTCCAGTTAGATAGAGCCTTGCCCTGTCAGCCGAGTTGAGTGGTAGGTACCAAGTCACTTACATCATCATCTTTACAGTCTCGCTACATGCAATGCTTGCCATGTCTCTCTGTGTGCATTCTTTAGCTGCATAGTTTGTTTGCCTGTAGTGTGTTTTGCTTGTCTATTTAGTGTTTGGCGTTGTTAGCAGTATTGTTAGTGTTTGAGGTTTTGTTGCACAGGTAAAAGGAGATAAAGGTGAGTTTGTGTATTTTATGTATTTGACGTTTTAGTTTGTTGGAATTGTTTACAGTTATTTATTTATTAGGATTATCTAATTAGTATTTGCATTTATTTTTATATTATTTAACACATTTTTGCCTTTTATAAGATCACTTAAACATTCACATTTGGCTAATATTCAAACAAATATGTTTTATTGAAATTGCCTTAATTTAAATTTGATTGTGTATTACCATTTTAACTGTTTAGCTCTATGTTATAATTTTTGAACAGACTAAAAAAAGCAAGGGATTGGTATGTAAGTTTCATATTATACAATATAAATGCCAGTGCATCATATTATAAAATATAATTTTTTTAAGTTTAGTATAGAAATTAAACAATTATGGTAATAATAACAACTTAAAGAAGTGAAAAATATTTATTTTGGTTATTCTATATATGATACTCAGAGCTCAGAAATGCTTTATTGTAAAACAACAAAAATTGAACAATATCATTAGTCAATTTAAAAAATAAAAACTATTAAAACGAGTAAGAAATGGCAAATCTTTTGTAAAACTTATAAATAAGATAGATAATGTACTACTCAAAAAATGTTATTACACTGTGTAATAAGTGTTTATTGAACACTAGCTGTATACCCGTCCTTCGTACGGGTTGTATATAAATGGTAGAATAACTAAAGAAAATAACAATCCACATTATTTTACAATATTAAAATTACATTTTACACGTTTAATGTACGATTAAATCAAAGTTAACGAAATATACTGGCAGATAGTTCGAGTCCTGTTGCTAAGTCGAGGAACTCTGTCGGGTAGTAAACGGCGTGTGGTTTGTGACTCCAAATCGGTAAACGTAACACTTTGGATTCGCTTTTAGAAATAAAATAACTCTAGTACAAAAAAATAAAAAAATATCGGCGAGGTGGAGCATGAATATAAAATCGGTGGGGAGGGGGGAGCAAAATACAAAATCGGGAGGGGCAAAAATAAAATCGGGGGAGAGAGTAAAAATATAAAATCGGGGAGGGGGCAAAAATATAAAATTAAGGGGGAACATAAAACAAAAATATAAAATCAAAGAGGGGGGCGGCAAAATATAAAATTGGGGGTGGGGCAAAAATAAAATGGGGGGAACAAAGATATAAAATGGAGGGGGCAACATAAAATAAAAATATAAAATAGAAGAGGGGGGAGCAAAATATAAAATTGGGGTTGGGGCAAAAATAAAAATGTGGGAGCAAGAATATAAAATCGGGGGGAGGGGCGAAAAATATAAAATCGGGAGGGGCAAAAATATAAAATCGGGGGGGGGTCAAAAATTATAAAATTGGGAGGGGGCAAAAATATAAAATCGGGGGTGGGTGAAAATAAAAATCGGGGGGGGTAAATATAAAAATTGGGAGGAAGAAAAAATATAAAACGAGGGGGCAAAAAATATAAAATCGGGGGGGGGGCAAAAATATAAAATGGGGGGATAAAAATTAAAAATAAAAAACCGATGATGGGGGTTGGGCAAAAATAAAAATCGGGGGAAGGGAGTAAACATATAAAAACTGGGGTGGGGGGCAAAAAATATAAAATAGAGGGGGCTAAAATATAAAATGGGGGGGACATAAAATAGAAATATAAAATCGAAGAGGGGGTGGGCAAAAATATAAAATCGGGGGAGGGCAAAAATAAAAGTCGGAAGGAAGCAAAAATATAAAACGGGAGGGGCAAAAAATATAAAATCGAGAGGGGGCAAAAATATAAAATGGAGGGGGAACATAAAACAAAAATATAAAACGGAAGAGGGGGGCAGCAAAATATAAAATTGGGGGTGGGGCAAAAATATAAATGGGGGAGTAAGAATATAAAATCGGGGGGAGGGGCAACAAATATAAAATCAGGAGGGGGCAAAAATATAAAATCGGGGGGGGGGGCAAAAAATTATAAAATTGGGAGGGGGCAAAAATATAAAATGGGGGATATAAAATAAAAATATAAAATCGAAGATGGGGGGGGGGCAAAAATATAAAATCGGGGGTGGGGTGAAAATAAAAATCGGGGGGAGAGAGCAAAAAATATAAAATTGGGGGAGCAAGAATATAAAATCGGGGGGGGTTAAAAATTATAAAATCGAGGGGCAAAAAAATAAAATGGGGGGACATAAAATAAAAATATAAAATCGAAGAGGGGGTGGGTAAAAATATAAAATTGGGGGGGGGGCAAAAATAAAAATCGGGAGGGAGAAAAAATATAAAACGGAGGCAAAAATATATAAAATTGGGAGGGGGCAAAAATATAAAATGGGGGGATATAAAATAAAAATATAAAACCGATGATGGGGGTGGGGCGAAAATAAAAATCGGGGGGAGGGAGTAAAAATATAAAAACTGGGGGGGGCAAAAAATATAAAATCGAGGGGGCTAAAATATAAAATGGAGGGGGCATAAAATAAAAATGTAGAATCGAAGAGGGGGTGGGTAAAAATATAAAATCGAGGGGGCATAAAATAAAAATGTAGAATCGAAGAGGGGGTGGGTAAAAATATAAAATCGAGGGGGGCAAAAATAAAAATCGGGATAGAGCAAAAATATAAAACTGGGGGGGGGCAAAAATATGAAATGGGGGTGGGGCAAAAATATAAATCGGGGGAGAGAGCAAAGATATAAAAACTGGGGGGGGGCAACAAATATAAAAAGGGAGGAGCAAAAATATAAAATCGGGGGGGCAGAAAATATAAAATTGGGGAAGCAAAAAATATCAAATTTGGGGGGGCAAAAATATAAAATGGGGGGAAAAAATATAAAATGGAGGGACATAAAATAAATATAAAAAATCGAAGAGGGGGGGGAGCAAAATATAAAATCGGGATAGGGCAAAAACAAAAATCGGGGGGAGAGCAAAAATATAAAGTCGGGGGGTACAGGAAGTATCAGTACAATTTGTTTTTTGTGCAAATCAGAATAGACCACAACCAGATGAAGCCACATTAATAATATTTGTTCATTCATTTTAATTAATAGCTAGCTGACGTACCAGTTATTCGCACGGGGGTTTTCTCTACCCGTTCTTTAGTCAATGCAATTTGCATTTTATTTAGCTTGAAACTGTTCTTGCTTCTGCTCTTTAAACTGTCAAATTTATGTATCCTCAGCTGTTCGCATTACAGTTTCTGAATGTTTACTTTCTTCTGAAATGTAAACATTGAAACTTAGGACGTTCACGGGGCGAAGCCCGAGGGGATTTTAAGGAAGTGAATAGGCCTATGTGTTGCATGGGTTCAAGATCTACCTGTGTGTAAAGTTTTAGCCCAGTCGATTCAGTAGTTTTTGCGTTCATCCGGAACATCAGACAGACAGACAGACAGACAGAAACCACCTCTTCTTTATAATATTATAGACTAGCTGACGTACCCGTTCTTCGCACAGGGGTTTTCTCTACCCGTTCTTTAGTCAATGCAATTTCCATTTTGGTTAGCTTGAAACAGCTGTTCTTGCTTCTGCTCTTTAAGCTGTCAAATCGAAGTGTCCGCAGCTGTTTGCAATACAGTTTCTGAATGTTTACTTTCTTCTGAAATGTAAACATTGATACTTAGGACGTTGACAGGGCGTAGCCCGAGGGGATTTTATGGAAGTGAATAGGCCTATGTGTTGCATGGGTTCAATATCTACCTATGTGTTAAGTTTCAGCCCAGTCGGTTCAGTAGTTTTTGCGTTCACCCGGAACATCAGACAGACAGACAGACAGAAACCACCTCTTCTTTATAATATTATAGATATTTAAATTTTAGTGTATTAATAACCTTTAGTCCTTAGTTAAATACCTACTGATACAATTTTAAAAGGTTGAATTAATAATTAGACGAATCACACTGTTATTTTAACTAAATTAGAAATGTATATTTGATTAATTTATATAAATTAGATTAAGATCCTCAATCATAAACCAAATCAAACAATCCTTTTGATTCAAGGGGATACTTCTAAAGGTGGAGTTAGAAAGAGATTTTGGAGGGTTCAGGATCAGACCAAATAATTTTTGTTCTACTGAAGATTTTCGTTCAGTGGAACTTTGAAAAGTGAGAGAATGTCTTCTTGTTCTTTGCTATACTGTTTCACGTCCACCGTGCAGTATAGGTCTTGTGTAAGGTGGTCGTGTTACTAACTGAGCTGAGTACGTTGGTGTTGTTATGCGGGTTGCATCAACAGAACCTATACAACCCGCGTAAACGCACTCAAGTAAATGCTTTCAGGATGGCTAGTACAACTCAGAATTGCCATTTGAAATACATTGCTTATGGGCGCTCCATTCTGCACGGTGGACATGGGATAGAGCATAGACTGTGTCATCCCCTCCCCTCTCGCTCCTACTCTACCCCTACTCTGTTATCCCCTCCCCTCTTGCTCCTACTCTGCCTTCCCCCTCCACTCTCACTCCTACTCTGTCATCCCCTCCCCTCTCACTCCAACTCTACCCCCACTCTGTCACCCCCTCCCCACTCACTCCTACTCTACCCCTACTCGGTCATCCCCTTCCCTCTTGCTCCTACTCTACCCCCACTCTGTCACCCCCTCTCCACTCCTACTCCTACCCCTACTCGGCCATCCCCTTCCCTCTTGCTCCTACTCTACCCCCACTGTCACCCCCTCTCCACTCCCACTCCTACCCCTACTCGGCCATCCCCTTCCCTCTTGCTCCTACTCTACCCCCACTCTGTCACCCCCTCTCCACTCCTACTCCTACCCCTACTCGGTCATCCCCTTCCCTCTTGCTCCTACTCTACCCCCACTCTGTCACCCCCTCTCCACTCCTACTCCTACCCCTACTCGGCCACCCCCTTCCCTCTTTCTCCTACTCTACCCCTACTCGGTCATCCCCTTCCCTCTTGCTCCTACTCTCCCCCACTCTGTCCCCCCCTCCAATCTAACTCTTACTCTACCCCCACTGTCACCCCCTCCCCACTCACTCTTACTCTAGCCCTACTCTGTCATCCCCTTCCCTCTTGCTCCTACTCTACCCCCACTCTGTCATTCCCCCTCTCACTCCTACTCTACC
The DNA here is from genome assembly GCA_963675035.1 of Allygus modestus. Taxonomy (NCBI): domain Eukaryota; kingdom Metazoa; phylum Arthropoda; class Insecta; order Hemiptera; family Cicadellidae; genus Allygus; species Allygus modestus. The sequence goes on along the minus strand of OY776114.1, from coordinate 127,413,113 downwards.
TCGGTCTCTGGTTCCAGTCAGCCTGGAGCGGTGGTGTCGGCTGAGGGGTAACCTGCTGTTCTACTTCAAGACTCGGGACCAGTGGTCTGAGCCTCTCGGAGTTGTGGTTCTGGAGCAGTGTTCCGTCCGGCTAGACCCCCCCGGCACGACTGAAGGACCCTTCGGATTCAGCCTCGGTAGGTGCTGTGATCAGTGCGAGGAAGGAGGAATAAATTCCTTTTATTTACTTATTTGATCAATGCTACAATACAGCAGTATGTCAATTACATTATAGCAGGAATTGTAAATATAAAAATAGAGAATACAAAGCAGTCATTGCCTGTTGTTTGACTCGATTGAAGCACTTCCTGAGGAAATATTTGTTTCAATCTTTACCAAATTTGTTTTTAAGTTGGCTTACCTTATGTACAAAACAGAAATAACTTATAAACTAACCAGGGGGTTGTGTTGTTTTTGAGATGTGTTTTGGTGAAAATATGTCTTTTTTGGGCTTGGAATCAAGTGAAATCTAAATGAATTGTTTTATTGATAATTTTTTAGTATCTTTCAAAAAATTAGAAAATTTATATAATATATTGTTTGGGGTGACACTAGAACTTCTTTGTAATGGTGAAGTATCAGATCCTGATTGTGTCTTAAAGCACCAAAGTAATAGGCATAATGGGACAAAGTTATGACCAAAAATCTAGTTTAGTACAGTAGAAACTCGCTACGGCGACCCTCGATAAGACGAAAACCTCGATAATGAGTCTGATTTTCTAATCCTCGTGAATCTCCCATAACACTCAATGTTATAAATACCTCTATAACACAACTCATTTTCAAATAAATACCTCGATAGCACGTCTTTTTGTCATTTCATATTACTAATAAATAAACATCTATAGCGCGTCTTTTCAAATAACTGAACCTCTATAGCACGACTCCCACCTCAATAACACGCTTTTTTGGGTAAGTGAACCTTTATTTCACGACTCTAACCTCAATAGCGCGCCGTTTTGCATTACGGAACCTTTATAGCACGACAACCTTTCTCACGCATAGTTCCTACGGTTAGATCGGATGTTTTGAATTTTGAAGTAAACAACAACGTCTCGGGCTCAGGTCTCAACCGGAAAACCCCTGCTTCCCTATCCCCCCTCCACTACCGGCCTTTCCTTATCTATCACGGGTCAAATCAGTATTTCACAATAGGTTAAAGTACTGTATTTTGAGCTTATTAACTCTATACTTTAGTGAACTGAGTCGGTTGATTTTTTTTCTTACTGCCGTAAGTTCTGCATAGTATTTTATTGAATAAGGAAACTTATCACAGTAGTAGGCCTACAATGAACAATTTACGGCAACATTAATTTTCTAAAATGAATATTACAGCCTAATTATAAACTTTACTAGGCCTATTATTTTTAAATCAATTTTAATACTTGTTTTAATTACTATAATTGTATTGTAATATGGCAATAATAAAGAAGTTTGTTTTACTTGTATGTGTGTTCTTTTATTTATGACTGATTTATACAGTAATTGTATGCTTAAAACAAAATTAGAAATGTTTAATAAAAAATGTGCTTGGTATAGCAAAAAGTCTGTGACCTCGATAGCACGTCTTGTTGTGAAAACCACCTTGATGGCACGACCCTCAATTACAAGTGCATCTTGATAAGAAGACTATTTTAGAGATCCCCTTGAGAGTCGTGTTATCGAGGTTCTACTGTATAAACAAACTGTTTTAAATGTCTCTAAATTGCATTCTACCAGTAAGAAAAATTAGCCTTCGCAACAACATTTTTACTTTTTAATTTAGCCAATGAAGAGATCCGAACCTAAGATTTACATTCTGTAAGACTTTGCTATGTGAAATTCTAATTTGGATCCTAATGGGATTAGGATTCTAAACCATATTCCAAGGTAGCTGATGCAAATTTGATTTTTGAAGTGTTATTCCGCTGTGTTACGAACGCTCATTGTTGTGTACAGTATTTGAAGGCGGCCTGTCTCAACACGTGGCAGCCCTGAGTCTGCAGGAGCGGGACCAGTGGCTCCAGGCTATCCAACTGTCCAGCTACGAGTGCATGCGGACCCAACTGCTAGCCTTGCAGCAAAGGTATAGCATGGTTACATGTAATTTCAGTTAAAACTCATTCAAAATCAGAATTATTATTATTTTTTTTTTTAATTGAATAGAAAGGTCGATCTATCAGTTCGCGTTGATTTTGGCAAGCCGTAAAATATAACGTTTGAAAGTTTATTACAATCTATTACTATTTCAAGAAATTGATCTTGATAAAAAATTAAAATTAGAATTATTAAATTAATTAAATACATCAGGGCTGATGGTTTATTAACTAATTATTTTTTCAGTAGCCTAACTGAAGTTTTTTAAGTAGCAAACAACCATACAGTGTTTTATAATGTTCCAGGCTGGAGACGCGCCGAGGCCAAGACCCGGACCTGGATATCCAGATGTGGCGGCTGCGGCGGAACCAGACACTGGGTAACGTTGGCACCACTGGCATTGTTTATAATTTAGAGATGTATAGTTTTATTTGTTTAGGATGAACCTAAGCAGTATTTTTCTTGAAGGTTTGTATGCGATATTTATTTGAACATGATCACTTATGTTTCACTACACTACGAGTGTAGTGAGATATAATTTACTGCATCTTAATTGGGACAACACCATCATCCATTGAAGAAATTGATTGTTTATTTTGTAAACATGCTTTGTTAATTAATACTGATGCCGAGTAATTAAAATGAATCAATGAATTGCTTTGATAAGGACGTTAACTTACAGTGGATCTACTGATAAGAAAATAAAAGAGTGATTTAGGTAAAAGTGATAATTTATTGCAATAGTAATTTGAACAATAACAGTTTCAATAACTATTACAGTCTAGATTTGGTTGACGTAAAGATATCAAATCAAAAAGCTTTATGTCATTTGATTGTCTTGACATGCGTCAGGTTTTGTTACCCAGTAAGTACTAAACTAAGGCAATAAACATCTAATTACGGGAAAATTAAAGCTGAAGTTTCCTGATAATACTGAGGTTTCAAACTATATATATATTTTATAGTTATAGTTATAGTTATATATTATAACATCACATCATGGAGCCTCCTGCATTCTTAATAAAAAGTTAAGAGTGTATTGAGCCTGTTTGGCCTCCCCCCCTCCTCCTCAGATGGCCTGTAGACTGTTGGGAATTTGCTCAGAATAAACAAATAGAGTGTTTCTGCTACAGAAATAAGCTTTTAGAATCATGGCATCATTTTATTTTGGAGAGTAGCCTAGAACTGCTTCCAGGGTGGTTTATTGACTTTGCCCTGCCTTAAAATTCTTGAAATTGGTCCATTATAATTTTTTGACATAGTAAAACATTATTTTAAACATTATTAAGAGGACGTTAGAGACAGGTGCTGCTGATCAGGCGTAAGTTGTGGTGAAACTCGGAACTAACCTAATCATATTTTGCGCCACCAAAGATGTTACACATTACAGTACTAAAAAGGTTGTGCCAATCTAAACAATTCGTACTGTGGTCGGGATTGGATTTTAATCTTAAACTACACCTTTTCACATGAGTGAAGACAGTGCATTCGCTGAAATAACTTGATTGAATACAACATATTTAAATTTCATTGGAGACGCCCGCTGGGAAGTGTGTATCCCTACGCGCCAGAAAGAGGGTAAGTTTTTGTAACAGGCCAGCTGACAACATGCTAACCAGCGACAATTTTAATGTCGATTCGCACTCAACATATCTCTACTCAACTCATTATTTTGTTGTTTTTATTTTACCAAATATTTTAAAAGTATTCTTTTTTTGAAGCTCGATAACATTTTGTATTTTTCTCATGAATTATGATTGTTCTAAGTTTGTCAGAAAAAAACGTAAGAAAATCAGTAACAAGTTTTTTTTATTATTTCTAGGAAATGTATTAAATTTAATGAAAAACATAAGTCACAGGTAAAATAGATATTAAGATATGAAACATAGTTTTCTGAACACAAGCAATATATTATGCATTAAATCAAACATTGGTTCTTATGGAGTAAAAATCCAACGTCCTCATAAAATATGACGAGTGTCGAGCGTGACTGTGAGCTGTGTGGTGTGCCGCAGACCCGTGCGAGCTGCCGCTGTGCGAGGTGTCGCTCTCGTGCGACAACCTGCTGTGCGACGGTCACGGCCGCCCCCCCAACCCCGTGTTGCTGGTCCACGTCTACCTCCCCGAGGAGAGGGTGCTGCTCAAGTACGCCAAGACGGAGGTCATCGAGGTAACGGCCGCACTGCTGCGAGTGATTTATACTTAATAATAATAATACGTTTATTTGCCATTCAAAAGCATTTCACAATATATAATAGACATGGTCAAATCCATGCTATACTCTACAATATACTGAATCAAGAAAAATGTGTACAGTATGGACATAATAACATTACAGTACAAATCTAGACAAAAATAAATTTTAAAAACTCATCCATTGAATAAAAAAGTAATTAAAAAATTATTTAGTTGTATTTTTAAAACATTAACCCTTTGAGTGCCATGGCTAATTTCTTATGCATAAATTGCCGGGCTAATTTCAATGGAAAATGTAGTACAGTAGACTCCCGATTATCCACGACCGGATTACCCGCGTTGAGGCTTATCCGCGATCGGCCAAAAAAAAAAACTGCAACTGCGGCAAGCGAAGTTTAGCGCGTAAACGTCTATCCTCGCGCCTGCAAATTATAGCTACCGCGCGCGACGCACTTGGCCTTGGGCGAGAGAAAGGGGTTACTAGCGGTCAAACGGAAGCCCGCCCGCCAAAACATTAGTCATCTCGCTAATCTCAAACTGGAACATGACACCTCGTTGTGTGATCTCATGGTGCTGAGAAAAATTCGGTCAGCCATTGTTAAAAAGGAAGCAAATGCTAAGAAACAAAAATCAATAATGGACTATTTTCCTCGAAGCCAATAAAGACGGCAACTTCGACATTAGGCCTGTAATATAGTGCACTTGTCTCACGTATTGGACTGTTTTTTTACTTACCGATGTGAAAATAATATTGTTTCTAAAATAATTGTGTGTTTATTAAAAGGGACGTACAGTAATCTTGTATTTGAAGTCTTTCACATTATTAAACCTAACATTCAGTAGCCTAAAGGTTATTATTTTGCTTTCACAGTCGTTTTTAACTATTTCAAGTGTATTTTAGGTTAGGTTTGGTTTATCCGCGATTTTGATTATACACGATCGCTCAGCCACCCATTACTGCGGATAATCAGGAGTCTTCTGTAGTTTATATAACATTTCATATAAAATAAAATCCATTTAGTTTTTTTATTTATTTTGTGCATGAATAAATTATCTTTGAAATAGTATAAAGTAACTACAATTCAAAATAAATTGGGATTAAAACTATCCTTTTTTATATAAAAAAATATTTGTTTTCATATTGTGACTTAAAATTATTCTAAACAATTTTATTTTTTCAACCCAACAGTCAGAAAGAGAAAAAAATATGAATGAAAAATGATATATAAATCATCAATATGAGTTAAAAAAGTTTGCAAAAAAATTAAATGAAAATATGTTACAATTCCAAAAAGGCCCTAGGCCTAGACTATGTGCCTAGACTAAGCAACGTCAAAGTAAAGTTTTTGAATATAAAAAAAATTATTTTATTGTTTTTTGTCAGTAAACATGTTTATTATTACTAGTATATAAGCACTAGGCCTACCAAAGTTAATGAACTACACAATAAAACTAAAAAACAAAAGACGTACGTGTACCTTTTATTTTCACCAAAACTTACGTGTCTACAACAATGACACTATTTTCAAGTTCATTGAAAACTAATTCTCGAAGGTTACTCAAGTTGTTAACATCTATTCTGCCACTCATTTTTGTTTCATACGTAAATAGTAAGTAAATACCCCCATCGCAGCAAACCTGCGTACTCAGTGAATTTCCAATGCATATATATATATATATATGTGACTCACTACTACATAGAGCTATTTACCAAGTTTCACAAAAATACATCCATAAATAAGTGATATATAGCATTTTATTTATTCTCCTAAGAATAACATTAGGGTTGAGGACGCAGGTTTGCTGCAACGAGGAAGATAAGTAATGTGTTTTTTTGCAATTATCAATACAACTGAACCAGGTGAAGCTACATACCAAGTTCTCTTAATGTAGGTTCATAATTAAGGGAGATATACAACTTTACTTATTCTCCATATGAATAACATGGGGGCCGAGTTTGCAGGTTTGCTGCTACGGGGACTATCAACAAAAAACTTGTTTTTTTGTGCTAATATCAATATACCACAAATAGTTGAAGCCACATACCAAGTTTCACCAATATACATTCATAAATAATCGAGATATAGAATTTTATTTATTCTCCATAAGGATAACATTGGACAACGTACTGTGTTTAGCACTTTGAATATATCTGCAACGGTTGGACGTAGAACAACGATTAAAACACCAAAATGTTTGTTTTGTTGAGCTAAAAACATTAATAAACAGAAATGTGAAGTTTTTAGTAAAACTATCTGAGAAAAATCTAAAAACCTTTTTCCCATAAGATTAACACGAGACACGTTTTTTTGGATTTTCTCCGCAACCACTTAACCTAGGTTAATGATTCAAGATACTAAATTATTTTTTTTTAAGCTCTATAAAATGGCTATAACCAAAAGCGAGTGTTTTTAAAATTTTGGGGTCAAATTTGCAAAAAACCGATTTTTGGAAAATTGTAAACCCCCATAAAACCCCCTTCCCATAGTGCGATCGATCTGGTTTTCGAACTTAAAGTCATAAATGCTACTCTCCACATTTGTGCCAAATTTCATCAAAATCGGGTGTTTCTTTCAAAAGTTATCGCGGTAACGGACACACACACATATATATATATGTATATTTACATATATATAAATTTGAACGAATAGTGTTTTTGGCATCTGGGGACCTCAAAACGAAAAGTTATCATGGTCTCGGACTTACCATGCCACCTACGGTAATAGCTTCTTCCCTATAGGGGAAATTCGCTAAAAACACTAAAACACAACTTCAATGACATTAATATCAGTGATATTTATTTCGTTTGCCGGCATAACCTTAAACAGCAACAAATAAAGACGACATCTGCGACAAAGATGACTAAACTAGGGTCTGCTAACAGAGCAAAGGCAACGAAATTGTTATGGAACTGATATCTGAAAGCTTCTGGATCAAAACAAAATACTTTGGAAGCCAGTATCTTGTTTAGATATGAAGTAATATGTAAAATACCAAGAGTCGCTGTCAGTGACGCTCGGCACTTTATGCGGAATATCGCGTCGTTGTGTCCACGGCACTCAAAGGGTTAATATCTAAGTTACGGAAAAGCACAGGCAGTTTATTAAACATTTTAATCCGTAGGTATTCATGGCTTTTAGCAAACTTCTGCAACTTTAGTCAAGCAATGGTAAGGTCTTTAGACTGTCTTGTTCTATAACTATGACAGCACAACTAGCAATCATGTATCCTCCCTGTGACAGAGGAGCAGCAACCCCAGTTTCCTCAACACTGTCAGTTTCCGCGGGAGTGACGGCCTCAACGGCGGGTCCAAGGTGCGGCTGACGGCATACGACGTGCGGGAGCCGGTGTCCCAGACAGCTACGCCGCTCGGCAGTGCGTGCATCACGCTGGGCTCACTGCAGGACTGCGAGCGGCTCAGGTCAGTGGAGCAGCGGGACGGCGAGTGTTCACTGTTGGGGATAGTTGATAAATGTACAGTACGCCTCGGATTATCCGGACTAATTTGGCAGAATATTGATCCGGATAGTGAAAAATCCAGATAATCTGAAGCTACTATAACATCGCATAAATAACCATCGGGACATTAGTGCCTGCAGTTGTGTGGCAAGACTATAAAGACTCATTTTGACGGATCAAACTGTAACACAGTGTTTTTTTGGCTGTCGTAACACACAGCTATAAACGCAACATGACCTCACAAGTTGTGGTTAGTATTTCCATTTGGTGAGATGTTAACACTGTCAGCTGTCATTGCCTGGCCGGCTGATGCAATCCTTTGTTATTGTCTTGCGTGCAGACAGGCTTTTTTGTCTGCACTAAATCTCATAATGAATGTTACCAGGTGTTGAACCATGCTCATATAATAAATATTGTAATTCACCAGTAATTACACTTCAAACGCATATTATCCAGACCCTTTTTAATTATTGTTAAATAAATACGTCAAAATTTGCAAAAAGTTCACTAAAATCCTAAAAAATACAGTTTTTCTCAGATATTTATAACATGTACTGCATACAGATGTGAAACACACTGCAAATATTTGGGAAATATACCTCAAAAATAGAGGACTAAAAGAGCTCTGTAGTGATGTGTGATATTCGATTGTTGTCCAGGATACCACTCAAGTCATGTGCCGGCTCCACAGTGGGGTTCCTGAGTCTGCTGGTGTGGGCCTTGGAGCGGGAGGACCACGGCACGCCGAGCACCGAGTCCACACCTTGCAGGACGGCCAGTGTCGACACCGCCGCGGTGAGTAGCCTGGGTCATTGTTGCAAGAGGATGAGGAAGCCTGGGTTACCCCGCATCCAAAGGGAATCCTGTAGGGCAATTCTGCCTGATGTAGTCATTTTGTGCTGGCTTCTGGAAAAGAGTGGAAGCCTTCCCTTTAACACTCCAGAGGGTTGTAACACACTCTTTCTGGGATTAATGATTAATAAATATGGTGAAAGCAGAAGGACGGTGAGGATGGATAAGGTAGGTAAGATAAGTTCAGCCATGCTGTGACCAGGTGGGCAGAAAATGCACCTTAGCCATTAGAATGAGGGCTGATTCCTACCCTTAACCATCATAGCTGTTAGTACACCCCTGCCCACCTTGACATCATGCCCAACCTACAACCTACAGTACCATGATAGAGCGATACCTGTACTGATAGAGGTGGGTGTTCCAGATCCACTGTCACCGGCGGTCGCAGTCGCTGCCCCCGCGGCTCGGCTCCAAGCTGAAGCTGCCCCACCAAGGCCAGTTGCGGCTGCTGTTCGCCAACCCCACCGTGCAGACCTACCGCTTCCACTCCGGCCTGGGCGGTGACATCAGCGTCCACGAGGTCATGGTCGAGAGTCGGCTCTGCTTCTCCTTCCCACAGCAGCTCTTGTGAGTCCACTTAGCCAAGTTGACTTGCCCTTTATAAGCTCTTGTCCTTTTGAGTGTACTTGTGCTTTGAGAAAACTTGCCCTCACGGGAGACTCACGTTTAAGTATTCTTCTTATTTAAGGAATTATTGCGGACATTTTCCATCACTTATTAGTAAAAACAAAGTTTGATGACGTTTTGGAATCTGGAATCTGATTCCGTATTCAGGTGGATAAAATACCTAGAACATTACAAATGTAGTGGTACAATCCAGGCAAGCTGGAACAAAACAATTAAAAGCTAAAACCAAAACTGTTAAAATTAGTCAAAACAAAAAAACTACTGTAAACACACAAAAAACAAACACACAAACGAGGCAACACTAGTACACAAGTCTACACGGCGGATGCTCAGGCGAGAGGACTGACGCGGCGCCGTGGTGGGGGTCCAGGCTACATGACTGGCGGGACACTAGCGCTCAGCAGTGCAGTGGTGGTAACCTTAAACAGAGAAAGCACGAGCAATGGAAAAACACCTGGCACGTATTAGTACGTCTGTTTGTGAGTAAGTATTGTGATTTTGGATTCTGTGTCACCTACCAGAAGTAAAGTTAATTGTGAATATCAAGTCCGTAGTGCAGTTAATGAGGTTTCACAAGTGGGTAGTGTCCTACCTTCTGAAAGTGGTGCCAATGAAAGGAATTATATGACCTGTTCTTCTGTGTCTCATGGGTTGTGCAAACCAAATATTTAGCACACATGTAGTTCATAATAGCCCACCTCCCAATCAGAATGGCCACCTGCAATATTCTTTAATTTTGAATCAGTCATCTAATAGCCTCAATATGTTATTTTTAAACATTCAAGGTCTAACTTATAGTAAAATATTGACTCTGGAAGGTTTTTTGATAAATTTAAAAGTATAAATTCTCTGTCTGACAGAGCACTGGCTCTCAGAATCAGAGATTAAACTAATGTTCCCTCGAAATTTTCACTGTGCAAGTATGTATTGTAGAACTAATCACATAAGAGGGGGTGCTTCTATATTTTAACACAATGACATTGACTCAAGAATTTTTGATGTTACAAAATTTTGTGAAGAATTCAATTTTGAGGCATCAGCTATATTTATAGATAAGCTTAAAATTATAATAGTTACTATTTATCACTCAACAAATGGAAACCCACAGGGGTTTTTATCAACTCTTAAAAAATTCTTACTCTTTGTTTCTCAGTGGTCTGATTACGATATTGTAATTGGAGGTGATTTCAATGCCAAGTTTGATGTAACAAAGGACACCAAAACTTCACGAGAACTACAACTCCTTTTAAAGCAGTATAACTTTTATTATTTGAACAACAAACCTACTAGAGGTCTTAACTGCCTTGATAATGTCTTTGTATGTAGGAAATCTGCTCAAATTTCTTTTTTTACGTATCTTCATTTTTCCGTACTCTGACCATGAGGGCATAATAGTGAACATTTGTGTAGCTAATGGGTCAAATAAATACAACCCTGAAGATAATGATTCCATGACAGACCATCTCAAGCTGTATTTGCCCCAAAAGCACATCCCATCTTTAAAAGACAGGCTGGCCTCTTATGACTGCCATCATGTCTATATTTGTTTATGGGAAATCTGAAATTTTGTTTGAGTCCTTTTTTAAATATTAACAAACAACATAAATTATTTATTGAAAATTCGAAAAATAAAACAAAAAAAATCATTATTATTAGACAACAAAAACGAAAGACATGAATGGTATTCTGAGAGTTTGGCTATTATGAAGGAAAGACTTTTATTTTTGAATAAGTTAGTTAAATTACCAAGTAATAGCAATAATTTGGAACTAAGGAATAAGTATGTAGGATTAAAAAAGAAATATAAAGATTCAATTAGAGATGCCAAATTAAAAATAATGTTAACTATATTGAAACTAGCAAAAACAAGTGCTGCTTGGAATATTATTAAAAAAAATACTGAATATGTAAAAAAGATAAATTGAATATAGAGCCAGATAACTTTAATAATTACTTTATTGAATGTATAAAGGACATCAAAGTGCAAAATGATAGTGCTATGTCCAGTGCACTTAGTTCTACAACCTTCCTAAACAAAGTAAATGAGAATCTTGTCTCTTTCTCTTGGAAACAGGTAACACCTAGGGATGTTCTGTGTGCAGTAAGAAAAATGAATAGATCAGAAAGTTTAGATCTCTACAACATGTCAAATAATCTTTTAAAAAGCATAGTCCCCGGGATCGCTGTACCTCTTGCTCATTGTATAAATTCTTTATTAAATGAAGGAATTTTTCAAAATTTTCTTAAAATCTCTCGGGTTTGTCCTATCTATAAAAATGACCCAAGAAACCAACCTCAAATCTACCGCCCAATTTCAGTAATTTCAGTGATAGGAAAATTGATTGAATTAATAGTTTATGAACAAATTTACACCTTTTTGGAGTCGAACAACGTTTTAAGCAAAGATCAGTTCGGCTTTAGAAGAGGAAAGTCTACCGCTGATGCCTTGGACAGGCTGGTGCGGCAGGTAGTCCGGGCATATGAGGATAAGGCTTATGCTCAGGTTACTTTCTGTGACCTGAGCAAGGCTTTTGATTGTGTTGATAGAGATAAATTGGTAATTAAATTAAAACATTATGGCCTCCAAGGATCAATTTTAAACTTTGTTCAATCTTATTTAGAAAACCGGAGACAAATCGTCATTGTTAACGGGAATTGGTCAAAAGAAGCATGTGTGGAGTGGGGCGTCCCGCAAGGTTCCGTTCTTGGCCCCCTTCTTTTCTTAATCTACATTAACGACTTATCTTTGGCTATTAAATCTAAAACCATACTATACGCAGATGATACATCATTTTTTAATACCAGCAACAATCTTGTTGATTTAGAAAAAGTGGTTTCTGATACGATGACTGAAGCATCTAATTGGTTTCACTCAAACGGACTTTTGCTTAATAAGGATAAAACTAAAAACATGTCTTTTCATCTAAAGAAAATCTTAAATTCATCAAACCATAACACAGTTAATACTGCAACATTTTTAGGAATTCATTTAGATAATCAACTGTCCTGGAACTCACATGTAGAATATATCAGTTCTAGACTGTCACGTGTGATATATCTCATGAGGCGTCTCATTAATGTTATCCCAGAAAACTATGTAAGAAGTGCATATTTTGCTTATTTTGAATCGATTCTGAGATATGGTCTTGTTCTCTGGGGAAACTGCACCAGAATTCAGGACATCTTAATACTACAAAAGAAAGTGATGAGAATTATTGCTAAAGCTCATTTCAGAGAACATTGTAAGCCCATTTTTATTAATTTCCAAATCCAGACTGTAATAAATTTGTATCTGTTTGACCTCACAATTTATATTCTAAAACATCCCGAGTATTTTAAATTTAATAACAGTAAACATGACCACAATACACAAAACAAGAGTAAGGCAGACATTCCCTTTTTCCGCTTGGGTAAATCCCAAAACAGTCATGTGGTTTTATCACTAAAGGTATACAACGCTTTAAAGCACCTGATTGACCAGTATACCCAAAATCAGTTTAAAAATAAACTATATAACTGGTTATTGAACAACCCTTTTTACAGCCTAGAAACATTTTTCAATATCAGAAAGATTTCATTTTAAGGCAATTCATGACATTTCATGCATTCAGAGTCCCCTATTCTTGTTTCTAATACTGTTTCATATTTTTGAAATGGTACTTAAATAATTATTCTTTTACTTTATATTATTATTAATTAATTTAATCTCATAATATTCATGTATTTCTTTGAAGGTAACTTTTATTTAGCAGTGTATTTTGAAATTGCAATATTTTTAATGTGTTTGTATTATGGCTTGCATGACGTAGGTTTCACCTGATATATGACATTGTCAATGATTTGTAAACAAATTAATATGGCAAATAAAGAATTTGAATTTGAGTAGCTATTCTTGTTTTTTGAGGGCACCTATTTTCCCTTCAGGCTCTCTGGAAGCTTTTGTACCCAAAGATCTCTCCTGTTACTGCAGCTTGTTTTGGTTTTTAACACTTTCGCTGCTGCAAACATGTTTAAACATGAAATTTGCATAAGTTTCTATGTTGAGAGAAAAAACCGATCAGGGTCCGAAGCAGCCAACGTGTTAACTGGTTCTGTTTGCCTGACAGAGCCGTGTGGATACAAGAGGAGAAGGAGTTGCTGCAGGAGGTGGCGGGGATGGGGGAGCTGGTGGAACCTTGGCACTCCAAGCAGGTCCAGTTGTTGGACAGGCATCTGCACCTGCTGCATCTCTACTCCCAGGCCAGCGAGAACCTCGCCGCGCACAAAGGTATTGACTTTTACGTCTTAAGAAATGTGCAGTCATTGTCGAATTTAAAAAAACTAAACGTGTGTAGTTTTCCTGTGAAGCCTGTCATGATAGCTTAACTTTTATTTAATTCAAAAGAGATTGTGGCCATCGCCACAGTTGGAAGAAAATTATTTGATCTGACAAATGATAAAAGAGTAGTGTAAATTGAATAATTTAATAATAATATACTTTCTGGGGTGTGTGAGTAGTGATGTTTTTGATTGAGTCGAGCATGGCCAATTACTTTTGAGTTTTTAGTATTTTTGAGTAGAGCTGTGCGGATATCCGAAAAGCCGGTTCGGTTTCGGATCGGATCGGATATCCGAATCCGATCCGAAGGCTTTATCGATATACGATAACGTCTAGTACAAATCCGACTTATTCGGATAGACTGTATATCTGAGGATAACAAGGTAGAAATTAAACAATAAATATGTTTGAACCATTAAATAAACGTTTTGACTCTTGACGGCGTTCAAGGTATCATGACGCAATTTTTCCTGTCGCTTTGAATGTTTTCGGTACGTAACTCGTATCAATTCATTGATGCTATATTTGTGTAATCATGTTACACGGCCGGATCGTACATCATTTTAGCAAACAGAATGAATACGGTTTATAAAGAGATATGTGCGATAGCGAACTTTTTGATAGTAAACAACCACAAATTTATACAATATGCAACATTGCAACTCGATTTCTAATCACGATTCATAGGATAAACGCAGACAACGAGACAAAAGTAGTGGATTACTGCCAAATAAGTCGATAAATTTTCATCGATAGTCGATTTCCGATAGTATCAACTTGTCATGAATGCAAAGAGCAAGCTCTCATAGAGCTCTAATTCAAAAGTTATATAATGCAAACGGAAATGTTAGTGTATGAAATATGAAATTACTGCTACTGATATTTTTTGCTTCCATTCAATACAATTAGAAAACACTGAGTAGAATATTGCTGACTTGCACAAAACGAGTTACATAGCTTGCTCTACGGCGAAGTTCCCTGCTATGATCAACGAGCTTAATCTAGCCAGAGCTTTTATAGTCCAAGAAAATACTTGACTTTTTTACCCCTGGATGAGACCTCTAGATATATTAAGCTCGTCGTGTATTTTTACGACGACGTTTAAGCAACGACGACCTGACAATGGATTCAAAAAGGCATCACTTAATTATCTCTATTATTTATTTATACAGATTTCATCGATCGGATATTATTTGATTTTGTTGAATTCATGTACTTAAAATGGAACCGAAAAGGAAGAAAAGTATGATGATGATATGTAAATTCTTTAAAAAGAACGAAGCCGATAGTGAAGTTGCCGATTGTTTGAAATGCATGCTGACACTTTGTAGTCTGTTTACAAATTATCATTCTGGTGACAAATTAGGTTTAAAAACAAAGTTTCTAATTTTTAGTAAACAAAATAAATTCGAACTAGGCCTAGTTAGTAAATTTATAAAACAAAGGAAATTCTTTGGTTATGGAAGTTTTGGGTTAACTCATACAGAGTTGAAGCCCTATACTGATTCATTGTTTCAGTAAGGTCTGATTGCCTTTGTCGTGCTAGGCCTTTAGTGTGTTGTGTTGTCTGCTTTGCTATCAACATCAGTGATTCTGGTCTTTTAAATAGGCTGTAATCCTATCCTATACTCTAATATGAGTAAGGTTTGCTTGCTTGCTTGCGACATGGATCTCAAAAACGGCTCCAACGATTTCCTTCAAATGTTCGAAATAACTAATTTCTGGGATAAAAATAAGTTCTAGACAGGCCTCATCCCCAGGAAAAATCAAGTAATGTAAAAAACTGAAATGAAAGTTAAAAAATTAACATTGGGCTTATGGAGTTTCAAATCAAAACAAAAGAATTGTAACAGCTGGTCATAATCAACCAGGGAACTTTCAAAGTAATACTCATGTTGTATATGATTACTAACATGTGGTTTCCTGAGAGCAGAGATTAAAAGATTTGAGTGTAGATTACATAAATAGAGTACCTAGTAAAATAAATCAAAGGTACATTGAGCTATAAATAACAACTGGAGTGACCTTAAAAATGTAGAAAAGAGGCAAATGAGATATACAAACCTGATTATCAGTAGGAGGAAGTGGTGAAATATTACTCCAAGTCACCTAAACAAACTGACTGGCCTTCCCCCGAGCAAAGCTCGGCCCCCAGGTACTAATATTAAAATGTTTCCTTGTTGTTTCTCTTGCCTGACCATATGTTTATGATTGTTTTTTTTACCAGGCCTACACCCAGATAGGCTAAGGTGTTATAGCATAGTGACAAGGATTAATGATTGTCAAGGTGACATTACATGATTTGAGTAGCCTAACCTTGGCCTACTGTTAAGTTATTAAATTACCTATACTTTTATCTTATACCGGGTATCTATAAACCCAGTAAACATATTTCTTGTATTTTTCACTGCAGAGAAGATAATATTCTCTAGTATGTACAGAGGTTGGTATATTGCTCCTCCAATTAGACATGCTGTTTTCTGGTGAGGTTATGTGTATTCCAGTCTTCAATTACTCAGAAAGATACATTTGGAAAAATAATAACCACTTGTCTTTTGAATAAAATGACTTAGCTTAAATATATTGTATATTTATATCTTGCAATAAAAATGAAAATGTTAAGTTCCAACTTAAAAATGTGTTAGTTTTAGAGTTCAGGGTAAAGTAGGCTAAATATCCGAATTCGAAAATTATCCGATCCGAAACCCTTACTATCCGATCCGTATCTGATCCGAACTTAAGCTATCCGAACTGAAACCGATCCGAACTAAAAATTCACTATTCGCACACCTCTATTTTTGAGTAAGTTTTTGTTGTCAACAATATATTGTTGTTGGTAGTTTCAATTAGTGTAAAGGGATTTTTTAAACCACTCCAGATTTGATAGTCTGAACATGGTGTCTAACTAATATATGAGAATCAAAACATATTTTTGGCCAGTACAATCAGTTTAGATTATGTATTGACAGATAAAATGTGGTTTGAGCGTCGTTTCCAGCCGATATTATGTTTTCCCTTCTTGTTTACAGCCAATATTTACGTGGTAAAGTCGTTATTTCCGGATGATAATCATGTGTAGCATCTACAATTACGTGGTCCGGTCGTCATTTACTCACTTTCAGTAGTTTTTATGACCAATTCAGATTTCTCGTCGTAATTTTTGGCCGATGTTACATGGTGCGATTTTCTTTTGCGGCTTAACTTTGCGATTTGGCAGCTCACGATTGTTAGCGATCATCAAGAGATCAACAGGAAATATTCACTCAAACTTTGGAGTATTTTTCAAAACATTAAGTCAAATAATTAAATTGTCCAAAATACTCAAATGTTTGAGTACTCACACACCCCTACGTGTGCTCAACGTCAAAAGACTTATGCTCACAACTCTTTGCAACTGTTGACAAAAAATTCTATGAATATTAACGTCAGTTTATAACATGTACTATTACTGGTTCCAGAGGTTAACGTGTTGGTGACCAATTTGTGGTTTTGTTATACAAAAATATACAAAACCAGCAAAGTAAGATAGTTTGTTGTCGCCTCATACCTCAGTATTATACTGTTTTGTTTTTATTGACGTGACAGTATTTAATGCTAGTATATTTAGGAAAATCGGTTTATCTGCAACCTATTTGTAATGCATGTTGCCATTGCACAGGAGGTTTCTTCAAGCCGAGCTCCCGCAAGAACGACCGTTCGCTGGAGTTTGCGCCGGTGAACCTCCACCTGCAGCGCATGTGGGTGCAGAACGACACGCTCAAGAAGTGCGACTTCTACGACGTGGTCACCGTCGGCGCCTTCACCGCCCACTCGCACAAGAACAAGAACGGCGGACTCATCAAGTCAGTATGACTCGTCTGTAGAGGATAGCTCGGTGCACTGAATGGGTTCACATAATCAGGCCCCCTCATAGTTGTAGAATAGAAGAAGTTTTATCAGAATTAAGAATTAATTGGTTACGCAATTGTATGGGATACATCTATTAGGTTTTTAGCAGCAAAGTTTTGGGAAAAATGTAAATAAAATGTTTGTAAAAAGACGGGTTAATAGTGCTGAGACCAAATTGATATGCTAATTAAATGTAGCACCTTCTTGTGTGCCACATCAGTTGTCAGGCATCTTAATTTCTTGGTGGGACTTAGCGATAAGTTAATTATCAATAACACTAATTTTATGAGAAATAATACCCCTCAAAGGCAAATGAAATTCAACGTCATCTGTACTTTTTCTTCACTAAAGCGGTGGAAAACAAAAAATGTGTTATTTCTTTAATCTTAAATCACTTTCATTATTTGTGCAAATTTATAAAAATATTAGTCTAAATAATTTGTTATATTGATTCTTCAAAGTAAGTGATAGTGGTTATAATATTATCACTGTTTGTACCCGATTTAGTAATAGTTTTGTTGAGTTTACACTCTTTACAGCAATTTTTATCATGTAAGATCTGACATACACTGATATTTTTCTCGATGGTTCAGATTACTTCAGCAGCTGAAGGAATCGCCCATGAGAAGCCACAACTCAACTCCAGGCATCGACAAAATCACCGTTGCGTCGGATGCCATCCAGGTTTGTGTTGGAACCCTGAAACTTGTTTTAGAGGGTGTTTTTATGATAGCTACCCAGTGCCAATGGTCGATTAAACCTGTGTGGTGATCTTAAGACCATAGTAACTCATTTTGTCACTGGTCACAAAGGCAGGTCAATGGTAACCATTTGTGAAAAGTGTCCTAGCATCCAACTTCACTCGATGACATTGGCCTTGTGAGATGAGTGCTAGCTCTACTTCTGGGTGATTAATTCACTTGATAGGGAATTATTAATTGATGACGGAACGAAGTGAAGGAATCTATGTATTAGCAGAGACAATTATTCGTTGTCCATTAGTATGTGGTGGTGTGTGTTCGTAATGCACAATAATGTGAAAACGGCTGCATGGATCGCTTTCAAATTTCACACAAATATTTTCCAGTAAACTTAACGCTTCCAGTTCAAAAATGGATCACATTCGTTTAACCGTTTTTTAATAATTAACTTTTAAAAGTTGCAAAATTTCCATAAGGTAAAGCATTGGACAACAATTACCTTTAGTAAGTGCGGGATGCTAATAAAATATTGTTTCGTAATGACAAAAAACTACTTAAAAATTACCCTATTTATATGTTTTATGATTAAATAATTAAAGTACTCTCCGTTTAACATGAGATAATTCAATTTATCAGAGGTTTATCAACTCTTTAGATTAAAAAACTGATACAAGTTTTTACAAATGAAGATAACGTTCTCCTATATTGTGAGAAGTTGTGAGTAAGATAATAGTTTATCCGCTAGATTGTAGCAGCCATTTATTTTGTATTTACTTCTGTCAGCTGTGTTCTTTTGTCAGTTTATGATATTTAAACACCCCCGTCATAGCAAACCTGCGTACTCAGGGAATTTCAAATTTAAAAATAGAGGCACACCTCACTGCATAGGTATCTTACTGTGTTTTTTGTTGTTGAAGAATTCACACCTCTAATATAATTTAATATATTTAAGCACGATGTATTAACCAAGACCTAAAATTAACCAAAGATATTTTTCTACATAGTCCCCAGGATCAAGACTATTTATTTAATATTTTGTGATGAAATTTCGGTTAGAACTTACGTTAACAGCAGTTAATTTCATCTACCATTTCTGAGTTTGGTGATCCAATTATGCGAATATTTGAGCGTACTACTAGTATTACTTTGTAGTTCATGCATTTCATATTCATTTTCTAGCCAAATAAGCCTATTTGTAGGAGATACAGACACATATTACTTCACAAAGTAAGTTTGAATATTTTTTCATGGCAGGATACAAAACCAGTTACATGCTAGGAGTTGAGGACAAAACATACCAATGAACTTGGCTTATTCAAACTTCTATAATTCCAAATTTTCACTTTGTTCCTTGCATTTTCTGGACAGTGTTAAACCCCTTAGTTAATTCTAATTACCTATATTTTGGATAGTTCAAATTTGTGTACGTAAGCTGGATAAGAAAGCGGCCATAATACAGGTATCTAAACTATAAATGCCTGAGAAGGTGTAGCACAGTTAGGTCAAGGCGAAATTCTCGAACTTTTACTGCGCTGAGAAGTGTGTCGCTGCAGCTGGGACTGGAACTACTTTGTTCCAACATTCTGGGTGTGAAACAGTACCAACTGTTCTGTCAAAACAAGAGTTTAGTTCCACTTGGAACTTCTTTTCAAACCAGCAATTCGTTCCAAAAACAGCTGCAGCATCTGAAGTCTTAAGTCCCGCAGGTTTAACTAGCTGCAGCTGTTACTGATTTTGTGAGCTGTTCCGCAGGCTCAGTTTTGTGTAAATAACTGCCAGTCCATCCCCATTGTTTTGCAGTTGTGTGCGACTTGTCACACCTGACTGATAGTGCAAGTTTTTGATTTACATACAACTAACTTTTTATTTAATACATTTTCTCTGAAGAAAATTGAATTATGAAGGTATTTAAGCCTCTTTTGAACAACCTTTTAAATAATTTTAATTTTTATACTGGTTGGGGTTTGTACTTTCCAAGTTACACTATATGAGAAACTAGCTACTACCCGTCGTGTCTTCGCCTTTGGTCACATAATAGAATTAATAAGATATATGTTAACTGACCAAATGTCACATTGTATTCCAAGGTAGCATTTTCAAAGATGCCCCTCATATTTCTGCTGCCGCTGGGCATAGGCCCTAACAGCAATAGCTCGTCTGCGAGCTTCAGCTTCCTCAACAGTTTCTGTAGAACACTGCTCTGCTACTTCAGTTGCGGCCGCTGAGCTTGCTCTTCATGTTGAAGTTGCTGTTCTTCTGGAGTTTCTTCTGCTGTGTGCTGCCTGCTGTTTGAGCTTGTTGAAGCCTTATAATTTCCATTTATGCTGAAGTTGCCTAACTTCTAGCCACTTTAAATTAACTCTCATTAAATCAGGCTTTCCAGAACTTTGAGACAAATTTTATTTTTGTTTTGTGTACCTTTGTGGTACAACATAAACGTGCAACAAAAGAGTAAACCGAAATATAAACAAATAAACTCACATACATACATACAACCAGACAACAACTAGACAACACACACATAGTGTACACCCAGACAACACACGGAAACAATATTGTCATTATTACACAGCGAATCTTTAATTAAAATGTGACCAAAGAATCACCCTACATCGTTTAAACAAACAGGTGTTCTGTACTTCAGATTTTCAACAAGATATAAACACCTGTTTGTTTAAACGATGTAGGGTGATTCTTTGGTCACATTTTAATTAAAGATTCGCTGTGTAATAATGACAATATTGTTTCCGTGTGTTGTCTGGGTGTACACTATGTGTGTGTTGTCTAGTTGTTGTCTGGTTGTATGTATGTGACGTTATCCCGCAGGCCATCAAGCAGTTGCGGCGGGAGGTGGTGGAGGCAATGCGGTCACTGATGAGACTGGCCAAGGATAAGCAGACGCTCGGGATGCTGCCCATCTGCGAGGACATGATCTCCAAGGTAGTGATCTATAATAGCGGACAAGAGAGTTAACAGTTGGGCTGCAGCCAATAGCGTGCCTGTAAGCTGTCACTGTTGCCATTTCGCCATAGAAAAATATCACTCCATGGCAGTTTTGGCAATGCAGCACGTCTACTATTGGCTGGTCTTGGTTGATAGCCTTGCAAGCCACGCCTTCAACTGGCAACTCTCTTGCTCGCTGGAATAGTTAGATGTTAGATTGTTGGATTAGGAATCCCCGGCAGAGCCGTCAGGCACGTCTTCCACAAGTGAATATTGCGCTGGTCACGAAAAGGAGGGGAACTAGCAGGGATGGAAATGGTGGGACAGGATGGAGTTACCAATCAGCTTGTTACAGGGTACACCCATGACTCCTGCAATGGCTGTTCTATCAGCTCTCAAACAGGTGGTCTGCTCTGCCCTTCTAGGCTGTCTGACAATGTATCCTTCCTAGGGAAGACGTTCCTGTTCCCTGCTAGGGACCTCATCTTAGGTAAGATGTACCTGTCCCCTGCTGTCTACAATCATGGAGAGATCAAGGTGGAAGGGAAGCTTTTCATAATGAATAGCCAAATAACTACCCACATACTATGCCATCTTCATTTGCTGTCCCAAAGTCGACCTCACAACTGGTATAAACCTGTCTGAATGTCGTCCTGAACCTGTTATCTAGTCTGCTTTCATTTAATTCGTAAAGTAGAACTCTTAATTTTCCTTGAGTCCTAATAATTTGGCGATTAGACTGACTTGTGCGCTGGAATCTGGTTGGTTAGACCCAGAGTAGGAGATGGAAAATGCAATGGTGGGAATGGAATCAAACATAATTAAATCATTGAAATTTAATATAAAGAATATGTAAGGCAGTCATTGTAGGTTACTCATTTAAAATGTGTGTGGAAAGACATAGAATTGTTGGTGTCTCTGTTTGAAATGTGCTTATTTGTAAAATAATATTTAAAATGGACTAAACGAACCATCCGGTGTTATGGGTTCTTTCCTTTATTAGTAGCATTTATACCTGATAAATATTTATTATAATTTATTTATTATTATAATTTTTTTTATTATAAAGAACTGATAAAACATGGGATTAACTTGGCCTTTAAAACATCCAGTCAGAAAGTTAACATCCTTAACATCAATGTGAAAAGTTGTGATCAATTTGATAAAAGTGATAATAATAAATTATCTTGCACCGACTATCCCAGCACTTACACGGGGCAGACTTGTCAGAAATTCAAAATTAGATATAATGAATATCGTCCAGATCCTCGTGCTGGTATATAAAAGTCTTTGTTAGCACAACATTTAATTGACGCAAACCGTAATATTCATGAAATGAATGACAGGCTGTCAAGTGTCTCTGTGCTCTTCATCTGAACAAGTCTTCAATGGAGACGAACCAGGTTGTTTTATGTGTATTATGTCGCATACGCTTTAAAAATTCCTCGTTAATAACCTGTAATGTTGAGATATTGACCTGGAGAACCTGTAATTATGAATGTATTTTTGAAACTTATCTTTGGTGGTATCCCTGCGACGTCTATTGTAAAGCCTCTTTCTCCACCGCAGACCCGGATCCTTTTGACCCTCTGGGACCCTGGGCTGGTGGAGGAGGCCCTCTCGTTCGTAGAGAAGCACAAGATGGCGGCGCCGTCGCAGGAGGTGGGGGGCGGGGGGGTGGAGGACAGCCTCACGCTCTCCCCCTTCCGCCGCATCACGCAGCAGCTGAGCTTCAACGAGCTCAAGTCACCCGAGTATGATGAGCTCAACACCCCCGACAGCCCGAGGTGCTTGAAGGTGAGTGCGGTCGTGGATTTAAGCTGCGGAAAATTTTACAGTTTTGTTCCGATTTGTAGATGCTAAGAATTGTGGAAAAAAGTAGCCTACTAAACTCTATTCCACTTTCTATTCTAGTGCATTACAGTTTTGATGGGAGGTAGCCACTACTACTACGTGAGCTGTAATAACCAGGTTTGTTGTCATGTGGGTTGCCTCAACTGTCCTCGTGGCTCCTGTGAAGGCGCTAAAGTAGAATTTATTACTTTCTGTACTTCATAAGGTCATATTTGTGTTGTCTGTTGTGCCTTTATCACGAAATAAGTCTTATGAAAGAAAGAATAGCTGACTAACAAACATTGTAATGGGACCTAATTAAATAATCACGATTGCAAAATCAGGTTGGCTAATTTAATGTTTTCAGGATGGCCAGTACCTCTCGAACTGCCGTTTGAAATACATGCCTTGTGGTCACTCCAAACTGCACGGTGAACGTGGAATAGAGTATAAGAATTATATTTGATGCTAAACATTAATGCCTTTGGTCCTTGGAAATTTCTCGTATTGTAATTGCCTTTTTTCAATGACTTTGTCTTACCTGGATGGATTCCTTCAGTTTCTGATCGGTAATTGCTTGAACATTATAGTTTGTTCATTTACTCTGTTTGAGGAAAACTCAGTTTTTAGACAAAATTATGTTTCTATGTTAGTGTTATTATTAAAACCAACTATGCTTTGAATACTCGGTTTACAACTATTTGTCACTCCCATGCTTATAACCTATGCATGACTCATACAGAAATGCAATCTGTAATGTTGAATTTTTTCCAGCGATTTGCAACCTTTAACAATATATTTTTTTTTAGTATACAAAACCCTCTTCTCTTGGGGTTTTGAAAAACATCCACCTTCGGGTCTCAACATATGGGCTAAAGTTTCAGTATGAATGTTATGGAGATATTTTGTTTAAATAGCTGAATATTTTAAACACCCATGTTTACTCGTATATTTTAATTTGTATTAATGGCTAGTAGCTGTTTATACGTCAGTAAGTCGTTAGTGTTGTAAGTATGTTTTAAAATTACTTTTGCTGAAGGAGGTAGCAATATTAATACCCCTGTAGCAGTAAACCTGTGTACTTAGTGAATTTCCAATGCATATATATGTGCCTCGCTACTACATAGAGCCACTTACCAAGTTTCACAAAAATACATTCATAAATAAGTGATGTAGCATTTTGTTTATTCTCCATAAGAATAATATTGGGGATGAGTTTGCAGGTTTGCTGCAACGAGGTAGATAACGAATGTGTATCTTGCAATTGTCAATATAACTGGACCAGGTGAAGCTACATACCAAATTGTATTAATTTAGGTTCATAACTAAGGGAGATATAATAAACGGTATCAGGTAACTGACACATACTTTCTCCCATTTAGCCAAACTTTAATGACAAAAATATTTGTTATTTACTAAATCTAGGATATGAAGTATAGATAAATGTACAGAAAATTGTCTAAAATAGTTGATTTCAGAAATATTCACCCAAATCCCTTTTTGGGAGGCACTATAGAGTCCGTTGCTACACACAGTGGTTTTGAGAGGGGAAATGCCCCCTTGCCCCCCCAGGGTTAAATAGCAACACATTTCGAACATCATCTGTTGGTCAATGCTAACTTGACCTGCATATCAAATTTTAATGAAATTGATCAGTAAATAAGAGAGAAATAGTTATTTTTGTATTCCCCATAAGAATAACATTGGACAACGTACTGTGTTTACCGCTAAATTAAGATTTCAATTTTCTCCGCAACTAGCAATCGTAGAATAGTAATTTAAAATACTAATTTATTTAGTTTTTTGAGATCTTTTTAATGGTGAATAGTAATCTTTTTTAACATTTATGATTTTTTATGAAAAATCCGAAAAACTGAATTTTGGATGTTTTAAGTCCTGTAATTTCTGAACCCGAATTTTTCCAGAAATGCGGGTGGTGTCATTTGGTTGGAAACCTAAAGTTCTACAAACCACGAAAGTTTAATCAAAATCGTTAGAGCCGTTTTTGAGAAATTTGGATTTTTCATGTTTTTTAGCGGTTTTTGGGGGATAATTACCCTTAAAAATCAAAAATTCAAAAAAATGAAAAAAACGCCTGGAGATATCGTGGATTAGTACCTACATACCAAATTTCATAAAAATCGGCCCATTGGTTAGGGCTCTAGCTCTGTACACATCCACACAGACACACACACACACACACACACACACACACACACACACACACACACACACACACACACACGGACACACACACACACACACAGACAGACATCACGTAAAAACCACTTTTTTGGGTTCAGGGAGCACCAAAACGAATATTTCCACTAACAACTCAAATTCGAAAATTTTTACGAAAACAATACTTTCTCCATATACTATGTATAGGGGGAGAAAGTAAAAATTGACTTATTCACCATATGAATAACATTGGGGCCGAGTATGCAGGTTTGCTACTATGGGGAAAATCAACAAAAAACTTGTTTGTGCAAGTATCAATATACCACAACTTGTTGTAGCCAATATATACCAAGTTTCATCAATATACATTCATAAATAATCAAGATATCAAATTTTATTTATTCTCCATAAGGATAACATTGGGCAACGTACTATGTTTAGCACTTTGAATATCTCTGCAACGGTTGGACATAGAACAACAATTAAAACACCAAAATGATTGTTTTGTAGAGCTAAACTGATAGGTAAAAAGGAATGTGAAGTTTTTCGTAAAATTATCTGAGGGAAATCCAAAAACCTCTTTCCCATAAGATTAACATAATAAATGGTATGGACGTGTTTTTTTACTTTTCCCTACAACCACCTAACCTAGGTTAATGATTCAAAATTCTAAATTATTTGTTTTTTTAAGCTCTATTAAATGGCTATCACCAAAATTGAGTGTTTTTAAAACTTTAGGGGGAAAAATTCAAAAAACCTATTTTTGGAAAATTTAAAACCCCCTTCCCATGGTCTGATCGATCTGGTTTTCGAACTTAGTCATAAATGTTATTCTACACATTTGTGCCAAATTTCATAAAAATCGGGCGCTTCTTTCAAAAGTTATTGCGGTAACGGAATATATATTTATAAATTTGAACGAATAGTGTTTTTGGCATCTGGGAACCTCAAAACGAAAAGTTATCATGGTCTCGGGCTTAAGTCTTACCATGCCACCTATGGTAATAGCTTCTTCCCTATAGGGGAAATTCGCTAAAACTTGATGTCATATATTGTTGGCGATGTGTACCCGACGTGTGTTTTCTTTGCCAGGGATTCTGGGGTGACCTGCACCCCAAGACCAGCAGCCAGAGGGAGCCGAGCGAGAACCAGTTTGTGATCTTCCCTGACGCCGAGGAGGAGGCGGACAAGGATGACAGGTCGATCGACGAGAACTCCAACGTAGCGAGTCTGGAGACGAAGCATTCGGAGACTGAGGAGGAGGAGACAGAAGAAGATGAAGAAGATGGCAGCCTCCCATCCATGTCCAACGGATACGACTGTGACGTGGGGAAAAGGTTATTTTTCGTCTGATTTTTCTGGTTTAAGACAAACAAAATCATTTGACTTTTCATTAGTTTGGTTTGCCGTTTCAGTTGTTTATATGCATGTTAGCATTGCCTAGCTTAAAAAAATTGAGCCTGGGACCCTTGTACGGCTATGAAAAGGGTTATGTTCAACGTAAGCATGTTCAAATTTCTGTAGACACCCCTTTATGTGTGGGTACAGGTTCCTAGACACCCATGTAATGAGCAGTTCTCCGTCAGCCAACTACTACAAGCCTACAGACGAGCCTGAGCCCTGGGATCTGACACAGCTCAATATAGAGGCCAGCGTCATGTGCCTTGTCAGCAAAGTCAAGTTTCTGTTGACACCCCATGTTACAGGTTCCTAGACACCCATGTGATGAGCAGTTCTCCGTCAGCCAACTACTACAAGCCTACAGAAGAGCCTGAGCCCTGGGATCTGACACAGCTCAATATTGAGGCCAGCATCATGTGCCTTGCCAGCAAAGTCAAGTTTCTGTAGACACCCCATGTTACAAGTTCCTAGACACCAATGTGATGAGCAGTTCTCCGTCAGCCAACTACTACAAGCCTACAGACGAGCCTGAGCCCTGGGATCTGACACAGCTCAATATTGAGGCCAGCGTCATGTGCCTTGTCAGCAAAGTCAAGTTTCTGTTGACACCCCATGTTACAGGTTCCTTGACACCCATGTGATGAGCAGTTCACCGTCAGCCAACTACTACAAGCCTACAGACGAGCCTGAGCCCTGGGATCTGACACAGCTCAATATTGAGGCCAGCATCATGTGCCTTGTCAGCAAAGTCAAGTTTCTGTTGACACCCCATGTTACAGGTTCCTAGACACCCATATGATGAGCAGTTCTCCGTCAGCCAACTACTACAAGCCTACAGACGAGCCTGAGCCCTGGGATCTGACACAGCTCAATATTGAGGCCAGCATCATGTGCCTTGCCAGCAAAGTCAAGTTTCTGTAGACACCCCATGTTACAAGTTCCTAGACAGCCATGTGATGAGCAGTTCTCCGTCAGCCAACTACTACAAGCCTACAGACGAGCCTGAGCCCTGGGATCTGACACAGCTCAATATTGAGGCCAGCATCATGTGCCTTGTCAGCAAAGTCAAGTTTCTGTTGACACCCCATGTTACAGGTTCCTAGACACCCATATGATGAGCAGTTCTCCGTCAGCCAACTACTACAAGCCTACAGACGAGCATGAGCCCTGGGATCTGACACAGCTCAATATTGAGGCCAGCATCATGTGCCTTGTCAGCAAAGTCAAGTTTCTGTTGACACCCCATGTTACAGGTTCCTAGACACCCATATGATGAGCAGTTCTCCGTCAGCCAACTACTACAAGCCTACAGACGAGCCTGAGCCCTGGGATCTGACACAGCTCAATATTGAGGCCAGCGTCATGTGCCTTGCCAGCAAAGTCAAGTTTCTGTAGACACCCCATGTTACAAGTTCCTAGACACCCATGTGATGAGCAGTTCTCCGTCAGCCAACTACTACAAGCCTACAGACGAGCATGAGCCCTGGGATCTGACACAGCTCAATATTGAGGGCATCATGTGCCTTGCCAGCAAAGTCAAGTTTCTATAGACACCCCATGTTACAGGTTCCTAGACACCCATTTGATGAGCAGTTCTCCGTCAGCCAACTACTACAAGCCTACAGACAAGCCTGAGCCCTGGGATCTGACACAGCTCAATATTGAGGCCAGCATCATGTGCCTTGCCAGTAAAGTCAAGTTTGTAGACACCCCATGTTACAGGTTCCTAGACACCCATGTGATGAGCAGTTCTCCATTAGCCAACTACTACAAGCCTACAGACGAGCCTGAGCCCTGGGATCTGTCACAGCTCAATATTGAGGCCAGCATCATGTGCCTTGCCAGCAAAGTCAAGTTTCTCTAGACACCCTATGTTACAGGTTCCTAGACACCCATGTGATGAGCAGTTCTCCGTCAGCCAACTACTACAAGCCTACAGATGAGCCTGAGCCCTGGGATCTGACACAGCTCAATATTGAGGCCAGCGTCATGTGCCTTGTCAGCAAAGTCAAGTTTCTGTAGACACCCGATGTTACAGGTTCCTTGACACCCATGTGATGAGCAGTTCTCCGTCAGCCAACTACTACAAGCCTACAGACGAGCCTGAGCCCTGGGATCTGACACAGCTCAATATTGAGGCCAGCGTCATGTGCCTTGTCAGCAAAGTCAAGTTTCTCTGCGGGCGATGTGGCTCACCGGCCGTCAGACTCAGGTTAGATGTTGAAAGTGTGTACTGTAGTTAACTGCAGTACACTTGCATACCATTTTTCAGAAAGTAAATCTTTGAGTGATGTTATGGCTATTGTTGTCTGGGTCTTGGAGAATTTTGTGAGAAACATAGCTTGCTTGTTCCTATTTAGTTGCAATCAAAGTTGAATTTTGTTCCTAGCATAGTTTAAGGTAAGTTACCAAGTTGTGTGAAGAAACATGTAATTTTTAAACGATGGATTTTAAAAAGTCGAGAAAAGTTGTTTGGCATGTCATAATGGCAGATGAATGTGGATAATTTAACCCTAGCAGTGGCCATCCAGCGCAATGCGCTGGGTTCACGTGATGCCTGAAATGGCCACCAGCGCAATACGATAGTACGGGTCGAAATTTTTGTAACGGTAAAAAAAACATTAATAGTCAACTCAGAAGTGAACAATATTTATACTATTCGAAAGATCACATTCTGAACTTTAATTTTATTACATAAATGAACCGTTTACAAGTTGTATAACAATGTCACAACGATTACAATTACAATGAAATTTTGCCGCTACGCCATTCTTGCAGTCGACGCTCGGAAAATGTAAAAACACAACTACTTTGGAATTACCCTGCTCGGGTAATTTTTGTCTTAGGATGTTGCGGGTGGTACCACTGCATAGCCAAAGAGTTTAGTTTCACTGTGGTATTGATTTTTAGAACGAAATATTGATTGCACAACAGTTACGATTTTATGAACACAGCTGTTTTCTGAATTTCTAACAAATGGCCAACCGGCGCAATGCGCTAGTGTGGAAAATACGAATTACATCCA
The DNA here is from genome assembly GCA_963675035.1 of Allygus modestus. Taxonomy (NCBI): domain Eukaryota; kingdom Metazoa; phylum Arthropoda; class Insecta; order Hemiptera; family Cicadellidae; genus Allygus; species Allygus modestus. The sequence continues at coordinate 127,383,574 of OY776114.1, read as the reverse complement.
GTGCAAGTTATAAATACTAGTCATATAATATTTCATTTTGAAGAGGAAGAAATTTAGCTTTTGACATTGGCAGCCTTGCGCATCGTTATTTCCGGCTGCTCTCTCGAAGACGAAGGAAATGCGTCACTCATCTGACATCTAATGCGTAGTTAGTTGCGACGTTGCAGCCATTTCGTGTTGTTGTCGTTGAGTTCGCGCTCTCATGTTATCCGCAAATTATTGCTAAATCCTTTATTATTTCGGAGTGTTAGTGAAGTGTGTGTGTGTATATAACAGTAATCTTTATGCAACGCCGGGGGTTTTGTACAATTGTAAGGTAGGATGTATTTCATTATTGAGTAGGCCTAATATAAAAAATAATAATTTTGTGATTTTTCCTATATGGTGACAATCGCACGTTATCTCTTATATAATATGCCACTATCCTGTGTATATGTATATTTATATATTTTATTGTTTCTAAATACCTGCAGGAATAATATGTAGATATAATATGGCATTATTTACATGTATTAGAATATACCGCGATTTACATCATTTCATAAGTTCACCGATTATTTTTATTATTACATAACACATATAAAAACCATAATTTATTATGAATGTTATGTATATTTTTGTAGGTAATTGAACATTCTACAACATGTTTATATTGTTTTGGGGGGAAAAAATTTCTAAAAAAAGTTATATACTAAATACTGTAAAAATATTTTTTTCCGAATACCAAAACATTTCAGAAAGTCTTCTACTCATAAGTGATAACAAGTTTTACCATCAAATTTATGACTTTTGTACATTCCCTACTTCATTAGCTTTACAAATATATACATATTATTATTAGAATATACATATTTATATTACCTTTTTACAGTACTAACTAACACTGTACAATTTTCAAATTTTGCGGTTTTCCGTATATACTTACATAATACTAACAAATAAAATTTTTTCCCCAACATATTATACATTTCTATGTAGGGAATTAAATTGTCTACAAAATGTATATAATGAATTTTCCATAAAGAATCTGACAAAAAAGTTTTACCGAGGCTGCTTTTGAAATTTCAAAAAAAAATTCAATATTTTTTTATTTTTTTTACTTTGCTGAAAAAACTACCTCTTAGATCTTTTCTATTTTACTATTTTCAGATTTCCCTGTTCTTTCTGAACAAAATGAATATGTGGTTGGCTATGTTTAGTTCTCATTTCAAATTTATACGAATTTTCAAAAACAGTCTGCAAAATCGCCAAAATTGGTTGGTCATTCTACAGTTTTTGGGTGGCCACTGCTAGGGTTAAAGGAATCCTTTTTGGGAGCTGGCTGCAAGTTGTCTTCCAATTTAAAAAGTCTTGAAACAATTACTGGTCAAAATTTTTTGCCAAATGTAGAATTATTTTGATGTCGGACACAACTTACAAATACTTATTGCCTGTGTTACCAAATAATTTGTTTTCCAAAAATAAAGCAGATATTATCCTTTTGTGGCTTTGTCCATATAGACAAAGCCACACAAACAGATACCTACTGTAAACAGATTTCAACGTGCACTGTTGCTTAATGTGCTGCATCCTGTGGTGAACCTGTTTAGCTACCTTATCAATTATAGTGGCGGGTTAGACTTACGTTTTCCTTACTGAACGTTTCACCCACAGGAACCAGCGAGGCATGGGCCGGTCGAAGAGTTTCCGCAGCGAGCTCTCCGCCCAACAAGAAGTGGTCACCATCCAGCCGATCAGTGCGGGGGTGAACGGTAACGGTGCGATCGTGAGCCAACCGCGGTCCAACGGGCCCAAACGGACTAACAGTGACGACGCCCTCAACAAAGCGGTGGACTGTGCGAAAGTTGTGCGCAACAAGTTTACGGAGGGGCTGGACTTTGCGGCGATCACGGACTGGACGACGGAACTGAGGCCGAGCATGCGGAAGCTGCGTCAGGCCATGGACGGGCTGCTGAAGACGGCGCGGCTGACACACAGTGTGTTCCGTGTGCAGGAGGACCGGCGCACCGCGCAGAAGGCGTGCAACGTTCGCTACCGGCGGCATGTGTGCTTCTCTCAGGCAGTGAGTGGCTGTAGATGTACTTCGAGGATGTTACAGTTCTAACAGTTGTTAGAGTATTGGCGATTTTATCTTAGATTTATATTTTACACTGTTCATTGCTTACATTTTTGACAAAACATGATAAATTAATTTTGAGGGTAAGGGGAAACTTTAAAATTTTGTGAAACCAGCTACAAATATATATATTGTTTATTGCTTGATCATTTAGGTGGGTTGATGTTTTCTAGGAATTGAATGAGAATTTATGTTTTCTAGGCATTCATTATTCTGTTCACAATATTTTCCTTAATTAATCAAAATAATTTATCCTTATTTAAGTATTTATTTAACTTGAAGAGGCAGAATTTGTTTACCTTTTAAACCTTGCCATCTTTCTCAGTACCACAATAACCACTTTGGTTGGATATCAAACCTCTTTAGTGAACTTTTAAGTGGTTGTTAACAAACAAAGGATCATTAATTTAGTTTTAAAGAAAATTTGTCAACAAAAAAAGTCTGAAAGTGAAAAAATTTTGCAACAAATAATAATTAACACTTAAATTTGTCTTTAGTTTTGTATTTACCACCTCCGAAGGAGAGTGAATGAGTTACAGGTAGCTATTTACCAATTGTACTGTCCATAATGTCACACAGCCTCCGCCAGTTGCTAACCCCACCGTGTTGCAGCTGACGGCCCTGGTGACGGGTCTGATGGCCAAGCTGTGGTGCCAGAAGCCCGACCCCGCGTTCCTGCTGGTGCTGAGCACTGTGGGGCCGCTGGTGTCGTTCGAGGGGCTCCTCAGCTACTACGGGGATGAGATAGACATGTGGGGAGACATGGTGGTGGCGGTGGAGGACCTGCAGACTGTCTCGTTCACCATTACACGCTGTCCGCCCAACACGAGGTTGTTATGTTGTGCGTTACAATGTGGGGGGAGGGAGTAAGGTAGAGCACAATAGTGTATTCTAGGCTTGTCGCCGTTGAGGGCTTCGCTCCCAAACCCTCTTTTGGAAGCAAGTTCGCGAAACACAAGTTTAAATCATACTCAACTATTGTAGTTTGTTAACCAAAGAAAAACTACAAAAATGAGCCCTACATAAATCAGCTCTTACAAACATGTGTATTAGCCAAAGGTAGTGTGCTTTCATAAAACATCCAAGACTATGTACACATTTAAATGGGCCAAAACACTCAAAATTACTCCTCCTTGGATGAATAGCGTCTAAACAGATGATCGGATCTTAAATCTGGCGAAAAATTGTTATTTTGGAATTACATTTTCCACAACTTTTTTTTATACAAGTGGACAAATTGAAAAAATTGAATTTTCTTGCCCTATAAATGCCTCCAAAACTATTGGCAGTATTCTGACAGCTTCTCATCAAGAGCTTTAATTCAAGTATGGGGTCGAGAGGTGTTTGATCATGGGAAGCACTTCATAATTTATGTCAGTGAATCAGTGAACTATCTAGCTTTACATAAGTAAAATGGTTGGCAAGTCTGTTGTGTGAGACTACAACTAGACTTGAAAAAGTATACTACGTACTTCAACACGTTTACTGCTGCCAAAACCCGGCTCTCGCTGGGTACGGCAAGCTTAATTTAAAACACATACTGCAAATTGAAGTTTGAGAATGTAATTCCATAGAGCCTCAAAGGTAGCAGCAACATAGCGTCAACAAAATTGGACCCAGCAAGTGCTGCCCCTTTTGGATGTTTTTTAAACAATGAGAAACATTGGTCTAATTTGAGGACGATTCCGGGCGCTAAGCTCTTGCGTATGGCTCGGCCAACATGTTAAAAGCTCCTTTATTGCAGACTCTAGCTTGGGAGTCGAGGTACTTGTTGAATGTGAAATAAATACTAGCTTTGCCCAACAACTTCGCATGTTGACCTAGACCAGATGTCAGTTTTACTGTCAAATAAAATTCCACACAGCTTTTTCAAATTCCAATACTTAAAAATGCATTCTAACTTGACCCTTTCCTTAATTTACAGCCTTGGGCATGTTGTATAAACAAACTAATATTCTTTTCAGATTTTCTCTCCTAGACCTTTCAATCAAGTAAATTGTTTATGGGTGTCAGAATTAGTGTTTTCTCAAAAGTTCCTGGGATTGTTTGGCTCTTTATATAGGCTAGATTATTCTTGAAGCCATGAACAGAGGGGGATACAAAATGTAAATGGGAAAAGGATAAATATTCGTTATGGTGCTTTTATTTACTTTTGGCAGTAGAAAGATAATAAACATCCACGTTACATATTTTTGCAGCTTAGCAAATTCATGCAGAATGAAGTAAAGACAATTGATGGATTCCTGCTGTTAATTTGTCGAAAAGATTGTGTCACTCACAAGTTCTGCTGACTCAAGCTGTGGGTGACATTTAGAGTTGGGTATGCAACTCGATCCAGGCAGTAAGAAAATGTGAACAATTTCTAAAGCAATTTTAATTTAAATCTAGTCCCTGAGTAGCACAGTAGCATCCTCAATTTTTCACTTCCAGGTTATAAACATTTGGTTTTTCTGTTCCTACAGTTGAGTTATTTTTGGTTTGAGCATGGTGAAGGGAAGTGAAAGTAAGGAGGTGTTGGGTAGGAGGCCCATTAGCCCCTTCTCTTCACCCTCAAAATAAAAATAATCCCGCTATAACACTGATTGTCGTCGCAGGCAAGAGCAGGTGCTCCCGAAGGTGACCAAGTCCGGCTCGTCGCTCAGCGTGATGCTCCCGGTGCCCGACTCCATACACTCGCTACTGCCGCTCTCCTCGCCCCCCACCACCTCCGTCACCTTCCACGTGACGCCGGTGTTTTTCAACATCGGGATCAACGAGATGGCCACCCTCGCGGAGAGTCTGGGAGCCACCAAGCCCCAGGAGCGGAGCAACGTGGACAACTTCGACCGGCTCAACCAGTACTACCACCGGTTCCGCAAGCTCAACGTGCCCAACGAGAAGAGAGGTGAGTGTCGTTGATTGGTTTTGAGCAATATGTATTAGTTTACCTGCAGGCAATACTTTACCTTGAGGTATTAGTTTAACTGCAGGCAATATGTTACCTGGAGGTTAAGGTTCCCTGGAGGTATTAGGTTACCTTCAGGCAAAAGGTTACCTGTAGCACAACGTGCCCAACGAAAAGAGAGGTGAAAGTCGATGATTAGTTATGTGGGTAACAAGTATCAGGTTACCTGGAGGACAAAGGTTACTTGTAAGTAATAGGTTACCTGCAGCTCAAAGTGCCATCAAGAAGAGAGGTGAATGTTGATGATTGGTTATGTGGGTAACAAGTATCAGGTTACCTGGAGGACAAAGGTTACTTGTAGGTAATAGGTTACCTGCAGCTCAAAGTGCCTTCAAGAAGAGAGGTGAATGTTGATGATTGGTTATGTGGGTAACAAGTATCAGGTTACCTGGAGGACAAAGGTTACTTGTAGGTAATAGGTTACCTGCAGCTCAAAGTGCCTTCAAGAAGAGAGGTGAATGTTGATGATTGGTTATGTGGGTAACAAGTATCAGGTTACCTGGAGGACAAAGGTTACTTGTAGGTAATAGGTTACCTGCAGCTCAAAGTGCCATCAAGAAGAGAGGTGAATGTTGATGATTGGTTGTGGGTAGTACGTATTAGGTTACCTATAGGCAAACTTTTTTTTTTTTGCTTTTCAAAGCCAATGGCACTTTATATTTAACGTTCAACGCCCTCAAAGCCTTGTGGGCACCCAGGGAATCGAACCCGAGACCTCTTGCACCAGAGTCCAAGTCGCTATCTGTTGGCTATCCGTACAGCAAGACGTCTGTAGTTCAACGTGCCCAATTAGAAAAGAGGTGAATGTCGATGATTGGTTGTAGGTATTCAATTAAATTAAAAAATCTATACACTTATACAATTGATAAGCATTGGTTGTGTCAAACAGTATACATCACATTAGGTTACCCAGTTAATTATCTGTAAATAGCACGATATTTGTGAACAGAACTCCTCCGTTATTTCTGAACTGATTTTGACGATTGAGGTATATCAAATAACTATCTTTGATCCGTACATGTGCAAATTCATTCAATTCATGTGTTCGTTTTTCATTTTTGATACCCCATTGTGAAGGGCACCAGACAACTTCAAAGTAGGTACAATTATTTTTACCCATAAGGATAACATGAGATTAATTTCAATTCAGTTGCACTCTAAGACAGCTGTCCTTACTACAATACCCCCGTCGCAGCAAACCTGCGTACTCAGCGAATTTCCAATGTCTTAATACCATATAAAGCCGCATACCCATTTTCATAAAAATATATTCACAAATAAGCGATAAATACAATTTTAATTCTCCATAAGAATAACATTGGGAATGAGTATGCAGGTTTGCTGCAACAAGGAACACAAAACTAGTTTTTTTTTTTGCAAATATCAATAGAACCTCATCTAAGTAAAGTCACACACCAAGTTTCATTCATATACATTTATAAATAAGCGATTTATACAATTTTAATTATTCTCCATAAGAATAACATGGTGACCGAGTACCTAGGTTTGCTGCTACGGGAACCGTACGTGAAAATTTTGTTTTTTGTGCAAAAACAAACCACAACCAGATGAAGCCGTATACCAAGTTTTGTCAGTTTAAATTCATAAATAAGCGAGTTAACAAATGTTCATTTATCTCCATGAGAATAGCATTAGACAACATACTGTGTGTGTTTAGCACTTACAATATCTCAGTAACCAATTTATGTAGAGCAATGGTCAAAATACCAAATTGTTTGTTTTTTTAAGCTGAATTCAATGGTGTAAATTAAAATTTGATTTAAATAAAAATTACATGTGGAAACCCAAAAAAAAAACCATTGGATGGTGTGATTTGTCTGGTTTTCGAACTCATTCAAATAAATGGTACTTGACACATTTGCACTAAATTTCATTAAGATTGGACCTTTTTACAAGAGTTATCGTGTGCTTACGAACACATATACAGGGTGTCTCACGTAAGGTGTCTCAAACGGATTGCAGACGAACCACTTAACCTAGAAGGGGAAAATTATTTCCTACTAAATCAACCCCAAGGAGGAACGTAAAAATAATTTTAACTTGTTTAAAATACAGGGTGTACTAACAACTGAGGGTCACTAGTTCAAATCTCGGAATTTTCAAATTTAAACATACTTCATGTTATACACCATTTTAAAGCCCTTTGACAGACAAAACACTTTGGTGAAAACAGAACTCACTTATCTCTATCTGTTTCAAAATGGCGGCCATTTTTGTGAAAAATATCAACATTTACGGAATAACCTGTATCTACTAAACCACAAGACATATTTTTATTCTGATTCACATTTCTTACTCGTATTTATCTCAGCTTTACCCTGTTATGCTACATGCCAGTATTCAAAACATAGTAAAAAATATCAAAAATTACTTTTTTGAAAATGTTTAAATGCTCAAAATTCAAAAAAGTCAAATAGTAACATATCAAAATTTATATAATTTTAAAGGTCTTATAAATCCTAACAACTTTCTAATTTACATCAACCTCGTATCTCTTTTTGTTTTTTAGCAATCAACAAAAATCTTCATTTCTCCATATAAAATACATGTTATTTCTACATAACATTTCCAAATACTCTGAGGCCTCTTTTATAAATGAGTTATGTAGAAATAACATGTATTTTATATGGGGAAATGAAGATTTTTGTTGAGGCACCTTACGTGAGACACCCTGTATATACATATATAAAAGTTTGAACGAGTGGTGTTTTTGGCATCTAGGGACCACAAAACAAAAAGTTATCATGGTATCGGACTTAAGTCGTACCATGAGACCTACTACAGTAGAAATCCAATTATCCGAACCCCAATTATCCGAATATCCAATTATCCGAATCGATTTTGAGTGAAATAATAGAAATATAAAAATCAAGAAAATAACAGCGGGAGCGTGTGTAGCGATAATGCGCCGTGAGCGCTAAAATAAAAGCCTGCGCTGTTACCTTCCGGACGATATTTTCGCAGGAAACAATGAGTCATACCCCCTTCCCGCCCTGCTCATCATCAGTCGCTACTGTTCTTTCACCGAGATTATCGTTCGAAATGAGTACAAAACGTAAACGTGTTGTCCTTTCGCTAAGTGATAAACTCACTTTGCTCGAGATGTTCAAGTGAAATAACCAACATTGAACAGTGAAATACGTACAGTATGTATTGAAAAGAGCAACTGTATATACTGTATTCAATTTAACTCCTGTAATTTAATTTTTATGGCGTATATTCTTGATACAGTTCGCTCACTTTCTATTCACTACATTTATAATAACTTTGTCGATAAAATTCTGATTTTTTATGTATGGTGATGTTTTTTGCTTAGTTCCCGAGGTATACCTGATTATCCGAATTTCTGCATATCCGAATTGGCCCGATCCCCAATTAATTCGGATAATTGGAGTTCTACTGTAATAGCTTCTTCCCTATAGGGTAAATTTGCTAAAACACAGTTTTGCAGTATCAACACATGTTATGAGCTGAGAACTCAAACTACTGAAATGGCAAGATAAACTCAATCAGACACAAGTTGGAATAACTTTGCTCGGTTTCAAGCAACAGCCGCTCTAGTATCTTATAATTGCTATCCCTTTTAATACTAGTCCTTGTTAATTCAATGCCACAACACTGAGAGCTCCGTTGTTCCTGCGCAGGGGTGATCCACAGTGGCGCCACGTACAGACTAGAACACCTCGTGGAACAGCTCAAGGCCTCTGTGCTGGCCTCAAGGAGCAAGAACGTCGAGATCCTGCACCTCTCCTCCAGGATATGTCGCAGGATGAAAGGTAAGGGGGTTTTGTTACCTCGTTAGTGAATTTCCTATGGAAAAGTGAACTATTAGCATGGCCCGCACGATGAAACTTAAGCCCGGGACCACCATAGAAGTTCCTAACGTGACCCTCTGAACACGTTTTGGGAGATCGTTCAAAATTATATAAATATGCTTGTGTGTGTTTGTTTATACTCTAGCGGTCACATTTTTTGTCCGATTGACTTCAAATTTGGCAGGGACATTCCTTTCTATTATCAGTTGGACAAGTTTGTTGGGCAAAACCTCTAACCCCATTTTTTGGGCATTTTAATTTTTCAAATTTTGAATTTTTGGACCCAAAAAGAGTCAGAGAAGCCCCGAATGTAAAATAAATGCATATTAAATTATAGGACTTAAGCCAAAAATGTTAATCCCTCCCTCATCATTCTAGCACAGATAGTTTCCGGGTTATTAAAGAAAATATATATTGACTAAACACAGTACGTTGTCTTATGGGGATTTTCCATTAGAAAAGGCTGTTATTCATATGTTGGTGTAGTTTTATCGTCCCCAGTATCCCCACGCCTACTTTCACTCCTGACTGGACCTTTTCCCAGCCTTATATTGTGCAACATTGTCTTCCCAGCATTGCAGATAAATAGAACCAGCAGCATCAGAACCACCAAAAAATTCAATGTTTTCAGTTTTCCATATAAATTGGAGTAAGTCTACATTTTAATACTGTTTTTGAATTTTTAAAGTTTTATTATGTAGAAATTCACTTCTCTCACGTCAGCGTGCTGTTTGCAAACTCATTTATACATTAAAAATATGAAAGGAAAGGGATGCCAGAGAACTTATTGAGAAGAAGTTGAAACAACAGGAAAAATTTTCTACACTGGTGGACTAGGGAGCACTTCCTTAACTGATTGAGAAAGGGACAATGTGTCCCAAAAATGATCAAGTTTCAGTGTATATTTGTGTGACTTTTTGCCAGTGAACAAAATCGTTCCTGTTGATTTTCTACACTTCTCAATGGGTAAGTTCTCTAGCTTCCCTTTCCTTTCATATTGTTATTTGTATCATGGCCTAGAGTCACCCTAACCTAAAACCTCATTCATACAGGAAAAGTACAGGAAAACAGGAAGTTCACAATTTAAAGTAAATAGGAGAATTTTGGATGGTAAATACCCGTGGTGGGGAATCAGATGTTGACTTTCAACCGCACAGTAATATCAGATAGCGTATAGCTTCTTCTCAGACGCCCAGCTGTATCTGGTTGCCGTTGCAGGGCTGAGGTTCACCAGCTGCAAGAGCGCCAAGGACCGCACGGGTATGTCTGTCACGCTGGAGCAGTGCAACATCCTGCGCTCGGAGTATGACCTGGCCGAGCACGAGTTCACGCGGGCGCTCGACTGCATGAGAAGGTACATGGGGGAGACGAGATGGACCTCATGAAAATTGCAAGCTTGCAATTATGACAGTTTTTGAGGGCGGTTTTGGGAATTTTATTTGGGTGGGACCTGTTCTGTATAATAATTGTGTTATATCAACTTTCTCTTGAATTCCTAAAGCAAATTGTTTTCTTTAATTTGTTGATAGCTTCTAAAACTGTTACTACCACCCAGAACTGTCTGCTTTTCGAGATTGACAAAGTCCTGATTCCTTCATTTCCTAAAGTATGGTTATACTGGATCGCCGTATCATAATGGTTATGAGTTAACAAAGCGATCCTTTTCTGCACTTTCTTTTAAGAAATGAGATGGGAAGAGTGCATCATTTACAACACGGTGAGCACTTTTTTGCCTACGATGAGATGAGCTTATTGTTTGTTACAATTATTACGATATCGAACAATTTCATCAACCGATTGTTTGCTTTATCGAATGAATTTATAATCGTTGCTCACTGCCTGATGAATTGTAACTTTCTGGTCAACCGACAGGCTTCGGTAGCCCAGTGGATACAACGTCAGATCCATGATCATGCGGTCCCGTGTTCTAATCTCACTTTTGATGTTTACTTTTTGAAATCTGATTTTTTTTAAGTTGACTTTAACTTGTTTGGGGTTAACTCTTAGTACGATAAACTCATCTAAGCATAGGCGAAAAAGTGCTCACCTTGCGACAAACACACAACAACAACCAGCTGTCAAACTGACAGATCAGCCAGTTCAACAACCCTCTCGTGATTCATTGCTATCATACCAAAATTCCCAATCTACTTTAATGAAACACGAGAGTAATAAAGTAAAACATGTGGGTGGGATGGCAAAAGGCCTTATCCAAAACAAACCTCTTATATTTAAATTTGTAATTGGGCTTTATGAAGCCTGACAATATCCATCCATTGCATGTAAATGTCTATTTAACTGAATATTATATTTATTTATTTATTGGAACTTTATCTCACAAATAGTGGTTTGGTGGAAGTTTCCAAATTATTTAAAATCTCAAGGATCTCTTACTATCCCGAGGGTATGATGGGGGAATTTTTGAGGAATCATCTCATTATCAGAAGAGTTCCAATATTATTCTGTGATTACAATTTTCTTTTTTTATGCAAACCACTGTAGTTTTTGGGCAGACAATGCAATTTTGAATTTGTATGGGCTTACAACGGTTTTACTTCTTCATTGTCAATATTTGAAGAGTGAATTTCAGAGAATTTTATTAATTAATGAGTGCTTTGAGCCATTCATTGATTTAGAAACCCGTTTTTTCCTCACTCAGCGAAATTTAATATAATTTATAGAAATCTGGAAAGTAAGATTCACTCATCATCACCACACACATGTCCAGCGAATCACTATTTTGATCAGGACGTATTTATTTAGTATATCTGTATTTTAAGCTTATTTCAGAGCGAGTTATTATGAGTTAAAATCCACAATAGGTGCCTGTTGTTCCTAGATTATCTTTAATCTGTCAGATCCCGTCGCCCCACAGTTATGGCCGAACCATATGTCCAGCAGTTTTGCAGCGGCATGCAAGCATTTGCCTGGGCACATATCGTCAACTTAAATGACGCTGAATATACTTTATTGATGGCAGAATACATGATCAGGCAGATCATTTGTTTAATAATACATTAATACATGGCAGAATAATACCTTTCTTGTGATATATTTTGTTTTGTGTTGATTTTCTTGGCAGTCTTGATATAGTATTTTTTTCTAGTAATAGCTGATGTTTTTATCAATTTCTGACAAAACAGGCTTCTGTAACTATGTTTATTTTAAAGACATACTATATGAAATGCTATATACAATTTAGAAAGTAGGATATTGTGTTAACTATTGTTGTCCCCTATTGTGTTAATAGAATTAAAAAGGTTTATTACTAATAATTACTACATTAGGCCTAAGCTGTATGAGCGGCCTCAAAACCTGGCCTGCGGGAAGCACAACTGGGGATCCAACAGGTTAGTAATAATGCTAAAAAACACAAGGCGTTCAATAACATTTAAAAATTGGATGAACTTGTTTTTTTAATCTAGTATAATTTAAAATGGCAGGTGATTTCAGTGCTTTGGGCACATACAAAGTGTGGATGAGCAGTTATAGTGTTAATTGGTACAGAAAGTGAAAGTGTATCGAATGTATCTCTATGGTTTGTTGGCAGCGAGGGGTGTCGCCGAGAGAACACATACAAAAACGTGGGTGTGCGCAAGTACGCCTTCAACAGTCTGCAGATCCTGACGTTGCCGAGGCTGTATCGGCCGCCCGCCGGGACCTTCGGATCGGCCCAGTCGTAGTCCTCCCCCTTCCTCTCCACCGCTGTCTCGTGGCGGGCGAGTGTCCGTGGCTAGGGCACCACATCTGCCGGTGAGCGAGGACGGTTAAATAAATTTACTAGCTCAATAGATTTGACAGTGCATGACAAGGATAGTGCAAAGGATTTGATGGGGAAAACACTTGAGTTTTTTATAACTGTTGGCATCACTGACGGGGATGGAGCAACCTTGGCCAGAGGTCGTGGTCTGTTGGTACAGTAATGGTGGCTGCAGGAGGTGTGAACACCATAAATTCCCCTGCCAAAATCTGTAGGACTCAGTGCGGTCGTCGCTGTGACAGTTCCCGACATGTCCAATTCTGTGCTCCCTACTAAAACAAAGCACTATAAACCACAAAATGTTTAAGTAAAATCTTTAGAGCCTTCTTTGATATATTTATATTTTTCATGGTTTTTGTTGGTTTTGGTTGGATAATTACCCTTCAAAATAAAACATTTGTTAAAAAATTCCTGGAGATATTGTGGATACTTCCATCCAAATTTGATAAAAATTGAGCCATTAGTTTAATCTCAAGGTCTGTTGCAATTTTTTGGGTTCAGTGAGCACCAAAACAAATATTTACTCTGATAACTCAAATTTGAACATTTTAATGAAAACAACACTTCCTCCATATACTATGTGTGTAGGGAGAAAGAAAAAAGAGGAAATTGAAATTGAAAATGTTGTTCCAGGCCTTTACGTGGAAGCTTCTCCTGGTTCCTCCCCTGGCAGGACATGTTGGTGCAAGACTGATCCCTTGTCACACCTTCTGTCACTCCTGTTCAAGTGTTTCTCATTTTGGGAAGTCAACGTTTTGATAGAGGTTATTTATTCCTGAAGTCCAACAGTGTAACAATGGCATGCTTAACTCTTACAGCCAAGAGGTATTTTTTATATATTTTAACAAATTACGATTCCTTATTTAGTAACCGTTTCTTTTCAATTTGCAATGTTGTATTAACTTCAAATCCTCTAGCTCCTTAATTTTGTGGTTACATAATTCTGTTTTTACTGAAATCAAACTTTGTATCATTCAATATAGGTGGCACACAAGAAGTTTATTAATTTGTGAATGTAAACTTGGACAAGTTCATTACTTGATATAAATTACTGATGTTAAGTACCTGATGATTTTACCTCAAGACAGAATATTATTTACGTGAATCTTAATTTTTCTTGAATATAGTAATATTAATTTTGTATGTAATTTTTATTCAGTACTGTCTTTAGATTTAATTCACAGTAATTTTTAAAAGGATATCTTGTATAAAATATTTATTACTATGGTCTATTTTAATTTATTTTAAAGGTTAAATTAAGTCAATGTGTTAAAGCGATTTTAAAATTTTCAAAAAGTACTTAAGCTTCGTAATTGTTTTTTGTATTGCTTTGTGTTTAATTTATTTATTTATTAAGTGGGATTAGGAATTGCAATAAAACACTCGAGTACAATTAGGCTGTTTAAACCCAGACCTGCACGAGAATATTTTGCTCATCGTTAGTGGCAGTATCAGTGGGAGTATTTCCCCTCTCTGCCGCCACGTTGACTCACAAGTCAGGAAAAATATAGGACACAGCTAACTCACCTTGTAGTGATAAAAAAACTGATGAGTGATAAAACACATGGTACACACACATTAAAAGGTTATACTGTCCAGACTGTCGTGTCCATGACGCTTTCACCAATTCTCATAAAAGCGTAATACATTGTTTTAAGGTTTTAAACGTCCAAACTTAAAAGAAACATTTTGTTTTCAGCCATATAGAAGTTCTGTAATATAATTTCCAATCCACATTTTTATTTTGAGAACGTTAAATTGGCGTTTTATATTAAAATGAACTAAGGAAAATTATACGTTTTACAAACTGGTTTCTACATTAGTTAAGGGAAAGATCATGCAATTTATTATCAAAATAGATTTTAGTTTTTTGTACTTTTAATCTTATTGTTATGTCGCTTGATATGCAATGATTTCGTGCAATTTTTTTCTTTTATTTACAGTTATATTGACTGAGTACTCTGTTAAATTATCTAACATGCATTGTGAACTCACCAAATGATGTGTCGTGTAAATAAATCCGAAAACATTTGATAGTACAGTTTATAATAACATTTACTCCTAATCTACTGTTTCAATAGCTGCATTCCTGTCAGTATAATTCTAGATGCAATTTATGAGTAAGTGATTAAACAATCCCAACAATTGTATTATTTCGAGATGCAGTTTTTCATGTACAACTTGAGATAACCCGAGCCTTACGCCATGTGGTCTAGGCAGGTTTCTGAACGTGTTTTAATGGCTGTGTGTTGTTTGTGCAATTGCAGGACTTCAATTAGTAGATAATTTTATGTTTACCTTTGCACATCACATAGGTATATTATTGTTTAGGATACTGTAGCAAATAGAAATGTGTCTTTCTTCCAAATAAAAATGCACGATCATTATGTTTCTGTCAAAAGTTGTAATTTGACAGTAATAAATTTCTAGCGACTTAATCATCTTAACTGTTATCTAATCATGTGATTATGAATTCTGCATGTATAAGGTGTAGTTATTAAAATATCATAAATTAATTGAGGATATACTTTTATTTCAGTAACAGGACATTGCAATATTGTTGATCAAAAGTTTATTTGACTAAAATTGTTAGATTGTATGTTAATGTTGTGATGGTGTTATTTAATTTTGAAATTTTAAAATCACATGAATCACGGTGAAAATTATGTGTTCATAGAAGTGGTCAAATACATTTTGACTCAAAGCCCAAATTGTATCAACTGTGCATTTATCTATTTCTATTTCTCTTTAACCCTTTGTATGTTAACCTTGTAATCAGCAGTAGACCTTTTTTATTACTGATGGATTATTCAAATTTGTTCTGTTTCCGGTGCCAACATATTAGCTTTAGTTCTCTGTTCTGGGCTCACTTCCTATTCGAGGCTAAATAGGCATGTAAACAAATTAATCTCCAACCAAAACCACAACAAATTTATTGAAGTATGAACAAAGTAATTATGAAGACACTTACATTATTAGAATAATCTGGTGTTGTTTTATACATTAGCAGAGATAGGTAAAGTCCAAATAAATTTCATTTTTTAATTATATTGAGTAAAATTTTTATTTGATTTTCAAACCAAGTGAGTGACGATATCAAAACAGCGGGAAACGCGTGCCTATGAAGGCATTTGAACTAGGTGGAGTTTAGGTTGTCATCAGCTGTTGGTTACAATTTGTCATCAAATAATATCTTAATTAGCATGATATGTGTTGTTGTAATCACGGGATGTAAATAAAAAACGTCTTACAACACTTCAAAGTATATTTACACCTATACTGTATTATACACAAGATGGTAAATATACATAAAAGATGGTAAAAGGTAATCGATTTCGACCAGCCACACTGATCTTCATCAGGCCTAATGAGAGAATGGCAGAATCAAAATGACGTCCCTGCTTATATCCGATATGTTATTATATCCGATGTCTTATTATTATCTTATTTTGCAACCTAAAATAAGAAAAAGAATGGACTGGATTTAAATTAAAATACTGCTAAAGAACGTTAGCAAATATTGTTGGATTAAAAACCCTACAAAGAAGAAGAGGAGGCCCAAAATTCTCAATATCAGTCACTCTGGAAATTGAATCTGTGATGTCATAAATCAAAGTCCAAGACACATTCTATACGCTAGTAACATCCCCAAGTGGACAATGCTATTAAATCCAAAGTCTGTAGGTAACAAAAATTGTTCATTATTGGATGAGAGTGGAATCAAAGTACAGTGGAACCTCTCAAATCCGAACCCTGGAAATCCGAAATCCCGGCAAATCCGAACACGTTCTCAGGAAAACAAAAACTAAATAAACTAGGTGGGAAATGAACTAGGCAGGTGAACGCTCACTAGATAGACGAAATAAAATAAATACAGTATCTCTTTAGAGGAAGTGGTAGGGGTGGAGTGATATATTTTTAGCACACGCTCGCCTAGTAACAATGACAGAACACCGGACGTACACCTGCGAGTCAAGGTCACTGCCCTTCGTAGTACCACTGGGCTACCCTGTCTAACCTCAGCCGTTGTTTACCGCTAATACAGTGACGAAATATGTACGTAAGATTATTTCCCGGGTAATCCGAACACCCCGAAATCCGAACAGGCTTCAGCCCCAATTAGTTCGGATTTGAGGGGTTCCACTGTATCGAAAAACAGAATCAGACATCTCTATCGATTATTTAATATTTCTCTCTCCTCAACTCTCCTGCAGAGTTATCTAGAATTGTTTTTTTATAAAATTACTGGCTGATCCACACTTTTAGAATTATCAATCCCTTTAAGTTTGCCGTGTACTTTGACTTAGCTGTGACAGAACTATCCTTGTGACGCTATCGTAAAAACAATAGCATTCAACCCCACAATGATATTGGAAATTTATGGTTATTTAAAAGTTTGTGCCGAACAATTACACAATTATCTTTCTTTATCTAACACTTCCAGTCAGACCTGATTCAGGCATTCAAAGGGTTAATTTATTCAATCGGTTATATTTGTTCGACGTTATGTTTACGAGGGACAATTATTTTGAGGATTTACATAGTATAAGCATTGACTATTAATACTGAAGTAGACTTCTCATTGCCATTATAAAATGTGTCCCTAGTTTTGAGTATGCCAGGATTGAAAGAGGTCGTAGTTTACACCAATCACCAACAGAGTACACTGCTGTCAACTATTACTTATCCTCTCAAGGAGAGGATAATACAACAGTTGGTGTGTCAGGAAGCAAACATAAGTTGATTATTACTTGCTTTCTGGGGTAGAAATATTTTAAAAGTTAACGTAAATAACTAAAATAAATAGTTGACAGCAGCACAATCTGTCGGTGACCCAATCAAACTACTTCAATTTTAAATTCTAGCATACACTAAAAGTGGGACAGCTGGACCATATGAATGGGACGTCTCCTTTAGTATTTATAGTCAATGGTATAAGCTTAGAGTAAGCTGAGTCGTCATTCAGATTCGTATAGTAATGTGATTGAAATTAGTAAACCGTGCCAAAAAAATCTTTGATGGTAATGTATGAAAGTTATCCGTAACTATACTATTGTAATGAGTGGGATACTAAATGATTATGTCAATTATAGCAAAGTTTACTTTAGGTTTTATATTTAAATACTTATAGTAGGTACTCTTAAATTTGATATAAATCTTACCCTTAGTGTGAAATTACTTTATGAAATGTTCGATAGAAGTGTGTTGTGAAACGGTTGTGTTTTTACTTACTTCTTGATTTTCCGAAATGAAAGAAAAATATTAGAGTATGTTTCATTTAAGACACTTTTTTGTTTCGATGTTTGGTTTAGAATATTTACAGGGTATTTTTTAAACACAATCCTCTTAATGACGATATATTTGTATATTTAAACTATGTATTGAAATATAAAGAGATTGGAATAGTTAAATATCTTAACCATAAATTAATTTAAAATAAGAATAACTCTAAAGGTTTAAAAAGTCAGTCAGAATAAAAGAGAGAGCGAGCAATTGTGTTTGTAGTACCTGAACACTCAGAGATGGCTTGGAAATTGTTAGTTTTTGCATTTTGATTGTGTGAAATTGTTGATATACTTTTAGTATGTTTAAAAGTAATCATTATGATTTCTTTTATCTATTTTACCTTTCAAAACTATAAATGAAGTCCACAATGTTCTCTAGCCAGTGTGTCTGGTGTAACGTTTGGTAACAAAATATTATTGACTTTGATTTAAAACGACAATCAGCCGAATGAGGATGTAAAATATTGTTTTGATAACTTTCACAAATTTGTTATTCACATGTTTGGAATGTCTTATTTTATTTGAGAAATTTATTTGTCTATTAACATCAATAACTAATATTCCCCTTTTAATATTTATTTCAAAATGTTCACTCGCTTCATGTATTTGGTATATAAATATTAACATTTGTGTTGTGTTTTATTGTACAAAAATTGAATAACTATTTTATCAAGTCGATGTGCAAACAAAAGGTAGAATTTAGATTTTGTAAGTCACTCGATAGAAGATGCACTACTTTTTTCAGTTTTTATAAAATATTTTAGATGACTCAAATACAGATTACGCTTATATTCGTACAGTATACTTAGGAAATATACTTAACTACTTGTATGCATTTTTAGTACTTTAATTTATTGTCATTTATTGTTAGTTGGGTAAGACTCGTCCACAAAGTACAGTGTTGATTAAAATGTTTTGAGCGCTACTTACAATTGTCATTATTTAGTGTCTTTTAACACCATTCGGATTTGATTGAATAGGGAACAGTCCAAACCCTGTTCTTGTTATATGAGGTCAACCTGTTAGCTCAATGGACCTCGCTGGCTCAATGACACATGGAAGCTTAAATAAAGATAACATGAAAGCATGATAAAGCATTACATGAAAATGAATCTTTTTTGTCCCTGTAAAGAATATTTCCTATTGAATATGTCTTTGCTTAGGCACTTTTTCCTCTATCTTTTTAGTTATGTATTTATTAAAATTTAATGTATTAACACCATTACTAATCGTGATGATTACATAAAGAAATTTTGACTTGACTAATCCTATCCTATCCTATATTCTAATATGAGTAAGGTTTGCTTGTATGTTTGCTTGCTTGCTTGCTTGTGACACTGATCTCAAAAACGGCTCCAACGATCTCCTTCAAATGTTCTAAATAACTAATTTCTGGGATAAAAATAAGTTCTAGATAGGCCTCGTCCCCAGGAAAAATCAAATAATCTAAAAAAAAAATGAAAAGTTTAAAAAATTAACATTGGGCTTATGGAGTTTCAAATCAAAACAAAATTGTAACAGCTGTTCATAATCAACCAGGGAATTGTCAAAGTAATACTCATGTTGTTTATGATTATTAACATGTGGTTTCCTGAGAGCAAAGATTAAAAGATTTGAGTGAAGATTACATATATAGAGTAGTAAAATAAATCAAAGGGACATTGAGCTATAAATAACAACTGGAGTGACCTTAAAAATTTAGAAAAGAGGCAAATGAGTTATACAAATCTGATTATCAGGAGAGGGAAGTGGTGAAATATTACTCCAAGTCAACTAAACAAACTGACTGGCATTCCCCCGAGCAAAGCTCAGCCCTCAGGTACTGACCTTTAATTTGAGTAATGTTACACCTAAGTCATAAAGTTTATATTGTCTTCTTCAATAAGGGTATATGTTACTTAAAATTATTGTATTTTGTGGGCGATGTAATTTGTTTTCTGGCCAAATGAGTAGTTGTAATTTATTGATATATATGATGTATACAGTTTATCATAGAATGTACTAAATCTTTGTTGTTTTTGTTATTTTGTTATTTACAGTCAAATATTTTAGAGCTTTAATTAACTTAGATATTTCAGTATAAAATGTATAATTTGTATAAATGTTATAATTTAAATATTATTGTAGATTGTAGAATGTTTAATGTTATGTGATCATGTTGTAAATAAAACATGCATTTTATCATTAGCAAACATGTTTTTAATTATTCACGTCTCTTGACTTTTTTGTTTGTTTGGTTTTTAATACATTAAACAGAATTGTCTAGTAATTCTACTTAAATTTGTTGGCTCAAATTTTATAACCAGTTTCCAATATTTAAAAAAATTAACCCTAGCAGTGGCCAATGGTCCCAGTGCGACGATTTATCCATGCATCCTTAAAACGGCCATCGTCCCAGTGGGACGATTCATTTCCAAAAATTTTCCAACGCTTAACAGTAAATGATAATCAACTTGAAGGTGGACAATTTATATATCATTCTAAAGATGACATTCTGAACTTTCATTTTATTATATAAATGAACCGTGTAGCAGTTGTAAAAACACGCAACGACTATTTTAATTTAAATGGTTTATTAGTGCAAATCAGTACCTGCAGACGACTCGTCAAAAATCGTAAAACCAGGTCTGGTACAAAATACCAGAACTGGGGTAATGTCGTCTTATAGAGTTGCGGTTGGTACCACTGGACAGCAAAAGAGTTCTGCTTTATTTTAGTATTGAATTTTTGAACGATATATTGATAGCAAAGAACATATGATTTTTATAAAACAGCTGTTTTTGCCAAAATTAACAAAAGGCCAATCATCCCTCTGGGACAATTCTCAAATGCCGTAAATATATGTAAAGGAAGTTGTATAACTAGTGAAGCATTATGTCAAACTGAAGCGGAAGAAACATAGAGTAATTTTGTTTTGACAATTGGCAGCACTGGTCGGGAACATTTCTTTCAGAACAGAAGTAAATCTTCAGTTCTCTATCACTCAAGCAACTCCTGTTTCGTGTGACGTGTGAGGTTAGGTTGGATTTTGTCGGGGATCGTTCTAAATTTGGAGTTTATAGTGATAGTGTAGTGTTTGTGTATTTATGACAGTAATCTTCATGCATTATTTATGCATAAATGTGGAAAGTGATGAATTAGTGAAGTGAAAGTGAGTCTTAGGTTTTTCTGTGTTTTAGCATCATGTCCAAAGATTACATTGCTCATATTCTAGAGGCAGATATGAGTTCTGCAGGAGAAATAGAACTATTTAGTGATGATGAGGAGGAAGTTGATGATGTGTTGCCTTCGGAACTAATTCGGATTCCTCCTCATTGCCAATCAACACCCTATTCGGTGAATTATCCACCGCCTAGGCCTCAGAAGGCTAGGCTAGGCTAGGCCTATTATTCAAATTATTGTGCTTATATGTTTTGTGTATTCTTACATAAGACGTGCAAATACAAATAATTTCCCCATGTTTTATACATGTATATGTAGGGAATTGAATTTACTACAAAATGTATATAATATGTTTGGCCTACAAAAATCTGTACAAGTTTTATGTATTACAATGTGTCGGAAATCTTTTTTGGTAAATAGTAATTTTATAGTTATTTGTATCATAAACGGGTGATAATAATTTGTTTACTCTCACCATTATGGCATCTTTTTATTCCTTATTTCATTACCTTCAATAATATATGTACAATATTATTATTAATAATTAACTTACATCAGTTATGTCCAATTCACTAGTTATACGTCATTCTCGACAAAAGTTGCGATTTTTAAGGTTTTCTCACATAACACATGTAAAAAAAATATTTTCCCCATGAGTTATACATTTCTATGTAGGGAATTGAATTTACTACGAAATGTATATAATGGATTTTGCCTAAAAAATCTAATGTAGAAATGCCAAAACTTTACTTTTAAAATTTAAATTGGAAATTTTCAAAATTTATTTATTTTGTAAATAAATATTTTCCAGATTAAATTTATTTGTATATTTTCAGATTCCCCTGGTCTTTCTGCATAAAATGAATATGCATATTGATAGGTTTACTCCATATTTGTAATTTCTACAGATTTTTAAAAAAAGATCTGCAAAATCTCCAAAATGGGTTGGCCATTTCCCACTTCTAACATTGGCCACTGCTAGGGTTAAGGAAACAAGTTAAGAGATAAGAGGGAATAGGATCAGAAAATATTTTGTTTTTTGTGTTTTTGGGAAAATGTGACAGTTACTTAATGAGCACAGGGATTGCCAGCGGATGCCCATATCGGATGACCTATATATATCCAAAAATAACCATAAGATGTCCGTCGGACGTCCTCTGGAAGTTCAAATGTCACTTAAGGTGGTCGTCATCGGACATTCAAATTTAGTCCAAGACAGATGTTTTTTGAGCCATCAGTGATATTTTTCTTTGTAAGGTGAATTTTCCGCCTAAATTACTTCTCTAACCAATAATATATCTTTTTCAATACGAAAAATATTTTGATCTGATCAGGTCTTGATCTTCAGCTCACTGAACACAAGTCTTAACCGCTCTTCTATCTCGCAAGAATTGTAGGTTTCGGGCTAAGATTTAAAATTAGTCTACCACCGTTCTAAATCCTACAGGACTTGAACAAAAATCTACTGCTGCTTTTTGCAGTTAGTTGGCCTTTCATGAATACATATTCAAGCCAGAGCAATAGAATAAACGTAATTCAAATAATAATATTTAGTAAACTGCCTGACAAATAACTTCTATTATTGTTTACTAACTCATGTAGGTAACGTTGTTATACAATTTAACTATAATATAAAATATTTATAAGGATTTTTGCTAACAGTTACAATATTATTATTATTATAATATCACTTCGGAAAGCATTAAGATATTTTCTAAACAAATGTGCTTTATGAAGTGGAGGATGTCCAGGGTCCAGAGGACATCTCTGAATTCCATAAAACAACATCTTAGAGATGATATCCTATGGGTTTAGAATACCCGGCTTGTCGAGAAAAAACGGGATGTTCAGGATGATATTTGTACAAGAGCTGGACGTCCCAAATTTCCTGCGCATAACCCTCGGATATCCTTGGACATTTCAGACCTTAACTGCCTACTATAATACATAAAATAAAATCTTCCTTCTTCCTTTAAGGGTCGTCCATTAGTTTTGAGTTTTTTTTGCCTTACAGGTTTTGATCATCTTATGGTGGGCACGGGTCATATTATATATCAATGGAAAGGACTGCGAAGTCCCACAAACCGGACTTCCCAAGGTTCAATTGTATCGAAAATAGTTTCATTTTAAAATGTTGCTAATGGTGTTTAAATCAAAAGTTTGACCGATAGCTATTTCTGACCCAGTCATCTGTTTGAGGCTAGGTTTCAGATTTGCCGTTACGTGATCTCCTGAGAAAGACCTTTAAAGTACTTTTACATTTCATTGTAGATAAGTGACGAAGGAGCCATCAGAAAAAAATAAATTAGCCCATTGTAAAGTACTGTAGCAGAACAGTACCATCAATATTGATTTGTTTGATACTCTCAGGCGCGGATACTAGGGGAGGGTCATGGAGGTCATGACCCCTCCCCCAAAAGCCTCAGACCTTCACATATTTTACATTTTGTTCACCAGAAAGGTAATTACATTTCATCAGTTGGTCGTTTTTGGAACACTAATGACAGTTGTTAGTACTTCATGAGTGAAAAAGACTTAGCACTCATGATCACTGAATGACCCATTGCCTAGCTCTCGAATTGTTGCAAGTGAGGTGTAAACCTAAAATCTCCAAATAACATATTAAATATACCAATAACCAAGGATGTCTATTGGTTAGTAACATTTTATTTGTTGATTTGTTCATAGTTTATTCTATTTCAAGAATAGATACGTGAAGCAAGCAAAGAAAATTAATTTGCTTCAATTTTGGTTACTTTCATTACACTGATTTGAATGACCAGACTCGTTTAGAAGAATCTATTACTGCAGTTCAAAGAACGAGATTATTTCAATTATTCCTCACAGATGTACTAACCTAACCAAATCACCGACTGATGACTTGTTTGACGCATATCGTTAGGCAGTGTTGTCTCCTGTGTAACCAATAGACCTCCTTTGATAATAACCATAAACGTCATCATACTTCTAGGTTAGGCCTATCTAATCTCTTTTCATTAGTCAATGCGTTGGTGTACAATTTAAAATGTATTGTTCTATGAGGCATGGCTTAAGGAGGGGTTTTAGGCCCTTTGTTCAAGGATTTTCTCTTCATTAAATCTAACAAAATTAAGTCTAATCTTCATTAAATCTAAGTTGTCATTATCCACTGAACTGTGTTCATATGAGTCAAGTTAGTTAATATGTTTATTGGTTAGTCGTTTATTAACTTTTAACTATAGGAAATAATATAATAATTATTACTTTTTAATTATATGAAATAATAGTAATTATATAAATATATTACAAGTAATACAATTAACTCAGGAAGTTCGTATCTTCTTTTATTAAAGTCGTGAAATAAACATCTACGGCCTAAAAATCACAAAACTTTATGTAGGCTAATGTTTTTCACAACCATTAATTCCGGTCCCTGTTGAAGGTTTTTCCAATTTTCCTTGACTGCCAAAGCCCATAAGAAAACGCATACTGCAATACTTCACAGCAGTGTACTGCCTTACCGACTAATTCAAAATTCCCAATTTGCCGCCAACTGCATTGCCGGTACGGTGGCGCTGCGTCGCTGCGTGGTAGCAGTCTCGGGAAACACTTCAGTGACCGTTTATACTCAGCCCCTTTTCAATCCTTGTGGATACTGGAGTGAAGGTCAGTTAGTCGTTGTTTATTAGTTAAGAATAAACCACTTTTACTAAATATTAAAAAATTAACTGTTTTTATCATTTTAAAAAAATATTTACCTTCGGTAGTATTATTTATATAGTTAAAAAATGAAAACTAATGGTGTAAAGTTATTACTTTTGCAAATTACTTCTCACTGTGTTTATATGAGATTGTACAATATATATTCTAAGAATTTCAAAAGCTTGATGGAATTCTAATTCTTGCTCTTTTAAGTTTCTCTTGAACAGGTCGGTGAAAGCCGGCCTAATTTATCATGTAGTACTTAGTCAATTATTTAACCCCAACATCGTTAACATGATTTAGACATCAAACGTAAATCAAACATTTATGCATTTAATATAAATTAATGTAAATCCTACTCCTCTGTTTAACATTTTCCCTGCATAAAGGTTTGTCTATTAATAAACATAGGCCTAATCATTATTTTTCAAATTACTTATTATGAAACATATTACTAGCTGAGGCCCCGTTCTCCGCACGAATTCAAAATTCAGTAGAAGTTGAAAATTCAATTCGAATTCAAAAGTGACGAAAACATGTTTTACCATTGGTTTTACTAGCAGTGTTACTAGCAGTGATTCCGCTGTGAAGTCAGAGCATCGTAAGACCCCTCGAGCCCCTCCTCCTTTGGATCCCCCTGATTGCAGTATAACTTAAGTAAATCATACAAGGATACAAGATCTATTTATGTTTACTCTACCCGAGCATTAGTTAAGCCACTAATCGAATTCTAAAACGTTTCAACTTTGGGATGAGAAAATAAATCCAATAATTATTTACAAACGTTGAATTGTTATGTTTTTAGCGAATTTCCCCTATACGGAAGAAGCTATTACCGTAGGACCATGGCATATGGTGACTTAAGCCCGAGACCATGATAACTTGTAATTTTGAGGTCCCCAGATGCCAAAAACATCATTCGTTCAAATTTATATATATAGGGTGAGTCAGACCACCCGTCCATCATGTATAACGGGAGAACGGTTTAGTCTAAAGTCATCAAACAAAATTCTTCCCTATTAAAACGCATATGGCCTATCTATTAAAAATATTTTAATCAAAATCCGTGTACAGAATGTTCCAAAACTGAAGGTCATGGGTTCGAATATCAAAATTGTGTTATCTAAACATAGGGAATAGTATACATCATTTTAAAGGTCTCGTTAAAATAAACATTTTGGTGAAAACAGAATTCATTTATCTTTATCCGTTTCAAAATGGCGGCCATTTTCGTGTAAAATATATACATTTACGGAATACCCTGTATTTTCTAAACCACTACTCGTATATTTTTTCTGACTTAAATTTCTTACTCGTTGAAAACTCAGCTTTACTCTGGTATGCTACATGACAGGTTTTTTTGAGAAAATCTATATTTCAAAAAAATATTTCTTTTGAAAATGCTTACATGCCCAAAATTCAAAAAAGTAAAATGGTAGCGTAAGTCAAAAAGCGTACCATTGAAAATGTCTTGTAAATCCTAGCAACCTTCTAATTTACACAAACCTTGTATCTCTTTTAGTTTTTCTGCAATCAGCAAATAACATTAATTTCCAGTATGAAAAGCATGTTAATTGTACATATCACATAAAGCGAATGTGGCCACAGAAATCATGCAAGTGTTATGCAATTTAACATGCATTTCATATGGGAAAATCACGTTTTTTGCTGATTGCAAAAAACTAAAAGAGATACAAGGTTAGTGTAAATTAGAAAGTTGCTAGGATTTACAAGACATTTTCAATAGTATACTTTTTGACATACGCTACCATTTGAATTGTTTGAATTTTGGGCATGTAAGCATTTTAAAAATACATTTTTTTTAAATATACATTTTATAAAAAAACCTGTCATGTAGCATACCAGAGTAAAGATGAGTTTATAACGAGTAAGAAATTTAAGTCGGAAAGAGATGCGAATAGTGGTTTAGAAAATACAGTATATTCCGAAAATGTCAATATTGTACACAAAAATTACCGCCATTTTGAAACGGATACAAGATAAGTGAATTCTGTTTTCGCCAAAGTGTTTATTTTAACGAGACCTTTAACATGATGTATAATATTTCGTATGTTTACATAAGACAATTTTTAGATTCGAACCCGTGACCCTTAGTTTTGGAACATCATGTACATGGATTTTGATGAAAATATGTTTATAGATAGCTCATATGCGTTTTAGTGGGGAAGAATTTTGTTTGATGACTTTAGACCAAACCGTTCTCCCGTTATAAATGCTGAACGGGTGGCCTGACTCACCCTGTAATATAAATATATGTGTGTCCGTAAGCACGATAACTCTCGTAAAAAGGTCCGAGCTTAGTGAAATTTGGCACAAATGTGTAAAGTACCATTTATTTGAACGAGTTCGAAAATCAGACGAATCGCACCATCCAAAGGGGGGTTTTGGGGGGGGTTTTGTACCCCAAAATTTTTTTGGGGTTTCCACATATTATTTTTAATTAAATCAAATTTTAATTTTTACCATTGAATTCAGCATAACAAACAAACAATTTGGTATTCAGACCATTGCTCTTTATCAATTGGTTACTGAGATATTGAAAGTGCTAAACACAGTATGTTGTCTAATGTTATTCTTTTGGAGAAAAAGAAAAATTGTGAATCTCGCTTATTTATGAACATAAAACCGACGAAATTTGGTATTTGGCTTGATCTGGTTGTGGTTTATTGTTGTTTGCACAAAAAAAATTTTTCGCCTATGGTTCCTGTAGCAGCAAACCTAGGTACTTGTTCCCCATGTTATTCTTATGGAAAATAATTAAAATGTTATATATCGCTTATTTATGAATGTATATGGATGAAACTTGGTACGTGACTTCATTAAGATGAGTTCTATTGAAATTTGCATAAAAACCCATTATTTTGTGTTCCTTGTTGCAGAAAACCTGCGTACTCATCCCCAATGTTATTCTAATAGAGAATAATTAATATTTTAAATATCGCTTGTTTGTGAATATATTTCTCATGAATCATGTTAAGTGTTTTAATGTGTTATGTTATGTATTCGTTGGAAATTCGCTGAGTATGCAGGTTTGCTGCGACGTGGATATTTATAATGAATGGGTCATTATACCGGCCAGCCAACTATTGCGGGGATGCCGTCATCGCGTTGTTATCTGCACCGCCCGCAGACCGACACCGGCAGATCGGGTGAGATCATCTCCCCGCCCCCTGCGAACCAGATCACTCCCCGCGCCGCTGACCCCTGGCGACCACGGTGTGAACCGACAACAGCCGCGCCCCTGGCCGCCGAGCGGGTGACTAACTAAACATTAGTTCATGTTGCGGTTAGCTGACGCGATGTGACGTCATGCGCATGAGCGGCTTACACTTGTACCAGGACTTGTACAACATTTCGCCATTTCGGTTTCAACGACGTCCTGCAAATCTTGAATATTGTATTATTTTATTTGCTAATAAACACAAACCAATGAAACATAGGGTCGGTAACCTTTCTTAGATTACCAACTATTTGACGCAATTTAACCTCCATATTCCGCCCCGCTGTTGTGGGGGGGGGGGTGAGGAAGCCTCGGAAATCATAAGTAAGCGTTGGTATAAATTATTTTAAACATCTTGGTATTACCGCTAACCCGACCTCAAACGAGTCGGAGAAGGCCATCGGTTGAACTTTTCATCCAAGTGATGTTCGAAAAATCTTAAAATGTGATATTTCCTTTATAGTCGCCCCTCGGATGTCCGGTTTAAGGCGCATTGCACAATATTAAGCAAGACCTTCGCTTAGTTGAAATATTACAACCTATCCCATCTCTACCATAGGTAAGCGCACAGTGAAGAGGTGGAGGTGGAGGTGGAGGTCGCCACAACCGCGAGGTAAAACAACTCCATTACCTATGTTTAATGGGTGCGCAGTGGCGTAGGTACGGGGGGGATCAGGGGGATATACCCCCCCCCCTTGAAACGTGGAAAAATACAAATTGATATCCTCCTGAAATCAAGCTTATGCCTTTTGATTAAAAAGAAATGCTGTTACTGAAAAAAAAAATATGTGTCCAAAATATCTTATTTATTTATTACAAATATTGTCCGCGTACAATAAATAGTAGCAAATGAACTGTACCGGCACACGGCACGGTATTCGCGCATTGCTTATTTGGGACGTGTCACCGAACAGTCTGTCCTCACCCCCTAGCAGCCAGTTCATCAACTAGCGCACCTGACCTTGACCTTGGCGTCTAGACGGTCTTAGTGATGTGTTTAACTGCACATGTGTAGTATAATTACCTGCAGGGAGCCATAAATCTTCATACTGATTTTCAGCGTTCTATAACCGCAAATATATGTAAAAGTCAACGATATTTCCCGACGAAAAAGCCAAAGAGTAACAAATAATAGAGGTTATAATAGAGGTTTTTTTATAGAGTGAACAGGAAAAAAAGGGGTTAGCTTATTTGGCAATCGTTGCATGACGATGCAGTTGTAAACGTAAATACATTTTCGTTCACATATAGGATTTCAACACAAAATTTGTGCTATTCAACGCATTTTTGGGAACAATTTCAAAAAGGGGAGATTTTTAATTTTTCAAGGAAATTCCCCGGAGCTATATTTTATCTTAAAACTCCGGTAATCTCTTGGGAAACCTGGTGACTTGGCAACTCTAGCTTAACGATTACTTTCCAGCATTGCAGTACTGATTACAACTGATACAAGTAATTTTTAGTCCTGTTACAAACACTAATTACTTTGTATCAATGGTTTATGTTTTGGATGTGTAAGCCTATATCAATAATTAAGAGGGCGTTGGAGAGCGGCCATGTTGGATTTTACCTCCATAAGAACAATGTTAAACTTAAAACCATATATCTCGCTTATTTATCAACATACGATTATGAAAGATGTCTCAAATTAAAGGTATTTTGAAGACGCAGGTGGTTTGCTCGCTATTTTCTAAATAAATTAATACATTTACAATAAACGGTATCAGGAAACTGACACATACTTTCTCCCTTTTAGCCCAACTTTAACGAATAAATTACTTTTTATTTACTAAATATAGAATAAAAAGCACGGTCGAATGTACAGAAAATCTTGTAAACAAGTTGTTTTAAAAAACATCCAACCAAATCCCTGCTTTGGAGGCACTACAGAATCCATTGCTACATTCGTGGTTTTAAGAGGGGAAATGCCCCCTATTACCCCCTCCCCCAGGGTTATTAAGGGTCAACATATTTCGAATTTCCTCTGCTGGTCAATGCTAAATTGACAAGCATATCAAGTTTGAATGAAATTTATCAGTAAATAAGAGAGGAATAGTAATTTTTATATTCCCCATAAGAATAACATTGGACAACGTACTGCGTTTACCGCTAAATGAAAATTTCAATTTTCTCCGAAACCAGCAATCGTAGAATAGTAATTCAAAATACTAAATTATTCAGTTTTTTGAGCTCTTTTTAATGGTGAATAGTAATATTTTTTTATATTTATGTCTTTTTATGAAAAATCCAAAAAACTAAATTTTTGATGTTTTAAGTCCTGTAATTTCTGAACCGGAATTTTTACAGAAATGCGGGTGGTGTCATTTTGTTTGAAAACTAAAGTTCTACAAACGACTAAAGTTTAATCAAAATCGTTAGAGCCGTTTTTGAGAAATTTGGATTTTACATGTTTTTTGGCGGTTTTGGGGGGATAATTACCCTTAAAAATCAAAAATTCAAAAAAATTAAAAAGAAAGCCTGGAGATATCGTGCATTATTACCTACATACCAAATTTCATAAGAATCGGCCCATTGTTTAGGGCTCTAGCTCTGTACACATCCACACAGACACACACACACACACACACACACACACACACACACACACACACACACACACACACACACACACACACACACACACACACACACACACACACACACACACACACACACACACACACAGACAGACATCACGTAAAAACCACTTTTTTGGGTTCAGGGAGCACCAAAACGAATATTTCCACTAACAACTCAAATTCGAAAATTTTGACGAAAACAATACTTTCTCCTTATACTATGTATAAGGGGAGTCATTAAAAAATAAAACTCCCAGCAAACACTAATCAAAACTTTATAAAGATTCAAACAAAATTTATTCCTAATCAATAGGTCAAACAGTAACAAACAAATATGCTTTTCAGTAAAGACATGTTTTGTGCGTTTTAACATTGAAATAGCCCGTAGCGCTAGGGTCAGCGACGATATTTCTTCTGACTCCAACGTCCTCTTAAGAATGTAAGGGACACGTCAATGATATCTTCAACTTTGTATACCGGTATCCGCGCTAGTCACAAACACAGTTTTTTGTTTTGTATTCCCTAATGAGATATCCCCCCTTGACAAAGGTCTATCTACGCCACTGTGGGTGCGCGCAAAGTGAGCAGGTCGCGGTGGAGGCGTAGGTCGCCGCTTACAAGGAGGTCTAGCCTAGCAGAGCAGGATGCTTTTCGAAAACTTTGCTCGCTGCTTCTTCGTGATTGGTCCGTTCAAGGCCATGCACACCTCCTCCTCACACTCCCCCTCCCCCTCCCCCTCAGCTCAGTCTCAGTCTACTTCTACCTACCAAGCTGTACGCGTTTTTAACGTTAAATGAAGGAAGTAGTCATTATTGCTGTCCAAAGTCGTCCAGCACTGTGGGATAAGAAAAACAAACATCACCACAACCGACACGTTTTAGACCGAGAATGGAAGGAAACTGCCAAAGAACTGAATAGCACAGGTAACAAACAACTTGAGTTTTCTTTGTCTATTCTAAGCTCAGGTTCATCTGCATGTATATTGTATATGTATGTGTTGTCATCATTTAGCTTAACTTTTATAAAAATAAAAATTTCCATGCAGCTTTTTGACGTAGATAAACAATGTAAAAAAAACACAATTTTCTTGTTTTTACAGCAGATTTAAAGAGCTAGAATCGGTAGTCAATAATACGATAGTCGATATTTAATCGAATGACCTACCCAACTGTTGTGAACTGAAGGTCTCAGTTTTGCAGTTGATAGATTACACCACATGATTTTAAACAAACTGACAATGTTGGCATCGGCTACTTTTTCAAAACTGAAATAAAATTTGTAAAATATGTAAACTGTAATTGGAAAATTCGGCTTCGACATTCCCATCTAGTAAAAATTGCATTTTCTTTAAAAAAAAAGAATCATGGAAATCCGTCAAGTGGGCAACTCAGAAACTTTGGATAAAAACACCAGATTAATTCAATATATAGGAGTATAATAATACAAAAAGTACCGTAATATATCATACAATTTTACTATAACAATAAATTACGTGTAGTTTGGTATTTTACAGCGTATTTCTAACTTTTCAATAAGTAGTCACAATTGAAAGTCAGTATGTTGTCTTGATTACGGGTGGTTTAGAAAATATTGCTTGAAACTATTTCTGACTTCTTCGGCTCGGTTTGCAGTGGCATTTCCAGATCTACCCAATGGTTGTAAATCACATGCATTAGGAATAGGTGGGAGTTCAGGCACATTTGTATCGCAGTATCCATCTTTGTCGTTGATTATATTGTGTAAAATACACGCAGCCTTTGTGATATCATCTGCAAACTCAAGGAAGGTTTCAATGTTACAACTCAAAATTCGCAACTTGGCAAACAGTATGCCGAAGGCGCATTCAGTCGTCTTTCGGGCACTTGATAACAGTTTGTACACTTCTTCGGGTTCTCCAACTACTTTCTAGGAGTAAGGTTTCATTAGGCTTTTATGCAAAGGATACGCTTCATGAGCAATAAAAACGTTGGGAACATTAATATTGCTTTCCAGCAAACACTTTTCTCCGGGAATACACAATTGGTTTTGTTCCAAAAACCTTCTCGAATCTGATGCCCTTAAGGTACCACCATCGCTTTGTTTTCCATAACCGCCAACATCTACGAATAAAAACTTGTATTGGTCATCAGCAATCCCCTGAAGAACAATTGAAAAAGTATTTTTATAGTTCAAATACATAGACCCTGAATGAGGTGGACATTTTATTCTACAATGTTTACCGTCTGATGCTCCGATGCAGTTTGGAAATTTCCAAATATCTTCGAATCTTTTTGCAACTTGTTCATGACCCGCAGTAGTTGGAACTGACATATGTTGTGGTTGGAAAGTCTCCCATAACAGTTTGCACACTGTCTTAACAATTTTTCCCACTGCATTGTCTCCCATCCGGAATGAAAACGCAAGAGTTTTAAAACTGCTTCCAGTTACCAAATACCTGCAACCAAAAAACATAGCGTTATAATATAATATTACTAATGGTATTATCAGCATCAGTACAAAAATCCCAAAAAGTGATTTTTGAAGTGATGTTTATCAGTCTGTGTGTGTGTTTCTGTATGCACAAGTCTGTAACTGTATGGATAATTTATTTAATTAAAAAATGCTAACTCTGACAAATTATGTGTCCGTTATCTGAACCGTTTTTTTGTTTTTTTTTTCAGAAAAGACTGTGAAAGGAGTATGGAAGAACTTAAGACAGGAATTTCGTAAACAATTTAGAAAAACATCAACAATATCAGGAGCTACAGCACCAGAAACCCCGACATGGAAATATTTCAACAGCTTGCTGTTTCTCAAAGACCAGTTTGCACCCCGTAAGTCAAAGGGAAACCTAACTGGTCAAACAGAAGACGACGACGACTCAAACGAAGACGAGATGGCTGAAGAAGAGGTCGACCGTCTGTCTGCCGCCAATCCACAGTTTGGAACTGACAGTCAGGCAGTACGCCCAAGAAGCGGCTCACCTCGGCAGCAGGGATCTCGAACCGTCAGCCCGGCAACGACAAACATCAATACGCGTGAACTAATCACTAGAACAGGATTTGACAAAGGAATAACCACGCAAGCATCTATTGGCCACGAACTTGTGCAATTGGAAAAGGAAAAACTTAATTTTAAAAAGAGTAAAACCGAGGAGAACCGAAATGATGAAGATGTGGGGTTCTTTAATTCCCTTTTACCACATGTCAGGACATTGAACCCTAGGAAAAAAATGATTTTCCGGATGAAAATACAAGAACTACTATTCGAAATGGCCTACTCCGAACCATCATCATCCTCAACAGACCAACAGTACAACTTCACACCGATGCAGCCCCTGTGATGCTTCCCCCTCCAGTACAGTTCCTTCACCAGTGAACTTCAGATAGGCGACGAAACATACAACATACTCTTATTGTTTTAGCCTATACGTTGGTTGCCAAATTCTTATTGTTTTAGCCTATACGCTGGTTGCCAAATTCTTATTTGATCTTCTAATTAGTGTCTTACTTAATTATAATTCTAAATTGCTAACTTTTAACTAATAGTTTGCTCGGATGTGCTCAGTAAAAGTGGATATAAACAGTGATGCTATCGGGATCTGAGGGCAATGGCTGCCATGTGCTAAGCCTAGCTTCTCTTTACAAAAATCAGTGTCATTACTTACAAAATTCCCTAGGCTATTTAAATATAGCTCACAAATGATCTTCTTTGACTTGATAATAAATATACTTATACTTGTGGTCTCCTTTACTTTATTGTAGTGAGTAGAATGTGTTTTGTATTTACTCTGGATGTCAACAAAAGGTAGGTGTACAATTTCTAAGATTTCTTTAACTATTTGAATAAAATACAAAGTTACAGAGGAACAATACAATATTTATTTATCTATTAGTACAATTATGTTTCAAAAGGTTCTCAATTAAAAGGATTTACAATAATATACAACTCAGGGGGAACAGTTACAATGTGTGGCCTAGCTTAGAAGGTAAATGACAAATATACTGGTAGGCCTAAAACTAAATGTTCATATTTTGGGTTCTAAATGGGGTTTCTGTACAAATAAGGGCTCTTTTTCTCAGGGGGGAAGTATCGTGCTGACTTGAATAACGTTTGGGATGATATTTGAAAGAATATTAAGTCCAATTAAGCTGATGTGTTGAAAAATTACAACAATGGAAATTTTGGTTGTTGTCCAAAAGGAGAGTCCAATGGTTTCACTGACTTTATGAATGGTTAAAATACTCAAAATTAAATTTGGAAAGATAGTTCAATATAAAAAAAAATACTCTCTTGAGGTTACTTTAACTTTCAGAACATTAGGCTTGTTCTATTTAAATGTCTGTATTCTTTCCAGTCCCTAAATAGAATACAATGGAAGGAGTTTACCAATCTGCTTACAAATGTTCTTCGCTCAAATACCAGTTTTTGGGGGAAATCAAATAAAAAGGAGTGAATTTAAAGATGGTATTAATTGAGCAGTAAGTCCCTAATAAAATGAGCACCAAGCAATGCAAAACTTAGGCCATACTGGGAAATTTAAAATAGGAACTGTGTCCTTCACAGATTCTAGGTCTTAACACTATGGCATCTGGAGCAAGAAGAAAGATCTAGTAGAGATGAGGTCTGGAAGCATGGTCCATTGTTGAGAAGCACATGGTCAAACAATTGTTAACACTGGTCACTGTAATTTAGATTCCTTAAGGACTATTTTTGAAAAGTATATTATATTAAATTTTAATGTTATTGCAATCCTCTCACATAAATTATATCTAAAATATTATTATTAACAAACATATTAAATTAAGTGAGTAGGCTATTATATGGGGATAGGCTATGAATAATTATTGGTGATTAAATTGATGGAATACATATTATTATACAATTGCACAGATAAATAAACATTAAATACATAGAGGGGAATAGCTTTCTGAGGAGTGATGATAATGATGATTATTATTAGGCATATACATGGGACAATTAACACATATAACACATTTAGGGGAAATTAATTAATTAGTACATTTATAGGGAAACTTAAATATAAAATAACACATAATAGGAAAATTATTACTAAATGATGAATGAATGACATGTAATACTATAATACATTCCCACAGTCACTAAGTTGTAAACTGTCTTATCATTGTGTGAAAATAGGAAAACAATTAGTGATAATCTATTCACATTTTCTGCCTTCTAATTAAAAACATTATGAGTTTGATTAGTAGTTTGATTATTTCTTATTATTAAGGAATTTGTAAACATTTAGGGTGATTTTAATTTATTTTAAAATTCCTGTTTGTGTAAATATTCCTGGAAAATTTGGACACAGTTATGTTAGTTTACTTTTGCCAATAAATATAGTTAATGTAATCTACTAAAGTTGTTTTCATTCTACCAGCTCCTTCTTTTGCAACGTTAAAAAAATATTTAAATCTAAATTACATTTTAATGAACAAATTTAAAAATATAAACATTTGTTTCACTTAAAAAATTAATAC
Source organism: Allygus modestus (assembly GCA_963675035.1). Classification (NCBI taxonomy): domain Eukaryota; kingdom Metazoa; phylum Arthropoda; class Insecta; order Hemiptera; family Cicadellidae; genus Allygus; species Allygus modestus. The sequence continues at coordinate 127,347,487 of OY776114.1, read as the reverse complement.
AACTAAAGGCAGTTGTCACTACATCTTTACCTTATAGTAATTAAAAGCTGTTCTTCAGGACCGATAGGGTTGACATGTAGATTGAAGTACGTTTTACAACTCTCCAACTTTGGAGAAATCTTTTCACATATGTACGAACAAGTTTCAGGAGTCATTCTCAAGTACTTTTGAAATTTGTCTGGGTAATCTTCAAGTCGATGAAACAGGTGATGATATTCGCCCAGTTCCTGTCGTACTTGATTAATGGATGAGCACTGAATTCACGGTTACTTAGGATACTCCGTCAGCCGTCAGCCACCACTACAAGCTGACGACATCTTATCACTAGCATCACCACTGTCACTATCATTTTACAGAAACATGATGAACTAGACGCTGAGAACGTATTATTGCGCCATACAGTGGAAGACTGACTGCCTGTGTCAGTGTTGTTCGACCACTATTTGAAAATTACCCTTGACATCAGGCTAAATTACCCTAAATTACCCTCGACAAAAAATGTGTTCGATAAACGCATTACAGGAATTTGTAAAATATAATTTAAATCAGAATGTAATATTACAAAATTATGTACGAACATTAAATTACTTAAAACGTTCATAAATCTAAAATAAAAATACTAAGATATGAAAATGATCTTACGTTAGTCCTAACCATGCAATTATTTCGTTGCAATTTTTAACGCTAATGGCATTTTTACGTTTCGATAGGGAACGGTCCTAACCTGGTTTGCTATCCAACGTCAAACTTTTGTAATAAAGCATAATTATTATTATTAATTGCTTTAGCTCTTTAGCTTAATGACAAATGACAACTGGGTACAGAGTCAAACCTTTACAACATTTTCAGATGTGGATAGGATTGATCTGGCGAGTTTCAGTCGGATCAAAAGGGAAGAATCACTGGAAGATAATTTTTTAAACAAAACATCTGGCAAAGGACTAGTATAACTCGTGAAGAGAGGATTTGATTGGTTGCCATGGGAGCAGAGTTGACAGAGGGTCAAAATGACGGTCAGCATGTAGGCTGCAGTTTTTTACCCCTGAGAGACCTCTCTATATATTTACCTCGTTAGATAGTCCTGTTGGAACCATAGAGTAATATTTAGGAAGAGTATATACTTAACAAAACATAACTCTTACCGTACGTACGTTATTTTATAAGTAAGGATTTATTTTAATTTCAACATTTAAGGACCCTTTTTACATTTAACCCGTTTTACCCTCAAAAGTAAATTACCCTAAAAAATACTCTAGACAGGTAAAATTAACCTTGAAAAGGGTAATTCTCAACGATGGTCTGTGTGCTGTGCGGTATGTGGTGGGGGAAAGGAGCGCGGTAAACCCAGCTGGGTAAACCTCCCGTACCATGCGATGCCTACCTCCACCTCCTCACTATGCGCTAGGGTAGACATGGGATAGGTCGTAATATTACAACTAAGCGAAGGTGATTCTTCCCATAAAAGTCGTCCGTTACGTCAGCGTGCTGCGAGCGAACTCATTTTATTTCAAATTGCACAAGCCCAATTTTGATTACTTTTATTTCGCGATCATGAGTTTATTAAGATTTTCTAGAGTGCGGATCCAACACTGGAATTTTATTGATGTATTATATTTACCTTATTGTTTTATCTAATAGATTTGAAAAGGTTGTAAGACTGATTTAATTGCATCTCTTATGGAAAATAACAGCAGAAGTGAAGGTTCGAAACTGAACCCAGCTGTTATCATTGTAAAATGAGTTAGCAACCTGGAATCGACCGAGACTGTAGTGAACCAGTTGTCATAGTCATAGGATATTAATAATGATGGGTTGTAAGAAAAGGGTCGACATTTGAAAGTAAAAAGACCAGGATTTGGATCTGTACTTTTCAAAACGTTAAAAATTCCAAAAGCTTCATGAACAAAACCCCCAAAAATAATATGGGGACCAAAAGGCTGCCTGCGCTGTGGCCAACAGCTATCTGACTCCGATAACCATTTACCGGTTTCGTTAACTGAATCTGAATCGGTTTGCCCTCTGGACATACCGAGAGTAAATAATCTCCAGAGTAATAATTTAATGCTAATGCAAAAGTTTGCTTCATATATTTGGTAGTAAGTAGATAATTACTAATTTTCTCTTGACAAAACATTTAAAACTTGGCGAGAGCGTTAGTTTTTTGGGGTTGTCTCCGGCTGCTATCGTCCTTCTGCTTGGGAAAATCGAGCTGGGAAATTGACGTTAAATATTTAGTAAATTGGAGGCCCCTCAATAAAATTCTGGTCTGACACCACTGCGAAATAAACAAATTTACATTGTTTCTCATAACTACAGCGTGTCATTACAGTGTATTACAGCTCGATGAGAATTTCCAATAACTTCCATCTCGATATCTGTGGGCAGTGGCGGATTTAGGGGGGGCTATAGGGGCTATAGCCCAGGGCGGCAAGTTTTTAGGGGCGGCAAATTTACAACAAATTAATAAGTTGTTTACAAAAGAAATGTAGAAACGGGGAACATTTTGACAAAAACGGATGACAATGACGGTGTGCCGCCCTTTTAAAGAAAAAGGTAGTAATCAGAGACTAATGTTTTACGCTTGCAGTCCCTCACACTGCAGTTCCTCAAAACAGTCATAATGCGTTTGTCATTCATCCGTACTAGCGACAAGACGATTACGCTACAGAGAAAGGGCGGCAAGCCACGAACTACGTACGCTAAAGAGGCACTGCGCCACTATGACTACGTCCAACCATAGATTAAACACACTCCTTGTGGTATTCTTAATCTATGGTCCAACTCACGTACATCCAAGTTTACCCGTACATTCGCAAAGAATTATAATGATTTTTTACACAATATCAATAATGATTAAGGCACACGGATGAGAAATGTTGCAACAATCGAATTTGAGATGACAATAACAAAATTTAGACTACGATGATATTGTCGATTCATTTTCAAACTCAAGGTAACAAAGAAAGTTATTTCAGCCGTCTTATACTTACCATCAAAGGCTACCACACATAATCGTTCTATCGTTCATTCTGGAGGATATTTTTTTTAACAAAACATCTGACCAAAGACAAATAAAGACTAACATAATTTGTGAAGAGAGGATTTGATTGGTTGTTGCCATGGGAGCATAGTTGACAGAGGGTAAAAATGGTGTTCAGCATGTAGGCTGAAGTTTTTTACTCGAGGCGAGACCTCTATATATATTTTTTGGGTGGGACGGTGTCAAAATCTCCGATTTCATTAAATGAAAAACTGTGATATTTTAAGTTGTAAAACGGGCCGATTTCGGGATTTAAAATAATAATAATGCCGGTTGGGAAACAAAATTACTATTTATTAAACTTTACAACTTTACAACAACTGATTTAAAAACCAACTTATACGTCATTAACAATAGGTATATCCGCAGTCAAAATCCAATAATTATGGTTACATTAAATTTAGAAAAACAACGCCAATTAATAATTTAGCAGGGAGAGGCGACGCGACGCGTGTTAATTACATCGTCACTTCTTAGGGACTGGGGCGAATCCCACGTCTTCTTCCCCAATGCTGAAGCTGCCCATCCAATGAGTGGCGGCCTCAGCACGTGACGTCACGGGAACACTTCGTTGTTCAGTGCTGCCCCCGACGATCACTCACGCCATTACTCAAACTAAGAGGCACAGGAATCGTGCGTTTAAGGCCAATGCAGAGCGTCAAGTTGCTGACGCAGCGCATTCCTGTTGATATCAACGCCGGCCGGACCCGTGGGAGCGTCTAAGCTGAGATTAGCTTGGAGCAAATATCCTAGCGTCTGGTGGTTGTTTTCATATTTTGTACCAGCCAACTCTTCAAAATGAAATAATAAATGAAATAATTGAAATAATGTTAAGAGCACCGTTCCTCCTTCTAATTTTAGATTTTAGTGACGGTAGAAATTTAATTATTACGAACGGTAAACTGTAATTACTTAATTACAGTGTCGTATTAATGGCTTTTAACAGTCTAGGGATTTTGGGCCGTCACACCCCCCTCACCCTTAGACCATGCTGTCCCCAGCATGAGGTAACAGCAGATTGCCAAGTCCAACTTCTCTCAATGTTAGGAGAGTACACATCCGTCTTCCGTTGGCTGGTCGGTGATCAGGAAACTTCTAACTCCAGTCAGCTAACCTCAACTCTCTCCGCAAAATAACAAAAAAAATTATTGAACTTCAACTTTATTTTTTTTTTTACGAAGAAAAAAAAACTCGAATTGTCGCCGGTCCGCATTAGCCTCTCCCTTTACAAAGTACATCTCAAAAATATCACAATCAAAACATCTCAAAAGTCAAAGTTAAACAACCAAAACAAAACCTAAAAAAAAACTAAAATATCTTATTTCACAAGGACAAAAGTTACCTAAACTTAAACACAAAAAAACACAACACACATTCCCATCTAAACAGACCATTACAACAATGTTAGAAGATTCGTCACTGAATTTAATTGTGTGTATTTAAAACCAATTGGTTAATTTTTCTTAGTATCTGAACAGGGTATGAATTATTATATTTAAAAAAAAATTCGCAAGAGAGTAATTGAGTTCAGCACTTTTATGGCAACTTTAGAACGCTACTCGCCCGCTATGGTGAAGCCGCACGGGTTTTCACTTGGGGCCGGTCTTACACTCTGTCACCCCTTCGGTAGTAACGGATCTTTCAACGTAAGGTCAAATACTAGGAAAAGAAAATTTACTGCTATCCTAACACACCCTTTCCCAAGCTACTGTGCCTACTCTAATTAACTCGTCAAAATAGCAAATTAACATATTGACACCGAGAATCAACAAAAAACACTTTTCGCCAATACAGTGATTATCCATAGATTCCGGTGAAACTTCGCCCACTATCGGCCGAAGCCTCAAAACAACTTGAAAATTACCAATAATTAATCAAATATACAATCGAATAATCAATACGATAGAAAGAATTATTAACTAATCTTTAACACAACCTCACGTTCAGTAGGCCTGGTAGCGACACAACACTGTCTTGCTGACAGGTCCGGAAAATCCCTCAGCAAGGCATTTTCTGCAGTACTCTTGACTGACTATACACTACTATACGTCAATTTTTTTTTTTTTTAATTTTGAAAAATCATTCAGGCTGGCTCCCGGGTGCCTACAGTCTAGTCGGGGAGTTGAAGGGAAGGGGGCTATTAGGGGGTGGGAAGTGTGCACATTACCTTCCTGTGGACACCAGTTGGGCCAGTGAATCCTTTACCCTTCTTGGGATATACTATTGGCGTTAGTTGAATTGTACCAAAGAATAATAATTCAAAAAAAATTGTCATTACCAGCCTACATCCAATACACAATTACCAAAAAAAGGAATTACACTACAACACATATCGACATCACAGAAAAAAAACATCAATAACACAATAATCGGAGGGGGATCCCCAGTCCTTTCTCCATCTCGTTCTCGCAGAGACAAGTCCAGAGGTACTCGCTTCCTCGCAGCGTAGTACGCGACTTCTTGATCGCGGTCTAAAGTCTATGTTTATTAAATACTTTTCACTTACTGAAGGTGTCCCGGTCGGTAAGTCACTCCTCGTCACATTTTACCGCAAGGTCAGGCTAACGTTAGCTGCGCTCGTGGAACTGTCGTGCTCTGCTTCCGGTGCACGATCTGCTACCAATTCAACAGGAGGGTACCATCTCTCCAAGGTTCTGAAGTGGCGACTCTGTCTGCGCAGCCTGCGGGCGCTGTACACGGCCTCCCAGGGTGACACGGAGCAGGACGGCAACTCGAACTCTCCATCTCAAACCTACAAAGACAACTGTGATTATCACAATAACCGAACGGCCGCCCCACATGTCCTACTCAACCATGCGGGCGCCAGCATAATGGACTCTAAGGTGCTGGAAAGTACTCTCCAAAGATTACCCCTTTACGCTTAGGTGCCAAGCTGATCCCCTAGTCCCTACAGGACCTTCAAGGTGGCATTCACATTGATATTCCTCAACTTGGTCTCTTCGTCAGAGAGCATCGACTTCAAATCAACAACGAAACTTTACTCATCTGACCGACATGAGTGTTGCTGCCGTGTATACGGGCAGGCACCTTAAACTCATCACTAATAACGCCTCGGGGATCACTCCAACTCCACTCAACTGCACGGTGGTCAGGTTGATCTTTCAGCCATCCTCATAACAGTTCAGAGTTACCTTACAGGGCTCTGAAGCACTATGCACCCATCAATCTCAGGAAAAACCACTTTTCCACAAACGCTGGAATACAAGGAGCTGCCGATAAATCGGGCAGGCACCCGATCCGCCAGTGATCGAATCACACCGATCACTTCAGTCTCTTCAAGAGAGAGCATTTGACTTAGAAAAGTCAGAAATCACAACTTCACATTCCGGTCCGACATGAGTATACTGCTGCCATTTACACAGGCAGGCAATATTGGACCATCAGTTGCTACTACAAACACATCTATTTTTTTCCTTGAGGGAGGCCCATTCAACGTCATAATTTCAATGGGGCATTTCCCCCGAAACAAAACTCAAATAGACAACAACACCAGGCCCAGAAGACCATCGGCTGGTTTACTCGTACCAACCCTTTAGTAAACACACAACCATCAACCTCCGCTTTGCCGGCTGTACAGGCGAATTGCGCTGCACAGGCTGGGCTTTCTACAGAACAGCTTGCCATAGAACAAGCAAAACATAATTTACTCCCCATTCCCGTTTGCTTTTATTTAATTTTCGTTCTCTTCAAGGTCTGGCCAAGAATAGCATGAGTTAGCAAGCATATTCCCGGAGCAGAGCACACATTTTGAAATTCTATATAAAAGAACAAATAACCATAATGTGATTCCTAAACACTAGTACATCAGTATACTTAGGTGATAACACTTGTCCACATCAGCATAATCCATTCAGTAATGGTTACGAATGCACTCCCTCGGCAACTCCACAGCGAGGAAGACCCTCCGGTGTCCCAATCCACAGGGACAGCACAAGAATGGCCTAGAATTATAACTTTCCTGTACAACAAACAAAACAGGTTATCCAGTGAACACGTGTTATCACAATTTAGAGCACAAACTATTAATAACAACAAACTTCCTACGAAGAATCACTTATCACTAACTTCACCAGCCTTATATTTTAAATATAAGGGAAGCTAACTGGACTCCTTTTGTAAATTTTGAATTAAGTGTAAATGGACTAAATCATAAATCAACGTATTTACTCCTAATCTCTGGTTCATTATCTAATTCATCACACCGCAAATGGGAGCTCTGGCTTCACAATGCTCAGTCCCAGATGAGGGGGTAAAGTATTAGACACTTTAAATATTACATCGGCAAATAATTTCTGTCCATGTTCGGAGTACTGATAATAAAACAGATGCAGCCATACAATTTAAGGAACAGACCGCATGCAAAAAAACAAAATTAAACTTTTCAACCTATTAAATTAGGCAATTTGACACTCACGATTTCAAACTGTAAAAAGAAATGCGATCATTGTTTACGAAGCACCGATCTGCAACAGTACTTAAAGCTATCTGCAGATCCTAAAACTGAACACAAATACGCATCACAATTTACTGGCTTCAACTCAAAGCTTTATTAGTTCCAATTTGAATTAATAATTTTTTTAAACCTACTCCTTTAATGGCTATTAACTAAATTCAATCACACACAAAGAAGTATACTAAATATCTTCACGTTGCTGATTAACTTACATAAAAAAAACAAAGTCCAGTACCACAAACAAACAGTACCACTGCTCTACTGACTGTCATGTTCAGTTGGCCCAAAACCAGGAACCAGAACTTAACAATGAGCACAGTATAGCTCAGTTCCAAAAAACCAATACAGCAACCAAACTGCGATTTGATTTTCTCCTCTATGCTATTTTGTCTCACATAATTTTGAAGGAGAGCAAAACAGCCTTTTTTTAAAACTGCAAACAAAAGGTTAAATAATTTATTTATTACCCCTTCACAACCGTTACCGAAGGTTACTGCCCATTAATTCTCTCAACATTAAAATTACTGGATCCATCGGTGTAGAACCCTCAATAACCCCCTACTGATGAGAGCTTCTGAAATAAATAAAATTCGCCCAGTCCCATTTATAATTCTCAACAGTTTACCGAAGTAATTACTTGGGGCCCACTCGCCTAAGTCCACACGTCGTTTTGTTTCTAAACAAATTTAAAAAATTCAAAGTCCCAACTCGAAGTTCAATAAAGTACACTTAAGCCTCAGAGTACGATTAATCTAAGTCCCAACACGGTTAATTACTCAATTAAAATCACCAAATTAATTTCAAACAAAAATCACAAGTCGTTTGTAGTATTCAGTGAAATTTTGAAAAATCCGGCTAAGTCCGTAGCTCAAAATACGCAATAAATTTCGAAAATTACTGTCGAACGCCCATTTCCCCACTACTATGATGGTCCACGCCGATTATTTCTAAGTCCCGATTAATTTCAATGAAATGTCACAGAACTCCTATTTCACTACTACTAATGCTTTGTTTCGTCGAAAATTTTCAAAGTTCTGATTTACTTAATTTCTTTGGTAAATAAAATGCACTGGTATCCTTTGTCCTGACAATGAAGATAGGCCAGAAAATTGACACAGTTTATAAGTGTCAGATCATTAATTTTTATTAATTTGTAACAATAAAATTTTTCAATCACTTATCAATTATTGGCCTATTTCCAATGACGCCCAGATTTTTTCCAATGCATTTATAGATTTACCTCTTAAATATACGACCCAGAGTTAATCACACATGCAAATAAACTTAGGTTAATTTAGAAAGCATTTATTCTAAGGTTAATATAATTAATAAATCCTACAAACTCCCGTCCTTGGACAAAACAATGTTAAATCAACTAAATAAAAATATAACACTTCAGGAATAACTATCTTCTCTCTTAATAACAACACACGTGTGGAACTGTTTAGATTAATCTATACAGACATCTGTTTACAAACACGGCAAACCCTACTGCCTTATAAATCACGGCGTCACGGCTATCCTGTGACGTCGCCCAGTTTTGATAATTGTTGCCTAAGTCTCGCTTCGGACAATTCGGATTAATTTACAATATAATATTTCTTCAATTTAATTCCCAAATAATTTATAATTTCATTTTAATGTCGTCCTCTCCCTTTTCCACGATAAGTTGCAACCAAGTTCACGCATTTGCACTTCAATCAAACCGAATTGGCCAATCAAAGATGGCGGATTAATCCGAACGCAACAGAGACGATTTGTCAAGATTGCAAATGGCGGCTCCAAGCTTCCTTCCACAATTAATATTCCAAGTCACTTTATTTTTAAAATAAACCTCTTTAGTCACAGGTAATACTTAAAATCGACTCTACCTTTATTATTTATCAATATCTATTATCGCTAGAGCTTAAAAGAAACTCTGATAGCCCAATAATTTCGATTTAATATGTCTTCTCAAACAAATAAATTCTCATACATTCTCATAACAGTTCCATGCCATCTCGATTTGGCATCACACACAATTAATGCAAAGTGACGAAGGAGGGGGAACCGACGCTATCTGTTCCTCTCACAAAGAGGCTAATGGCGACTTGAGGATTTATTCAAATTAATCTAATTACTTTAAAATTCTCTAATAATTCGAAAAATGCATATTTCTTTACGGGAGTTGCGCTAGAATGAGTTTAATTTATTGCTTTACAAGATTAAGCGGTTACCTACTGTTAAAACGACACATATAAAATTAACAAGATTGCACCAATTAATTAAAATAAATTTATTACTTACCAAAATCCATCCTCCGTCCGTGGGATTTTTCAGAGTGTATTCTCGCAACACAGCACCCACCTGACACCAATTGTAAAACGGGCCGATTTCGGGATTTAAAATAATAATAATGCCGGTTGGGAAACAAAATTACTATTTATTAAACTTTACAACTTTACAACAACTGATTTAAAAACCAACTTATACGTCATTAACGATAGGTATATCCGCAGTCAAAATCCAATAATTATGGTTACATTAAATTTAGAAAAACAACGCCAATTAATAATTTAGCAGGGAGAGGCGACGCGACGCGTGTTAATTACATCGTCACTTCTTAGGGACTGGGGCGAATCCCACGTCTTCTTCCCCAATGCTGAAGCTGCCCATCCAATGAGCGGCGGCCTCAGCACGTGACGTCACGGGAACACTTCGTTGTTCAGTGCTGCCCCCGACGATCACTCACGCCATTACTCAAACTAAGAGGCACAGGAATCGTGCGTTTAAGGCCAATGCAGAGCGTCAAGTTGCTGACGCAGCGCATTCCTGTTGATATCAACGCCGGCCGGACCCGTGGGAGCGTCTAAGCTGAGATTAGCTTGGAGCAAATATCCTAGCGTCTGGTGGTTGTTTTCATATTTTGTACCAGCCAACTCTTCAAAATGAAATAATAAATGAAATAATTGAAATAATGTTAAGAGCACCGTTCCTCCTTCTAATTTTAGATTTTAGTGACGGTAGAAATTTAATTATTACGAACGGTAAACTGTAATTACTTAATTACAGTGTCGTATTAATGGCTTTTAACAGTCTAGGGATTTTGGGCCGTCACACCCCCCTCACCCTTAGACCATGCTGTCCCCAGCATGAGGTAACAGCAGATTGCCAAGTCCAACTTCTCTCAATGTTAGGAGAGTACACATCCGTCTTCCGTTGGCTGGTCGGTGATCAGGAAACTTCTAACTCCAGTCAGCTAACCTCAACTCTCTCCGCAAAATAACAAAAAAAATTATTGAACTTCAACTTTATTTTTTTTTTTACGAAGAAAAAAAAAACTCGAATTGTCGCCGGTCCGCATTAGCCTCTCCCTTTACAAAGTACATCTCAAAAATATCACAATCAAAACATCTCAAAAGTCAAAGTTAAACAACCAAAACAAAACCTAAAAAAAACTAAAATATCTTATTTCACAAGGACAAAAGTTACCTAAACTTAAACACAAAAAAACACAACACACATTCCCATCTAAACAGACCATTACAACAATGTTAGAAGATTCGTCACTGAATTTAATTGTGTGTATTTAAAACCAATTGGTTAACTTTTCTTAGTATCTGAACAGGGTATGAATTATTATATTTAAAAAAAAATTCGCAAGAGAGTAATTGAGTTCAGCACTTTTATGGCAACTTTAGAACGCTACTCGCCCGCTATGGTGAAGCCGCACGGGTTTTCACTTGGGGCCGGTCTTACACTCTGTCACCCCTTCGGTAGTAACGGATCTTTCAACGTAAGGTCAAATACTAGGAAAAGAAAATTTACTGATATCCTAACACACCCTTTCCCAAGCTACTGTGCCTACTCTAATTAACTCGTCAAAATAGCAAATTAACATATTGACACCGAGAATCAACAAAAAACACTTTTCGCCAATACAGTGATTATCCATAGATTCCGGTGAAACTTCGCCCACTATCGGCCGAAGCCTCAAAACAACTTGAAAATTACCAATAATTAATCAAATATACAATCGAATAATCAATACGATAGAAAGAATTATTAACTAATCTTTAACACAACCTCACGTTCAGTAGGCCTGGTAGCGACACAACACTGTCTTGCTGACAGGTCCGGAAAATCCCTCAGCAAGGCATTTTCTGCAGTACTCTTGACTGACTATACACTACTATACGTCAATTTTTTTTTTTTAATTTTGAAAAATCATTCAGGCTGGCTCCCGGGTGCCTACAGTCCAGTCGGGGAGTTGAAGGGAAGGGGGCTATTAGGGGGTGGGAAGTGTGCACATTACCTTCCTGTGGACACCAGTTGGGCCAGTGAATCCTTTACCCTTCTTGGGATATACTATTGGCGTTAGTTGAATTGTACCAAAGAATAATAATTCAAAAAAAATTGTCATTACCAGCCTACATCCAATACACAATTACCAAAAAAAGGAATTACACTACAACACATATCGACATCACAGAAAAAAAACATCAATAACACAATAATCGGAGGGGGATCCCCAGTCCTTTCTCCATCTCGTTCTCGCAGAGACAAGTCCAGAGGTACTCGCTTCCTCGCAGCGTAGTACGCGACTTCTTGATCGCGGTCTAAAGTCTATGTTTATTAAATACTTTTCACTTACTGAAGGTGTCCCGGTCGGTAAGTCACTCCTCGTCACATTTTACCGCAAGGTCAGCCTAACGTTAGCTGCGCTCGTGGAACTGTCGTGTTCTGCTTCCGGTGCACGATCTGCTACCAATTCAACAGGAGGGTACCATCTCTCCAAGGTTCTGAAGTGGCGACTCTGTCTGCGCAGCCTGCGGGCGCTGTACACGGCCTCCCAGGGTGACACGGAGCAGGACGGCAACTCGAACTCTCCATCTCAAACCTACAAAGACAACTGTGATTATCACAATAACCGAACGGCCGCCCCACATGTCCTACTCAACCATGCGGGCGCCAGCATAATGGACTCTAAGGTGCTGGAAAGTACTCTCCAAAGATTACCCCTTTACGCTTAGGTGCCAAGCTGATCCCCTAGTCCCTACAGGACCTTCAAGGTGGCATTCACATTGATATTCCTCAACTTGGTCTCTTCGTCAGAGAGCATCGACTTCAAATCAACAACGAAACTTTACTCATCTGACCGACATGAGTGTTGCTGCCGTGTATACGGGCAGGCACCTTAAACTCATCACTAATAACGCCTCGGGGATCACTCCAACTCCACTCAACTGCACGGTGGTCAGGTTGATCTTTCAGCCATCCTCATAACAGTTCAGAGTTACCTTACAGGGCTCTGAAGCACTATGCACCCATCAATCTCAGGAAAAACCACTTTTCCACAAACGCTGGAATACAAGGAGCTGCCGATAAATCGGGCAGGCACCCGATCCGCCAGTGATCGAATCACACCGATCACTTCAGTCTCTTCAAGAGAGAGCATTTGACTTAGAAAAGTCAGAAATCACAACTTCACATTCCGGTCCGACATGAGTATACTGCTGCCATTTACACAGGCAGGCAATATTGGACCATCAGTTGCTACTACAAACACATCTATTTTTTTCCTTGAGGGAGGCCCATTCAACGTCATAATTTCAATGGGGCATTTCCCCCGAAACAAAACTCAAATAGACAACAACACCAGGCCCAGAAGACCATCGGCTGGTTTACTCGTACCAACCCTTTAGTAAACACACAACCATCAACCTCCGCTTTGCCGGCTGTACAGGCGAATTGCGCTGCACAGGCTGGGCTTTCTACAGAACAGCTTGCCATAGAACAAGCAAAACATAATTTACTCCCCATTCCCGTTTGCTTTTATTTAATTTTCGTTCTCTTCAAGGTCTGGCCAAGAATAGCATGAGTTAGCAAGCATATTCCCGGAGCAGAGCACACATTTTGAAATTCTATATAAAAGAACAAATAACCATAATGTGATTCCTAAACACTAGTACATCAGTATACTTAGGTGATAACACTTGTCCACATCAGCATAATCCATTCAGTAATGGTTACGAATGCACTCCCTCGGCAACTCCACAGCGAGGAAGACCCTCCGGTGTCCCAATCCACAGGGACAGCACAAGAATGGCCTAGAATTATAACTTTCCTGTACAACAAACAAAACAGGTTATCCAGTGAACACGTGTTATCACAATTTAGAGCACAAACTATTAATAACAACAAACTTCCTACGAAGAATCACTTATCACTAACTTCACCAGCCTTATATTTTAAATATAAGGGAAGCTAACTGGACTCCTTTTGTAAATTTTGAATTAAGTGTAAATGGACTAAATCATAAATCAACGTATTTACTCCTAATCTCTGGTTCATTATCTAATTCATCACACCGCAAATGGGAGCTCTGGCTTCACAATGCTCAGTCCCAGATGAGGGGGTAAAGTATTAGACACTTTAAATATTACATCGGCAAATAATTTCTGTCCATGTTCGGAGTACTGATAATAAAACAGATGCAGCCATACAATTTAAGGAACAGACCGCATGCAAAAAAACAAAATTAAACTTTTCAACCTATTAAATTAGGCAATTTGACACTCACGATTTCAAACTGTAAAAAGAAATGCGATCATTGTTTACGAAGCACCGATCTGCAACAGTACTTAAAGCTATCTGCAGATCCTAAAACTGAACACAAATACGCATCACAATTTACTGGCTTCAACTCAAAGCTTTATTAGTTCCAATTTGAATTAATAATTTTTTTAAACCTACTCCTTTAATGGCTATTAACTAAATTCAATCACACACAAAGAAGTATACTAAATATCTTCACGTTGCTGATTAACTTACATAAAAAAAAACAAAGTCCAGTACCACAAACAAACAGTACCACTGCTCTACTGACTGTCATGTTCAGTTGGCCCAAAACCAGGAACCAGAACTTAACAATGAGCACAGTATAGCTCAGTTCCAAAAAACCAATACAACAACCAAACTGCGATTTGATTTTCTCCTCTATGCTATTTTGTCTCACATAATTTTGAAGGAGAGCAAAACAGCCTTTTTTTAAAACTGCAAACAAAAGGTTAAATAATTTATTTATTACCCCTTCACAACCGTTACCGAAGGTCACTGCCCATTAATTCTCTCAACATTAAAATTACTGGATCCATCGGTGTAGAACCCTCAATAACCCCCTACTGATGAGAGCTTCTGAAATAAATAAAATTCATGGAGGTGAAACTAGAATAAGTGTTTGAAAATGTGTAGAGTTTTAGTAAGATTAGGGCTACATCAATTAATTTTGTATTTTGATCGTCTAAAACATATTAACAATTCTTTGTATAAAAGTATAAATTACAAAATTACTTAAAAACTGTATTGAAAAGCGCTAATTCAGGATAAAAATAGTCATAATTTTGAGGCTAATGGTCCGAATTATACGAATTCGAGGCTACAGTGTAATCATATCTTATTATAGGTTATTTATTATAAATTTCATTAGTCAATGCGTTGGTGTAAAATTAATGTTTTGATGAAATATAAGAAGGGATTTTTAGACATTTGTTGAAGGATTTTCTTGTTATTAAAAGTAGCACTAGCATTGCTTCACTGCTTTTAACACGAACATTTTTCTCTAGGGCTGATTGTCATTGAGTAGGCTATATTGAATATTAAACTGTGTTAATGTAAATCAAGTCAATTATACATTATTTTACTGGGTTTTTTCAACTAGAAAATAACAGAAATTTCTTAAACTTATTCAATCAGTTAATTCGTAACTTCTTTAGATACTATCACAAAATAACCAAACAAGATATATAACATGTAGGTAAACCTGGGCGGCAAAAAAGACAAAGATATAGTGGAGGGGGGGGAGGGCGGCAAATTTCCTAATAGCCCTTAGGCGGCAAGTGCTTAAATCCGCCACTGTCTGTGGGGGAGCCATTAGTTAGACAGGTTGAGATTATGTTTAGTGTAACGGGCACTGGCTTCAAGAGCTATTGAAAATAACCGGTCCGTCTAAAATAACCCCGAGTGGACGAGGAAGCAGGAAGCATGCAAGCGGCGAGAGTGGGCTGGGTTCAAGGTTGGCAACATTGGAATCAGCTGATTCGCCCTGGCCACGATAACATCAGCAGTTTTGGCGTTTCAAACCAACGAGATTAATATATCTAGAGGTCTCGTCAGGGGTATACAAGTGAAGCCTACATACTGACCGCCATTTTTCTCAGGTAACCAATTAAATTCTCTAAGCTGACAAACATATAACTAGTGAAGAGAGGATTTGATTGGTTACCATGTTGGTTGCCATGGGAGCAGAGGGGAAAATGGCGGTTGACCACGTAGGCTACAATTTTTACCCAAGACAAGATCTCTAGATATATTAACCTCGTTGTTTGAAATTGTAGAGAAAACCAAATGAGAAACCCAATAGAGATTTTCTTTCAGAAGGACACATTTTCGAAAAAAGGTTGACAACATTGGAATAAGCTGTTTTCCCCCGATAGCATCAGCTGTTTCGCCGCGATTACATCAAATTTGTTGACGATTTATACAGAAACCCGAGTAATGCAATTAATTTGTTAATCTCATATGAGCGTTTGAGTTGTGCTGTGTGTTTGAGTTGAGCTGTTTGTAAAAGGTTGGAAGGGGTCTAAAAAGAACGCTCCGTTGTCGGGCAGGTTCAATTGGTTCAATTTCACATTTGAACGAGTCACGTACTCTTAGCATCTTATACACTAAACATTCTTTAACGTTAAAACATTCTCTAACTATTTCACATTTATATAATCACTCATTAAACAGCATTTGTGTAAAATTTGAAATATAATCAAATAAACTCAGTGTTTCATTTACAGTAACTTTCATTACCAGTAATGAATACCATAGTTTTCAATTCCTTCAATTAGGCAAATTCATTTAATACAAATCACATCACAAAAAATACTACGAGCACCCCAGGATCATCGGGTGTGTACAAGTTGGTAAAAATGGGAACAGATTTGTAGCAAACCTGTATCAATTTGTATTGAAAGCATCTATATATTTACTAACAGAATAAGCCGATTTTAGTGAGCAAGGCTATTGGCGAAACTACTAGGTCTTGAATGGTGGTTGTTAATGTTATTTTTGAAAGCCCTCAGCGACTAAATGTGCCTTTTGTGGTTTTGGAAAACATCCACCTTCAGGGCTTCGTCTCCTGGGCTTTCAAAATTGCACAGTTAATCTTATGGAAGAAGTTACATTTATTTTATTGAAGATTTAACAACATTTGTTGATACTAACAAAACACAATGCAGAAGCAAGAACATCTGTTCTAGCTAACTTCTGGAATGGCATCACAATTTGAACTAATATAACCGTATATGACCGCTGGATAATCTCAAAATAAAATATATTTGCTCGAATTCGATCAACTGGATTCGCTTGTTCTTATAATCTGTGTATTTTTCATTAATTTTGTTGTGGAATGTTGATTTGACTTGCATGTAATTTTTTTAATAAGGAATACAGTTTTCACACCGTGAGTTTAGTTACTTGAACATAATGATATAACCATTGACTATAGATAGTGGATATAACTTAATTTCTTGAACTTCACAAACAAAGCAATGACAAATTTATTTGTAAGTGTACATCATCCGGCAGAGTAAATCAAAACAAGTGGTGTATGTGGTTCAACAATGTTTGTAGTGCGACTAGTATACAAAAAGAGGTTGAAATGGTACACTGTTGTACCAACTTGCCTGCCTCTTCTCTACGGGCCAGCGGTATTGACGTCTGCGGTAGCATAGTTTGAAAAGCGCCCCAAGAGCAAGTCGGCAACGTAGTTCGTCTGTCCACTTAGTTCCCTCAGCCACCGCACGGTTGAGCCACTACCGGAGCAATCTCGTCGAGTTGTAGAGTATGTTATAAAAAGCTGTTTAATTGAATTTATTTGTAATAAATGGAAGGAATTACAAACGTTTTATTAGTGACCACAAATATTTAGACAGTTCTAAGCCAAATCGAACGGTGTGACATATGTAAAAAGAGTTAATGCTGGACAACGGATAAAACTTGAAATTTAGTGCTCAAAAGTAGGAATATGACTATATTTAGTTGCAACAAAGGTCCACTTTGTGCACAAAATTCCTCAGTTTTCCGATATGATATCCACCATTCAGCCTTTAAATGACTCATCGTTCAATTAGTGCTTAAATTTCCTAAATCTTTGGGGGAATCTAAACCACCACCATTTTTCAACGAAATTGTAAACCGATATAAAATTGTAAAGACCTATGTAAACTGTTTAGACAAATATTCATACCTGGTATCATTACTGTATCTTTAAACTTTTGTGAAATATTAAAATTTTCGTAAAACGTACATACAAACTCAAAGAGGGAAAACTGATTGAGATAGGTCACATGTTGTACTGCATTAATTGTTTGGTTTGACCTACCAAATAACCTGGTAATGTTTGGTGTAGTGGAAGCGGGACGCGGGACACCCTGTATTTGTTAGTGGATGTTCTGCTGCAGAAGTTAGTACCATAGAATAAATAATACATTTTTATGTAATGTATTATTTATTCTATGTTAGTACTCTGTGGCCGACCTGCAACAATAGAGTATTTACATTGTATTTAGCTTTGACCGCCAAATAAACAACAATTATACTTTTTCCGTTGCCGATCATTTTGCTTCGGTGGAGAGCTTCGTGTTCATCCCCGCAAAATGGAGAAATAATTCAATGAGAAAGCTAGGATAAACAATATTGTATTTGCCTTATTTTGACGCAAGGATATTTGTTGTTGTTTTGACTTTGGTTTGGCTAATGAAAAACGGAAACGGCGACTTGCGCGGGCTCTTGCCGGATGGAAGAAATTGCTCAGTGATACCAACTGCACAAACACAATCAGTAAGTTATCAAGGTTCATAAACATTTTGACGTTTGAATAATTTCGTACCTATCCATCCACGTAGTGCATTTATTTCTGGTTCGACCTCGAAATATTGTTTATAAGATAATCTATTTATTTCCTATTCTAATGTGTAATCTAGTAATGAGAAATTGAAAATTGTTAAGCAAATATACTAGGTGACTATAGAATTATTTAAAGTTAGGAATATTTTAGCACTGCCATTTGTTAAGATAAAAGTACAAGAATTATTACCGGTAATATGATTTAGATTAATGTATATCAGATTTTATACAATGTTTTTAATCCATAAAGTTTTCAAATGTTTTAAATAATCTATGTTATAATACGTATGTTGTATATGTCACCAAAAAAAGTGTAGCCTACATGGTGTCAGAAATTTTCCCTAAATTCATGAACACACCTGAATACAAAACCCCAAAATATGATAAACAATTATAACCCTCTGTGTAACCCTCTATGGCAATCCACGGTAACATAAATTCAACTTTGATGTAAAACATAATATTTTGCTGAAATACACCTTGTTCTCAGAGGGTTTTTTTCGATAAGATTCTCCAGGAAAGCTTCACGTTTTCTCCCCAAATGAGAACTCTGTATGTATTAAGCTATATTAAGCTAATAGTGTAACAAAATGGCGTCTAAAAAAGGTATAGGGAGAGATATAACCAACTAGCTTAATACATCTGCAGTCCTCATCTGGGGTGAAAAATTGAAGCCTCAATGGAGGCTTCTATATATATCATAGAGAACAAGTCATATTTCAGCAAAATATGATGGAAAATATGTTTTACATAAAAGTTTTATTTATGTTACCATGGGTTCCATGGGCACAGAGGTTAGAATTAGTTATCTTGGATATGGTGGGGTTTTGTATACAGGTGTGTTCATGAATTTAGGGAACATTTCGGCCACCATGTAGGCTACACACATGTTCTCGTTGTGTTTTAAAATAAAATATTTATTTGCATTCCTTGTGTTACATAGGCCTATTTGTAAAATATTGTAATTATTTACTATTGAAACACTTTAATTGTAAAATATGTGGTGTCTATGAAAACGTTTCGTGTTCTGTAGGCTATGGAAAACGGTTCCACGGTTCCACATAAATTGTAGATTACATTATTTTATAGTCTGTGGGTAGTTGGTTTGCCATGGTCACGGAGGGTGCAGAGAGAAAATGGCGGCTACCATGTAGGCTTCACTTTTTCTAGAAAATGAACATGTGCTCGCACACTCTAGATGCATTAAGCTAGTTAGGAAAAATGTTCATATCATTCACGAACAGCAAAGCAAAAAAAATCATATCGAGTAATTTAACTCATCATCACAGCACTCACAGCGATGACTTCAATCGCAGTTCTTAGATATCGTGACTATTTCCATTGTTGCATCTAATGCCATTGTTGCCAAAGCTCCCACAAGAAATAATCGCACTGGAACACAGGATGTGACATGTTATTGCAATTTATTGCCAACCTTCCGTTTCCTGCCTCCACATAACTCCCTAATAAGGCTGCAATTATGGTAAGTAGCCTGGAACCTGCTTGGCAAGTTTTACAGTTCAATTTCGAACCGAAGATTTAAGATTTGTTTGTAATTCTGACATTGGGTTTATTTTTTCACTTGAAATCTTGAAATTAATATTATTTTTAATTATTTTTATTATTTTGAATTATTTTAATTCAAGACCACGTTGATTCTCAGAAAATGTAACATCGTTTGTTATTATTATACTATTTAAAATGCCTCAGACAAATTTTGAACAATTACTCTTCATAACAAGGCTCCTAGTGGGAACATGAGGTAAATGGTACCCTTATAGACCCAGTGAGGGCTAACAAAAAACCCCTCATAATAAGGTAATAATATAAGATGTAGATAGACCCTTATAGACCCAAATACCCCCGTCGCAGCAAACCTGCGTACTCAGCGAATTTCCAATGCATATATATGTGACTCACTACTACATAGAGCTACTTACCAAGTTTCACAAAAATACATCCATGAATAAGTGATATATAGCATTTTATTTATTCTCCATAAGATTAACATTAGGGTTGAGGACGCAGGTTTGCTGCAACGAGGAGGATAAGTAATATTTTTTTGCAATTATCAATATAACTGAACCTGGTGAAGCTATATACCAAGTTTTATTAATTTAGGTCCATAATTTAGGGAGGTATACAACTTTACTTATTCTCCATATGAATTACATGGGGGCCGAGTATGCAGGTTTGCTGCTACGGGGACTATCAACAAAAAAACTTGTTTTTGTGCTAATATCAATATACCACAACTAGTTGAAGCCACATACCAAGTTTCATCAATATACATTCATAAATAATCGAGATATAGAATTTTATTTATTCTCCATAAGGATAACATTGGACAACGTACTGTGTTTAGCACTTTGAATATCTCTGCAACGGTTGGACGTAGAACAACGATTAAAACACCAAAATGTTTGTTTTGTTGAGCTAAACACATTAATAAACAGAAATGTGAAGTTTTTAGTAAAACTATCTGAGAAAAATCTAAAAACCTTTTTCCCATAAGATTAACATGGGACAGGTTTTTTGGATTTTCTCTGCAACCACTTAACCTAGGTTAATGATTCAAAATACTAAATTATTTATTTTTTTAAGCTCTATAATATGGCTATAACCAAAATTGAGTGTTTTTAACATTTTGGGGTCAAATTTGCAAAAAACCGATTTTTGGAAAATTGTAAACCCCCATAAAACCCCCTTCCCACAGTGCGATCGATCTGGTTTTCGAACTTAGTCATAAATGCTAATCTCCACATTTGTATAAAATTTCATCAAAATCGGGTGTTTCTTTCAAAAGTTATCGCGGTAACGGACACACACACACACACACACACACACACATATATATATATATATATATATATATATATATATATATATATAACCAAACTAGATGTATGTTACTATATCTGTGTATATCTGTTGCGTTGCTAGGTGTACTAATGTTTTGTGATGGTGTAGTCGATCAAATTTATACATATGTATATATATATATATATATATATATATATACATATATAAAGATTTGAACGAATAGTGTTTTTGGCATCTGGGGACCTCAAAACGAACAGTTATCATGGTCTCGGGCTTAAGTTTTACCGTGCCACCTACGGTAATAGCTTCTTCCCTATAGGGGAAATTCGCTAAAACCAGAGCTGATAATGGTCTTTGAATCAAAACAACTCAAGCAACTCATTTTAAGGAACCATGTTCGTGTGATAATTACTGTAATCCAAAAAGTTGTTGGACTATTTCCAAGGCTTCTTGATATGTGATGTAGGGTTGGTGAAGCGGGTTCCTAATAACAGAGGCGCACTCTAACGTTATATCTCTTCAATCAAGCACATATTTTAATTAGTTCTTGCAATTATTTATCGAATACACCTACCATTATTTTTATTCACAGGAATAATACTTACAAAAGTTTCTTGTGTGGCATTTACTGCCGAAGTGATATCAAACGTGTTAAATCAAGTGATTATGTTTTTTCTAACAACGAGAATTATTTTATACATATTATTAGGTCTATCTCTTGATTTATATTTTATTTGCAGTACATACGCGCAAATGCTGTACTTCCTTTTTATTTACAATATATGTCGACTTTAACATAATTTTAAAATCTTGGTTTATGGAAATTATTTCAAACTGACAACAATCAGCTGTAGTTGCCTGCTTGATTTCGTCGCCACGCGGCAATCAGCTGTTACCCACAGTGCTGCCAACCGCCGAACCGTTCTCGGTGTAGTGGTAGCACTGAGTGACGTCAGCAGTCAGTGTCGTGTCGGCTGCTAGAGGTGCGGAGGTGTGAGGCGCTCCGCTCTTGTTTATTATCCGGTTAAATTCCAGTCAATTATTCAAACAGTGTGAGTAGTTATTGCGCAACCGACGACAATTTTCTACCAGTGATTGTCAGTGGAGTTTGGTGTCCTGGAGGTGGAAGATATTAATGTGCAGTGTTATTGATTGGGGTAGTTTTACGAGGGTGAAACATAACCTTAACGATTTGTTGTTTTAAAATATTTACAACATTAAATTTTGTTATGTAAAACATACATACTGTATTTTATTTACGGAGTGAGGTAACTGTTTACCGAGTATTTATTTGTGAGGTTTATTATCTAAAGTATACTGCAGGTAGTCAGTCAGTGTTGTCGTAGTGGGTGAGTAACCGGCGGGGAAGGTATTCCCAGACGTCGGCATTGATCGCTACACTCCCGCCACTAGCGGCGACTCCGGCAACTCCCGGCATTTCACCAGACCCCGTGTAAACAAAGCGAGACCGGCAGTGGTAGCGGAGGCGACGGTCTGTGCCGGAAGTGCTTGCTAATCCGCAGCCCAAACAATCGAGCAAGGTGCGTCGTGTACCCCTTCCTTATCTGTTGTGATAACGTGTGTGTTTATATTGCCCAACATCGATCTTGTACACAATGTGCTGTTCGGAGTTGCCCGTGTCACTGTGCGCCCGGCGGTAGCGGTAGTCTCGTGCTGAAGTGATGGTTCGCATCAGCAATGGATAGGGCCTACAAGATGGACTTCGACGCGGACCAGAGCCTCAAGGAGTGGGCGAAGGACAAGCCGCTCAGCATCCTGCAGCTGGATCCGGCGGACCGCGCGGTGCTCAGGATAGCAGGTCGGTGTTCTAGAGCTCTAGTTGGCATCCGGTACAAGGTGTTGATGGTTGATAACGCACACTATCAATCATTTTCATCTTTCGGGTTGTTAAGAGGGGGCTCCAGTCCTATGCGTCTCTTGCTTCTGCACAAAACCAATGTTAACTTTCAAAGCCCGCCCTTCCTCAGCGGATTATCCGATGTCGTTATAGTTCATTTAAAAGAGCAGAACAATACCTACAGTATCGATTACATAACAATATCATCAATAGTTCACCTATACGAACACTGTAAATATTAAGTAGGGCCTATTTTGGAAAGTTTTTAAACAATATTTGCTATTTGTAATATTGAAATTTTGCTCACTGAAATCGCTAGGTATTTGTTGCGCTTTTAAAATGAGCCATGAATCAACGATATCGGATAAACCGTTGGAAAGGACGGGCCTTGAAAGTTAACATTGGTCTTATGGGAGAAGAAGGCCTAGGTAGAAACGCCTAAAGTTTCGTGACTGGAGCGTCTATATGCAATTTATAAATGTATGTTAATACTACTAATAGTAGTGTACTTAAAATAAATTGACATAAAACACAGTTGCACAAACCATACAATTTTAATCTGTTTAACTTTGATGATAAGAAAGTAGCTAAAAGTAATTTTGACTTCTTGCTTCTGGTTTAACCGTCTTCAAACCGATGCATTGGATGAAATGTCTACTGACGCAGTGTGTATGCAATGGTTTAGCTGAATTGTACAACTGTTATCATAAATACTGCAGAGCAATTATATATATTTGTTTAAAATTCAAGTTTTAGAATTATAGTAGTGATTGTTTTTATTCGAACAATTAGGTACGATAAATTCAAATACCGGTAACTAAACATTACAAAAAAATCGTTTACATTTCAATAACAAGTTTTTCCACACATTTTAAATATATATGAAACCCACATGTCCAGTCCATCCCACCCTCACATGCCTATCTATTGTTGACCTATTTATCAAATAGTTAAGTTGTGTTAGAAAGATTTTGTGTGAAATCAATAAAGCATTTATGATTTTATTAATTTATTCTTACACAAAGTTATTTGCTTCCTCTCTAAACCAAACTTGAGTAAATTTAAAACATTTCATTGAAATAAGCTTAAAACAATTGGTTTACAGTTAATTTCATTATATTATTGCATTCCCTGTTGGCATTTCGATTTTTACACCCGTGGGAATATGAACATTTTGTATGCGTTACATCAAAATAACTATTTCTTATCTGAAATAAACAAAACTTAAAATAACTAAACGGAAGCACGCCGCGTTTCCCTTATGACATCTGCGTTTGACAAAGGAATTGGCCCTTCTCCAGTGACCAAAGTGGAACAAACAATCGATAGTGGATTTTGTTAGTGTATGAGAGCGTACGGCGGAGTTGGTAGGCGTTGCTAGGTGTCGAATGACAACAATAGGCCGGTCAGTCCGCCAGCCTGTCGCGTCTGCCAGCTGTTGTGAGTCAGTCAGCTGATAGATCAATACTGCGTCAGCTGCGAGAGGCACGTGCAAGCTCCTCGTCTGAGCTCGCACAAAGGTTGTTTGGTTGGACCGTTCGTTCACCCTGTTATAACCCCCCCACAGCTCGTATCCCTTGCGGTGTTAAAGGATGAAAGAGAATTGCCGCTTGGGGATTGCCTTTTAAGGTGGATGAATGGTGATTTTTGTAAAAGTTGATGTCTGCCTATGCCTTTGAAGCGTTTGGCAGGCAAGAATGATTTTACGTAAACGTGAAATAGTATTTTTGGACATGCGCTTGGCACAGTAAGTGGCAATTTTACTCCTTTTTCAATTCTTGCCAAGTGCAGAGCCTATCAAAACGTGGATTCAGATCCCTCCCAAGTTACACTATGGCTTTAATTGATCAGCAAAATAGCATCTAATGTAGCAGTGTTGTTGAAATGTTAGAAACAAGTGTTAGTACTTGAATTGGGCTCTCCGCTCTCCGGTCCCTGGTTCGTCGCGTAATCGTAGTGCATTTGTTGACATATATACCGACTGGTTGAAAAATGTTTATTTTAAATATAATACAGTATTGACTAAATTTTGTTTTGGAGTGAAAATATTTATTTATGTGTATTGAGAGCGTGAAGTATGCCTTTATCGCTTGAGAGTAAATTGTTACAGCTCGACGTGCAGCCGGAATTTTGCGAAATCGATAGACACTCGAATTACCCATTCCTAAAACTTGCTACAACTGTAATTGTCGGTATCCGCACGACATACAAAAATTTCCTTTCGTCCATTTTGGCTGATCACGATTTTGAGGTTACTACAAACACCGAGTAAGTTCGCTTGGTCCAAAACAACAATCAACAGCTTCAGCGAGCGGTAAAGGAAAGCTCAACGAGCGGTGACAACTTTTTCGCTCGCTAAAAAGAAAATATAAGTTTTACGATTTTTTTGGATCGGAAAAAGGTTATATGAAAAATCGTTTTAAATGCTGCTTAATTTCTACTGCAAATAAATTTACATTGAATCTTTTGGGCACAGATTTATTTTGATTTATTTCTTCTTTAATACCTGCCTGAGATTAGGCCTTTAGGTTAGGTTAGGTAAATGTATTTTTTCTGATTAAAAGATTGACTTACATGTTTTATTGACAGGCTAAATTAATTTAGTTTACAGCAATATAATATCATTAATCAATTAATACACCGCTTCTAACCAATTATTCAGATATATTCACACTTCATACATAGTTATATAAATAAAATATATTGGATAAATTTATAATAACCTTGCAAAAATGTATAAGTTGGCTATTACTTCTTAGGGGCTCAGTTAATCCAGAAAGCCCGTTGCAATCATTCTCACACTTTCTTTACTAGACGGCGACAAAAACTTACCTTGTATGTTTTGAGGAGAATATTAATGAGTTTTGAGTTTAGAATGAATGAGTTTTCTTGCTAAGATCTTTAGCCAGGACCATTAATTAATTGCCCAATTGGGTCATTTGGTTACAAATTGTTGCCATAAAAATACAGTATAAGAAGAGCTACTTGGAGAAGATACAAATTATTCTACTGTAATTGTCATTTGTCAAAACAAATTGGCACAACAAATGTATGGAATGACGACGGCCTTGTACCGGCACCGCTGTACACACGATGTCACCGATAACCGATCATAAACGGCAAGGCCAGCCGTTATCACCCACACTGATAACGCGCCGTACTGAAGTCATGCTTTGAAATTTCACAGAGCCCTGTTCATTGAGCAACCTGCGCTTTGTTTTTTCCTGCACTGTAAAAACGATTAGGCCGATGAAAAATATGATTTTACTTTTAAACAAGGACCGATTGTTGTGTGGAAGATCGCCAGTTATTCCTTTTTCCAGTATCCTTTTTCAAAAACCACACTCTTTGTAACTCAATACAACTCCAAAGATTCTTAAAAAGAAACTAGCATTTAAAGGAAATATAAACCGGTTCTTATGTTTTAAGTATTGTTTTTATAGCGTTAATGATTTGGTTGGATAAGATATATATTTGATTTTATTCATCTTGTTTGTAAAGACGAATGCTGATGCAACTTTGTTTTACGGCACTCAATATATTTGATTTGAGACGATTTCCAAGCATTTCTCTCTTATGCACTCGGGTACTATTGCAAGATATTCCAGTCTGTTCAATGTCCCATCTCCAACAATGTACACCTTAAACTTGCTGGGATCAGTAACAAAACTGTCGCCTGTTCAAAATCTACTTCGAGCAAATCGCACGCTTCGCTGTTAAAATAGATCAAGAGCTTAGCAATCGCAGCATAATCATCGTGCGTTCTGCGTAATCCAGAGTCAGCATATCATCAGGGCCACTGGCCGATGATGACGGTAGCTGCGGCGATGACACAGCAGGTGATGTCGGCTAATGCCACTGCCACCGCCTGTGTGATTGTGTGAGTGTGATTGTGATGGCTACAAAGAAGACGACGGCGGAAATCATTTGACTCGCAAAAAATGCGAACGGTGCCGACGACGCTCGCCGCACCGAATGTCGACGTTCAGTTGTTCAAAGCTGGATTTTTATATAATTTTCTGCAGAAATCCAAAGAATGAATAATGTACCACCTGTTTCAATTGTAGTGGATCTATATACCTCTCTGTGTATAACGTTAAACCTTTTAGGAACCCATATCAACCACATATTTAAATAGCTCTTTTCCGTGAGATAATCCAAATGAAAATTGTATATGGACATAAAGCTAATAAAAAATGTTAAATTAGTACCCAACTGAAATAAATGTACAATCTAAAATCAGGTGAACGCGTGAAGCTCTTGGACCCTGCAAGTAGACCATTCATTGACTCTGGGACCGGTTGTTGCAAGATTAAGCAGTGACCAAGTTTATAGACCTCTACACTCGCCTGGTTTTGCGCTGGCACTGACATGTTTTGGGACTACAAACATCTCACGACAACCGGTCCCATAGTCCATAGCTGGATTGTCATCCGTGATGCACATAGTCACACAGTTCCAAGGTAAAGAACAGTGCCAGTGACAGTGCAAGAGAGTGTAGAGGTCTAGTTACGTGCTCACTGTTTACACTCGCAACAACCGGTCCCAGGGTCAATGACTGGAGTATCCGCGGTGATGCTTGCAGTCCCAAGGGAAAGGTCAGTGCCAATGGCAGTGACAGTGCCGGTGCAGGCGAGTGTAGAGTTATAGTAACTTGCTCGCTGCTTACACTCGCAACAACCGGTCTCAGGGTCAATAACTGGAGCGTCCGCGGTGATGCTTGCAGTCCCAAGGGAAATGTCAGTGCCAATGACAGTGACAATGCCAGTGCAGGCGAGTGTAGAAGTCTAGTAACTTGCTCGCTGCTTACACTCGCAACAACCGGTCCCAGGGTCAATGACTGGAGCTTCCGCGGTGATGCTTGCAGTCCCAAGGGAAATGTCAGTACCAATGACAGTGACAATGCCAGTGCAGGCGAGTGTAGAGTTATAGTAACTTGCTCGCTGCTTACACTCGCAACAACCGGTCCCAGGGTCAATAACTGGAGCGTCCGCGGTGATGCTTGCAGTCCCAAGGGAAATGTCAGTGCCAATGACAGTGACAATGCCAGTGCAGGCGAGTGTAGAAGTCTAGTAACTTGCTCGCTGCTTACACTCGCAACAACCGGTCCCAGGGTCAATGACTGGAGCTTCCGCGGTGATGCTTGCAGTCCCGAGGGAAAGGTCAGTACCAATTACAGTGACAATGCCAGTGCAGGCGAGTGTAGAGTTATAGTAACTTGCTCTCTGCTTACACTCGCAACAACCGGTCCCAGGGTCAATGACTGGAGCTTCCGCGGTGATGCTTGCAGTCCCAAGGGAAATGTCAGTACCAATGACAGTGACAATGCCAGTGCAGGCGAGTGTAGAGTTATAGTAACTTGCTCGCTGCTTACACTCGCAACAACCGGTCCCAGGGTCAATAACTGGAGCGTCCGCGGTGATGCTTGCAGTCCCAAGGGAAATGTCAGTGCCAATGACAGTGACAATGCCAGTGCAGGCGAGTGTAGAAGTCTAGTAACTTGCTCGCTGCTTACACTCGCAACAACCGGTCCCAGGGTCAATAACTGGAGCGTCCGTGGTGATGCTTGCAGTCCCAAGGGAAAGGTCAGTACCAATTACAGTGACAATGCCAGTGCAGGCGAGTGTAGAAGTCTAGTAACTTGCTCGCTGCTTACACTCGCAACAACCGGTCCCAGGGTCAATAACTGGAGCGCCCGCCGTGATGCTTGCAGTCCCAAGGGAAATGTCAGTGCCAATGACAGTGACAATGCCAGTGCAGGCGAGTGTAGAAGTCTAGTAACTTGCTCGCTGCTTACACTCGCAACAACCGGTCCCAGGGTCAATAACTGGAGCGTCCGCGATGATGCTTGCAGTCCCAAGGGAAATGTCAGTGCCAATGACAGTGACAATGTCAGTGCAGGCGAGTGTAGAAGTCTAGTAACTTGCTCGCTGCTTACACTCGCAATAACCGGTCCCAGGGTCAATATCTGGAGCGTCCGCGGTGATGCTTGCAGTCCGAAGGGAAAGGTCAGTACCAATGACAGTGACAATGCCAGTGCAGGCGAGTGTAGAAGTCTAGTAACTTGCTCGCTGCTTACACTCGCAACAACCGGTCCCAGGGTCAATAACTGGAGCGTCCGCGGTGATGCTTGCAGTCCCAAGGGAAAGGTCAGTACCAATGACAGTGACAATGCCAGTGCAGGCGAGTGTAGAGTTATAGTAACTTGCTCGCTGCTTACAATCGCAACAACCGGTCCCAGGGTCAATAACTGGAGCGTCCGCGGTGATGCTTGCAGTCCCAAGGGAAATGTCAGTGCCAATGACAGTGACAATGCCAGTGCAGGCGAGTGTAGAAGTCTAGTAACTTGCTCGCTGCTTACACTCGCAACAACCGGTCCCAGGGTCAATAACTGGAGCGTCCGCGGTGATGCTTGCAGTCCCAAGGGAAATGTCAGTACCAATGACAGTGACAATGCCAGTGCAGGCGAGTGTAGAGTTATAGTAACTTTCTCGCTGCTTACACTCGCAACAACCGGTCCCAAGTTCAATAACTGGAGCGTCCGCGGTGATGCTTGCAGTCCCGAGGGAAATGTCAAGGCCAATGACAGTGACAATGCCAGTGCAGGCGAGTGTAGAAGTCTAGTAACTTGCTCGCTGCTTACACTCGCAACAACCGGTCCCAGGGTCAATGACTGGAGCGTCCGCGGTGATGCTTGCAGTCCCAAGGGAAATGTCAGGGCCAATGACAGTGACAATGCCAGTGCAGGCGAGTGTAGAAGTCTAGTAACTTGCTCGCTGCTTACACTCGCAACAACCGGTCCCAGGGTCAATGACTGGAGCGTCCGCCGTGCCTCGCTTCCGCGGACGGGCGAGCACGACACGAGATACGAAGACGTTCCTTCTATTCACATGTGGAAGCCGAAGATTTAAAATAAAACGGGATTTTTTGTGAATATATATATAGCGGAATTTTTTAACGTTTTGATAGGGAACTGTCCAAACGCTGGTATTATTACTATCTAAGGTCGACCTATTCTTAGAAAAGAAAGCATAATTAATTAACAGCCCAATGGCAAATGGCAGCTAGGTCCAGTTTCGAACCTTCTCAAAATTTTGCGATGTATTAATGTTGTATCGCGTTTTCAATTAAGATAGTTTGAAAAAATACCATGATACCTATGTAATGGATAAAAGTTAAAAACTTTGTTGAAGTAAAAAAGACGCTTTTGTTGAAATTACACATTAATAGACAAAACAACTTACATCTACCACAAAATGTAAATGCTACTGTGATATAATTAGGCGTTATACAACCATTCACTATCCAGCCAACCTGTTACTGCATCTCTTGCTTTCCAATCACAGTGTGGAATCCCACCCTGTCAGTGTAACAGTAGACTGTGTGATGGAACAATGCACCTAATTGTCGAATCAGTTGGTTGAAACGGTATTCAGAACTTGACACATTACTTGGTTGAGGGCCAAGGTCAAATTATCAAAGCTATTTTATATTTTTCTTTACCGTCTATTTTATATTTGTATGCTAAATTAATCATTCCGTGTATGCGTTTTGTTTAAAGCTAAAAATGTAGAAACCCTCAGATTTGTTGTAGATTTACACAAATTATATACAAATACAGAAGAAGGTAAACGGTAAGCCCTACGGTAGGATGGTAGGCTATAGTATTCGAGTGTATTTTTAGTAAGCTGATAAAACTATATAAGTCACATTCGTAATTTGTAAGGTTTACTATCTATCTATATACAAATCGATAACTTTGATGTACATATAATGTAGTCTATTCAAAAGGGAAATTCGCCATACAAATTAAAGGGGTTTCATAATAAAACCCTATCATATTTCTATCAAAATGTTCATATGATTTCTACGTGTGTTATGATACAGAAATATATGAGGAAATACAATAGGGCTTCACACCTTTGGCCTTTAAAGTTTAAATTTGTTTCTATTGCAAACGAAAATTTTATTTCGTCTTGTGATTTTTGTCTATACTGTAGCTTCCCGGTATAACTGCATTGTCAGGCCTAGTTCAGATTTATTAAAGCACGAGCGCCTGGTTTGCACAGTAATAATGATTTTCCCCCTCCACTTGGCACAGTCACCTTATCAATCTACATTTATTAGTCAAACTATGCGTATTGATTATTATGGTTATTCGTTACGTTTGTAGACATTTTTTATCGAATTTATATACAATTAGAGGGGAACCTGGACATCGGACGCTCACAAGATTTATAACTTTTAAAAACTTAGGAGACCTCAAAAAGTTCAAACTTTACAATAAAAGCTTTAAACCAATTGGCAGAAGCGTTGTTGTGAACTAATGGAATTTGTTGTATTATACCGTTTAAGAGGGGGTTCAGCCTGCTTCCCCCTTAAGGTCGTTGTCAACTTCCAAAGCCCGCCTCCTCCTGAAGGGATTACTGTACCTGATATCGTTGATTTGTGATTCAAATTTTAAAAAGGAAAAAAGCCTACCGATTGTTAGTGATCAAAATGTCGTTATCACAAAAAATAATCGTCTTTTAATCAAATTCCAAACATGCAATATTTACGATATATTTATTGGGTAACTATTAGTGATGTCACATTCTGGTCTCTGAAATCGCTAGGCATTTTGTTCTTTTATTAAAAGAACCATAAATCACCGATAACTGCACGGACTCTGAAAGTTAACATTTGCCTTATTGGAGAAGCAGGCAGAAGCCGGTGCCTGGAGCCCCTCTTAAGTACTTTATACTTGAGACCCCATTTACAATAAGAAATTTCAAAAAACTTGGCAGACTGCGTGTGTTTTTCTAACATTGACTATAATCAAGAATTGTTAATTGCGAATATAATTTTTTTAAGTAAAACTTAAATTCCTTCTTTACTATAATACCGTGACACTCCAAATACATAATTTACAAGCTACAATAAGTTCGTTGACTTATAATACTTCAGTGCCTTAACCGATTCGAGGCACGACTGTCAAATATGTCTTTAGCATAGTAATATGGGGGGCCGGGCCGGCTATAATATCCCTTGGCCAGGTGCTACAACACTCCCACATTAATGGTGTACGATGACGGAGGGGTGCAGTTATAGATATGACGTTCATAGTCGTGTGACGGTGCGCGTTTATAGAAATGACGTTGTGTTGGTGCACTCATTGTGTAATCATAGATTGATTATGAGTTTTGTGGCTTTTTTAATGACTGCAGCGTTTAATGACTGTTGAAAGTTTAGGATTGTTTGATAACACGGAAACGCGTTTATTTTAAGTGATAACTGATTGCGTTTATTTAGTACTAGCAGTTACCCGGCGCGCGTTGCTGCGCCCAAATTAAGTTGTTTACAGAAATAAAGCTATTTTAATAGTTTTTTAATATAGTAAAAAAGTCAATGGAATAGAAAGTAAGTATTAAACAAATGGCAGTTTAAAGAAACTTTGAATTTTTTTAATTACAACTGTTAATTAATTACAGCTGTTAATTTTGTAAACACTAAATTTATAAAACCTAACACTGCACCCTTGTATGCCCTCTGGGTCGGAGCCCTTTGGACAGATTTGCACCAAACTTCACACAAACCATCCTTGAATAATTCTTAATAATGCCTGAAAGTTTCATTACAATCTGTCGAGCGGTTTCGGAGTCCATAGGCTACATACATACATACATATATATATATATATATATATATATATATATATATATATATATATATATATATATATATATACTTCATCTTTTATATATTTAGATATACATACATACTTCCTCTTTTATAGATATAGATTGAGTTTACAGATTTTACGGGATAACACTTTTCATAAGTAAAATTGTGTGAACACGCTTCTCATGCAGAAAATGAAAAGTCTTTTGTAGTTAGAACTTTAAATTTCTTTTTTGATCCTGTAGTCGAATACGAGCAATGTTTGTTGGCTTGTTTGTTTGCAAAATTCTCTGAATATAACGTAAGATTTTGCTTTAACTTTGGGATCAGAGGGTTTTGGACCCCAAACCATCGATTGGTACAACCTCAACCCTGGATAAACTAAAATGTTGCTAATAAACTCATTTGATAGGACCTAATTTGAATGTTTACATTGGGTATGGAATTTCTAATACAAGCAAATGAATCATAACAACTGGGAATAAAAAACAGTGAACCGTTAAAGTAACACTGTTGAAACAGAACACATTGTTTTGGTATATTAAGGCACTTTAAATCAATAAATTTATCACTTTTCAAAACATTTTCTATGATGTTTCAATTCAGAAAGTTAACAATATTTTTTTCCAAGATAGTATTTTTATTTTGGATGCTCACATTTTGTTTCTATTATCTCTAACATGGTACTTACGGCTAAAATGTATGAAGCCTATAACAGGACATTAACATCTCGTCAATGTCAAATTTGTCCATGCACATAACTTTTTTACCATTGATTTCTTGTGTGGACTATACTGACAGTATTTCAGGTTTATATTCTATTAAAATTTGTTCGTGTCTTGAAATTATTTTCAGCACTTTGAAACATCAACTTTGATACAACAATTCAAAAGGTAAATTTACTGTACGAAGTAGGAAGTATTTGACTTGCTTTTAGGCACCGGATTCCAACACTGAAGTGGAGGCGGGAGAGGAGTGTAGGAGTTACTAGTGTCATTCCTCGTGCTGTCCCCGGCCTGTCATTGTCATCACGGTTGTCGGGTTGGTGTAATAGCCGCGGTG
This sequence comes from Allygus modestus, assembly GCA_963675035.1. Lineage (NCBI taxonomy): Eukaryota > Metazoa > Arthropoda > Insecta > Hemiptera > Cicadellidae > Allygus > Allygus modestus. Next base: position 127,313,635 of record OY776114.1, on the reverse strand, counting down.
CCGCGGTTGTACATCACTGCCCACTCCCACTGCCGCCATGCGCGTGCGCTGTACTGCTGTAGACGGGTTGAATAGTAGACGCTAGTTATGTTATAGAAGGGACATAAACACAGGTGTAGATTTTGTGTCGGGTGTACGCACAAGCTGGTCGACATAGCTAACGTTATTTCAAGTACCGGGGGCCGAGCTTTGCTCGGGGGAAGGTCTGCCAGTTTGTTTAGATGACTTGGAGCATATTTCACCACTTACCCCTACTGATAATCAGATTTGTATAACTCATTTGTCTCTTTTCTACATTTGTAATGCCACTCCAGTTGTTATTTATAGCTCAATGTCCCTTTGATTTATTTTAATACTCTATATATGTAATCTTCCCTCAAATATTTTAATTCCTACTCTCAGGAAACCTTATTCAATAATCATAAACAACATGAGTATTACTTTGACAGTTCCCTGATTGATTATGAACAGCTTTACACTTCTTTTGTTTTGATTTGAAACTCCATAAGCCCAATGTTAATATTTTAAACTTTTCATTTTAGTTTTTTTACATTATTTGATTTTTGTTGGGGATAAGGCCTGTCTAGAACTTATTTTTATCCCAGAAATTAGTTATTTTGAACATTTGAAGGAAATCGTTGGAGCCGTTTTTGAGATCAGTGTCGCAAGCAAGCAAGCAAGCAAGCAAACCTTACTCATATTAGAGTATAGGATTATAAAACAGCTAACGCTAACTATCTTTCAGCTTACTACCATCAGGATTAGGTAGGCTGAGACGGGAGACAATAATCCCCTTAAGGTGTAACATCTATATTCGTTCTGTATTACGTGACAGTACTATAAATACTTGACAAATTAAAAAGTTTACCTGTATCACAAACAGAATACATTGAGAATTGTCACCCCAAGCTACAAAATATGGAGCTCTATTAACAAGTGGATCTTTGCGTTGGAAGTTCACAAACCGAGGTACAATTTTGTCTGCAATTCATGGTTTTTATACTCTATGTGGAACATTGTTGAACTCTTAACTACAGTATTTTTCCCAACGGACCGCGATATGTGAATATGAATAATGTGTAGTAGGGACGGATGATTTATATATTTGGCAACCCTCACTTGTTGTGTTTTTGGCACACATCCCGTTTTACATTTGATGGATGCCCTTTTCCGTTAGGCCCTACGTTGTTGCAAAATTATTCCAATTTAAAAAAAAATCAATACTAAAGACGGAATTTCTTAAACTGCAATTTTTATAATTTCTAGAAAAAATTATTAGAGGCATTTTTATGATTTCGCGGAAATAATGGAACCTACCTTTTATGAGCTGACCATATAAGGATGCATAATCAATGCCATAACCATGATATTTAGCTCGCCACGCCCGGTCATTCATGCTCTAGGCTCTAGGCTCTAGGCTATCCACGATGGTGGTAATTCCCCCGTTATGCTGTCTGGGTCTGTTAATTGTTTTAATAGCGGAGAGGAAAATAATCGACTTCCTATACGCCTCTACCGGGCCTCTGTAAAGAACGTGGCAAATACAAATGTCTTAGAACTGAACAGTTGGGAAACTGAGATGTGCTAAGTATTAGGACATCTACTACTGAAGCATGTGATGGTAGTATTGGAGTATTGAACTGTTGTCCTTGATTCAGATAGATTGCTTGGGAGGGTTGGTAAAGTCATACTTCTATAGTAACATACTTCTATAGAAATGAAGGTTTTAGTTTTATTCCATGGTGTCTTGGATTGTTTCAAATGCACGCTTTCACTATAAATTTCAAACTTGACCCGTAGAGGTTTAACTATGAAATTTGTTGTCTTACCATAAACAATCCTAAATACTATAACGTTGTCAGAAGACGACGACCCAAACCTCTCTTTGGTTCAAAGTATATCACCTTATTTTCAATTATGTAGCTTATTGTAGGATCTGTTTTGACTGTGCAAATGGGTGATGTGGACATCTGAAAGTGTGGCAACTTGTGTTGTTCAGTCAAACGGTCGGCAATATCCAAAGCAATTTCATCATAGATCCGCCCTAAAGTTGAACTAAAACTCCAAATTTTAAATCGTTGTTGTAGAAAGTTGTCTCTAAGAAATACATAGGCCTATGTATGAGTTTCTGCAATTCTGAATTTCACATACCATTAAAATACTATGAAATCAGGTAGTTAACCTTGACGATGTCACGGTTTACCATGCGTGATAAATTAACATCGGAACTAATTATTTCACATTATTTTTTATAGTAGTTCCTGCAAGTCCAAATTCACGCGAGATAGTAACTTGCAAGTTTTAGTTGCACATTTTGAGTTGCGGCTTGCTCTATGAGAGCTTGCAAATTGATTTTATCATTTTTTTTTTTCATTCCGAGTGTAAAAATGTCTGGACACCTCCTCTTATTTTGTAATTGTTAAAATTATTAAATATCTCTTGGGCAGTAATGGTAACTTAAGGTGTAGTATATTTGGCATTGTTAACATTGTTGACTGTCCCAGAAAATTGGAGGATTTTAGGGGAAACTCAACATTTTACATGTCATCTGCGTGACCCCTCATTGAAAAGAGTTACCGATTTAAGAAAACGTGACCCCTCATTGAAAAGAGTAACCGGTTTAAGAAAACGTGACCCCTCATTGAAAAGAGTTTCCGATTTAAGAAAACGTGACCCCTCATTGAAAAGAGTTACGATTTAAGAAAACGTGACCCCTCATTGAAAAGAGTTACCGGTTTAAAAAAATGTGACCCCTCATTGAAAAGAGTTACCGATTTAAGAAAACGTGACCCCTGATTGAAAAGAGTTACCGGTTTAAGAAAACGTGACCCCTCATTGAAAAGAGTTACCGATTTAAGAAAACGTGACACCTCATTGAAAAGAGTTACCGGTTTAAGAAAACGTGACCTCTCATTGAAAAGAGTTACCGGTTTAAGAAAACTGACCCCTGACCCCTCATTGAAAAGAGTTACCGGTTTAAGAAAATAAAGGGATGGTGAAAACTAGAGATTGCCATCTCTTCCTTAACGAAACCAGGAGCCAGGAGCGCAGGAAACAGAGAAGAAAGAATGAGCGCAGTTAAAATGTTCAAATGCCATGTATACAGTTTTTAAAGCTTGGTATTTTTCGCAATTCTGGAAATAAAAATACTGGTTTAAAATATTGTTTATTATCTAGGCATGAATTGGTGGTTCCTGGATATCTTTTGAAATCAACTTTTTCTGGCCACCATTTTCATTAGGGAAGATATAACGATCTCTAGTCTTCACCATTAGGCTATTTTTAAAAAGCTCTTCAAAACACGGAGTCACTCAAAGAGGGCTTCATTTAAACATTTTGAGTTACCCTCAAAATCCCCCATCTTCAAGGGCAACTCAAGTCAAAGAGAATCAACAATGTCGAAAGATGCTATACATTGGGTTGCTATCACTAACTAAAGGTATTTTAAGACATAACAAAAATTAAAAGAGGAATCCTAACTTTTTTACAACCGGTATAGCCACTTTGTATCGGTTGCACGGTGAAGTTCCCCAGTGTGGTCGCACCTTCGAAGGCAGACTACCTTATGAGATTTCTTCGAACAGTGTTCGGATGACGTCATCATAACGGCCGACTATTTGCCTATTGGCACTTTGACTCGGCCTTGACTCCGGTTATCTCGCTATGGGCCGACCGCTACATTGGATTTCACGGGCAAAATAACCGACGCGGTCATTGCCTGTGTGTGCAATACGCCAATACAGTGGGGACACTGCCGTACAGTGTTGAAGAGGGGGCTCTATATTCACGTCACATTTCGCGTTTCTACCTCCTTCGCCCTTAAGGCCAATTTTAACTTTCAAATACCGCCCTCCTTAACTGGTCATTCGAAATCGTTGATTTATGGCTAATTTGAAAGGGGGGGGGGGGTGGGGGTATGTTTCAATAGAATGCTTTTATCGTCCCCAGCAACCTCACGCCTACTTTCAAGCCTGTCTGGACCTTCTCCTAACCTTATAATGCGCAAAATTGTATTCCCAGCTTTGCAAGTAAATGAAACCAGGAGTATCAGAACAGCCAAAAAATCAATGTTTTCAGATTTCAATAAAAATTGGACAAATGTATGTTTTTACACTGGGTTTCAGTTTTAAAAGTTTTTTATGTGGAAATTCACTTCCCTCACGTCAGCGTGCTGCGTGCGAACTCGTTTGTGATATGAACAATATGCTCTCTGAAAACGCTGGGTATTCACGATGAGGCATGAGTCATTGATTTGGGACAATTTGTTATTGGGGGACGGGATTTGAAATGTAACATTGGTCTAAAAATGAGAAACAGGAAGAAGCCGGTGACTGGAGCCCCTCTGAAGGTTGTTTCGGCAGTTTTGTTGATTATTACATATCTTTTTATATCGAGCCATTAACTACAACCTGATCAAGATTGCATCCTCAAGACCCCTGTAACATTGTCTGCACCACTAACCACCCCTATCATCCACTCAGCGGCGGTGTCGCGTTACCACTAACGGCCGTCATTACACATTGCCCGGGTGTGATGGATATCCACCGGATTGCGGCGCAAGGTGAAGGCCGGACCAATCAGCTGGGTTGGCGGTGACGTCACTCACACATCATTGGCTAAGTGTTCCTCATTCCGTTCCCTCCGCCGCGCCGCGCCGTGACATTGGCGACCGTTACTCCAGTTAGAGCAACTACTCATGAATGAGTTACGTAAGGGTTTTCATTTCAATACAGCCAAACCGTACCCGGAACTTTTGAGAAACCCATACGTCTGACACCCATCAATGTATACTTGGATGAAAGGTCTTGATGAGAGAATTTGAGGGATAACATATGTTTACTGTATATTTATTAGTGAATTGCCTATGGAAAAGTGAACTATTAGCATGACCCGCACAGTGAAACTTAAGCCCGGGACTACAATAGAAGTTCTTAACGCCTGAACACGTTTTTAGGGGTCGCTAACAACTTTATATATATATATATATATATATATATATATATATATATATATATATATATATATATATATATATATATGTATATGTATGTATGTGTGTGTGTGTGTGTGTGTGTGTGTGTGTGTGTGTGTGTGTGTGTGTGTGTGTGTGTGTGTGTGTGTGTGTGTGTGTGTGTGTGTGTGTGTGTGTTTTCGCACTCTAGCGGTCGCAATTTTTGTCCAGTTTACTTGAAATTTGGTAGGAACCTTCCCTTTTGTAAACAGTTGGACAATTTCGAAGGGCAAAACAATCGGACAATTCTATCCCCATTTTAATGGGATTTTATTTTTTCGTATTTCGAGTTTTTGGGCCTAAAAAGGGCCAGAAAAGCCCTGAATTTAAAATAATTGTAGATTTATTGGACATAAAAAAACGAAAGTTTTAAGCCCTGCCTCATAATTCTAGGACAAATATTTGCTAAATTATTATAGAAAATGAAAATTGGCTCAAAACAGTACGTTGTCTTATGGGGATTTTACATTGGAAAAGGGTGTTTTCATACTTTGATGTAGTTTTATCACCTCAAATCCCCTATACCCACTTTTGATCCTCACGAGACCTCCTCCTAACTTTATTATGTACAACATCGCCATTCTAATAGTGAATTTAAATAGAACCAGGAGAATCAGAATAGCCAAATAATTTTTATGCATAGCAAAATTGTCACCAGTGTTTGTTTAAACCCTTTATTTGATTTATTTAGGTTTTAATGTGGAAATTCACTTCCCTCACGTCAGCATACTGCGTGCGAACTCGTTAAGTTTTAAAGGATTTCCAAACTCTTTCCGGGTGTTCACGTTAGGAACTTCTATCGTGGATTGGCGATTACAGGTGACCACCTGGTGAGCCTGATGTTAGTTCACCCTCGGGTGTTATTGAGGGAGGAGACAGGGTTGTTCAACGGTTGTGGTAGGTATTGAGGGAGGAGACATGGTTGTTCAACGGTTGTGGTAGGTATTGAGGGAGGAGGCAGGGTTGTTCAACGGTTGTGGTAGGTATTGAGGGAGGAGGCAGGGTTGTTCAACGGTTGTGGTAGGTATTGAGGGAGGAGACAGGATTGTTTAACGGTTGTGGTAGATATTGAGGGAGGAGGCAGGGTTGTTCAACGGTTGTGGTAGGTATTGAGGGAGGAGGTAGGGTTGTTCAACGGTTGTGGTAGGTATTAAGGGAGGAGACATGGTTGTTTAACGGTTGTGGTAGGTATTGAGGGAGGAGACATGGTTGTTCAACGGTTGTGGCATTGAGGGAGGAGAGACAGTGTTGTTCAACGGTTGTGGCATTGAGGGAGGAGAGACAGGGTTGTTTAACGGTTGCTCCAAGCAGCATTCAACGCATGGATTGTAACGGCCTATATAATTATGGTTGTCCTTTAAACAGGCACATTGTTGAACTTTTCGATTGCCTCATGATGAATTATAACATGCCTCTGAATTACTTTTGTATTTTAGCGTAATGGCTGCTGATTATATGTAAGGTGACCAGATCTGTAGAAGCCTAAAGCGGGACATAGTTTAATTAACCGGAATACCCCCCTCTCACAAAAATAGGGGGTCGGTGGCCCTCTCTGGAAGGTTTGAGAAAATCTGATACCGGTAGCGAAATTGTACGTTTTGTGCACTTTTTGCCCAAATAATACCATAGAAAAATAAACCAGGTATTATTTATTATACATGGTTATTTTTCTATGATAATACTTAGTATTGTAACAACAGGTTTTGGATATTATGTTTATATGATCCATAAAATCATTATACAATACAGAACCATCACTATGATATGCAAAACGTAACTAATAAAAGAAAATAACAACCAAAATTACTGATAATATCACTGATAATATTACTGGTAATATCAGTCATAGGAGTGAATAGCTTTCATTAACTTTAATTAGTTAAAACCGAACTCAGCTTAAATTCACGTTACGTTTTAGCAACACCATGCATTTCTTTGTTTCTAGTGTTAACTAGCATGACTTATTCTCATTCCATAAATTTTGTATGGCATTTAAAACTCTTTCCAGCACTGGTGCATAGGTACCAGGCATAGAGATTGCACTAGCTCAGTTAAAAGGTAGAACCAGGTTCTTTTTTTGCTTCAAAGTATTCAACAGAATGCTGGTCGACCGGAGTCTTTTATTCGACATATTAAAATAATTATATTGGTTTTTATCAGTAAATGAGTATTGTTATGTCAAACTGCTAAAACGGGACATTAGGCTGTCCCCACATAAATCGTGGGGACGTCGGGACATACCTCGCTAAAGCGGGACTGTCCCGCCGAAATCGGGACGTCTGGTCACTCGGGTTATATGTGATCTTTTTAGGGGTTGATACTTCACGGGTATTTTAATATATTGCATGTAGGTCCTGCAGTGCAGTTTAAATTCCGGCGGTGTATGAGTTACATTTACCAGCATGGGGAAACTGTTAATTTTAAATTGTGTGGCAAAATACTTGGACATTTAGTTAAATTTACTAATACTGAAGTTACAATAGTTATTGCTTTATTTTTATTGTCATTGCGGTAAAATACATACAGCTTAAGTGAACTCAATTTCAAGCAACTAGCACCTGTCAGTTTCAAATCCATTTTAATGAAGACAGAGATGGAAGGGTTTATTTTTATTAACCTTGAAAACAAGACGTGTGAAGTATTCAGTGATGACGTCTAGTGACACCGCATGGCTTATGATCCCCCTCACTCCCTTGTCCAGCATGTTGCCGATTTCTACGTGAATTACAAGGAGTTCTATTAGTAATACTGGAGACAACACTAATCAACAAAATTGCTAGTCGTTCGCCGCAATTATTCAAACGAGTCCCTAATTATTCTTCCTTTGAAAATTTAATAAACTTTTATTTGTTAATTTGTTCATAGTTTGTCATAATTCAATACAAGAATAGATATATGAATCGAACCAACAAAATGAATCTGCTCCAACTTTGATTACTTTTTAGTCCAGTGATTTGAATGAGTAGATTCACTTAGAAGAATCGAACAATCTTTTATGCAGTTAAAAGAACGATAAATTTACCTCAAAAACAAATTTGACAAAACTGATCAAATCACCTGCTCGCTTTTTCAGCGTAAATTGTTAAGCATTGTTGTCTCCAGTGTTACCAATAGACCTCCTTGGTAAATTATGATTCATTGGATAATTTATAATATGTTTATGATGTAATCAGCTGTTACAGAAAACATAACATTGTCTTGAAAATTTGTAGCATGCGATTTGGCAACATTGCCGTAACTGCCATCGACCATTTTCAAGCGGATGACACCAGACTAGTCTAGTTGCTGTTGATTGGGCGCGCGTCCGTCGCGTCCGTTGCGTCCGTCGTGTCTTCGCTGTAGCCTGTTAGCAGACACTTGGGGCTGACTGTAATTGGATTCAAATTGAAAACAGCTGGAGGAAATGCATTAAACACCTCATTATTGCTACATCTGGAATTGTCTGACGCGTTTGTTGTCGGAACCAATGAGCTTAATATATCTCTAGCTCTCATGTGGGCTCTCGTACACTTCTTTATCTCTAAGAAAAAGTGAATCCTACATGATAGCCGCCATTTTTCCCTCTGTTCCCATCGTTCCCACGGCAACACAAATAACCATAGACTGTAAAATGATGCAATCTTTCATACATATTTGCCGTATTGTGTATGAATCCAGTAAGAGTAATGTTTTGAATCGTTGTGTGACGTTTTTGATCTACTTCAGTTATAACAACACGTATCATGATAATAAAGAAGTTATTAAAAATAATTTCCAGTCAACGCCTGTTGGGCAGGGACGATTTAAAACCAATAATGAAGGCGATAAATAAACATAATGACCTTGAACTTGGCTTGGCCATGGCGGGAAGCCGTACAAACCCTTCAACCGGAATAGGGAGAATTCATGAGGTACGAGTAATTTTTCTTATTTCTCGTGGCTTCGTCATGTTAATACGTACAAACATTATCATTATATTTTAGTTAGATTCCTTCTTTTTTACGGTATAGGTTGTGGATATTCTTTGTAAAAACAGTGTTTCCAATCGCATACCCAATACGTTTTTTTTTTAAGTTTCCTCTTGGCGTTTTGGGTGTGGAATAATTTTGTACAGCCCTTTCCTGTATTAGATTTACGTACCCCAACATTTTATGGTGCTTTCAAAACTGTAAAACACCGGAATTATATTGATTATTGTTCAGAGAGTTACTGATTAAAGTTGTATTATAATTGGTTTCAAAAGTAGGGAAACTTGAGACAAACGAGATAAAACGTTTGAAAATAACACTTGGATAGTTTGTTGAGACTGAATAATACGTTTTACCAATTTTTTACAGTTTTTGTTTGGAATAATTCAGATAATACAGATATTAGTTGACCTTATGCAGATACAAGTATTTTATTTGTCAAAGTACAGTTGTAATAACAGCCACAACAAAATACTGTAAAGTTTGTATTACCTCTGTAGTTATACTCTGTCGAATATTTGGGCAGATTCGTGAAGTTTATGTTGTGGTAAGTTTTATTGCGTGTTTGGGACGGCATTGTCTATTGATTAGAGCCGACATGTTGTAGGTTTAACAAACAATATATAGTTTTGTAAGGCAAGAGACTTAGATATAGCCTAGTACAAAGAATTCGTAATTTAATTTACAGAATCACTACACCGGTATTTAGGCCTAAATCGCTAATTTTAGAATACTCGGAATCAAATAGGAAATCTGTCGTGCCAAATTTTAATGTTATCATGTAAAACTTTATCATATTGCATATCGAGAAACGTTGTGCATTAAAATATTCGTTAGTATTCCTACATAATATGTGTCAACATTCAGAAGATGCAGAGTTTCCTCAGGGTTTCGCCCCGTTGTCATTAAAAGTTAAAATATTTATTTGTGACAGGCGATGATTTAATTTGCCTAGGTTATTAAATAAATATTAGTCGTAAAAGTTCATCAGTTTCTCCCCAGACAATCAAATGTTTTTGATTTCCTTGAGTCTTCTCGGTGTTCTGAGATTTTCAGGCCTAGCAATATCACTATTAAACTAAATGAATTGTTGTTATTAGAGTCACAGAAACGATTGTAATTTAACCAGTCTGCCCTAAAATATCATTGCAATTGTTACTCGCGTTTCAAAGGCAGACGTCATCATCAAACAATTCCCGTGTACCGGTTCTGTTCATCCCCCTTGTACCACTTGTATCACCAAGCGCTTGCCGCCAAACACAACCATCGTTAACTATTGTAGCACGTCTAATTACGACAGCCCGTCAAACTTCATCCGCTTGCAAAGTACTTAATTGGTCTTACTCTTGCTAATTGATATCCCGGATATCACCTTGTTGCGAGGTACAGGATTACATGGTTCAGTAATGTTAACATTTTTCTTTTCTTTTTTACTAACGATTTAGAAACATGTATTTTTGTTATTCGATTTTTAAAAGTGTGCAAACCATCTTTATTTAAAAGTGGTTTATATACCTGTATTTAAGTAATCCAATTTGTTGCTTCATGCAACCGGTTTAAACTCCGTGGAGTCATCATCAGGCCGTTGGTACAATGATAAAACAATCTCTTCATTTGCAGGTCGTCATGACGTTTATCACACAAACGATAACACGAAATGAAGGGATTGTTTTATCCTTGTACCAACGAATTATTTTTTGTAATTAACGAATAAGTAACGAAACAATGCAAACCTAATTTACTTGTATCGACTCTTTACCACATAATAACTAATATTAAAATAAAACAACATGGGAAAAATAACAGCACCTTGAGGTATACCGTTCCGATTAATCTATTAAACTGTCAATAGTCGCAGCCTATGACGCAACCACATTGTCAGTCCCAGTCCCAGACAAACAGACGGACGGCGGGGCGGACCTACCATTGCCATTGTGATTGTTATTGTTGTTATTGTGGCCACAATCACAATCATTGTCGTCACAGTGACCGCCCGCTTTTACTCGACAATCACAACCGCTGTCCACGCTCCCTTGATTGCTGAGTTTGTTTCTTTTCGTCTTTCATTATTATTCTGCCCGTCATTACTGGTTTTGAGGAAATATTTGACGAAGCATATCGTGGCATTTGACATAACGGGATATTCGGTGGGAATGACCATTAGTTATGAACGTTGGCCGAAATATTACATCCGAACGAAAGTGAATTCCGAAAAAAAACTGTAAAAGCTAGATTGGGTCTATGTTTGTTTCTTTCTGTGTTTGATCGGATTATGTCAGCGTCATTGCGATTAAGCGATCCGTTTTTGTTTTAATGTGTGAAATAATACCGATTAACGAATTCAAAATAAATTCATGTTATAATTACAACATTCGGTTAACTCTTGGAAATAGTTTTGCCATGTGTGAAATGTTATATTTGTTGGAAACAAATAAGAATATTTGGGGAAAATTCCCAAAATCACAAAGTTTTCGACGCAGATTTCTCAAATTATTGAATGTTTTAGTAATCTATGTAACTCCTTTTCGATAATCAAGGTGTGAAAATAGGGTGTCAACCATAGCTGGAAATACTGGGAAACCTGGAATAGTCTGGGAAAAAAACATGTAAATGTCAGGGAATTTTTGAGACGTTCCAAAAAACAAATTATTTTGAACGTTCTGAATTTTAAATGTTACCGTATTTAAACCGGAGTTTTTATACTAATAAATAATTTAAGATTGCGACTCAATTCAATCGAAAGGTAAGATTCATTAAACCCTAGTTTGTTTAGAAACTAATTAAAAGTGCTCGATTTAACTTAACATTTAAATTAAACATCTGGAATTTCTCGTAAAACCTTTTGAAATCCTCGAAAGGGCATAGAATTAGAGAAATAGTGTTAAATAGATACGGAGCCAAGAACAGTTGTCTGGCCATAAACGTAGAGAGTAGAGCGAACTAATAAAATACAGTAGAGTGGCGAACAAGGATGAGAGAAGGGTAAGTGCAGGCCTCTTGAGTTGACACTGAAATATTGAACGGTTGGACGCTTGAGGAACAATCGACAGCGACAAGCGTTGACCTCTGACATTCAGTGGCGCTCGTCTGTTCTTTTAAGTGTTTCTGGCCATTTCCGAACTCCGCTAGGAATTCCCTAGAGAGATAATTAGAATAGATTTGTCTTGTGTCTTGAAGTGTCCACGCGTGTCAGCACTTTCGACGTTTCGTGTCCCAGTTAGTATTCTTTAGACTGTAACAATAGGAAATGAGTTCGCACGCAGCACGCTGACGTGAGGGAAGTGAAGGTCCGCATTAAAAACTTTAAACAAACTAAATACGGTATGGAAACAACATATCCTTATTCCAATTCAATTGTTATGGGCATTTAAAACCCTTTTTTGGACGTTCTGATGCTCTTGTATCTTATTTATCGGCAATGCTGGGATGGTAATGTTAGGCATTATAAGGTTTAGAGGAAGTCATGTCAGAATCGAAGGTAGGTATTGGGGTACTGTGTATTATAAACAAATGTTAAGATATGAAACATCCTTTTCTAATGTTCTAATTCTCCTAAGACAACGGTATGTGTTTGGTCAATTTACATTTTCTGTAATAAGTTGGTAAATATTTGTGCTAAAATCATGAAAGGTGGATAACATCTTTGGATTTGTACACTCTATCGTTATATATCCATTAATTTTACATCCAAGGCTTTTATAGAAGAAAAAGATTATATGTCTATTTACGAATTTTCGCCAAAACAATAACAATCTGGAAGCTTGCAACTTTACTAGAGACAGTAGAAGCATATATTAAAAATACCCCTTAGGAGTATGTTTAATCTATGGTAGAAGGTAGTCAAGAAACCCTACAAATATTATAAAGCTATATTTATGTTTGTTTTTAAGTGACTGTTGCTTCATCACTTAACAAATATGGTCCTGAATGAGCTAAAGTTTGAAAGGATGAAAGCCAAAGTCCGAATACTCTACCCCGTCTCGAAAAGCCCTTGGGGCTCCTCCCCACTTGTTTTATAGACGTTCCTCCTCCCCAAAGCTGAATTGTTTTATAGACGTTCAATTTTTTCATTATTCGAGATAGCAAATGTTAATGAAGTTCACACTACTGTTATAATCACAAAGACGAATTCGCTTTTTTATGAAAAGAAAGCTGATAAGTGAAAGCCCCAACCCCCTACGTAAAGCTGGTACTGCAACGAATAGAAACCTTCGGGTGGTAAACAAATCAAACTCAGCTTGTTTAAATATTTGTTGTTTAAATTACTACAAAATCATAATTTACAAACAACCAGTTGTTAATTATTACAGTTTTAAATCTGTATATACACAATTAATAATACCGTATACAACTTTACAACTTGATGATATTTATCAATTGTACTTAAGGAACGTGTACTATTCAAGGTTGCCGCTTGAAGCTGACACTTCTGCGCTAAACGGTGGCCCTTATCTGGGGCTAAATTATGACAAATCGACCGCTAACGTTTCAGCTGATTAGCGATAAGAAAATTACGGATTGAAGCGGCAACAATGTTGTGAGAGGGGCAGTTCCTGATGTCACAGTTTTGTCGGTCGAGAAACCCTCAAAGTACTTCCGTATCCTCCCCCTCCCCCTACACCATCCTCTACACCCCCTCCTGTTATTGACGTATCAATCTCCGTCCGCTTGTAAACAAATCTGGTAACCCCATGTGCTTGTCTTGTTCACTTTCTTTGTTCCGACCTAAAATTTCAATGGTCTTAGTTTGTTGATTAAAGAAATATTAATATCTGTTTATTTATTGTTACAAGAAGGAAAAATTCACTTTTTCTAGTGAAGAGTGGGCTCCAGTCACGAAACATTTCGCGTTTTTACCTTCTCCCTCCATAAGGCCAAGGTTTATTTTCAAAACCTTCCTCAACGGACTATTCTAAATCTAGTTTATAGTTTATTTGAGATAAAAAAGTAACCAGCGATTTCATTGAGCACAATTTCAATATCACAAACAATAATCGTTAACAAATTCCAAAATATTCAATATCTACAATTTTATCATGGGCGACTATTTGTTAAAACAAATTCCTGCTCATGAAATCGCTATACATTTCTTTGCTCTTTCAAATTAACAAAGAACAACGATCGGTTTCTTTCCGGAATAAGCGATTTCGGATAATCGTTTGATGATGGAAGTGCTTTGAAAGTTAGCATTGGTTTTGGAAGAAGCAGAGGAAGTGCTTTAAAGTTAGCATTGGTTTTGGAAGAAGCAGAGGACGTGCTTTGAAAGTTAGCATTGGTTTTGGAAGAAGCAGAGGAAGTGCTTTGAAAGTTAGCATTGGTTTTGGAAGAAGCAGAGGAAGTGCTTTGAAAGTTAGCATTGGTTTTGGAAGAAGCAGAGGAAGTGCTTTGAAAGTTAGCATTGGTTTTGGAAGAAGCAGAGGAAGTGCTTTGAAAGTTAGCATTGGTTTTGGAAGAAGCAGAGGAAGTGCTTTGAAAGTTAGCATTGGTTTTGGAAGAAGCAGAGGAAGTGCTTTGAAAGTTAGCATTGGTTTTGGAAGAAGCAGAGGAAGTGCTTTGAAAGTTAGCATTGGTTTTGGAAGAAGCAGAGGACTGGAGCCCCCTCTTAACAACCGGAAAGAAAAGAATTGTTGAGAGTCAACATTTTGAATTTTAAAAATGTTACTTTTTAGTAGGCCTTTTGTAATTTATATAAATTTTTTATTTGAAAGCTGTACAAATACAAATATATATTTTTAATATAATGAGATTTAAGACCATAATTAACGTATAAGATTTTTTTATTTGAGGACTATCCAATATAAAACTGTAATTTCTTTGTTGCAGGTATGTGGTCTTACAGATTTCAAAAATGGTGAGTTTAGCTAATTCCATAAGCCTACCTTCTCTCAGTAGCAAAGCTCGGCCCCGTTCTACAATAATTATCCTATAATACTACTGTGCTACTACCGTACAACGTATTTCACATTGCTCATCTGCATAACGATTTTACATTGCTCATCTGCATAACGATTTTACATTGCTCAATATCTTTATAACAAAAATTCATGTCAGAATCCGGACCATTGTTTTTGTAATAACTTTGTAAACTATTTATATATGTAATTTTCAACCAATTTAGAACACGGTACATAACAAAATCACCTAGTGGCGAATTAAACTATTAAAAATACCATTAGACTGGGAATGATGTCTTAGGCGTGTGAAATGATTATTCTAATTGCAAATAAACTTCTGTTGAGATTTTCTTCGCCGATTTCCAACCAGAGCACAACAATTGTATTGTTAGTTAATCGTTACAACTCCGTGTCTCCAGTTTCCCACCTGATCAGCTGATTACACCGTCACTGCTGACGCCTCAGTCAGCTGTGATGAAGACACCCGCCATAACGACACCTCGCCGCCATTCTATGCTAATGCAGCTGATCATGCAGATCTGTGGTATTATCATAACGTCCGTGTTCCCGCTTCCACCTTGCGGTACATGTAGCCCGGAAATTGTAGCTGCGATGTTATAGATCCCATCTATTCTAAATGCTATTCTAAGTATCACCGTTTTCTGTTATTTTTATCTCTGGTTTGGGTTTTTTAACGTTTATCTTGTTTTAATATTTCTCCTCTTTGAAATGAGCCATGACTCGAAGATCTCGAATTGGACGTTGAGGAGGAACAACAATGTTAACTTTGTCCTAGTAAAGTAAATGTCAGTACTAAATACAAATACAAAATATCTTTATCGCCTTTAGGTATACAAGTAACTTGGTATAGGACCAAGTAAAAATTACAGTGTCAACACCAAGTAGACTGATTATGATAATGAAACTAACATGCATTTGTATACACTATCCATTTGTAAAACAATGTTTGTAATGTGACTAATAAAAAAACGTGGTTGAAGTGAAAGTATAGTATAGTAACTGTCCGTGTGCCGAGTTAATACCTCGAATACATTATTCATTGTTTATTAAAAGTAACTGATTCAATTACTGTATTCTGTGCACGATCACTTTATTCGACGGCACGGCTCAGTTGTGTGGATTGCAATCGTCGTGGTTGTTCTGCTTTGTGTTTCAGCCCAGTGTGATTGTCCTCTAGTATCATCATCTCTGTCACAGCGGGTTGTTGTCCGGGGTTATTCAAAGCGCAGGTTTCATTCCACCCTTACCGTTGGCCCACTCTTCTTTCGAAAATCTGTAATGATATAAGCAACTGAACAAAAGTTTTTAATGTTTTTAATTTAACATACAAGCCTAGCAAAAGGTTGCATTTTAGAAATTTTGTACTGCTATTTTTGTTGAACTATAGTTATTTATCATACACAATTCTCTTAATCGTATAAGTTCTTTATCGTATTTTACATTTGTTTCCAAGGTCCCTGCTGCAAAAGTAGTATCAGTGAATCACGATACGGTAATTGTGAAATATCAGTGATTGGCATCAGCGACGTACAGCGTTACCTGTTACCTGTTACCTGTTCCTGTATGTTACCTGTTCCAGTTTACGGTTCTGGTGAGTGAGTTAAGCTTTTCCAGTGTTCCTTTTCAACCGTCATAAATATGGGAGCGTGCATGGTTTATGTTTTTAAACCAGTTACCGTTCTTTGTTACAGTTAAATTAAATATAAAATTTGATTAAAAATAAAAATTAGTGTATTTAGCTATTTTAGATATTTTGTTCGTCACAGTTCCCCTCCGGTTGTTGTGGAACATAAGTGAAAAACATCAATAATTTAGGTCCCATTCGAAAAACCTAAACAAAACATTGGTTTGTATGCTAAAATGAAACTTAACTGTTATGAGTTTAAAAAAAATTAAATCACGACTTTGACGGGTTTTGCTCATCTACTCGTTTTATTGCAATTCTATACTATTTGCAATAGCAAAGCGGTATCCAGCGACCCAGTTGCTGAGCGCTGACGACGTGACAGTCGACAGTCCACCGGATGTTGGGCAACGCCATTCCCGAACACTGACCAAGTCGTGACAGTCGACAGTCCACCGGATGTTGGGCAACGCCATTCCCGAACACTGACCAAGTCGTGACAGTCGACAGTCCACCGGATGTTGGGCAACGCCATTCCCGAACACTGACCAAGTCGTGACAGTAGACAGTCCACCGGATGTTGGGCAACGTCATTCCCGAACACTGACCAAGTCGTGACAGTCGACAGTCCACCGGATGTTGGGCAACGCCATTCCCGAACACTGACCAAGTCGTGACAGTAGACAGTCCACCGGATGTTGGGCAACGTCATTCCCGAACACTGACCAAGTCGTGACAGTCGACAGTCCACCGGATGTTGGGCAACGTCATTCCCGAACACTGACCAAGTCGTGACAGTCGACAGTCCACCGGATGTTGGGCAACGTCATTCCCGAACACTGACCAAGTCGTGACAGTCGACAGTCCACCGGATGTTGGGCAACGTCATTCCCGAACACTGACCAAGTCGTGACAGTCGACAGTCCACCGGATGTTGGGCAACGCCATTCCCGAACACTGACTAAGTCGTGACAGTCGACAGTCCACCGGATGTTGGGCAACGTCATTCCCGAACACTGACCAAGTCGTGACAGTCGACAGTCCACCGGATGTTGGGCAACGCCATTCCCGAACACTGACCAAGTCGTGACAGTCGACAGTCCACCGGATGTTGGGCAACGTCATTCCCGAACACTGACCAAGTCGTGACAGTCGACAGTCCACCGGATGTTGGGCAACGCCATTCCCGAACACTGACCAAGTCGTGACAGTCGACAGTCCACCGGATGTTGGGCAACGTCATTCCCGAACACTGACCAAGTCGTGACAGTCGACAGTCCACCGGATGTTGGGCAACGTCATTCCCGAACACTGACCAAGTCGTGACAGTCGACAGTCCACCGGATGTTGGGCAACGCCATTCCCGAACACTGACCAAGTCGTGACAGTCGACAGTCCACCGGATGCTGGGCAACGTCATTCCCGAACACTGACCAAGTCGTGACAGTCGACAGTCCACCGGATGTTGGGCAACGTCATTCCCGAACACCCACCAAGTCGTGACAGTCGACAGTCCACCGGATGTTGGGCAACGCCATTCCCGAACACCCACCAAGTCGTGACAGTCGACAGTCCACCGGATGTTGGGCAACGTCATTCCCGAACACTGACCAAGTCGTGACAGTCGACAGTCCACCGGATGTTGGGCAACGTCATTCCCGAACACTGACCAAGTCGTGACAGTCGACAGTCCACCGGATGTTGGGCAACGTCATTCCCGAACACTGACCAAGTCGTGACAGTCGACAGTCCACCGGATGTTGGGCAACGTCATTCCCGAACACTGACCAAGTCGTGACAGTCGACAGTCCACCGGATGTTGGGCAACGCCATTCCCGAACACTGACCAAGTCGTGACAGTCGACAGTCCACCGGATGTTGGGCAACGTCATTCCCGAACACTGACCAAGTCGTGACAGTCGACAGTCCACCGGATGTTGGGCAACGCCATTCCCGAACACTGACCAAGTCGTGACAGTCGACAGTCCACCGGATGTTGGGCAACGCCATTCCCGAACACTGACCAAGTCGTGACAGTCGACAGTCCACCGGATGTTGGGCAACGCCATTCCCGAACACTGACCAAGTCGTGACAGTCGACAGTCCACCGGATGTTGGGCAACGTCATTCCCGAACACTGACCAAGTCGTGACAGTCGACAGTCCACCGGATGTTGGGCAACGTCATTCCCGAACACTGACCAAGTCGTGACAGTCGACAGTCCACCGGATGTTGGGCAACGCCATTCCCGAACACTGACCAAGTCGTGACAGTCGACAGTCCACCGGATGTTGGGCAACGTCATTCCCGAACACTGACCAAGTCGAGACAGTCGACAGTCCACCGGATGTTGGGCAACGCCATTCCCGAACACTGACCAAGTCGTGACAGTCGACAGTCCACCGGATGTTGGGCAACGCCATTCCCGAACACTGACCAAGTCGTGACAGTCGACAGTCCACCGGATGTTGGGCAACGTCATTCCCGAACACTGACCAAGTCGTGACAGTCGACAGTCCACCGGATGTTGGGCAACGTCATTCCCGAACACTGACCAAGTCGTGACAGTCGACAGTCCACCGGATGTTGGGCAACGGCATTCCCGAACACTGACCAAGTCGTGACAGTCGACAGTCCACCGGATGTTGGGCAACGCCATTCCCGAACACTGACCAAGTCGTGACAGTCGACAGTCCACCGGATGTTGGGCAACGCCATTCCCGAACACTGACCAAGTCGTGACAGTCGACAGTCCACCGGATGTTGGGCAACGCCATTCCCGAACACTGACCAAGTCGTGACAGTCGACAGTCCACCGGATGTTGGGCAACGCCATTCCCGAACACTGACCAAGTCGTGACAGTCGACAGTCCACCGGATGTTGGGCAACGCCATTCCCGAACACTGACCAAGTCGTGACAGTCGACAGTCCACCGGATGTTGGGCAACGCCATTCCCGAACACTGACCAAGTCGTGACAGTCGACAGTCCACCGGATGTTGGGCAACGTCATTCCCGAACACTGACCAAGTCGTGACAGTCGACAGTCCACCGGATGTTGGGCAACGTCATTCCCGAACACTGACCAAGTCGTGACAGTCGACAGTCCACCGGATGTTGGGCAACGCCATTCCCGAACACTGACCAAGTCGTGACAGTCGACAGTCCACCGGATGTTGGGCAACGTCATTCCCGAACACTGACCAAGTCGTGACAGTCGACAGTCCACCGGATGTTGGGCAACGCCATTCCCGAACACTGACCAAGTCGTGACAGTCGACAGTCCACCGGATGTTGGGCAACGCCATTCCCGAACACTGACCAAGTCGTGACAGTCGACAGTCCACCGGATGTTGGGCAACGTCATTCCCGAACACTGACCAAGTCGTGACAGTCGACAGTCCACCGGATGTTGGGCAACGTCATTCCCGAACACTGACCAAGTCGTGACAGTCGACAGTCCACCGGATGTTGGGCAACGTCATTCCCGAACACTGACCAAGTCGTGACAGTCGACAGTCCACCGGATGTTGGGCAACGCCATTCCCGAACACTGACCAAGTCGTGACAGTCGACAGTCCACCGGATGCTGGGCAACGTCATTCCCGAACACTGACCAAGTCGTGACAGTCGACAGTCCACCGGATGTTGGGCAACGTCATTCCCGAACACTGACCAAGTCG
Organism: Allygus modestus; assembly: GCA_963675035.1. Classification (NCBI taxonomy): domain Eukaryota; kingdom Metazoa; phylum Arthropoda; class Insecta; order Hemiptera; family Cicadellidae; genus Allygus; species Allygus modestus. Next base: position 127,293,455 of record OY776114.1, on the reverse strand, counting down.
TGACAGTCGACAGTCCACCGGATGTTGGGCAACGCCATTCCCGAACACTGACCAAGTCGTGACAGTCGACAGTCCACCGGATGTTGGGCAACGCCATTCCCGAACACTGACCAAGTCGTGACAGTCGACAGTCCACCGGATGTTGGGCAACGCCATTCCCGAACACTGACCAAGTCGTGACAGTCGACAGTCCACCGGATGTTGGGCAACGCCATTCCCGAACACTGACCAAGTCGTGACAGTCGACAGTCCACCGGATGTTGGGCAACGTCATTCCCGAACACTGACCAAGTCGTGACAGTCGACAGTCCACCGGATGTTGGGCAACGTCATTCCCGAACACTGACCAAGTCGTGACAGTCGACAGTCCACCGGATGTTGGGCAACGCCATTCCCGAACACTGACCAAGTCGTGACAGTCGACAGTCCACCGGATGTTGGGCAACGTCATTCCCGAACACTGACCAAGTCGTGACAGTCGACAGTCCACCGGATGTTGGGCAACGCCATTCCCGAACACTGACCAAGTCGTGACAGTCGACAGTCCACCGGATGTTGGGCAACGCCATTCCCGAACACTGACCAAGTCGTGACAGTCGACAGTCCACCGGATGTTGGGCAACGTCATTCCCGAACACTGACCAAGTCGTGACAGTCGACAGTCCACCGGATGTTGGGCAACGTCATTCCCGAACACTGACCAAGTCGTGACAGTCGACAGTCCACCGGATGTTGGGCAACGTCATTCCCGAACACTGACCAAGTCGTGACAGTCGACAGTCCACCGGATGTTGGGCAACGCCATTCCCGAACACTGCCCAAGTCGTGACAGTCGACAGTCCACCGGATGTTGGGCAACGCCATTCCCGAACACTGACCAAGTCGTGACAGTCGACAGTCCACCGGATGTTGGGCAACGTCATTCCCGAACACTGACCAAGTCGTGACAGTCGACAGTCCACCGGATGTTGGGCAACGTCATTCCCGAACACTGACCAAGTCGTGACAGTCGACAGTCCACCGGATGTTGGGCAACGCCATTCCCGAACACTGACCAAGTCGTGACAGTCGACAGTCCACCGGATGTTGGGCAACGCCATTCCCGAACACTGACCAAGTCGTGACAGTCGACAGTCCACCGGATGTTGGGCAACGTCATTCCCGAACACTGACCAAGTCGTGACAGTCGACAGTCCACCGGATGTTGGGCAACGTCATTCCCGAACACTGACCAAGTCGTGACAGTCGACAGTCCACCGGATGTTGGGCAACGTCATTCCCGAACACTGACCAAGTCGTGACAGTCGACAGTCCACCGGATGTTGGGCAACGTCATTCCCGAACACTGACCAAGTCGCTCCCTTGAAGCCTTCCAACGATAATTTACAATAATCGACTCATTCTTAAAATATCTCATGACAATCTTATAAATTATGTTTAGAAATTTCGGGACGTTCGTGAATAAAACAATTGTTCAATTCCAAGACGGTTTGTTGTTTTGTGTAAATAATTAACATTAAACTTATTGTAATTTGCTGAAATCATAAAAGTCAATTACTGTATAATATTAGAATATTAAAACTACTCTTGGCCGTATTTGAAAAAAATCGCAAACAAGTTAGAACAATTTTAATTCATTTAATTTAAATTTAACTTGTGGTTTACTTTAGTCCTGGAACAACCTTCCCGAAGATCTGGGACCGCCTTTGACTTTCCCAAATATCTGAGTCCGCCTTTGACTTTTCAAAATATCCGAGGCCGCGTTTGATTTGTTAGCCAAGTTAAAACTCGCCAGACGTAAACCACGTATTTAAATTAAATAGTGAAGGTTATTTTGGACGTTAAGTATGGTTAAGAGCGCCATTAGGTACGGAATATGTTTGAACGCGAGGCCTTAACCAACCGCGGGACCGCGAATGGTCGTTATGACAACTCTTGGTTATGGTTATGCCTCATTGTCGAGGTTTGACGATTGTAGCCGCCGCCAGCGCCACAACGTCGTATTGTATGCTGATTAGATAGATGCAGCCAAGATCGGCCGGTTTCTCACTTGATGTTGTTTGCAAGTGCGAAATGAAGTTTAGTAAACTGGTTTAGTATGGTTTTGGTTGTATTTGTAAGACTTGTGACATTTTAAAATCCCACACGATTCTTTCTCTTAATTGTACACCCCATTAATTCTTATTTATGGAGAATTTGTATGCAGATGTTCTTCAAGAGGTCGAATATTACGTATCTGAATATTAAAATCTCGTTTGAATCCAAGAAAACAATGTAGGGATAGATGGAACGCTTTAAAAAAACACGTGAGATAAATTATAACATATAGAAGAAGAATAAAAACGTGCTTTATTTTAAAAACATAAAAAATCGTACACTTTGTAATTTAAAACAATTTTTGCACAAGAATAAACAATGGTTTTTGTAAAAGCCGTCTGTTTAGGTTGGCTAAAATAATTACACATTATACAATCGAACCTGTTTTTAACACTTATTTATGACCCTCAACTTTTATATTACATAACCGAAAAAACTAAACACAAAAATAAATACTAATTTGAAAAGAATCATCTGTTTGTCCTTGCAACGATCTACCGAAACATACAATAGACAGGCCGTTAACATAGTAGTTAAATACAAATGGTTACTCAATTTTTTTTGTGAATAATTCTTCCAAACTAGCTATAAAACATATAAAAACAAAAATTATACATAACGTAGAAATAAATACTTTGCGAACTAAAGACGATCATAATTCAGCTAAAGTTAAATTATTGCATGTATCAGTTCCCAGCGGTAGAACCATGCCAGTCTTAAAAATAAACCTAGTCCCCGCCAATCGTTCCCATTTAAAAAAAACTATAAAATTCCCTTTCGGACAGTCTACTTTTTTCCCAGATACTTTTCCCGAAAATAATTTAAAACTGGGCAAACTGCAACAAAGTGAAAAACCGTTTCATCTTCATTTAAGTTGAACAGCAAGTATTAAGTAATTTTTGTCCCTGTACCATGGCTTTTTTTACGCAGCCCAATGTAATCTAATTACGCAAATATGGGATGTTCCTTGCGCTATTATGGTTAATTTTCATTCTATATTCTAACATACTCCCCCCTTCCCCCTTTATCTTTAGAATAACAGATTTTTATTATTGTTCTCTAAACGCCAATGTTGACAGGTTATGTTGGTAATCGACCTCTTACAAGATTGATTTCGGAGTTACAGAATGTAAGAGCAATCTTATTTAGTTTACGGATTTGTCCTCGATCTCTAGTTTGAATAACAGCAATTTATCTTTAAAATATATTTACAAAATATGACATCATAATAATACATTTCCTGTTCTTTCATATTTCTTTTCACCTCCGTTCCATAAATAGCGCGTTGGCGGCTGGTCAGAGGTCCACGAAACAGCCTGGAGCCCATTTAAACGAATGAGTTGCGAAAACGGCGCACGCGATAACAATAAACCTCACAGCTGATAAACGTCCTGATATCATTGTTGCCAGCGCGTCGCTATTGGTCCGTTTACCGGCCAATGGGAGGCCTTCACACGACTCATCGCCCAATGGGATCGGCTGCTCTGGTGCATGTGTCGTTCGGCCTACAGATGTTACAGTCAAGGGCAAGATAGGACGAAATGAAGGGTAATTACAAACAGTTAGAGAGACAGGAAAAGGAAATATGTCGGCACATAAATCTGCTGGATTAATTATTATAATGAAGTGATTAGTCTCTTTCAAACGCGACATTATAATTGGCTATTTAAATACTTTAATGATTAGTGTAGTGGATTGGATTGGTAATTAATAGTGGAACCTATTAGTCTATTTCATGATGTCCTAGTTTCCCTTGTCCTGTGTTTATAAGTGAAGCAACATTGAGTAATTTAGAACAAACGGTTTTTCCTTTGACAAACATCCAGTGTTCTCAAGAAAGCCACTGTCTTTCCTCGAGTCGCTCTTTGATCTCTCCCATTTAAATCACGTTTCCCATTTATAATCCTTGGTATGATCATAGGCTTAATTTAGAGGGGAGGCAAGGAGGGCAGCTGCCCCTCAATAATTTGTAAAATATTATTGTAATATATGAAAAGTCACAATAATCAAGATCACAACTAATTTTGCCCCTCCATCCAAAATACTGAAATTACGCTTATGGTATGATAGATTACACCTGGTATAATTATACCAAATCAAATTATTTCCACTCAAGTGTACTTTGGAAGTAGTGTTTACAAATAGTTAACAAACAGCAAAACAAAGGCAATAATATGTAATTTTAGATCAATCTTCGTTACACGCATGCTACAAGCAAATACACGTTTTATAGGCTTACTAAAAGAATACAAATTTAATACATAGCTAAACAGTTGTAACAGTTATGCTGATTTAGTTTTTTATTGTTGAGGCTCCGAATCATTGAATAACGTAAACTGTAGATAAGTGTTTTGTTTTAGTCGTATTTTTTATATGTCGCGTCTTGTAAAGGTTTTTGGCTTGCATTCTTTATAGGCTAGGCCATTTAGACTTATACTTGGGCAAAATTAATAACAAGGCAAAACCAACTAGAATGTGTTAGGCATGTATCCCTTAACATTTTGTGAAAATTCCCAACTTTTCCCACTTTAGCAAAATCCGCCATCTTGGAAAATGGCGGACAATCTATAAAACACTGCAAGGTTCCACTTAAAAACTTATTGTTCCCAAACCATTCCATCTAGAAAAGTCCAATTAGTTTTAAATTCTTCGCCATAATGTTATCTACAAGGAAATACCATATTAAATTATGATAATATTATTTTAATAGTGGAAAAGTCAATTTTAATTAAAAATTTTGTTAAAAAATTATGACATGTACCCACTTTTTCTGATTTTCTGTCATTATTATTGAGAAAATGAAGTTTTAACCTCTTACCAAACTTGTAGAACTTTAAATTTCGCTTCATCTACATATATAATAGAACATCTGTGAGCAATATTGACGTAAACGACGAGTGTCAAATTACACTCTTATGTAACGAACTTGTTGGAACCAAAATTTATACCCAGTGACGTATTTTCTATTGTTGCTAAGCAACATCATTAAATGATTTTACTTATAAGATTAGGTTTAATTTATGTCTCTTAAAATTTTCTGAGAATTATTAACTTTTCCCACTTTAGCAAAGTCTGCCATCTTGGAAAATGGCCGACAAACTATAAAAGAGTGTAAGGTTCCACTTAAAAATTATTTTGTCCCGATCCATTCCATACCTGTTGTTAAAGTAGCAGAGGTTTAAGTGGTGACTATTGATGATAAGATATATAACGTATTTGAGCAAAAATGACGCAAACTATGATTATCAACGTACACTTTTGTGTATATAGTATCACCGCAACTGTGGAACCAAAATATGTTAATCCAATTTTATTAATACTTCGATTATGTGTTACAATAAGCAGTGTTAACTACAACAGTTGATTCGTCAATCATCTGTTTTATATTTTTTTTTTTACTTTCTTAAGTTTTGATCAACAGGTTATAAGTTTTATTAAGTGCACTGTGAGCAGAAAGTTATGTTCTAGAATTTATTTTTATTTTACGGAGTTAGATGTCTTGCAATTATGGATGTGTGTGTAATTTGTGGTGAAGGTGAGGGTGATTTTAAAAAAGTTTACAGAGGTGTTGATCAAATACGTAAGTACAGTGATATTTTAGAAGATGAAGTGAGTGTAAGAATTGAAAAGTGTAGTATTGTACAAGTCCATGAATCCTGCAGGAAACTTTACACACGACGCCCTCCAAAACCTAAACAGCAAAGGAAATCACCAGATACTTTCCAACGCCTAAAAGGTCAGAAACATTCAATTTTAAACAGAATTGTTTGTTTTGTGGGAAACCTACTTTGGAACATACCAAAAATCCAAGATTAAAAATGTAACTGAAGTTCGTACGTTACGGGTAACTACCCAAATCAGGAAAAGTGCCAAACAGAGGTGTGATGAATGGGGTGAGGTAGTAAGCCTAAGGTTGACAGGTGTCATTGATTTGGTTACAGTTAAGGGACGTTACCAACGCAACTGTTATCAGTACTTCTTGCGACCAAATTCAGTCGTGCCAGGTGAGAAACAACGTTCTTCTGGCCGACCTGAAAGTGAAAAAAATAATCAGGCTTTTAAAAAGCTTTGTCATCACATAGAAGAAAATGATGAATGCCAATTTAGTATTCCATACCTAGTTAAGCTTATGAGAGTTCAACCCCTTTGCTGAGCCTATAAGTAAAAGACATTTAAAAGGAAAGTTGAAGGAATACTAAAAAGACTCAATCGTAATAACTGGAAAAGCCGGACAGTACAATTTAGTGTGTTTTTCGGGCTACAGAGATACTGTTTTGACAGATCAGTGGTACAAAGAAAAGTTCATCAGTGAATCTGAAGAAAGAAAATGAATAGTTTCAATGGCTGCAAACATTATACGTGAAGATATTCGGTCTCGAGCTTACGATTGCCGGTTTAACTAACTGTGTATTTGATGCTCAGCATGGAAACACATCAGTAGTAGTTGGCGAAGACACTGACCTATTGGTACTCTTAATACGCCTTTCGGACTGCAATACCTACATGATGATACCTAATAAGGGCAACCGTCCTACAAAAGTGTTTTGTATCAGGCGGCTACAAGAAGCTATGGGAAATATGAAAGACTATTTACTTATGATTCATGCCCTTACAGGATGTGATACCACGTCGGCCATACATGGTAAAGGCAAAGTACAGGCTTTTAATAAAATTAAAAAGGACGTAAAGCTTCAAGAAGACATATCTGCTTTTAAAAATGCCTCTGCTACACCTCTAGACGTATCTAATGCTGGAGAATCATTTATGTGTGTATTGTATGGAGGCAAACGCACAGATCATTTAGATAATCTCCGATACAGAATTTACTTGAGAAGCATTGCAACTCGTAGAGTAAATCAGCCTTTCAGGTTGAAGTCTCTTCCACCAACTTCAGAGGCAGCCAAGCAACACTCCTTCCGAGCTCATTTCCAAATTCAGGTATGGAAAAATGTAACGCTTGATCCGCTAAAATGGGGATGGAGAGTTATCAACGGACAGCTCAAACCGATCACAACAGAAAAACCTCCTGCACCACAGAAACTTCTATGTTTGGTTTCATGTATATGTGACAAAGGTTGTGATAAAAGAAGCTGCGAGTGTGTGAGAAATGGACTAAAATGCTCCACCATGTGTGGCCACTCCTCTGGCCACGGATGTTCAAACCGTTTTCTAGTAGAAAACAACGAATCTGATGGAGATGACGACCATGAATGCTGAGTGATAAACAGCCAGGCGTGATCATACAAATGTAAAATTCTATTGAATATTCTATTGTGTATTTGAACAATTATGACTAACATTAATTTATCATTATGGATAGTAACTCCGTAAAATGTGCAATAAAGCAAATATTGTTAAACTTTTTGGTTTTTTTAACTTTCTTATTTGTTATGACGATTAATAGATATAAAACTTATACCCATTTTTAATTTGTCAATGTTCAATGTACAGAGATCTATCTCTGTACGAGCTGTGGTTCTAACAAAAATAAATTTAAACTCAGAAATTCATAGATTTCCCCATGTTTGCTGATCTTGATTTCAAGGCCATAAGATGTGTCACCTATTCACATGAGTTTCAATAATTTAAAAACATTGCTAAGAACAACAGACAATACCCACTGGAATAACATATTTTGGTTCCACAGTTGCGGTGATACTATATACACACAAGTGTACGTTGATAATCATAGTTTGCGGCATTATTGCTCAAATATGTTATATATCATATCATCTATAGTCACCACTTAAATCTCTGCTACTTTAACAACAGGTAAAAACTTCATTTTCTCAATATTAATGGCGCAAAATAAAAAAAAATGAGGTCATATTTTTTTAGTTTTAATTTTAAATTGAATTCGAACTAGGCTTACTAAAAAAAAAATATAATAAATTAATACGATATTTCCTTGTAGATAACTCTATAACGAAAAAGATAAAACTAATTGGACTTTTCCAGATTGAAAGGATCAGGAAAAAATAATTTTTAAGTGGAACCTTACACTATTTTATAGTTTGTCGGTCATTTTCCAAGATGGCAGACTTTGCTAAAGTGGGAAAAGTTAATAATTCTCAGAAAATTTTAAGAGACATAAATTAAACCTAATCTTATAAGTAAAATCATTTAAAGATGTTGCTTAGCAACAATAGAAAATACGTCATTGGCTGTACATTTTGGTTCCACAAGTTCGTTACATGAGAGTGTAATTTGACACTCGTCGTTTACGTTAATATTGCTTACACATGTTATATTATATATGGAAATGAAGCGAAATTGAAAGTTCTACAAGTTTGGTAAGAGGTTAAAACTTCATTTTCTCAATGATAATGGCAGAAAATCAGAAAAAGTGGGAACATGTCATAATTTTTTAACAACATTTTAAATTAAAATTGACTTTTCACTATTAAAATAATATTATCATAATTTAATATGGTATTTCCTTGTAGATAAAATTATGGCGAAGAATTTAAAACTAATTGGACTTTTCTAGATGGAATGGTTTGGGAACAATAAGTTTTTAAGTGGAACCTTGCAGTGTTTTATAGATTGTCCGCCATTTTCCAAGATGGCGGATTTTGCTAAAGTGGGAAAAGTTGGGAATTTTCACAAAATGTTAAGGGATGCATGCCTAACGCATTCCAGTTGGTTTTGCTTTGTTATTAATTTTGCCCGAGTCAAGCCTGTTTTCATGCTACTGGTCTTAGACTATTAGTTTAGGAAGGAAATTGAAAGACATATTGTAGCCCTAGACATCGTATACTATCTTTGTAAATGTAATTTACCAGCTGCCATCGTACCCGGTTTCACCCGGGAATACAACAGTTGTGTGTGCTGAATTCTGTGGTTAACCCATGGAACTACTACAAAACATGATCAGCTGTTGGAATTCTCGTCAGCTCAAACTATATTGAATGCCCATAAGAATGGGGATATACCATCTGCGCCGCGCGGTCAGAAAATTCCTAATTACCCTCACCAGCTGCGCCGCGCGGTCAAAAGGGTCCCTCCTCGAACACAGTACAAACTGCGCTGCGCGGTCACTGTGCAGAATAAATTGTACAGATGTACTTTACTCATTGTTAGATGTATGCATATTACTTTTTAGACAGATTAAATGTAAAAAGTAAACTACATTGGTGTTCGCCGTTGTATCTGTGTCGGCTCAAAGATAATTTATAGAATTAAAAATCCTGTTAAAATGCGTTTTTTTGTGATAGAAATACAGTATAATTTCAATGTTGATAATGGGAGAGTATATTATTTTAATCACATTAAAACGATCCAAATAAGCGATCGTGGGATTAACTAAGCGATTAGTATTCAAACTAAGTCACCACAACATTGTTTTTTTTCTGGGTGTTTCAATTTTTTAGTTATTTACTGGAGATATTACCTACCAATCAAGGTTTCCCGGCGAGTCCTCGATAGGGGCTCAGGCGTTTCCCGGCGTAGTTGGCATAGCCCTTTTTTAGGAATGCGGGGAACCCTCCGAATGCCTATGACCGCGCGGCGCAGCTGGTAGTAACCCATAAGAATTGAACCCCCGTGGAGATGAGCTCTACTGGAATTTCTTAAAATCCGTTCTTAGTGGTTATCTACGTTATAAAGGCGGCTATGACGTTATAGAAAGAGTATACGTGCAAAATTTGGTTGATGTAGGTGGAGAGGTTTGGCCTGGGAAATGATCGGGTTTTCGTATTTATAGATAATCATCATGACGTATCTCGGTACGTTACGGAGTCAATTTATCATAAATTAATAAACAATTGACCAACTTCAACCAACCAACTTCGTTGCTCTGACTCCAACCAACTTCGTTGCTCTGACTCCAACCAAGGAACAGCAGCGTTGCCATCATATGGAGGAGTTATGGTCTAATCGGAAGACTCGATGGCTAGCAGTCGGTTACTTGGTTAATTGTATCCTTGTTCCCGGGATATTAAGAGCTCGCCGCTGATTGGCCGGTCCCCCGGGGTCCGGGAATGTCACGGTCGGTGCTCCTCGCCTCTTCCGTCCAGTGTGCGGCATGTCTATGTTTTTTCTTATGAACAAATTCCCTACGAGTCTTCATCATTGTAAGTTGCCGTACCTACCTTAGAGTTTCGTTCCATAAGGCCAGTTTTAACCTGTGCTTTCGTTACTCTCATCCGATCGTCACATTTTGTTCGGTTAGGTGTTTAAAATAAAGGTTTAGTTACAAGGGGGTTACATTTACACAAATGCAGTACTATATTTACTAAAACTATGTAAGTGATGTTCTGACGGCCGGAAGAGATGTTTTGGTTGACAATATTACCGCGGGGGAAAAGGGACTCACGTTTTACAATTTTCTTAATTCGGGCATTATGATTTTACAATGAACTATTACCAGTTTTACAAACGTAAAACTCCTCAATCATTTATGGTTAAATTTTAAATTCTGAAATGTAATTCACTAGATGACGACGACCCTTGAACTTGACATCGAAACGAATTGCATTGACAATTAGGTTTACAAGGAGACACAAGTTAACATTGGTGTTATGGAACAAAACTCTTAAAGATGGCGTCAGGAAATAACAACCCTAAAAAAGCATTTTAAAATTGATGTTAAAAGTATAATTCCTTGAAAAAAACACCGTGAAATGTTCATCCATCAACTCGCTGATTATTCTTCACTGCAAATTTTTTTGCCTCTGACATCGTATGAAGGAAAAGAAAGTGTTTATTTTTAATATTTTTCTTATGAAGTTTTCGAAAAGTAGTTATATTTTTAAGTTTTGTTCATATACGTGTTTACGTTTATTTTTTGTTACACAATTATTAGCTAGGGTAGGAAGTTATTTTTAATTCGGTCCTGTCATAATTCTGTCAACACCTCAGCCTGATGGCGTTAGATTTGGAGATAAGCCAATGGTCAAACTGTTAGTTCAGTTTTAGCCAATGGGAGTTGGTGCGACTGTCGCAATGTCCTGTCCTTTTGTCAGCTGATATCTGTGTATTGTTGCGGACAATCAGCTGACTGTGGTGACGTCACTGTGGGATAATCAGCTGTGATGTCATCGTTTCTGTAGGACACGTCTGCAGCTGACGGAAATTTATACAATTACTTTTTGTATCAAGAAGACAGGTTTTGAATGGTTGGGTTAAGTTTTGCTTATTAATCAATTAGGTTTCTTAATATTTCCGACTTTTTATTTTGTATTATCATGATGCAAACAAGAAATGATTTCTTTCTGGAGTCTTGGTTGAAATCTGGTCCCAATTTCAGGAATAATTATCTCTATAAGAAAACAGAGAGTGTTAGTTCTGTTACATATTTGTAAATCGCACTACATTCATTCCGTGCATTCCTATGTACGCACTATAATTAAATTCATAAAATGAAAGAGAATGGCACAGCTGATAAACGTACAATTTGTTTAAAAGATGTTTTTACCATTTATGTCCTCAAAATTGTGGAACAGAACGGATTTCTCAAATTTTCTTAAGACCTGTCATTCCAGTATGTGGTTGGTTTAGTTTCCATATACTGGTTTATACCTACAGTTTATATTTTTATCTTTCCTTGCATAGTTTAAATGAAAGAACTCCTGTAAACGACGAGTAAAACATGCAACTATGAAAAAAATCGCGCTAAAAAACTTAAGTTGTGAAAAGGATCCTAATAAATGACCTGCAGTGAGATTTGAGAAAGTAGTTAATTTGATTAAGAGGGCTTCACTCACTAGCTTCTAACATAAGGCCAACGTCAAAGCTCGCCCCTCTCCAACGGATTATTCAATATCCTTGATTCATGGTTCTTTTAAAATATCAAACAAATAATAACTAGCCATCTCATTGTGTCGTAGATCTCACATATGGTTCACATATTTTATTTTGTAATTATTTTGAACGATGATTATTTATTTCTGATATCAAAATTTTGTTCATTGAAATCGCTAGATATTTTTGCTCTAAAATAAGCCATAAATCAACGATATTATGGATAATCCGTTGAGGAGGAATAGGCTTTGAAGTTAACATCGGCCTTAAGGGAGAAGCAGGTTGAAACGCCAAAAGTTTCGTGACTGGAGCCACCTCTTGATGTTCAAGCCCACCATGAGCAGAAGGTCATTCCCGTACCGTGCTGCAGTTGAGGTAGGCTGTCGCTCTCCCCTGATACCTTGGACAGCTGACTACAGTTACAGTTGCCCCCCTCGCCTTGACCAGTGCCGTGCCGTATCGCTTACAACCAGACAACCTCAACACCTCCTAGTACTCGCCTTTCGCTCATTGAAATGTTTATAAAACATCGTAACATGTGCGTCACATTCGCTAACTAAAACCCACGCTTGACTTATTGCATAAGATGTTGTAGGTACACCATGTTGTTTTTAACGCTTACTCAACAGAAATCGGTTATAACAATTTTGAACTTCTGAAGTCTTGCATTTGGATTTAGTGGTAGGGACAGATCGTTCTCTAGAGGGTGTGTTTGTTCACTACCAAGGGCGTAAAACATTTTTATGTTTCTTCCCCTTTCTACCCTCCTCTTTCTCAGGCCTGGTTCGTGATTAATTTATGAAAGGAAATGCATCCCGAAATGAATATTTCGTTCACTATGTGGTGTTGAATCCTCCAGCTGAATTTGTTCTTTTAAAAATAAATGCTTTTCTATGAGTTCCAAATTCTGTGCAGACCTTATTATTGCTTTATTAAAAGTGCTGAAAATCAATTGTAGGCCTAAAGTTCTCTCCAGGTAAAAGGTTGTATCTGAATATTATTTTTCTTAGACAATATTTTTCCTACTATTATCTAGGAAACCGAGCCGCTCCAGGTCCAGCTCTCACCAAGAAAATAGGCCTACAACAGTTGTATGTGTGCAGCCTTTTGAACTATCAATGACTACATAAACTACAGTTCCCAAAAAACTACATAAACTACAGTTTATGTAGTCATTGGAACTACCCATACTATAATGCGCATTGGTCTGTGGCTCCGTGCGTCCGCCCGCGGCTGTTTCTCGAGCTGTAATGGCTCCCAGGCTACGAAAAGATATCTTTTAGGGGTATCGAGGTCGGGGAAGCTGCACGTGTCGTTTGTTTTTCTTGAAAAGCAACCTTATTTGAGTTACGATAGCTTTGATAGCCGCTTACATTTGATGACACAGGTAGCATTCCTCTCGAAAATGGACGTGACGTGACGTGACGTGACGTGTCGCGACGTGACGTGACGGATATGTATAGCAGTAAGTTTTATGTTTTAGGACATTTTAGCATATTAGTGAAGCCGGGAGTATTCAGCTGTGGATTTCTATTTCCACAAGCTTTGTTCCTGAAACAGCTGATTATATCCTGCGGTTGCGATAGCGGCCGTCAATACTAGTTTAAAATAAATTGAATGTCTATAACAATAACATTGGAACTTTGACGACGACTCGATGGGCGAACCCTAATGTCAAATTGGGATCAGAACCTTTACATTTTCTTTAGACCTAAAGAATCAGTGTACCAAGTTCCATTTCTCGATCATAAGTTGGAGAAACTTTGGTGACAACCAGTCTATAATAAGATCATGCATAGATAAAGACAAAATCTTTTAACACATTTTTATTTGGGGGAAATCTTTTAAACGATTAAGGTTTAATTGTACATCCGTTTATTCTCATTGAAAATCGTGAAAAACATAAGGGGATTAAACCGTCTACCAAATGCAGACAGACTTAATCTCCAAAATTGTATTTGGTAAAACCTCGCACCCCCCATGTTGGGCTTTAAAGCTCGAATATAAACTAGATGTAACGGCTTTCTAATGCTTTGCATCGGAAGTTTCGTCGTGTAGTGATGCATTATAGCCATGTCGGCAGAGTGGTGTGGCGTGTACTCTGTATACAATGGCTACTATTGCTACTATAATGCTACTATCCACCGTGCACTCATCCACGTTACGCCAGCGTACTGCTACTTAGTCTCTTATCAGCAGGTGAACATCCTCGGCGTGACCTTGGGCTGATAACAGCTATCCGTCTTTGTGTCACTGATAATCCGCCTTACATGTTATAAAACGTTACGCAATTAAAGGGAATCGGTTTTAACTGTTTTATGCAAAAGTGTGACCTTGCAGATACATAATTCAATTTTATTTGCTAAGTTATATACGACTAGGTCAATCATAGAGATTTAAATGATTGCAAATTTACGCATTCTACCTTGTATCATAGGTGTTAGACATTCCATTACGGAACTGCATTTTTTAAATTTCACGTTACAAAAATTCAGTTGATAAAAAAGATTAACAAATTAAATAGATCCCCAAACTAATCAGACCAACCAGATCCATTTTTTTGTTGGATCTGTGTAAAAATGTACCAAATTCTTAAAACTATAAATTTTGAACTGTATATAGTTTTGTTGTTCCTAAAAGCTTAAAAATGAATCTTGTAGAACAATTTAAAAAGTATAAATAATAATATTGGTTTAAACTTTGGAAACTTGGTAAACGTAAAGGGCGTGGGGTATAATTTTGTACTTAGCCGTTTGGTAGGTTACAATGGGGAGATTGAGGTTGGGGGTGGCGAGGGGAGGTTGAAGTCACTAAAAGGTGCATTACGTATGTTGGTTTTACCCCTTAGCCCTTGCTAGCTTATTTAATCATATACTCTTAAACACACAATGTCATGCATGCATGTAAAATCCACTAGCAGTGGTAAAGTATAAAGTTGCCATGATATCTATAACCCTACAACCGCCCTAAACTAACTAGCCTTGTATCTTTGAATCCTGCGGATGGAATTTGCTTAAACTTCCTTGTTCCCAGGATAACCCATATCAAAATTGCAAATGTGGAAATTAAACAAAATAACCATAACTGGTAATCAGTCTGTTAGCAGACAAAGTAATACGTGTTGAAGCATCATGCGATTTTACTGAGCATGGTTTGGTCCCATGGTATATCTTATATATTCAAGTAATACTCACGTGTTGAAGCATCATGCGATTTTACTGAGCATGGTTTGGTCCCATGGTATATCTTATATATTCAAGTAATACTCACGTGTTGAAGCATCATGCGATTTTACTGAGCATGGTTTGGTCCCATGGTATATCTTATATATTCAAGTAATACTCACGTGTTGAAGCATCATGCGATTTTACTGAGCATGGTTTGGTCCCATGGTATATCTTATATATTCAAGTAATACTCACGTGTTGAAGCATCATGCGATTTTACTGAGCATGGTTTGGTCCCATGGTATATCTTATATATTCAAGTAATACTCACGTGTTGAAGCATCATGCGATTTTACTGAGCATGGTTTGGTTCCATGGTATATCTTATATATTCAAGTAATACTCACGTGTTGAAGCATCATGCGATTTTACTGAGCATGGTTTGGTCCCATGGTATATCTTATATATTCAAGTAATACTCACCTGTTGAAGCATCATGCGATTTTACTGAGCATGGTTTGGTCCCATGGTATAACTTATATATTCAAGTAATACTCACCTGTTGAAGCATCATGCGATTTTACTGAGCATGGTTTGGTCCCATGGTATATCTTATATATTCAAGTAATAAGCCGATTTTTGTGAGCAGACTACACTTAAATCTTAAATAATTTATTGTCTTTAACATATAGTTGTGCTTTTTGGGGGTTACGTGAACCATCCACCTTTAGAGCTTTGCCCCTGGGCTTTCAAAGTCCCAATGTTAATTGTTATGGAAGAATATAAATCATTGTAATTTAACTTTTGACAGCAGCCGTTGGTGCCAACAAAACACTCCACAGCAGCAATAACAACTGTTTAAATTATACTAACAGAGGTGCTGTTGGATAATGCTAATAGGAGAAACAATATCCACTCGAATTCGAGCAACTAAATTCGTTTGTACTTATTAATTAAACATAATCGTGTCCATGCCATTAACTAATTCGGCCGATAACTCCTGATGTGTGTTGTGCTACTGCATCAGTACTATCAGTGAACCGTGATAACCGCGACCTCTACCATCGACAAAAAATAGTTTTATTTACGGTCATACAGTTTATTGCATCATTATTTTGTTTTAAAATCAAACTGCCGTGGTTAAATGTATGTAACCTTCGTCTTTTGTCATCGTTGCATACACAAACACATTCATCATTTTGACATTTGCTTTGATTGATTTGAAAAGCTGTTTTTGTTACAAATGATGGATTTCACCACTTGCTCTTGAATATAAGGATGGATTTAATTTTCTCTTGAACAATGTTAAATCTCATTTAGATTTTAGATGAATAAATTGTTTGTACAATATTCCTTGTTTTCGATTTACGTAGACAAGAACTGTAAGCTATTTGTTGAACTGTTGAATTCTGTGCAAATTAAAGTTTCCTCTCAAGCGATAAAGACCTATTTTATAATCTTAATACTTAAAAACCTATGGTTTTTTCTTTTTTTGGATTTGGTTACGGAAGGGTGTAATAATGTAAAATGAATTGGAATTCCCTTGTTTGATGTTTAAAGGGGGGCTCAAGTCACGCAACATTTCGCGTTTTACCTGCTTCTCCCATAAGACCAATGTTAACTTTAAAAGCCCGTCCCTCCCGAATGGACTATCCAAATATTTTGATTTACATATTTTTACTTTCTCCCCCCTATACGTAGTATATGGAGAAAGTATTGTTTTCGTCAACATTTTAGAATTTGAGTTGTTAGTGGAAATATTCGTTTTGGTGCTCCCTGAACCCAAAAAAGTGATTTTTACGTGATGTCTGTGTGTGTGTCTGTCTGTCTGTATGGATGTGTATTAATAATACAGCTCTAGCTCTATAGCTAGAGCCCTAACCAATAGTCCGATTTTTATGAAATTTGGTATATAGGTACTAATCCACGATATCTCCAGGTGTTTTTTAAATTTTTTGGGATTTTTATTTTTAATGGTAATTATCCCCAAAAACCGCCAAAAAAAAGCTCTAACGATTTTAATTAAACTTTAGACGTTTGTAGAACTTTAGTTTTCCAATAAAATGACACCACCCGCATTTCTGTAAAAATTCGGGTTCAGAAATTACAAGACTTAAAATATCAAAAATTCAGTTTTAGATCTTCCATAAAAAAACATAAATATAAAAAGTATTACTATTCACCATTAAAAAGAGCTCAACAAACTAAATAATTTTGCATTTTGAATTACTATTCTACGATTACTGGTTTCGGAGAAAATTAAATTTTTATTTTGCGGTTTATGCAGTACGTTGTCCAATGTTATTCTTATGGGGAATACAAAAATTACTATTTCTCTCTTATTTATTGATCAATTTAGTTCAAAATTGATATGCTTGTCAAGTTAGCATTGACCAACAGAGTAAATTCGAAATATGTTGACCCTTAATAACCCTGAGGGGGAAATAGGGGGCATTTCCCCTCTTAAAACCACGTGTGTAGCGATGGATTCTGTAGTGCCTCCTAAACAGGGATTTGGGTGGATATTTTTGAAAACAGCTTGTTTACAAGATTTTCTGTACATTCAACCGTGCTTTGTATTCTATAATTAGTAAATAAAAAGTAATTTATTCATTAAAGTTGGGCTAAACGGGAGAAAGTAATATGTGTCAGTTTCCTGATACCGTTCATTTTTTGCGAATTTCCCCTATAGGGAAGACGCTATTACCGTAGTTGGCATGGTAAGACCTAGGCCCGGGACCATGATAACTTTTCGTTTTGAGGTTCCCAGACCCCAAAAACACCATTCGTTCGAAACTATATATATATATATATACAGTTTCGAACGAATGGTGTTTTTGGGGTCTGGGAACCTATGTGTGTGTGTGTGTGTGTGTGTGTGTGTGTGTGTGTGTGCGTGCGTGCGTGCGTGCGTGCGTGCGCACGCACGATAACTCTCGTAAAAATTATCTGATTTTGATGAAACTTGGTATAAACGTGTAAAGCAACATTTATAACTTTTAAGTTCGAAAACCAGCCAGATCGCTCTATCCGAAGGGGTATTTTGGGGGGGTTTTGTACCCCAAAAATGGATTTTTTGAATTTTGTACGTATAATTTTTGAAATAGTCAAATTTTAGTTTTCACCATTGGATTCAGCTTAAAAAAACACACAATTTGGTATTTTGATCATTCCTCTACGTTAATTGGTTACCGAGATATTGAAAGTGCTAAACGCAGTACGTTGTCTAATGTTATTCTTATGGAGGAAAAGACAATTTTTATATCTCGCTTATTTGTGAACGTATACTGACGAAACTTGGTATACAGCTTCATCTCGTTGTGGTCTATTGATATTTGCTCCAAAAAATATTTTTTTTGCCGAAGGCTCCCGTAGCAGCAAACCTGCGTACTCAGCCCCCATGTTATTGTTATGGAGAATGATTAAATGCTCTGTCTCCCTTAATTATGAACATAAATGAATACAAACTGGTATACGACTTCACCTAGTTGAGTTATATTGATATTAGCATAAAAAACCATTTTTTTGTGGTCCTTGTTGCAGCAAACCTGCGTACTCAGCCCCAATGTTATTCTTATGGAGAATAATTCAAATTGTATATATCGCTTATTTGTGAATATATTTTTATGAAACTTGGTAAGTGGCTTTATTTAGTATTAAGAAATTTATATCTCCATTAGAAATTCGCTGAGTATGCAGGTTTGCTGCGACGGGGGTATTTATTCTACTGATATCAGCGAGTAGAATTTCGATATCACCCATTAAAACATGGTAACTTTAGAATATTTTTGGAATTTTATTGAATGATCAGACCTATTAATTGTGATATCGACATTTTGGTCCCTGAAACCGCCAGGGATATTTTCCTCTTTAAAATGAGCCATAAATCAACAATGTAGGATTATCCGTTGAGATGGGGCGAGCTTTAAAGCTAGCATTTTCCTTATGGGAGAAGCAGGTAGACACGTCGAATGATTCGAGACTAGAGGCATAATTGAAACTTTCAGCGTCAGCAGGTCTAACCAATTTATCATTTAGTTCAAATCAAACACGGAATAGCTTAATATCACCGCAACACAAATGTGCATCGATAAAAGGCAAACAAACCAATCAAAGAGGCTGAGAGGGGCTTTAGATAACGGAAACGAACTGTCGAAGGCAGTGAACAATCAGCTGGCACGCCACACGCCATCTCGTGAGCGGCAGTACAGCTGTTTGGTGAACAATATCCGGGGCCCTTCAGGTGCTTGCAGACTCTTGCCCCAGCTGGGACGACTTTATTGATAAAGTTATAATAATCCTGTATTCTAATACGAGCAATGTCTATCTGTTGGTTTGCAAATTTAATCTCGGAATACAGCGGAAGGATTTTGTTTGGATATATGGTTAAGGGGCTTTGGACCTCAAAAATCTATTGGTGCAATCATCGCGAGAAAACTCACGTTTTGTTCAAAAGTAACTCGCTGGTGTTCCTTTTACTGCACGGAAATCATGCAAGCATTCAGCCAGATGTTTAAAAAGTTTTCATTCTGATCTGCTGAGTAACTAAAGAAATAAAATAACTCCATGAAATCAACATTGAAATCTTGAAGACCTATTGGGCGGAGCCTTGTAAGATTGGGGTTTCTAAAAACTTCAAAATGCATATCTAGAGAGGCATAGATTTTAATTGATACAAACATGTATGCACTAATATCTTAAATGCCTAAAACCGCCGAACAAAATTCAAGACATTCTTTTAATAATGTAGCCTAGATGTTTGTTGATCCTGGATACGACTGGACCCAGCTGCTATTGGACATTGGGCTATTAATTAATTAATTAAAAAATTGGGCTTAGGTTAGTGATCTAAAGAATCAGGCGGTAGTCAGTAACAAGGCCTCAAAGGCACGTTACCCATTCTAAACACATCATTAATTTATATTCGCCTTAAAATACGCCCTAGTTGTATCAGTTGCAGACGATGATAGCACTTAATTCAGCGAATAGTTTAAACATATATGTTTATATTCAAATCCTCTCGGTGTAACCGACGAGGTTAATATACCTAGAGGTCTCGTCTGGGGTCAAAAGTGAAACCTACATGGTTGATCACCATTGTCCTCAAGTAACCAATCACTTCTCTTCACAAGTTAAAGAGGGCGTTGGAGAGCGGCCATGTTGGATTTTACCTCCATAAGAACAATGTTAAACTTAAAACCATATATCTCGCTTATTTATCAACATGCGATTATGGAAGATGTCTTAAATTAAAGGTATTTTGAAGACGCAGGTGGTTTGCTCGCTATTTTCTAAATAAAATAATACATTTCCAAAAATATAGTAATTTAAAGTCTATATTTTTATACATATTTTGTAGTTTTTTCTAGTCATTAAAAAATAAAACTTCTAGCAAACACTAATCAAAACTTTATAAAGATTCAAACAAAATTTATTCCAAATCAATAGGTCAAACAGTAACAAAAAAATATGCTTTTCAATAAAGATATGTTTTGTGCGTTTTAACATTGAAATAGCCCGTAGCGCTAGGGTCAGCGACGATATTTCTTCCGACTCCAACGTCCTCTTAAATGTTTGTCAGCTGACGAGCTGACTGTCATATAATCGTGCAGAGAGGATTTTATTGGTTACCAAGTTGGTTGCCATGGGATCAGAGTTGAAAGAGGGGCAAATGGCGGTCGACCATATAGGCTACTCTTTTCTCACACAAGAGGAGACCTCGTTGGTTGTAACTGTGATTGTCAGGCTTACAGCATCTGCACTCGCACTTAATTACTAAACACTTGTTTAAACCTATTTAATCGTTAAGTGGATTATGATCCCTAGCAAAACAACGCTATGGCGACACAGTCTCGAAAATGGGATTGTAAAGATAAACTCAAGACCCACCCACTCCCACTTTCCTCCGGTTGCTCTTCTCTCAACTTCCTGCAATCACACACAGAGTAATAGCGCTCCCACCCATGCGGTGGAACCTGGCATTAGGCACGAGACAATCAGAAGCCGCCGGCGCCGGTGCCGCTCTTGGAGCTGCGTTTCATTTGCTGCGAGGCGTGGTACTAGGTCTAGGAACTGGTGGTACGATTATTGTTGCTACAGTAAGTAACAGCCCTCAATTACTCGTGCTCATTGGCTGGGTAGCACAGTGGTTAGCGTGCTCGCTTCATGATCTGAAGTTCGCCAGATCGATCCTGAGCAAAATAGAACATTTTGTGAAAGTTCGATACTATGGATCTAGCTTCCATTGGTCATTGGGCTCATTGGTTTATTAATGCTCCTGTTTAAATAATCCGTCGGCCTTAGTCAGTAACAAGGCTACACGAAGCATCTCACCCATTCTACACTCATCATTCATTCATATTCGCCTTAAAATACGCCCTAGTTGCGTGGGCGTCTTACAGAGGGATTAAAGGCGGCCACACACTATCGGACTTTAGCCCGAACCAGACATCGAACAAGACATCGGACCGAGCAGGGAGCAGGGAGTAGGGCATGAAGGTAGCTAAATTCACTCCGAACTTCTTCCCGATCAAGACATCGGATCGGACAGATTGAGCGCGAAAACACCGATCGGGGTAAAAACGGTGGGAACCATTTTAATTGCCGTTGTGCAGTTCGGCCATGTACTTGTGGGGTTTAGGGGATGCAGGTAGGGTGGTAGGGGGCTGGGGTTATGTAGTGGAGATTAATTTATAGTTGCATATGAATTTATTTTACTAACATTATTAATTTTATTTAGGTTAAACTAGTTTAGCAGATTTATCTGTTAACAAATCAAATATCTATCACGGTTTCTTGCAAAAAAAGTAGGCCTGGATATTATTAACAATGTAGGAGGATTGTAACATAGCTCCTAGCGGCGGGGCTCGTGACGGCGCTCGGGACGGCGCTCGGAGCAGCGTATGGAGGTACCACACACTACCGAACCCCGAACAAGACATCGGACCGATCTTTCTTTGATCTTTCGTCAAAAAACCGCCTCGAGAGCGCTCGGTGCTCGTTCGATGTCTTGTTCGGTGTCTGGTTCGGAGGCCCCACAAACTACCGGATTTTCTCCCTTCGAAGCCAAATCCTACTCGGTTCGATGTCTTGTTCGGGAAAAAGTCCGGTAGTGTGTGGCTTGTAGTAGTGAAGCACAATCACGTGGTTCTACCGAAGGTGGTTAGCGATCTCACTTATAGCTGAAGAGTCCTCATTGGCTGAACATTTTTGAAATGCAATCCCACAAGAGCAATATTTAACTTTTAGGAAGGTTTACACCTCACAAGGTCGTCCAAAAAAATTAGGTTTGAGCCAACTAAAAGGTCTCATAGTGAGTTGCATTTATGAATTTGGAAAATTATTATAATGTTTAGTAATCAAATTGAAAATTAAAAGAATTTAAACTATAAAATCCGTGTGCCCGAAATTAGAATTTTTTAAATGTATCATACTAATGAACTACGAAACCTTCAGTGACTCATAAACCTAAATTTGTGGTTAAGAGAACCACAACATCTTTAATATGATACCCAAACGACTTTTGTGATCAGATGTGGAGTAGGCCCTATCGGAGGCACAAAGTTAGTATTGGTCTTAAGGAACAAAACTCTGAGATGACGTCCGGCTAAAGCGATAACCTGTGCGCTATAAGCGAAATACATCTTCCATCTTCTCAATTAAAATATGAATGTGTGAAAACGCGTCGAATCCGCCCAGAGATTTGTTCTTCGTGTTAGGTTATAGTTTAAAGTATAATACTCAATGGCCTTCTCTGAGCAAACCTCAATCCCTCGATGACTATTTAAAACGCTGATTTTGGAAAGCATGTAATCAGATGTAAATCTGCCGTGCCAGATTTGCGTTTTCGTGTCAAAATCGGAACACATTGCATATCAAAATGTTCATTAATATTCATGGTTCAAGAATTCCAAAAATATTCGATAATCATTAAAGCCTTCGTCTCTTTGGCGTTTGAGGTTGTAATGTTTATAATTGGTTGGATAGCTCAGTGGTTAGCATGCTCACTTTAATCTGAAGTTCGCCGGTTCGATCCTGAGCAAAACCCTGAGAAACTTTTGTGAATGTTCGGTAATGGATCCAGCCGCCATTGGTCATTGGACTATTAGTTGATGTTCCTGGCTGAAGAAGAATCAGCCGGTCTTAGTCAGTAACAAGGCTACAAGGCATTTCACCCATTCTCTACACTCATCATTCATTCATATTCGCCTTAAAATACGCCCAGGTTGTGACGGCGTCTTAAAGATATATTAAGACATTAAGATATATAAGATGGATGGTTTGCATAAGATGGATTTATTTGCTCAGGTATCATTTAAAGATACAATATGCTTATATTTAAATCTTTCAGGGTGTAACTAGGATTGTTAGATTATAAACCCCCCGATACTTATGATATCCCACACCCCACACGATTCCTTGCATATCAAACACAATGCACAGTTCACCCTCTTGAGTGCCGACGGGAGCCGATGCATGACAACGCGAACACGTCCTCCCCATTACAACGCTGCGCCGCTGCGGCAGAGCTGACCCCATATACCGCGGGCACTGCGCCAGTATAAACACACTCGTTAACAAGATA
Source organism: Allygus modestus (assembly GCA_963675035.1). Taxonomy (NCBI): domain Eukaryota; kingdom Metazoa; phylum Arthropoda; class Insecta; order Hemiptera; family Cicadellidae; genus Allygus; species Allygus modestus. The sequence continues at coordinate 127,269,863 of OY776114.1, read as the reverse complement.
CGTGATCGTGTTTGCAATCAGCCATCTAAGTGTTTTAATTCTTATTCATCTGCAGTATTCACTCAGGAAGTTACAATTAGGGTTAGTTTAAAGATAGTTTTAACGCCCACGTTTTGTTGGTTTCAGAAAAGACACGTATTTTGTTAATTACCTTATAAGCACGCTTCTAAAACAGGATAAATTTCCTGATGAAAATCTCAACATTGCCATGGTATACCGTGATACATGGTACCGGTACCCTTTTAATTAACAGTCAAATCTAATAAGATTTTTTTACATTATTTATATTAATTTTTGTGGACATTTTCCATTACTGATTCGATAAAAACAAGTTTCACCACATTTCGGGATCCGGAATCTGATTCTGTATTCAAGTCTTTCAGGTCTTCAGGTCCTGAAGGCGAGATCAGATTCCAGATCCTGAAACGTCGTGACAATTGTTTTTCTCTAATCAGTAATGACAAATACAAAACTCACGATCTACAACAATGAAATTCAAGCAAAGAAGATATTATATGCCAAGTATTACAAGTCGCTAACGTAAGGCTTTAAACCGTAATTATTTCAGGCGAACTTCTATATTCGGTTAATTGTCAACCATTCCGTGCCAGAACAGGTTCAACTTCAGTTGCGTGGAGAGTTCAGCGTCGTTGGGCCAGGATCGAACTTTGACACGCTTAGTTTCAATTATCACCACGAGATGGCGTGTGAGGTAGCTTTGTTTGACCTACTATTCCAAGGCCTATGTCGAACTCCGATTGCAGGTTGTTTCCAAGGCTAAAAATGTACTGAGCAGAAGTTTTGCTATTCCGATAGGTAAAAGTATCATTACCTCAGAGGTCGAGTGGGCTAAACTTTATCGTGGATAAGGATAGTTAATGTTAATGTGTCTGGGTTATACCTGCGAGTTAAAGTAACAACTGGATTGGTTCATGGATGTTAACAAAAAGCCTCATAAAGTGGGGGACTATGAGTTTACATCGAATAATTTAATAAACAATATAAAGTATAATTCTGCTCATCTTGTGTTGACGCATCACCTAACTGCGATAATGCATAGGTTTGCAGTCGATTTATCTTGTTCTGACAAGTGTGGCTTAACACGTGTATTTACACATGTGACAAACGTTTGGAACCTGATAGCGTTATGTTTAGCCTCTCGTTAATTAAAACGTACCTTCTAAAGTGTCGCATGATATGTTGCTATATTTATTATTTTTATCGTAAGTATTATGCAGGGCGAATACAGACTATAATTATAAATTTAAATAAGTCCTCCCCTGATGTATGGAAGTCCACTCCTGATGCTAGAAAGTCCTCTCCTGATGCTGTGACGTCCTCTCCTGATGATAGGATGTCCTCTCCTGATGCTAGAAAGTCCTCTCCTGATGCTAGAAAGTCCTCTCCTGATGCTATGATGTCCTCTTCTGATGATAGGATGTCCTCTCCTGATGCTAGAAATTCCTCTCCTGATGCTATGATGTCCTCTCCTGATGATAGAATGTCCTCTCCTGATGCTAGAAAGTCCTCTCCTGGTGCTATGAGGTCCTCTCCTGATGCTATGATGTCCTCTCCTGATGCTAGGAAGTCCTCTCATGATGCTAGGAAGAGTAGGAAGTCCTCTCCTTATGCTATTGAGTTCTCTCTTTATGATACAAGGTCCTCTCCTAATGCAAGGATGTCCTCTCCTTATGCTAGGAAGCCCTCTCCAGTAAGGTAGACCCACCTCTAGATGTATATCTCTGTAGATCGTTTCCGCCGGGCCGCTAGATGAGAGATAGCATGTGGAAACGTGACCAGGACGATGCCGCGGTCAAAGCGTTTATAGTGATACTCGAGAACGCTCTGCACTGATGTTCTAGCAGGACGTTTCATCTTCGTCGTTATAATGTGCTATCTCCATTACCCGGCTTCGCTTTGGTAGTTTCTACCATGGGAAGATGTGAAGATAACTCGCTGTGTTAATTTGATTGTTTTCTTAGGGTTTGTATTCGCTTTACACACAAGTTATATGTGCTTAATTTTATCCTTTTGAGCTATTTAAAATAATAACAACTGTTAAAATCCATCCAGCCAATTGAAAAGAAGATTATAAATTAAACATTGACTGCTAATCCGGCGGCCCTCAAGGAATTTTAAAACTAGACATAAATTTACTTGATTTTATCAGTTGCCTGAATAAGAAGAAATTTTTTTGAAAATTAACTCCTTATATAAAACTTTATCATCCAAATACAGCAATTACGTTACAAATCTATGAAAAAGTCATAATCTGAAGTTCGCCAGATCGATCCTGAGCAAAATCCTGAGAACATTTTGTGAAGGATCGATAATGGATCCCGCTGCCATTGGTCAGTTGGCATTTGGCTATTAATTAATGATCCTGGGTAAAGAATCAGTCGGTCTTAGTCAGTAACAAGGCAACAAGGCTACACAATGCTTTACCCCATTCTACGTTAATCATTCCTGGTAGTTGCGTCGGCGTCTTACAGTGATTTAATATGAAGATGAAGAATTTACTTAACAACTGATTCATTTTACAAATATAGGATTTTATAAATGTGTTCCTCTTTCCACTTACGCATTTAGTATTTGATTACTAAAATGTATATTACCTTCCTAAATGAAATAATCAATATCTATTTGATTTGACCTGAAGAGTAAAAGTTAATTAATATTTTTACCACGACAACAGTCGTCTATGTCCTTGTGAGAAAGTTCCAAACAAAGAAATTAACCTTCTAAACACCACACCTACAGTCACACCCACGACTCCCGACAAAAGCGTCGAGATAACACGGCGATGAAATCAACGATAAGTGCGAACGATTAACCCCGCGCCGCGTCGATGTCGTTAATATAGTACAGTGGGTTATCGCGGCTATGGGATCAAGGCGGCGGCGGTGGCTGCGGCACGGTTGGCAGCAATGCCGGAAGTGCTATAATGATCTGCAACAATAGCGCACATCCTCGCACTCACACATGACTGCCGTGGCCTCGATATCCGCTCCAGTTGTGATCGGTTGGTTGTAGGAATCGATGTAGTCTAGGATGGATTTATGGGTACTGGTTTGGTTTTTGAGAGTGGGGTCCGGTCACGAAACATTTGGCGTTTCTACCTGCTTCCCCCAATCTTAACTTTAAATCCGGTCCTTCCACAACGGATTATCCAATAAAGTTGATTTATGTCTCGTTTTAAAGATTTAAAACAAATCCCTAGTGATTTAATGAGCAAAATGTTGATGTCGCAAACAGTAATAGTTCAGTAGAATTATGAAATATTCAACATTTACGATTTTTTATAGGTGTACTGTTTGTGATATCTAAATTCTGCTCACTGAAATCGCTATGTATTTTTAGTGAATTTCCTATGGAAAGTGAACTATTAGCATGACCCGCACGGTGAAACTTAAGCCCGGGACCACCATAGAAGTTCCTAACGTGACCCCTTAAACACGTTTTGGGGGTTCATTCAAAATGTTATATATATATGTATATATGTAGTATATATATATATATATGTGTGTGTGTGTGTATGCACTCTAGCGGTCGCATTTTTTGTCCGATTTACTTCAAATTTGGTAGGGACGTTCCTTTATATAATCTGTTGGACAAGTTCGTTGGGCAAAACAATCGGAGAACTCTAAACCCCTTTTTTGGGGATTAATCTTTCTAATTTCGGGTTTTCGGACCCAAAAAGAATTTTAATGTATGTAAAATTAATGCATGTCAAAAGATGGGAATTAGTGAGGCAGAAGTTTTAAGCTCTCTCTCGTCATTCTAGCATAAATATTTACCGAGTTATTAAAGAAAATGTGTTTCGACTATACACAGTACGTTGTCTTATGGGGGTTTTACACTGGAAAACCCTGTTATTCCTTTGTTAGAGTACTTTTATCATTCCCCAGCAACCTCACGCCTACTTTCAAGCCTGTCTGGACCTTCTCCTAACATTATAATGCGCAAAATTGTATTCCCAGCTTTGCAGGTAAATGAAACCAGGATCATCAGAACAGCCAAAAAATCACTGTTTTCAGATTTCAATAAATATTGGAATAAATGTATGTTTTTACACTGGTTTTGAGTTTTAAAAGTTTTTATGGGGAAATTCACTTCCCTCACGTCAGCGTGCTGCTTGCGAACTCGTTTTGTTATTTAAAATGATCAATAAATCAACGATTTCGGATGATCCGTTGAGGAGGGAAGGGTTTTGAAGTTCAACCCATTGGCCTTATGGGAGAAGCCGGTGACTTAAACACGATCCCGAGTTGTTGTTACTTATCATCTTGTGCAAAGTTGAAATATCTGAGACATTTTCTACCGAGTAACGCATACACAAAACGGTTTATTTCTGTAAGGAAATGTATCCTCAACATTTGTACGGGTATTCAGTATCGGTCAAATGGAGGGGTGAAATTCCAAATAAAGGGGACTTAACAATTCTAGAACCTTCAAAAACCGTGTAGGCCTATATCAAACAATATCTCCGTGTCTTTCTTACATAATTTATTTTTATAAGCTAGGTCTAACATTTTATGGACATTTAACATTGTAATATAAGATTATACAAGTATTATTTATGTGTTAAAGGGATCATACTCATGAGATAAATACAATTTTATAAAGGAAACTCACTTGGTGCGCAGGTCTGCTGGATTGTTCTGAACGTGTTTGTGGCAACGTCGAGTGGTTGCCCATCACGAAGTAAGTGAAACTCACTTGGTGCGCAGGTCAGCTGGATTGTTCTGAACGTGTTTATGGCAACGTCGAGTGGTTGCCCATCATGAAGTAATTGAAACTCACTTGGTGCGCAGGTCAGCTGGATTGTTCTGAACGTGTTTATGGCAACGTCGAGTGTTTGCCCATCATGAAGTAAGTGAAACTCACTTGGTGCGCAGGTCTGCTGGATTGTTCTGAACGTGTTTATGGCAACGTCGAATGGTTGCCCATCATGAAGTAAGTGAAACTCACTTGGTGCGCAGGTCTGCTGGATTGTTCTGAACGTGTTTATGGCAACGTCGAGTGGTTGCCCATCATGAAGTAAGTGAAACTCACTTGGTGCGCAGGTCAGCTGGATTGTTCTGAACGTGTTTATGGCAACGTCGAGTGGTTGCCCATCATGAAGTAAGTGAAACTCACTTGGTACGCAGGTCAGCTGGATTTGTCTGAACGTGTTATGGCAACGTCGAGTGGTTGCCCATCATGAAGTAAGTGAAACTCACTTGGTGCGCAGGTCAGCTGGATTATTCTGAACGTGTTTATGGCAACGTCGGGTGGTTGCCCATCATGAAGTAAGTGAAACTCACTTGGTGCGCAGGTCTCCTGGATTGTTCTGAACGTGTTTATGGCAACGTCGAGTGGTTGCCCATCATGAAGTAAGTGAAACTCACTTGGTGCGCAGGTCAGCTGGATTGTTCTGAACGTGTTTGTGGCAACCTCGAGTGGTTGCCCATCATGAAGTAAGTGAAACTCACTTGGTGCGCAGGTCAGCTGGATTGTTCTGAACGTGTTTATGGCAACGTCGAGTGGTTGCCCATCATGAAGAAAGTGAAACTCGCTTGGTGCGCAGGTCAGCTGGATTATTCTGAACGTGTTTATGGCAACGTCGAGTGGTTGCCCATCATGAAGTAAGTGAAACTCACTTGGTGCGCAGGTCTGCTGGATTGTTCTGAACGTGTTTATGGCAACGTCGAGTGGTTGCCCATCATGAAGTAAGTGAAACTCACTTGGTGCGCAGGTCAGCTGGATTGTTCTGAACGTGTTTATGGCAACGTCGAGTGGTTGCCCATCATGAAGTAAGTGAAACTCACTTGGTGCGCAGGTCAGCTGGATTGTTCTGAACGTGTTTGTGGCAACGTCGAGTGGTTGCCCATCATGAAGTAAGTGGTCAATACGTCACCAGCCATTGTCCGGGTGTCGCTAAGGGGACGAAATGCATCACAAGGAAAAGGGACCCAGTAGAAGTATCGATAACAAATAACTGGCGAAGGTTTTGGAGAATATTTCGGAGAAACGTGGTGTGATCCAGGCAACGAGGTTAATAAGTCTCATCTCGTGTAAAAAGTGAAGCCTGCATTGTTGACCACCATTTACCCCTCTGTCAACTCTGCTCCCATGGCAACCAATCAATCCTGTCTTCACGAGTTGTATGGCAGACAGCTGACAAACATGTAACTTGTGAAGAGAGGATTAGATTGGTTACCTGAGGAAATGGAGGTCGACCATTTATGCTTCACTTTTTTATTCCAGACGAAACTTCTAGATATATTAACTTCATTGGATCCTGCTACCAGAGGTGTGATATGGCAGCTGTTCCATTTTACCGCCTGTTTGTGTTTGACTGCACCGACCAGGTACCGACTCACAGGTGGTCTGAGGCGCAGGCGGCTGTCACTATGTTTGTTTACATTGCCTGGTTTGCTCGCCTTTTAGACAGTACTCGCCAATTGGTTCAGTAAAGGTAGTAAAACCTTACGGTGTCATGTTCTGCGAAATAAATTGACTTATCGAATGAGGTTATTTGCTTCACCTACTTCCTCAATATATCCTTGAAAACCATATTACAGTATCGTAGGTTTTCCGTTGGAACGTTTTTATAGAGTTATGTGTATTAGCTCAACAATTAACCCTCCTTGCTCCATAGTGTCCTGTAAGGGCCCTGTTTTGCGACTTGAAATTTGTGTATTTGTATGTTTAATTGTACATGCGCCATGGCAAACTGAGGTCATATTTACTCAACGTTTATTTTTTTATCTAAACGAGACCGATGTCAAAATACGTTACTAACAGAATTCCATAGTTGTTGGTTTTATAGTTTGCATTTAATTTTTTTTCGCAATTTAGAATTATTGACATCCATCAAAATACATTTTTACAGTACAGTTTATAAACGCTTTATCAAGGGGCAGTTTACGTATTTTTAATTCACACATTTATCATTCCCAGCACAATTTTGATGCCGTTAATTTGTATTACTAATACCATCCAAACAACATATCATTTATTTAGCATGTTTTTTTTACATACTCGACCTATCTTGGCGATTTATAAAGAGCTTAGGGTATGCGCCAAATCTTGGAGCACTGCATTCTGTGGTGCGACATCTAGAGCGTTGAATCCCTGCCAAGCATTGTTATAGCGCTGGAATCCTATCAAATAATTCACCTATCCTTGCCACTCTATTATAGTCTCATATATGTTTTCATCAAATATCCCTAAAAATGTTACACACTTTGACAATATATAATATAAATTGTATGTTCACGCAGTTTTATTTTTTATTTCACACTCTTTTGTAAGATTATTATTGTTTTGGTTATTAAAATAAATATACGTTTACGCTGAAATAAACATAATTTCATAGTTAATACATGTACATACTCATTACGGTAAATATATTTGGTCATGAAGACCGTTAAAGCATGTATACCATATCTTGATTTTTTCGTTACTAATTGTATTTCTTTTATTTTACAGGTAATATTGGCTGAAGATTTATCTTTCTTGTAAGTAAAATATGTCTGCTTACTATACATTTTTTCTTGGAATATTGGAATATTTGGTCTTAGCTTTTACGAGCAGTTGTTTCCCGAAATTTCTGGGCTATTTTTTAATTTTATCCAAGTTTAAAACTTTCCTAAATTCAACCAGGTTTCCCGGACGTTAGACTAAGATAGGGTAGGGACTAGAGCGTTGCCTTCATTCCAAAAAACGTAGACAATTAAGAGGGTGCTCTAGTCCTATTCTTCTACCTGTTTCTCCCTTAAAACCAATGTCAACTTACAAATCCCACCTCCCCTTACCGGATTATCCGAACTCCTTGATTAGTGGCTCATGTTAGGAAAGAAATGCCAATGGATTTCATTCTGTGCGCATAATTTTAATATCACAAATAATAATCGTTCAATAAATTCTGAACAATTAAATATTTTCGTTTTTTTTATGGGGTAACTTTTTGCAATATCAAAACTCTGCTTAGTAAAATCACTAGGTAAATCTTTGCTCGTTAAAATAAGTCATAATTCAACGATTTCGAAAAATCAGTTGAGGAGGGGTGGAATTTTAAAGTTATCATTGTCCTTATGGGGGATGCAGGTAGAAACGCGAATTAACGTGACTGCAGCCCCAGCTCCAAAGGCTCTGGTGTCAGTTCCCAGGCCTTGTCGTCGGCGGTGTGGGCGTCAGCTAGTTAGTCAGCCAGTTAACAGCCACCGCTGTACTGTGGCTGCAGCTGTAGCTGTGGTGGCTGTAGCTCTAGCAGGGTCGTCGCCCGCTCCCACGATCACAACTACCGAGCCACGCGTTCGCCGGTCTCGGAGCTACAGTATTAGAACATTGCTGTACTCCGTGCCGAACAAATGACCCTGGAAATTAACGCGTTGAGAATAGCAACGAGACGTCCGGGTACCAGACATGTCCGTTTCAAATGTTCGTCCGGCGCGATCTTTGCCGGTCTTGTCCGGGATTTAATGTTTGCTCACGTGGTGAGGTCAAAGGAAATACTGTATCGTGTAGTCACGGAATATTCAGCGTTTGTGCAGCTTATCGCATCAGAACAAGGTTAACTATTGATACCCTTAGTTGAACGGACCAGGGAAAGTCGGCGATTGTGGTACTAGGAAAAGAAAAAGCATTTTGTAAACCCACATAAGTGTATTGAGTATTTTGGATTTGGAGAATTTAGATTTTGAGTACGCCCAGGAAGCAAATCCATGGAGTATTACAACAATCACAAATAATAATCGTCCAATTAAATTCCAAAACATTAAACAATTACCAATTGTCCCATAGGTATTTTAATAAACAAGTTCTTACTCTGGATCCAGGTATTCTTTTGTTCTTTAGTAACAAACAACGATTGGAGTGGGGTTGGGGGCGGGATATGAACGTTATCATTGTTCTCATGGATGTAGCAGTTAGGACCTGAACATTTTGTTGTGACTAGAGTTCTTAGGGGTTAATTTTTGCGCGAATCGTGCTGAAGTAGAACATACCTCCCCACAACGTCCCCAGTAGACCCCGTCGCAGATTGATATGTCACCTGGCAAGAAGCACGGCGCAGCTGGGTTTGATTGCCCTGTCCAGGGGGTTTTACGATTGTCGCTCTTCACGGCACGCTGACCCTCGCCTGTGGCTCGTCGCGTTCCGTCTCACTGGATCTCACTAATGCCTACACAACATCGCTACGGAAAAGCCAACCTTTGCAACTGAGAGATATCTCTCTTTTGGAGATAGTTCTCGCCACAGAGACATGTCCATTTTCGTCGGTGGTTTCCGAACCACCGAGACACAAATGTATAAAAGCTAAAAAGATTGGGAATGGTAGGGATCGAACCCGGGACTTAGCGGACCAAACTACGCGCTCTATCCACTACATCAGGCCACTCCGTTGGTTGTTACTAAGGTCTATTATAGAATGACTGGATCCGCGTTAGTTCTTCGAATTAAATCCGTTTCCGGCTCTTTACTACTTTTAACAGTAGACTAAATTTTGTAATTTAAGCTCCGAGCCAATCAAGAGCTTTTTATATGCATCTAAAATTTCAAGTCATCCAGGGAAAAAAACGCAAAGAGTCGTTGTCCACCAGATATCCTGTAGTCTGTCTTAGTCGCTACACAAACAAATGTATGGTTAGTTGTCCTAACCCCACTTTAATTTCTTATAAACAACTAGACTTACTTACTTACTTACTTACTTACTCCCTGGACCATTTATATCGAAGGTGATATTTAGCCGCACCAACAAATCTTCGCCACGTTATCCGGTCCTCTGCATCTTCCTCTATTGCTCCGATTCTCTCCATGTCCGCTTTCACTTGTTTCCACCATCTCTGTTTTGGTCTTCCTCGAGGTCGCCTTCCAACAGCATTGCCCTCTAATACTCTTCTAAGACTGCATTCTTCGCCTCTTCTCAAAACGTGTCCCGCCCATCTGATTCTTCGACACTTAATTTCCCCAATTATATCTGTGCTGTTGTAAAGTTGTCTTATCTCTCTATTGTGTCTTCTTCTCCATTCCCCTTGATCACATATAGGCCCATAAATTTTCCTTAGGATTTTATTTTCAAATACTATTAGTTTCTTTTCATCTTTCTTATTTATTTTCCATGTTTCTGATCCGTATAGGAGTACTGGACAAATTATTGTTTTGTATAACCTTATTTTTGTGTTGAGGGACAGGGATTTGGATGAAAGTAATCTATTGCATGCGTGGAAGCTTTTATTTGCAGAATTTATTCGGCTTTGGATCTCTAGGTCATCAGTATTTTGATTCAACAACTAGACAGATAAACAAATTTCCTCAGTCCACCTACGACTTGCTTGGAACCGTGTACCCAGAGAGCGCGTTAGGCTGAAAACAGTTGCTTCCGGACCAGGCAGGACCCCGGCAGTTTCACCCTTGCAAAAAAAACGTTCGCTTTTTTCAATTATAGGGATCATGTCAGTAATCAAATATTAAATTGATACTGAACTGGTTTAGAGATAGAATCGCCTAATCCAGTGAATGGGCAACTCTCAACCATAAAACGCAGATAGTTAATACTAGCTGTCTTAATATTCTCAATATATAAAAACTGTTGTGTGTGCTGCATTCTGTGGTTATCCCGTGGAACTACTACGAATCAAGATCAGCTGTTTGTATTTTCAACAGCTCAAACTTAAAGTGAATGTCCATAAGAATAACTCAGAATTGGAACTTTGACTCCCCGTGGGGCGGAACCCTATGGTATGTTCCAAATTTCATTGCAATCCGTTCTGTGGTTTTTGAGATTTCGTGATGAGTGAGTGAGTGAGTGAGTCTGTCAGTGGTATTTGGATTATATATATTAAGATATGAGTTGTTTAATATAGTAGTAAAAAACGTTAAGATTCGTTTAACAAAGAAATATAAAACCGCACACAGCAATAAATTCGAGTCCTTGCGGATGAGTTGTGCAAAGGTTACCTCCCCTAAACTCGTTACATTAGGGGAAATAGATGCAACAATAACAGTCGTCCATTGTGGGGGAGAAAAGGGGGAGCGGAATGAGTTGGTATACTTTGGAGGGAGTCTCTTTCTCCTCCCCTCTCTCTTGGGGGAGGGGTAGTCAACAGTACTGTAAATTTCAAATAGCTTGATTAAAATCAACGAAAATCTAAATTTAACTGTTGCTTGAATGGATAGTGAAAAACGAAGCACCTTGAAAGTTTTAAATTAATTACCGGCCTAGTTTTCTAACTCGCGTTTCAGCGAAAGTGAAGGTAGTTTTACTGATCTCATCAGCCCGTTGACAGCTGCGTGATCGTTTAGGAGTTTCGACCCCGTTGGTGGCCCCGGGACCCAGTTGTGATTGTTGTCTGTTTAGTTCTACGATGGTTCTACCAGTGGATATTGTGATGGGCTGGGGTAGAGATGTATTATGTTAAATATGCTTGTTTTTTTATGAAGGATTTGCTTTTGTAACCTTACATGGACGAGTTTGCGTAAAATAGTAATTGTGCCTGAAATGTGGGAAAACTATCGAATACGCCCGTAGCAGCAAACCTGCGTACTCAGCGAATTTCCAATGCATATATATGTATCTTAATACTACATAAAGCCACATACCAAGTTTCATCAATATACATTCATAAATAAACTATTTATGACATTTTAATTATTCTCCATAAGAATAACATGGCGGCTGAGTATGCAGGTTTGCTGAAGCAAGGAACACAACAAATGGGGTTTTATACAAATATCAGTATAACTCAAGTAGGTAAAGCCACATACCAAATTTTATTAATTTATGTTCATAATTAAGGGAGATAACACGTTACTTATTCGCCATAAGAATAACATGGACCTGAGTACGCAGGTTTGCTGCTACGGGAACTATCGGCCGAAAAATGTTTTTTAGTGCAAATATCAATAGACCACAACGATATGAAGCAATATACCAAGTTTCATCAGGAAAAGTTCATAAATAAGCGAGATATACAATTTATCTTATTCTCCATAAGAATAACATTGGACAACATACTGTGTTTAGCACTTTCAATATCTCTGTAACCATTTGACGTAGATCAATGATCAAAACACCAAATTGTGCGTATTTCTAAGCTGATTCCAATGGAAAAAAATTTAAAATTAGATTTTTTTTCAAAAATTATACATAAAAAGCTCAAAAACCCCATTTTTTGGGTACAAAACCCTCCCAAAATACTCCTTCGGATAGGTCGATCTGTCTGGTTTTCGAACTTAAAAGTCATAAATGCTGCTTTACACGTTTATACCAAATTTCGTCAAAATCGGATGAATTTTACGAGAGTTATCGTGCTCACGGACACACACACATATATATACATATAAATAAATAAATAAATATATATATATATATATATATATACAGTTCCGAACGAATGGTGTTTTTGGCATCTGGGGACCTCAAAACGAAAAGTTATCGTGGTCCCGGGCCTAGGTCTTACCATGCCGACTACGGTAATAGCTTCTTCCCTATAGGGGAAATTCGCTAAAAACCCGGAAAAGTATCCTTTTACATTTTTATGAGGATTTAATATTACTATTCAAACTGTTTTGGCTGAATTTGTTATATCATTCTTTAGAAGAGTCTTAGTAATAGTTCGGCACTCCCCATATATTATGATACAAAAATATATGATTTAGATGTTTTGGAAATATATTGTTTTCTAATTTTTTCTGGAGAACGGTGAATGCTGTTAATTTTTGTTGTTGGATAAATACGGGAAACATATATACAATATGCATACAATATACAATGTGTATGCAATATACAATGCTTTGTGTATGACAATATGTACAATGAATCATGCAAATTCCCATTAAGAAAGACAGATCTCCTTGACAAGATTTTTTTGCAACAAAACTCTTGGAATTTATGCGTGTCTTGGATTTTAAATTAGGGGGCCTCCAGGTTCAAATCCTTCACTGTTCCAACAGTTTGGGTAATTATTATCGTTCTGTCTTATAATTATAACCATTCTGTCTTATAATTATAATCGTGGTTTTAATTATTTTATTAGAAACAATGTACGTCAATGATTATGCTATATTCAAGCAGCTTTTATATTTGTAATTCATTTTTATTAAAAAAAACTGAGTTAGATAACTCGGAAACAACGTAAACAAAATATGCTTTATAATTGAGATTAGCGTGTTATTAGTTGGTAATTTTATTTATTTTATACGAAACAATGTCCAAAATTCAGCTATTTTAAATTTAGCTATTTAATTCAGCACATTTTTCAGTTTTAATAGCGTTAATTAAAGAAATGGAGTTAGAGAATTCAGAAATAATGTAAACGTGAACTGCCGCGGGCCGACCTCGTTGTGAGCGTACAAAGCTAAGCCATGAAGAAACTAGTCGCTTGAATAATAGTTGGAAGCTCGAAGTCTTCTGGAACTAGAAAGTAAAACTTGTCATTAGCCGCCTGCGGATGAGAAGAAAACTTCTTCTTACACAGGCCTATATTTTGCAATCATTAAATGTATTTGCGTTTGTAATATTAAATATTCTAAACCTTAATTTTAATACAGCAATATACCTATTATTAAGCTGATGGCGCTATTTTTTACAAGACAATTATAGCAACCAATCTTCTCTTGATGAATAATGACAACAACACAAGACGAATACGGAAAGTACACGTATATATCCAATGTTTATTCGCCTGCATTTCGAAAAATGGTAGGGGCCATGCATAAATTACGTCACGCTATATTCAGCCTTTTTTTACCCCCTCCCCCCCTATGTCACGCTGTTCATTACTCCGCCCTCCCCCTTTCACGTCACACTTGTTAATTATTAAGTATTGGATTGTGGAGTACGGTATTTCGTCACTGTAACTGACGATTTCGTAGGCTTGAACTTTATTAATCGTGACGCGTCACGCAGCCCTTTAACCCCCTCTCTCACCCGTGTCACGGTCTGTCACGATGTGCCGCACCCCCTCCCCCCCCTGGGGAGGCGTGACGTAATATATGCACGGCCCCTAAACACGTTTGCCGTTATTCAAGCAACTTTAAAAAAGTCCAACCCCTTTCCTCGTCACTTGCAATTTTACAAAATAGTTTATTAATCGACTGTTTAATAAACTTGTAATTTTAGCGTTGCTTTAAAATCCTATAGGCAGAGGTCTATCGGTTGGCGTTTAAAAACGCCTAGATAAAGCTCAATTGTTTTGTAAAATTATACATACCTTAGTTGTACTGTACAGGGAGCGAAAATTAGAGTAGAATTTTTGTTTTAATCTCTATCATCCAAAGCCACTGGCATTTTTTGAATATTGTAGTAGTAAACTGTACAAACTATGCGTCTGCCATCGTACTATCTGAGGTTGACCTTTTCTTAGAAAACATAATTAAATAATGTTCCAGAAACAAATTAGAGCTCTGGATCCAGAATCGAACCGGCATATAAGTGTTGGCTAATATAGGCCTAATCTGCACCATCCAAAAACCTCATACTGATTCATCCCAAAATCTTAGGAACCACTGAACGGATTGAAATGAAATTTGAAACTAATCTTCTTAAGTGAAAGGTGCTTACTAAGAAACGGGTTTACAAAATTCCCGTAGGCCTCAGCTCCATTGGCTTCCAAACTGTTAATGTGAATCTTATAGGCCTACAATTTAATTGATCAGATGATGGCATAAACATATCAATTTCATAAACAGTTGCTGTAGTTCTATTTATAACGTCGAGTGAAAATGTTATAAGATTGCGAGCGAAGCCGCGGGTAACAGCTAGTGATATATGTAGGTAATCAAACACAAACCAGCTTGTTCCCAATCGTTCCTCGTAGTCATAAATCATGCACGATGCTCTTGCTATGCACCCGACAACAAAACATCTCGGGCATAATTCATCTCCTGGTGTTGTCTACATGCGTACCACCTGGTGCTAAACCTCGGCATGATCTCATAACGGATTTGCATTGGTGATTAGGCGAGTCGAGTGTCGAGTGTGAGCGGGGACTGTTGAGTGAGGAGTGCCAATAAACACCGCTGAGAGCACGAACTGTATTGGCCTCAACCTGATGAACGGGCCTTGTCATGGGACCCTGCCGTAGCGAGGATATGACCCTGGTTGTGAAATATTTCGGAACCAATTAACTTCCTTTACAAATTGCATATTTGGTTCAGGGTAAGGGTTAAATTCCTGGGATCTCCACATCAATGGGGATTTGGATTGCCTTCTCGTAAAGGGGTTGAGTATCTTAAAAAAACCCTTTGGCGTAGATATACAGAAGACAGAGCGAACGAAAGAAAAGAAAAGAGAAAGGAAGAAATCAGGATAATTCGGATAATCCGTTGAAGAGGGATGGAATTTAAAAGTTAACGTTGGTATTTTGGGAGAAGAATATGGAGAAACACGAAATGTTTTGTGTACTGCAGCCCCCCTTAACCAATTTGAAATGTTACCGTTTTCTTGGTATTTTGGGAGAAGAATATGGAGAAACACGAAATGTTCTGTGTACTGGAGCCCCCCTTAACCAATGTGAAATGTTACCGTTTTCTTGGTATTTTGGGAGAAGAATATGGAGAAACACGAAATGTTTTGTGTACTGGAGCCCCCTTAACCAATTTGAAATGTTACAGTTTTCTATTTTTGAGCGGAAATTTGGTCCAATCCAAAGTATTTAACTATGTCTCAGTTTAGCGTGAAACCTTTTCATCAGCCCGAGCTTTTGCTATTTTTAGCTCTAACCAAGTTAAGTGAGCGGGCCTTCACTACGGTTGTGTTCACGTAAAAAAGACTAATATCGTTTTTACATTAATCATTATATCTAATTATTTTATTAAATTACTAAAACAATAGACTATGTTTGAGTTGGTGATAAGACATTCATTAACAACGAATAAATAATCTCCCTCTACAGTAAAATTATTGATACTTGGTGCCTGGTGCTAACGAATAACGTCCAGTAGCATCCAGTCAGAGGCAGCGCTGGCGGAAAGTAATGACAACTCTTCTATAGAGTGCATCGCGTGCAGCATTGGGCGTTGACTCTGGAAACATGTGTTTTACGAAAATTGCATTCGTGTAAAGGATATGAATGATGTGATGAATGGTTGTGTGCTCACTGTGTAGTATGAGCTGGAGAGGGGCTACAGTCACCTGCTTCTCGCATAAGGCCAATATTAACTTGTTACTTTCAAACCCCATCCCTCCTCAACTGATCATCCGAACTTGTTGATTTATGGATTTTATTTTTTTGAGCGAAAAACTATCTAGCTTTTTCAGTTAGCAGAATTTTGATATCATGAATAAGTACCTGGGGGCGAGCTTTGCTCGGGGGAAGGCCAGTCAGTTTGTTTAGATGACTTGGAGTAATATTTCACCACTTCCCTCTACTGATAATCAGATTTGTATAACTCATTTGCCTCTTTTCTCCAGTTTTAAGGTCACTCCAGTTGTTATTTATAGCTCAATGTCCCTTTGATTTGTTTTACTACTCTATTTGTAATCTTCACTCAAATCTTTTAATCTCTGCTCTTAGGAAATCACATGTTAATAATCATAAACAACATGAGTATTACTTTGACAGTTCTCTGGTTGATTATGAACTGTTTTGATTTGAAACTCCATAAGCCCAATGTTAATTTTTTTAACTTTTCATTTTAGTTTCTTTACATGATTTGAATTTTCCTGGGGATGAGGCCTGTCTGGAACTTATTTTTATCCCAGAAATGAGATATTTCGAAGATTTGAAGTAAATAGTTGGAGCCGTTTTTGAGATCAGTGTCGCAAGCAATCAAGCAAGCAAACCTTACTTATATTAGAGTATAGGATAATCGTTCGGTAAAATTCAAAAATATTCAACATCTCCGATTTTTTATGGGTTAACTATTTGTGATATCAAAGTTCTGCTCCCTACAATCGCTAGGTATTTTTTATCCTTTAAAATGAGCCATAAATTATCGAATAATCAGTTGAGAAGGGATGGGATTTGAAAGGTAACATTGGCCTTATGGGCGAAACAGGTAGAAACGCGACATTTTACGTGACTGGAGCCCCCTCTTAAGTAAATTACTCGTATTTAAAGGAGGCTTAAACTTAGAATAACGTATAAGTAGGCTTTAAATAATTCGTCACATCTGGTCATAGACTTTCAAAGCTCTTAACAACTAAAGGTGTTCTTCGCCATCTTCTTCTTCTTAATATATTAAAGGCAAAGTCCTCACTCGCTCATCACTAATTCTCCAACTTTCCGGCACGCTAGAGTGGGGAAATTTGGTACATTGATTATATAGGTCAAAAATAGGAAAGTTAAAGTGTTTTCATACCAATTCAACTATAGGGCTTTGCCCCACGGGGTTTCAAAGTTACCATGTATTCCTCATGGATTCACTTTGTTTTGAGCTGATTAAAACTCAAGCAGGTGATCTTGATTCGTTGTAATTCCAAATGCTAACGACAGAATGCAGCTCACACAACTTGCCGCAACGGGTCTGCTTGTTAGATATTAAACATAAATATTATCCTGTAACCATTCAATAAGCTGTTCCAACCTTAGCGATTCAATAACTTCCCTGGCCCTGACTCGTTCCTGTGATCGAATCACCCTACATCGCCTGGTGACCTTTGCTCTGGTTGGGGGGCGAGGGCGCGGCGCTGTGGCTGTGAATGGAGGTGATCTCAGCCGCGGACCGGGGCTATAAACCACCACTGGACAACGCGGCCGATCCGCACTTGCACATTTAATTATAGCGGTCTGGGTTCCTTAGGGCACGGTTTATTAGTTGGTTGGATGGTTAGTACGGTAACGGAAAATCTGTGCGTACGGACAACATTTAATATACTAGCATGTCCAAAAGGGTTCCGACGATATTTATTTTGGGGGTTAAAACCAACGAGCTTAATCTCCGGAAGTTGTGGGACGCTATCTTAACGTTTTGTTCCACAAGGCACAATGTTAACATTGTACCTCCGTTAATCCTCAACCTATCGTCAGAAATCCGATCCTCAACCGATTGTTTAGGCGGTTCAGGTGTCAAAATAAAGGTGCAAGGTTTCTCAAGGGAATTAAATTTTCGATTTCCCTAATTTCGACATTACGAGTTCATAACAAATGGTTTCATTTCCAACGTTATTACTGTTCAGTTATCTCAATAATTTTTATTAATATATACAGAGTGTGTGCAAGCGTATGATACTAACCAAGAAAAAGTGAAGCACACATGGCGGTCGCCATTTTCCTTCTATTCCATGGCAACCCTACTTGCTGCAGGCTATAAACTTATGTAATCAGATTATACATAAGTTTATAGAAAAACTCCAGGCGGAAAAAAATAAAATCTCGTCCACGTTCTAGTCTCCCATTCCAGCTGCCGCGACGTTGCTGTGGTCTGTTGTCTGGGGAGTTCCTGATGTGTCAAGTGGTCAGCTCTGGCCATCATCACTCGCTTCCTGCCCGACTCTTGGCCCGACTCTTGGCCGATGCTGTAACTTTACTCTTGAATTTCCATCAGTACAATTTTCCTCCTCGCTTTCAGCATATGGAAGCACATTTATCACTCAAACTGCAAAGTACTATTATCACAGAAAACGTTGCATAGCTTTCTGTGCTGTTATGACTACTTTGAAGGATTTAGTGGTAGAAATTAACCTGCAAAATGTCTTTGAATGTGAACCTCTCAAATGATAAGTTATCGTGGATCGGTTGTAGAAAGTTGTAACTTGGTTTCAATACCTCAATTAATCCTACAACGTTTACGTAAACCAATTAAAATAGTCTAACGTCTTCTATGAGCAAGTAAGTAAACATAAACACACTCATGCTTGCACAGACCATATTCTGGAAATGTTTGGCAACTGTGAGCCCATCATTTACGTCGATACAAAAGTTGTTTAGTAATTGTTTGTCCGCTTTAGCTCGTGCAGCAAACAGGTTATAGCAAATTTCGATTTTATCTAATTGATGAACGAAGTGAATCACTGTATTGATGAAGAAGTTTCAGTGGCCGTGTGTGGGTGTGTGTGTGTGTGTGTGTGTGTGTGTGTGTGTGGGTGTGTTATCGAAATACTAAATAACTGTAAAACATTTCTTAATGAAATTTTGAAGGAGTCATTTGGGATACCAAAGGGATGTTTTAACACAGCATTTGTATTTTATTTTGGATTATTAATAATTATTAAAACTAATTTTAATGTTTGATATTCAGTAGTTGAATTGGTTTTCGTAGTAAGCTATTGACTATGGTTGTCTTTAAAATGTCAGCTGGGATTTATCTGTGTTTCACTTGAGGGATTTTTATCCCCTATATGGGATATTTTGACTGCTTGTGGGATAAAATGGGATTGTGGGATAAAGTGGGATTTTTTTGAAATTGGCATTACGTCTGCTAGTTTGCTTACAACTTACGACCAGAGCACCTTAGCAGTAGCACTTCTAGTGGATTTTCTCGCCGTACTGGCAGTTGCGGGGTTTCCCATTTTTTAACCTCGCTGTCCGCACCTATTATGATTTTATAAACGTCACAGAACGAACACTGAATCATGTCAATTTCGCTGGCCGAGCCATGTTGGAATTAACAAGCAAACTATTTGCCATTATTTAGTACCTACTTCGTACTCTCCAGTACCACCATTAAAAATATTAGTACCTCTCACGTAAATAAATGATTTAATTTAGTTAATTCACCGTATCATTTAACCTATGTCGCATTGCTCAAAATCCTTTGAGGTACTAAAATGTAAAATACCTATAGGTAATTAGTAGATCTAAATAAGCTCTATCTATCGGTATAAATATTGTACTAATACATTATTCAATAATCATATAATATTTAACATTAATTGTGTTGCAATGTTTAACAAATCAGTGGGAAAGTGTGGGATATGACGAGAGTAGGGGGCAATAGCCGATTCAAAACCAGCAGCAACCTGCTTGCTCCACTGTGGAGCTGTGGAGCCCCCCCCCCCCCCCCGACGCCCCCCCCCCGACGCCCCCCCCGACGCCCCCCCCCCGACGCCCCCCCCCGACGCCCCCCCCCGACGCCCCCCCCCCGACGCCCCCCCCCCGACGCCCCCCCCCCCGACGCCCCCCCCCCCCGGCCCCCCCCCCCGGTCGCCAGCGGCACTTTTCGTGATGACCTTGAACATGAGGAAAAAACTTTCGAAAATTAATAACTAGCCTATTTATCCATCAATTCCCACGGGACTTTTTCCAGAGTGTAGGCCTACCCCAGAGGAAGCGAATGACGTAAGAACCCCATAGATCCGCCATTAAACAAGGCCGCTATTAATTTATAACCGCGTTTTCCTTATGGGATCTCAGCTGTTTACCAACCGATTTTGACGAAACCTCACCACATGTCAGGCGGCGGCCTAAGTAAACCATCGCTTAAAGAAAATTGAAAATCCACCGTTAAACGGACCCGCTATTAATTTTTAACCGCGTTTTCCTTATGGGATCTCAGCTGTTTACCAACCGATTTTGACGAAACCTCACCACATGTCAGGCGGCGGTCTAAGTAAACCATCGCTGAAGGAAACCCAAAAATCCACCGTTAAACGGACCCGCTATTAATTTTTAACCGCTTTTTCCTTATGGGATCTCAGCTGTTTACCGACCGAACTCGATGTGACTTCACTACACGTCGTATGCCGGCTTGGTCAAACCAAACTGCGAGCGGCTCCGCGGCGTCACGTGTTGAGGCGCGTGCTAGGGCCTACGTGTCTGTCCCAGCCTGTTTACTCATCAGCGGTTCTGGGAATTGGTTACCGCTTACATTACACTGCGAAGCATCTAGAAGCTTCTAGAACGTCGTGGACCGCGGTGACATCATCTCCATGCCTACGTGACCGTCCGGGCCTGTTTACTCATTAGCGGTTCCGAGAACTGTTTACTGCTTTCACCGCCTACTTTACGGTACGTAGCTATGTTACTTCAGTGATTGTCATCGCTTCCTTCATTCAGTTTGTGTTTGGAGCCCAGTGTGTGTAGACGTTCTACTTCAGTGCTGTGCTAGTCCTTACCGCACCATATTTCGAGATCTGTTAAACGTAAGTATATGTAGTCTTATAAGTTGTAGTGTGGACCGCCTCAGGCTGTTTACTCATTAGCGATAATTGCCGCGATTTCGAGAAATGTTCCACCGCCTTCTACTGTACGGTACGTAGCTATGTTACTTCAGTGATTGTCATCGCTTCCTTCATTCAGTTTGTGTTTGGAGCCCAGTGTGTGTAGACGTTCTACTTCAGTGCTGTGCTAGTCCTTACCGTACCATATTCCGAGATCTGTTAAACGTAAGTATATGTAGTCTTATAAGTTGTAGTGTGGACCGCCTCAGGCCGTTTACTCATTAGCGATAATTGCCGCGATTTCGAGAAATGTTCCACCGCCTTCTACTGTACGGTACGTAGCTAAGTTACTTAAGTGATTGTCATTGCTTCCTTCATTCAGTTTGCGTTTGGAGCTCAGTGTGTGTAGACGTTCTACTTCAGTGCTGTGCTAGCCTTTACTGCACCATATTCCGAGATTGTTAAACGTAAGTATATGTAGCTCTTAGAAGTTGTAGTGTGGAAGACTATTACATTCCCCTTTATAGTAAGATTCTCATTTAAGGTATGATCGTTCAGCAACTTTGAAGTCAGAATGTGCAAAGAGAGGTCTGGCTTGTTAATAGAAGTTGAATAATCTGTTCTTTGCTAAAACCAATTTAATAAACGAGGAAACCCGTGTACTAACATTAAATTTGCCATGGCCTTGACTCTTGTCTACCACGCATAAAGTATGTGTTATGTTACCAATGAAGTGTTCTCGTTGCGACTAATTTGTAAATGCAAGAGACTTATCATATTCGTTGTTGCAGATGAACAACCAACACCTGTGCGAGGTCTGTGGCCGAGCCTTCAGCCTGCTCAGAAACCTGAGGCGGCACGCGGAGTCCGCCCACAACGCCAGACGTCACGACTGCCACGTCTGCGATAGGCGCTTCACAAGAGGCGACAGCCTCCGCCGCCACGTCGCCACGGTTCACGGACCACACGCCACGGCGGAGCCCCAACCGCAACGAGCGGACCATGCCTGCCGACTGTGCCCGGCCATCTTCGCCAGCCTGGAGGACGTGCGCCGCCACATGCAAGCGGCTCACTCCGCGATGCCAGCAGCAGCTCCTTCCTCCTCCTCGAGCCCCGATCGCCACGTGGAGTGCGAGCGATGCGGTGGACGCTTCGACCGCGACCTGGAACTGAGACGACACGTCCGGACCGTCCATCCTCCCACGTTCCGTTGCGCCTACTGCGACCGCGGGTTTACCCGTCGCTTCAACCGCGACCAGCACGAGTCTCACAACTGCCCTGTTGTGAGGAACCTGGCTCAAGAACCATCCGAGTTCCGCTGCGTGTACTGCGAAAAGGGGTTTACTCGCCGCTTCAACCGCGACCATCACCAGTCTCACAACTGTCCTGTTGTGAGGGACCTGACCCAAGACCGACTGCCTAGGTTGTCCTCTCCTCCCCCTCTTCCACAAAGCAACCAGTCGTTGCGCCAAGGAGCCAGCACCGAGCCCCGATCGCGCCAGATGCCTAGCGCCGAGCCACGACCAGGACCGAGCACCGAGCCACAGCCAGGGCCCAGCACCGAGCCCCAGCCCCGCCCAGGACCTAGCGTCGAGCCTCAGACCATCGATGACGAGATGGAGGGTGGCGGCCGCCCCGTGTTCCAGCTCGTGCATCGGGCCTTCCGGAGTCGCCTCCTCACCTACCGCCTGGCCCAGCCGTTAGACGCCTTGCTGACCGTTGAGGATGCGCTGACCCTGTTGTTTGACGAGGTTCTGGACCTGATGGAGAACGTCATGACCCAACATCCGAGCATCAAGGCGAACATGGTCCTGGAATGTGAGTTCTCCAACATTCACGGGGCCACCTGCCTGCGCTCCTTCAACACAAAGAACGTCCCACTGACCGAGGCCTCCGACTTGGAGGCTTTCCTCTCCGCGACGTTCGAGACGATCGTGAAGAAGAAGGAGCAGTGCGAACTGGTAGGTAGCGGCTGGACATACCTGCGTATACGGGACCTGGAGATCCGCGTGAACGAGTACACGCCGCTCGGAGGCAGAGCGTATCTCCAGCTGCCAAGGGCTATTGCAGACACGCGCGCTGTTGTCAATGTGCTAAACGCCGACGACATGTGCTTCATGTACGCTATCCTGGCCAAGTTCGTTGCGCGACACGCGGAGAGACCTGCAGCGTACACGCCGGACATCATCGCTCGCTACGACTGGACCGGTTTGCGTTTCCCCGTGACGCTCAAGGACATCAAGATCTTCGAGGGTAAGAACAACATCAGCGTAAACGTCTACGGGACCGAGCGCGCGATGGTGGGAAGACGCCCTGACGGAACTCCCAAGTTCATGGATAGGGTCTACCCCTTGAAGATATGCAAGCGAGAGCTTGAAGACCACAGGGACCTGCTGTACGTGACCACCGACGGGGACAGCCACTACGCATACATCACGGACCTGAGTCGACTGGTCCGTCGCCAGCTCACTGACCACGGGCATAGGATCTACGTCTGTAAGCGGTGCTTCGCTTACTTCGAAAATCAACCCAACAAGCTAGGGTTGACGGGCGCTCAGCGTCTGGAGGAGCACAGGCGTTACTGCTACGCCAAGGCTCCCCTTCGCCTGGACTTGCCGAAGAAGCAGCAGATCCGCTTCACCCATCCAGAGTACACTAGGCGGGAGAGGTTCTGCATCTACGCGGACTTCGAGTGTGCTCTGCAGCCTGTCGCTGTTGACCCGGTGGAAGCACCGCCACCCGGCACGACGCCCCTGCAAATGCACGTCCCGTACGCCTTCGCCTATCAGATCGTGGATTCGCTCGGCCTCGAGGAGTTTGAACCGCGGGTATACTTCGGAGCTGACGCGTCCAAGGTCTTTATGGAACGGCTCAAGATGGACGTGCTGAGCCTGTGGGAGTTCCTGTTCAGCACGAGAGCTCTGCACCCTTCTCTGACCCGGCAGGAAATGGACGAGTATCTCGCAGCGACCCGCTGCTACCTCTGCGGCAAGGAGTTCACTGAGCTGGACGTAAAGGTGCGGGACCACAACCACGCCCCGCCTTACGAGTTCCGAGGAGCGGCGCACCGCTCGTGCAATCTGCGGTACAGGGAGCAGCGGGTCATCAACTGCTACTTCCATAACCTGTCCAACTACGACGCTCACTTCGTAGTGCGGGAGCTGGCCATTGACCCCGGTGATGTGGACGTGCTGGCGCACACCGAAGAGCGCTACATCGCCTTCACCAAGCGGTTTCATTTTGGCCAGCCCGGGGACAACCAACGACAGAGCAGTTTCGCGGTGCGGTTCCTCGACACCTACAGGTTCTTGTCCATGAGCCTGGCCAGCCTGGCAGCGGGACTGCCCACTGACAAGATGCGTGAGACCAGGAAGCGCTTCCCCGACGACCGGCTGTTCGACCTGGTGCGCAGGAAGGGCGTGTTCCCCTACGACTTTGTCACATCGTACGAAACGCTGTACAGGACCAGGGAGCTGCCGCCCAAGGAGGCGTTTAGGAACACCATGACCCTGGAGGACGTCAAGGACGAGGACTACCAACACGCCCTCAACGTGTGGCGAGCCTTCGAGTGTCGCCACCTCAAGGACTACGCCGACACGTACCTGCGCTGTGACATCGCCCTCCTCACCGACGTCTTCGAGCAGTTCCGTGACACCTCTTTGGCCGAGTACGGACTGGACCCCGCCCACTACTACACCCTGCCATCCTACGCTTGGGACGTCATGTTGAAGACCTGCGACGTGGAGCTGGACACGCTGCAGGATTTCGACATGTACCTCTTCGTGGAGCAAGGCATCCGAGGAGGCATCTCCCAGGCCGTCACCCGCTACGCCAAGGCCAACCACGATCGGTGCCCGGACTACCGCCCCGACGAGCCGACACGCCACCTCCTGTACCTGGACGCCAACAACCTCTACGGCTGGGCCATGTCCCAGTACCTGCCCACCGGAGACTTCCAGTGGCTCAGCCGTGAGGAGATCGACTCCTTGGACATTGGTGCGCTGGATGCCGAAGCGGAACGGGGTTACATCCTCGAAGTGGACCTCCGCTACCCCACCCACCTCCACGACCTGCACAAGGACCTCCCTTACTGCTGCGAGACCAAGCGTCCGCCAACAGGGAAATACCCCAAACTGATGACCACCCTGGACGACAAGATGCATTACGTCTGCCATTACAGGGTCTTGCAGCAGGCGCTGAACAACGGACTGGAGCTTGCGGCTGTGCACAGGGCGATCTCGTTTCGCCAGTCTCGGTGGCTAGAGCCCTACATCCTCATGAACACCGAGCTGCGGAAGAAGGCCAAGACCAAGTTCGAGCAAGACTTTTTCAAGTTAATGAATAACGCGGTCTTTGGCAAAACCATCGAGAACGTCCGCAAGCGCCTGAACGTCAAGCTGGTCTGCACTCCGGAGAAGTTCTCCAAGTACGTAGCTAAGTCCAATTTCCTGGACCGCACGTATTACACGGAGGACGTAGCTCTCGTGCACCTCGCTAGGGTCAACATCGTCCTGGAAAAGCCCATCTACATCGGTATGTCTGTCCTGGAGCTGAGCAAGTGGCTCATGTACGAGTTTCTGCGGAAGATGAAGGACCGCTACGGTGACCGCTTGAACGTAGACTACATGGACACTGACAGCTTCGTATTCGACATCCTATCCCGGAACATCTACAGGGAGATGATGGAGCACTTGGACGACTTCGATACCAGCGCCTACCCGAGGTCCCACCCCTGCTACAGCCCCGCCAACGCCAAGGTAATTGGCAAGTTCAAGGACGAGTGTAACGGCCGATCCTTGTTCGAGTACCTCGGCCTGCGCTCAAAGCTCTACTTCATGGACGTTGAGGACGAAGACAACGGATCCAAGGCGATCAAGCGAGCCAAGGGAGTCGCTAAGGGGGTTGTTAAAAACGTCCTAACCCCCGACGACTACAGGGAATGTCTGTTCGACGGGGTGTTGAAAACCACCGTCAACACCCGTTTCCAGTCGTACCTGCACCGTGTCTTCACCGTACAAGTAGAAAAGCTATCCTTGAGCCCGGCCGATGATAAACGCTACATCTTGGCCGATGGTATCAACACCTTACCTTGGGGGCATAAGGACATCCCACCACTGTCCGCAGCAAGAAGGCGAGGCAATCCCGAGGAGGAGCAGCAAGGCGGACCTATGGAGGTGGACGAGGAGGAGGACATGGACGAGGAGGAGGACATGGACGAAGAGTTCCCGGTGTAGATTTAAGTGTAAATTGAACAAGGTTAACTTTGTAAATATTTTGTAAATAGTATTCGTAAGCAAATATAGTCAAACAGTTTAGTTTACAGCATACATCTGTGTTGTTACTACCCCTTGCATTTCCCTGACATTTACTTTCAAAAGACTCCTCTAATGCAAACCGAATTTGTCGAAACTACATTCAAAATTAACCTTTTATGAAATTGTAAAACTATCATGTTTTCAAAACAAAACTTTCAAAATTGTTAAAAATTCGATATTCGTTCTTAAACACTAAAGAGAAGGATAAGTGAAAACAACAGTTAACGAGAAACAAAAAAAAAAATTATTGAAACACAAAAGTAGTCTTAAGCGAAGATGGAGTCGAAGAGCCTGCAGACCAGTGCGTCGTTGATGGTGGGAGCGACCGGGTCGAAGAGCTGCACGTAGTCGCTGAGTGGTGTTTACTCTGCAACATCACTAGACAAACTGAAGGTGCGCGTCTGCATTTATATTCACAAAATCCATCTCAAGAAGTGTTTCTTTAATTCGACCAATCATAGGGCAGAACGTCTAATTTTAGCCACTAAGAGGGCAGGATATTTTCACCAATCACAGTACCCGCATTTGCTTACACTATCTAGGGTAGGTCAAGAGTCAGCAGACAAGTGCACGCAGGTTTAAGTTAGGTTTGAGGATGCATGAACGTCGCGTGAAGCGATGACAATCACTGAAGTAACAAAGTTACGTACCGTACAGTAGAAGGCGGTGTACAATTCTCGAAATCGCGGCAATTATCGCTAATGAGTAAACAGCCTGAGGCGGTCACGTAGGCACGGGGAGATGACGTCACCGCGGTTCACGACTACACTATTTAAGGTAGGCCAATGCGTGCGTGCATGCATGCAGGTTTAGGTTTACAGACGCAGGTTTAAGTTAGGTTTGATCCCGCACCTTGAAACACAATGTAATGAGCATGCGACTTTCTAGAAGCTTCTAGAATGTTCTAGAACGTCGTGAACTGCGGTGACGTCATCCCATGCCTACGTGACCGCCCGGAGCTGTTTACTCATCAGCGGTTCCGGGAACTGTTTACCGCTTCCATTACACTGTGAAGCTTCTGGAATCTTCTAGAACGTCGCGGACCGCAGTGACGTCATCCCCCGCGCCTACGTGTTCATCATAGTGTGTTTTCGTTACGGTACGTACAGTTAGGTTTAACAATGCGCGTGCGCGTGCGTGAGCGTGCGTGTGCGTGAGCGTGCGTGTGCATGAGCGTGAGCGTGCGTGCGTGTGCGTGTGCGTGTGCGTGTGCGTGTGTGTCAGGTGCAAGCCTGGAGTCTGCAGACAAGTGCACGCAGGTCTAAGTTAGGTTTACAGACGCAGGTTTAGGTTAGGTTTACAGACGCAGGTTTAAGTTAGGTTTGAGGATGCATGAACGTCGCGCGCGCGGTAAACAGTTCCCGGAACCGCTGATGAGTAAACAGCTCCGGGCGGTCACGTAGGCATGGGATGACGTCACCGCAGTTCACGACGTTCTAGAACATTCTAGAAGCTTCTAGAAAGTCGCATGCTCATTACATTGTGTTTCAAGGTGCGGGATCAAACCTAACTTAAACCTGCGTCTGTAAACCTAAACCTGCATGCATGCACGCACGCATTGGCCTACCTTAAATAGTGTAGTCGTGAACCGCGGTGACGTCATCTCCCCGTGCCTACGTGACCGCCTCAGGCTGTTTACTCATTAGCGATAATTGCCGCGATTTCGAGAATTGTACACCGCCTTCTACTGTACGGTACGTAACTTTGTTACTTCAGTGATTGTCATCGCTTCACGCGACGTTCATGCATCCTCAAACCTAACTTAAACCTGCGTGCACTTGTCTGCTGACTCTTGGCCTACCCTAGATAGTGTAAGCAAATGCGGGTACTGTGATTGGTGAAAATATCCTGCCCTCTTAGTGGCTAAAATTAGACGTTCTGCCCTATGATTGGTCGAATTAAAGAAACACTTCTTGAGATGGATTTTGTGAATATAAATGCAGACGCGCACCTTCAGTTTGTCTAGTGATGTTGTAGAGTAAACACCACTCAGCGACTACGTGCAGCTCTTCGACCCGGTCGCTCCCACCATCAACGACGCACTGGTCTGCAGGCTCTTCGACTCCATCTTCGCTTAAGACTACTTTTGTGTTTCAATAATTTTTTTTTGTTTCTCGTTAACTGTTGTTTTCACTTATCCTTCTCTTTAGTGTTTAAGAACGAATATCGAATTTTTAACAATTTTGAAAGTTTTGTTTTGAAAACATGATAGTTTTACAATTTCATAAAAGGTTAATTTTGAATGTAGTTTCGACAAATTCGGTTTGCATTAGAGGAGTCTTTTGAAAGTAAATGTCAGGGAAATGCAAGGGGTAGTAACAACACAGATGTATGCTGTAAACTAAACTGTTTGACTATATTTGCTTACGAATACTATTTACAAAATATTTACAAAGTTAACCTTGTTCAATTTACACTTAAATCTACACCGGGAACTCTTCGTCCATGTCCTCCTCCTCGTCCATGTCCTCCTCCTCGTCCACCTCCATAGATCCGCCTTGCTGCTCCTCCTCGGGATTGCCTCGCCTTCTTGCTGCGGACAGTGGTGGGATGTCCTTATGCCCCCAAGGTAAGGTGTTGATACCATCGGCCAAGATGTAGCGTTTATCATCGGCCGGGCTCAAGGATAGCTTTTCTACTTGTACGGTGAAGACACGGTGCAGGTACGACTGGAAACGGGTGTTGACGGTGGTTTTCAACACCCCGTCGAACAGACATTCCCTGTAGTCGTCGGGGGTTAGGACGTTTTTAACAACCCCCTTAGCGACTCCCTTGGCTCGCTTGATCGCCTTGGATCCGTTGTCTTCGTCCTCAACGTCCATGAAGTAGAGCTTTGAGCGCAGGCCGAGGTACTCGAACAAGGATCGGCCGTTACACTCGTCCTTGAACTTGCCAATTACCTTGGCGTTGGCGGGGCTGTAGCAGGGGTGGGACCTCGGGTAGGCGCTGGTATCGAAGTCGTCCAAGTGCTCCATCATCTCCCTGTAGATGTTCCGGGATAGGATGTCGAATACGAAGCTGTCAGTGTCCATGTAGTCTACGTTCAAGCGGTCACCGTAGCGGTCCTTCATCTTCCGCAGAAACTCGTACATGAGCCACTTGCTCAGCTCCAGGACAGACATACCGATGTAGATGGGCTTTTCCAGGACGATGTTGACCCTAGCGAGGTGCACGAGAGCTACGTCCTCCGTGTAATACGTGCGGTCCAGGAAATTGGACTTAGCTACGTACTTGGAGAACTTCTCCGGAGTGCAGACCAGCTTGACGTTCAGGCGCTTGCGGACGTTCTCGATGGTTTTGCCAAAGACCGCGTTATTCATTAACTTGAAAAAGTCTTGCTCGAACTTGGTCTTGGCCTTCTTCCGCAGCTCGGTGTTCATGAGGATGTAGGGCTCTAGCCACCGAGACTGGCGAAACGAGATCGCCCTGTGCACAGCCGCAAGCTCCAGTCCGTTGTTCAGCGCCTGCTGCAAGACCCTGTAATGGCAGACGTAATGCATCTTGTCGTCCAGGGTGGTCATCAGTTTGGGGTATTTCCCTGTTGGCGGACGCTTGGTCTCGCAGCAGTAAGGGAGGTCCTTGTGCAGGTCGTGGAGGTGGGTGGGGTAGCGGAGGTCCACTTCGAGGATGTAACCCCGTTCCGCTTCGGCATCCAGCGCACCAATGTCCAAGGAGTCGATCTCCTCACGGCTGAGCCACTGGAAGTCTCCGGTGGGCAGGTACTGGGACATGGCCCAGCCGTAGAGGTTGTTGGCGTCCAGGTACAGGAGGTGGCGTGTCGGCTCGTCGGGGCGGTAGTCCGGGCACCGATCGTGGTTGGCCTTGGCGTAGCGGGTGACGGCCTGGGAGATGCCTCCTCGGATGCCTTGCTCCACGAAGAGGTACATGTCGAAATCCTGCAGCGTGTCCAGCTCCACGTCGCAGGTCTTCAACATGACGTCCCAAGCGTAGGATGGCAGGGTGTAGTAGTGGGCGGGGTCCAGTCCGTACTCGGCCAAAGAGGTGTCACGGAACTGCTCGAAGACGTCGGTGAGGAGGGCGATGTCACAGCGCAGGTACGTGTCGGCGTAGTCCTTGAGGTGGCGACACTCGAAGGCTCGCCACACGTTGAGGGCGTGTTGGTAGTCCTCGTCCTTGACGTCCTCCAGGGTCATGGTGTTCCTAAACGCCTCCTTGGGCGGCAGCTCCCTGGTCCTGTACAGCGTTTCGTACGATGTGACAAAGTCGTAGGGGAACACGCCCTTCCTGCGCACCAGGTCGAACAGCCGGTCGTCGGGGAAGCGCTTCCTGGTCTCACGCATCTTGTCAGTGGGCAGTCCCGCTGCCAGGCTGGCCAGGCTCATGGACAAGAACCTGTAGGTGTCGAGGAACCGCACCGCGAAACTGCTCTGTCGTTGGTTGTCCCCGGGCTGGCCAAAATGAAACCGCTTGGTGAAGGCGATGTAGCGCTCTTCGGTGTGCGCCAGCACGTCCACATCACCGGGGTCAATGGCCAGCTCCCGCACTACGAAGTGAGCGTCGTAGTTGGACAGGTTATGGAAGTAGCAGTTGATGACCCGCTGCTCCCTGTACCGCAGATTGCACGAGCGGTGCGCCGCTCCTCGGAACTCGTAAGGCGGGGCGTGGTTGTGGTCCCGCACCTTTACGTCCAGCTCAGTGAACTCCTTGCCGCAGAGGTAGCAGCGGGTCGCTGCGAGATACTCGTCCATTTCCTGCCGGGTCAGAGAAGGGTGCAGAGCTCTCGTGCTGAACAGGAACTCCCACAGGCTCAGCACGTCCATCTTGAGCCGTTCCATAAAGACCTTGGACGCGTCAGCTCCGAAGTATACCCGCGGTTCAAACTCCTCGAGGCCGAGCGAATCCACGATCTGATAGGCGAAGGCGTACGGGACGTGCATTTGCAGGGGCGTCGTGCCGGGTGGCGGTGCTTCCACCGGGTCAACAGCGACAGGCTGCAGAGCACACTCGAAGTCCGCGTAGATGCAGAACCTCTCCCGCCTAGTGTACTCTGGATGGGTGAAGCGGATCTGCTGCTTCTTCGGCAAGTCCAGGCGAAGGGGAGCCTTGGCGTAGCAGTAACGCCTGTGCTCCTCCAGACGCTGAGCGCCCGTCAACCCTAGCTTGTTGGGTTGATTGTCGAAGTAAGCGAAGCACCGCTTACAGACGTAGATCCTATGCCCGTGGTCAGTGAGCTGGCGACGGACCAGTCGACTCAGGTCCGTGATGTATGCGTAGTGGCTGTCCCCGTCGGTGGTCACGTACAGCAGGTCCCTGTGGTCTTCAAGCTCTCGCTTGCATATCTTCAAGGGGTAGACCCTATCCATGAACTTGGGAGTTCCGTCAGGGCGTCTTCCCACCATCGCGCGCTCGGTCCCGTAGACGTTTACGCTGATGTTGTTCTTACCCTCGAAGATCTTGATGTCCTTGAGCGTCACGGGGAAACGCAAACCGGTCCAGTCGTAGCGAGCGATGATGTCCGGCGTGTACGCTGCAGGTCTCTCCGCGTGTCGCGCAACGAACTTGGCCAGGATAGCGTACATGAAGCACATGTCGTCGGCGTTTAGCACATTGACAACAGCGCGCGTGTCTGCAATAGCCCTTGGCAGCTGGAGATACGCTCTGCCTCCGAGCGGCGTGTACTCGTTCACGCGGATCTCCAGGTCCCGTATACGCAGGTATGTCCAGCCGCTACCTACCAGTTCGCACTGCTCCTTCTTCTTCACGATCGTCTCGAACGTCGCGGAGAGGAAAGCCTCCAAGTCGGAGGCCTCGGTCAGTGGGACGTTCTTTGTGTTGAAGGAGCGCAGGCAGGTGGCCCCGTGAATGTTGGAGAACTCACATTCCAGGACCATGTTCGCCTTGATGCTCGGATGTTGGGTCATGACGTTCTCCATCAGGTCCAGAACCTCGTCAAACAACAGGGTCAGCGCATCCTCAACGGTCAGCAAGGCGTCTAACGGCTGGGCCAGGCGGTAGGTGAGGAGGCGACTCCGGAAGGCCCGATGCACGAGCTGGAACACGGGGCGGCCGCCACCCTCCATCTCGTCATCGATGGTCTGAGGCTCGACGCTAGGTCCTGGGCGGGGCTGGGGCTCGGTGCTGGGCCCTGGCTGTGGCTCGGTGCTCGGTCCTGGTCGTGGCTCGGCGCTAGGCATCTGGCGCGATCGGGGCTCGGTGCTGGCTCCTTGGCGCAACGACTGGTTGCTTTGTGGAAGAGGGGGAGGAGAGGACAACCTAGGCAGTCGGTCTTGGGTCAGGTCCCTCACAACAGGACAGTTGTGAGACTGGTGATGGTCGCGGTTGAAGCGGCGAGTAAACCCCTTTTCGCAGTACACGCAGCGGAACTCGGATGGTTCTTGAGCCAGGTTCCTCACAACAGGGCAGTTGTGAGACTCGTGCTGGTCGCGGTTGAAGCGACGGGTAAACCCGCGGTCGCAGTAGGCGCAACGGAACGTGGGAGGATGGACGGTCCGGACGTGTCGTCTCAGTTCCAGGTCGCGGTCGAAGCGTCCACCGCATCGCTCGCACTCCACGTGGCGATCGGGGCTCGAGGAGGAGGAAGGAGCTGCTGCTGGCATCGCGGAGTGAGCCGCTTGCATGTGGCGGCGCACGTCCTCCAGGCTGGCGAAGATGGCCGGGCACAGTCGGCAGGCATGGTCCGCTCGTTGCGGTTGGGGCTCCGCCGTGGCGTGTGGTCCGTGAACCGTGGCGACGTGGCGGCGGAGGCTGTCGCCTCTTGTGAAGCGCCTATCGCAGACGTGGCAGTCGTGACGTCTGGCGTTGTGGGCGGACTCCGCGTGCCGCCTCAGGTTTCTGAGCAGGCTGAAGGCTCGGCCACAGACCTCGCACAGGTGTTGGTTGTTCATCTGCAACAACGAATATGATAAGTCCTTAAATGAGAATCTTACTATAAAGGGGAATGTAATAGTCTTCCACACTACAACTTCTAAGAGCTACATATACTTACGTTTAACAATCTCGGAATATGGTGCAGTAAAGGCTAGCACAGCACTGAAGTAGAACGTCTACACACACTGAGCTCCAAACGCAAACTGAATGAAGGAAGCAATGACAATCACTTAAGTAACTTAGCTACGTACCGTACAGTAGAAGGCGGTGGAACATTTCTCGAAATCGCGGCAATTATCGCTAATGAGTAAACGGCCTGAGGCGGTCCACACTACAACTTATAAGACTACATATACTTACGTTTAACAGATCTCGGAATATGGTACGGTAAGGACTAGCACAGCACTGAAGTAGAACGTCTACACACACTGGGCTCCAAACACAAACTGAATGAAGGAAGCGATGACAATCACTGAAGTAACATAGCTACGTACCGTACAGTAGAAGGCGGTGGAACATTTCTCGAAATCGCGGCAATTATCGCTAATGAGTAAACAGCCTGAGGCGGTCCACACTACAACTTATAAGACTACATATACTTACGTTTAACAGATCTCGAAATATGGTGCGGTAAGGACTAGCACAGCACTGAAGTAGAACGTCTACACACACTGGGCTCCAAACACAAACTGAATGAAGGAAGCGATGACAATCACTGAAGGGGACAGACACGTAGGCCCTAGCACGCGCCTCAACACGTGACGCCGCGGAGCCGCTCGCAGTTTGGTTTGACCAAGCCGGCATACGACGTGTAGTGAAGTCACATCGAGTTCGGTCGGTAAACAGCTGAGATCCCATAAGGAAAAAGCGGTTAAAAATTAATAGCGGGTCCGTTTAACGGTGGATTTTTGGGTTTCCTTCAGCGATGGTTTACTTAGACCGCCGCCTGACATGTGGTGAGGTTTCGTCAAAATCGGTTGGTAAACAGCTGAGATCCCATAAGGAAAACGCGGTTAAAAATTAATAGCGGGTCCGTTTAACGGTGGATTTTCAATTTTCTTTAAGCGATGGTTTACTTAGGCCGCCGCCTGACATGTGGTGAGGTTTCGTCAAAATCGGTTGGTAAACAGCTGAGATCCCATAAGGAAAACGCGGTTATAAATTAATAGCGGCCTTGTTTAATGGCGGATCTATGGGGTTCTTACGTCATTCGCTTCCTCTGGGGTAGGCCTACACTCTGGAAAAAGTCCCGTGGGAATTGATGGATAAATAGGCTAGTTATTAATTTTCGAAAGTTTTTTCCTCATGTTCAAGGTCATCACGAAAAGTGCCGCTGGCGACCGGGGGGGGGGGGGGGCGCCGGGGGGGGGGGGCGTCGGGGGGGGGGGGCGTCGGGGGGGGGGGGCGTCGGGGGGGGGGCGTCGGGGGGGGGGGGGGCTCCACAGCTCCACAGTGGAGCAAGCAGGTTGCTGCTGGTTTTGAATCGGCTATTGCCCCCTACTGACGAGGGATACTATAAGGGAGAGTCTGGGATAAAGTGGGATTTTTTGTATCAGTGCGTGGCATATTTTTACCGTAGAGTGTAAACACTGCATATTTGTTTATAAATCACAAAAAATGTAAACACGTTTTCAACTATGAAGTTAGGTTATGTTTTGTTCCATACATTTTGTTATTTTGAAATAATTTAAAATGTGAGTGTTATGTAAATTAATAGTGTTTTGTCGTGTTTAAAACAATACTTAGCCTATATCTATTTAGATTTATTATTAGTTTATTTTTTACTGGAAAACTTCGATGTAAGAGCTAAGTGTTTGGACTAGTGATGATAAATTAATACAATAGGTTTTGGAATTTTTGAATTACTCGGACAGTATAACTCTGTAACACGACTGACTGTGATTGATAATCAAGCGTGTTGTAGACCTATGGTAGTTTCTTTACATTGTAAACAAATTACTTGATGGCAGACTTACTAAACGATCATACGTGCAAACTATCTTATTACATGTAATGTACCAAATAAGCCTCACTGTCACCTAATGACATGGGATTAAAGTTTTGTAATCTACCGGTCAGTAAAATAGTCTGGTTACAGTTTATATTTGTTTGCATTTTCTGTGGTTAATATTGATTTTCATAAAAAATCAAGATGTCCAAAACTCCGTAGTCCCAACCGTCTACATTGTTCAACTAATTACGATGTAGACATATTGCCCTCCTGACAAATTGTCATTAATGTAGATGTTGGATTTTGCTCTTAAATATCTCGTGCTGCGATTTCAGTAGCTTGTGTATTTAAATCCAATTTAACATATATTAATGATGTAAACATTTTAAAATTTAAAGTATGAATTTTATAAGATACTGTTATATAAATAAATCATTGAATACATTTGTTTACATTAAATGGGTTTAAAACAAGTATATTTCTGTATGTTTAACCCCCTGATTTTGGAGCTGGAAATTAATAGGTGTAATAATAATTGGCAACTTTTCCCTCAGGTTATATATTTAAAACTCGTCGAAAACCATCCGGTGTCAAAAATATATTAAGTCATTGGCCGAGTCATAAAAAAGCGTGAACAGGAGCTAGGACCTGTGACCAAATAAACGCAATCAGTTTAATCTAATTTGCTAGGTACACACAGTGGTTTTAAGAGGTTAATTGCTCCACCTCACCCTCCAGGGTTAGATGGAAACGTATTCCGCATATTCTCTATTCATTGTTGCTAGATTAGGAAACCCCAGCATAGCTGCTATAGGCACTTTTTCACAAGCGGTAATTTTGCGCAGGTTACCAGAAGGTTAGGATATAGCAGGAAAGGAAATGGTGGGATGGGACAGGCAGCCAAATTGGCCTTTCAGAGTACCAACTCCCGTGCCTTGTGACAGCTGTGATCAGGCTCAATGTGGACCCGCTCTGCCCTCCAACTGGCCAACTCAACGGATGGGGTATCCATGTACAACAGCCAGGGACCATATATTCTCAGGTTGGGGACCAACCCCTGAGTTTCCGCCCCGAGCCGCTGCAAGTGGAGGGACCAAAGGTGAAAGGGAAGTTTGTCATAATGGACATCCAAAAAACTTCATATGTAATGACAATTTCATTTTCTGTACCCAATGTCAGCATCCAAACTGGTATAGACCAGTTTTAAGGTTGTCCTAGGACGAATATTCTCTATTGGTCAATGCTAACCCACCAAGTTTTAATAAAATTAATCAGTATACAAGAGATATATGTTTTTTATTTCTTATAAGAATAACATCGGACAATATACTTAGTTTACTGCTGAATGGAAATTGAAATATTCTCCACAACCATTAGCCGAATAGCCTACTAACGAAATACTAATTTAACCGTGTGTGGATTGGGGTACTAATTTTTAATCTTTTAGAGCTTTTTATGGCAATGAGATAAAACTGTTGAAACCTGCTAAAAATATTTAAAGTTTATGGTACTAAGAAAGGTAAAAAAAACTGAAGTTTGGGATCTCTTAAGCCCTGTAATTTCTGAACCCAAATTTTTCTAAAAAATCAGGTGGTATATTTTATTAGAAACCTAATATAAACCACCAAATAAAAAATCCAAAGATTTCGAAAGCGGCTCCTCAAAACTGCTCCAGACCTATATACTACTACGTTGTTGGGTACCAAAATATTATGGATACCTCTTTGTTCTTCCCTCAGGGCTCTGCCTTTACTATCACTCTCAACTTTTAATTTTAACGTATGATTCGTTGGATTTATTTTGTTAAAGCAGCATCTCCTGAAAGATGTCCCCACGTTTGATACGCCGCCCTACTCAACCATAGACCTCCACCGCACAGGAAAATTTTCTATGTTATTATTTACGCCTTTTTTAGTAATTTTAGAAAATTTTCAACTATACAAAAAATTGTTGTTATTTTCTTTTAACCCCGACCTTAGAGCTCCGCCTCGCTGGCTTTAAAAGTTGCCTTGTTAAATTTATAGAGGAAAGATGATCCTTGGGTAAGCGTTCGGGAGTTCGGGTCAGCGTTCGGGTTGAGTACTACTAGCTGGTCAGACAGACATTTCTGTCCTAATGTCACTGAATTTGTTTTATGTCAAAGATTCTCGTTCTTTTTCATGATGAGCTCGTTAGCTACGCTCACTTGCCTATGTTTATATAGAGCTTGCTTCGGTATTGAAAATGAGTTGCTATTCAAATAGATTTATTATTTCTATAATAAACATATGTTTATATGCTTTTCAAGTATGTTTAGATATCATCCTTATAACAGCTGTTTGATGAAACTAAATAACTAACATACAATCCCGACTTTGTTTTATGTATTTAGATAATGAAAATCACTTAATAATATCTTGCCATGACAACGTTAATATACACTAGGCAGAAATACGGATTTTAGCAATTCGAAATTTAAGTAATTGCACAACGCCATCTGTAGAGCCTGATATAAGCGTAGGTTATATTATATAAATCAAACAGGAAAGTTGGCCGGGCTGGTAAGGGCCCTCACTTGCATTTAGGGTGTAGACCAGAGCCTGTACAGACCTAAATTCAGCCCTGGCCGTCTGTATGCAGAACTTCAAACATGCTAGAATCCAGAATCATTGTCCCTGTCTCGTGTACATTCTATGTGCCTAAGAGTAAAAATATGATATAGTCAATCAATACAAATGCTGAATTATTTTGACTCAATCCTATCCTACACTATAATATGAGTAAGGTTTGCATGCTCGCTTGCTTGGTTGATTGCTTGCAACTCTGATCTCAAAAACGTCTCCAACGATTTTCTTGAAAAATAATGTGTCCTTCCAACTACTTGTGTTGTAAAACCTGATATCTGGGTTAAAAATAAGTTCTAGACATGTCCCATCCCCAAAAAAATCAAATAATGTAAAAAGCCGCTATGGAAAATTGAAAAAATCACATTGGGCTTTTAGAGATTAAAATAAAAGCAAAAGAGTCATAACAGCTGTTCAAAATCTTTCAGCGAACTCTCAAAGTTATACTCATATAGTTTAAGTACTACCTGGGGCTGAGATTTGCTAGGGAAAGGTCAATATTGTTTATGACTTGGAGTTGTTTTTCACTATGTACCCTACTAACGAGCATTTTTGAGGTCACAACAGTTGTTATTATAATGCACCTTTGAGTCATTCTGGATATGACCACTCTACATGTAATCTTCATTCAAAGGATTTATTATCTGATTTTATGGAACCACATGGAACTCATGTTGTTTATGATTATTAACATGTGGTTTCCTGAGAGCAGAGATTAAAAGATTTGAGAGAAGATTACATATATAGAGTAGTAAAATAAAACAAAGGGATATTGAGCTATAAATAACAACTGGAGTGACCTTAAAAATGTAGAAAAGAGGCAAATGAGTTATACAAATCTGATTATCAGTAGGGGGAAGTGGTGAAATATGCTCCAAGTCATCTAAACAAACTGACTGGCCTTCCCCCGAGCAAAGTTCGGCCCCCAGGTATCATATACTCTAATATGAGTAAGGTTTGCTTGTATGTTTGCTTGCTTGCGACACTGATCTCAAAAACGGCTCCAACGATTTCCTTCAATTGTTCAAAATAACTAATTTCTGGGATAAAAATAAGTTCTAGACAGGCCTCATTCCCAGGAAATATCAAATAATGTAAAAAAACTAAAATGATAGGTTAAAATAATTAACATTGGGCTTATGGAGTTTTAAATCAACACAAAAGAATTTTATCAGCTGTTCATAATCAACCAGGGAATTGTCAAAGTAATACTCATGTTTTTTATGATTATTAACATGTGGTTTCCTGAGAACAGAGATTAAAAGATTTGAGTGAAGATTATATATTTAGAGTAGTAAAATAAATGAAAGGGACATTGAGCTATAAATAACAACTGGAGGAACCTTAAAAATGTAGAAAAGAGGCAAATGAGTTATACAAATCTGATTATCAGTAGGGGAAAGTGATGAAATATTACTCCAAGTCATCTAAACTGACTGACTGGCCCTCCCCCGAGCAAAGCTGGGCCCCCCAGGTACTGTCGTGTTAAAACGGATATGAGAAGGGTGTTACCACTCCAGTAGTCAGTAGTATTTGTTATTTACATTAGTCCTAAATTATCTGTTCTTGCCGTTGTGGAGTTAAAACGGATATGGGAATGGTGTTACCATTCCATTAGTAAAATGTTTGGCTTATTAATTATCTTTTCTTGCTGTTGTGGAGTTAAAACGGATAACAGAAGAGTGTTACCAATCCAGTACCTGCCTACATATCTTTAAAAATTCATTCTTCGTTCATCCTCTTACGGGAAGAATGAGCGTACACCTAGTATTGTTTCCACCTAAAATGTTATTTTGGTTGATTGTACTTTAATTATGTATTTTTCTTGATTCAAGTTTGGACGGGAGGTTTACAGTTATGTTCATTTCATGAAGCCTTAAAGATTTATTTTTATATTCTGTGTATTACACTGCGCGTTCTAGTGTTATTTGTTGTACATATCCGGCACCCGTTGGTCATCCTATCCTATACTCTAATATGAGTAAGGTTTGATTGCTTGTTTGCTTGCTTGCGACACTGATCTCAAGAACGGCACCAACGATTTCCTTCGAATGTTTGAAATAACTAATTTCTGGGGTAAAAATAAGTTCTAGGCCGGCCTCATCCACAGGAAAAATCAAATAATGTAAACAAACTAAAATGAAAAGTTAAAAAAATTAACATTGGGCTTATGGAGTTTCAAATCGAAACAAAAGAATTGTAACAGCTGTTCATAATCAACCAGGGAACTGTCAAAGTAATACTCATGTTGTTTATATTATTAACATGTGGTTTCCTGAGAGCAGAGATTAAAAGATTTGAGTGAAGATTACATATATAGTGTAGGAAAAAAATCAAGGGATATTGAGCTAACAACTGGAGGGACCTTAAAAATGTAGAAAAGAGGCAAATGAGTTATACAAGTCTGATTATCAGCAGGGGGAAGTGGTGAAATATTACTCCGAGTCATCTAAACAAACTGACTGGCCTTCCCCCGAGCAAAGCTCGGCCCCCAGTTACTATTAACTAATGATCCTGGCTAAATAATTAGTCGGACTTATCCAGTAACAATAACAAGGCTACACAAAGCATCTCGTCCATTCAATCAATATCTTTCATTCATATTCAACAAGGCTACACAAAGCATCTCGTCCATTCAATCCATATCTTTCAATCATATTCAACAAGGCTACACAAAGCATCTCGTCCATTCAATCCATATCTTTCATTCATATTCAACAAGGCTACACAAAGCATCTCGTCCATTCAATACATATCTTTCATTCATATTCGCCTTTAAATACGTCCTAGTTGTGTCGGCGTCTTATCCAGTCATTTTTTCCATACATTTTACAAACGTATACTTATTTTTCCCCCACGCAAATTCCAACAACGAAACTTGGAAATACAGTAAACTGTTAGTTTTATTTATAATGTTTAATTAACTGTAAAATCTCTGGTGTGAAGAATGTGACACGATCTAGTATTTAAAAACTTGGCGACATTGATTTTATTCAAATCCCCTCTGTTTTCATAATTGCATGGCCGAACCCATAACTTGCCAGTTCGTGACTGTTTATGCACAGTCGTGCCCGTTAGATCTGTTTAGGTTTGAGATATCGATATAGATAGGTGGAACGGAACGGGTGACCTTGGGTGGACTGAATGGACAGGGAACGCCGGAAATTGGACCGTTAATGAAGCGTTCCGGTGTCTAGGCGCTGTAACGCGCGCCGCTATGGTGGACTCCAGGTGAAGTATTGCTTTGGTGAATCCTGGAGTAAAAAATCATCGCCGTGTATCATGCAATGTACATGGAAATAATTTTGCAGATACAAGTGAAACTATTAAGGAAATATGAACTATTTCCCATAGGTTATATTGATGTGAGACTATATTTAATGGAAGTGGCAAAACCTAGTTTTCTAGTACTGTATATACCAAGGAATAAGAAAGTTGACATAGTCACATATCAGTTATTTATGTGATGTTTTCTCTCTCCCTTTAATTATTTCCAGAAAAATTATTCAAATTGTCAAAATTCCTGTTATAAGAAATACTGATTAAAATATTTATCCAAAACTTAACGTTGAACCTTCCAGTAGTTATCGTATAACTGAGCAACAGGAAACAAAATTATACAATATTTTTTCCAGAGAACTGTACTGTACTTTGTAGTATAAAAGTGATAATGATTGTACTGTGTGGGTTTTAAGACGGGAGAGAACTGAAGAAATTGATCGAGAAGTTTTACTTTTAGTTAACATTGTCTAAACAATTTCTAAAGTATGACTCATAACTCTGTAAAAGTAAAACAGCGTTAAATAATAATTCAAGACGAAACATTTAATGTTGTAAATGAAGTCACTTTACTTCTTTACGTCATCGTAATAACATTTACTAGCCGAAACATTAAAATAAATTGCCATAGCGGTGACTGATTTCAACAACAAAACCAGGGATAAAGTTTTACCTCTTAGTTTACAACCGTTGATATAACCTACCCGTGTGAAGACTGTTGTATGCTGTGGTTGTACGATCTACAGAGCCCATTCAACCTCCACCTACACGGTACGACACAACGTAATATTGTGTGACAGTAATCGATAACACCAAGGACGTCCACTAGGCTGTTTTAGTGCCCCTCGTGTTGTATGCTCTAAAAAGCCCATTCACAACCACCTACACGGTACGACACAACGTAGTGTCGTGTGACAGTAATCGATAACACCAAGGACGTCCACAAGGCTGTGTTTTA
The DNA here is from genome assembly GCA_963675035.1 of Allygus modestus. Taxonomy (NCBI): domain Eukaryota; kingdom Metazoa; phylum Arthropoda; class Insecta; order Hemiptera; family Cicadellidae; genus Allygus; species Allygus modestus. Next base: position 127,227,880 of record OY776114.1, on the reverse strand, counting down.
GTGCCCCCCTGGTTGTAGGCTCTACAAAGCCCATTCAGTCTCCATCTACACGGTACGACACAACGTAATATCGTGTGATAGTAATCGATAACACCAAGGATGTCCTCAAGGCTGTGTTTTAGTGCCCCCCTGGTTGTAGGCTCTACAAAGCCCATTCAGTCTCCATCTACACGGTACGACACAACGTAATATCGTGTGATAGTAATCGATAACACCAAGGACGTCCACAAGGCTGTGTTTTAGTGCCCCCCTGGTTGTAGGCTCTACAAAGCCCATTCAGTCTCCATCTACACGGTACGACACATCGTAATATCGTGTGATAGTAATCGATAACAACAAGGACGTCCTCAAGGCTGTGTTTTAGTGCCCCCTGGTTGTAGGCTCTAAAAAGCCCATTCAGTCTCCATCTACACGGTACGACACAACGTAATATCGTGTGATAGTAATCGATAACACCAAGGACGTCCTCAAGGTTGTGTTTTAGTGCCCCCCTGGTTGTAGGCTCTAAAAAGCCCATTCAGTCTCCATCTACACGGTACGACACAACGTAATGTCGTGTGATAGTAATCGTTAACACCAAGGACGTCCACTAGGCTGTTTTACTGCCCCTCTTGTTGTATGCTTTACAAAGCCCATTCAGTCCCCATCTACACGGTACGACACAACGTAATATCGTGTGATAGTAATCGATAACACCAAGGACGTCCTCAAGGCTGTGTTTTAGTGCCCCCCTGGTTGTAGGCTCTAAAAAGCCCATTCAGTCTCCATCTACACGGTACGACACAACGTAATATCGTGTGATAGTAATCGATAACACCAAGGACGTCCACTAGGCTGTTTTAGTGCCCCCCCTGGTTGTAGGCTCTAAAAAGCCCATTCAGTCTCCATCTACACGGTACGACACATCGTAATATCGTGTGATAGTAATCGATAACACCAAGGACGTCCTCAAGGCTGTGTTTTAGTGCCCCCTGGTTGTAGGCTCTAAAAAGCCCATTCAGTCTCCATCTACACAGTACGACACATCGTAATATCGTGTGATAGTAATCGATAACAACAAGGACGTCCTCAAGGCTGTGTTTTAGTGCCCCCTGGTTGTAGGCTCTAAAAAGCCCATTCAGTCTCCATCTACACGGTACGACACAACGTAATATCGTGTGATAGTAATCGTTAACACCAAGGACGTCCACTAGGCTGTTTTACTGCCCCTCTTGTTGTATGCTTTACAAAGCCCATTCAGTCCCCATCTACACGGTACGACACAACGTAATATCGTGTGATAGTAATCGATAACACCAAGGACGTCCTCAAGGCTGTGTTTTAGTGCCCCCCTGGTTGTAGGCTCTAAAAAGCCCATTCAGTCTCCATCTACACGGTACGACACAACGTAATATCGTGTGATAGTAATCGATAACACCAAGGACGTCCACTAGGCTGTTTTAGTGCCCCCCCTGGTTGTAGGCTCTAAAAAGCCCATTCAGTCTCCATCTACACGGTACGACACAACGTAATATCGTGTGATAGTAATCGATAACACCAAGGACGTCAGTAGGGAAGAATGGACATTTGCGGCTCAGGAGGGACAGGAGGGCCACCCCCCCCCGAGCCCCCCCCCCCGAGGTCTCGTCTGTGACACTTTGCGAATTTTTTTTTGCGAACTTTTTTGCGAACTTTTTTGCAAACTTTTTTTGCGATTTTTTTTTTTTGCGAATTTTTTTTTGCGAATTTTTTTTTGCGAATTTTTTTTGCGATTTTTTTTTTTGCGAATTTTTTTTTTGCGAATTTTTTTTTTTTTGCGATTTTTTTTTGCGAATTTTTGTTGTTGTTGCGAATCCTAACCTAACCTAACCTAACCTAACCTAACCTAACCTAACCTAACCTAACCTAACCTAACCTAACCTAACCTAACCTAACCTCGGATCAGATTTCTGATTGCAGATTCTTGTTCGTCTAGTCGAGCCGAGTCATTTGAGTACCCACATCGTACACTTTGGTTTACAAAAAAAGGGGCCCGCACCACACTTTCGACCTTTTTTTTGCATTTTTGGAATCTCCTCGTCAAGCCGAGTATTCTCAGTACCCACATGACATACTTTGGATAATTAATACAAGAGTTGATCAGGGTAACGCTACAACCAACAGAGCTAGCCCATCAGCGCTTGCGGTCAATTGAACTGCCAGTGAATGCAAATTTTGAGGAGAATATAATTGCAATGCTTTGAACATATACTGCAAAGGGGGGTGTATCGATACACCCCCCTTCAAGTACTCTGCACCGAGGCAGACGTTCACACAAATAAGCGTCGCGTCCAGTCTACTGTCTGGGAATGCGGATGTTGTAATTTGATACCTCGACTGGAGGGTGCAGGTGTTCACACAAAAAACCGACAAGTCGAGACCTGTCTGGGAATGCGGATGCTGTAATTTGATACCTCGACGGGAAGACGGCTGACCCTTCTAGGAACCCATAATTATAGTCCGCCCGTATCGAATTCCGAGCAATAAATCACCAGTTGTCAAACACCCACGGTATCATTCTTGTTTTTGGCTTCAACAATTCCTGACGTATGGGGGAGCGAAAATCTCCCCCTAACCCATTATGTGTTAGGGGGAGCGAAAATCTCCCCCTAGTAATTAAATCAACAGAACACCAGTTGTCACGGTCTCATTCTTGTTCTAGTCTTCAACAATTCCTGACGTATGGGGGAGCGAAAATCTCCCCCTAAGCCATTATGTGTTAGGGGGAGCGAAAATCTCCCCCTAGTAATTAAATCAACAGAGCTAGCCCATCAGCGCCTGCGGACAATTGAACTACCAGTGAATGCAAATGCGGATGTTGTAATTTGATACCTCGACTGGAGGGTGCAGGTGTTCACACAAAAAACCGACAAGTCGAGACCTGTCTGGGGTGCAGCTGCGCCCGACCTCAGGAGGGCCAGGAGGAGCAGAGGGGCAGGAGGGACAGGAGGAGCAGGAGGAGCAGGAGGGGCAGGAGGAGCAGGAGGAGCAGGAGGGGCAGGAGGAGCAGGAGGAGCAGGAGGGGCATGAGGAGCAGGAGGGGCAGGAGGAGCAGGAGGAGCAGGAGGGGCAGGAGGAGCAGGAGGAGCAGGAGGAGCAGGAGGAGCAGGAGGGGCAGGAGGGTCAGGAGGAGCAGGAGGAGCAGGAGGGGCAGGAGGAGCAGGAGGGGCAGGAGGAGCCCCCCCCCCTCCAACCGGGCAAGGTTTCGTCTGTGACACTTTTGCCAGCCAAGACGCCTGCGGACAATTGAACTACCAGTGAATGCAAATGCGGATGTTGTAATTTGATACCTCGACTGGAGGGTGCAGGTGTTCACACAAAAAACCGACAAGTCGAGACCTGTCTGGGGTGCAGCTGCGCCCGACCTCAGGAGGGCCAGGAGGGACTGGAGGAGCCCCCCCCCAGACGCCTGCACCAACACTTGGAAGAAAATCCTCCTACATTAGAAGGATTTCCTTCTGTTCCCTAACATGAAAAGCTTTTGTGGCCTTGAAAAAGGCCGATTGTGATGGTGGGATCAGGTGGAGGTTAAGGTGTTGGAAAACGTTTATTTTTTACTGTTAAAAAACTTTGTTACTTCATCAGGGTGCAGTTCATCGGTCCGCCGATTCCACCACATTTCAACAAGCATCATGTACTTCTGCTCATGTTCAATGGCGTAGAAGTGCTCCTCTTCAATGGGGTAGAAATTCATCTTGTAGTCCATGTCACGCTGCCAATATTCCCACTCCAAGCCGTCCAGCGGGCAATGGTTCCACATGCTGTTGATTCCCCATCGTCTGGAGTACAGAGCGTCGTCAAGATCTTGAGTAGTTGAATACATTTTTGGTTCATGAACGTACTTGAACTTTTTGTCAATGCGCCATAGCCTCTTCTTATGGAAATGCTTCAAGGTGCATTCATCGTCGTCTTTTCGGTTGTAGAATTCATCACCTTCGAAGTAATCATCTTCATCGTCAAACGGTCTCTTCTTATTATTGCTATTCATTGTCGTTTCCGCTGCAACACATACATCCTCCAACTCAACGTCTGTGATGTCACAATCCCACTCGATGTTGGCCATGATCTCTTCGTAGCTGTTGACGCTTCGAAACTCAAGACTAAACTAAACTTTACTGCTAGGGGCGGGCTGTGCGTCGTGGGGTGATGGGCGCAGGTGTACAGACAAAAAACCGTCGCGTCACCCTACTGTCTGGGAATGCGGATGCTGTAATTTGATACCTCTACGGGAGGGCGCGGGTGTTCACACAAAAAACCGACGAGTCGAGACCTGTCTGGGAATGCGGATGCTGTAATTTGATACCCCGACAGGAGGGCGACCGACCCTTGCAGGAACCCATAATTATAGACCACCCGCGTCGAATTCCGAGCAATAGTACACCAGCTGTCAAACACCCACGGTCTCATTCTTGTTCTAGTCTTCAACAATTCCTGACGTATGGGGGAGCGAAAATCTCCCCCTAGTAATTAAATCAACAGAACACCAGTTGTCAAACACCCACGGTCTCATTCTTGTTCGGGAGTTTGAAGTGTGTGGCTGTGTAATAGTGTTGCTGTGTGACGTTCTGTCAGAGCGATCGCCCGACGTTTTGGCCTAACCTACAAAATGAACCACTTAACCGCCTATGTGTTTAATGATCGGCCTTTGTCTGTACTGTTTGACAGCAGCGATAATCCATGGTTCAAAGCTAAGGATGTAGCTACAATATTGGGATACGCCAACCCTAAAGAAGCAATCAGAGTACATGTTAGAGAAAAATATCGCAAAACAATTCCTGAAGTATGGGGGAGCGAAAATCTCCCCCTAACCTATAACGAGAAACATTCAATCTTTCTTAACGAGCCGGGATTATATTCGTTACTTATGAAATCTAAAATGCCCATCGCCGAGAAGTTTCAAGATTGGATCTTTGAAGAAGTTTTGCCATCCATTAGAAAAAATGGTCAGTACAGACTTATAAACGAGAACCAACGGCTGCTACAATCACTTACAAAGTCGCTAACAAATAACCGAAAGCTAGATCAAACAAATTCCGAGTTTAAAACTACAAATGATATATTGTGTATGGAAAACCAATCCATGAATCAAACGCTGATCGAACAGACATCTAAAGTGGCAGTGTTGCCTGAAGATGTAAATCTGAAGCATATATTTTGTGTGATGATTAGGGAAACCCTTCTAGAGCAGTACGGAGTTTGTGAATACAAGTGCATTCGAACACAGAAGAGGAATTTCAAACAAGCCTTGAAAAAAGCAAAGGAAGAAGGATTTACAATGTGCTACTGTAGAGAAAATGTCCCCAACGGCATAAACATAGTGAATAAGGCTAAAGAAGTGATGAAGAGTTACGGCATGCACATTGACTGCAGATACAACAACATCCTAACCTCGCACAATTTCATTAATGTAGTTGAACATATCTTTGACAATGCATAGGTCTGCGCTTGTGGACTCGTTCCAGAACCTTCGACGCTAGTCAGGTAGCAACAGTCGATACGTGCTCCAAAGATGACCAGTGTGGATGACGCAAGAAAAGTAATCACCATATCAATGAACAAAATACGTTATAAACGTAACAACATCCGAGAAAGGCTCGCAATCAAGTTAGTGTTGGATAGAGCGAGAGATGTGTTTGAGAGAAATATCATATGAAACAGCATACTTATGAAAAAAAAAACAAAAATATTGAATATCATGTGAAAGAATATAACTATGAAGAAAACAAAACAGACTGTTAAATTTAACGAGGAGCTAAATACACAGTACACTTACGAGCCCTGTGAGGATGTACAACAATTAACGTGGACTCAAATCGCAATAGATGAAATGAGATTCCGCAGACCGTTGGAACTGATGTTGGGTGAAAAAATCAAACATCTAACTTATTGCAACAAGATGTGTCACAGCGAGTGCATACAGTTTACTTCAAGGGTGAGCAGACGCACCATCAGTCCGTAGTACGGTAGAAGTCACACGGTAAGGACGTCAACATGGCCGCTTACGTTTCTGCGGACGACTATATCAAATCGTTTATTCAGGAGATTGAGGTTATGAACAATAATGCTAGTGATCAGACATTGGCATCACCTCAGACGTCATCTGTAAAACCGATCACTGCCTGCAAGAGACGAAGGAGGCCAACTCTCATCGAAGTGGAAACCAAGAAACCAGGATGGGTGCCAAAACCAACAGATGATTGTCCCATAGTGTCATGGATGGAGGATGGGAATACTTTTGCTGTTCAAAACCCGGAAACAAAGGACAAATTTTATTGAAAATGGAAATGTACGATGGTACAGATATGGTGTTCATGTGCAGTTTATTTTTGGACAAAGATGGTGAAATGCTCCAAAGTGTTAGACAAGTAGTTGATAAAGTGGAAAACATGTGGATCGATAAATCAACAGGAGTACCGAAAATTACAGGCTTAACTCAAACTGTTACACAACGCAGTGCAGTTTCGCAACCAACGTCGAAGAAGCGAGCTGTGAGGAAGAAACAACGAGTGTCGCCAGCAGTCAATTAAAGCATCAGCATTCCCAGACAGGAGGGCGACGCGTCGGTTTTTTGTGTGTGAACACCTGCGCCCGGCCAACTACTAGAGATGTCGAGCAGCAGCACTTTCAAGCTAGAGTTTCCGAGCGTGAACGGCACTGCAGCAACCGAGGACCTGAGAGCTACCCTCAACAACTGCAAGTCTGACTCTCCGCTCTACACCAGGATAGACGATCTCAGAGAGGAATGCGACTATCTCATCACTGCGATGGAGCGAGCCACAACACCCTTTGGCGAGACGATCATCGTGATCCTGGAGGGGCAGGTCGGGGACGACTTCTTTCTGCGAGTCTACCTGCCTAGGCGCTTCAACGAGGTCCTGAGCAACACCGACATCGAGCGCTACAACAGCGGGTTTGGAGAACGCCTTCGCTTGGTGAAGCGCAGCCCGAGGGGTTCCAATAGCAGATTCACACCTTTGGAGTTTATGTAAAGCAAGACTTGAAGATTATGTAAATACCTTTGTAAATTAGTTTTCGTAGTCAATACTTATAGTCACGTTCAGAACATAACCACTGTGTTATTTATTTCACTTAACCCCAAAAATGTCCTTTGGTAGTAAGTTTAAGAGCGTGAGTATGGTAACTGTGAGGTGTTTAGCTCATCAGCGTCATCATCAGAATCATCGATATTTGTACATAGATGTAACCCACCGCGTAATGCGATACAATTGATTGGAGCGCATCGTGTGTGAGCTGTCTTGTGATGGCGACATAGCACTGCGTTTGTAACAAAATAACGTGTACATTAACACGACGATCACTTTTCTTGCTTAAGTCACGATGGGCATTATGGCGTACAGGACGATTGGTAATAACAGCGTTTAAAGTAAACTGTGCACATTCGTTGTGATACGTCTTGTCACAGCACGTTAGATTTCACATTCTCACATTCAACATCAATTACAATTGTAGACGTAATCTCATTTCATCTGTTGTGATTTAAGTCCACGTTAACCATTGTACATCCTCACGCGGCTCATAAGTGTAATGAGTATTTAGTATGACAATAAACTTCTCGAATGTTAGTACGTTAAATCGTAGCTTGTTCATTGACGCATCGATCCCTATTCTTGTTTCAGTCTCAATATGCATTATGGCGTACGTGCCAGATGGTACTAACAACGCTTGAAATAAACTGCACACATGTGTTGCGATACATCCAAACACAACAAGTTAGATGCATCATTCAATCATTCAGCATCAATTGAAATGTTATGCGTGGCATCATTTCATCTGGTGTAATTTGAGGGAATAACTCGACTACGAACCTTTATCGTATGTTAGTTCGTTAACAACGTAAATTGTACATTAACACGATGATCACTTTTCTTGCTTAAGTCACGATGTGCATTATGGCGTACGGGACGATTGGTAATAACAGCGTTTAAAGTAAACTGTGCACATTCGTTGTGATACGTCTTGTCACAGCACGTTAGATTTCACATTCTCACATTCAACATCAATTACAATTGTAGACGTAATCTCATTTCATCTGTTGTGATTTAAGTCCACGTTAACCGTTGCACATCCCCACGAGGCTCGTAAGTGTAATGAGTATTTAGTATGACAATAAACTTCTCGAATGTTAGTACGTTAAATCGTAGCTTGTTCATTGACTCATCGATCCCTATTCTTGTTTCAGTCTCAATATGCATTATGGTGTACGTGCCAGATGGTACTAACAACGCTTGAAATAAACTGCACACATGTGTTGTGATACATCCAAACACAACAAGTTAGATGCATCATTCTAACATTCAGCATCAATTGAAATGTTATGCGTGATATCATTTCATCTGGTGTAATTTGAGGGAATAACTCGACTACGAACCTTTATCGTATGTTAGTTCGTTAATTACGTAACTTGTACATTGACGCATCGATCACTTTTCATGCTTAAGTCACAATGTGCATTATGATGTATGTGACGACTGGTAATAGCAATGCTTGAAGTAAACTGAGCACATGTGTTGCGATACGTCTTGTCACAGCAGGTTATATTGCTCATTTCCCCATTCAACATCAATTACAATTGTATGCGTAATCTCATTTCATCGGTTTTAATTCAAGTCCGCGTTAACTGTTGTACATCCTCACGCGGTTCGTAAGTGTAACGAGCATCTAGTTTTACATTAAACTTCTCGTATGTCAATCCCAAGTAATCGGTGTTTGAAGAAGTTTGCCTTTCCCTCAAGAATTGTCACTAGCATTATAACATACGCGTTTAATAACCAGATCGCACTTGTAATATTTTTGTATACCGATAAAAATTCCAAGTAATCGAGGTTTGAAGAAGTTCGCACATTGATAAAAAAAAAAAAATCCAAGTAAACGATGTTTGAAGACGTTTGAGTTTTCGCCATCACACAAGTTTCAATCTTGAGTAATGTCAACCCAAGAAAATGAAAGCTAACAGCATCACGTAGTTGTGTTAAGTTACGATAGGTATAGTTAGGTTTATTAAGACTGTTTCCAGTTAGAAAGGGGAAACATGGAGAGACTTATCTCATCGTTAGGTTACGATATCCAGTGTAAAGTTAGGTCTCTGAATAGAAATAGGAAACGTAGACAGTTGTATCTCATCCTTAGGTTATGTTATGCTCTGTTAAGTTAGGTTTGTGCTTATAGATAGGAAATATTGTCAGTAGTATCTCGTCGTTAGGTTAAGTCATGCTCTGTTAAGTTAGGTTTGTTGTTGAATATACAAAAAAAAAAAAATCTGTACCTTAATGTCGGCGTGCGCATTATGATTATACCATTTTTAAATTGCGCACGCCGACATTAAGGTACAGATTTTTTTTTTTGAGCCTCGTGGGGATGTGCAACGGTTAACGTGGACTTAAATCACAACAGATGAAATGAGATTACGTCTACAATTGTAATTGATGTTGAATGTGAGAATGTGAAATCTAACGTGCTGTGACAAGACGTATCACAACGAATGTGCACAGTTTACTTTAAACGCTGTTATTACCAATCGTCCCGTACGCCATAATGCACATCGTGACTTAAGCAAGAAAAGTGATCATCGTGTTAATGTACAATTTACGTTGTTAACGAACTAACATACGATAAAGGTTCGTAGTCGAGTTATTCCCTCAAATTACACCAGATGAAATGATGCCACGCATAACATTTCAATTGATGCTGAATGATTGAATGATGCATCTAACTTGTTGTGTTTGGATGTATCGCAACACATGTGTGCAGTTTATTTCAAGCGTTGTTAGTACCATCTGGCACGTACGCCATAATGCATATTGAGACTGAAACAAGAATAGGGATCGATGCGTCAATGAACAAGCTACGATTTAACGTACTAACATTCGAGAAGTTTATTGTCATACTAAATACTCATTACACTTATGAGCCGCGTGAGGATGTACAATGGTTAACGTGGACTTAAATCACAACAGATGAAATGAGATTACGTCTACAATTGTAATTGATGTTGAATGTGAGAATGTGAAATCTAACGTGCTGTGACAAGACGTATCACAACGAATGTGCACAGTTTACTTTAAACGCTGTTATTACCAATCGTCCTGTACGCCATAATGCCCATCGTGACTTAAGCAAGAAAAGTGATCGTCGTGTTAATGTACACGTTATTTTGTTACAAACGCAGTGCTATGTCGCCATCACAAGACAGCTCACACACGATGCGCTCCAATCAATTGTATCGCATTACGCGGTGGGTTACATCTATGTACAAATATCGATGATTCTGATGATGACGCTGATGAGCTAAACACCTCACAGTTACCATACTCACGCTCTTAAACTTACTACCAAAGGACATTTTTGGGGTTAAGTGAAATAAATAACACAGTGGTTATGTTCTGAACGTGACTATAAGTATTGACTACGAAAACTAATTTACAAAGGTATTTACATAATCTTCAAGTCTTGCTTTACATAAACTCCAAAGGTGTGAATCTGCTATTGGAACCCCTCGGGCTGCGCTTCACCAAGCGAAGGCGTTCTCCAAACCCGCTGTTGTAGCGCTCGATTTCGGTGTTGCTCAGGACCTCGTTGAAGCGCCTAGGCAGGTAGACTCGCAGAAAGAAGTCGTCCCCGACCTGCCCCTCCAGGATCACGATGATCGTCTCGCCAAAGGGTGTTGTGGCTCGCTCCATCGCAGTGATGAGATAGTCGCATTCCTCTCTGAGATCGTCTATCCTGGTGTAGAGCGGAGAGTCAGACTTGCAGTTGTTGAGGGTAGCTCTCAGGTCCTCGGTTGCTGCAGTGCCGTTCACGCTCGGAAACTCTAGCTTGAAAGTGCTGCTGCTCGACATCTCTAGTAGTTGGCCGGGCGCAGGTGTTCACACACAAAAAACCGACGCGTCGCCCTCCTGTCTGGGAATGCTGATGCTTTAATTGACTGCTGGCGACACTCGTTGTTTCTTCCTCACAGCTCGCTTCTTCGACGTTGGTTGCGAAACTGCACTGCGTTGTGTAACAGTTTGAGTTAAGCCTGTAATTTTCGGTACTCCTGTTGATTTATCGATCCACATGTTTTCCACTTTATCAACTACTTGTCTAACACTTTGGAGCATTTCACCATCTTTGTCCAAAAATAAACTGCACATGAACACCATATCTGTACCATCGTACATTTCCATTTTCAATAAAATTTGTCCTTTGTTTCCGGGTTTTGAACAGCAAAAGTATTCCCATCCTCCATCCATGACACTATGGGACAATCATCTGTTGGTTTTGGCACCCATCCTGGTTTCTTGGTTTCCACTTCGATGAGAGTTGGCCTCCTTCGTCTCTTGCAGGCAGTGATCGGTTTTACAGATGACGTCTGAGGTGATGCCAATGTCTGATCACTAGCATTATTGTTCATAACCTCAATCTCCTGAATAAACGATTTGATATAGTCGTCCGCAGAAACGTAAGCGGCCATGTTGACGTCCTTACCGTGTGACTTCTACCGTACTACGGACTGATGGTGCGTCTGCTCACCCTTGAAGTAAACTGTATGCACTCGCTGTGACACATCTTGTTGCAATAAGTTAGATGTTTGATTTTTTCACCCAACATCAGTTCCAACGGTCTGCGGAATCTCATTTCATCTATTGCGATTTGAGTCCACGTTAATTGTTGTACATCCTCACAGGGCTCGTAAGTGTACTGTGTATTTAGCTCCTCGTTAAATTTAACAGTCTGTTTTGTTTTCTTCATAGTTATATTCTTTCACATGATATTCAATATTTTTGTTTTTTTTTTTTTCATAAGTATGCTGTTTCATATGATATTTTCTCTCAAACACATCTCTCGCTCTATCCAACACTAACTTGATTGCGAGCCTTTCTCGGATGTTGTTACGTTTATAACGTATTTTGTTCATTGATATGGTGATTACTTTTCTTGCGTCATCCACACTGGTCATCTTTGGAGCACGTATCGACTGTTGCTACCTGACTAGCGTCGAAGGTTCTGGAACGAGTCCACAAGCGCAGACCTATGCATTGTCAAAGATATGTTCAACTACATTAATGAAATTGTGCGAGGTTAGGATGTTGTTGTATCTGCAGTCAATGTGCATGCCGTAACTCTTCATCACTTCTTTAGCCTTATTCACTATGTTTATGCCGTTGGGGACATTTTCTCTACAGTAGCACATTGTAAATCCTTCTTCCTTTGCTTTTTTCAAGGCTTGTTTGAAATTCCTCTTCTGTGTTCGAATGCACTTGTATTCACAAACTCCGTACTGCTCTAGAAGGGTTTCCCTAATCATCACACAAAATATATGCTTCAGATTTACATCTTCAGGCAACACTGCCACTTTAGATGTCTGTTCGATCAGCGTTTGATTCATGGATTGGTTTTCCATACACAATATATCATTTGTAGTTTTAAACTCGGAATTTGTTTGATCTAGCTTTCGGTTATTTGTTAGCGACTTTGTAAGTGATTGTAGCAGCCGTTGGTTCTCGTTTATAAGTCTGTACTGACCATTTTTTCTAATGGATGGCAAAACTTCTTCAAAGATCCAATCTTGAAACTTCTCGGCGATGGGCATTTTAGATTTCATAAGTAACGAATATAATCCCGGCTCGTTAAGAAAGATTGAATGTTTCTCGTTATAGGTTAGGGGGAGATTTTCGCTCCCCCATACTTCAGGAATTGTTTTGCGATATTTTTCTCTAACATGTACTCTGATTGCTTCTTTAGGGTTGGCGTATCCCAATATTGTAGCTACATCCTTAGCTTTGAACCATGGATTATCGCTGCTGTCAAACAGTACAGACAAAGGCCGATCATTAAACACATAGGCGGTTAAGTGGTTCATTTTGTAGGTTAGGCCAAAACGTCGGGCGATCGCTCTGACAGAACGTCACACAGCAACACTATTACACAGCCACACACTTCAAACTCCCGAACAAGAATGAGACCGTGGGTGTTTGACAACTGGTGTTCTGTTGATTTAATTACTAGGGGGAGATTTTCGCTCCCCCATACGTCAGGAATTGTTGAAGACTAGAACAAGAATGAGACCGTGGGTGTTTGACAGCTGGTGTACTATTGCTCGGAATTCGACGCGGGTGGTCTATAATTATGGGTTCCTGCAAGGGTCGGTCGCCCTCCTGTCGGGGTATCAAATTACAGCATCCGCATTCCCAGACAGGTCTCGACTCGTCGGTTTTTTGTGTGAACACCCGCGCCCTCCCGTAGAGGTATCAAATTACAGCATCCGCATTCCCAGACAGTAGGGTGACGCGACGGTTTTTTGTCTGTACACCTGCGCCCATCACCCCACGACGCACAGCCCGCCCCTAGCAGTAAAGTTTAGTTTAGTCTTGAGTTTCGAAGCGTCAACAGCTACGAAGAGATCATGGCCAACATCGAGTGGGATTGTGACATCACAGACGTTGAGTTGGAGGATGTATGTGTTGCAGCGGAAACGACAATGAATAGCAATAATAAGAAGAGACCGTTTGACGATGAAGATGATTACTTCGAAGGTGATGAATTCTACAACCGAAAAGACGACGATGAATGCACCTTGAAGCATTTCCATAAGAAGAGGCTATGGCGCATTGACAAAAAGTTCAAGTACGTTCATGAACCAAAAATGTATTCAACTACTCAAGATCTTGACGACGCTCTGTACTCCAGACGATGGGGAATCAACAGCATGTGGAACCATTGCCCGCTGGACGGCTTGGAGTGGGAATATTGGCAGCGTGACATGGACTACAAGATGAATTTCTACCCCATTGAAGAGGAGCACTTCTACGCCATTGAACATGAGCAGAAGTACATGATGCTTGTTGAAATGTGGTGGAATCGGCGGACCGATGAACTGCACCCTGATGAAGTAACAAAGTTTTTTAACAGTAAAAAATAAACGTTTTCCAACACCTTAACCTCCACCTGATCCCACCATCACAATCGGCCTTTTTCAAGGCCACAAAAGCTTTTCATGTTAGGGAACAGAAGGAAATCCTTCTAATGTAGGAGGATTTTCTTCCAAGTGTTGGTGCAGGCGTCTGGGGGGGGGGCTCCTCCAGTCCCTCCTGGCCCTCCTGAGGTCGGGCGCAGCTGCACCCCAGACAGGTCTCGACTTGTCGGTTTTTTGTGTGAACACCTGCACCCTCCAGTCGAGGTATCAAATTACAACATCCGCATTTGCATTCACTGGTAGTTCAATTGTCCGCAGGCGTCTTGGCTGGCAAAAGTGTCACAGACGAAACCTTGCCCGGTTGGAGGGGGGGGGGCTCCTCCTGCCCCTCCTGCTCCTCCTACTCCTCCTGCTCCTCCTGCCCCTCCTGCTCCTCCTGCTCCTCCTGACCCTCCTGCCCCTCCTGCTCCTCCTGCTCCTCCTGCTCCTCCTGCCCCTCCTGCTCCTCCTGCTCATCCTGCCCCTCCTGCTCCTCCTGCTCCTCATGCCCCTCCTGCTCCTCCTGCTCCTCCTGCCCCTCCTGCTCCTCCTGCTCCTCCTGCCCCTCCTGCTCCTCCTGCTCCTCCTGTCCCTCCTGCCCCTCCTGCTCCTCTGCTCCTCCTGGCCCTCCTGAGGTCGGGCGCAGCTGCACCCCAGACTGGTCTCGACTTGTCGGTTTTTTGTGTGAACACCTGCACCCTCCAGTCGAGGTATCAAATTACAACATCCGCATTTGCATTCACTGGTAGTTCAATTGTCCGCAGGCGCTGATGGGCTAGCTCTGTTGATTTAATTACTAGGGGGAGATTTTCGCTCCCCCTAACACATAATGGCTTAGGGGGAGATTTTCGCTCCCCCATACGTCAGGAATTGTTGAAGACTAGAACAAGAATGAGACCGTGACAACTGGTGTTCTGTTGATTTAATTACTAGGGGGAGATTTTCGCTCCCCCTAACACATAATGGGTTAGGGGGAGATTTTCGCTCCCCCATACGTCAGGAATTGTTGAAGCCAAAAACAAGAATGATACCGTGGGTGTTTGACAACTGGTGATTTATTGCTCGGAATTCGATACGGGCGGACTATAATTATGGGTTCCTAGAAGGGTCAGCCGTCTTCCCGTCGAGGTATCAAATTACAGCATCCGCATTCCCAGACAGGTCTCGACTTGTCGGTTTTTTGTGTGAACACCTGCACCCTCCAGTCGAGGTATCAAATTACAACATCCGCATTCCCAGACAGTAGACTGGACGCGACGCTTATTTGTGTGAACGTCTGCCTCGGTGCAGAGTACTTGAAGGGGGGTGTATCGATACACCCCCCTTTGCAGTATATGTTCAAAGCATTGCAATTATATTCTCCTCAAAATTTGCATTCACTGGTAGTTCAATTGACCGCAAGCGCTGATGGGCTAGCTCTGTTGGTTGTAGCGTTACCCTGATCAACTCTTGTATTAATTATCCAAAGTATGTCATGTGGGTACTGAGAATACTCGGCTTGACGAGGAGATTCCAAAAATGCAAAAAAAAGGTCGAAAGTGTGGTGCGGGCCCCTTTTTTGTAAACATCATCCAAAGTGTACGATGTGGGTACTCAAATGACTCGGCTCGACTAGACGAACAAGAATCTGCAATCAGAAATCTGATCCGAGGTTAGGTTAGGTTAGGTTAGGTTAGGTTAGGTTAGGTTAGGTTAGGTTAGGTTAGGATTCGCAACAACAAAAAAAATTCGCAAAAAAAAAAATCGCAAAAAAAAAAAAATCGCAAAAAAAAAAATCGCAAAAAAAAAATTCGCAAAAAAAAAATTCGCAAAAAAAAAATTTACAAAAAAAAATTAGCAAAAAAAAAAAATTCGCAAAAAAAGTTTGCAAAAAAGTTCGCAAAAAAGTTCGCAAAAAAAATTCGCAAAGTGTCACAGACGAGACCTCGGGGGGGGGGGGTTTCGGGGGGGGGGGGGTGGCCCTCCTGTCCCTCCTGAGCCAGAAATGTCCATTCTTCCCTACTGACGTCCACAAGGTTGTGTTTTAGTGCCCCCCTGGTTGTAGGCTCTACAAAGCCCATTCAGTCTCCATCTACACGGTACGACACAACGTAATATCGTGTGATAGTAATCGATAACACCAAGGATGTCCACAAGGCTGTGTTTTAGTGCCCCCCTGGTTGTAGGCTCTACAAAGCCCATTCAGTCTCCATCTACACGGTACGACACAACGTAATATCGTGTGATAGTAATCGATAACACCAAGGATGTCCACAAGGCTGTGTTTTAGTGCCCCCTGGTTGTAGGCTCTACAAAGCCCATTCAGTCTCCATCTACACGGTACGACACAACGTAATATCGTGTGATAGTAATCGATAAACCAAGGACGTCCACAAGGCTGTGTTGGAGTGCCCCTTTTGTTTACATTCCATCAATTAATTTAGACTATTGTTTTCTGGTTTGGTTGCCTCTGTATTTTGGTTGTCTATTTCCTCATATTTGCTACGGGGTCGCAATATGGTGAACAGAGTTTTCTAAAACTAAGAAAATATTTTCACTGCAGAAAAAAAGCCATAAGACTAATTTATAGTATGGACCGATATGCATCATGCAGAGGTGTTTTCGGCAAACAACTTGCTAACATTTCCATCGATTTAAATTTTAGAGTGCCTTTCATTTCTGGTTAAAAACAAACATATTTTTCCTCAACGCATTGCCAATACAGATACAATTTCCCACAACACTAACCTAATCCATATTCCACAACAACGCAACTTCCTTTCAAAACCAAACTTACTATTCTGCCATTAAGCTTTTTAATGTGCTCTCCCAAGACCTGATAACCGAGGCGGACGTTGTTAAATTTAGGAATAGACTAAAACAATACTTGATTGTAAAAGAGTACTACAGTGTTAAAGATTATATATCTGAAAGAAGGGATGTTTAGTTGGAAATGTTTTAGCAGTCTGTTATTTTAGTTTTTTAAGTTTGTATTTATGACGATTGTCAATGCTATGTATTTATATAGTCGTGTGACAATAAAGTATTCTTGATTCTTGATTCTCAGCGGCCCTTTTGCCCTTTTTTGTTTGTCCGCTTTCTGTTTTGGAAGCAAAAAAATGTATTTGTAAAGTTTTCAAGGTCTACTATGGTGTACAATCATAGTTTTAGTATGTTTTAAAATTTTGTTTTAAGTATAATGTTTTATGGATGGTTTAAATTAGACATTCTTTTTAGTTTTAGATGTTTTGAAGGTTTTGCATTTCTTTCATAACCCGAAACAAAACATAAATATACAGTATGTTCAACCGGACATGTGTTCTTAAAAACACACATAACTCAAAACTATGTTTATTTTTTATGAATGTATCAAAAATAAATTTGATTCCAAATATTATTAAATCTCGTAATTCATATTTTAATATTTTTATAAAAAGTTGGACCACCAAGATGGCGGACATGCCAAAAAAAGGGCTTCACCAGCTGCAGTGCTATTGTAATAGGGATGCCCAGTCTATTTTAGTCTATGGTCTGTGGTTGGATACCTTTATATCGCATTAACCATTGATTTACATCTTACGTATGTATAAACAATGTAACTTACAAAAAATCGTGTTAGGAAACAATATAAAATCATCTTACAACGGTGGTCCTGATGTTGACAAACGTTTGAGGTTGTAGCAGAATGTCAGCGCTGCCACGCGAACAACCCACACTATTTGGTTATTGTCTCCTGGAGTTTGGAGAGTTTTAAACACATTTTGGTTCTTTAAGACCACTTCGAATCCACCCCCCCCCCCCTCAAGCCAACATTCTCCTACTAATAAAGAAACGGTATCTAGTTCGCTTCGGCTTCGGGACATTAACCAAGTCGGTATCATTAGCATGTAGTTAGGCCTGCGGTCAGTTTAAGTCGCTTTATTACCATAAAATAACATATTGAAGGCCAATGAACCTATTATCAGTGGGATGGTGGGATTACAGGATACTTCTTATAATCATCGAGTGTTTGTGTGTTGCTGCGAATCGGTGCAGAGTAAAGTCGTTTGGAGAACATTCTTTGATGAGTTATCACTAAACAGTTGCAATATTTTGAGCCAAGTGCAGAATATTTATACAGCAAAGTGTAATTAAAAAAATCCATATTATGAAAATATTTTTTTTATATTTTAGTTATTTTCAACACTATTATTTTATCTACATGTTTGCACTGACTACAAACATGGCTACCTCAGTATCTATAGTCAGTGATTTATGGTATCAATTAATAGCTCTTAATCTCTAGCCTTTTCGGGATTTGAAAAACCACCACCTTCTGAGCTTAACCCCGTTCGCTCTAAAGTTCCAATGTAAATCCTTATGGAGTTATATTTGGTTTAGTTGGTCATTTAACTGAGTTAGTAATTTGATTGTATGTAAATAAACTTTTAAATCGTCTAGTGGTATACCTGTTAGATCCCCAAGCGAGTCATTTGATTGTATGTATAGGCCTAAATACACTTTTACCCTATGTCTGCTATCTGCGGAGAACTGTATGCATAGACTATTATAACTTTTGATTTAGTTTGATTTCTTTTACATGCATAAAATATTGCTAACTAAAGTTGAATGGTTTAAAGGTGCAATCCCACTGGCAAAAGTCGACGTGCAACTTTAATTGCAACTAATTAAAGTAAATATATATAACAAATCTCACGAAATCAACGAGCAAGCTCGCGTAGAGCAAGCCGCGACTCCAAAGCTGCAATGCAAGCGAAAATGTCACTTTCTGAAATTTAAAATTACTGCAACTCTTATATTTCATGTTATCACCATTCACAAAATATTGAGAAAGGTGTCTAGTGCAACTGAAAGGCCAAATTTACAATCTAAGTTACTTTGGATATTGCTGAATGTCTCTAATTGCGCAACTCAATAGTTGCATGAACTCCTCTAAGGCGAAGTTTCTAAGTGTGAATAACGTGGTAAAACTCTCATTGCAACGGTTCAACCATTGACTATAAATACTTCTGTATCTACAGTCCATGGTGCAGCTATAACACCGCCAATCGACGTGCCTTTGGTCTGACGTGGGATCCGAGCTACTTACCACTGACTTCCTTACTTACTGAGTTACCGCTTACTTACCAGCTACTTAATCAGGTTTCATGTTGGGGCTCTGGACAACCCATTTTCCAGAATACCGTTTTACCCATACTAAAAACATATTGCTACTTATGTAATTCTTGTATGTAAAAGAACCACAGGCCTACAATCCAAACTGAGGACGAACTATTAAACCCTTTTGATTTACGATTGCCATGTGACGGGTTAAGCAGCTGTAAACCCATTTCCTGTCGACAAGCAGCTGTGTCTGTGGCAATTAAACAGCCAGATCAGCTGGCACTTGTTAAAACAGCTGATTGCGTCATGATTGGCGGGAATTCAACCACGTGACAGTATCAGAAACATTCGATCAGTCGTGCCAACCTTTCAAAACATTACCAAATGTTACACGATTGCAGACTGAGTTTGTTTTGACTTGGGAAGATGTAAATAGAAACAGTCAGTGACCACACGAACCCCAAAGAGAATGGACTGTTTTACTATTGAATTAAGTTTATATGGATTGTCAATTTAACAGAAATTTAAACAATTTCAAAAATTTGACATGACATATTATGTTTTAACATTTTTAATCGAATAATGTGTCTTACCTTTAGATAACAAAATTAATAACACACATTTTTCAAGTACATGGGGGGCCGAGCTTTGCTCGGGGAAGGCCAGTCAGTTTGTTTAGATGACTGGGAGTAATATTTCACCACTTCCCCCAACTGATTACCATATTTTTATAGCTCATTTGCCCCTCTTTCCTGCATTTTTAAGGCCACTCCAGTTGTTATTTATAAGTCAGTGTCCCTTTTATTTATTTTACTACCCGTATGTATGCAATCTTCAACCAAATATTTTAATCTCTGCTCTCAGGAAACCAATGTTAATAATCATAAACAACATGAGTCCCTTTGACAGTTCCCTGGTTGATTATGAACAGCTGTTACAATTCTTTTATTTTGATTTGAAACTCCATAAGCCCAATGTTAATTTTGTACCTTTTCATTTTAGTCTTTTTTACATTATTTGATTTTTCCTGGGGATGAGGCCTGTCTGGAATTTATTTTTATCCCAGAAATTAGTTATTTTGAACATTTGAATGAAATCGTTGGAGCCGTTTTTGAGATCAGTGTCGCAAGCAAGCAAGCAAACAAGCAAACCTTACTCATATTAGAGTATAGGATTACAAAACCTATTGTGTATTGTTACCCTATACAGTGTTGAAGGTTGTTTATTTTTGCGTGTTCTGTTACTCTGTACAATAACACTAAAGTAATAACACTAAAATAGTAAAATATACTTATCACTCACTATCTAAGACGCCGATGCAACTATGGCGAATAAATGTACTATGGTATCAAGGCGACTATGAATGAATGATTGAATGATGAGTGTTGAGTGGGTGAGATGCCTATAGTTAGCCTTGTTACTATACAACTAAGACCGACTGATTCAATTGCCAGGATCATTAATTAACAGCCCAGTAACCAATGGCAGCTGGATCCAGTTTCAACTTCACAAAATATTATCAGGATTATGCATTAGATAGATTGATCAGTGTGTACTAGACCATCTTTCATCACCTCTTATCTTTCTCGGAAGAGAGTTGGACGAGGTTGGAAAATCGGGATTCACTTTCAGATTAAGATCTTTTTCCTTAAAAACTAATTATTTGAGGTGAAAAGGGGTTGTTGTGGAGTCTGAACCAACGTGGTTGGTTATATGTCTAGAAGTCTCGTCTGGGGTAAAAAGTGAAGCCTATACACGCTGACCGCATCTTCCTCAGGTAACCAATCCAATCCTCTCTTCACAAGTTATATGTTAGTCAGATGACAAAAAGAAATAAGATTTGACCGGTTACCATGGGAGCAGAGTTGACAGCGGAGCAATATAGCGGTCGACCAAATATCGGTTCCACTTTTTAGTGAATTTCCTTTGGAAAGTGAACTACTGTATTAGCATGACCCGCACGGTGAAACTTAAGCCCGGGACCACCATAGAAGTTCCTAACGTGACCCCCTGAACACGTTTTGGGGGGTCGTTCAAAATTATAGGAAAACAATCGGAAAACTCTAAACCCTTTTTTTGGGGATTAATCTTTCAAATTTCGAGTTTTTGGGCCCAAAAAGGGCCAGAAAAGCCCCGGATGTAAAATTATTGCATGTAAAAAGATAGGAATTAGTGTGGCGAAAGTTTTAAGCTCTCTCTCGTCATTCTAGCATAAATATTTACCGAGTTATTAAAGAAAATGTGTTTCGACTAAACACAGTACGTTGTCTTATGGGGGTTTTACATTAGAAAAGCCTGTTATTCCATTGTTAGAGTACTTTTATCATCCCCAGCAGCTCACGCCTACTTTCAAGCCTGCCTGGACCTTCTCCTAACATTATAATGCGCAAAATTGTATCCCCAGCTTTGCAGGTAAATGAAACCAGGAGCATCAGAACAGCCAAAAAATCAATGTTTTCAGATTTCAATAAAAATTGGAATACATGTATGTTTTTACACATATTTTGAGTTTTAAACCTTTTTTGTGAAAATTCACTTCCCTCACGTCAGCGTGCTGCGTGCGAACTCGTTTTTACATGAGACGAGACCTCTACATATACAGGCATACCTTGTTAGTACCCATACCCATAGAACTCTAGAAACGCTCAGTGGAAATCAGCATTGTGCGCCCTATCATTTACACGCTTTTGCGCCTCGCCAGATTCATGTAATTACAATAAAGTTTATATTATTGATCTGCACGAACTACGGAATGTAACTGTATAAACTTCTTGTAGTTTGGTAATTTATTTTACTCTTAGTAATGAAAACTAATTAGTGTTTTAAAAGTGGGACACAAAAAAGTCACAAAGCGTAAACTTTTTGATTTTGGGGTTAAAAAGAAAATTCCAGCGGAAGAGTTGTAGGTAATTAGTTGATCCACAATTGTTATCCCAAACATTTTTTCATAAGTTGATTTATTTGTTCTGTAAAGAAGGTATTAACGTTTCCCGCGCTCAAACCAATTCGCGCCGAACTCATTCCACCCAACTGACGCGACACTTTGTTATACAACACGAATTTGATTGAATTAACAAGCTGAACTATGACTTATTATTTTACAGGCAGTAAGTGGTCTATGGTAGCTACTCTTTTTTTTATTTTGGAAATAGATATTTGTTTCATTGCCGCTGTTTTTTATTAAATAAACTGAATAACAAGTGGAACCAACACATATGGTACCATGTAAAATGACACGGGGAACATGTTAATATTCAAAATTAATTTGAAACCCAATTTAAACTGATATTTGATTATAATATAAGATTATAAAGTTGTTCTTAGACATCTTAAGTGTTATTAAATAAAATTAACATACTTCATTTTTGCCTTAGGCTCATTGATGCTTTATTTTGTTCCATGGATTGAGTCCAGGTTAAATCATGGCATAATAGTTTCAAAATAATATCAAATCGTTTTTACAAGTTGTAACACATCCCATCATCACAATGGGAGGTGATCGGATTTGAACAAAATATGTTGACACCAAAGTAATTTATATCTCTGTTTATAAAATGAAGAATGCATCCCGCGAAAAAAACTGTAGTCACTGTGTTGTTTTTTAATCGTATCCTAAGGCTACCAATTTAAATTAATTACTTGAATACATGTAATTGACTACAAAGTTACTTGAATCTGACGGAAAAAGTGTTTTATTTTCGTATAAATTGACCCATTTTTCTTTAAATCCCGGGTCTGAAGGAAGACTGGAAATAAACCATGGGAAATAATGAGTAAGAAATTTTAGTGAGTTCGAAATAATTATTAGTTAAGCTTATTCCTTATACCGGGTTTCCCATAAATTATCTTTACAAATTGAATCGTGTGTAGAACATGATATAGTCGTATTTTAGTGGGATAGATTTTTTCTAACACATGTTCTTAAGTTTGTTAATTTGTGCATAGTCATTGCTTATTTACTTCATCAAACCTATCTATTTTAAATTTTTTAATTGAAATGAAGGTGAGGTGTGTTTTAGGTTAATTAGTAAAAATTCTGATATTCGAGTTCGAAATAATGTTGAAAACTTAATTTCAACAAAAAAATCATGGAACAGGAAGTGTACTCGGCCCAATAAAATAGTACTAATTAAACCAAGTCACACAGCTTGCCCTTCCTTCAGAAGAACACGTATTTTTTATTATAAGATAGTTACAAAACTAAGAAAAATAGGATATCATGGAATAAAGGTTGTTTCCGGCGCGGGACAGCAACGCGACGCGACGGTGGCCCGGCGGTGGCGATATCAAAAGCGCGCGTTTGCCCTTTAAATGTGAGAAAAATGAAGGTTGTACAAATACATGTTTTAAATAAAAGTGTTTATTCAACTCATTTCCAACATTTTTCTCGCTTTAAGTTTGTTTCTACCCCAAAAATAAAAATAGTTTACGCTTACTAACTTTTTTATGTTCCAATTTGTTTAGCTAATTATATTTTGAATTTTTATAATTCTGTTAACTGACTTACCTGTAAGTTGTTTACTCCGTTAGAATCCTCAGTTCTTCCAGATAATAAATATATAAGTTTCATTAGAATCGGATGATCCCTGTGCGATGGAGGAGCGTGTTAATGAGTGCGCGCATTACAATATTTTCCGGCAGTAATCTCGTAATCTCTCAGTTGACGAAGTTGCCCATTATGTGGAGGGGGGAGGACCGTTTTTCGCTTCTAAAACTCAACTGCGCTAGCTAGTTTGGATCGACAGTGGAACTAAATGACATGTTAAACTAAACAATCAACAGTTTGCCCTTGACTTTGTTCAGAAACCGGGTAACAGAGGGCCTACACCCCCCCTCCCCCCACCCCAAGTCGCAATACATGCAGCTTGTGGCTCACTCGCTCTCTGCACGGAACGTATTAATACACTTAGACCAACTCATTAATTACTGCATAACCCAAGGCCTCACGCTATCGCCGTATCGCCCCCTTATCCCCCTCAGTGTATCATAATCATAGTGAATGTCCGAAATTATTACATAATCTTAATGAATACATGAATCAAATAGTTTTCCAAGTTAGTGTGTATCTTTCTCCATTACAAACTGATAAGTACACACGGTAAAGTTAATAATGTACAATATTATTTTTGTATTATTAGTACCGGGGAGACCGAGTCATGCTTGGTAATATTTCATTAGTTTCGTGAGTGGAAAATATGTCTATTAAAAGTTTTTAGTCACTGTTTTCAAGAAGTCACTTGTTGATACTTTACCATGTGTAAGCGCTACTTTCACAGTTTATTTATTCACAGGTCTTAGGATTCTTTTGTTTAATTTACAACTCCAAAAGCCCAATGTTAACATTCAGTGGCGTAGATAGACCTTTGTCAAGGAGGGATATCTCATTAGGGAATACAAAACAAAAAACTGTGATCGTGACTAGCGCGGATACCGGTATACAAAATTGAAGACATCATTGACGTGTCCCTTACATTCTTAATTATTGATAGGCCTACACCGTCCAAGACCTAAACCATCAATTCAAAGTAATCAATATTTGTTTAAATTGTATCTTTGAACGAAAATGTATTTACATTTGCAACTTCATCGTCATGCAACGATTGGCAAATAAGCGAAACCCTTATTTCCCTGTTCACTCTAACGTCTATTATTTGTAGTAACAAATAATAGAGTACTTTGGCTTTATTTCGTCGGGAAATATCGTTGACTTTTACATATATTTCTGGTTATAGAACGAAGAAAATCAGTATGAAGATTTTGGCTCCCTGAAAATTAAATTACAAATCTAATATGGCAACCGTAAGTTAAGCACACCAATAAGGCCATCTAGACGTCAAGGTCAAGGTCAGGTGCGAACTGGCCGCTAGGGGGTGAGGGTAGACTGTTCGGTGACTCACGTTCCACTTGTGGCGCGCAAATACCGTGCGTGCCGTGTGCCGGTGCAGTTTATCTGCTACCAATGACTACATAAACTACAATTGTAGTTTATGTAGTCATTGCTGCTACTATTTGTTGTATGCGAACAATATTCTTAGTATAAATAAGATATTTTGGAGACATTGCACACAATTTTTTTTGTTTTTCAGTAACAGCATTTATTTTAAATCAAAAGGCATGAGCTTGGTTTCCGGAGGATATAAATTTTAATTTTTCCAAGTTACAAGGGGGGATATATCCCCCTGATCCTCCCCGTACCTACGCCACTGTTAACATTTCTAACTTTCAAATGAGTTTTTTTTAAACAAAATATGAATTTTTCTGGAGTTGAGCGTTTTATGGTTTTACCAATCGGCTTCTAAGTCCAAAAGCCCTCAATTCCAAATTTTAAGCAAATTCCTTCCGCTGGATCCCAATATAGATTTTGCAAACAAACAACCACACATTGCTCTTATATGATTACAGTATTATTTTTCATACATTAGTGTTCCATTATTTAATGTTTAATTTTACCTATACATAATAATTTAAATGATCACAACAATTTTCTCAATTAACTTTGTATGTGTGGCATTTCAATACAAGCCAATCCACGTAATTTTAGGAGATCGTATATGTTTTTGAGCTCCACCAACGAATTCGCCAAACCCGAGGTTTTTCAACCCGTAACAAAATCCCTTGTATAAAACCACAACACTCCAGTTACTAAAAACCAGTCCCATCTATAAACCCTGGCCGCGAACTACACCCAAAATACGCCAGTTTTACTCATAACCGTCCACTCAAAAATCAAAGAGGCCTAAATTCCTCGATTATTTTCGGTTATTAGCGGCTCTTTGACAGTTTGACAATGACGCATATCCCGAGAGCCGCCAAAGGCCCGGATTCGTCTCGTCTCGTCAGCTGTTTTGAGAGCAACGTCAACACCGGAAGTGAGATCAAGCTGGCCGCCATTGTTGTGGAAAACAGACTTCTGGAAGGCTGTGGGAAGTCTAACCTCTTCAACAATAGCAAACGTTCTCAACCTTTGTCGATCAGGTTGTTTGGTGAACATTTTTTTGCTTTGTTGAGGTTGTAGGCGCTCTGTCTCAACGAGGTAAATATCTAAAGAGTTTTCGTCTCGTGTTAAAAAAGTGAAGCCCCACTAGAGGAAAACATCTGTCCAAAGAGTAATAAAGACTAACATAACTTGTGAAGAGAGGGATTTAATTGGTTGCTTGTTATTCCTCCATGGGGGCATGAGATCACAGAGGGTCAAGATGGCGGTCAGCATGTAGGCTTCATTTTTTGCCTCAGACGAGACCTCTAGATATATTAACCTCGTTGCTCTGTCTCGTTAAAAAGTTATAACTGTTGAGTGAAGATTATTAGTAAATATTAGCATATAAGGTTTTGCTTATGTTTTTGAAACTCATAGCGTTGTATTTTATTTATAACAAAATTTAAGGTAGATAGGTAATAGGTTCAGTTTATATTTGTAAGTAGGATTAACTTGATAACGGAAGGAGTTTCCTTATACCTTCCGAATCTGAGTGTATATTTTTAAACGCTTTAAGCGATGAGTATAGTCCAAACAAATCCTAAAAGTAAATGTCACTATGATTGATAACACCAACGCAGCGCTTCGATCTAAAATCGGCTTCATTTTCCTGTCCTGTTACCTTGCCCAACATCTTTATTTGTTTTTTTAACAACCTTTACTAAACAGAAGCCCCCAATGAGTTCTCGTTTGGGGTGAAAAGTGATGCGTCATTGGAGTATATTCTGTAAAGAAACCGCAGAGAACAATGGTTTCCAGCAAAAGACGACTTAAAATATGTTTCATACAAAGTTGTGTTTTAAAAGTAAATGTTTATTTTTCCTTTCTATTCTTCAACGATTTAAAATTAATTAACCTTAAAACCCTTTCAATTTAATTTGTGGTGCTTTTGAAAACCTTTTTTTAATGTTTTCTGATTGGAAAGCGGTTGCACACATAACATTGTAGATTTCAACATTTATAGTCTATGGCGAATTGTGGTGCAATGGCAGAAATGTGGCAGCCACCATGAAGGCTCTCCTTTTCCTTGGAGATTAATGTCACAATTGGAGCTTCTAATTAGCATATAGACTAACATATACATTTTTAGTTGGTTGTATTTGAGTACCTATCTCCCCCTATTTGAGTATATAGGCCCCCCTAAGTAGTGCCATGGTAGTGCCTTTGTTGTGACTGGCAAATTTATAGTTGACGAATAAGTACATTGAAATTTAATAATTTATCAAACTTTTCTTTTAAAACTTACACCAGAACAAAACCTGTTGAAGTAATAGACCATGCGGCGATCACTCGCTTGCTGATGACTCACCTCTGAACATAAACAAGTCCATCATAACAATGACTGATCAATCCAAGTAGCTCTTCATTCGAGAGCCCTGAGGCCTATCTCAGCAATCGACATCTGTGGCGATATCATGGGTGAGTGGTGAGTTGGTGAGGGAGTCACTCAAACCGTTATTTTTAATTTTCAGATCAACAGATAAAGTACAGATATTATTTAGGTAACAGTTCGGTTAATTACATCAAACCACAACAATTTATATTAGTATTTTCAATGAACGTTCATATTTAACATTAATAGATTTACTATAGATAGATATTTTTATTGAATAAGTGACCAACTCAACAATTTATACTCACTAGGCAAAACGATGGTGACTGAAAATGGGTGAGTTGACCGGAAATAACCTTCTTCCTCTTCATGTTAGAAGGAAATGACAGAAGGAATCAATAGTAAACTGCCTAACTAGGCTATGTTTACTTTCCCGTACAAAAAGTGTAAATACAGTTGAATAACGTATGATTTATTATTAAAAATGCTCAAAAAGTAAGTGTTTAAAATATACCAATTGATGTAGCTAAATCAACAAAAAAGGTTTATAAATTTGTACATTGGTCAATGTTTACATTTGGCTTTTTGATTTGACAGATAAATCATTGCCAATTCATATCTCTCGTGGTGAATTTAAACAATGCTAAAATCAGCTGGTAGGTGAGTTGACTGATTCACCACTCACCCGTTTCAAAAATAGGCAGGATTTTATCTCTAAGATTGTTTGCTCTCGTACAAGATTACTTATAATTGTTTTATTTGTTGATAAAAACCAATGAATATGAAATCGATTGGAAAATACCAAATCCAAAGCTTTACTTACGCATGTTACCTAAATTCGTTTAAGGAGGCACCTTATCAAACATTGCAAATAGGGAGTATTTCCTCACCCACCACGTTATAAAACCCTTATACCTACATGTACAATCTAATATCCAATAATTGTGTCCCGGCAATTATTAGTGAATTTCCTTTGGAAAGTGAACTATTAGCATGACCCGCACGGTGAAACTTAAGCCCGGGACCACCATAGAAGTTCCTAACGTGACCCCCTGAACACGTTTTGGGGGGTCGTTCAAAATTATATATATATATATGTATATATATATATATATATATAAATCTCACTATCTATTCCGCTGCCGTACGAATTTCGGTTAAGTAGCTGCCACCTCAAAGGTTAGAGTATGTTTAAGTTTTAACGTGTATTGTTACTCAAAATTACGTTATTAATATAACTATTAACTTATTTTCATAATTTTTTTATTGTAACTATGTGTATCAAAACCCATGTAATTTAACTGCCCTAAGTTTACATTTGATTCGGCGCTCCATGTATGTCTAGCAGCCAAATGACTGCCAGCTATGATACTTCATAAATATTTCGCGTTATTTCGCTGCCACCACTGTTGCCAATTCGTCTTGATGATCTTCATGGAAACGTTACGAGCATAATGGTCAAAATTAGCTCTCCTCTCGCTGCTTTAACTTGTATTAATGTATTATTTCGCATCTTAAATCTCCTAACTGTTATCATTGTCCAAAGCACTGGAATGGCAGCACAAGAACGTCTTTTGTTATTGAAGTAGTTAGATACTGACACATTTCATTGCATCATGAACAATCTCAGGTCAAATAAAAATATATAACATTTTATTATTAATGTTATATTGACTTGTTCAACATTTTAAATTATATACATCATAAGTAGAAAGTTAGTTGCGTGAGTGGTTGTTTTAAGTGGTCTGTTTATGTCTAACACCGATAGCAGCACGGTCGGTAAGCGAGGAGTCGGACCATCTAAAGTCGGATTAGTGTAGTTCTAATATAATTATATTCTCTACTTATAAAACTAATCTAGGTATAAATAATATATAAAGGGGTAAGAATGTCCGGAAATAATAAACCTAATAATTACGGAAACATAAGGCCCTTCAGTGCTATTTTGTTGTAGGTAGGCTTTGCTTGTTTATCCTAACCAAGGTTGAAACGAAATCAATTTGATATATAATTTCTATTTCAGGGGAACGGAATAACATATTTTTTCCTCAAACAGTGATGACCCTTTAGGCAAATAGTTTTTTGTACCTGCATTAATATCGCAATTCCATGCATTCCATAAAATTCTTGTGTTCGTTTTGATAGTTTAGAAGTAGGTTTTAAATTTTGACACAATGTAATCCCCTCCACCTCGTATAGCGGCCATTTTTGTTTTGCAAGGCTAAATCTTAAAAACGGTAATATTTAAGAAAAAACTGTAAAAAAAAACTTGGGTCATTCTGTCATAAAAACAATGGAAGATATTAGGTGTACGATAATAAATAACTGAGATATCGTGATTTTTATAATTTAAAACATGCATTTTTGCCATTTCTTCACTAAAAAAATGTTTTAACTTATAACAATCACAATTCATCATTTATTTATAATCTTATAGCCAATATCTTCATTTCATTGGTTGAGGACACTATGACATAGCTTTTTTATTCTTACAGATTTTTTCCTAAATATTACAGTTTTAAAGATATTTAGCTTTGAAAACAAATATAGCCGCCATTTTAAAATAGTACAAAGTAGAATCTTAATATTTCATGCCAAAATGGATCGTATTATATGTAGTATATGTACCAAGTTTGGATTTGATATCATCAGACTTTGCTAAGATATGCCGTATTAAATGGAAAAAACATAACAGCAAGATAGACGGAAAACTAAACGTTTTAGGACATACCTTTATATGAACTTTTTTCTTTATTTTTGTATGAGAAATCATATCCCAAAGTTCTGAATGTTTTTTCAACATCCTGTATACTTTCAACAGATAAGTAATATATATGGTCTCGTCTCAAGACAGAATAGTGAGGCTAGTGAGAATGGTACAAATTCGTGCATATTTTTAATGTTGGGAAGAGTGTTCAGAAATAATTTGATTGATGCTAATTTTTAACCTACGTTGATCTATGGTCTGATTGATCCAGGTATTCACATTTTTACACTCTTGTTATAAAACAATAATAGTAGCCTCATTTTCAAAATTTGTATATACGAAATAGCCGGTATTCGCGCCAAAAATGTGAAAAAATGAACATTTTAATTTACGCTTAACAATATTCTAAAAAAATAAGTTTTATACACTTTTTATGAAGACAGCTTAATTTCACCGTAATTCTTAAATATATAAAAACAACTGCCACTGCGAAAAACAAAAGGTAACTTCAACTAATTTTATCCTTGCTTCATGGGATTGAATTTTATCACAAAAACTATAAATAATTTAATTAGCTTTAAAATTATGGGCCTAGTAAATATATTTGTTAACATGATGGCTTAATAAAGAGCGATTAACGTACCGGACACCACGCCGGGCCTAGCATCGCCGCGTATTGCGTGGTGACTCAAGCGCTTCTGGCTGTTAGCATGAGTCGGACTGCATATTTATACTTTTGTTTACTGCCCTCCCTACGTTTCTTGTTGAATACTGTCTATGTTCATTAATAACATCATCTTATAAGGTTTGTATTCATCGTTAACAGTGGGTCTTGTCAATTTAGTGTTCAGTTAACCATTGCATTGAGCGGTTCGTTGGCATTTTGTGTTTCGTTATAACGTTTTATTTTTTGTACAGGAATTCGGTTGTGTTGTGCCAAGTGCAGTGAAATGCTGATAGTTGTGCTAATGTCATGGATTGTTGAACGAGGGAAATAAAATGGAAGGAAACCTTTAAAAATGGTAAACACTTTTTAATCTGAACTGTTAACTTTACAGTTAGGCACTCCCTATAACCAAAATCTAATAATAATGACTGATTTGAACAGTATATGCATAATATGTAATAAGGAAGTCAAAGATGCCGGAGTACAGATAGAAAAGACTAAATCCATAAGTTACTTGCTAATGTCGTTATGGTAAAAGTACATTTTGTATTCAGGAAAAATTATATCAGACCTAGCAATATTAAAGCAGCTTTTAATGCGGAAAATTCGCAATCTTCTAAATCGTAGCACTTTCTCAGAGAATTATAGAAACCACTTTTGTTGGCAAGCATGACTGTTTGTTATGTGGATAAAAAGCGGTGTCTTCCCCAAAACTTCCTTCTAGATACCAACCAAATTCATGATCTTTCAACGATTTAAATAAAGCAAACGCTCCTTAATGCTTGTGATTATAGAAATTATGTTGGGCCTGTAAAGTTATGGGCCTGTAATTAAGTCCAGGCTTTTATATGTAATTGATTTAATTGCGGCTGAGCTCGGTACCATGGACAATGTTATAAGAACTTTAACGTATGCAAACCTAAACATATTGAACATATTGTGGCCCACAGAGCCACAGAATAGAAATAGAGAGGACAGCGGGCGCGGCAGGTGAAGCCACGCGAATATTGGTGGTGTGCCCCAATCAGTGGAGGGGAGAGCGGTGAGTCATCTGAGTCCCGCGCGTCTTGAGCATACAGTTGCATAAAATACAATGTTGACTGTCCGGATCAAGCTTGTATAATCTAATGCTATTCGCTTACAGTCTAATCTAATTATAAACCTTAAATTAAAATTATGGCAATTAAGACTTGTACTATTAAAGAAACATATTTTAAAACTCGTTAACCAATGGCCTGCCCAAATATTGCCAATACCAGTTGGAAACCCCAAGTATTTAAGCAAGTAAGTATTCAATTCTCTAATGTTGCTTGACAATTCTAACACTAATGTAATTTTCGGATGTACAGTATTTTCTAAGACATTTTCTTGTCCTACAGACAAGAGCGATAGGGATAAATAAACCCATTCGTAAAGAATAAACATCATGTCAAAGTCAATCATTCATATAACACTCCTGAACATCCTCTTACACTAATGAATGACAGAGAGAGCACATTGCGTTGTGTTTACGACGAGAAGCACGGGCCGAGGCGACACGTGGCAACTCGTAGTGGCAGCGCCCGAGCGACGCCGAAACACAATTGTTGCTACCTCTTCAAACTGATTTTTTCCACTGATCGTAAATTTGTCGAAAAAATATATGTTATGATTTAACTCAAGCTCTCAAACTTTGTCGCTTACAAAACTTTCCTGACCAAACAATAGCAATATTCCTCTATTACTCACTTTTCAATGTTTTAATAGTTAATTTAATAATTTCTTCAAATATTATTAGTTATTAAAAATGCAATAGAATAGATTTAAAATTTTTAAACTTATCAAAATTGAGGAGTACTAACAAATATTATCTACTATAAGTTTGTTTAAATATTTGGTTTTCTGCAGCTGTGTGCAGCAGTTCCCGGGACTTGCCCACAAGAGCGGTAGGGAATTGGCTTCACTGCCCATAATGCTTGTTGGATAAACGTAGCCCCTCTATTTATATTCTTTGCTCGCTGGGACGGCCACTATCATCCGAGTCTGTAGATTTATTTAATCTGCATACAAATTACCTTGGAAATGACAATGAGTGCCAGTATTCACTACAAGATTAAGAGAGATTGTAGTTGAATTAAGTGGTTCTGATATAGACTATAGTAATTATTATCTCAAGTCAAAACTTGTCGAGTTTTTCAAAGATATAATTCCCGCCATTTTAATTTCTTATAAATAAATTACTAAACTAATTGCAATTACTAAACACTTGTTGGCCTAATTTATTTTAATAAGATTAAACACTGTCATGCGGTAGTTTGCTTGTTTTCAATGCTTATCATGTATACTTTCCTTATTTGTGTTGTTCAAATTACGAAAGAGTATGTTGTTAATACTTTTGTCGTTCCAAAGTATAGCTTATTCGTTTTCATTGTATTATAACATACTAGTGGCTTGAAGGGGCCATTGCCCCTAACCTTTCTCCAATATATGCCTTATTTGATTTTTTTACTCTTTAAATGCTGAGAAAAATAAAAAATATAAAGCCGCATTTACACTATAAAACATGTTTTATAAACTTTTGTTTGTCAGACATGTTTAATACAAATTTGGTTTTATTAAACTTGAACTTGTGTTTATAAAACTTTTGTCGTACAACATTAATTTTATGCACTAACAAATTATCGAACATGTTTCAATCACAAGCCCGCCCAAAAAACTAAAGTCGCCATGATTGTTTCAAGCGACGAGTGAGGACGCTTTTATTTGGGACAAAATTTGAAAAATCATTGTAAAATACAACGAGCTCGCACGCAGCACGCTGACGTGAGGGAAGTGAATTTCCACATAAAAAACTTTTAACAATCAAAATCAGTGTAAAAACATTGATTTTACCAAATTTTATCAAAATCTGAAAACATGTTTTTTTATGTTCTGATGCTCCTGGTTCCATTTACCTGCAATGCTAGGAATACAATTTTGCCCATTAGAAGGTTAGGAGAAGGTTCAGTCAGGCTTGAAAATAGGCTTGAGGTGGCTGTGGATGATTAAAATACACCAAAAAATGAATAACAGGATTTTCTACTGTAAAACCCCCATAAGACAACGTACTGTGTTTAGTCGATATACATTTTATTTAATAACTCGATAAATATTTGTGCTAGAATGATGTGATAGCTTAAAAATTTCGCCTCACTAATCTCCATCTTATTAAATGTATACATTTTAAATCCGGGGCTTTACTGAGCTTTTTTGGGCCAAAACACAAAATTTAAAAGATTAATCCCTAAAAAAGGGGGTTACAGTTTTCCGATTGTTTTGCCCAACGAACGTGTCTAACGGATTATAGAAAGGAATTTCCCTACCAAATTTGAAGTAAATCGGACAAAAAATGCGACCGCTAGAGTGCAAAAACATATATATAAGGTTTGTAAAACACAAATTTCCTTTGATCTTTACCAACTCCGGTCGGGAAATCTGCAACCTGTTGTAAAACACGATTTTTGGTTGTAAAACACGCTTGTTGTACAACTTTATTTAATATTTTTCATTGCATTCTTAAACATGTTCAAATCGATTACTATAATTGGTTGTACAAGTTTATAAAAAAGTTGTATAGTGTAAACGCGGATTAAGAAGGGTCACATGTTAGTTCGTAAACAAAGACAACCAATTATTAATGTAAACAAAGCAGACGTTTTGAAATCCGCATGCTTTTCTCATGGGGGGTATTTTACGTATTTTATCGTTTGCTGGTAACGTTTTAGAAATACCGTTATTTTTCCCGAGTCTCCGTGATCAAGACCTTTAATTTGAGCCGTCTCCCATCATGCTGCGATTTGTCAAACTCCCACAAATTTGACCTCAAAATTTTACTTACAGAATTATATATTAAGGTTTTTAAGTTTTAATTGTAAGATGGCTTATGTGAATTCCCACACGCACACGGATAGTCTTTGTGGGAATAATTCCATTGTACAGAAAATATTATTAAAAAATCACTATTAAACAGGGCGTAAACCATTAATGTATTTTTCGTGTACTTCATATGGAACATTCATTAAAGTTTATGATACAATTTTAAGCATGCTTACAGTCAATTAATTATACTTCACCTTCGATTAACCAGACTAGAATTAGTTTAAAATAAAAACACAATGAAACTGTAACAGATTTTTAGTATATTTAAAACTAAAATAATACATGGTTGAATAAAAATAGAATAAAAAGCACAAAGTAAAAGATTAGCTAACCAACTTTTTTTAACTTTATATAAAATATAACTATTGAGTACTAATATATATCCCGTTTACTTTTCATGGTCAAAATTAATACCTCTTAGTTGACTTTTTAAATCCTGATTTTACAGTTGAAAATATTTCTGAGAATTATGTATATAAAATAACAAAAGATCTAAAAAACAAGTCATCAGTTGGCTGGGATGGAATTCCAGTAGAAATATTGAAACACAATGCTCTATTTTTGGCACCTGTTGTGAGAAACATTACCAGCCTTTCCATTAGCAATGGTGTCTTCCCAGAAAAATTAAAATTCGGGAAATTTATTCAAATTTATAAAAAGGGTTCCAAATTAAATAACTATCGACCTGAGTAGAGGAGAACTGCGGGGGAGGGGCCGTAATCGGCGCTTTTTCCCCATGTTATTCTTATGGGGAGCCGTTTTTGCGCCGACACCGGCTCCCGCCCTACACAAGTTTCCTTGTTAGCCTATACTAACGTCCAACCCTTGCCTATATTAAATATATTTTCCCAATCCCCATCCCTCCTCTATATTTTTAAAAATTAATTTTCAAATTCAGGCTAAAAAACTATCTTTAGTGTTTATAGTCCGATTTGTCTGCAATTTGGATATGTTACTGTCCTAGGCAAGTGTTTTAATAAATTCCACTTACATTTCCCAAATTCACTATAACGGTCAAATTAAAAAATATTTTTTGAAAAATACTATAGTGCCAATTGCCACCTTCTTTATTAACTGTCCGATTTGTCTTCAATTTGGATATGTTATTGTCCTAGGCAAGTGGTTTAATAAATTCCACTTACATATCCCAAATTCACTATTACGGTCAAATTAAAAAATATTTTTGAAAAATACTGCCAATTGCCAACTTCTTTATTTACTGTCCGATTTGTTTAAAATTTAGATATGTTATTGTTATAGGCAAGTGTTTTAATAAATTAGCCTTACATTTCCCAAATTCACTATTACAGTCAAATAAAAAAATATTGTTGAAAAATACTGCCAATTGCCAACTTCTTTATTTACTGTCCGATTTGTTTAAAATTTGGATATGTTATTGTTGTAGGCTAGTGTATATGCACCATCCACATTTTACAAATATTGCGGTTAAATTTTAAAAAATTTGGAAAAATACTGCCAATTGGCAACTTCTTTATTTATGGTCTGATTTGTTTAAAATTTATATATGTCATTATTCTAGGCTAGTGTATATGTACCATCCACATTTGACAAATTAACTATAATGGTCAAATTTAAAAAAATATTTTGAAAAATATACTAACAATTTCAAACTTCTTTATTTACTGTCTGACTTATTTTCGGATATGTTATAGCTCTTATATAGGTAACAAGACCACACTACCACACGTTCCACTACCCCCTATAATACAGTATTTTGTCTTTTTTGTTTGTTTATTTTGCTGTAATCCCAAAACTGACTTTGCTGTTTATTGTCCGATTTGCCTACACTTTGGATATTGTCCTAAGCATTTATTGTCTGATTTATTTTTGGATATGTTATAGCCCCCAACTATTATATCTAAAATTACAATATTATTTCCACCTATAATACAGTTGATGTGTTGTTTGTTTTGCCGCAACCTAAAAACTAACATTGGTATTTGTGTTTTTACAAAACTATATTTTGTAAATTACTACCAATAACTCCTTTATTTACTTTTCGACTTGTTATATCCCCCCATATCTAAATTTACCGTATATTATTTACCTTTTAGTGCTGTTTTGTCGTAACCAAACTTTGGATATGACTGCAATATATTACCGGCCATTGCATAAGTAAATACCCCATTTCCAAATTCACTATTACGGTTGGATTAAAAAAAATAAATACAAGCTTATTATATCCAGCCAGTGGTTGGAGACATAAAGGTTACGAATATTTTCAAACTGTACAATATATCTTTTTCTACCCCTATGTTGGACTTGTTTAATAGCGCTTATTAATAATTCCGCACCATATTCTAAATCCTCCAGTCTACTACATTCTTTAAATTTAACATTGCCTTTAATATCTTGCATCTCTATGTCTTCTTGTCCAACATCATCCCACTCATTGTTACGGAAACTTAGGTTTTCTATTTTTGGAAAGGAATTGCCATAAAATGTTGCGGTTCCGTTAGTGTTAAAGCTTGCAAGTGGCTCGTTGGTAGGTAGATAAATAATGTCCAAATCACCACTGTATGGCAAGACGCTATAACCTTGCCTATTCTTATTTATCTCTATAAATACAGTTTTACAGACACCTTTAACATAGTATACACCCCTCCGTCCATCCTTTTCTGCCAACACTCCCACAAACTTGTTGTTTACTACAAACGCATACACTATATAATGTCCATAATGCTCTAGATCCTCCCAACGTCGCAGGAAGTAATCTTTTAATTTATCCTCTCTTTCCCTTCTTTCTTGTTCTTTAGCCAACTGTGCTTTGTATTCCTCTGCAACAGTATTTTCCACATATTCCAATTTACGCTTATTACTGTCAATGTCTTCTAATTCCAATTTCCTCTTTTTGGAACACCTCTCTAAGAAAGGCTTGGAAAGTGGCTCTATTTCTTTAATAGTGTATGGGTACAGTTTATTGGTCCGGCTTCTTAAAACGTAGGGAGTAAGGTTAGGACTTTCCACTAAGCCTAATTCTTCTAAATTGATGTGTTTAGGTATAGTGGAGAAAGGTGTATTTGATTTTGTAAAACATGTGCCCCCAGATTTGATGTAACACTTATGCTTTACACTTATGGCATCAGGAAACTCCTCTATTACCTCTACATAGTTAGTTGGTAAACAGTTAAAGCTAAATGCAGATAGAGCATACTTTATTAACTTTTCCCTTTGTGTACTATCTTTTGGCAGTTTTAGTTGTACTCCAGTTATCTTCTTCGTATTACTATTACCCCAATATGCGTATTGTAATAAATCGTTAAACACTAAACAACAACTGTTTTGTAATTGATTGGCAACTTTCACCCACATCTTATGCAGAGGTACAGCATAGAATGGAGCATTTTGAAAGTACCGTTTGTTGTCTTCTATTAGACTTAAACAATCTCTTAAAGGTTCAAACCCTTTACCAAAACCTCTACAATAGTTATAGATTGTTGCCTCTAACCTTGTTATTCCATTCTCTCTAGCTAGTTTAGACGAGAACGTTTCTTTTAGTCTCGCATCTGGACAGTTTACAAAGTTTATTATATGGTTTCCTATACTTTTAACTACTCCAGGGCTTGTAATCTGGCATATAAATTTATTATATATTTTTACCCTGCTATTTACATTAAACCATGTTAAACAGTCTTTACTAACATTATCTACAATAACATTATATCCATTCTTGTACTCCCCTTGGTAGCAAAAGTTAAAGTTTTCTGTAAGATATTGGCACATTTCCTCTTTATTAAATATTCCAGCCAAATCTAGTGTTATATCGAAATCCATAAGATAGTACATTTCTTTTTCCAGATCTTGCAGTATCTTTGGAAGATCTTCCAACAAATCCTTAATTTTAACATTTGCAAGCTCTATTTTATAGGGAATTGCTATAGGATCATCATACTTTTGTTTAATTTGGTCAATATCTTTCTTTATTATTTGTAACACACCCTCGCTTTGGACCCCAGAGGACCTCTCCAAGGAGAATGGTAGTTTGGCCACAACACCATGTCGAGCTAAAGAGAACTTTTTAAATATTCCTCGTAAGTAGCTATTAAACGAGCCACATATTTCCTTCTTAACTTTAAATTTATTCCGAACGTCCCCATCACAATCCGTAACATTGGTTATCTTAACTAACATTATGTTATCACAAAACGCATCCGTTATAGATGTTAAGTTATTTAATTTTGGTTCGCCCTCGCAATAGTTTATATTACCTATGTCTGTAAGAAGGTTATTATTACGGAGATTTTCTAATAAAAACCATATACCGATTCTTTCGTTAGTAGGTTTAATACAATTTCCCAATAAATGGCTAACAGAGTACATTTCTTTTATACAAAAAAAGTAGCGGAAACATGTAAACAGGACAGATTACACTATAGGCATATAGAGGTTGTAAATATATGGATATTGTATATAAACATAGGCGAGCGGTAAGTGTAACATGTAAGTGGACACCTAGACCCATGTGCAAATATGGAATACCCACTATTAATATAATTCCAAATTCGACTAAATAAGTTTATAGTCTCAATATAATTAACATATTAACTAACGGTGCCATCCCGCATTCGTACCCAAACTGTCGAAATTCTATAATTCTATTCTTAGTCCTTGTATAGTATTAGGTTTTGTACTATTAAACCCTACATTCTTATCCTGTGCAGTAGAGTAATATATGCATGTTATTTAATACAGATACGCACATTCTACAAGACCTGTACATAGATCTGTTGTATAAGCAGCAGAATAGACGTCTCACCCATTGTGTTGTTGTAAAGTAAAACATAAATGTAAATTGTGCTGGATTCAACCGGCCAGATATTAGACAGGAAATGTGTTGGAAGTGTATTGCCAAATAGTAAAACAAACACCACATAGTGCAGCATGTAAGCAATCCATTACTATATAGACAAATGTATAAGGTCAGTATTGGTACAACATCCGATATATTAGCGAAACCCAGTCCATACATTGTGTCCTCAAAATGTTATGATTGTGTTAAATTTGTTTATATTACATATATTTCTTACACAATTTACAAACTATTTTTTGTGTCAGTTGACAGAACGTGTAAAGTTGTGTTAAATGGCTGTAAATCAGTATCTCTGCCTGTGTCGTAATGTGTTGGAGTGTGTTATTGTGTCTCTGCATTTGTGTTGTTTTATAAACTTTAAATATTAGTATGTCCTTATACTCTTACTATTTCTGTTACTATAATATTAATTTTTTACTGTTTGTTTTCCAAGTTTGATTGTGGGTTTCGCTAATATATCGGATGTTGTACCAATACTGACCTTATACATTTGTCTAAATAGTAATGGATTGCTTACATGCTGCACTATGTGGTGTTTGTCTTACTATTTGGCAATACACTTCCAACACATTTCCTGTCTAATATCTGGCCGGTTGAATCCAGCACAATTTACATTTATGTTTTACTTTACAACAACACAATGGGTGAGACGTCTATTCTGCTGCTTATACAACAGATCTATGTACAGGTCTTGTAGAATGTGCGTATCTGTATTAAATAACATGCATATATTACTCTACTGCACAGGATAAGAATGTAGGGTTTAATAGTACAAAACCTAATACTATACAAGGACTAAAAATAGAATTATAGAATTTCGACAGTTTGGGTACGAATGCGGGATGGCACCGTTAGTTAATATGTTAATTATATTGAGACTATAAACTTATTTAGTCGAATTTGGAATTATATTAATAGTGGGTATTCCATATTTGCACATGGGTCTAGGTGTCCACTTACATGTTACACTTACCGCTCGCCTATGTTTATATACAATATCCATATATTTACAACCTCTATATGCCTATAGTGTAATCTGTCCTGTTTACATGTTTCCGCTACTTTTTTTGTATAAAAGAAATGTACTCTGTTAGCCATTTATTGGGAAATTGTATTAAACCTACTAACGAAAGATTCGGTATATGGTTTTTATTAGAAAATCTCCGTAATAATAACCTTCTTACAGACATAGGTAATATAAACTATTGCGAGGGCGAACCAAAATTAAATAACTTAACATCTATAACGGATGCGTTTTGTGATAACATAATGTTAGTTAAGATAACCAATGTTACGGATTGTGATGGGGACGTTCGGAATAAATTTAAAGTTAAGACGGAAATATGTGGCTCGTTTAATAGCTACTTACGAGGAATATTTAAAAAGTTCTCTTTAGCTCGACATGGTGTTGTGGCCAAACTACCATTCTCCTTGGAGAGGTCCTCTGGGGTCCAAAGCGAGGGTGTGTTACAAATAATAAAGAAAGATATTGACCAAATTAAACAAAAGTATGATGATCCTATAGCAATTCCCTATAAAATAGAGCTTGCAAATGTTAAAATTAAGGATTTGTTGGAAGATCTTCCAAAGATACTGCAAGATCTGGAAAAAGAAATGTACTATCTTATGGATTTCGATATAACACTAGATTTGGCTGGAATATTTAATAAAGAGGAAATGTGCCAATATCTTACAGAAAACTTTAACTTTTGCTACCAAGGGGAGTACAAGAATGGATATAATGTTATTGTAGATAATGTTAGTAAAGACTGTTTAACATGGTTTAATGTAAATAGCAGGGTAAAAATATATAATAAATTTATATGCCAGATTACAAGCCCTGGAGTAGTTAAAAGTATAGGAAACCATATAATAAACTTTGTAAACTGTCCAGATGCGAGACTAAAAGAAACGTTCTCGTCTAAACTAGCTAGAGAGAATGGAATAACAAGGTTAGAGGCAACAATCTATAACTATTGTAGAGGTTTTGGTAAAGGGTTTGAACCTTTAAGAGATTGTTTAAGTCTAATAGAAGACAACAAACGGTACTTTCAAAAATGCTCCATTCTATGCTGTACCTCTGCATAAGATGTGGGTGAAAGTTGCCAATCAATTACAAAACAGTTGTTGTTTAGTGTTTAACGATTTATTACAATACGCATATTGGGGTAATAGTAATACGAAGAAGATAACTGGAGTACAACTAAAACTGCCAAAAGATAGTACACAAAGGGAAAAGTTAATAAAGTATGCTCTATCTGCATTTAGCTTTAACTGTTTACCAACTAACTATGTAGAGGTAATAGAGGAGTTTCCTGATGCCATAAGTGTAAAGCATAAGTGTTACATCAAATCTGGGGGCACATGTTTTACAAAATCAAATACACCTTTCTCCACTATACCTAAACACATCAATTTAGAAGAATTAGGCTTAGTGGAAAGTCCTAACCTTACTCCCTACGTTTTAAGAAGCCGGACCAATAAACTGTACCCATACACTATTAAAGAAATAGAGCCACTTTCCAAGCCTTTCTTAGAGAGGTGTTCCAAAAAGAGGAAATTGGAATTAGAAGACATTGACAGTAATAAGCGTAAATTGGAATATGTGGAAAATACTGTTGCAGAGGAATACAAAGCACAGTTGGCTAAAGAACAAGAAAGAAGGGAAAGAGAGGATAAATTAAAAGATTACTTCCTGCGACGTTGGGAGGATCTAGAGCATTATGGACATTATATAGTGTATGCGTTTGTAGTAAACAACAAGTTTGTGGGAGTGTTGGCAGAAAAGGATGGACGGAGGGGTGTATACTATGTTAAAGGTGTCTGTAAAACTGTATTTATAGAGATAAATAAGAATAGGCAAGGTTATAGCGTGTTGCCATACAGTGGTGATTTGGACATTATTTATCTACCTACCAACGAGCCACTTGCAAGCTTTAACACTAACGGAACCGCAACATTTTATGGCAATTCCTTTCCAAAAATAGAAAACCTAAGTTTCCGTAACAATGAGTGGGATGATGTTGGACAAGAAGACATAGAGATGCAAGATATTAAAGGCAATGTTAAATTTAAAGAATGTAGTAGACTGGAGGATTTGGAATATGGTGCGGAATTATTAATAAGCGCTATTAAACAAGTCCAACATAGGGGTAGAAAAAGATATATTGTACAGTTTGAAAATATTCGTAACCTTTATGTCTCCAACCACTGGCTGGAAAGGGAGCTAGAATGTGGGAAGTTTGATTTTAACTACAAAATTAAAATTAAGTTGGATAAAATAAAGACTACTCCAAACAAACACAAAGAAAGATTAGTGTTTTGTGTTTAGTTGTTTTGGGTTTTAAAAATTTATTTTTTGCTATCGCATTGGCTTAAAACATATCCAAAATTTAGGCAGTTCTGACCATAAATATTTTGTAGATATATATTACTTATCAGCTGGATGTATATAATAAGCTTGTATTTATTTTTTTTAATCCAACCGTAATAGTGAATTTGGAAATGGGGTATTTACTTATGCAATGACCGGTAATATATTGCAGTCATATCCAAAGTTTGGTTACGACAAAACAGCACTAAAAGGTAAATAATATACGGTAAATTTAGATATGGGGGGATATAACAAGTCGAAAAGTAAATAAAGGAGTTATTGGTAGTAATTTACAAAATATAGTTTTGTAAAAACACAAATACCAATGTTAGTTTTTAGGTTGCGGCAAAACAAACAACACATCAACTGTATTATAGGTGGAAATAATATTGTAATTTTAGATATAATAGTTGGGGGCTATAACATATCCAAAAATAAATCAGACAATAAATGCTTAGGACAATATCCAAAGTGTAGGCAAATCGGACAATAAACAGCAAAGTCAGTTTTGGGATTACAGCAAAATAAACAAACAAAAAAGACAAAATACTGTATTATAGGGGGTAGTGGAACGTGTGGTAGTGTGGTCTTGTTACCTATATAAGAGCTATAACATATCCGAAAATAAGTCAGACAGTAAATAAAGAAGTTTGAAATTGTTAGTATATTTTTCAAAATATTTTTTAAATTTGACCATTATAGTTAATTTGTCAAATGTGGATGGTACATATACACTAGCCTAGAATAATGACATATATAAATTTTAAACAAATCAGACCATAAATAAAGAAGTTGCCAATTGGCAGTATTTTTCCAAATTTTTTAAAATTTAACCGCAATATTTGTAAAATGTGGATGGTGCATATACACTAGCCTACAACAATAACATATCCAAATTTTAAACAAATCGGACAGTAAATAAAGAAGTTGGCAATTGGCAGTATTTTTCAACAATATTTTTTTATTTGACTGTAATAGTGAATTTGGGAAATGTAAGGCTAATTTATTAAAACACTTGCCTATAACAATAACATATCTAAATTTTAAACAAATCGGACAGTAAATAAAGAAGTTGGCAATTGGCAGTATTTTTCAAAAATATTTTTTAATTTGACCGTAATAGTGAATTTGGGAAATGTAAGTGGAATTTATTAAAACACTTGCCTAGGACAATAACATATCTAAATTTTAAACAAATCGGACAGTAAATAAAGAAGTTGGCAATTGGCAGTATTTTTCAAAAATATTTTTTAATTTGACTGTAATAGTGAATTTGGGATATGTAAGTGGAATTTATTAAAACACTTGCCTAGGTCAATAGCATATCCAAATTTTAAATAAATCGGACAGTAAATAAAGAAGTTGGCAATTGGCAGTATTTTTCAAAAATATTTTTTAATTTGACCGTAATAGTGAATTTGGGATATGTAAGTGGAATTTATTAAACCACTTGCCTAGGACAATAACATATCCAAATTGAAGACAAATCGGACAGTTAATAAAGAAGGTG
This sequence comes from Allygus modestus, assembly GCA_963675035.1. Lineage (NCBI taxonomy): Eukaryota > Metazoa > Arthropoda > Insecta > Hemiptera > Cicadellidae > Allygus > Allygus modestus. The sequence continues at coordinate 127,183,535 of OY776114.1, read as the reverse complement.
GCAATTGGCACTATAGTATTTTTCAAAAAATATTTTTTAATTTGACCGTTATAGTGAATTTGGGAAATGTAAGTGGAATTTATTAAAACACTTGCCTAGGACAGTAACATATCCAAATTGCAGACAAATCGGACTATAAACACTAAAGATAGTTTTTTAGCCTGAATTTGAAAATTAATTTTTAAAAATATAGAGGAGGGATGGGGATTGGGAAAATATATTTAATATAGGCAAGGGTTGGACGTTAGTATAGGCTAACAAGGAAACTTGTGTAGGGCGGGAGCCGGTGTCGGCGCAAAAACGGCTCCCCATAAGAATAACATGGGGAAAAAGCGCCGATTACGGCCCCTCCCCCGCAGTTCTCCTCTACTCAGGTCGATAGTTATTTAATTTGGAACCCTTTTTATAAATTTGAATAAATTTCCCGAATTTTAATTTTTCTGGGAAGACACCATTGCTAATGGAAAGGCTGGTAATGTTTCTCACAACAGGTGCCAAAAATAGAGCATTGTGTTTCAATATTTCTACTGGAATTCCATCCCAGCCAACTGATGACTTGTTTTTTAGATCTTTTGTTATTTTATATACATAATTCTCAGAAATATTTTCAACTGTAAAATCAGGATTTAAAAAGTCAACTAAGAGGTATTAATTTTGACCATGAAAAGTAAACGGGATATATATTAGTACTCAATAGTTATATTTTATATAAAGTTAAAAAAAGTTGGTTAGCTAATCTTTTACTTTGTGCTTTTTATTCTATTTTTATTCAACCATGTATTATTTTAGTTTTAAATATACTAAAAATCTGTTACAGTGTCATTGTGTTTTTATTTTAAACTAATTCTAGTCTGGTTAATCGAAGGTGAAGTATAATTAATTGACTGTAAGCATGCTTAAAATTGTATCATAAACTTTAATGAATGTTCCATATGAAGTACACGAAAAATACATTAATGGTTTACGCCCTGTTTAATAGTGATTTTTTAATAATATTTTCTGTACAATGGAATTATTCCCACAAAGACTATCCGTGTGCGTGTGGGAATTCACATAAGCCCTCTTACAATTAAAACTTAAAAACCTTAATATATAATTCTGTAAGTAAAATTTTGAGGTCAAATTTGTGGGAGTTTGACAAATCGCAGCATGATGGGAGACGGCTCAAATTAAAGGTCTTGATCACGGAGACTCGGGAAAAATAACGGTATTTCTAAAACGTTACCAGCAAACGATAAAATACGTAAAATACCCCCCATGAGAAAAGCATGCGGATTTCAAAACATCTGCTTTGTTTACATTAATAATTGGTTGTCTTTGTTTACGAACTAACATGTGACCCTTCTTAATCCGCGTTTACACTATACAACTTTTTTATAAACTTGTACAACCAATTATAGTAATCGATTTGAACATGTTTAAGAATGCAATGAAAAATATTAAATAAAGTTGTACAACAAGCGTGTTTTACAACCAAAAATCGTGTTTTACAACAGGTTGCAGATTTCCCGACCGGAGTTGGTAAAGAACTGTTATTGCAAAAATAACACGTTGCGTTATTACAACCCCTAACACGTTGCATATCATATTAAAGAGAAGAAAGAAAGAAAATGAATTCCGCAAACTAGACCTCTCTATGTTTATTTAATCTAATGCCAGCTAAAAGTTTATTGATTTTGTTATTTAAATTGCTCAGATTTGCCTCCTTACCAAAAACCAGATACAAAGGGGGCAAATCCAACTTCCCCTTGATTAGATCTTTGAACGAAGACCATTTAAAGTGCAAGAAATACACTTTAAAACCTTCTTTGTTTTTGCTAAGAGGTGAATGGAGTCCTTATCCTAATCATAAAATAAATAAATTATCATATTACCTACAATCATATTACCAATGTAGGTTGCGCTAGCACAAAGAATATCAAACAAATATTTTTAACTGTTGTTGTAAATTATTTTTTAGTATTTTTAGGGAGTGGTATATAAATTTGATTGGTCTAGTTTGATTTTTTCCAAAAATCGTGAAAGAAACTTGGGATTGTTCTTCTTGAACCGATAAGCAATCAAGTGACTTCAAAGTTTTCAAATTAGACATTATCTGGCAAGGTTTGTAGCGCCTAAACTAAATAGTCTTATCGACGATGTATGATAAAAGTAATCTGTATATGTAATTCTGTAAGCGAAACTTGTAGGTCAAAATTGTTGGAGTTTTGCAAATTGCAGGGTGATCGAAGATGGCTCAAATTAAAGATCTCGATCCCAGGGACTCGGGAAAAATAGCAGCATTTCTAAACAGTTATTAGCAAACGAGAAATCATGTAAACCATTCCCCATAAGAGAAGCATGGGGATTTAAAAACGTCTGCTTTATTTATATTATAACATGTTACTAAGTCCGCCTACATGTCTATGTTACTTACGAACTGACACGTGTTCCTACTTATATTGTTTTACTTTCATTAGCATGTAAAGAGTAAACAAACCAGACGAGGCAGAATATTAGAGCAAGGTTTTTGGCCATGGCCGGGACCTACGATGGCCCTTTATACCACTTATAATATAGTAATTTACTTCTTCTATTATTTACTAGCTGGTATCCCGTCCTCCGAAGAAGGTTGTAATGTAGTTATAAAACCAACTTACATTTTACTTACCATTACCATGGTAATCACACACTATATTTAATATCATTATATCACTGTATCATTATATATTTCAAATAAGATTAAAATTGGAACTATGAACAATAATGGGACAAAATTCGAATTACAAGAGAGAAAAAAATAAGGTTAGTGATTTAAAATAGCGTAAATGTAGCTATTACCAAATTTGCTATTCCACAGAGAAGTAATATGTTACTTCTCTGTGGCTATACGGTCTAAGGTTGTCGTTAAAACAGAAAACGCATTACTAGGACTTTAAAATTGACGGGATATCATGAAAAAAGTCTTAGAACTAAATAAATGTATAGTCCTTTTTGTGCTTCTTCTTCGCTGTATGTTTATTTGGAACGTAAATTATTGTAGAGGCCAAATGTGAAAATCTCATTTTATTTAAGATTTTAGATTGCGCCTGATAACTTTCTCATGTTTTATTGAAGTCGATTGATTGCCTCGTATTACCTCGTATATACATTTACCGTAATGGAATTTCTTGTAAGCAATTTTCTCACACATCCCTTAGTAATAACAACACGTAATAAGGTAATGATCAGAGTTATTAAACAATTCAAAAAGTTTTTCTAACCATTTACACCTCAAGAGCAAAAATTGACCTTCTTCAAATTGACACCATCCACCTGTGCAGGTGTAGTATGCAGTATGCACAAGGTAGAGTGTAGGCGAGGACGTCGCGTCGGTCAGGTCCCAGGTCTCAGTGGCAAGTGCCCCCTCCTTGTACAAACTGGCACCTACCTGAGTCCGGTCGGCCAAGTTTGTGATACTTCAGTGGTTTCCTTTAAGGCCATAAACTTCTCTCTCATCTTTGATACTCGAAGGTAGTTTATGGTGCTGGTGATAGCGACTGCATCTCGGCCATTTGCCTTGTCCGGGAATTTGCCTTTTCTTACTGCACTTGCTTACTATTTGGAGCCGTGATATGTAAATACAAATCGTGCTGATTACTATATAATGAAAACTATTATCATCATTGTTTAGTTAGTGGAATGTAAACAAAAATTAAGAGGAAATAAAATATAATACATTGTATTAGCAGTACATGATGCTCAAGCATAACATGAATAGCGGTTGCAGAAAATGTTGAAAATATCAGTCTCCACTATTAGTTATACAACTTCGTAAGCCCTATAGGGAAAATAAGAAAAAACTCAAACACATTTTAGAGTCAAGAGTACAACTATACTGAATAGTTAAGATGTCCTGAAAATGTTATAACTAAACTAATTAGTTTTCCCTTAGACAATCAAGTTTTTATTACCGTCATTTCAAAATTTGGTTTAATTTTATATTTTTACAAACAAAAACGTTTGTTTAATCAGTTATCCCTTATCGAAGTAAGTATTTCTACGCACTAAATATTGGACAGGCCTGCTTATTATACATATAAACAGAGACAATTTAGGACCGGGGACACCGAGCTATGCTCGTTGATATTTGATTAGTTTCGTAGGTGTAACATATGTCTATAAACAATCTTAATTCAATGGGTCTGGTCACTGTTTTCAAGAAATCATGTGTTGATACTTTACCTTATTTAACTGCTACTTTGACAGTTTACTGGTTAATTTATTCCCAGCTGTTATGATTCTTTTCTTTTTATTTGAAACTCCATTAAGTCCAATATTACAATTTTCCATTTTCAAATGAGATTTTTAACCAAATATGAATTTCCATGGGGCTGAGGTTTTTACCAATCGTACTTTTAGGTCCAAACGAATCTAATTCCAAAGTTTGAACAAATTGTTCCGCTGGATTCCGAGATAAATTTTGCAGACAGACATTGCTCATATCAGAGTAAAGGATTGGCCCTCAACATATCAATTATTTGATAGGTTTTTTAATTTTGTATTATCATGTAGAATATTTTCAAATACATTTTATTATCCTCCACATTTATTATATTTGGGTGTAGAATCTTAAAACACCCAAACGCCAGTGCCACATTTTAGTTACACCTCGTATATCTAATTTGTTCCAAGGTTATTATTAATTTCAACAGAACATAAATCGTTATATTATTGTAGAATGTTCGTGTATAAATCGCTTATAGTAATATAGTTGTTACAAATTGAAGTAAACGGTATTGTACCTAAAAATATGATTGGTGAATCTACATTACCGATAAAAATGAATCAGGTTTAGTCGGAAACTCCAACGATTTGGAGCAAATACGTTCAACTTATATTGATTTCAACAGAACATAGTCAAGGAAAATAATCAAACTGCTCGAATTTGTTGACTCTCACTGTGTGAGCAATAAGAACATGAAAATGTATGATTTATTTGGAAAGCGTTGAGTGGTCTAACCGATTCACAGTCAAGCGGGTGGGAAGTATGCAGGCTCGGAAATATCCCGGGCCTCGAGTGAGTACAGAAAATTATGATGGAAGATAACAATCTTTGAACATCTGCAAGTGAGTCAGGCCAGATGTGTTTTGGCTGCCACTTGCGCGGCAAAAATTTATAATGGGGATGCGTATTCATCTTAACAATGTTGCCACTTTTAGGCTGCCGAGTCCACGGCAATTATTTATAGGAACATACTCGTGGTGTATCCTTTAAAAGCAGCAGCGTTCCATGTGGTAGAATGGCGAACTACATTTTGTCATACACCTATCAAAAATACGTTATTTGGCTGCCTCTTCAAATGTTCAGTATTTCTTCCTGCCGGCTTCCTCAGTTGATTAAACATATGATGTGCATTTGGCGGCCGGATACGGCAGCCAAGTGCACCGGCCGCCATGTTAAATGTGGTTTTCACCATGAAAGGCAGCCAAATGCCGTATGAGATTTATATATATATATATATATGTGTGTATGCACTCTAGCGGTCGCATTTTTTGTCCGATTTACTTCAAATTTGGTAGGGACGTTCCTTTCTATAATTTGTTGGACAAGTTCGTTGGGCAAAACAATCGGAAAACTCTAAACCAATTTTTTGGGGATTAATCTTTCAAATTTCGGGTTTTTGGGCCCAAAAAGGGTCAGAAAAGCCCCAGATGTAAAATTAATGCATGTAAAAAGATGGGAATTAGTGAGGCGAAAGTTTTAAGCCCTCTCTCGTCATTCTAGCATAAATATTCACGGAGTTATTAAAGAAAATGTGAATCGGCTAAACTAAACACAGTACGTTGTCTTATGGGGGTTTGACACTAGATAAGCCTGTTATTCCTTTGTTAGAGTACTTTTATTACCCCCAGCAACCTCACGCCTACTTTCAAGCTTGTCTTGACCTTCTCCTAACCTTATAATGCGCAAAATTGTATTCCCAGCTTTGCAAGTAAATTAAACCAGGAGCATCAGAACAGCCAAAAAATCAAAGTTTTCAGACTTCAATAAAAATTGGACAAATGTTTGTTTTTACACTGATTTTGAGTTTTAAAAGTTTTCATGTGGAAATTCACTTCCCTCACGTCAGCGTGCTGCGTGCAAACTCGTTTTCTTCCAATAAATCATTAAAAATGTTAAAATTTCAAGTTCAAATATCAAATACCCCCCGTCGCAGCAAACCTGCGTACTCAGCGAATTTCCAATGCATTGATATGTTTCTCACTAGTACATAAAGCCACTCACCAATTTTGACAAAAATACATTCATAAATAAGTGATTTATTACATTTTATTTATTCCCCATAAGAATAACATTAGGACTGAGTACGCAGGTTTGCTGCAACGAGGAAGATAAGAAATGAGTTTTTATGCAATTATCAATATAACTGAACCAGGTGAAGCTACTTACCATGTTTTATTAATTTATGTTCATAATTAAGGGAGATATAAAACTTTACTTATTCTCCATAAGAATAACATTAGGGCTGAGTATGCAGGTTAGCTGCTACGGGGACAATCAACAAAACATTTATTTTTTGTGCAATTATCAATATACCAGTACAACATGAAGCCACATACCAAATTTCATCAATATACATTCATAAATAATCAAGATATCAAATTTTATTTATTCTCCATAAGGATAACATTGGACAACGTACTGTGTTTAGCACTTTGAATATCTCTGCAACGGTTTGACGTAGAATCACAATTTAAACACCAAAATGATTGTTTTGTGGAGCTGAAGTGATTGGTAAAAGAAAATGTGAAGTTTAAAGTAAAATTGACTGAGGAAAAGCCAAAAACCTTTTTCCCATAAGATTAACATGGGAGATTTTATGAGCATGTTTTTTGGATTTTTTCCGCAACCACTTAACCTAGGTTAATAATTCAAAATACCATATTATTTGTTTTTTTAAGCTCTATAACATGGTCTAAACCAAAATTAAGTGTTTTAAAAATTTTAGGGTAAAAAATGCAAAAAACTGATTTTTGGAAAATTTAAAACCCCCATAAACCCCCCTTCCCATGGTCCGATTTTTCTGGTTTTCGAACTTAAAGTCATAAATGTCAGTTTACACATTTGAGCCAAATTTCATCGAAATCGGACGTTTTTTACTCAAGTTATCGCATTCACGGACGCACATATATATATATATATATATATATATATATATATATATATATTTGAACGAATAGTGTTTTGGACATCTGGGGACATCAAAACAAAAAGTTATCATGGTCTCGGGCTTAAGTCTTACCATGAGACCTACGGTAATAGCTTCTTCCCTATAGGGGAAATTCGCTAAAAAGAAGGGGGTTTCTCTATATTTTATTTTAGGTTGTGTTATTTTTGCTCACTTATCTTGACTTAACGTTGACAACAAATGAACTGTACCTCGGTCGTGAGAACTTATGGTTGATTTGTATTGGCTGTTGGTAACATTAGACTTTCTCAATTTTGGTCCTTCTCTGAATTTTTTAGTAACTCTAATTTACACTGTAACGTGTTTTATTGTTTTACGGATTACACTACTAACGGCAGTTGAACAGTTCTAACGGTTCTAAAAAAAAGTATTATTGAAGGAAATAAAAGTACATTTGGCGGTACTAACTGCTTCTACCATAAGACCAATGTTAAATATTTAATCTCGCTTCTTCTCTACGGATTATTCGAAATAGATGATTTATGGCTCATTTTAGGGTGGGGGGGAAATACATAGCGGTTTTGGGGAGCAGAATGTTGATGTAAAAAATAATAACCGTTCAGAATGATTCCAAAATATCCAATCATCTAAGATTTGTAGTGCTAGATTTTATTTAACTATCTGTGGTTGGTATCAAAATTATGCTGACTGGAATCGTTAGGTATTTATTTAGATTTTTAAAATGAGCCATAAATCAACGATTTCGAATAATCCGTTGAGGAGGGACGGGTTTGAAAGTCATCATTGGCGGTACGACGGAAGCAGGGAGAAACGCCAAATGTTTCCCTCTCTGAATATAAATATTCCACTAATTAAAATACAGTAGTTAGAAAACTGAAGATGAATTAATAAAGTTCGTTTGGTTTACAATATAACGGCTTCTCCACTACATTATATTCTAGAGAAGCGCTGCGTTCCGATGTAAACATGCACGTGTATGGTAAACAATCGGCCGCCGCCGCGCCGCGGGCAACAATGGCTGCAAAACATGAGGTGTTATTGTTTGTTACAAAACAACCTCCGGCTAGATTTGATCCGCAGGGAAAAAATCTATTAATGGAATGGGAAAAAGTCAAGGACGTGATTGTGAAATGACCTTATCTGTGAAGAAGGGTGGAATTGTTATTTCCTGAGTAGCGCAATGTAGTATTAAAGAAAGAAAGTAGTTTTTTGGAGTTTATTTGTGACGGTAGGCTGTTTGGTGTCGCGCCAGGCGCCAATGTAGGATGTTTTTAAAAAAAATTCTACTTCACCATCGTATTGTTGAATTTACAGCACCCCATTTATTGAATTTATTTCCTGCGAACTTAATTTTCCTGCGAATTTATTTCCTACCCATACATTGTATAATTGAAAATGTATTTAGACTAATAAAGTTTTTAAATTTAACTTGCTATTTGTTATAATTTGAAAACTATAATCAACGATTAGTCATTAAATAAATAAAATAGAATATTACCTTATGGGGTTTATTGTTACCTGCCCAGCCTACCTCATCCTGATGAAAGGTGGGCTATTTATCAGTACAAGTTGATCGTATGACTATAAACTACATTTATCAATCGTTAGTGAAATATAAGCAGTCAAGGAACTTCGTTGGAAATTCCGATAGACCTCGCATGGAAAGTGGATAAAAAAATGACTGGTCCGGGTACCATTGTAACCAAAGTAAATGCTGGTACGCAACTTCTATTTTATTTATTTATTGTATAGTGTATTTAATCTAAGTATAGATACAATTAAGGAACGGTTATTTGTAGTGCCGCCCTCCCAAACCATATGCCCTCTCTACAATCGCATATTTACGGAACTGTCGTTCCCGGATGAGACCGTTCGCTGGAGTGTGAACGGCGCGGCGGCTGGAATGTTAGCGCGCACAATACTGGGCAGTACTAGCCAGAAACAGCAGCTACTAGAGCGGTTGTAACGCTTTTCAACTCTGAACAACAGGTGCGAAAATATATTAAAATCCTTAAGGGATAATCTAATCGTAGTTTAAAATTGTATTTTAAAACATTAGTATAATCCATCTTGTTTTATAATTTCGTAGTAAAACACAATTCAAAAATTACGTAAATACCCCCGTCGCAGCAAACCTGCGTACTCAGCGAATTTCCAATGCATAATATATGTCTACCATACAAAGCCGCATACCAAGTTTCATAAAAATATATTCATATATAAGCGATATATACAATTTTAATTATTCTCCATAAGAATAGCATTGGTGATGAGTACATAGGTTTGCTGAAACAAGGAACACAAACAATTGGTTTTTATGCAAATATAAATATAATTTAACTAGGTGAAGCCACATACCAAGTTTAATCAATATTCAATCATAAGTAAGCACTATATAACATTTTAATTACTCTCCATAAGAATAACATGGGAGATGAGTAAGCAGGTTTGCTGCAAAAAGGAACTAAAAAAATGGGTTTTTATGCAAATATCAATATAACTCAACAAGGTGAAGCCACATACCAAGTTGTATTAATTTATGTTCATAATTAAGGGAGTCATTACATTTTACTTATTCTCCATAAGAATAACATGGGGGCTGAGTACGCAGGTTCGCTGCTACGGGGATAATCAACAAAAAATCAATTTTTTGTGCAAAAATCAATATACCAGTACTACGTGACCCCACGTGCCAAGTTTCATCAATATACATTCGTTAATAATGGAGATATCAAATTTTATTTATTCTCCATAAGGATAACATTGGACAACGTAATGTGTTTAGCACTTTCAATAACTCTGCAACGGTTGGACGTAGAATCACAATATAAACACCAAAATGATTGTTTTGTGGAGTTGAGTTGATTGGCAAAAGCAAATGTGAAGTTTACATTAAAATTAACTTAGGAAAAGCCAAAAACCTTTTTCCCATAAGATTAACATAGGAGATTTTATGAGCAGGTTTTTTTTGGATTTTATCCGCAACCACTTAACCTAGCTTAATAATTCAAAATACCATATTATTTGTTTTTTTAAGCTCTATAACATGGTCTAAACCAAAATTAAGTTTTTTAAAAATTTTAGGGTAAAAAATGCAAAAAAAGATTTTTGGAAAATTTAAAACCCCCATAAACCCCCCTTTTCCCATGGCCCGATTTTTCTGGTTTTCGAACTTAAAGTCATAAATGTCACTTTACACATTTGAGCCAAATTTCATAAAAATCGGACGTTTTTTACTCAAGTTATCGCATTCACGGACACACACACACACATATATATATATATATATATATATATATATACATATACATATATATAAATTTGAACGAATAGTGTTTTAGTCATCTGGGGACCTAAAAAGAAAAATTTGTCATGGTCTCGGGCTTAAATCTTACCATGATACCTACGGTAATAGCTTCTTCCCTATAGGGGAAATTCGCTAAAATGTATAGTTTTCTAGTTAAATAGTCAAATCATGACAGATACTGTCTTTAAATAAATAACAACTAACAAAACATTTGACACTTTATCCGAAAATAACACACGAAGGAAAGGGGGTACATTTTTCAGTTATAATCTGCACTACCGACATCAGCTGTTGGCGGCCTTGCCCACGTGGTTCACAAGGTCGCCGCTATGTAGCAGCACTGCGTGGTGACTGCCTAAACCGCTGCAGAAGCGTACCATGGCGTACATTCCTTTGGTTTCATCACAACTATTATTGCAGTTGTAACAAGTTAATTAATTAATTTTGCTGAAGAATAATTATTCTTTAGTATAATTTAATAATTTTCGAAAATAAAATTCATGCTTCCAGACTTAATTTTCTTAACATAAAATTAATTCGTCTTTCAGAAGTAACTATTTTGGAGCAAGCAGATGATAATTTATACTTTTTATGTCGACGATCAATGTTATATCGGTAAATGTAAATATCGGTATTTGTTTATTTCTAGAAATTGTATTTGTCACCTCATCTACTGAATTGCAAATTAAGTAAATAATTAATAGATTCAGTAAGTATTTAATCATTTATAAATGCCTCTCAACTAACTTTTCCAATTCTCTAAACTGCTTGATCAGATAACTTAACTGTCGTACACTTTTAGTTTATAAAATATTTTATAATTAGTTCTAATCTATATCTATAAAAGAGGAAGTATGTATGTATATATGTATGTAGCCTATGGACTCCGAAACCGCTCGACAGATTGTAATGAAACTTTCAGGCATTATTAAGCATTATTCAAGGATGGTTTGTGTGAAGTTTGGTGCAAATCTGTCCAAAGGGCTCCGACCCAGAGGGCATACAAGGGTGCAGTGTCAGGTTTTAGAAATTTAGTGATTACAAAATTAACAGCTGTCATTAAAAAAATTAACAGCTGTAATTAAAAATACCCCCGTCGCAGCAAACCTGCATACTCAGCGAATTTCCAATGAATTATAACATAACACACTAAGCCACATAACAGGATTCATAAGAAATATATTCACAAACAAGCGATATTTAAAATATTAATTATTCTCCATAAAAATAACATTGGGGATGAGTACGCAGGTTTGCTGCAACAAGGAACACAAAATAATGGGGTTTTATGCAAAATATCAATAGAACTCAGCTAAGTGAAGTCACATACCAAGTTTCATCCATATACATTCATAAATAAGCGATATATAACACTTTAATTATTTTCCATAAGAGTAACATGGGGACCGAATACCTAGGTTTGCTGCTATGGGAACCATAGGTGAAAAATTGTTTTTTTGTGCAAACAACAATAAACCACAACCAGATGAAGCTATATACCAAATTTTGTCAGTTTATGTTCATAAATAAGCGAGATATACAATTTTTCTTTTTCTCCATAAGAATAACATTAGACAACGTACTGTGTTTAGCACTTTCAATATCTCAGTAACCAATTGACGTAGAGCAATGATCGAGATACCAAATTTTTTGTTTTTTTATGCTGAATTCAATGGTGAAAATTAAAATTTGATTTTAATAAAAATTACATGTGGAAACCCCAAAAAAACCCATTTTTGGGGTACAAAACCCCCCCAAAACCCCCCTTCGGATGGTGCGATTTGTCTGGTTTTCGAACTCGTTCAAATAAATGGTAATTTACACGTTTGTACCAAATTTCATTAAGATCGGACCTTTTTTACGAGAGTTATCGTGCTTACGGACACATATATATATAATATATATATATATATATATATATATATATATATATATATATATATATACATATATAAAAATTTGAACGAATGGTGTTTTTGGCATCTGGGGACCTCAAAATGAAAAGTTATCATGGTCTCGGGCTTAAGTCTTACCATGAGACCTACGGTAATAGCTTCTTCCCTATAGGGGAAATTCGCTAAAAATCAAAGTTTTGGGCGCAGCAACGCGCGCCGGGTAACTGCTAGTCAGTTATAATTACGTATAATTAGTTCTAAAATATTGTTAGAATCAATATAATGCACTTTTAAATATGAGAAACAAATTAACCATGTTTTGTTTTTGTTTTGTTGTTTTTTTCTGTAACAAGGGAATTTTCAATAACCTACTTTTGCCTACATTTTTACTGAAACACATTTGAACACAAATATACAGCAAAATTCAGCAGTCTATTTTTTTTATGAAACTAAAGATAGTGGAGATATTTGCATTACCGTTTTCTGCCGTAGTTAATTAAGTTATACGAATACTGTAATTTGATTATTACTATAGCGCCATTACGTTAAATAGCTCGCCATGAATAAATGAGGAGTAGCTCTGCATGCGCATGCTCAGTAAAACCCCATCACGATGGACAACTAACAACTACTGTGGTCAGATCAACTGAAACTTTCCACGTGCAAATTGAGTGCTTTGGTTGAAACAATCGCTAGTGCATGCATAGGAATCAGTCGGGTGGCATGCTCATTCATATGCTCCTCCTAAGCGACGACGTGGGGGCAGCATGCCGCATGCTCATGCACGCAGAGCAGCCCGACAGACTTCATGCTCTTTCACTCAACGTTTCGTATTTGCATTTGTATAACTACCGCCATTCTACACTCCGCCGGTACTTAACACTTGTTGTCTTTTGTGAAATAATTACGAGGTGTTAAATGTAAATAGCCCGGAATAACCGGCGTAAATTGTGAAACCTCGTTAAAAATACAAAGAATAAAAGACAACTGATAAATATAAAATATAGCTAATACAGAGAAAACCAACTAAACGGATTTCCGTTGCTACGAGAAGATTGCTAAGTAAATAAAAAAAAATGATTTTGGGTAATTTTAGATTAACGTAACTATGGACTATGTAAATTGTTTTGAACAATTACAGATGACATTTTTTTAGTAAAGTTTTTAATATATAAATCAGTCTGCTTGGAAAAGTTTAATAATTTGTATCTTTGTTTCAGGTGAGATGATGGTTCCACCATTCGATGACTGATCGACGAAATAGGTAAAACTGCCACGCACCTTCATCAGAAATCAATCAAACAAATAATATATCGTTTATAGAACAATATTGATTTTTCGTATTCTTATTAAATTATAATAGGGAACAATCTTTTCAAATGTTTTTAGCAATTTATTTTATTAAAATTAAAAGTTACAGGACCAATAGTCAGACGTACATTTCATGAGGCTGTTAGTATAATACAAATCCCAGCTCTCTTGATTCCGCCTTATTAATCACCGTAATTGTTCCCATCTTGGAGACCTATTCCGCTTATTCCTTGTGAAGCTCGTATACTTCCTAATGTTCTCTACTTCCTCCGCATTATAGTTAAGGTAAAACACAGATATTCACTTTGGAAGTGCCTACTTAACTGTTTGGAAATTAAAACCCAGGTCTACGTATCTCTCCCGTCCAAACAGTTATAATTAATCCTGTCAGCTATTATAACGCCATGTTTCGGAATATTAACATTCCACCCTAAGGATTAACTAAATTGTCTGTTAATCGTTACAGATTTCTTCAAAATATTACAATTTAAAAAATTCCAACAAACTCATTTTCACGATACTATTGGAATATCAGCTGTTTTTCCATTGCGTATATTGCCAGGTAAAGTTCGTCTTATCCCCACTAGTGAGGAAATAGTATATTTCACAACTAGTGGGAAAAGTGTGATTTTTCATGGTGCGAGTCACTTTAAACGAAACGAGCACTTTAAACGAGCTTAAACGAGCACTTTAAAGTGAACGAGCACATGAAAAATCATTTTCCCACGAGTTTGAACACTATTTTTCACGATACTACAGCAAAAAATGATTTGATAAAAGCCTCTAGTAATTCTTCCATTTTCACGATACTATTGGAAGACGAAGTAAAGTAAACACAACAACCAACACAATGTTTTAAACAGATGGGCATTATTTCAATATTGTATTGTATTGTATTGTTTGGCTGAATTATAATTAGCTGATTTTTCCTCACTAGTGAGAATATAGTTTTATGACGAACTTTACCTGGCAATATACGCAAAGGAAAAGCAGCTGATATTCCAATAGTATCGTGAAGTAGTACAAATCCCTCGTCACAAGTCCGGAATGTGGCCGTTACCGGTGCACGATCGAGATTCAAGTACGAGGCGAAGCCGGGATATTAATATTTCAGGAATATTAATATTTTAATCAGCCATTATTGAGTACGTTTACACTTTTACAGCTATCAACATCAGAGGTTTGTTATTGTTTAGTTTGTTTATGTTGCTAGAAACAGTCAGCTGTTTAAAAATCATATAATGGAATACTGTAAGTAGAACAGCAGCACTCGTGGTCAGAAATTTTGGAACCTTCTTTCCGGGCCTAGGCCTTTTTGCAGTTTTACCCGGACTGTTTACCCGGCCTATCGGGAATCGATTGGTTTCAATCACAGCTGATAGTACCGGAAACAATGGTTTATTGCGTGGTTATGATGAAAATTGATATTTCCTTGTGCTCGTTCTCTTTAAATTGCTCGTATACGACTCGCACCAGGAAAATCACACTTTTCCCACTACAGTAGTTGTGAAATATATACTAATTCCACACGACATGTATTGAACACACGATTTATATAACATTTTACATACGTGTTGAATTTTTTAAAAATTGTAACACTGACGAAATCTGTAACGATTTACCGACTTTTTTGTTTAGACCGGGAAATGGAATTTTAAAATTACGAAACATGCCGTCAACAGGTGACAGGAATAATTAGGACTGTTTGGATGTTTGCTGATTACCCGCAAGGTTTGTAGCTGGAAGGTCACGTGATTACCAATCCAATCTGCAGTGTTGCTGGAAACACGATATTCATCGTATGATTACCATATTTCCCCCATCAGTGTAATTAGAATTAACATTGTTTAACTGATTACATTCTATGATAAGCTGTTATTTTATGAAACTAATATATTGTTTTGATTTATTTGTATTATTAGATTAATTGATTAAGGGTTTAAATTTTCCCTCTGCATGTCCAGTGACAATTTAAAAATAGCTGCACCATTATTATACCCTTAAGGTTGGCAACACTTTATGGTATGTTGTTTATTTATGAATCAGCTGGACGCCCTCGTAAGACATCTTTGCTGCGAACATTACTCTGATGTAAATAAGCACACCTGGTCTGAAAGCTCTGCGAACCTTGGATTACCCGTGCTTCGCACAAAGAATTCAGGAAAGAAAAGCTGATTAAAATTATTGCTGCAACTACATCTGCTTCTGACCTATTACCTATATTGCTCATAAGAATAAGATGGAAACTTTAAAGTCCAATGGGGCGAAGCACATTGAACTGAGGGAGACAAAAGTTATTCCATGACTTCTAAAGAGAAATCCCTTTAATTTGACACCTCAATCATAAAAATCGGTTCATAAATAAAAGAGTTTTGCTGTACACAAGAAATTCCTTAGGAATTAGTATAATACATATGATAAATATTAAATATCCCGAATCTGGTTTCAAATTTTAATCCCACGTTCTTACTTCATTGTTGACATATTTTAAGGTTAAAAACAAGAAATTTCAGGCCAAGGCGTTCGTGAGTTGCCTGTTGAATACGGCCGTTTGATTAGCATCCTCAAACAGTTTGCGTGAGCGTGTTTTTCAACTGGGTGTTAGAAACGTTAGAAACCCTACACACGCGGCCTTGGACCTCAGAACCGTTCTATTTTTGAACTTTAGAACGGTCGGAGTTTTCGTAACAGTTGCGTGCAGGGACGGACGTGATTGCTCTGTATTTCTCCAACAGTTGCGTGCAGGGACGGACGTGATTGCTCTGTATTTCTCCAACAGTTGCGTGCAGGGTCGGACGTGATTGCTCTGTATTTCTCCAACAGTTGCGTGCAGGGACGGACGTGATTGCTCTGTATTTCTCCAACAGTTGCGTGCAGGGACGAACGTGATTGCTCTGTATTTCTCCAACAGTTGCGTGCAGGGACGGACGTGATTGCTCTGTATTTCTCTATGTTCGGATATCTTAAATTATTATGTTTCACTTTTTGTTAGAACTAGAAGGACCTGCTGCTCGAAATCGATTGAAACAATTGTCATGTTTCTGAATTTAAAAAATCTCTCACAACGTATGGTGAATATCGCGAGGTTATTCCAGTAATGTTTGTAAAATTTGTTCTTGCTTTGTTTTGCTAATGTGTCAACAGCTGCTAAATATACATACAATTCAATTGATCTTATTCTTCCACAAGGTTTACATAGAAGCTTTAAAGGCATGTGGGACAGAGTCCTAAAATCGATTGTAAATGATAAGGAAATTAGTATAATCTACAACTTGACCTCTTTAAATTGATATATCAAACATAAAAATCTCTTCAGTATTACCTTCGATCCCGCTCCCAATAAAAGACTTCGTGCACAAACATAAAGGATGCGTTCACACGTTGTCAATTTTGTAGCGTGTAGCGTGCATGACTATGA
The DNA here is from genome assembly GCA_963675035.1 of Allygus modestus. NCBI lineage: Eukaryota > Metazoa > Arthropoda > Insecta > Hemiptera > Cicadellidae > Allygus > Allygus modestus. Next base: position 127,166,432 of record OY776114.1, on the reverse strand, counting down.
AAATAACATGAATAGCCTATCACTGAGGTGTAACTTAAAGCAATGGTGCAACTATTGCAAATTGCACGGAAGACCGTAATGCAAGAGAACAGAATGAAGTGTACCATCAACCACCATGACGAGCGAGCTAGTTTGCTCATCAGTCATTATAATTTTCTGCTGGAATATCTTTAATTCTTTTTGAATATCGACTTTAATTTCATTTCTCCATCCGGGAAGTAAGATAAATTGGTGTTATATCAATGAAGGGGGTCGCTTTATAAATGTTCGATGCTATTTGGAAAAAACCTTCATGTTTAAGTTTCATTATTTAAATTTTAGTGTTCCAAATAAATGTTAGGCCCTACCTAGTATGGAATAGTTATTTACGCAAAAAGTGCGCAAGGTGCCACTTTGCTACACTCGAGAGAAATGTTTACATAAAAATAGTCAAAAACAGTATGCAAGTAACGATGTTTATGCATGAATTATGTTGGCAACACTGGATAATAAACATCTGATCTATTGTTGTTGTTCCCGAACAACATAAACATAACCTGTACTTTGTTGAAGTTTAGTTGAAGTGAGGTTACATAAGAAAGTGTCCATAAATTGTGAGTAGGCCTAGTTATGTTACTATTACTTCAGTCAGGTTTCGTATATCTTTAATAATGACAGCCTTCTTCTAAAAAAAACGGAATAATAGTTTTTCTCGAGTGCAGCAAAGTCACCTTGCGCACGAGTTGCATATTAAATTTTTCCTACGTCTGCTAAATATTGATTGTACGGTATAATATGTATAATATTTATGATAGCCTATATGATATATTTCCTACAGTTAGAATAAAGCGTTTCAATTATATTTATTCGTTTTTTTTAGAAGGCTGTCATTATTAAAGACATACGAAACCTGATTGAAGTAATAGTAACATAACTAGGCCTACTCACAATTTATGGACACTTTTTTATGTAACCTCACTTCAACTAAACTTCAACAAAGTACAGGTTATGTTTATGTTGTTCGGGAACAACAACAATAGATCAGATGTTTATTATTCAGTGTTGCCAACATAATTCATGCATAAACATCGTTACTTGCATACTGTTTTTGACTATTTTTATGTTCTTAAGTTGAAACACTGGAGTACGCAAAGTAAATCGAGAGTGCGCAAAGTAAAATGAATATGGGAATCACCTGTTTTGCGACGTATATCGAGTGCGAAAACAACTGCTTTCTCGGGCAGACGTAGGAAAAAGCTATTTTTATTTGAGAAGAAATGTAAATTGGTTAAGAATGGGTGAATGGTCCATGATTGAGATATATGCATTAGGTTGGGGGAAACAATGGGAGAAGCAGGTGGAAACGCAAAATGTTACATGACCCCCTCTAACTGTGGGTACCGAGAGTCGCTCGAGAGAAATCATTGGTTTCATTGACAAGCGAGAGGTGTTGAAGGTAGGCAACTCCATTCACACTATGTAAATAGAGCAATACGTCTTTCGGTGTGGGTAGACGTTGGATGACAGGTGGGAGGGGGTGAGGGGGGCGCAGGGAGGCGGTCGTCAGAGTCGTCAGTGGGTGAAGGTGACAGACGGATCAGCTGGCGACCTGTTGGTCTGGTCAGCTCTTTATGTAATCAGCTGATACTGATCACGTGATGTGACATCATCGACGGCCTGAATTGTAGCGTTGGTCTCATTTTTTTGCCATGATAATAACGAGTTCTTAGAAAAATCTTAATTATAGGAGTTTCAGATATTTAATGGAACATTTATTCCACTCCGTGCTTTTAAGCAAAACAAATGAGCATAATGATCAAACCCACTGATTTCATGCTTTACGAATTAATTATTAACATACCTGTATGATTGCTGGCAAAACCAAACAGTCAAAGTAGCAGGTATTTTTATTCTGAATGACCTCTGTTGCCATTGGACCTCTATTGCCATTGCAATTCCCCTCGATCAAACGGAAAGTTAGCAGCATAGCGTGAACTGATAACATCTTCATCCGTGTTTCCAACTTAGATTAACGAAGTTAAAATGAAGACAGTTCAAGTGCTGATTGTTACCGGAGAGAGCAGCGATACAGTCCCGCCGACCTCGGCGCCTTCGTTTTGATATCGGCACACGCAATACTGACATGCTCCGCGGGTACTAGCCGCTGATTGTAGGCGCTAACGTTATCATACATTGTGCTACTTTAAGTTTATTAAAAACACTTTAACAACTTTATTTGATGAATTTAAAAATAATTCTTAATTGCGTTTGATGATGAATGGAAAATCCCCTTTTGACGTTTTGGTGCAATCGATGGGGGTGTAATGTTATACATTTATGGTTTCGGCCTAACCTACGGAAAAATCTGCATCACGTTATTAAATAAACGGTATCAGGAAACTGACACATACTTTCTCCCTTTTAGCCAAACTTTAATGACAAAAATATTTGTTATTTACTAAATATAGAATATGAAGTATAGATAAATGTACAGAAAATTGTCTAAAATAGTTGTTCTCAGAAATATCCACCCAAATTGCTTTTTTGGAGGCACTATAGAGTCCGTTGCTACACACAGTAGTTTTGAGAGGGGAAATGCCCCCTTGCCCCCCCAGGGTTAAATAGCAACACATTTCGAACATCATCTGTTGGTCAATGCTAACTTGACCTGCATATCAAATGAAATTGATCAGTAAATAAGAGAGAAATAGTTATTTTTGTATTCCCCATAAGAATAACATTGGACAACGTACTGTGTTTACCGCTAAATGAAAATTTCAATTTTCTCCGCAACTAGCAATCGTAGAATAGTAATTTAAAATACTAATTTATTTAGTTTTTTGAGCTCTTTTTAATGGTGAATAGTAATCTTTTTTAACATTTATGATTTTTTATGAAAAATCCAAAAAACTGAATTTTTGATGTTTTAAGTCCTGTAATTTCTGAACCCGCATTTTTCCAGAAATGCGGGTGGTGTCATTTTGTTGGAAACCTAAAGTTCTACAAACCACGAAAGTTGAATCAAAATCGTTAGAGCCGTTTTTGAGAAATTTGGATTTTTCATGTTTTTTGGCGGTTTTTGGGGGATAATTACCCTTAAAAATCAAAAATTCAAAAAAATGAAAACAACGCCTGGAGATATCGTGGATTAGTACCTACATACCAAATTTCATAAAAATCGGCCCATGGGTTAGGGCTCTAGCTCTGTACACATCCACACAGACACACACACACACACACACACACACACACACACACACACACACACACACACACGGACACACACACACACACACAGACAGACATCACGTAAAAACCACTTTTTTGGGTTCAGGGAGCACCAAAACGAATATTTCCACTAACAACTCAAATTCGAAAATTTTTACGAAAACAATACTTTCTCCATATACTATGTATAGGGGGAGAAAGTAAAAAATGATGGTGAAAAGGAGCGTCGTGGAGGTTCGAAGCGTTACTATTTGCAGCTAATGTAGTTATGTTATCACACTCTAAAGGCTATTGTTACAGTTTTTTAGAATTTCAAAATAATGTTTCTGTCTTAAGTTTTTGTAGCTGAAAAGTTCAAATTTATATATTTAACCCTTTCAGACCCATTTAGGTAGGTATTTAGGGGAGTTTTGGGCCCAATGCAAAATTGTGCACAACTTATGTATGTTGTGACTTATAAGTTCAAAATTAAACCTGTTACAATTGTTGCCACTGCAAGTAAGACAAACCTGTATAATTCGTATTGATGTTGTCGACTGGACACAGCACACATTTAAATCAGGAGAGGGCTCCAGTCCACTGCTCCTACCTACTGTCAAAACCCTTACCTCCTCAAAGGATTATCAACAATTGTTGATTTATGGATCATTCTAGAGACAAAAATATAGCGAGTTATTTCAGTGAGCGATAAATCAACTATTTCGAATAATCCGTTGAGTAGGAGCCTTTAAAGTTAACACTGGTCTTATAGTAAACACGTGAAGTGTATCGTGACAGCAGCTCATTCTATGTCATTCAGATATTCGCGCCGAACCAGAGTCATTGAGGTTTCAACGAATTGCTGGCAGCGTACCAAAGCCAGAGGAGTGGAGTTGTTAGTATTGAAATTACGACCAGGAGACAGCCGAGGTCAGACAAGACGGAGTACAAAGTAATCATAACTCCTGCAGGGAGGGGAAGGCCACGCCAACACACGCGACGCCTGCAGCCGCTGGGTAGACTACACCGACGCACCGGTGTAACGCGTGGTGTGTCTGTGCCCTGCAGGCGCTTGGCGCCGCCCACTGCTACCGCTACACGGCTACAAGGACAATGCACGATCTGCAGTTATATATTTGTTGGAGTTTGTGTGAAATTCCGCTCGTTTGTGTCATCTTTAGTACACCACAGCTAACTCTTTAGCTTCTATAGCTCCTGCTGACATTTATCATTGGGATAGTAATTAATGATTCTGGCTAAAGAATTAGTCGTTCTTAGTCAGTAACAAGGCTACACAAGCCATCTCAACCATTCTACTACACTCATCATTCATTCGCATATTCGCCTTAAATTCACCAAAGTTGCGTCGGTGATATTCAACGTCTCATTGATTCAGCTGTGTTGTGAAGATTAAGAAAACTATTGTTGATCAAATATATATTTAAGAAAACTATTGTTGATCAAATATATAAAGTGTGAAAAATGGATGACGCTAGAAATAAGAGAAATATACGTAAATATAAATACCATTGATTATATACATGTTCTGTATGAAGTAGTAAATATTCATTGAAACCAAACAAAGCATCGAGAAAGCGATTTCTTCTGAATGTTCAGTTTTATCAGTGATCACTTTACATTATTAGTATCGAGCCTATACTAAGCTTTTAGTAAAATCCGACCATTTTTCGAAGTACGTTTTTGTCAATGAACCTAAAAGTCGAACTTATATAATACTTTCTGCACTTCCATTTTATCGTCTTTAACACATTCATACAACAAATTGTTCACAACTCGAATCTCAGAAAATATATTATCTTGAGCAAAGAGCTGAATTGAAAGTGTACCGTACAACGAGGTTAAATAGTCACGTCCGGAGTAAAAAAGTGAAGCCTACATGGGCGACCGCCATTTTAATTTTCCTCAGGTAACCAATCAAATCCTCTATTCACAAGTTAAATGTGTCAGCTGACTGTGATATAACTCGTGAAGAGATGATCTGATTGGTTACCATGTTGGTTGTCAGAGTTGACAGAGGGGCAAATGTGGCGGTCAACCATTTAAGCTGCACTTTTTTACATACGACGATACCTCTATATATATCCGTTGATGTGGAGGGTTGTAAAAAACAGCTGTTCGGGCATAATTAATTACGTTTATCAGCTGGTACCAGAGTTGGCGGGAATAAAGACCAACCTACACAGGCGGCTGACACCGCCCGGCCTGCCGTACCTCCGCCAAGGCCAACCAACGCCCATGCTTCGGCGAGGGTTTTTGGATTTCAAATCCTCTATTTATACAAATGCTTAAAAAAATACTATTGGCACTCTGGTTAAGTAGAAAGTCGTGTAATAGCCAGTACTTAGTATGCATTCATTAATTTAACACTAACATGTGCAGTACTTTGCAGGCAGTGTTCTGCAGTCGAATTGAAGAAAAAATAAGTATTGTTATCTTAACTGCAAGAAAAGAGAAAAACATTGTAAATGTTTGTCTTTGCGCAGGTTTCTGAAGCTATCGTGCGATATAAAAGGTTGAACCTTGGAACATTTATAAAACATTAGATGGGGAAAACCCCAACGAATCCTGATTTTTGCTTTCGCCCTTATGTTCCCTTTAAAAGTGTCCTTCAAGTAAAATAAAAAAAAACTGTCCATAAACAATGGGGTCTGTCAGTAATAGGTACTGGAGACAAAACTAATCAACCAAATTGTGAGTCGTTCACCGCCATTTAGTGGCTAGGCAAACTACTCACTGAAATCGAACGAGTTATTATAGTAAATCAAACTTATAACTATTTACGATTTGAAAATTAATAAACTTCTCTTTGTTAATTTGTAAATTTGTACATGTTTCACGGCAAAAATAGACACGCAAGGCCTGTTTCTGCAACTCAGTGAACGATACAAGAACAAAAAAACTACTTTGTGTATAGAATTTATGATTCAAACTGTTGATAGTGGTTTATGCATCGTGTAAAGTAACATTTCATGATCAATTTGATTGTGATCGGGTACAGTTATTTTCGAACATTATACTGTCAGGAAAGTAAGGAAAAGGTTTCCGTTACAGATGAAAAGGCTAGAACTCATCCACCGAGTAAAAGACGCTGGACACAAGGAGGCATCAAGTCAAGTTTAAAAAATCTGGGATTGTTTTCTTTTTTCAGGCTTTCAGGTAGACTGTTTATTATTTTCGCACCACTTTGAGAAGGAAGGTTTTCAAAAGTACTTAGTGTTAAGTAAGGTTAGTGAAAGTACTTAACTTTGTTGTGAGATTACTGTAGCAATAAAATACTGAGTAATGCTGTAACCAATTAGGAGCCACTCCTTAATGCGGTTGTTTCATTCCCGAAATCGCCATCAGTTATTTCTCAGTACTGTAGTAAATCTGACCAAACCCAGGGTGACGTCACAGATACCACGGTGACGTCATGGCCAGCTCACTATACCGGAGGGTGCATGACGTCACCAGCAAGGTAACATTGACGCATTGGGGTATTGGTGGCCTTCTAGCCACAATTACCGGGTCCTCTAGCTTTATTCTCCAATTACCATAAAATTATGCCACATAATATCGCACTACTCTATTTAAAACTCAAAAGTATATTTTGAATATTGACCCGATTATACTGCTAAGAACAAGCTGAACAAGAACAGCGGATCACTACTATTGCTAAAGCTACCAACGAGGTTAATATATCTAGAGGTCTTACCTGGGATAAAAAGTGAAGCCTACACGCTGACCGCCATCTTCTCTCTTCACAAGTTATATGTTAGCCAGGTAACAAACATGTATCTTTAGAAGAGAGGATTTGATTGCCATGAGAGCAAAGTTGACAGAGAGGCGAATGGCGTTCGACCACGTAAGCTGTAATTTTTTCCACGAGACGAGACCTCTAGATATTGATCATCGTTGGTCACTACTATTGATAGAAGCAACACTGCGCTACGTCGGAACGTATGTTATTAACAGTGCGGGAAAATCTCCAGCTGTTTTTCCGGGTCCAGAGCGGGAAAGTATCACTTTAGGTATTCACAGCTGATACAGACAAGAGCCATCTCCGGTAAAGGTAAAGGGTGATGAAAACATATGCTTTCCTATCTTTAGCAATTTCTCTCTTTGAACACTATATACGTTTTCAGCGTCAACCACATGCCGCCTTATCCCACCATACAAGGTGGTAGTGTGTACAAAAGCGACGACGCCGACGCCACCTCAGCGCTATCTGCCGGTGGTTTATCCAGCGACAGCGACAGCGACACGAGCAGTTCGCCATTGTCGCTAGGGCTGATCAGCTGATCGCTGGCCACAATAGGCTCGCTACACGACATGCGACAGGTCGAGGAGCCAAGGACTGCTGCGGCTGGGTCGCTTCCAAGTCTGAGCTCCGGTCGAGGCTCGAGGATATCCCCAGGGATGGAAGTAGGGTACACGGTAGACAGATGTGCGGTCAGTTCTATCACAGGTCAAAGAGAAACGAGCAAAAATATCACGCCGTTTAAACCTCAAATGTATATTTAAAATAGGGACCCTAATCAACAGTATTTATGGTTTTAAATTACCTTTCGTTAGCAGTTCAATCCGCTGACGATGGTTACTTTAAAACCATTTTATAGTCATTATAGTTCAGGGGCAACATTCCAAAAACTGAATGTGTACCCGTTCTTAGCACGGGTAAGGATAACAGCTGTAATAAAATCAAATGTATCAGCTGTTGGAAATTAAATAGGTACCTCTAAGTGTGTTTAAACTCATCCCTTTTATTTATAATTGTGCCCTTAGGAAAAGTTTTATCAACAAACTAATATTTTTCCTTCAATTTGCTCCCCGAGACCTTTCATTCAAGTATGGGGTTGATGGGTGTCAGACTTACGGTTTTCTCAAAAGTTCCTGGGTAAATGAGGCTTTATATATAGATTTATTTATTTTATTAAATTTATTTTGAGGTATGAAATCGGCAATAACAACCTAACATATTATATTGGTTATTATACTACACACAATCCTGTCCCCTGTCCATAATATAACCATTGACTATCAATGATATAACGTAAGGGGGTTTATAGTCAATGGTTTTACCGAACGTTCTATGTCAACCAAACATGGGTGAAAAATATAAGAATTTAATTTTTTCGAAGTGTTGAAATAATGTCAAATGATAAAACAAGTTCGCACATAGCCAGTACCGACGCACGAATTTCCACGTAGAAAACTTGAGCAAAATCTGAAACGGTGTTAAAACTTTTAATGGAAATCTGAAAACATTTAATTTGTTGGCTGTCCTGATGATCCTGGTTCTATTTATCTGGAATTATGGCATAACGTGTTGCACATGATACAGTACCGATTTTTTGTCGAGAACTGCTCCGTTTTTTGTTAAACAATTTTCAGATCTGATTACTGACCCGATAACTTGCCCGCGGAATTCCTGTTAAAAAGGCCTAACTGTCTCGCCAGAGGCAGTGCTCATCAAACAACTAAAAAAATGAAATTATTTGCCCACTGCCATTTCCAAAAGAACAATAGCCGTAACGGGCGCCGCGGTAAGTAGCCAGTGTCTTGACGCGGGTTGGTGGGTAGACAGGTAGGCAGGTAGGCCTGTGCTGTAGGCCGGAGTGTAGTGTGAGCTTGTGGGCAGGGCTGTGCACTGTGTGACGTCATGGGCATGACATCACCTCTACGCCCCCTGCACTCGTAATGGCAAACACATGGCTCTAACGTGGATTTATTGTCTAGACAGTTATTACGGTGAAGAGTTGGCGCATTAATTAATGCTAGAAAAATGAAAATATCCGAATTATTTTAGCTTAATTTGGGATAGAAAAGTATACAGTACTTTAATCTTCTTTAAAAAAAGTATCATAGCACAAATATTAAAAAAATTGCATACAGTTTAGAACTTATTTACTTGTTAAAATATTAAAAACCAGTTTTTAGGAAATTAAATCGATAAAAGTGTACTATTCTAACAATTAAAAATACTATAATCATAAAATAAATGATAAATAAATTGAATGCATTATTTTTTCTTTGCTATAATATTGCACCATAAAATTAAATTAAAAATTAAGACATATTCAAATCAAGTTTCCCTTTGTCACTATGTTTTATTTAACAAGGGATTTCCAGAAGTGTGTTTTTTGTGATTATCAAAATAGTTTGTTTGTAGGATAGACTTTTTTGCATGGATCAAGAGAATTATAATAATTATAATGCTCTCAAATGGAAAGCAATTAATTTCTAAAAGTTTTGTAATTTTATTTAGGCTATTTGTGGTACAGTTAAAAATGTGATCAATCAAGTATATTCATCAAATAATTATAACATTGTATTGAGTATTGTGTATTATTTTAATCCGCATTGGTTGTAGAATTAAATTAACTGGTGATAACGCCAACAACGACAGTGTATACAACGGAGATAATGGACGTCCTCGTCACGTGTCCCACTCTAGCGGACAACCGCTGAATTACAGCGGTAAAAAGAAAAAGAAAGTAGTGGAAGAATGCCGGTCTAGACTGGAGGGGGAACGGCCAGGAAAGTTGGGAGTGTTGTTGTACACACGTAGGCAGACGCGAATTTATTGTCAAAATTGAGCCGTGGGTGTTTTAAGACTAAATTAACAGTGAAGTTAATGTATACATATGTTTTTTGTATGTAATTTGCCGAAGTGTCGGAGTGGTTGTCGTGCTCATCATGAGTATTTCTGCACCACCAACAGGTGCAATGTGAGTGTTGTGCGGTTCCTTGTGTTCGTTCATAGTTATTTATGGATATTCGTTAAATTATAGTCATTGCTTTTAGAATCTATATTTAAAAGAAAATTTAAGTTGTTTTAGGAGTTTTTTAATGAGTTACCTGCGTTGAGAACCAATGGGTTAAGTTTAGTTTAACCATAACAAGTTATCTTTTTGGTTATACCATAACATAACCTTAAAACTTAGTATGTTATGTTTTTAAATTAAGAGGCCTGAACAAATTAGTATTGATCTTATTTTAACTGTCTTACATATCGTTTTACCAGCATACCATTACCCATATATTTATTTGTTAGGCTGATACATTTTAATTCTTGACCCCCAAGAAGAAACAATAAATAAACTATAATAAAACCCTAGCCTACCTCTGACAAGTTCATGGTTGAAAACTGCATTGGTAGCTATCCTCTATACTTGGCCAAAGATACCACATAAATAGGCAGCTCCTTTTAAATCCTATCTCAGATCAATTTAAAGGTTCCCTTTTTATTGTGATAGGACATTGTCAGACAGGTTCACCATTTATGGGAAGGAGCAGGTTTAGTAGGATGCAGTTGTGTGTGTGGTTTGAATAAGGTAGGCTTGATATAGCCTAAGTAGAGAGGTGGATACACCTACTTGACATAGAACCAGTTCAACCTACTGGCAGAAAGAATTGACAATTTTCCCCCCCTGACACCCACAGCCCCCCTTTGGTCAGAGTCCAGAGTCTTATAGGTCGCCCCGATGGTTTTTATCATCTCTCAGACCTGGCTGGAGAATATGGGTGGGGGTACAAGGTCTTCCTCAATTGGCTAGACTATTCATTTGGTCTTAGTGTCTGCTGGGATTCTGTCCTGTTAAGTTGTCAGTGAGTGCGAGGAAGGCTTAATTTGATTACAAATCACATCTCATCAGTGTTTTGTGCAGTTTTCAGTGCTTATTTTTTCTGGTTGTGAAAAAGCTAGGGCTAAGTTAATACCGGTATTTTATTATAATACATCTGCAAACATTGATTTGTTATTTTAACATTTTATCTTGGATACATCAGTGCTACAATCAACTCACTCTTTTTTAAGTCTAGCTAATCATTAAAATACTAATATCGTAATATCCTCCCAAAATTTGAGCTTTTTGTTAAAAATTTTTGCAAGATAAGTTAGAAAGTTAGGAGTTGACCAGCTATATTATAAATTACACAGTTCAGCCAGCCCATTGGTTTTCAACACAGTGCTTAAAATCGATCCGATTTATCAAAACGGGTTTTTGATTATTGAGATAGGTTTTTCGCGAGTGAGCCTCAATGACTACTGCAATGTCAACGCAAGCTTATTACAAGGATCGACTCGGTTTCGATCCACAAGAGGCTTTGAACGATGGATCGACGTTTGATAAATCAAAACAGGGCTACGAGGAAAACCTGAGCAAGTTCAAAGGTTTGTGGGACATGTTTATCGACTCTATAGGTACGGTTACCCACTCTCTAAGCTCGGTGTGTGCAATGTGTGCTCATCGTGGCTGGAAGCGGCTGATCGTGCATCCATCTTAAAGCTCAAAACACTTTCAGATGTTTAGAAACTTTGTACCGGTAGATAACTAAAGAAGCGCAGCATACAGATTCTTACTTAAAAAAAAAAAATGTTTCTATCTATATACAATCAGATCATGGCCTTTTCTTTAAATGTTTGTATTATTTTAACAACCGAAAGGTCCACAGGAGATTATTTTGCATCATATTTTGAGAAATATTCCCTATAAAAAATTGACCATTTGACTAAAAGTGTTTTGAGCTTAAGCTTTATTACTATGTTAGCTTAGCCAATAGTCAAGATTAATACTAGGTTTTTTTACAGTGTTTCATTGTTGTTTTTGTTTTTAAACTAACAAATCTATGCATAGGCCAGTCTTAATTGTTCGTTACAAAACTGAATAAGTTAATTGTCAATACCGTACCTAAAATGTCAAAGGGCTTGAAGAAGATTACAATTTTTGCAAGAAATACAATAGATGATGTTTGCAGTTATAACAGAGTAAAGAATTGGGACATATTTGTTAAAAAGGAGAAAAATAAATTGATAATATGCATGGTAGACTCTCTGGTTGCAACACAAGCTATGGCATTCAGGTAGCATACATTCAATTTACACATAGGCCTAATGTCCACAACTAATTATAAGAGGAAGGGTAAAGCAAAGTTGTGGATGTTTGGTATAGGCTGTCACAGGATTGTGGGGAAGGCTCAAATTGAAGATATTGGCCCAATGGATTTGGATTATTGGGTTGATAAATGAGTATTAGTAATTCAGCCCGTAACTTGTATTGGTTCGTCACATTGTTTATAGACAAATATTATACAGTAGCCTATACTAACTTAGTATTGCCTTGACGTGACTAAGCTAATTTTTTCATCGGCAAAAAATTCGCTACCGGTACACATTTGTTCACATACCTCCCTATTATGGCGGGCTAATTCGCCATCCCACCAGTTTACTATTCACTCATTCACATTTACTTTACCAATAGCGTTTAAACAGGCATGTGAGGTTGTTACAGCAAACAGTTTAGTGAAATTAATTTTTAACAGATTTATGTGTTTTATTGTGATGTGAGCATTTATTTTTGGTGTAAATTAATTGTTTGACAGTGAACTAACAATGACGTTTTCCAGACATCAGTTTAGATAGGACCTACTACAATCGTTATGGCCAGTTTATAATTAAATTGGTTAGTAGTCAAATAACTAATTATTTTGCCAGGTTTTTGGGTTTGTTATAAACAAAATATGATTAACTTATCAAAGTACATCATGATATTATTCTTGAAATGTGAAATATAGGCTATTTAATAATTTTAAATTATAGTTTACTTGTTATGTTATGCTGGGATTATTTTGGTAGCTCATGATGACATAGGTCCCCTAATGATAATCAATAGCCTAAGTTAAATGAAAAATTGGTCTAAGCCTAAAAAATCCTAATAAACACAATTTCACAGTTAATAAAGAAACATATAGAAACTAAAATAAAATAATTAATTTAATTATTAGATTTAAATTTTAATTTGTACTAACATTTTGCAAGAGACCAATTCATACATCCCTCAAATAATACTGGGATACTCCCACTTAATTTAAAACTTGGAAATTAGCACTTGCTGTGCAGATTTGCTGAAGGTCAAGTGATTATCAGCTGTTTAAGCTCATGACATCAGCTGATATAAACATTGTGATAAGAGAAATTTATAGCCCACTCATGTCCATTGTTTGCTACAGTAGTTTTGTCAATCCTGATTTCTTATCAGATAGATTTGATTGTTTATGTTCCACATGTGGATTCTTTATCATTGTTATCAAATGTCTTTATTTTTGTTAATGTGTTTTTTTTACTTTGAGTCTGATACAGAAAATTACCACCTACTATTTTTTATTACTTTTTCATTGGTTGTTAAAAATTATTTGTTTATTTATTGCTGAACTGACCCAATTTTAGGGCTATTTCGATTCATCAATGTTTTTATTTGTTGTTCGTAGATGATTCATGGTTTGTTAAATTTTTAAATTTAGTTTATTCTTAATGTTGATAGAAAAATAAACAAACTGAAACTACCCTTTATTAACCTCAGTTGATTGTTACTGGTTAAATTTGACTTCTAATTACAAGACTTGAGAAGGTTTAGGCTAATTAAATGTACCATACTACATAAACTTTCAAAAAGGTTTGTATGTTATTGCAACACGTATTATACAGTTTAGGCCTTTGGTACATCTGTATTCGTATAGTATCTGAATAATTTTTGTAATCTGCGTATAAATCGAAATTTTACAAACCATGGAACAAATTGCCTAATCTACATTTAATATAATTAGGCCATTAAAAGGAAATGGGTTGTAACATTTAATTTTTGTATTTTATCTTAATTATAGGCCTACCAAATGAATTAATCGAAAGAGTCCAAAATAAAAGGACCAATATTTCTTCAAAGCAAAGTAACATGTAGGCTATATAAACGGAGTGGTTTTTACAATTAGCACTTCTCTTGTATATAGGAATACCCACTCTGCGATATCTGTTTCTCTGCTGTGATTTACTTTTTATCTTCAGATTTCCGCAAGCTCGTTAGCGCATTTCTTATCAGCTCATTCGTTAGATAAGTGAAGCAGGCTTGCAGCTAACGACGAGTGCATCGTTGGAGGAATGTTGTTGGTAGTTGGTAGTTACAGTCAGTAAACAAACAAGTTGTGTGTACTGTGTGAGTAGTTGCGCATACCATTGGCCTGTTTACCATACCGTAGACGGCTAATGTGGCTGGCTGGCTACCTAGGGGGTAACGTAGTGGCCGGAGTGGTGCCAAGGGTCAGTGGTCAGTGCCTAGTGACTGAAGATTGCTGGTGCTGAATCACATAAACGATATCATTTTATATTTCCCCCTATAGCTTCTAGGAATACATAATGTCAACAAAGTTTACAGAAATATTTTTATTTACGTACCGGTAGGTATTCTTAGTAGGCTTGAATAGGAATAAACTTGGCGTTGACAGACAAAACAGGTCCTAACGGTCACAAACTTAAGATAAGAGTCACTAAATCATCAAAGGCAGTGTCACTGTCCTTTTATCAGTGCTTTGTTTACAACGCATTTGGTTTGACAATTAAGTAGGTTATGGTCAACGCCCCCACCCTTCAGGACGCATTATGCCTTTGGTTTAAATGATTATAATACAACACACATTATAAACGAATAACATAGGTAATTTCATGTTTCTGTTGTTCATATTTCATCGATCTATATTATTTATTCTGTCAGAGAAATTGTGCACGATTGGTAACTTTAATCGCAGGATGATGGCAGATGGGCTTAAATTAAAAGTTATGAACCTGAGGGACTCAGGAACAATATTATATTTTGAATAATTGCATGTCTTCAGGAAATAATGACCAATTTTCCGCTTAGGAAAATAGACTATGTGTGATTTTATAATTTAAAATAGACTGTCTTCGTTCACGCAATTGCCTTTATACACCTGATTAGTGTGATTCTTTATTCCGAATACAATTTTAGAAAAAAAGGTTTGATATATTTATAAGTTACAGGGACCGTATATATAAATTGAATTAAGATAATGAGAGTTCTGGAAAAGCCTACACAAAACCTCAACCTCAGGCCTAGATAAATTTTCGTCCTGAGAAAATAATGTGAAGGATCGAAACTGGATCTAGCTGCCATTGGTCATTGTATTAATTGATCATCCTAGCTAAAGAATCAGTCGGTCTTAGTCAATAGAAACTCAAGGCATCTCATCATTCCTTCATACTCGCCTTAAAATACGCCCTAGTTGTGTTGGCGTCTTACTCAGAGATTTAAGTGTTGTACAGTTGTACTCGTATATAAACATTTAATCAATGCAAGTGGGAAGATGTCGAACTGATTTCAAATATGGAAATGATTTTGATTACTTCCACGGGTTTTCCGAACCGATTGGTTCTAACGACTTGATTAGGTATTTATCCAAGCGTGGCTCAGTACTTGCTCGTGTCCCCCCTGTAATTGTCGCAGCTACAGTGACAGTTCCGCGGCGGCAGTGGTAGGTCTACAAGGCTGCTGACGCCGACGGTTTCCAACTGGTTCCGTCGGCCTTCTCGAGAACTGTTGGCTAATTAGGAGAACTCATCGCGGTATAATTAATTGCCACTGCGAAAAAGGTGCGGCAAAGTCGCCGCCCACGGACAGTTCCAACTCGCCAACAGAAAATTCCTCCTTCGTTGAAACAACAAATTTTCGGGCACACCAGTCACGACACTTTTCGCGCTTCTTGCTTCTCCCCGTAAGGCCAATGTTAACTTTCAAAGCCCGTTGTGGGGTGAAGTTGCAAGAAAACAAATCCAAGTGTTTTATAGCCTACTTCCGTTGTCACTTACAACGCAAGTTTCCATAGCTATATAGTGTAGTTGAGCTATATTTTTCCTTAGCTTTACCCAGCACTAGCTTTTATACAAACGACTGTATTGGGCGTATAAGTGAAATCTGATTTACATTCTCGTAAAAAGATATAGCCTATGAATAAAAAGTATTTACCATAACTACATCCTCTCTCATTTCGAATAGTTTTTCACACAGGATACTAATTACTGTACACTTGTTTACTATTAAGTCTGGTGCAAAAATGTAAAAAATAATGAATCTTTTCATTGCCAACAGTAATAATATAAAATTAGTTAAACTTTTAGTAAAGTTAAAAAATTACAAAAAATATCGAAACAGTTTGTTTAATCGTCTTTCAAATGGCCAAGTGATTTCTAATTCTTCTACTTAATAACAAAATGTAACGTACAGTTTTCCTTCTATCGGGAAGTAACTCTCTAATAGTGGAAAACTGTTCATTGCGCGTCTGTTCCAGACCGCAGCAACACAGCGGCTGTTTCGGGACTAGTAGTTTGGGGTTTGGACCTGTTATTTAGTAGTGGAGAAAATTGTGCAGGAGTTTGATGCGTGTTATTAAGAGTAGGTCGGTAACGGCTCTGGCTGGACGCCGTAGTCAATACCGGTTACTGTGGCGGACGAGTATTAATAATAATACCTAGGAATTAATAGATTAGAGGTGATATAATCTGTGTTACCTATACTATTCAGTTTCACGAATAAAAAGTTAAAATCTGGAGAAATTGTTAAAGGACTATTGTTAATCTGCGGTCCCCATCTTCATTTATAACGGGAGTCACGAGGTGGCTCCTCCGCTGTCACAAGACATTTCACGTTTTTACTATACTCTCTTATGAAGCCAATGTTAACCTTCAAAGCCAGTCCCTCGTCAACGGATTATTCGATATCGTTGATTACGTTTAAAGAACAAATAAATAACTACCTATTACAGTGAACACACGTTTTGGCATTACAATTAGTTGAAAAAAGTAGCAAATATTACATACTTCGGAATTTTATTGAACGCGAAACTTGAGTAATACGTATCGAAATTCTGGCCTATATTTTTCCTCTTTAAAATGAACTGTTATCAGCAATTTTGGATAATCCGTTGGTTAGGGACAGAATTTGAAAGTTGACATTTGCCTTATAAGAGATGCAGGTAAAACGTGAAATGTTTGGTGACTGAGGCTGACTCGTAAAGGCAGGAGTCACGTTAGAAGGATGTGCAGCTGGAAATGAGGCGGAAATTAATTAAAATACGTTATAATTGCATCATAGAAATCCGGGTTATTTAAAGTTGGGATGCACAAACACTTCCCCACTAAAGTAAATTAGGCTACACAAAGATGACCAAAACACATTTTAGTTACTGCAAGGAACTTTGATTCTAAGTTACCCTGTTAATGGTTAGGAAGAAAGGTTAGCCTCTTCAATTTTGATCTAAAGAGTAGTATTCGTACACGATAAGTAATGATACAAAAATAAACATTTAGTTGACGTTTATTGTCGTAACATCTTGGCGAAACGGCCTTGTCACAACCAGTTTACAATAAACATTTAACCTCCAAATTGAGAATAATAATCGATCCGGCGTTGAGATAACCTCTTACATCCCACCTGTATAAGGCAAGGCCGAACGGACGTGTTTGTCTACACTTTCAAAGGAAACTAACCCGAATTGTGCGGTGAGAAGTGGAACAAGCTTAACGAGCTAACATGTCGGCGACGCAGAATAATAGTCTCGTCAGGAGCCCTTGGAGGTGTCGTTGAAATGACAATTGTCAGCTCTACTGCTTTGGCTTCTGGTAGTCATAGTTACGTTTGCTGTGCTTGCAGCCTTTGTAGGTGTCGTTTAAATGACACTTGTCAGCTCTACTGCTTTGGCTTCTGGTAGTCATAGTTACGTTTGCTGTGCTTGCAGCCCTTGTAGGTGTCGTTGAAATGACACTTGTCAGCTCTACTGCTTTGGCTTCTGGTAGTCATAGTTACGTTTGCTGTGCTTGTAGCCCTTGGAGTTGTTGTTGGAATGACACTTTTTAGCTTGTCGCTTTGGCTGTTCTGATAGTCGGTTAAATTTGCTGTGCTCTGGTTGGGTGTCATTCGCGTTCATCTAAACGCGCCCTGGCATTACGATTTTTTAACATAACGCTTTAAAGAGAGTTGCAAACCTACTTTGTTGCTTTTATAGTTAACTCATATTCCTCACTTATAATTCACGTAAAAACAACTCGAGAGAACAAATCAGAATGCGAGTTTGCTACGAACATTTCGAGCACTCCTGCAGTTCATCATACTTCCACACGTTTCGCCGATACCTACCTTGGTCGCTATTGGTTTTTGCTGACTTTAAATACTAATTATCATACTAACTAGGTTTCTGTGCCAAGAACTAGGGATCCTTGACGTGAAAAGTTGACTTAAGTTATTTAGAAGGTCATCTATTCTATTGTCCTGCCAAACTTGAAAGTTGTTCGAAATAAAAAATAAAGAACAATGTGGCTGGCATCAGAACAAATCCTGCAAACAGCAAATCCCGAATCTAATTTGGCAGCTCCGGGTTCGAACCCGTGACCTCCGTGACCCTGGCGACCTCCGCCGGACATCGCAGCAGAAGATCTGAGTCAGGGCCGAGGGCGGAGGGAGATCTGCATTGTAAACGAGGCACGCGGAACATGCGAGGTGATGTCACAGTCACACCGGTCCGGGTCGACTGTTGAGCATAAATTACTTATAATTAGTTTTTTGGTCGGAGATGGCGTCATGAAATACCTCTTAGAGTTGTTAGGCAAATCCTCAACTTAATTACTCTCAAACCAATTTCATTATTTTGCATTTTAGATTCCAGATACCATTTCCCAGTGGTAGTAGAATTGATGGTGACATATTTTATTGACTCCAAGGGGAAACATAAATTTGTTGTTTTTTGTCATGGACTCACCGTTGAAAATATTAGGATTGAATATAGAATGCTAGCAAACTTCATCAAGAAAGTGCGTTTTTATAGTGTTGCTGGTTAATGCTGACGGGTTATACCAGCAATTCGTGAAACAATATTGATAGGTTCCACAATTCAGGAGTGCATTGGACTTGAAGGCCAAGCTCTCAGCTAAGCTTGGCGTATAACAAACCCAAATCGCCTGTATATCCTCAGCCAAAAGTCTCTTTCATCTTACATCTCTCTCTCTGCGTTTCACAAAGCTCTCGTAACCAAAATCCGTTCTTCATTTTGTTCGCAAGCCACGTAATTGATTTGATCTAATATGCATATGTATCTTTTATCCCAGCAATCACTTTGGTAATCCATCCCGAACGAGGGCAACATTATTTATGTGTTACTCTTCTCCCGGTTTTAGAGAAGGGCCCTTAATCGGATTAAGATCGTGATTCATTTAAAAACAAATACATTTTCACAAAGGCTGCCTTGTATTTTTTTCTTTTCGCGGCAGATTCCCGCTTTCACGCTCCAATTTCCCAAAGTAAAAGATGACAAGTTGCGTTGCAAGTGGCGCCCGGGCACGCGAGCGCCTTGTAATGTTAGCTGCCGTCATCTCCACGAACTGCGGCCTTTTAGCTGATTACAATTCAGTTTATCCACATTTTTGTCGGATTAGATTGTTTATTTTAATATAGTCTCATTGGCTGTATGATAGCATATTTTGGTGTTGTTTTTTGCGAACTGTCCTGATTTTTTTACGTGACGATTACTGTTTTAAATACTCCGTGGAAAACTACAGTATTCCTATTGGGCTATGACTTGTTTCTTACAAATTTAGACCAGTTAATTGTGCATAGTATTCATAGTCTGTACAGTTTAAATTTATTGATTAGTATGAGTTTGTTTACCTAAATTTGTTCAACTGTGATTAGTATTCTATAAACAACATTCACATATTGCCATTTAGTGTTTTTGTAGGTTTACGGTACGGCGAATGATTCTCAAGATTCTACAAATAGTTTTTTACTAGTTTTGGTTTAATTCGGAAAATTTTATATTTTTGGGCTGTTCCGTCCACGTTGCCAGATCAAAATAAAATAAGTCATGGTATTATATTCCGTGTTTAATTTGTTTTGTAATTCTCATTTTGTTATTTTTTGGCATGAAGTTTTTGATTTTGCTTTAGATTAAGTATTGGCACCATGATTGAAAAATAAGCCCTCAACCTCAACCTTTACCAGTAAGTTCCTCCCTGCGCTCCATAATCTTTCAGCAATATGCGGCATTGTTTTCCCTGGCTCGCCGCTCCATATACCTTTTGTTGGAATATAAACAATTTGTTGCCCACTAAAATCATTGTGAACCTCTCTGTGTTGTGGTTCATCGTCGCGCGCCTGCGTCAAGCTCCAGTTACGGCGCGGCGCCTGTGCCTGTATAATGCGCGCCTTGTCCGCGCAAGTATTAATTTCCGCGAGGAATGCGCCAACTTAACGGTCACTGACCACAGACCATCGTAGCCCTCTCACACGAGGAGCGTGTCTTATGTGCAGTATTATTGGACAGTTGTGAAGTCGCCCTGTGTGTGCTGGATTCTCTGCGTTGGAGCGAAGGAAAGTCAATTTGAGTTTTGTCAGGATTATAGTAAAATCGACAGTTTTTATCCCGCGAGAAATGCACTCGATATTTTATATTGAATATCTTACAGTCTTACTGAGCGATACTTTTACCTGTTCATGAATGCCGATGGTATTTATGCTCCTACTATATTCAGGCTAGATATCGATGTTAAAATTTGAAACATAGAGTTTTCATCCAAAAATAGCCTTGCTAAATAAAATTGTCGTTAGTTCACATGCAGACCCTTTAATTTAAATTTTCCCATGCAGAACCGTTAATTTAAATTTTATTCTCATCACACCGAAGTTTATTCACAGGCCGGAGAATGTGTTCGCTTTTGGAGTTTTCAGATTTGCCGTTTTCCGTCCCTTATCAAAGCAATCGAACGGTAGAAAAGCATGAACAAGCTAAAGCAAGTTTTCCGATGGTATGATAATTTCGTCGGAAGTGAAGACGACAGCCGCCGACATGGCGTGAGAAATATTTCTCGCGTAAATTGCAAGATCATTGCAGATATTTTGATGCGTATGTAAGGTCTTTGTTGTTTGTTGTAAGATGGTGATTTGAATGCTTAGCAGCACATTTTCCCCCCTATATTATCAACATTTGTAACCGCATTATCCTATAGCCATCACAGCTTACGTACAAGTCCATTCTCTATGACACAACCAGTCTCCAGTATCGGCTGACACATGATCCCTCTTATCTAGACGTTAAGGCGATAAAATTGATTGAGTAATTGCAGCCATCAGAGATAAGAGCGGTCGTCGGTTATAAACTACCGCTGGCTGGACGGGAGAGTGGTCAGTCATAACTGGAGACGCGCGGAGATGCGATGGTATCAGCTGGAGATGTCAGTTGGCGGTGGCTGGGAAATGTCAGTTGTATTGGATGGCAGTCATAACCTCCGTTGTCTGTTACGTCCCAGTTTATGTCTAAACTTTATTTTTACTCAACTCGTCACATCTTATTTGGTAAATTTTCATGCGGTAGTGCTGATTTGAAAGATTTTTAAATGCTTATTGACTTGTGCTTTAGTTGGACTTTTTGAGGGAATAAAAAATAAGACGCTTTAAATCGTCAATGCCAACTTTCCTCGTTAGTGAAAATATCTCATGGGAATTTAACAAACAATTACACTATTCCCCCCGCCACAATAAATATTGACCTCTTTTTGAAATTGATGATGAAATTCAAACGTTCTCACCTTGTTGATTAGGTGATTAAGCATGTGTCGATCTAACCCCTTTGGTAATCACCGACTGTGTTTTTTCCGGGTGTTCAGTCGTAATTTGGCGCGAAACTCAACCGGTTGCCGCCAAAACGACCCGTTTAACGACGCTCTTTCGTCCAAAAATGGCTTAATTCGTTCCTGTAGTTGTGACGTGACTCTTGTACGTGTTTCCAAATCTCTTATTTTATTTATCTTTAACATGACAAAGTTAATAGCTCTAGCTGAGAACCACGCCGTTTTAAGACAAGTTGTTATGAAATAACTGAAGTGTGTGACCTTAGTAACAAGACCAGGGTTTGGACCGTTCCCTTTGACAACGTTAAAAAATAGCAATGCCCTTTATACACTCAAGTTCTCGAAAGCCAATACTATGGGTTTTGTGGTGAATTTTGAATAATTTTCTGCTATCTGATCATTTTAAAGATGTGCAAACGCCATATTACCGGTAATTTCTTGTTGAGAATTTGTCTGTTTTAATTAAAGTTCATTGACAGTTTTATTAACATATTTTTTCGTTCTATATATTTTTGAGTATACTTCATGTCCTGTAATATTTTGTTTTTGTTTAACTGCTTCAAAACCAGTTGCATTGATGCAGTACTTATAAATTCAATGTCCATTCAGGGAGAACCTTCACTTCACTTCTAGTATACATAGATTCATAGTTCATAGAACATAGGTAAACAAATTACAAATTAACATTTTTTAACAAATAACCATGCCACGACTCATAAAAAATAACTCTTTAATTGTCATTAAAATTAATGAGTCGAGTTCTGATTAGTAAATTGTTGCTACGTGCACTCATATTGATATTCCTATGCAAATATATTGCAATAAAAAAGCCAACTGACTAAGCTTTACAACTTTACCTTTGTTTTTATACGACAACTACAACTACCTACTGCCGACCGCACTCCCTTAACAATCAGAGTATAGCTGTTACCCGGCAGACGTTGTCATGCCTTTGACTATATACCAATACCAACTAAAACCAATATCACAAAGATCTCCTGTTCAAGTATACCAATACCAACTAAAACCAATATCACCAAGATCTCCTGTTCAAGTATACCAATACCAACTAAAACCAATATCACCAAGATCTCCTGTTCAAGTAAACGTCCTTATTTTTTACGTAAACAAAAATATCTTTCCGTAAGGGTTTATATGGGCCTTGACTATATCCAACTAAAACCAATATCACAAAGATCTGTTCAAGTATACCAATACCATTCGCAGGAACCTCTCTTGTAATGGGCTTCTCTGAGGACGAGCGCTCTTTGACACGGTACTTACTCTCATCCCTTATGATACGGTACTTTTATTCATACCCAAACGTTTGGTACTTGTATTATGGAATTTGCAACATACAGCTAGGAAAGCACCTCTCTTGCACATATTCCTCGCGGAGTCGCCCACGTCGTATATAGTGCAGTTTCGAGTTACACATACGCAGTAATGTATTCAGATAGATGTTATCTCTCCAGTGCCGGGCGATAATATCGCACCGCGAGCAGGTTTCATAACCGACCAACCGTCTAGGACGAACGCGGTGCGACAGCCTCTGTATAAGGCGCTGCTCCGGCGGGGTGCATGTGAAATATCGGGTAATGGGGCGCAAAAGGGTAAGGAATTTGACGTAAACTGGGTGTATTACCTGGACAAGTTTAGAACATACTGTTTTGCTACTGGTGCGTGGATTGATTGAGAGGCCCCAGTCAACGGCGTTTACCTGCATCCCCCATTAGGCCAGTGTCAACTCTCAAAGTCGTCCCTCCCCAACTGATTATCACAAATAGTTGATTTTTATTTGATTTGAGAACAAAAATACCTAGCGATTTCAGTGAGAATTTCCATACCACAAATAATAATAGAAAATTGTAACCTAATCATTTGGAAAAAATACGGTTCACCCATTAAAAAATGTTGAATATTGAATACTTTGGAATTTTGTTGAACGATTTTTATTTGTGATGTCGAAATGTTGCTCAATTTTGGAATAAACGTTCTTTAAGACAGTGTACGCTTTGCAACATTGTTTATCAACAATAATTGTAAGAGTAAATTCATTTACAAAATCTAAGTGTAACCTACCGTAGAAAAAACTGAAATTTAAATTGCGTGCAATTTGAAATATTACTTTTTGATATTTTAAATTACTGGAACGTATACATTTTTCGCAGACAATCCTCTTTCTCTAAATAACATGAAACTCAAATGCCTTTCAGGATCGAGACCTCAATCTCGCAATATATTATGCAATACTTTGGATATTGCTAGTTTTATTTTACTGCCTGACATAAGTTGCAAAACTATCTTTCGCGACGAAGTTTCGCATTTTATTGACATATAATTTTATTGGGCATGCTTTTGAATTGCTTGCAGATTATGTTGAGTAATTATGTTGCATAGTGTAAACGTATCGTAAAATTATTCCAGATTTTATTTTGCGTTTGCTTTTAAATAAGTAAGAGTACTGCCAAGTTGTCGCTCACTGTGCACCCAAGTCTAGTCCCCCTGTCAAGAAGTCGGCAGTGCGTAGCGAATGACTTTGAAAACAATATTCGCGAACACCGCGCCGAGTAATGTAACACAGCAGTTTGCTCATGTAAAGCAGCTGACTCGACGGTGGGAAGGCTGGCACCAGTGTAAACAGCTGCCGAGGGCACGGTGGCAGCACTGTCAACAGCTGAGTAGAGCAAACAGCTGTGCGTCACCCGCGTCAAATTTGAGGTTGAGTTTAGTCACCTCTGCAAACGAAATGCCGGCCGTATGACTGTAAACAACTGTGGGAAGTCAGCACAACAAACCAATGTACGCGATAATAGTTTTGAAATTAGAATCAAATCTTGTCTCGTTTTCCGAATTAATTTTGTGCTAGAAAGAAAAATAACAGTTAAACCCTTTGAGTGCCACGCAACGATATATCGTTGTGCACGGAACATCCGAAAAATACTTCACAACGATATATCGTCGTCGGTGGTCTTACCGAAAAATGCATTGCAACGATATATCGTTGTTATGGAAAAATTTTTTTACGTCATTACTTTTTATTATTTCTTTCAGGACATTTCCAGGATATTTTCTAGCTCTATAAATCTAGTAGTTATTTGGTGAAAATCTTATATTTGAACAATGTTTATTTATCTGAAAAAAAAAATTCCCGCATGTATAATATGTACCTATTGAAATTTTTTATTTTTTATTTTTTAGATATTATATATGTGCATAATATTATAGCTAAACTTTAAACTTACAAAACAAAAAAAGTTTCATAATAATATCTTACCAAATAAAAAAGTTATTGATTTTATGTACAAAACCCTTGCAAAATGTTGATTTTGTGTATTGTTGTTATAGAAAATTTTTCTTACGTCATTACTTTTTATTATTTCTTCCAGAACATTTCCAGGATATGTTCAGGTAAACATATACTCCATAAATATACGAGGCCTAGTTAGTCTGCTTTATGAAATAATATTGTAATAAAACTTAAACCGTTGAATAAAGTTAGGCTACTGTCTTGTGTACTAATTTGCCGTTTTTATATTTTTTTACATTTATGGAAATAACTTGTCCGCCTAAAGCCCAAATTTGATGAGGCTTTTAGGAAATATTTTGGGAAACATGTCCTCTATAAATCTAGTAGTTATTTGGTGAAAATCTTATATTTGAACAATGTTTATTTACCTGAAACAAATAAAAACAAATTAAAAGAAATTTCCCACATACATATATGTATTCAATTTTTTTATTTTTAAATAATATATATGTGCATAATATTATAGCTAAACTTTAAACTTACAAAACAAAAAAGTTTCATAATAATATATTACCAAATAAAAAAGTTATTAATTTTTTTACAAACTCTTGCAAAATGTCGATTTTGTGCCTGGCACTTTTTGGATATACTGTGTTAAAAACTCTGGCACTCTAGGGATATGACGACCGAAAAACTCTGGCACTCAAAGGGTTAACAAAAATTGAATTTAAACATGAAAACAATAATAGCGATGAAAATATATTTATTAAAACTGATTTTATTCCAGAATATCGCTTGGCGGCAGTAGGTACTTGTATATAATATTACTTAAGATATTGCTGTAATAGTCATACAAATATTGTGATGTGTATTAAAACAGTAGGACCTGCCCCTCGAGCTCCAGCAAAACGTCTTGTGTACACTGAGTTGTCATTGTTTGTATAATGTCCGTAACATCTGTCCTTGCGGCGGTGCTGTGTTTTGTTAATGTGTCAATTAATTCAACTGATTTCCGTTATTTCATAAGATTTCCATTGAACCTTCCCTACTTTGTTATTCAAGGCATTTTCCGCAAAAATTCCTTGAATATGATCAACTCGCCATCACCAAAATGAATTTTAAACTAAGAATTCCGTAATATGATCTATCACTTTTCAATTTATGAAGGGGCCAAAAACCAATTGTTATCTCTTATTGTTTTTTTCCATTAATATGGTTCTAAAATGGAATCATACGTTGATTTGAAGGCCAGTGGGGCGGAGCCCTATAGACTATCAAAGGCAAAAATATAAGGAAATTCATAGAAAGACGTTGGACTTTTCTAATTTACAAACCAAAGGGTTCACTAGTCCCTTGGATCACGCTCTTGTAGAAACCAGATTGTGCATTCATATTAGTTTTAACATTTATATTATAAATCAGGTGCAATACATTTCATTAGAGTTTTCATGGTTTCTCAAACATATTTTTCCAAATAGTTATTTTATTACTTGTGACTACTGGTAAAACAAGTTCAATTTCAACATTAATACAGAACATTATTTTATTATTATTATTATTACTATTACTCATGCTAGGGTTGGACAGGTTCTTGTAGCTTGATACATAGTAGGGATACTGTCTTCGTATCGTATAGACGGACGAACAGATCCGCGACGTGACTCTCCGCCGTTCTCTGGGATCAGACTCTGAACCCAAGTGTCTGAGCGTGAATTGAGCTCAAGCTTTGGGCGGTGAAAGGGGCTGTATGTTGTTACGACGATGATCCTAAGTTCACTGATCCTAAGTTCCACAATTACCATGGATTAAACATAGATGTTACCTGGGTGTGTAAATTGCAGGTTTCTAAATTTCGATCTTCTTTATTAAGTGGAATGGTGTAGGTGGAATCTCGTTTTAGCGCATTGCTCTCCTCCAAGTATAACCAAAATTGTTAAGGATCAATTAAACATAATTTCCGAAAACAGCAGTATATATTCAAATGCAGTATTGTTTTGCTGCTATATTTGCTCGCTACAGTATTCTCCTCTGTCCAACGTATTACGTAGTGCAAGATGTGTTGTGTGTGTGTGTCTGCGGTGGACAGTTCCCATATAAACCACCCGGTCGGACGTATAGTGTACACCCACATGTCAATTACGGTACGGTCGCTGTCCGCAGTCCGTAGTCAGCAGTCAGTTAGTAGGCTAGGGGCTGATTCACTGATACGCACGTCTGATATGCCTGTCCGACTACGGAATGGGACGTAGCAGTTGTCCGGTTAAGGATAAAGTACTTGCTTGGTAGTCGCCGTCTGCAGATAGTACGATGTGATCTGAGAAACACAAATTACAGTATTGCCATGTAACTGGTGGTGCGCCTCTAAAACTGACGAAGCATCTTACAAATTACAACTTTAAACAATTTGGTGTAGACCTACTACAGAGCTATTGTAGTTACTGAAGTCATAATAAATTGTAACACTTTTGGATTTAGGAAACAAATTTCAGTCACAAGCGATGCATCTAGAGTAATATCGCAGTTCATGCCAGGCTAGTCCAATGTTTAACCTGGATTTTATTTTCAAATCATGTAAACAATTGGGACATTTATTTTTTAAGATGTAACGAATAGTGATCGGATTTGTTAAAATACAAATGTAGAATGTCATTGTACATTAATATCAACGTGTTGTGACGCAGGAATAAGGGTTTGAAGTTACAAAATTACATGACATGAGAAATAGCCTGATGCAGTGCGGTCACCCTATTGTTCTCAATGTCCATTTTCTCCTTTTCTCTGTGATGAAAATTACAAAACTAAAACTAACATGTTGATCATATTAATTGATGTAATAGACGATAACTTGAAGGCAATGTTCCTCTGTTGATTCTAGTATAGCAAATTACTATGTTAAGACGCCGTAACACATGCACTTTTATTTTAAGTCTAATGCGAATGAATGATGAGTGTAGAGTGAGTGCCATGTCTCGTGTAGCCGTGTTACGGTCCGAGACCGGCTGTTTCTTTAGCTAGTGGAATTTAATTAAAAGCCCAATGAGCATTGGCGCTGGGTCAGGTTTAGAACCTTCACAAAATATTATTTAAGATGTTATTGTGGACATTGCCATCATTGAATGCGATAAACAAGTTTCACAACGTATCGGGATCTGGGATCTGATCCCATCTCCAGGTGACAAAAGTACCTAGAAATCCCGAAACTTCGTGAAACTTGTTTTCCTCTTTCGGAGATGCCTTATGTCGGCAATAACTTCTTAAATACTGTAACATAAAATTACCATCACCAAAAATGGATTTTAAACCTCACAAAATGCTTGGACGTAACTCTGGATCGATCTGGCAAACCTCAGCTTATGTGAGCGCTCCAACCACTGCGATATCCAATGATAATGCCGAAGTTTCCTTCTGGGGAAGAAGGAATGAAGAAGCGCCATAACTCGTATCAAGTTATGAAGAGTTGGGAAGAGTCTGAAGAATGTTGACGACCAGGAAGAGATAAAGAGTTGCGAGAGGCCAAAGCAGTAACGTCAATAGCAGCTGTGACTCAGGACTGGCGACACCGTGGAGATATGTGCTGTGACGCGATAGCTGCGATCTGTACCCATGACAAACAGCGATGAAGACCTGACTGCCATGCCCTTATCTCCGGTTATCAACTGGTAACGGAAATTGGTTTGGTTGTACGAGCGTTTCTATTCGATTATTTTTATATATTAATGCTCAATAGTGTTTTTTTCGGTAAGTTAACATCTCCCTTATGAATAATTGAGCCATAGTTTTGAAGATTATCTTCACCGCCCAATAAACAAAAAAATAGTTATAATTATATTTATAGAATGGGTGGTTCTCAGTTTGTTATCTGCCGACGTACTCTGACGGATATTTTACAGCGATAAGTTAAACTAACTAAAAACAATTGTTTTAATGCGTTAGCTGCGCTGGAGCACGTTGAGGATGTAATACAAATGGGAATATTAAAGTTAATCTAAAAAAATTGGTAGATTTTATTTTGTTTTGTTTTCATTTAGTGGATTAATAAACAAGTAATTATCTGTGTTAGTGTTTCAATAGTTTTGTGCCTTGTCTTTCATAGCTCCCAGACTATCTATTTGAAAATTGAAGCTTCACCCCAAAATAGAAATAGAGAGAAAACTATTGAATTGTACTCAATATACTTTTTGATCTGCATTTATTTCGATCTCAACTTGAAATGAACTAACCGGGTATGTTTGTTCAAACGGAGGAATGATGTCAAGGTTTGCGTTATCCACGGTTAGTGTCATGTGACTTGACAAATGACTGCTCACCGGTGGACGTATGTGTGGCAGCCGACCAAAGATACTTGTCTCCCGCCCGATAGCCGTCGGATATTCGGTAGCCAGCCGCAGCCAGCGTCATAGCCTGCGCTTATCGCCTGATCGATGGCGTTATCAGCTCTCTGATACAATAACCCACGGGTGACGTTGATACCTGATCCCTTGTCGTGCTTTATTGAACGATCACTCACGACCCCGCCCTAGCCAAACAATGATTCATATTCCGGTTTCTTGCGCTATCAGGTTTTATTTGTGTTATTAGTTCCCCCCTGTGATATCACCGGTGCCGCCTCGACGAGAAGGTATTCAGTAACGGTCTTAACAAGTACTATACTTTAAAATTCAATTCGAAGTACCTTCTTCAAGTTCGCTTATACAGGCGATATTATAACAAACACGTGATTTATGTTGCATTCAATTTTTTCATCGAACTCGATGGCCATGTGAACCCTTTCATTCAAGACCTTTTTACTTTGACATTGCCAGGCATCCGTCGAAGGAGGCTGAGACGAAATTGGAGTCGGGACTTCTTAATATAAAGCCCTACAATTGAAGAGGACAACCCAACGCCCAGAAAAAGGAGGAAGACTTCTGAGCCTACTATTTAATTGTTCATGTTTCATGTTATTGTCATTGCCATGTTGTTAGCAAATTTGCTCGTTGTGTATTTGTACAGTTGCAAATAAAAAATTAAAGAAAAAAAGTTATGTTGTAGGCCATATGACTGAAGCTTGACACAGTTCAAGAAGTTTCTGTCGATTTGAATAAAATGTTAACATTTCCGCTTGAACACCTGATTTCAGTTTGATAGTGAAATCAAATCACACAACTGATCAAGTTACAATATTTAAACATTTGTTGTTAATGTGACCCTTTTTTAAGTGTTTGGTCTTTAAAGAGAGTATTAATCGTAAAACTAAAATTCAATTTTAAGGGTTTTCTCCGATACCTTTAATTTTAATCGCGTGCTTGACGGGTGTCAGTTTTTACCCTGCTCATTTCTCAAAGGATCCTAGTACGAGGTTTATCTTCATAGAGATACCCACGTTTTTAGAGGTTCAGGTAATCTTCAAAATGTTGGCTCAATTATTAGTTTTTTGAAGTATATTAGAAATAATACTTCAATATATGAACTTTGATGATTGCTGTCACAGACGTGGACGGAGAAAGCTACTTTGATCGTGGAGGTTGGGAGGTATGCATCGCCTTTTCGTTACCTGAAACAAATAAATTGAGTGTAAATAAACAATAGTTAAAGAAAGTATACGTTTAGAAAGGATTCACTGCCCGGAGGTGACGTATTCTGCATCGGCGCCGTGCTGGATGGTGTGGAATGCCAGAATGCGGAGTGCAGACGGTAGGGAAATCGATGGTAATAAATGATCCCGAACACAAGATCGTCGCTGGAGGCGTTTGCCCGCTACAATTATAAATTATCGAGAAAGCCGCGGCCCGGCGTGACGTCGACGTTGCGAACTGGCAACCAGCAGTCGCGCCCCATGACCGCCGCGAGCCGGGCACTGCGGGGGGACTGTGGGCACAAGAGGGGGCTCCAGTCACGGAACATTTATATCTGCTTATCCCACAAGGCCAATGCTAACTTTCAAAGCCCGTCTCTCCTCAACGGATTATCCGAAATCGGTGATTTATGGTACATTTTAAAGAGAAAAAAATACCGCGATTTCTGTGTGCAGAATGTGTACATCACAAGTAGTTAAGCTCTAAAAAATCGAAAATAGGTCAATTGTATATTTTTGAGTTTTTTTAACGATTATTATTTTGTTATATTGAACTTTTGCTAGCTAAATACGCAATTTGTTTGTCCCCCTTTAAAATGAGGCATATATCAACAATATCGGATAATCCTTGGAGGAAGTACGGGTTTAAAAGTTAACATCGGCATTGTGGGGAAGCAGGGAGAAACGTAACACTTCGTGATCGGAACCTCTGAACCCCATGTCAATAGTAATTAATTTTACTATACTATATTTCATTATTTCTCTCCAAATATTCTACCTTGACCAACAATGTTGGGTGGAGTTTCCTCATTATAATATTGTTCATGTTAGGTTAGTTATAATACTACATTTAGTAACAATCTTCCTTGTAAAAGGTAAACTGCTAGGGTGACGACGCGACCATGTGCAAGTA
Source organism: Allygus modestus (assembly GCA_963675035.1). NCBI lineage: Eukaryota > Metazoa > Arthropoda > Insecta > Hemiptera > Cicadellidae > Allygus > Allygus modestus. The sequence goes on along the minus strand of OY776114.1, from coordinate 127,135,069 downwards.
GAAATGTTAACTTCTCTACAGACATGATGCAGGATGAGTAATCATTAACGTAGAAAGAGCGATGCCATCCGATTCTTTTACACGTGGGATGCATTTTGTGTTACTGGAAATAGTGTATTAGAATGTTGGGGTATAAATGTAATTAATTGGCGACCAAATTATCGTGCTGCTCTCATTTTGTATGACCCGAAGTTGTCTTTTGTAATATTACCTAAGAAGTGTTTAAAGTTTGTTGCCGCCTTGTACGAAGTTTGGTCATTGTCATCGGACGAAGTAGAGCAACTTTAGGAGCGCTCGGTCGGCTATGACGTTGTGACGTAGACAGTAATTGCGGTAGACGTTTAATCCTGTCGTAGGCCAGACTTGGTGTCGCGCCACTTGTGGTGGATTAGTCGATAAGTTAACTGGGTCAGCCAGAGACGGTATAACATCCAAGTGGTATCCGAGATTACTAACTATATTAGAGTGAGTAGATATACACAAGCGATCCATTACACTGGGAATATTCATGGAGAGCGAAAAACAATTGTTTGCCCTCCATTCTGTAGAAGAACTGATGAACTTTGACGATTAACTTACTCCTGTAGATAAATATAATAACTGACGACAAAATCATCATCTGCCAAGATGAAGGACATTTTCTGAATTTTGATTCATGTATTAATTAACAAAGATTTAAATATTCAATATGTTTAGGGTTTGTCGACACTTGGTCAACAGTGGATTTTCCAATACAAATAGAGAATATAAGGCGTAAAATTATACATTGAATATAGAGAGATAAAAGGTTGAAGTGTAGCTTCCAAGCAGCAGGTTTATATCCAAAGGAGTTTTTTTTGTTAATTCTTTTAAGGAAATCTGTTTATTTGGTAAACACTCAGTTTTATTCGTTCAGGACCATGTTTTACACTCCTCTGATCCAATACACTCAGGGCTGACGTCATGACTACCCCAGGCGTGTTTAGGAGACACTTGGTGTTCGTTCCAGTAATCGCAGCATTAGTACCTGTAGTTTATACAGTCTGGCTAAAAATGCAAAATGACTCTCAGGCGAGAGAAAGGAGAGCGGCCAACAATAGATAGTTGCATGGCGATGAGATGAGCCGATCTGTATGAATAAAACCGTGACAAATGGACGATAAACAAGCGACGTGACGTGGGCGAGCGCCGGTGTCGCAATCGATTAGCGGCGAGGCGAGTCGAGCGTGGAGGCGAGGTGAGGCGAGCGTGGAGGCGAGGTGAGGCGAGCGCATCACCTGTGGTGTGCGTTTACTGCGAGGCGAAGTCGTGTGGTGACAACTGACTGACGCAGTGGCGATAACTGATGACAGAACTCAAATCGCGTAACAAATATTTGTAATCCAAGGTATTTACTATAATTATGGGGTATACATGTAAAAAGTCGGCCCGAATGTAACATTTGCTAGTCAAACAGATGTTTGTCAAACGTTTGCCGTTGAAGTAATCGGTAAAATGCCCTTTCGTTGACATTACTTTGTCAAAAAGAGTTGGTGAAGGAAAGTTATTGCATATTATCGTGGTTTTAATAATGCCATTTTTATTGAACTATATACCAAATATAGCCGATTTTTGGTTCGCTTGAAAGATAAAGTAGTTTAAATATGCTATCGTAAGTTGTGTTTACCTCTTCGTTGCAGTTTACGAACTAGAAGTGCTGACTTTCAAATCTGCAAGAACGATTTCACTAGGTTAAGACTCTACTTACCTAGAGCGGTTCGCTTCCTATTATATGTAGGCTACGTGTTAACGAACGATGGTTGACAGGGTGATGTCCTTATAAACGCAACACTGCGATTCTTAAGCTTAGATAAATCAAGTATAGTGTTGGACAAGAAATGTATGGGAATTGGGCTGGGTGAAGAAGTAAACACCACAATCGGAGCAAAACGTCACAATGTAATAAAATAAAGACAAATGCAGCTCTTGCGTTATCTGATTTCCAAAACGAATAAAGCTTCCAGCCATTCATATCGAGTAACCAGCAGTTCAAGTAAGCGGAAACATCTCAAATCTTACACAGAAGGAACTCCGAGTAATCCTTTGTAAACTGTGCTGGGCGTGTCCAAACAAATAAATCCGAAAACAATATCCCTTATCGACTCCAGCGTCGCCAGGAGCCCGTCGCGGCGCCCCCCGCGGTGTTACAAGACGCGGGGACCATTGTAGCAGTGGCGTTGGCCGATTGCCGAGCACATCTTCCGTCCCATCGGCATGCTGCTCGCACCGCCGAAACGCATCAGAGTAACGAGACGTGGTTTGATTGGTGCGGGTATGCGGGTTGACATGAGTTATGGCGGGAAAGTGCCATTCATCATCGTCTTTGTGAATGGAATCGTGACATGATTGAGAGTTGTTTTTGCATTACGTTTGCAGCTTCAATGGGCTTGGAATATATAATACGGGACTGTAAAGAAGGGTTGGGTATGTCAACGTACAATTATTGGTTATTATAGCTTAACTCCTCTTCCAGGACCTTCTTATCTTCTAAATCCAAATTTAGCGAAACTAAGTGAAACGTTTCAACTGTGTATTTTTTAATTGTGCCATTGTTTATCTAAAATTGTGGAAATGTGGGGACAAAATGTGTTGAACTCACAAGTAGAGCATAATTTAATAAATTGGAATGTGTAATGTCACATCAATTTTGTTAGCTTTTCAAATATTTCAAACCAAACTTTTCCAACATACTATAGCATAAATTTCAAAGTTGGGAAATCGCTTGTGATATATAACTCGTCGACCCATAAGGTTAAGACGCTCTATTTCTACCAAACTCGCAATCGTAACTTCTCTAACTTGGGCAAACATAGAAGACGGAATGCTAATGCAGCTGATATGTTCCAAGACCTATTTATAAAATTCCTGGGGATAAATATTGAACACACAAGCAACTAGAGGACTCTGAAGACCGAGATTCCCGGCAGACAATTTCCTCGACCCACATCCCCAGGCGGAGGTAATTGCAGGAGGGAATGTCGCTCGTCCAAGCTGCCGGTCTGGCTAGAGGCAGTGGCAAGGCGGCCCTCTCCATGCCCTCACCTCATCCCACTACTATTAGGGAGTTGTGGCAGTCCCCATGCAAGAGATATGAGATATGTTATCGATCCAGGGAATACAATGGGTCGAAGGATATTAGTCTGATGAGGAATGTTTAAACTTGTTATCAATCACTGACAACTCTTGCTTGGCTTGTAAGCGGAGAAAATATAGAGTTCGAGGGTAAAATGGTCGAGATTTCTTACTACGTTTTCCCAATCAGTTTTTTCTGAGGCGTTGCCCAGTTGCCCAACATCTGGAAGGAGTAGTCAGTTATAGAAGTAATACTTTATTGGGAAATTAAAATCGTATCCTAATCGTAACCATTAATTCAGATTTAGTTCTGTTATTCTAAGGTTTCGGACTTTAGTTTTTGGCAAGTTTTAGTTAATTTGCAACTAAAAACTGTGTTTGTTTTTCCTCAGTCCCTGAGGGTTGATAGACCCTAACCTGTCTCACGGTTGTCGCAATGGGAGGTTACAAGACAGACGCGGGGAAGAGGCGTTTTACCTAATCTGTCGGTCTTACGAGGATGTTGGTGGACATAATGGTCCTCCGGCCTGGATTGGTGACCAATTATACCTTTGCTGTCCAGCAGGTACACAAGCTTCATGGCGCACAGTTAAAAACTATGAAATGTGTAAATTGAATCTAATCCCAGTTTTAGTGTACTCTTTTGGAATTATTCAATTATGAGAAAAACTCGTCGTAAGAGGTGTGATAAATTACAAATAAGAGGATTGAATGAGTTTTAATAATAATTGCGGATAGGTTTTAATCACAAGAAGAAATTGTGCTTTCGTAAATATCGGTGTTCCGGACCATTCTAAAAACATCCTTCGCCTACACAAAACACTGTACTTCGCCTAAACGTATTCACAGCGTAGACACCTTGGTCCCACATCTGCACGAAGGACAGTGGAGGAATTAGCCGCTACTACTGTGGCGTTGATGAATCTGCTGTGCTAATGTCCAGGTGAATGCGGCGGAGAGGCTGTAGGAGGCGGCTATTGTTTGGTGGGTGACCCGACAGTCTCTTAGCTAGGCTTTCTCTCATCGAATCCGCAGTTAAGAGGGATGTGTCATGTGGCGGAATTTCCGATTGCGAGTGACGCGGAAACGGATATCACGACGGTTCTCGGGACGTGGAGTAGCTCAGGGTCGATTGCTGTCGCCTGTGTTCTTTTTGTAAAGTGGTTGCTATTTTTGTAGTAATAGATTGGCGAAATTAATTGTGTATTTCACGATCGTGGCTTTCTGTCCTTTATCTTAATAACTGAATTTAATGTAAGACTTAGTTTTTCCAAAACACTTACGATTACTGATAAGTAGCTTTTGGATAACATAATTAATTAAAACTGACATAAGTGATACCATTGCTATCAAATATCGAAAGGAAAGTTCACTTTATTTTTATGAAGTTCTTTGCAAAGGTTTACTTCTTGCCACAAAAACATTTTTCCAGAATCTTTTTACAATACCTTAGCACCTTTTTACACATCTTTTTCGCGTTTTCAAATCCAAATAGGCTATTTCACTGAGCAGTTTTATGCCAATGCATAATGCAGTTTTTATGCAGTTTAAAATGCAGTTATATCAAAGTATATTGAGTACAGTTTCAAGGATAAAGCATATGGAACATTGCCACATATCCGCGACAGCTGCTGTCCGATCCACGGTACAGTAACGGGCGTCTTCGTGGACACATCGGCTCCCACAGTCTGTTGTATAACTGGAGGCGCTCCTCTTGCGGCGTTTCCCAACTTCTTTGTCCGCCATCTCGATAAGCCCATTAGGATACGACATTTTACCCAATCTGTCGGTCTTACGAGGATGTTGGTGGACATAATGGTCCTCCGGGCCGGATTGGTGGCCAATTATACCTTTGCTGTTCAGTAGTTCTTTGGACGTTTGTGATTTATCTGCGGAGAAAAGCTTTCACGAGCAATTTCAAATCCTTGTAGCATAATTGTTCAGAACAGTTATAAAATATTCAGTACCTATTCAAATTTTTTAAGGGTGAAACTAATTTATTCATATTTGCCTCCTGGATTTAAAATCGACTTGGAAGTAATAGGTTAACGTACCTTATCCGCCGTCAATCCAAAATCACTGGTAGATGACTATTTAAATGTTTGTTTTCTATTCGTGTCCCCGTCCGTGTGTGTTTGTGAGATGTATAATTTTTTAAACTTGACAACGACTTCGTGTTTTACAACTAGATTTCTACGTGTAGATTTGAAAATGAGACAGCAGTCCTGAAACTAGCCATCTACTAGTGATTTAGGATTGACGACGGATAAGGTACCAAATTAATGTGAGTCGGAAATTGTCTCACTGAAATTGTTAGTTATTTTTCTGTTCTTTAAGATCAACAATAAATCAACACATCGGGTAATCCGTTGAGTAGGAGGAAGCTTTGAAAATTAACATTGGCCTTATTGGAGCCCCCTTTTAATTTAGGATTTGTGTAATTCATTAATTGCCAGAGACCCCGTGCTGCTCTGCAGCATCAGTCAATGTTGAAATTTGAAAGTGACATAGTTGATGAGTATTTTCAAATCAAGTTAGAATATTTCGAGCTGCTCCCCCGCAAAAATTTGCTGATATAATCCTTATAACAGCTGTTTATTGAATCAAGAAAAAACACATGTGACATAAACCAAATAAAACTTTCCTGAAAATAAATAACATGGGAATTTGGAAGTCCCGTGGGGCAGAGCTCTGGGGCCTAAATTGAAATTATGACTCGACAGTGACTAAGAACTTGAAATTAGCTTTTAAATAAAAAAAGAACCATCAAAATCGGTTAAGTAACTTCCGAAAGTGGGTGAACAAAAAGCAAAAATGTTTTTAAATATGTAGATTGCAGTTTATTCATATCTTCCCATGGATTTTATTTACGTAAATTGTTCCGCTCCACATAAAGTTAACAGTTAAAATATCACATAATTTCAAAACAATAAAACCATAATAACATAATTGTAAATTATAAAAACTCTGTAAGGCAACATACAAAGCAAAATTATTGTTATAGAAACAGCTTTTAAATACAAATTTGTTTTAAAAGAGAAACTAACTTCAGATTTATAATATGTTTATTTGCAAAATAAAAAGTAACAACGTTTCGTTAAACGGAAATTATTTCAAAAGTTTTGTGAAAATAATGTGTAATGATTATAACTTTTGCCTAAAAACATTAACCAGGGTGAATAAAGATAACGTTCTCTTCACGTCGTTAGTACTAATATTTTCTCCGCTAGAGTGCCGCAAAGGGTTTTAAATGTACTGTAACAGCTGTTTTGTTTTATTACCAGTTCATCTGCTTAAAACAGTTATGCGGAGATAACATATGATCATCTTAATATTTTTGAAGGGAAAGTACATAACATATTTTTTATATGTATAAACTTAGGTTAACACTAATATTCTCAGGCCTTCTTTTCCGGGGCTGGTTGATTATGCATATATTTTCCCATCAATGTTGTGTCCTATAGTAAGAAGAAACCAACATTTCCTCATAGTGTCGTTTGTAAGCTCATCCCATTACACGATAAAAGATTAAACCGTTAATAATAATCAATTTTTGGTTTCCCTTCATGACAGCTAATGGTAAAGCGTCCTGCAGGGTTCTTTATTTATTTTTAGTACAGAGCATAACAATGCTGACAAACTTGATAAAGAGTACCTACAGAACAATCTCACCGGGTATAACTTATAACATCTAAAAACAAACTTGTAAGAGTTACCTCCAATTTACCAATAAAGTTACTACGTTTCTTTTGGCTTTGACACTCGTTTCTTGACGTCAAGTCAATTAACCCTTAGGTTTGAGTCTACTCTGCTAACATTGGGAGTAAAAATTATACTATAGTGCTAAAACCACCATTTGAGAACATTAAAACTGGAAAAATATTTAGTATTCAAAACCAACTTAGACTGAACCATATACAATTCTTACGTCAAGTTTAAAATCAATATCTCAACTGATTCCTAAGGTATATAACGCAAATAAAAAAAGAACAAACAAACTGATGCGGAAGATTTTTCTAGAAAATCTGTAGGTTTATGTCACTTTCTGGGGAGAGTTTGCCGATTAGAGAGGCTCATTACGAAACGATTAGGCCTTCGATGATCATGCGTAAGTTTTTTGATAGCTCTAAACGTAAAGTTCTAATGGGTCAAAGGTTTTTGAAAGGGTCCTAAGTTAACACCAAAACCTCAAGAAATAAAACTGTCCCATCCAAACACAAATAGCTTGTCTATTTCTCTTAGGTAGCAGCGTTTTCTCAATCTATCATCGTGAAATAACTGGATTTCATGTATATTATTTGAATGTATAAATGCCCATAAATAAAGCAGCTGTTTTTCTCAATTTGTATTATTCATACAAAATAATGAGTTACATGTAAATTGTGAAATGTAGAAAGGAGAAAAAAAGGAGTTGTATTTTTGCTGCATTATTCTTTGGCAAACCAGATGAACTCTCTTACTTAACATATGTTTTAAGTAATCATCTGATGTAAACAAACTTCCTCCACAAGATTAACATGGGAACTTTAGGAGCCACTGGAGCGAAGCCAATTGACGATATGTTAGTTTGGATGGATGATGACATATCTAGACATAATAACCTATCAGTTAACATAATAATCATGAAAATCGGCCCAGTGGAACGGTCTGACGGACTGGCCAAAGTTTTGGCAGTTTTTTTTTTAAATATATACTAGAGTAATTTTAAAAAAGAATCATGGAAATCGACCCAGTAGAACGGTCAGGGTCGCTGTCTTTAGTTTTGGCAAAAGTTTTTAGCGAATTTCCCCTATAGGGAAGAAGCTATTACCGTAGTCGGCATGGTAAGACCTAGGCCCGGGACCATGATAACTTTTCGTTTTGAGGTCCCCAGACCCCAAAAACACCATTCGTTCGAAACTGTATATTATATATATATTTATGTGTCCGTGAGCACGATAACTCTCGTACAAATTATTCGATTTTGATGAAATTTTGTATACACGTGTAAAGCAACATTTATGACTTTAAGTTCGAAAACCAGCCAGATCGCTCTATCCGAAGGGGTATTTTGGGGGGGTTTTGTACCCCAAAAATGGGTTTTTCGAATTTTTTACATATAATTTTGGAAATAGTCAAATTTTATTTTTTCCCATTGGATTCAGCTTAAAAAAACACACAATTTGGTATTTTGATCATTTCTCTACGTCAATTGGTTACCGAGATATTGAAAGTGCTAAACACAGTACGTTGTCTAATGTTATTCTTATGGAGGAAAATAAAAATTTTATATCTCGCTTATTTATGAACGTATACTGACGAAACTTGGTATACGGCTTCATCTGGTTGTGGACCATTGATATTTGCTAAAAAAAAACATTTTTTACCAAAGGCTCCCGTGGCAGCAAACCTGCGTACTCATCCCCATGTTATTCTTATGGAGAATAAGTAACGCATTATCTGCCTTCATTATGAAAATAAACTAATGAAATTTGGTATGTGGCTTTACCTACATGAGTTATATTGATATTTGTATAAAACCCCATTTTTTGTGTTCCTTACTTCAGCAAACCTGCATACTCAGCCGCCATGTTATTCTTATGGAAAATAATTAAAATATCATAAATCGTTTATTTATGAATGTATATTGATGAAACTTGGTATGTGGCTTTATTTGGTATTAAGATACATATATATGCATTGGAAATTCGCTGAGTACGCAGGTTTGCTGCTACGGGGGTATTTAATATACAGGATGATACTAAATAGCACAGCGGTTTTTCAGTCTCAAACAATTTACGTTACCACACAGTAACCAATGGAATACAAACACTGACTCTTACAATATTGATCGGTTTTTAAGTTTATTGTCCATTGCAAAGTATCATACAAATCACGTCTAAATAAAACTAAAATATATTCGTCCCATGTCTCTAAATACTCATAGCAATTTCTTATTACTGTTCTCCACCCCTTGCTGAGTTGAAATTGCCTGACAATGGAATCTCTATTAGTTTCTCTGATTGCAAATTGTCTGAGTAATCGTCGACTGACAGGCCCAGTTGTCCATTTACAGACTGATCGGTAACAGTCTCGTTATCTCAGCCGGTGTCGAGGAAAGACGGAAAATGGCGGGGAAAGTGACAGTGTGATGAACAGAGGAGAAATGGCGATTCATTAGTGCGTGTACGCCGGGTGCAAGCTGCATGCTGCATGCTGCATGCGACTGCCGTGGGTAGTGCAGTGGCTGTCTAGTGCAGTGGTAATGAGCTACTGGCGGTGGCGCCGCGGAAGTGGAATTGACTTTGTTTGCTCAGTTGTGTTTGGATAAGTAGAAGCGATGTGGTCTAATATGAGTAAGGTATGTTTGTTTGCTTGCTTGCAACTCTGATCTCAAAAACGGTTCCGACGAGTTCTTTCAAAAGTTGTAATTAGGCATAACTAATATCTGCGTTGAAAATGTGTTTAGGCAAATCCCATCCCTGGAAAAACCTTCGTATAAAATGAATTTAAAAAAGCATATGGAGGTTAGGATGCAAACAAATGAGTTATCTTTTTAATTAACAATCTGCCAACTGTCAAAGTAATCCTCCTTTTAATTCCCATTTGTGTATATACCTGAAGGGACATTGAGCTGTAATAACAAGTGGAGCTACCTTAAACATGCAGATAAGAGGCAAATGAACAAAGTAAATCTGCTCGTCAGTAGAGGGCGTAGTGAAAAATACTCCAAGTCTACTAAACAAACTGATACTTCCTCTCCGAGCAAAGCTCGTCCCCAGGTACCGGCAGTTAAGTAATCAACTTGTGCTACGGTAGGGGTCACTGTTAAGAAATTGAGAACTATATAGCTATTTGCAAAGTGTTTGGTTGAATAGAAAGATCGACTAACTTAAAGCAGCCAGCTTAAGTCTCTTGATTCAGTGGTGCAGAATCGTTAAACTCAATAACCTTGATCATGAAATTTAAATGTTGGCTGGATTACGAAGCTATTGGAATTCGACCTTAAAATAAATAATAAACTCTACCAAGAGATAATATGTCTGAACCCTTCTAGCCTGATTGTAATTCCAATTTTTATTGTGTCCTATCAAACCGGTCGAAATAACTAGACCGATCCAAATACATGCTGAAGCATAACAGGGTTTAGTTAGAAAATTGGACAAGTGCTTAAAATGCATCAGAAGGCTTCAAAAATACGTTTCATAGAAGAATTGTAATCGTGAATCCTTCCAGTCGACAGTCGTAACCGTTTGGTCTAGATATGTATCAGAGTTCTAGGAGGTTAGGTTCTCTGAAACTAACGGGGTCACGGAAGAGAACAAAGCTGGATGAAGCCGCTATTCACGGCTGGTCGCAGACCTGCTATTACTCTAATGGGTCGATTTGCCGCCTCCTAATTAAATATTGTTTGATGGACACGAACGCTAACACAGCCACTTTGCGTCTATCTTTTGCTTCATTCATGCTGAGTGGGTTTGTTGCTGGCTCACAACTAATTCGAAGAGTTTGATCAGTTTGATAGCTTTACACGTGTTAACCTGCTTCTTCATTAAGGTCTATGTTAACTTTCAAATCTCGAGCCTCCTCATCGCGTTATCCAAAAACCGTTGATTTATGGCTAATTTTAAGAGAAAAAATCAGAGTATTGATATCACCAATAGTGAGATATTTGGCTCAGTAAACTAGGTTTTAAATCCTACCAAAAATTAATGTGGAGTGGTTTGATGTGTAATTCCAAAAAAATTCTGAGTTCCTGCGATTGTCCTAGCCAATAACTTGGTAATCATCTTTTGAAACCCAATTATTGCAAAGGATGTAGCTTACCTAATATTAAATACATATGAAACTCCCGAGTTGGTATTTTATGTTGCGTCTGAGTGTCTTTAAAACGTTCAGCATGCCTGTATTGTTCAGCAATAAAATTTACATTTGGCCGCAAGCTTCCTGATGAAGTCGATATGCCTTGAATTACCTTGAGTTATTGAGTTTGCCTTGAGTTATTTTAATAAAAATAAAAATATTGGCAAAACTACTTTAAAGTACTACTACGTAATGGATTTACGATGGCAATTTCAAAATAACGCATTTAGACCTATTTCAATTAAGTTTCTCTCCCCAAAATACCAGAACAACTATCCGTAGCACAGTTTCTATTTAGCGGTAATTTCCCGCATCATCAATGGAGTCAATATAAATAGGTCGGTAGGTCCTTTGTCCCGCCAGGCAGCCGACTGCGCGACTGTGGCGTCGTGACAGGCTGCGATAGTGAAACTGAGGGCTCTGGGAACAAGGGCAATTTGTGCCATCGAGACCGGGGCTTCCGTTCATACGAGCTACGAGTTGTGGTCATCGGGAAGGTGTATAGCTCTTGGTCGTCAATGCTATCTGCCTCGATAGTATCAGTGAAGTTCACTACTCAGAGAGTATCAGTTCTTTTAACTCATTCAAAAGTCGTGATTGGAAGAAAATCTTCCAAGTTCTTGAAAAAATGTCTGTTACATGTAGGCCTAGGCCTCTTTGTGCGATGATAATTTCTTTTCGAACATCAACAAGTAGTTTTCAATCTGAAATACCACAAATATTCGCGTTGTAATATTGTAGCGTTTGCTTAAGAATCTATTCCAAACCTTCAAAAAAATCTCCAAATTCATTAATGATCCCAAAGTCTTCCAAAGTTCATGTCGAGGCCTTTGACTCTATAGGCACTCTGATAATAGCGCTAATAAGTAGAACTGTAGGATTGGTAATTCTTACTAACCCTATAATTAATCAACTTTACTTTAGTGGACAACCCTACCACTGGCAAATGCTCACGCAATTCTTAGTCTTCTTTGTGATCTACCTGATGTTCCGTGCACCTAATACTCTTGTTGGCCGACAAAGTAACGGAAAATGAAGCCTTCATCGACAAATCAGCATTGGGAACCTTAAAGTAATGCACGGGCTGGGTAAAGCGTTGAGAGCACTGAATAATACCAGTTGATACTGGCGTCAATAAGGCATGTGATCAGACAGCGTCTGAGCAGTGCCACATGCCCCTCAAGAGTCCTCACATCCGTCGGCAGCGTTGTCGCCAACCAAAACAACCACCAGCCTTCGACCGCGTTGCACGCCCGATCATGACCCGGTCAACTCCCTACATTCATGCTAGTCATGAGTTAATGTTGAGTAGATTACTTTGCCTTCAGAAAATAATTCAAAACAAGGTGCTTGACGACTTTGGCTTGACGATCTTCGAGCAAATACGTAAAAATATTGTGTTGCGACTGAATATTGTAGATTTTAGCGTACTCATTTCAAAAGTATCATTTTCAGTAAGTGGTTAAAGTGTTAACGAAAACATAGGAAAGTACAATAAGTACCTGAAGTCGGCTTAAATATTCCTTATAAGGGAAAATGTTTTTTATATTCATTACTTATTACTAACTTATTCCACGTTGTCATGCAAATAGAAAAACATGTAAACACTAACAGTGGACATAACCATGTAAAGTAACATCTGTTTTTGCTGCTTTGCTGTGTTTTTTTAATGAGCCAGTTGCTGTTGAATATAATATTTAATCGATTTATATTCTTCCATAAGATTTACATTCAATTGAAGCTTTTTTGGTCTGTGGGGTGGAGCCCTAAAGAAGAATGCAAATTATAAAGAAATTCGTAGAACCTACTCATCAAATTGACACTTCAAACAAAACGCAATTAAAATACCAATCCCTTCAGTAGATATAACTTTTATAAAAAATCTGCATATGTATTAAATATAAGATTTAATAACCTAAAGTGTAACTAGACTAACTCGACTCTAATAACTTGACTTGAACTATGGTTTAAATTTTCGCGGTTTTGATTTCCGGGGTGTCCACAAGGAGTATGGAATTGGAGCGCTTCCCTGAAAAGCTTTTGATACTAAACATATACGGCTGGTTTAGTTAAAGGAAGCGTACGGAAAAAATAACGGGGGGATATAATCAAACATAACGTTCTGAATAAACAAGATTATTGTTGACACCGTTTTAAAAATATACTTTATACATATCTTTAACCAATTTAACAAAACAAGAAGATTTCTCTAATGCAAACAGTTACAATGTATTCGCATGCATGTCAACAAAACGGTACAGCGATAGCGAATATAGCGACACGCTCGACCGCGTCTGTGAACGGATCACCGCAGTAACAAGATTACATAGCGGAAGACGTCCGCGCCGTGACGCAATATCGCCCATTACAGGACGGATGTGTCGGGGTTGCAGCAGTGAAAACATACTATCAATAGTCACACGATCGATAGTGTTCGATATTTAAAAAATCCTATCGATACTATCGATGGTAAGTTTTCACTAGGTTGCAGCTCGCCGTCACAACAATCCCGGGTGCAGCTGGGAGAGGCGGGTACTGTATCTTGACAGACTATGACGACGATGGAAGCCTCGGTAACAATCTTCACTTCCTTCCAGAGGTTTGTAGAACCGGGTTGGCATCATAGATTCAACGATCGGCGGTTTGCATTCTCTGGTCAATTCACGTTTTGTACTGCTGTATACTCATTTTATTTCAGAGTGAACCATAGTGTTCGAATAATTAGAGGTAGCTTTCTGAATGAGGAGGTTGCGCGTGTGGGGTGGACACCACCTGAGAGACTATGAACTTGTGCCGCTCTTCCGCCCGAGAGATGAACACTCATTCCACGTAGCATTGAATTTTCCCATAGCATTTTTCTTATCTGTGTTTGACTTAAAATATATTTTATTTCACTTTATGTTTTTTGTTCTTATATTTTAACTAATAGTGTCTTGAATGTTATATTTTTAGCTGCAAACCGACCATTTTGATCATGGCTTTAAAGAAATACTAAAACCATATAAAATATAATACTTAAAAAAAGTCTTCGTCACCAACACTTCGAAGATTGGAAAAATCTCTACGATTTTCCTGTCTGTAATGGGTTGGAATAGCCTGTAAATACAGTCTAACTCGGAACCGTTTTGGATAAGATGGAGTCACACGATTGACACCCAAACATCGCCGCTTTTCCCAAAATATCTTCGAAAAGCCTGCAATTTACGTTCTACTTCCCAAGAACCCACTAGGACGAACCGCATTCCCCGGACGTGGGATCACGAAGACGCTCCGTCGAACACTCCCGGCGTGAGTATTAGCAGTCGGCTGTGATTGCGGTCATTACCAGCGTTGCAGCGCTCATCGCCAATCAAACCATCTCCGCTACAACTCTATCCCGCGTGCTGCGCCAATCAGCTGATGCGCCAATTAACCAACGCCCATCGCGGATGCAAATCAGCTGATGCCGCACGTGCAAATTGCCCCAGTTCTTCTCACTTCTCACCCCGCGGCCACTCGTAGAGGCCATTAGTGTCGGAAACGTGGTAATTGCGTGTTTCTCCGACTGGTGTACCTCAGGGGTATCTCTTAGCACTGCGCCTTTTCCCAAGCGTAGGTCCCCCATTTTGGATATGCCGCTTTGAAAATGTATCCAATTTGTTCACTCCTTGTCGGTGATGTGAATTGAGTTATCTTGTAATTGACTTGTTTGTAACCTACCCTACACCTGTTATCAGATGGACGTAAAAGGCCGTTGAAAATTAAATCCACAAGGGTGTTGGCTGGAAAAATATTTGGAGGCAAACCTAACATATTCTTCATCTCTAAATTATACTCATAAAATATAGATTGTTAAACATTTTCAGCCAGCCAATTCTCTGAAATGTAAATACAATTTTTTATGATTTGAAGTCTTACCGGACTTGAGAATTATTTCAAGTATTTCTCATTCCGATGAAATTATTTTAATACGTTGTTGGTTTCTCAGACTCTACCTATAATTTCTGCAGGGTCTCATTAGTTATATTTTTAAGTTGGAAACCTATTATGGAATTAACATAATAATAGTCTCTTAGATTATTAAACTCATTAAAAATCCGTCATTGCCAAGCCCTCCTGTCCTGTATATCGTTATGTGATTGCCACTTCTTTTTCTTCCGTCCCCAGAGGCTTGTTGTTTTGCAAATAGCAGTTCTGATCGTAACACCAGTTCTCTGATGTAGCTCGCGGCTGCCATTGTTGTCAAGGTCGTGGAAACCTCAGGGGTCTTCTAGAATGCACACCTTCACCCGAGGAAACAATTTAAAGTAATTGAAGTGTTGTCCAGTGTTGACTTTCAGACTTTTTTGTACTTTAGAATGGTGAATAATAGTTATAAGCAAGCCTCGCCTTAAAACATTTATCTTGTCGTTCCTACTTGTATTTTAGACTTTTTCAACCTTGAAAGACAATTTATGACGAATGAATACTCCTTACCGGTACTTTGACATAGATTTTCTCTAAGATGGACCAAGGAGTGCCGGATTGATCAGACACCCGGTGGGCGACCTTCGACGGCTACCTCACATCGGGATGTTGGCGGAGTTAACCTGCAATTTAGCGGTAACCTTGTAATCACGGGAGGATCGCATTCCTCGCCGGAGATGCGCGCCCACCCACGGCTCAGATGCCATCGTGAGAGAGCAAGGTCGGGGACGACCAGGATGTGGTGCCGTTATCTTATGATTTCAATCCATAATGGTAGTTTAGTGGTTGGACATTTTCTGCGATCTTAGGAATATTTTAACTATTAAGTTATGTGATAATACTGAATTATCTTTTTAGAGCACAGGATTGACGAGGTCTGTTAAAAATGTTTGAATTATCGATATCGACCGAAACCAACCCACTTCTCCAACTTGTCCTGTCCGCCCCAATTCACACACTGTTCGCTCCGGGGGTGAAACCCGGAGGGACGAGTAGACACGGGACAGAAGATAATATATAAATAAGAACACACGGATTATACGGAATATGAAACACATTTTGATTAGAATCACGCGTGAAATTCCAAACTTAGATAGCTCTTAATCATATGAAACTTCGTGTAACGGTTCTCTCTTGGGTTAAATAAACCCAGTTCTTCATTTAACTTAACGTTTAGCGTGACGTTATTATTGTAAACATCGGATCTGCTGGTACTGGCTTAGCAAACAATCCGAGATATCCTGAATCGACATAGTTTTAGCGAATTTCCCCTATAGGGAAGAAGCTATTACTGTAGTCGGCATGGTAAGACCTAGGCCCGGGACCATGATAACTTTTCATTTTGAGGTCCCCAGACCCCAAAAACACAATCGTTCGAAACTGTATATATATATATATATATATATATATATATATATATATATATGTGTGTGTGTCCGTGAGCACGATAACTCTCGTAAAAATGATCCGATTTTGATGAAATTTGGTATAAACGTGTAAAGCAACATTTATGACTTTAAGTTCGAAAACCAGCCAGATCGCTCTATCCGAAGGGGTATTTTGGGGGGGTTTTGTACCCCAAAAATGGGTTTTTTGAATGTTGTACATGTAATTTTTGAAAAAATCAAATTTTAGTTTTTATCATTGGATTCAGCTTAAAAAGACACACAATTTGGTATTTTCATCATTTCTCTACGTCAATTGGTTACCGAGATATTGAAAGTGCTAAACACAGTACGTTGTCTAATGTTATTCTTATGGAGGAAAAGAAAAATTTTATATCTCGCTTATTTATGAACGTATACTGATGAAACTTGGTATATGGCTTCATCTGGTTGTGGTATATTGATATTTGCTCAACAAAATTATTTTTTTGCCAAAGGCACCCGTAGCAGCAAACCTGCGTACTCAGCCCCATGTTATTCTTATGGATAATAATTAAATGCCATGTCTCCCTTAATTATGAACATAAATTAATCAAATCTGGTATATGACTTCACCTAGTTGAGTTATATTGATATTAGCATAAAAACCCATTTTTTGTGTTCCTTGTTGCAGCAAACCTGCGTACTCAGCCCCAATGTTATTCTTATGGAGAATAATTAAAATTGTACATATCGCTTATTTGTGAATATATTTTTATGAAACTTGGTAAGTGGCTTTATGTAGTATTAAGACATTTATATATCTATTGGAAATTCGCTGAGTACGCAGGTTTGCTGCTACGGGGGTATTTTATATTTATTTAATACTTTGGCTCAATTGAAGGAGATTCACAACCTATCGATTTGCCGCTTTATGACTAGCATAATGACTAGATTAATTATCTATTTAATATAACGTTTTATTGTTAAATTAGTTAGTCCAACTCATATTTTTGGTTGATACATCAAATTTCGTAGAAACTCTGCCGGACCACACCAAACCCTTTTACTCTTACCTATTATTAAAATTGCCCTATTTACACCGTAATATCCTCTGTTCCTGACCAGTTGCAACAGGATTAGCGACCTTTAAGTGTACTTTCTGTGTAATTACCACCGCGAGACAATAGAATGGCACACCGCAACCGATTGGGAAACTCCCGTGTTTATGCACTCCGGGTAAACTCAGCATTGGGAATAGTAGAGCGCCTACGCTGCCGCCTTGTGGTATTCCTTAGAAGTCTAGCGCCGCGGGATTGTACGTTGTACACTATCGGCTTTGTTGTGTGCGGGATTGGCAATGGCGATGGGTCGATCAGATATCTCGTTACCCTTGTACTCCGGAATGGGCCGCTCCCTCGGGCCGACCTTTGCGAGGTATCATGATCAGGAGGATGAGTCACGCGGCAGTGCGGCTGGCGGGTTGACATTGCCAGGCTGTGTTGTACGGTTGGAAACGAATGTTGTTTGACGCGGTGCTTATGGAGTACCGTATAAATTATGAATGGTAACAAAGTTACGAATCATTGTACATTGAGGAAGAAGAACGGGTCGTTAGTTTTTAACTTGGGTTGTAAAAATTACTATATTTTATTAATAATGTTCTAGAAGATCTCTTAAAAGTGCACTGTAAGTGAGATTACGTGCTTGTATATGTAGACTATCAGTAAGAGAATATCCCTTACTGGTGTTTCATGCACAACATATGTTGTAGCATTTCTTATATAGCCTACATCTGCGATTCTATAATGAGTAGACAACATGTGACAGGCATTACTCAAGGAGTTTTTTTTTTATTTATCTCTACAACAAATTAAAATTTGTTCAGCATTTAATTTACGAGCTAAAAAAGTCAAACATGGATTTTCTGCAGGTCACTGTTGAACAGGAACGCAGATTACAAAGATATCTTATATTTAGTCAGTTTGGTCTAGAGTTACGTATATATTCTATGAACCCGTTACGAGAACGTGACGTAGAAATTTATTCTTTGATTTCACTGTTCTGGATAACTTAAATGGTTTTACCAACGATTTGTTAACCTTAACACTTAAAGAAACTAAATAATATATCACTATCCTTTTCCCACATACACATACACACACTGGGGGGAGCTCCAGTCACGAAACATCTGGCGTTTCTATCTTACGGCGTTTCATCGTTAACTTTCAAAGCCCATCTCTTCCTAACGGATTATCCGATTTCGTTGATTTACGGCTCATTTTGAAGAGCAAAAATACCTTGCGAGTCCAGTAACATTTCAAAATTACAAACAAAAGTTTTTCATAAAATTAAAAAATATTCTATATTTAAGTGGACTATTTGTGACATCGAAATTAAACTAACTGAAATCGCTAGGCCAACCCCAACAATTTTTGCTCTGAGCTATAAATCAACGATGTCTGATATAATCCGTCGAGGAGGGACGGGCTTTGAAAGTTAACATTAGACTTGTGACTTGTGGGAGGAGCGGGTAGACTTGCCAAATGTTGCGTAGCTTGAGCCCACAATACCATTGATCGCGGTGTAGGCGTGACTGTGGCACCAGACGACAGACGGCCCGTGTGTTGACAGACCCCTGCGGTTCCCATTCATGGTCCCCCGTAGGGCGGAGACCCGACATGACCCGGGACCACAGGTGGCGGATTTGTCAACAAAGTGGAGCTTCTGTCTTCCACACTAAGGTGCTCATTACAAGCGTATCAGGTGTATTAGGAGTCGTTTCAGGACGTATGAGAAAGGACGGGATGATGTTAGTGATTAGAAACAATTGCTCTTGGAGGGTATTTATTTCGTTGTGTTCGTTACGTTCGGTAATTTATTTAGTTTGTTTTTATCCAATTCGGCCAGTATTTGGTGAGTTCTTTGTTTTTATCCAATTCAGCCAGTATTTGGTGAGTTCTTACCCGTCTGTTAATCTCAACTACTCTGTTACAGGAAACAGTTGATGTCTGATTGGTCCCTTTACTTCTTTGATTAATAGTTTGTTTATGTTCTGTTCGTAGTGCAAATCTACTTTTGGGAGAGCGTTGAACAGTTACAAAAGTTTTAAAAACAATGTCAACATCAACGTCTGATTTGGGAAACTATTCGAAAGGTCCTCCCATTTTAAACATGTAGTTTCATTTGTATTCGTGCCACAAAGGTCGGCTTGTGGTATGTAATCAGTCGGTGAGTCAGTCAGTTATTCTCCGCTTTCCTATACATTACGATCTGGTTTTCTCAACTCGTGTTTGTTTACCTGCGAGCACATGTCATTGACATTAATTGGCGAGCATGTGGGTCGCCTGCGCTCAGTCGTGATATGCTAACGGCCGACCTGATGTATTGGACCACGCGGTGGCGCATGCGCGCGGCTATGCGTGTGTGCGGCTAGACGCGGTAATTTATTAAATTTACGTCGTGTCGCAGGATTTATGGGGGAGCCGCTGTCCCCGTATCTTATCTGAGTGGTGGGATGCAGGCGGGGAGTTTGATATTTCTACATTTGCCACGTGTAGGACAGTACAAAATAGGTTACGTTTTCCAACACAAAATAGGCTACGATTTTTCGAAAGCATTCCAGTACGTTTTAGATTATTCTTTGCTGGTTAAATGCAGCTTCCTGTCAGTTTAATTTTATAGTGAGAGATGGGGGGGGGGGTAAAAGTTTTCCTTCTGAACTGAAAGTATATTTTTTAAACTTTGTTAAGTAACATTTTTCTTGGATGTTTATTTGTGTAAATGGGTATTAGAACGCTTATTTGGCTGGTTATTCCGAAGAAAGACCATCGAACCCCATAACATGTTAGAGGCATCAGCTATAGATCACACTTGCATGAACTGCGTAAGCCTACTAAAAAAAAAACAATTGCAAGAAACAAATTTTAAGACAAAACGCGATTTAAAATCCATAAACTATATTAAGACCACGCGTTTTTACGAGCAATAATGTATTTCAAAACAAGGCTCAATGTGTAGAGCGTATGAGCAACAACTTGCTATTGCTGAATGGGGGGAGAGAGAGAGAGAGGGCAATCTAGGTGAAAGGAGTTACATTGTTCCTAGTGCACTGCACTGTTGTCTTCCATCAGTCTCATCACTGTCAGTGAGAGTTGGCAGTGAATGTTGTAACGTTATAGCTGGTTGTAAAATTGTACATTTTCCCTTTCCAAGTAAGCACATTAGATGAAGAGTTTTGGAACAGAAAACAATTTTCTCTGTACAATATTTCGAACATTAAGGTGGGTCTAATTCGTGTTGTATCGAGTGTTCAAATATAATTGAGAAAACCTTTGTACTGCTTCATACCAACTTTGATGCTGTTGAGCAAATTTTTACAGAATTTAAGGAACTTACTTTTTCCCTAATTTCCCCAAGATTTACAAGTAGTAAATCATCAATACTTCATACATTTCATCAATACTTTCATACAACCTCCCAGTCTAAAAAAATAGTATTTAAGTATTACAGGTCATCAAGAGTCTTTTGACATGACATACAAAACAGATATGTATAGAATTTCTTTGTTACGGTTTAAAACTAATCACATATTTTCTCATTATCAACAAGCAGACAACTGCACTTTGCTGGCTAGCCTCCGGATCCCCAAGTGATCACCAGTGATGGTTTAACAAGCTGCTATAAGTAATCAAATCTTGTTGCAGAAGCAACTGGTTTCGAATTGCTGACGAGATAATCTTCTGAATGACCAAGGATGCATTCATATCTTCATTAGAAGAACGTCACATGATAAAGTGTTCGGTATTAAAACACAGTAGACGCATACACGACGACGATCACGGATATTACACACACACAAAACATATACGGCCGATTTTAATCATAGGAAGGCTTTCGATACAATCCCGGTGGAATTAGAGTTCTGACTGAAAATTACCGGGATCGGGTTGTAGAGTATTTGACAGCCTAAAGTCCACTCGTCCACAAGTCGAAACTAGTTGCTAGACCAACACGATTGGATTTCTTATAGAAGCAGGTATATAACCAGATGTAGACAAATCACTGCAACTGGTGTCGGCATTAGACGGTTTGCACGGTCGTCGATCACACGGAGCGGTGTACGACCACGAGACGGTGTGTGGGCGAGGGGCGGCGCAGTGGCGGCGACATTGATATTCATAGAGCTAGTTTTGAGCTACTGGAGGCGTCTACGCTGATTGCATGGCTGGTCATCGGTCAAATCACCCTGTTAATCAGTTAATCTGTGAAGCGCTGCGTCCGGGATCAGCTCGGCGATAACGTGTTCAGACAGGTGATGAAGTAAACGACCTTTGAAGGAATTTGAAATATCTCTTAAATGCGATTTAATGGATTTATTTAGTTTTTCAACATTGAAGCACGTACAAGTTCATTATTAAAGAGAATTGAGTCCAAAGAGGACTAAATATCACCTAACTTTATCTAATAAGTCAGGTAAACTCCCTAGACCACAATCAGTTTCCTCTTGGTTGAGATTGTTTATATTACACCTTACATAGTCGTTTAACAGTAACGTAAGTGTAAGTATAGGTGTGTTGTGTAGGGTAAGTGTATTGGGTAAAGTTGGTAGTTGTTGAAGTAAGTAGTTGTTTGGGTTTGGTTGAAACGCTAGGTTTGTTCCTCTTTAATGCGAATTGGTTTTTCTTAGTTTGATTTGGTTGTACGACATAATAGCCAAGATCACGTACTAGTTCATTCGCAAGACGAATGGAATCTAGATATCACCTAACTTGGCCTAATAGGTCAGGTAATCTCCCTAAACAACAATCTAGGCTATTTCTGGTTTGGAATTTTTATATTTCATTCCTGGTTATAATGCTTAAAATATAAAAATCTTAACCCAGAGATAGCGTAGATTGTTGTCTAGTGAGGTTAGGGATTTTTTTTAAACAAGTGTTTTAATAAACATGACACCTTGACACTAAGACCGATATTCACGATATTAGAAGTGATGCGCTAATACTGAAACACTAGGTTTTCTCGTATTCAACGCGATAACTATTACTCCTGGGCAAGTAGAAAAGGACTACCCTCTCTCTAGGGTAGTTAAAGCAATATTTGACTTTATCTTATTCTCAGATCCAGCAGTTGTAGATTTCTGTTAATATACAATTTGTTGATTAAGTCTGATAGATAAAACCATCCGGCAATATCCCCCGGATGTAAGAAGTGTTTCTCACTTTCATCGTGAGGCAGTTTAGACCGTTTCCGTTCCTCCACGACCAGTACACTACATTCCAGTACTCCAGTCCGCTTCTCCTGTCGCGGCGCGGGGGAGAACAATGGCGAGCGACTTTCCCCCGTTAATACGTTCCCGCGAGCTTTTACTCGGATGTAAAGGCTAATTGAGACTAAGCACACGCCGGCGTCTTGCTCTGTGGTCGGCGAACAGCTCCGGGGAAACAAAAAAATATCATTAAACCACTCTTTACACTCTGTGGAAAAAATACAAACACAGAGTTCGTGAAAAAAAACACTCACTAGATCTGCAATGGAAAATCCCTCATTTACCCTTAAAAGTTTCTAAACTTTTCCGCAGATTTAATAGTTATTGCTATGGTTTGTTATAACCTAGTGTACAAGCCCCCACCCACAATACGAAACCTGCTGTTCCTAATACGTGTGATTTAATTTGATGACTGACAACCAACGTAGATAGGAAATATTACAAATTTAACCATGTTTATCATTGGTAACATGCTATACGACTTTTAGTAAACTACAAAAATTGTATACCGGTATAGCTGAGGGTGTGTATAAATGAAGCTCGACCAAAATATACATTATCCCAAAATCACGTTTATCCCTCGGATCTTTGATATATCCCTAAAATGGGATGACAATTTGAAACACTGCATTAGATCTGAATTTCCGATATGTTTCTTTACCTTTTTACAAGCCACTTTGTTAAAGGCACATGTCAGTTTGGAGTGATGATTAGAACAGGTTTTCCATGACAGTTTACCGTGGGAGATTATTTATTTTTCTAATTGAATCATTCCTTGCAACTGTATTATTTCGCAGATATAAAGGACTGTAGGAGTTATTTTGGTATTATGCTCTGTGACCCTCTTGTGACTGTTTTGATTTTACTGAAAAACCCCCTATTCGCTGATTTAATTTTGACCCACTGATTTTCATCAAACAATGAGGCAGCTCTGCTATTGCCAAATTGTTTTAAAACTCCTGGTGTATGCCTTACGTCACACTGTAAGGAAAACCGATGCAGTTTACCTCGATTATTAGTGTTCAATACTCTCATTGGTTGCTTACTGCAATACTAATGATTCTGTGTTTCCAGATGAACGAGATGCCATTCAGAAGAAAACGTTCACCAAATGGGTCAACAAACATCTCAAGAAGGTAAGCATTTCCGGTTGTAACATTTGTTTGCTTTTGTAATACCGTATATTTACCATGCCTTGACAGCTATCACTCATTGTTCCGATCTTGCTGATTGTGCAGATATTTTTTCGTGGGTTGGCCTCATTGTGGTGGTTCATTCATTTCTTAGCAGACGTTGCAAATATTCATACCTACTTGTGACGTTAGTACTCGGTACCATCAACATTAGTTTTGCAAAGGTTTTTTTCGTTTATGGTTTATATTATATTAAATAATTTTCAAGGCTTTATTTCAAGCATTAGCGTTTTAAATATGGTAGGTACGTGGAATTTAAAGCTTCTGGATTTTTGAAATAAGTTGCTGGATAATTATACATTCTAAGTGCTCTCTGCTTGCCTTTTGGCCGATGGTGATGCATGGCTTTCCGTTTATTGTTCATTATGGATGGGTACTGGATTTATTGCATGCCAGTATTATACAAAATATTGAAATATACAATACGGTAATATTAATCTTGGTGCCAAAGTGTTTATTGATTTAATAAGTTAAGGGTGCGCCGTACCTTCCTTCCGCACGCTCAAGTAAGGGGTTTCCATCTCCCTCATTGTAGGCTAAATTGTTAACCAATTAAAAATAATTTGATGTTATTTAATTCAATAAATGTTCATCTAGAGATCATACGATTTAAAAATTGTGATTTTAATTCAAAATAAGTGGTAGGCCATTAGTAATGTTCTCAAATTAAGCATTTTTCTAAAGATTCCTAACGTATGGAGAAAAATTATTTTGGAGAAAAGGAACCGTATGATCCCTAGATTGGAATCTGAAAAGTGTGAAACTGCAAATAGTTTGGTAGAAATCTTTAAAATAACAGTGCGATCGAGGAGAACAAAATGGTCTTTAAGCGTAAATATGCATGGCCCTGCTTGTTGGCGGCGCCGGCGCGGCGCTAAACAACAATGAATTCAATCTGGGTAGGGCGCACCCTTAAATGAGAGATATCTTTTCCACCTTACTGCGGGACCTTTGAGAACTATTCCGGTATTAACATTGGTGAACTGAGAAATCATTTTCATCGGCGGAGAAATCACAATCCACCACTGAGTACAGTTGACGAAACTTGCCTTTTTGAAGATTGGTTTTGCGGAACCTGGTGCGATCCTGTTCATGCTGGCAATACACCCAGCTAAATATTCTCTAGTCCAGTCATGAAGGGCATTGAGTTGGCGGATGCGCTCATTCAGTGGTACTCGCAGTCGAGGAATCGATCGTCATTAACAGTTGTAATTGCTCGTCCCACATGGGCCATGCGGTGGCCTCCGCGAGTGTGATTTGTGCAATGTCGACGTCGACCTCCCCAGCCCCGTCCCTCGGTGCGTAGGCCGCCTCCGTGGGCCCGACGTGGGCTGAGCCCTGACACACTTGGACACACCCTGTACCCGAGACCGAGGGTACGCGATCTGCGGTCACGCGAGGAGTCGCCGTCACCATTGATAGCGGTGTTCTCCAGGGGTCGGTTCTGGGGCCGGTGCTTTTTTCACTTTCTCGGCCGTAATGACACGACTACTCGATATTGCGTGGTCTAGCATGCGGTTTATCCCCGATTATATAGGTAGGTACTGTATATTAACGCGGAAGAGTATATAAATACATGTCTGGACGTAACTGTTCTCCGTTAATGGATTCTCTTTCGCGCAACATTAATTCATCGTTGGTCACCAATCTGGCTTTAGTAGGTTCCCTAGGGTCCATCTTTTCTCGAAGATCGGCAGTCTTGTTTTAACTTCGGTAAGGTTCACTTTGACAGTTTACTAGTTTGTTGTTTTAAACAACGGTTACAATTATTTTGCTCTGATTTAGAACGTATTAAGGATAGTATTTTTTAAACTCCGCAATGTTTAAATCCTCTTTCTTTTTCTAAGGTTAGAGGATTTACCGACGATGTTCAGAGGCCCATAGCAATCCTTATTTACTAGTTCAGTAAATTTCCTTTCAAAATTTCTAGATTTCGTGTTCTGTTTTAAACGTACGTTTGAAAATTCGTATTAGATTCTAGGATTAACATTTTATATGAAGGAAAGCTACATTCTGATATTTATACACAGCATTTATTATATTGAAGGTTAAAATAAAAAGACTAAAGAGTCAAACATTAGTCAAGGAAACATAATATGCTTCG
This sequence comes from Allygus modestus, assembly GCA_963675035.1. Taxonomy (NCBI): domain Eukaryota; kingdom Metazoa; phylum Arthropoda; class Insecta; order Hemiptera; family Cicadellidae; genus Allygus; species Allygus modestus. Next base: position 127,109,263 of record OY776114.1, on the reverse strand, counting down.
GAATCTGATAATTTTCGATTGATGCCTTCCTGCTCATGTACAGTGAAAGTTAGCAATGTTTATAGGTTATGAAGTACATTGCTAAATGGTTCGCTCAATTGCTTACCTGAAGTTTTGCAAAATTCTTTGACATTCAACAATATTTTTACGTTTTGAATTCACTGCTGGACGCTTTTAACTAACTAGGTAAACGTACAAAAGTGAAAGTTATCATTGAATAAACAGAAGTTCGATTGTTACTGACAAAGTTCTGGCAAAAGTTTCATCAGTGCGGTGTAGATGCTATGGGCAAAATCAATGTAGACATAACCCTATAAATAGGGACACCCCATGTATTTTAGTTTAGTTTTTCCCCCCAAGTTCAGAGAAGAATATAGCGCTGACTGTTCATGCTAATTCACCTTGGTCCCGTCGGTGCGCGCTACTGTTTACCTTTAAAACGTAAAAATTAGCATGATTGTTTGTAAACAAACTAATAAATAACCTGTCAATGTATTTCAACCAGCTGTTAGACGTTTAACAATTCACTTTATCCGTAAACACTTAAATCCGGGCCGAATAGAGTCAATATGCGATTGTGATTGAGGGGCGGAGTTATTACTACAAATCGTTTTTCCATAAGCGTGATCCTACTTATAGGCTTATGTATACATTGACAAAATTTAGACATAAGTTTAACTAGTGCGATGTATTTATGCTCCTAGACAAGAGATAGCGTACGAGAGAGACATCAGCTGATGTTCCTTTTTTTGTGAAGAGAACATCGTTTATAACGCTTCAAACGTAAGGAAAAAGGTTTCGTGTGAGATTAAAAAAAATATACCTGACCTTCTTAGTGTTATACTCATTAGTTAACATCTGGGCCAGTAAAACTAAATAACGTCCATATGATTAACATAACGATTTTGAAGACTACGGGACATGTAATGGTCGGAGCCCAGTAATATTTTTGAAGCATATTTTATTATAATTGTATTGTAATATTAATATTGGAGCTATGAAAACTGATGGACCGGGAATCCACGCCGGGGTCGGCTTTTTCCAAGCTCTAGAGAAAAAGGCTTCCGAGTAGTGAAGTGCCCCAAAATCACGAACTGTGATTTTATAACGGCGATTTTAAAATCACGGGTGGACCTGTGATCACGACTTCTAAAGGAACAGTGATTTACGGTGATTCGTGATTCGCCGTGCCCCTTTCCGAGTCATACCAAATACATGTAACCTCTGGGAGCGTAAAGGTGAAAGTCGTGTGAAAATAAATAAAAATAATAAATACATTTAACTTTGACTTACAAAGAATAAATACATTAAACTGCTAGAACGTTGGAATTGTGAACTTGTAAAAAAGTAGTCAGTCAACTAAGCAGGATGGTTAATAGTTATATCGATAATATTTAGTTTTGTCGTGCATCTGTTAACTATGAAGCGGAGTCCCGAATCGGTAGATGAGGAGAGTTGTGTGGATCAATCAGCAAACGGTTTCAAGCTCAACTCAAGCGTCAGTATGTATTGAGATAAAACAAATATTAGGTAAACCTTTAACTTACATATTGTTTTCAAACAATGCGTCTTTTAATGGTAAATACAAAGGTTACCACCAATTTGCAATAACTACAAATTCTTGTGTTTTACTGATTATAATTATTAATTTAACTGTACAAACGTTTACGTTTTAATATCCATATCAATAAATCTGTGTGTAACGTGCACATTTCAACTCCTTTTAACTCTGTGATGGAAGTCGACAGCGTGTGGCGGCATCTTGTAATTGCTGCGATCTTTATGCCGGCCCAGGTAAGTCTCTGTCGGTCCCCAAGACGTATCTGATTCTTCGGTATCTAAAGGCCCTGGCTTCGTTTGACTGGAAGGTTTAGATTTATTCTTCTTCCGACTAGTTTTTCCCTCTTCGTCGGTATCATATTCTTCTGTAGTTTTATTTTTTCCACTGGATTTCTTTGATTTGTTCTTCTTTTCTTCCTTTTCGTCTTCATCCGATTTCTTCGTGGTAGTTTTATTTTTCTCCTTATTTTGGCCAGGTTTATTTTTGCCTTTTCCACCTTCATCATTACTTTCATCACTGGAGTCAGGATGTTGCTTTTTCTTTGTATCGCTTTTTTCTGACAACATCTTACCGTCACTATCTTCTGGGCCGAACTTACGTTTTCCTTTCGATGTGCTGTCTGGTTTTCCTTTATCCAGAGATTTGTTTGCATCGCCGCCGTCAGGTCTCCCCTTCAGTCGATCTTTTTCGTCGTCTCCGCTCAATCTTCTACCTTTCCCACCTTTATTTCTCGCGTTGTCGTCATATTTCCCTCCCAACCTACCTTCTTCGTCGTAATCACTTGATCTCCCCTTCAGTCGATCTTTTTCGTCGTCTCCGCTCAATCTTCTACCTTTCCCACCTTTATTTCTCGCGTTGTCGTCATATTTCCCTCCCAACCTACCTTCTTCGTCGTAATCACTTGATCTCCTTCCTTTCCCACCCTCATTTCTCGCGTCGCTGTCTTGTATCCCCTTCAACCGATCTCTTTCCTCGTCTCCGCTCAATGTACCACCTTTTCCACCTTTCTTTCCTCCACCTCCTTGCTCGTCCTCCCTCTGTCTGCCTTCTCTACCTCCCTTCCCCCCCTTGTCAGCGTCCAGCCAGTGGACCGCCGTATCTATCGGGATGTAGATCACAAACTCCAAGTCCGGTCCTGCTTGGCCGTGTGGGCTCCTAGAGTCGACTCTGTACACGTACGCTTCTTGGTTCTTCCATGTGAAGCCCGTTGGATTCGCCAGTACCAAACTATTGCCACCAGGTACAGCAATTTCGTCACTGAAATAACCCTCTTCTTTCGGTTTCGAACGCATGATCTCCTTGCCTCTCTTATTCATCTTGAAATCGGTGTCGCCTGATTGGTTGTTTTGAGTAGGATCAGGTTCATTAAGCAGTTCATTAAACTGGATTAAATCAGACTTCGTCAATGAATATTTCGATGGACTTTGGTCTTCGATTATTTTATTATTTTTTCTAAATATCTTGTCAAATAAACTGCTCATATTACTCAGTCCGTTCACATTGGGTGGGTTACTCTAGATACATTGATTTATACGGCCAGCTCATATATCATAATTAATTTCTTGGACCCAAAACCATTGCATTAGTTCAAGTTAGTGAAAAGCAAAACTACATTTTTGAAACTACCTTGTGAAATTTGTGTTATTCTGTCATGAAGAGTAAATATTTTTATTTGTGTCAACTGAATTCAGCTGTTTCAAAATCGACGTATTATGATGATTATGCAAGTAGCAGTCTTATACATAAGGGACAGTACACAGTATTCTGATTATTTCGAAATCTATCTGTCAGTTTAAAGTCAGCAATGAAATAACACAAATAGATACTTCACGTGACCCGAGTACTAATTACAAGGAGACAAATAAGATTGTCTTATAATGTTTTATTTAAAATATATCGGTATAATATGGATGAATTAGTTTGTCATTAGTAAACCAATACATTTTTGAAAACATCTTATACTGTCAAGGGGCACTCAAGTGAGCATATAATTTTTCTATTTCGTCATTCCAACAGTTAAATGTAAATACCCCCGTCGCAGCAAACCTGCATACTCAGCGAATTTCCAATGGATATATAACATAACACATTAACACTTAACGGGATTCATAAGAAATATATTCACAAACAAGCGATGTTAAAAATATTAATTATTCTCCATAAGAATAACATTGGGGATGAGTACGCAGGTTTGCTGCAACAAGGAACACAAAATAATGGGTTTTTATGCAAATATCATTAGAACTCATCTAACTAAAGTCACATACCAAGTTTCATCCATATACATTCATAAATAAGCGATATATAACATTTTAAGTATTTTCCATAAGAATAACATGGGGACCAAGTACCTAGGTTTGCTGCTACAGGAACCATAGGCGAAAAATTGTTTTTTTGTGCAAACAACAATAAACCACAACCAAATAAAGCCATATACCAAATTTTGCTAGTTTACGTTCATAAATAAGCGAGATATACAAGTTTTCTTTTTCTCCATAAGAATAACATTAGACAACGTACTGTGTTTAGTACTTTCAATATCTCGGTAACCAATTGACGTAGAGCAATGATCAAAATACCAAATTATTTGTTTTTTTAAGCTGAATTTAATGGTATAAATTAAAATTTGATTTAAATTAAAATTACATGTGAAAACCCCAAAAAACACATTTTTGGGGTACAAAACCCCCCCAAAACCCCCCTTTGGATGGTGCGATTCACCTGGTTTTCGTACTCGTTCAAATAAATGGTACTTTACACATTTGTACAAAATTTCATTAAGATCGGACATTTTTTACGAGAGTTATCGTGCTTACGGGCACATATATATATATATATATATATATATATATATATATATATAAATATATATATATATATATATACATATATAAAAATTTGAACGAATGGTGTTTTTGGCATCTGGGGACCTCAAAATGAAAAGTTATCATGGTCTCGGGGTTAAGTCTTACCATGAGACCTACGGTAATAGCTTCTTCCCTATAGGGGAAATTCGCTAAAAGGTAAATGTAAATATAGTAGTATTTGGTATTATAATCTCGAAAATTTATTTACGAATACGAATTAAACAATGTGTCAAAAACAATAATCTTGAGGGAAATTGTAATTCAACTGAGCACGTGTCACGTTTTTACACATCTTTCCCATGTTAAACAGGAGCACCACGTGATGAATCTTCTCCGGCGTCCGCCATCTTCTTGTGGGTCCGTCGCTGTAATATTGGCTTTATCTGCCGTAATGCATTCATATCAGATGCGCTCCATCCACTCCATCTATCTCCATGACGCTACCCTGGCGGGCTGGAACTGTGTAGGGACTGGCGCGCGTCCCGTCTGTGCATGCATAGAAAAATAAGTGCATGCGACCCTCTATGCTCGGAACGGACTTCAATAAAGTCGAAACTTCACAGCTCCAGCGAGGCCCAACAAGGGCTCAAACAATCACGCCTTACTGGTTTTAAATCTACATTTAAAAGGAGTTTATTATTGTTTTTAGAATCTTTAATTTAGCCATTAGTCATTCTGAGTAGTTTTGCATTCATTTGTTTAGATAAAACAATGTTATAGTTTTTAACACGTAATTAAAACGAAAGGGAATTTAGGAAAGACAGTTATATAATATAGTATAAGGAGACAGAAATAAGCATTTAAAGTGTCTAAAAGTAGCCTGGGTCTAACTGCTTATAAAGTTTGATAGTTTGCACACATGTGTTGATTTTTTAACTTAAATTTCTTAGTGCTACTATTTTAACTAAGCTGAAATTCTTTTAAAGTGACAAACTCATTTGTCATTACAAATATTTTAAAAACTATAGTATACATTTTAATTGAATATTTAGTTTTTAAACTACTGAAGCGTTCACAGTTAAGTAAAATACAGCTCGATTAATTACAATTTGAATTCCGTAATACACAAACGGACAATTGCTTTGTATGTTTTGTTACAAAACAATCAATGCAATATTTTATTTTGGTTTAAAGGTAAAATCTTGATTTTACGGCATTAAATAACGATTGTTCCCTGTATTGAGAAACTGCATAAGGAGTTAGGTTATAACCTCAGTGTAAGTATTGTGATTAACTTTGGGATTGGTTCATATACTTGATTAGGTGCTTATTTAGTTTTGATCGTACCTGGGGAACCGATCTTTGCTCGGGGAAGGTCAGTCTGTTAAGATGACCTGGAGGCATTTTTTCCCATGTTGCCCTATACTGATGAGCAGAGTTTCTTAGCTCATTTGCCTTTTTAACTCCAGTTTTTATTATAGCTCCAATGTCCCTTCAGGTGTTATTTTGATTATACATGCACAATTGATTCATTTTGAATTTGACCACTTTATATGTAATCTTTATTCAATTGTTTCAGTCATTTTTATTAGGAAACCATACGTAATAATATGTATACCACTTTGACAGTAGGCTTCTCTGATTAGTTGTAAACAGCTTTTATGATTTTTTTAAATTTTACACTTCATAACCACATTGTTAATTTTGTTTACCTATTGACATTGTTTCCATTAATTTCATTTTTTATTAATTACTTCTGGGTTATAAATAAGTTGTAGGCATATCTCCTCCCTAGGAAAAATCAAATTTTGCGCGTAACGAACTAATTTGAAAATGTAAAAAGTAACATTCGGGTTATGAATGTTAAAATAAAACAAAATAATCCTGACTCTAGTTTATAAACAACTAGTGAAATGGTAAAAACAAAAAATTGGACTTTTAAAATTATAGGCTAACAAAATGAGAAAAACTTATTTTTGAAATGTTACAAAACCCTTTAACCTCCCTTTCCACGGTCAAATCAGTCTCATAATATTAAGATGTAGGAGCCCAGCTATTGTGCGGGCTGTGATGACTACACTCTCAGGTTTGAAACGTCATTGATAGTAGTGAAGGAGTAATCGTCTGATACAATAACAATAAATACCATTAAAAATGTAACGGCCGATGGAGTAAAGTTTTAACAAATTGTATAAGAGGTAATATGACAGTGTTTTTCAGGATGTTAGTTATCTTAACATAAAATATTACCATAATTCGAACAATAATGTGTACAATTTGAAGTAAGAAATTAACATAAATTCAAATTAGTTTTGTCAGTTAGTTAAAATCTTACTTTAGGAAGAGAAAGAAGGACTTAGGCCTACATTACCTGGTTAAACGATTTCCTTATAAATTTAATATTCAATTATTGGAACGCACGCGTTAGCCCCACAAGTACAGGCAAAGACAGAGAAGATTCAAAAGGAACCACTGAAGTGTGACAAACGCGGCTGACCGGACTCAGGTAGGCACCCATTCGTACATGGAGGGGTAGCATGTGCGACTGAGAACTGACTGACGCCTTCGCCCACACGCCACTTTGTGCATGCTACACCGGGTAACAGTTAATTATACAATTTACTGCTCTTCTACATTTCTTGCTGTAATACTTCATACACAACTAATAGTAGTAAATTATACAAAGTACCTGGGGGCCGAGCTTTGCTGGGGGAAGACCAGTCAGTTTGTTTAGATGGATTGGAGTAATATTTCACCACTTCCCCCAACTGATAATCAGATATGTATAACTCATTTGCCTCTTTTCTACATTTTTAAGGTCACTTCATTTGTTATTTATAGCTCAGTGTCCCTTTGATTTATTTTACTACTCTATATATGTAATCTTTAGTCAAACCTTTTAATCTCTGCTCTCGGGAAACAACATGTTAATAATCGTAAACAACATGAGTATTACTTTGAAAGTTCCCTGGTTGATTATGAACAGCTGTTACAATTCTTTTGTTTTGATTGGAAACTCCATAAGCCCAATGTTCATTTTTTTTAACTTTTCATTTTAGTTTTTTTACATTATTTGATTTTTCCTGGGGATGAGGCCTATCTAGAACTTATTTTTATCACAGAAATTTGTTATTTTGAACATTTGAAGGAAATCGTTGGAGCCGTTTTTGAGATCAGTGTCGCAAGCAATCAAGCAAGCAAACAAGCAAGAAAGCAAACCTTACTCATATTAGAGTATAGGATTCCAGTTATTAATTTTCTTACTTTCTATTTCAGATTTATGAAAACCGTTTAGTTTCATAACCAAACTCTTAATATCATGTTGCAACAATGGACTTAATATTTCTCATACCGGACCTCTCTTAATTTGTCTTATCATGTTTAATACGTATTATCTTTGTTTAATATGCCCAGTTTTTCAAAGCCTAACTACAAAGTTCCAGTGTACCTTTCCTTTGAAAACTATAATAACAGCTATAATGTTGCATAAAAGTAGAAATATACGATCATTATCATCAGGTAATTTGCAGTTTATCCATAAACATGCGTAAACAAGGCGTAAGTTTCACATCCTGACCCCATGTATGATAGGGAACGGTAGGCAGTAGTGTGTTGTTATCGGCCACGTAGCGGATGAAGTTAACGCACGGTTGTCGCGGTGATGAAGAAGCCTCACAGAGGCGATACATGGACTCGGGGTCGCGGGCTACCCGGGGATCAAAACTGGGTAATGAATTCGCTAAGTGGGTACACATAAAGAAAGAGTTTTCCGGTGGAGACGGTTTCGGAGCCTTCTGCGAGTTGTTTCCTAAGCTGGTGATTCAGGTAGGTGGCTTCAGAACTGCCGGTCTGCGGGGTCGTCGCGAAGCCTACTGTGATTGTTGGGAACGTAGTCTAGTGGCGCATAATTTAACCACCAGATTAGTCCGCGAGGGCGCGTACCACGAGGGCACGTGAGGGATTTCAACATTGATATAACTGTACAACTGGATTTTCTGAGTTAGTGGGAAGAAATTACACAGGATGATTTTTTAATGTTTCGTATTTCCAACAAATGTGACATAAAATGTACTTTTGGTGTAATAAGTGATCAGAGCGCGCTACTTTAGCCCTCTGGATCCGGGATCGATCACAGCAAATCACAATAAATAAATAAAATATTGTAACAAATAAAATTACCTCGTTCCACTACCGCCTGTCTATTATAACAGATTCCCTTATTGAATTGCTATTAGCCGTGTAATAATGCCGCACTCGAGGTTTGGAACCAACTTGACTATCGGTGTGGTAAATAAAAAATAGATAGGTCCTTGAGGCGGGGAGAGCTAGCTTTATAGGAAAGATACGATTTCTTAAAAGCAATACTGTAAGTAAATTGTCCAATCTAAATGTACAAATAATGTTATGATACACTTATTAAGTAAAAACAAATATTGAACAAAATCCTATCCACTTAAACAAATTGTAATGATACTGAACACTAGTGGCGTCTTAAAACAGTAATAATGGTGCGGTATAGAATAAAGTACACTCTAGTTCACTCTAGTTGGATAAGCACTGTAATCACGTGTCCGTGTAGAAACGTTTCCAATACTCAGTATGAGAGGCGAGCGACACATTTGGCTCTATCTGCTGATACGTGTCTTATCATCGATCGTGAACAGCTGTTCGTCGCTCTGCTACCATCCACTGCGCCGCCACACGCTCTGCTACCATACGCGCTGTGAGAACCTCGCCAGTTCGACCCCCTCGACTGTCCGACTCCTCTTCAACCGGTTAGCTGCCTCGTCGGGTCGGTATAACTTACTCAACAGGAATAGTATAATTGCAGAATAACGGTAGATCATTTAACATTGTTGCGGCAGTGTTTGGTCATAATTATCACACTTTCTGCTACGACAGATAGGCGCTATCATAGAATAAGCCAGAAATATAAGTGGCGCTTTATCGGGATTATTGTTTCCCGTCTCAGCCTACCTAATCCTGTTAGTTTGATAGGCTGAAGGCATAGAGAGCGTCAGCTGTTCCATTTAAGGTTGTTATGGCTGAAAACGGAATTTAACCAGATATTCGTATACTGTGATTTGTTAAGCATTTAAATGACTTCTGGGAAAATCCCTTTAGATCTCTCTTGAAAAATAGTAGGGTAACATAAACTGGCGGCGTGCAACGTTTTTTGGTCCTTTATTCTTCGACGGCATTACAGTTAACGTATATCTGTTGCCACCGGTTGCTTCCTGGATGGTCTCAATCCTAGTTGTGTTTTAAAGGTATATTGTTTTGTAGGACTAAATTTAATTCTGGGTTCACTAGGACAATCTAATTAATTAGTTAACACGACTTAACGGGAAGGTAAAATTTGTGTGTGCTGTACATCCTTTACCTTTTCGTTATCGGGCTAAACATTTACCTTTTGAACTATTTCGAATTAGGAACATCGGTTTCAGTAATAAAAAAAAAATAATAAAAATAAAAAAAATGAAAAAAAAATAAATAAAAATGTCAATTACAATAGCATTGCAAGTTTGAAGACCCGTGGGGTGGGACCTAAGGGATTTTTTTAACGCGAGAAGGTCCATATCCGTAGCCGATATATTATTATATACCTAAATGCAAAATTCAGCTCAATAGGTCTAAACGTTTTTGCGTTGAAACGGAACATACATCTAGAAACGTCTACAATAGCACTAGCTTGCTCCTCGTTCTGCGAACCGGGAAACCGATGTTTAAAAAATGCCATATAGAAACTGCTATATAACCGTAGAAACCAATATAAATAAAAATTACATTAAAGCTATTAAGACCCACGGGGCGCACATTCATGACAAATTTCAGCTTAATCGGTTCTGACGTTTCCGTGTTAGAATGGAACTTACATGATGACAGACAGACACCACCTCATTTTGATAATAGTATATAATAATGTGTGTATCCTTATCCTATAACATGAGTAAGGTTTGCATGCTTGCTTGATTTCAACTCTGATCTAAAAAACGGCTGAAACGACTTTCTTCAAAAGTCGTAATTAACTAATTCATGGGTTAGAAATAAGTTCTAGACAGGTCTCATCCCCAGAGAAAATATAATTATGTAAAACATCGAATTTGAAAAGTTAAAATAATTAACATTTTGCTTATAGAGTTTAAAATCAAAACAAAAAGAATCATAACAGATGTTTATAATAAATCAGTGAACTGTCAAAGTAATACTCATGTAGTTTAGTTATTAACGTGGTTTGCTGAGAGCAGTGACTAAAACCATTGTATGAGGAAAAAAGTTTACTTATAGAGTGGACATACCAAAAATGAATCAAAGGGACAATGAGCTATAATAACAACTGGAGTTACCTTAAACATGGTAAAATGAGGCAAATGAGCTAAGTAAGGTTGGGCCAATGGTGGCAAATTACGCCAAGTCATCAATACAAGCTAACGGACTTTCTTGAGCAAAGCTCGTCCCCCCTGGGACTATACTTAATATCACCACTCTATATCAGTGTCTCTCCATGCGCTGCTGTCAACTCGGTACGGACATCAGTACCAGTGCCATCGGTAATTTAGTTAAAACAGGTGATTGGATAAACAATGCGCCTACAAACAAATAACCATAAAACATTTGTTTACTCACAGATTAAAATTAAAATGTAGTTACTACATGTATGTTTGATCCAAATCCAAATATTTTTACATACATTTTCAGATTTTGTATCTAAATTTCTGTCACCGATATTTAATTAACATGCTACCCTCGTTTTGGTTGGACGATAATTAAGATATATATCTATTACCAATTTGTTAAAGAATAATTCTTCTTCTAAAGAAACGACATTATATACAATTTATCCCCAGCCTATCAATTAATTATCGTAATATTTGAATGGATAGTTATGGAAAAATTGGCCTTCGCTATTGCAACACTATTAGTTGGAAAAACAAAGATGCATGCGTGTATAAAGTTGAACCGACACATCAAAGAAATCCGGAAACCAACTTAGAGTTTGTCATTTTCATTCCAGTCGATACAGCAGTGCGATGGTTTGACATTGGTGTTTCTTCAGATGGTAATGACAAGAGGCAAAAAGGTATTAAAAGTATTGAAGGGGCGAGAGGTACCTCTAGTTTGGCATCAATGATTTTGGACGATGGCACTAAACAAAAAACTGGAAAACAAAAACAGTTTTCATATGAAGAAAGTGCAGGAAAACACACGGATTTTAGAAAGAGGACTGAGAGAGACAATTACGATGGCAATGCAAGTGTAATAGAAGGTGGGTCCAGAGACTCGCGAAGAAAGAAAGTTCCAGGTCATACTGATCAGCATAAAACACGCCTAGACAAATCCAGAGACGATGCTGGGACCAGGAAAACATCCAGAGACGATGCTGGGACCAGGAAAACGTCCAGAGACGGTGCCGGGACCAGGATCACATCCAGAGATGATGCTGGGACCAGGAAAACATCCAGAGACGGTGCCGGGACCAGGATAACATCCAGAGGTGATGCTGGGACTAGGAAAACATCCAGAGACGGTGCTAGGACCAGAAAAACATCCAGAGACGGTGCTGGGACCAGGAAAACCTCCAGAGACGGTGCCGGGACCAGGATCACATCCAGAGATGATGCTGGGACCAGGAAAACATCCAGAGACGGTACTGGGACCAGGAAAACATTCAGAGACGGCGCTGGGACCAGGAAAACGTCCAGAGACGATGCTGGGACTAGGAAAACATCTAGAGACGGTGCTGGGACCAGGAAAACGTCCAGAGACGATGCTGGTACCAGGAAAACGTCCAGAGACGGTGCTGGGACCAGGAAAACATCCAGAGGCGGTGCTGGGACCAGGAAAACATCCAGAGGCGGTGCTGGGACAAGGAAAACGTCCAGAGACGATGCTGGGACTAGGAAAACATCCAGAGGCCATGCTGGGACAAGGAAATCGTCCCGAGACGATGCTGGGAACAGGAAAACGTCCAGAGACGGTGCTGGGACCAGGAAAACATCCAGAGACCCACGGAACGGTACTGGGGACTGGAAAACATCGATAAACGATTCTGGGACCAGGAAAACATCCGTAGGCGATGCTGGGCCCAGGAAAACATCCAGAGGCGATGCTGGGACCAGGAAAACATCCAGAGACCCACGGAACGGTACTGGGGACTGGAAAACATCGAGATATATTGTGGACAAAGATAAAGGCAAAGACAAATCTAGAAAATCAAGGGAAGAGAGGAAAAAATCTCCAAGTGAAAGTGAGCGAAGAAATGTATCGGATACGAATGATATTAAACACAACAAATCGAAGAAGTTGACTGGGAGTGTGAATACAAACGAAAATAATAGCGACGATAATGTAAAAAATAAGGTGCCTAAAAAGTCGGGCGGTCATCATGAAAGCATCAAAAGCGGTATTGCTCATGATGTTCCTCCCGGCGAAGCTGTTCAACCACGAAAGAAGAATGGAAAGGGCCAAGTCTCAAATAGCGATGACTTCGATAGTTTAGAATTGGATTTCAATCTTGACAAGAACATTAGACCAAGAGTAAAAAGACGATCATCCCCTATCGTGCATGTTTATTCTGCTTTTCCATACCCTTAAATTATACGTATTCTTCTTAGTTCTGTCTCTTAGTTGTTTGGACGAGAATTTAACTAGATATAATTAATGAACGGACACTTTTTGTCCAACAATCTCGACACTATTGCATGATCTTTTGGCAAACTTGTGTATCCTGTTTGCAGAATTTATAATCGTAATTTTAGATAGAGACAGAGTACGTGATACTGCAGAACATTGTCATTGTTACATACGTTGGATCTACGAACTGTCATGTACTGTCTGTATGTAGCATTACAACGAAATAACGTGATGGAAAGTAAAGGCAAGAATTACAATGTAGGAATAATACCCCCGTCGCAGCAAACCTGCGTACTCAGCGAATTTCCAATGCATAATAATGTCTTAATACCACGTAAATCCGCATACCAAGTTTCATACAAATATATTCACAATTAATTGATATATACATTTTTAATTATTCACCATAAGAATAATATTGGGGATGAGTACATAGGTTTACTGAAACAAGGAACATTAACAATTGGTTTCTATGCAAATATCAATATAACTCAACTAGGTGAAGCCACATACAGTACCTAGTTTCATCAATATACATTCATAAATAAGCAATATATCCCATTTTGGTTAATCTCCATAAGAATAACATGGGGGATGAGTACGCAGGGTTTCTGCAAAAAGAAACGAAAAAAGGGTTGTTTAGTCAAATATCAATTTAACTCAAGTAGGTGAAGTCATATACAATGTTTTATTAATTTATGTTCATAATTAAGGGAGATGCATTTTAATTTATCTTCATAAGAATAACATTGGGACTGAGTACGCAGGTTTGCTGCTACGGGTACCTTAAGCAAAAAATTTTTGTTAGAGCAAATATCAATAGACCACAACCAGATAAAGCCGTATACCAAGTTTCGTCAGGATATATGTTCATAAAGAAGCGAGATATAATTATTTTCTTATCCTCCATAAGAATAGCATCAGACAACGTACTGTGTTTAGCACTTTCAATATCTCGGTAACCGATTGACGCAGAGGAATGATCAAAATACCAAATTTTGTGTTTTTTAAAGCTGAATCTAATGGTGAAAATCCAAATTTGATTTCAAAAATTATATATTAAAATAATATATATTATTAAAAATTAGATATTATATATAAACAATTATATGTAAAAAGTTCAAAAAACCCATTTTTGGGGTGCAAAACCCCCCCAAAATACCCCTTTAGATAGAGCGGTATGGCTGGTTTTCGAACTTAATAAATGTTGCTTTACACGTTTATACCAAATTTCTTCAAAATTGGAAATTTTTTACGAGTTTTCGCACCCACGGACACACACACACACACACACACACACACACACACACACACACACATATATATATATATATACAGTTTCGAACGAATGGTGTTTTTGGAGTCTGGGGACCTCAAAACGAAAAGTTATCATGGTCCCGGGCCTAGGTCTAACCATGCCGACTACGATAATAGCTTCTTCCCTATTGGGGAAATTCGCTAAAAACATTGTAATTCCTATGTGAATAATCCCCACGATGTTTCTTGCTCACGTTGGCCAGTTCACTGATCGATTGTTTTTTGTTTCTTTTACTACACGATTTTGTCACGGCTGAATTTTATTCATCATCTACATATTTAAAAAAATCCTGCTTTTTGTTCACTCACTTCATCCTCTTCCTGAAGTTAATACTTAAACGATTTTGATGACAATTTTTGTATTTAAAACATAATTTCAAGTTCGTAGTCACTGTCGAGCCAAAATTTCGATTTAGGCCCCAGGGCTCTGCCCCACGGGACTTCAAAGTTCCCTTGTTATTCATATTATGGGGGGAGTTTTATTTAGTTTATGTCACATGTGTCTTTTCTTAATTCAATAAACAGCTGTTATAAGGATTATATCCGCAATTTTTTTGCGGGGATCAGTAATTGGCTTTGGCAATGTCTTGCCCATATTATGATTAGTGGAGGGGGTAGCTGTACCAGCACCCTTTTGCCCTCCCGGTCGCCAAAAAAGTCATATCCGCCATTGTCGATACTTCTACTCTAAAAAGTGCATACCACAATCAACGTTTATTTTTGCCCATAACAAAATTCACAAAATTTTAAAGATTAGCATATTATTTGGCTATAAATGAATATATACATCAAATTATTGTTTTTACAAGTTTATTTTCAGGATGAGTACAAAGTGGTTTTACGCAGTATGACTGAAATTCAATCATAATCTGTAAAGTGCTTATGATATCTGATTATTTTGATTTGGGTTACTAGGTGGAACAACTTTGCTCGGTTTCGAGTACCAGGTCCGCAGTGATATACACTAGTTATATACACAAGTAGGTTTGTTAATAAGGGCGACATCCAGGAAACTACTGAACAGTTTTGTATGCTTGCTGTGGTAATTTGAAGAGGTCGAACTATATATTCTCCGACTTAGTATTCCATATAGATTACGTTATCTTTATGGCTGCGCTCCACAGGCGTTAAAAGCAAATCAAAGAAAGAATATAAAAATAAATTTAATTGTACAAGTGAATCCAATTTTTTTGAATTTCTTTGCGATTTCCCAGCACTCATTCGGTACTATTCTATTGTGATGCCTTTCAGAAGTTAGCTAGAAACAGCTGATCTTGCTTCCGTACTGTGTTTTATTAATATCAACAGCTGTTACAAGTTCAATTATGTTGATTTCGATTCTTTCATAAGAAGATTACTGGAACTGTGAAAGCCTAGGGTGACACATCTCCGCCCTTAGGGTGGATGTTTTCCAAAAATACTTAAGGCACATCTAGGTGTTAACTGCTTTCAAATAACACATGAATTGTGATTAAAGATACAACAGTTTTGCCGGTATGCTTGTGAGAAAAGTCAGCTTATTCCTTATGTATATAGATATATAACATCCGTCGACACATAACACACAACACGGCAGCACAAGATAAAACAAATATTATTGCTGCAATGACAACGGAACAAGCACAATACGTTTTATACTGTACGTCTGGTGTTGTAATAGCAGAATCATGAGAAGAAGATTCGTTAGAGTTAGATGAGCGGATCCTGCTATTGAGTAAGTGGAGAAGTCGGCATCCACAGCGTTGTAGCGCTCCGCGACATCTCTGATACCAGCGGTATCAGCGGAGAATATTACTGCTGCAATGACAACGGAACAAGCACAATACGTTTTATATTGTACGTCTGGTGTTGTAATAGCAGAATCATGAGAAGAAGATTCGTTAGAGTTAGATGAGCGGATCCTGCTATTGAGTAAGTGGAGAAGTCGGCATCCACAGCGTTGTAGCGCTCCGCGACATCTCTGATACCAGCGGTATCAGCGGAGAATATTACTGCTGCAATGACAATGGAACAAACACAATACGTTTTATATTGTACGTCTAGTGTTGTAATAGCAGAATCATGAGAAGAAGATTCGTTAAGAGTTAGATGAGCGGATCCTGCTATTGAGTAAGTGGAGAAGTCGGCATCCACAGCGTTGTAGCGCTCCGCGACATCTCTGATACCAGCGGTATCAGCGGAGAATATTACTGCTGCAATGACAATGGAATAAGCACAATACGTTTTATATTGTACGTCTGGTGTTGTAATAGTAGAATCATGAGAAGAAGATTCGTTAGAGTTAGATGAGCGGATCCTGCTATTGAGTAAGTGGAGAAGTCGGCATCCACAGCGACATCTCTGATACCAGCGGTATCAGCGGAGAATATTACTGCTGCAATGACAATGGAACAAGCACAATACGTTTTATATTGTACGTCTGGTGTTGTCATAGCAGAATCATGAGAAGAAGATTCGTTAGAGTTAGATGAGCGGATCCTGCTATTGAGTAAGTGGAGAAGTCGGCATCCACAGCGACATCTCTGATATCAGCGGTATCAGCGGAGTGGCTGGACCAAGAGCCGCGACAGGAGCAGGTCCGGTGAATCATTTCCCGGTGGCCTGTACTGTATATGGCAGGCATTGTCCGGTCAGGAGGCGACCTTGCGACCGCTTCCATACCCGTCAACCCTCGATGGCCTACTTGTCTCCGCACCGCCGCCGACTGTGTCACTCGCCGAATTGTGGCCCAGGGATGCCCGCGTTCGGCCTCGCTGGGATAAAATAGGCCTAGGACTTTTATCGGTATTCTTTTATGGTATGCCTAAAGTGTTTTCGACATCTCGGAACACCGGTCATTCATCACTCTCGCGGCTTCTTGCTCCAAAGTGGAACTTCTAGATTGGGCGTGCTTGAGGATCGGCCTTGATCGGTCTGATAATCTAGGTGAAGGAACTTGACTCTTAAAGGATTCTGTTGATACTGGTCTTATACGAGGATGTATTTTGGGGTGACCCTTTTGGTGCTTGTCTTATACAAGAAAATGATCTTGACAATTGTGTTTTGGGAGGACCCTTGAACGCATATTGATTTAATATTTTACCCTCGAATAGTCTGACGAAACTAGGTCTTCTACTTCAATCGTGACATGGGGTCACAGTCGGATGAACCGTTATCCTTTGAAAGACAGTGTTGTAGGTTAATGCAAGACATACAAATGGAAGTGTTAGGTACTCCAATATCCTATATCTAGTACTGACGACTAAATGAGGAGTGTCTGGAAAAAGTTAGATACGATCAATGATGTGTCTGCCAATACGTGGCGGGATGCCTGTACGCTGGCCGTAAAGATTCTTAATGGTCCTGTAGGTAGGTCAGGAGTCAGGAGTTGAAGCATTACTGTGACATATGTGCTGTGTGCACGCAGTCATAACTGCAACCGGTTTTTCAAAGAGTCCTGTTAGTGGTTTTATAGACTTTTAGTTTGTATACTTTCATTTCGTGACACAAAGTGGGTCACGAAGTATGCTACCTCGTGTGGGTAAATTACTGATTTTGTTGGCTAACCAGTAACAGTAACGTCAGCATTAACGGAAAGGAAACGATATCAAAACCGGATTTAACTTGCAGATATGATATTGAAAAAAATAATGTGAATGTTGACAACGATTCAACTCTTTGTACTAGCTGTAGCATTTTTAAACTGTTGATTGTAGTTGGGTACATTTTCTTACTTACAAAAATGTTTCTTCTTTTAGTGTTTCTGTGGGTACTCATTTTTTCTACATAAAAGTATTTAGCTAGGATAAATACAAACTCATGGATAATTCTTCTGGATCAGTACAAAAGGTAGGTAGCTGTAAGATATCGTGCAAGGCCACAGTCCTTGAAAACAACCTGTTATTCTGTTCAAAGGCTTACAACGTCAAGTGATTAACTCAAAAGTCACAACAAATGATGATGTACCTCTGGAGCAACGTAATCCCCCGCGTTTCAGGACAGGTTCCACGAGCCCCCCTTCCCACCCACCAGAGGCATATCACCAGCGCAGCGGTCCGTGTACCCGCTAATGAGCAATTACTTGTCGACAATGACCTTCTTGCGGCCGCCTAAATGGCAGATTTTGATTGATCAGGGTTTCTCGGCAGCCCGATTTCTTCATTATTCGTAGTCCGATTTTGCAAACTGGTTTTCGTAGACGAGGCCCTTTTTTGATCCCGAGCCTGACAATGTGGGCGTCCTGGCGGCTAGTCGCTTGGCTCCTCGGTTCTACGAACTCGTTGCTTCTCTTGTGATCGCTCGGTGTCGATCGCCTTATAAAGAATTGGCAAACAATCGGAGACTGAACGCCGAGTGAGGATATTGCTGATGAGAGTGGCGGGCGTGTCAGCCTCCTACACGTCAGTCGTCGTTGGATACTCGGAAGATATGCTGGGACGCTCTATGTAACAAAATTGATGTCTTTGATCTTTATAAACACGTTTTTAACGTCTCTTCTGACGTTCGTTTTGTTTGTACCTACAAGCTATCCAAGTATTTTAGAATGCGCTCCAGTCACGAAACATGTGGAGTTTCTACCTCCTTCCCTTCATATGGTTAATGTTAGTTTTAAGCCCGTCTCTCTTCAACGGATTATCCGATATCGTTGATTTACAGCTCATTTTGAAGAGTAAAATTTTGATTCAGCGATCATAAGAAGGACATTCAAAAATCACAAATAATTGGTCAATAAAATTCAAAACATTCAATTTTTACTTTTTTATAGTTGAACTATTTGTAATCGAAATTCTGCTCACTGAATTAGCTAGGTTTTCTTTTGCTCTTTAGAATGAACCATAAACCAATGTATTCGGATAATCCGTTGATGAGGGCTTTGAAAGTTAACAATGACCTTATGGGAGAAGCAGGTAGACACTCTGTTGCATGACTGGAGCCCAATCATTTACTGTCAACGCCGAGTGTGCGGCACCTTGTCAACGCCCAGTGCCGGGTGGAGGCCGGTGGATGACAATGCAGCTGGACACACTACGCTCACTACAGCTACACCATCGGGCGAGGGGCTGCCTTATGCGGAAGACCCGTCCGCAATGGCCTGCTTGTGGACCAAGGAAACCCGCCGCGGCTGAGTCACTCGCCGCCGGACGCTGGACGAACAATACCGAGCCGCGAACTGCCGATTGCGATATACTTGTTTTTTAAAACTCCACGAATTCGTCCGACCTCGGGAATATATTTGTTTTATAATATCTAATACCATATATGACCCAGATATGACATTCTAAATCCAATGACTTTGAAGATGGAATTAGATAATTGAAAAGTGGTGTCCCTCAAGGTTCTATATTGGGTCCGTTGTTTTTTTATTCAAGGTTGTGGTGTCCCTCAAGGTTCTATATTGGGTCCTTTGTTTTTTATTCAAGGTTTCTATAATGTTTTTGACAATTAATTTAGCTAATTGATTTTTGTACATAATAAGTGAGTATTTGCTGTGGTTAATTAGGAATTAATTGTATACTTATTTATTTTCAATTTTTGTATTGTTGGGATTTCACTTTATTGCATTTTTAATTCTGTAACATAAACGTTACAAGCAATGCTCGTCTGGGCATTGACCCGCGTTGACTATATATCATGTGGGGATGGAATTATTCTCCTCTCTATAATTTTATATCACTATAACGTGCTGCATTATTTGGTAAACCCATTGAACTACCCTGATTAATGAAGACAACTTCAGTTCATGTTCAGTGGTGTTGAAATAGCGACAGTCTGATTCCATTAATGCTCCATATCAGCTGATGATGAAGCCTACAAAGTACCCAGCTCTATAAATTGCCAACCGATTATTACATTCTATTATCAGTATATAATATTACTCAACTGTTTGATCGAATACCCGTATATGGTCGCAACACGAGATGGTGAAGAAATCGGATACTCTACGACTGGGTTAATCGATTGTCGTTGTAAATAATCGCGATAGTCGATATCCAGGTCGGACTCGCGGATTTCTTAAAGTGCTCTCGATACGAGTTTTTTTGGTGCGGATTGCGGATCACCACAGGGTGTTGTCATGTGTTGGGTGTTTTTGTGAGGCAAATCATACAAGGTGCTTTTTCGCAACTGATTCTACGTTAGAGTAGGAATGGTGATTAGTAGGACCTGATGTTCAAACTCGGTAAATTTTGTTCTCATGCTTATGGACACCTCTTTTCACAATGTATTATGCAAATTGTGTTGTCATTCCAGTATTTGTTTATTTATACAATTTATACAACATTCTTCCTGGTGTGCTTTATTCTTCATATGTTAACAGCTGTAATATGCAATTAAATTAATTTGTGTTCTTCCGTGAGATTTTGAAGCTTTGAAGCCTAGTGCGGTGAGGCAAGAAAGTAAATGTAAATTACAAGGAATGTTGTAGAATGTACGACCCGACTTATTAGTGATTTTCCTATGGAAAAGTGAACTATTGGCATGACCCGCACGGTGAAACTTAAGCCCGGGACCATAATAGAAGTTCCTAACATGACCCCCTAAACACTTTTTGGGGGGTCGTTCAAAATGTTATATATATATGTTTGCACTCTAGCGGTCGCAATTTTTGTCCGATCCCTACTTCAAATTTGGTAGGGACGTTCCTTTCTGTAATCAGTTGGACAAGTTCGTTGGGCAAAACAATCGGAAAACTCTAAACCTTTTTTTGGGGATTAATCTTTCAAATGTCCAGTTTTTGGGCCCAAAAAGGGTCAGAAAAGCCCTGGATGTAACATTATTGTTTATTTTAAGATGGGAATTAGTGAAGCGAAAGTTTTAAGCCCTATCTCGTCATTCTAGCATAAAAATTTACCGAGTTATTAAAGAAAATGTGTTTCGACTAAACACAGTACGTTGTCTTATGGGGGTTTTACATTAGAAAAGCCTGTTATTCCTTTGTTTAAAGTACTTTTATCATCCCCATCAACCTCACGCCTACTTTCAAGCCTGTCTGGACTACTTTAAAGCCTGTCTGGACCTTATCCTAACATTATAATGCACAAAATTGTATTCCCAGCTTTGCAGGTAAATGTAACCAGGAGCATCCGAACAGCCAAAAAATCACTGTTTTCAGATTTCAATAAAAATTGGAAAACATGTATGTTATTACACTGATTTGGAGTTTTAAAAGTTTTTATTTGGAAATTCACTTCCCTCACGTCAGCGTGCTGCGTGCGAACTCGTTTTGACTAACACACGGGAAGCGTAGAAATCTATTCATTATATCTCGTTCATATAAAAAATATCTGCTTTTGTATTAAAAAACGGCGAGAACCAAGAAACTAATAAACCGATTTTTATGTCTGGTGTGTTAATTAAAGAAAGCTGAGACAGAGTTAACAGCATCAAAAAATCCATTTTTACTTATATTCGTCTATATGGCTCAGGTTCCAAGGCTTGTAAGCTATATTATACTGTAATCTTAATATTTATATCAGCAAAAAAGTCAATCAAATAAATACGATAAATAACTGGAAATATAACGCAGTATGAGTGGTGTTATTATTTCATAAGCAGACGAACATATGCTCAAGTTAGAACATCACACTAATTTTGTAAAAGCTGTACAAATCTAGGTTTCTTTTAGTAGCATAGAAATGTCACAGGATAGATTTTTTCTGTATTATTTTAGTTCGATTTTTTAAATATTTGTGAATACTCTTCAGGTCCAGTACAGGATCAGGTATTAGATACATATTCTTGTATTGAATCGTTTGAATGAATCGTAATAAGACCAACTAGGGGATGAAAATGTATTTAAAATAAACAGTATGTATGTCTTAGTACGATGCTAAATATAGAGTAGGGGCGCACATTAGTGACTTCGCAAGTCAGGAAAGGTTACCGTACAACTTCTTGTCTTCGGTTTGTCGCATTTGCATAAAAACCGGTCTTGCATTTATGAGGAAATCAGTAGTCCAATAGAAATTTATCATGCCCTTCCTTTATTCCATTAGCTTGTAATGTAGGGATTTGCATGAGGAATCGTTATCATGCAGAATCCGAACATGCAAATTGTTCAATGGGAATTAATTATATAATTTATATTGTTTGGAGTTTCAATTTGAGATCCGCTTAATTTCTAACTTAAAAGGGGCTGGAAAATTATACAGTATTACAATAATCGAATGAAATGCACGTTTTTTTATTTAAATTTCCCTCCAAACTGAGCTAGTTTGAAGGTTTTGACATTGATTCAATAGCATTGTTCTATAACCGGCAAAATATGTTTGTTTGTGTTTTAAAGGTGATCATAAAAGGTTGACTGTGGTTATAGTTGAGCCAATAGAGATGCCTGGTATGTTCGTTTCGCCGACTACTTGTAACCTCGGATGAAATATAAAGCTTGTAACCAGAATCATTGTTCCTCACAATGTCTATTGGCTTCTCAGTCTAGTTAGGTTAAAATATAAACAAATTTTACGAGCTAAATTTTTATAAACTCTTAACAAGTATACAATTTGGCCCGGAAAAAATGTTTTGTGCGAGGGGAGTCCAGTCACCTGATTCTCCCATAACATCAATGGGACACTCAAATCCCGTTTCCCAACGGACTATCCGAAGTTGTTGATTGATGGGTCATTTTATAGAACAAAAACACTTAGCTATTTCAGTGAGAAGAATTTTGACATGACAATTAAGAATCGTTCAATAAAATTCCAAAATATTCAAAGTTTGCGATTTTTGTTATGGTTTAACTACTTATAATACAGTATTAACATTCTGTTCACTAAAATCGCTTTGTATTTTGTTGCTCTTTAAATTAGCCATAAATCACCAATTTCGAATAACCGGTTGAGGAGGGACGGGGCTTTGAAAGTACAAATTGGTGTCATTGAAGAATGAGCTAAAGACGCGTAATGTTACGTGACCGGAGCCCACTCTTAACTCGATAGATAATAATTAAACAGTCGGAAACCCTGTTGAATGTTGACCAAGACCGAGGCCAAGGTCTGTGACGGAAGGCGTGCGGCGTGGTGACAGTAAGTGGCGTGTGTTGTTGTGGGGCCCGGGAATGCATAATATAGTATTTGCGCCACTGTGATAGGACGATGGTATAAATCATGTGTGGACTGAGGCCCCACCCAGCAAGGTTCAGCATGGCGGAGCGTGGCGAGCATGCAGGTTACATTCTTGAGACATGGGAGTTTGGGTGATGTTTTTCTAATTTGAAGTATTCTTTTGCACTTCTCACCTCAGTTGAACTCAAGAACACTGGCACAGAAAACCATAAAACACTACATGGCTGTCTACCACATGAACGGAAGTTACGTTTAAAACAGTTAGTTCGGTCACCGGCCGCTTGAAACGCTAGTGGTGATAGGTCGCTCCGAGGGGAAGCATTCGTGTACACTCGCTGCCATCCCTATCAGGGAACCCAACTTATTCCCCACTCCTGATGCCTCCCCTCTTGGCGACCCGATTCATGGTTCTGCAATGGAAGCACAAAAACCTTCTCAAGTCCAGGCAACCTTCAATGGTGTTTTATAGTTTTCTGTGACGCTGGCCGTTTAAAGTTACAAAAAAAAAAACATAAATTAAAACACAACAGCATAAACGCTTCAGCGTAGACCTATCTCCGTCCACGCTGTTTCTCCGAACATAGCGTTTGGTGGAGAATGCGTAGGATGAGGCAGTAGAGCACACAGTCATGTGTCATCCCATGCTCCATAGCCCCGGATGGTCGGTGGAGCATGGGGAAGCATGCGTCAGTACTCTTGGTGTAGCATAGTGTGCAACTGTGCATCGTGCATGCGTCATTATAACGCTGTTCTAGGAACTCAATTGCGAGGCCTCCGCCGCTCAGATTTCAGAAGAGACATGAGCCATGTAGTACGCAGTTAGCCGTTGTGAGAGGGAATGCATGAGGCGGTTTGCGGTGAGAATTCTTGAATGAAAGCATCTATGGGATTGCAGTTATTTTATGAAATAATGCGGAATATGGTTATATAGCGTAAACCGAGATCCGTGTAGTCCTTAAACAATGCACGAATGTAAAACTGTTTTTTATTATTTCACTGCGGATTTGATCCTGAAATGTGTAGTTTAATGAGCTTTTGAAGGTGTGCGAGGTAAAATCTGGGTCGGCCTCATGAACTTCATAAATCGACGCTTTTTAAACTGTAGTGATTCAGGAAGGTCTTTGATAATTCTGTGAGTAGGAAGTTCTTTAGATACTCAAAATTGTTCTTCGGAAAGGTATCTGGAAAACATTTGTCTACATTTTATTCCGGTTTCCATTTGTTGATCATTAATATTCGTCTGAAGCAGCAAGTTTCCTCGTTATATGTAACGTGCAAGTTGGTAAATTAGCCAATGAACCATAATTAATCAGACCCGTCAAAAAAGCAGTTATTTTCCTCAAACGAGTTTTATTGGGCGATATTATCGGTGTGACTAATCGTTAAACAGATCGGTTACCGGCAAAAACTGTTGGCATTTCGCATCGTCCGCCGCCCAAATCTGCTTCTTTACCGTAACTCGCACGAATCAGCTCCGTGCCTCTCGTAGTACCCGAGACTCCTGCTAATGGCGTTAATGTGGACGGAACGTCGCGACCGAATGTGATGAATAATCGGGGAGAAACCGCCGCGTCGCTTTTGGAAACACTCGCCCGTCTGTCACATGTTTCGGTATTTGAAAGGGGAAAGTCGTGATTTGAGAATGTGCCGAATGTCGTTTGAATTTGCCCGACTCGTGGCGCTGTAATTTAGATCAGTTCTCGATCCGGTGATTGTTGTGATTAATACCCGAATTCCCCTAATGAAATCGGTGGGTCGTTAACCACCGCTGTTCGGGCGGCGAAGATCCAACGGTCGAGGGTACGCTGCAATTTGTAATTAGTGGGAGAACATACAATTTATTACTCTTTATCACTCGCGATAACGTACTTCTTATGCATTTCGTTTTCAACGGTGGAATATTGGGGAGAGGAAAAAGTTGATTTACGTAAACTTTACATGTTTTTTTACTTTGGGGTGGGACTCAATTAATTGTTTAGTGGTGTCCTGCAACCCAAAAAAACACTTGTAGAGCTTCCTAGGACCCAAGGATCTAGGGAGGATGTTTGATTTTTGAAATCCTAAAACGTACATTATTCTAGTTTTTAGGGCGACGATCGCTGTGGAAAAATTTTAATATAATAATTCAAATATTTATTTATTTATTAAGGGTGTGAATACTTTACACTTACTACATAGGCTACATAGTTTTTCTACAATTGAAATTTTGGTTATAATGTAATATATAATTTCTTTATTAGCATGATACGTGTTGTTACAACTAAACAGGATAAATAAAATATTCTTA
This sequence comes from Allygus modestus, assembly GCA_963675035.1. NCBI lineage: Eukaryota > Metazoa > Arthropoda > Insecta > Hemiptera > Cicadellidae > Allygus > Allygus modestus. Next base: position 127,083,619 of record OY776114.1, on the reverse strand, counting down.
CAACACTATAAAGTATATTAACACTTATACATACAAGTCGGTAAAATATACAAAAAGTATGGGACAAGGCGATCGATTTCAACCAGTTCAACCAGATTGGGCCTGATGATGACCGGTGTAACTGGTTGAAATCGATCGCCTTGTACCATCTTTTGTGTATATTTTAATGTTTGTTCGTCTGTCCGTTTGTATTTTCTGCGCTGCCATACCGTTCATCCGATTGCTTTGAAATTTTGTATAGTAACACAGGTTAACCCTGGGAAGGTTATAGGCCATTAACCGATGTCCTAGGACATTAGGGCTGTGCCACACTGAACTTCAAAGTTTCAACTTAATCTTGTGCAAGAAAGATTTATTTTGATTTTATCAGATGATATCTATAATTTAAAATATTGTAAACAGCTGTTTATCATTATGGAAATAAAAAACCTATACTTGAATAGCAACTCTCATAATGGAAATAATAAAACTACTTGAATGGCAACTCAAACTCTTTTTTCGATAGGAGAGTGAGCGAAGCGAAAGAGCTTATATTGAAAATGAACGAGTATTTGACATAAAACAAATTCAATGCCTCTTCTGCGGCAGCAACGCGCCGGGTACCAGCTAGTACAAAATATAAACAACAAATCACTGTCACCTTTTTGGCTGAATTGATGAGATTGAGTTCAAGGCAGTTTGGATTGAGTTCAGTTTGGTCCAACGCAAAATGGATGCAAGTGGATTTCTGTATGTTCGTGGTGTCCAAAATTGCAGTTATAGGAAAAACTGTGTATAATTGGAGTGTAAAATGACTTTGTTGTTTTCGGAAAATTACATTCGCGCATTATAGCGTCGTGCAGTATCAGTTTTCTCTTAAGCGAAAATACCTACTTTACGCTCTTAATACGCATAAATTGCCATTTAAAGAGCGAATTTTGTTCAAATTTAGGAAAAATGTTTAAAGAAAATCACCCCCTGACCGACTTATCGTCTTGCAGGTTTTACGCCGCTGCCGCGATTTTCACTGGATATACAAGTTATATGCTTATCTCTCTCTCATAAGAGACACTGACATTTATCTTCTAAGGTTTTATGCGCAATTATCGTGAAGGTGGAACCAATGCGTCGGTAATTTCCAGTGTTTTAGGGGCCGTATTTCACGCATTCCCGGTGTCTCCACCGTGTATGGGAGCCAGAAGCGGAGTGCCTCGTATTTCTCGGGCTTTACGTTAGTCTCCGCCTCCGTGACGGGCGTGACGTTACGCGGCAGTCAAGCTGTCTCGGTCACGCCGCTTACAGACCTTGGCCCGTTTTCGCTTAAGGTAGCCGCCGCTTTGTTGGGCGTTTTGCGTTTATTGCCTCCTTTTGGACGAGTCGCGGTATGAAGTACGTGGCCCCTTGTTCAACCTCTTAACGGTGTTTAACCATTGCGTTATCAGTGACGTAGAGCGATTTAGCCTCTTTAGGATATTCAACTCCTACAAATCTCCTTCACCCTTTGAGCCCTTGAATCTGATACATAACATGGGGGTTCGATTCACGAAACTTGGCATTTCAACCTGCTTCTCCCATAAGGCCAACGTTAACTTTCAACTCTCCTCAACGGATTAAATCCGATATAATTGATTTATGACTCGTTTTAAAGAGCTACAAAATTTCCGTTTTGAAAATGATGATATAAAAAACAATAGTTTTTCAATAAAATTAAAAAATATTCAGTATTTCAGAATGTTGTGGGTTAGCTATTTCTAATATCAAAATTCTGCTTCCTAAAATCGCTAGGTGTATTTTCCTCTTTAGAATGAGTCACACATATTTGCTATCGGATAATCCGTTGTGGAGGGACAGACTTAAGTTAACATTGGCCTAAGGGGAAGGAGGTAGAGAATGCCAACAGTTTTGCGACCGGGAACCCTCTTAAATCCTACAAGATTTCCCCCTACGGGATGACGTCAAAGTCGGACCCCGTCAAAGTCAGACAGCGTCAAACTCAGACGGCGTCAAAGTCAAACAGCGGCCAATCCGGACACTCTTGAAGTTATCCGGGTTTGTCGGGTGTTTCGCACAGATCCACCAATATCGCGGCCCATCCGGCCGTACAGTACACGGCCATATGTCGCGGCCCACCTGTCATCCGCGGTGTGGGGCGTAGGCCGCGCGGGGGCTGGACGTAGGCCGCGCCACGTCACTGTGACGTCGCCACCACATTCCTGGAATGTCCTGCGCTCCTTATAAGGCCAAGTGTTGCAATCGCCGTTACCCCTTTATATGGACGGATTCCCTTATTTTCCTGTTTTCCCTTTTTCGCACGGGTACTTTATGACTGGTTTAATTGCGGTTGTTTTTTCCTGTTTCGAGCACAACGGTTCTTTTTGTCGTGGGGAACATAATTGGCGAAGATAAGCGATGGAGGAAAGTGACGAACTCTTCTCAATTGTGATGAAAATTAACCTAGAAGAAGGCTCTACTGTGAAGCGAGCCCAATTTTTGTCCAACGGTGCTTTGTTTACGTCAAGTTAGCTTTGTTTACCACGCTACGCCGTGTGTGTGTCGTTGTGGGTCATTGCTCTCTATAGTGTTATAGTTGATAGTTTTTTGTTTTTTTTTAGACCTACAATTAGTTGATTGGTAACTACCCACTACAGTATCACAAGTTATTTGTTTAAACCTCTCAAGCTTATAATAAAACATCCTAAACTGCTGGCAGTCGTGGGTAATGAAGAGCAAAACAGGGGAATTCGGGGCATTAAGTACCCGTGGTGGGAAATCAGACGTTGACTTTTGAACCACACATTAATGCTATTCTGCATAGTTTTACCATGTAAAATAGTGGCCATAAACATAATTCACTTTCCTCTGGTAAATTATACCTCGACCAAACGTTTGTCGTATCCACATTATCGATTTCACTGATAAGCGTGGGTTTGGCCTCAGAGGTCAGGGGGTGTTGCTTGAGCCCAATTCGTGGCAACGCCGTTAATCATATTGACTAACAGGCGAGTGATGAGTCCACATCTCAATTGGAATGTTTATCACAGTTCGTGGCCGCAGATTGTCGAGTCTTTTTATCTCGTCGACTGGGAGATTCGTTTTCGACATTCGGATTCGGATTAGTTTTAAAACATTTAGTAGACCGTAATTTAAAAATAGCTACAATAAACAGTTCTTGTATTTTAAATTATCTCCTATTCTGGAACAACTACATGATTAGGAGATAATTAGTGAGCTAATAGCTCACTTTTCCTAAGGGAATTCGCTAAACGCAACCTTGTGAAAGAACTCTGTAGCTACCCGCCAATGTGTTTGTTCATTCATATTTACATGTGACCTTGAATCTTCCCATTCATCGAGATGCGGGATGGGAGGCGTGCGCCGCGATGACTCGGCAGGAAGGTGCAGATTGCGAGCGTGAGCTACAGCTGCGTCCACAGCTACAGCTACAGCTACAGCTGAAGTGGCGGTAGTGTGGCGCGTGCCCAGTACCTACACTGCAACTGCATCACTGCGCTGGCGCCGTGCGCCGCCCACTCTGTGACGATGTCGCGTGTCCCGGATGGCGTTTCCTGCAATCACTGGTTGTGCAAATAGGCGGCGCTCCGGTCGGATGGTTGTGTTTGTCTAGATAGACACAACGTCACGCTGTTCTAGCTTTTCTTCTCAAGGGTGTTTTTGTTTTAGGTGTGTTTACGCCAAAGGCATTTTGTAAACGTTTTAATAGGGAACGGTACAAACCCTGGTCTTGCTACTAAAGGTCGACCTGTTCCCTGGTATGTTGCTGCGAGTTTGGTAAAGGGAAGATATTGGGATAGTCAAATAATCAAAGAGATTAGTTGTAATCAGCTCCAGAGGATCATTAGGGGACTTTATAGTCAGTTTCAGACGAAACCACGGGGAGCGAATTCGCTACTGCTATGGGACCGGAAGACTGCAAATGGGGAATTCAGTTGTTACGTTTAATGAGTTTTGTGATAATCTAGTGATTAACCGCCTTAACCACTGAGTTGTGTTACAATTATTCGAACTAATACATTAAAGTCCATCAGATTTAAGTTGGAATACTTGTGTAGACTAATTTGGCTGTAACTGGAGATTGTAGGGCGAAGTATTAATCAACCTTTTCAACTCCTGATGTGGCCCACGTGGAACGTCTGTATTTAAAATAATACAATATATAATTTTGTACCTATCCTTTTTTAACCTTTTTAGTCTTTTAATTTAATTCGTGATATATATTTAAGTCATATTAGGCTAGCTCTGAAGAACCGGTAGCCAAAACAAGTATTAATTCTTGTAAAAGAAAATGAGAAAGCAATCTGTAATTAGTTTATTTTGTAGTCAAGTTGAATCTAGGCGTCCCGACTATTCCTATACAAGAAGACAGACGTGAAGTTATGTAATACGACAGTGTGACCGACACCGACATCTGACTCGTATTAAGATCAAATCCATCAACTGTGGGTTGAGCGGGCGGATGACAAATCCCTGACGAGATCGGGCCATAGAGAGAGTGAGGCCTAGCACCAGCACCAGCCTGGCGCGTGGTCGTGGGTCGTCACAGCCTCCTCGCTGTATGGGTGACAGACGGTCGCTGAATGGACGCCATTGTTGTCTTGTGCGTCCAAGTGGGTTGCGTCACCAAAGGAGCATTGTCTTCCTAGAAAGTGATTGCGAAAGGGAATTTGGTTGAAAGTAGTTCGAGTGTACAAAGATTTAAATCACTCTACGCGGACATTTGCATAGGGCTTTCTCCTAGTAGATCGGTTCGGTATTCTCGTCTGTATGGCAATTTAGTGCGAAAAGGTCAACAATGTTCTCGTTTGTGTGAAGTATCGCGTGGTGCGTTTACCTCGACCTGTTCGATAAATTTAGTATGCCAGCTGCTAGTTTATGCTGAAACTGAAATATGTGCGTAGATTACGAGTACATTTATTACAATCTGGATTTAGTACCTACTGTATCTTGAAGGTTACTGGATGATTTTTGAACGAGTAAAACGTTTGCTATTATAAGAACGAAAGAACGAGTGAACGACCAACAAGTTACGCCCATTAGAAATTGAATTACTTTTCGATGGAAAACCATCACAGATTTTCGTCTTAGTTAAAAATAATGTTAAATTTGATTATGTATTTCAACTTTCGACATTCAAGTCAGTATGCAGTATGTGTAATTTATTATTATATTTTGGTGTTTCTCCCAAACTCTCAACAACTACAGAACATTAAGGATTCTCCACCATCTTTGAAGCCCACCTGTGGTTTATTCCACTCCCCCCTATCAAAAATGAATCCATTCTGAGGCCTCCGATGGTCTAAAGCATAACACTACAAGGTTATATGACTTAATTTTGTTGTAGGTACCGTGATGGTTGCCCTTTAATGTCACCACCGCACCGTTCCGATTCATAAAAGACGATTGTAATCGACAATCTTGACAGCGTTCCAAACGCCATTTGTTCGCCCACCGTCAAATCTGTGCACATCTACTGGCACTGGCTAGCTTGTCATTGTTCTGGCAAGCTGCTGCGTTGTTTGTGCGGAGTCATAGGTGGGTATCGCACTATTGGACTACGGACTATCGGCCCGGCCCCGCTGCCAACCCGGACTATTGTTAGACACCCGACTGTGTCACTAGTCACTATACCCGGTGCTGTCGCCGTGGCTGAGGATTGTTTACTTCCGTCATTCCGACTGATTTTTTAAACCGATAGAAGCTGTTGGTTTACTTTGTATGTTTTTCGTGGTTTTATAATTCAAATTATGAATGATTCCAATAAATTTTTACTTTTTTTAGGGACATTTGAAACACGTCCACACGTAGAATGATTAAATTTGATTATGATAAATATATTGTATTAAATACGATACCTTGTATAAAACGCGGTTTTTGCGATCGTATATTGACTTTGTTAATTTTAATATTCGAGGTTTGTGTGACTTCTGACCTATTCTATAAATCGTGTGATTCATTCTTCTTCCGAACATAAAAAAGCATTGAGGATACTACAGAAGACGAAGATATTTTTACTCAGTGATCATTTATTAATTACTTGGGTTCTGTGGATTTTTCCATCCCGTTAATTTTGTCATTTGTTGTCAGAATTTTCACTCAAGTCTGGTTTCAGCCAACCGAGGTAAGGGTTTGAAATTTATCAAAAGATATTTCAAAGGGGTCGAGCCTTCAATAAATAAATAAATTAATAAATAATAATTGTTAGAATGGAGTCGAACTATGTTGCGAAAAGTGATTAAAGGGTACAACAGTCTCCCAATTTTTATATGCGGTTCTTAAATATATGTTTTTGCAAAACTCGTAAACGGACGCAAGAGGAGGCTTCAGTCATCTGCCCGCTTGCTTCTACCTGTTTTCCCCATATGACCAATTATAACTTACAAATTCCATCCGTCGTCAACGGATTATCCGAAGTTGTTGATTAATGGCCCTGTTATAGAGCCAACAAATACCCAGCGATTCCAGGGTGCGTGATTTTGATACACAATCAAGTTAACTCATTAAAAAAATCGCAAATATTGATTATTTTGGAATTATACTGAACGATTATATTATTTGTGTTGGATCATTAACCGTGAAACAATGGTTTATAATAATACGTTGATGAAAGACGAGATTTGATAGGTAACATTGGCCTTATGGGAGAAACAGATGGAAATGCGGAATGTTACGTGACCGGAGCCCACTCTTAATAAAATGTACGTAAATTTCGACCACAGGTGTAAGCAATATCTTCGCCGATCACTGGATAGCGATACGATAAGTACAGTCGCGATAGGGCAGGGCCGGACTGAGATTACAGGCCTCACACACCCCCCGGCGACTCTCGGACTGCGAATTATAATTAATTTACGAACCGTCCGCGCCCCTGATCCCCCGCCCGGGGCGCCAAAACCATCACCGTCAGATTGTACAGCTTCCTCATCTGTCAGATCGGTATCTCTATCGTGCGGCTTGTCCGTGTAATGTCATCGTTTGGAAATAATTACTACGGGTTTGACGAAACTCTCTTGTAATTGATAATTAGATGCGATCAACGATAAGATATCAAGATATACTTGTGATGTAAGTCTACAGTATTCGGTTTTTGTGGGTAGGGTTTGTGTTTATATTTAGTTGAGTTGTCGTTAAATATATTGACTTGTTTGGAATATGAATGGATTTTGTACGGAAACCATAATTTACTGCGGACATTCAGCAAGTAAGTTATTACCATGGGGTCGTTTCCGTTTACATAATGGACGCTATTTAAGTTCGCAAAGAGTAAACCTGGGGAATTATACAAAATCATCCGCAGTTACATTCTTCTAATAGTTGCAGTTATTGTATTGGTCGGACTACAACCCGTAACAGGAAGAAACAAATAAAAAACCAAGAGGGAAAAGTAAGAAAAAAACAGGAATTTAAAAACCATGGAGATACCGTGGATTAGTATCTACACGCACCAAAAGGTTATACAAATCGGCCCATTGGCTCCTCTAGGGTTTTACACATCCAGATAGACAGAAATCACCGTAAAATCACTTTCTTTTGTGTTCAGGGAGCACACTAAAACGTCTCAGATTTACACCAATAATAAGATTTTGAATATTTTAACGAAAAAACTGCGGATTTCATCTCCATCAATCACTATTCCTAATCGATATCCGTATTGTAAAAGGATGTACAGTGCGTTATACGAGTGAAAAACCAGGCTGTCCATAAGTCCAGTGTTAAAATTGACATTAGTCTTAAGGACAGCCTGGTTTTTCACTCGTGCAACGCACTGTACATATTATTCCACAAAAATAATCTCTAGGATTAGGATTATACGGAACTCTCGGATTGCAAGTTTTCAAAATTTCTGTCGAAACATTAGTTCCGGCCGGCCAAATTCCTTTTCGAGCATTGCCCTCTAACGTGTGTTGGTTTACAGCGACGTTTCCCGGTGCCGGACTGAGTGACACGTGTTGTGTACTCTGTGTAACGACCGTGCTGTAACACTCCGTACTCTGTGCGTCGCCGGCGCCGTGGCGCGATATTACCTGAATGTTATCGTATCTCAGTTATCGTGTGAGTCATGTTCTATTGCGGCGATTAGTAACACTTCTGGTTATGTTGACTCAGTTGCGCGGTTGTTAGGTTTGCTGACTTTGAAATATTTTAAACAAACATTGAGTCAGATAATCGATGGAATTTGTCTGGAATTAAACTGTGTGATATTCTCCTTGTTTTATAGCTTGTATATTATTTATTATTGTTCATTTAACCAAACAAAATACATAATATATATAATCCCATTCTTGTTATGAATGGGTGTCAAAAATAAATCACTTGAGCATTGTAAATATCCCGATGTAATCCTGCAATGAATAATATCTTGAAACGTGTTACAGTAGTCAACCGTTCTTAACGTGCTACGGCTGAAGAGTGCCCAAGCGCCCTAAAGCAGCCTCAGTGGGCTAGGGACTTTCCTGCCCACTGGAACCTCACGAAAACAACAAACAAACGTGCGATCACAATAAGCAACTTCGCCGTAGAGCAATTTGGCGTGTCATGCAACTCGTGTTGCGCAATAAGAAAAATCAGTAATATATAATAATTTGATTACTACTTTGATTGTAGATCTCGCCTCTAAATTGCACTAGACCATCCGCAATATTTTTCTCTATATTTTGTAAATGCAAAAAGTGGAAACAAACATGAGTTGCAGAAATTTCAATTTTTAGAAAGCGACATTTTCGTTTACATATATAACTTGTTGCTTGTTCTATGGGAACTCTTTCATTTATGTTTTTTTTTTTTACCTCAGCATTTTGCAAGCAAAATTTCACGTCGAAGTTGCCCGGTGTGGTGACCCATTTGAAGTTACCTAACCCAAAAAGACCCAACGAACTTCTTATCGTTTTGAAATAAAACACAATCTTATAACTTTGGTCAATAATATTTCTGTGACATGTGCGAATTGACCTTGGTGTCTGCTTATCCATCGCACCGCTCGCAGCCCGTCGCCATCGGCCAGTAGGCGGCCAGGAAGGGCGTGGGCGTGGCGATGGTTGGCGCTGGAGGGTTTGGTGCGTGTCCGCCGCTGTTATATAGCAACTTCATCAGACACAACATTGTCTGTTACAGTGAAAAAAGGAGAGTACAATTTATGATTTTATGAAATTTCAAAAACGGAGTTTTTGCGTGTGAAATTGCATTAAACGGACAAGTGATGTTTTGTCTTGTAGAGTTTGGCAAATGAAAATGCAATGGCGTCACTGAAAAACCCCAGTGCATGTTATTATGAGAATGACACGAGTTAAACGAGTTCACAATGATTTACGGAGAGATGTAGGAGTTATGCTTTAGTAAAAACAAATAGGTAAAAATGAGGGATTCAATTTTATAATTTTATTTAATTTTATGGGCTGTGGTAATGCACCATTTTAATCCAACGGGGAGGGGTTTTGATATGTCGGGTGTACGAGACAAGATGGAGGTATTTTAGTGTTTAGTATAACAATCATCGGATATCTGAAAAATAGCTTACTCCATGTTAAACCTCCATAAGACTAAATTACGTTAATGCGCAACAACCGGAATATTTTTATATTACATAAGGATTTGAATATTCAACATTTTAAAGGGTTTAACATGTATTTTTTTCTTTTTAACCAATTGTATTTTAATTACTTTCAGAAATAATTATTGTTACCTTTCTAAAAATGGCTAAAGTGTGAACGAAACCGAAAGACTCATAGTGGTATTGAGACGTTTTCCACCACGGGAATGTGCAGTGTAATGCAGCAATAAAAGCGATTACGTAGGCAGCTGTGATGGCGGAAGCGCGTCAGCTGTTCATGCGCCATAAACATAACAGCTGATTGGCGGGAAATTGTGCTTTGATAGTCGTGCGGCACCGATGGCTGCAGTGCTGTGAGATTAGACTTGAAGAAGTCGATATCGGTTGTTGTATTTTATGAGTTTTACTGCGATTACAGAATTCCTTGCAGGGCAACAGGTGTTCGTCATTTAAATTCGTGTAAACTGGGAAAAGATAGGAAATGTTATGTTCCTAGAATATTAAGTAATGATAACTATAAACAATTATATGTTCGTTAAATTAAATATATATCATCTTTATGTATTATTTCTCTTGGGTGCTTTTTTTGGTAGCCCATATGTCTCCGTAATACTTTATCAAAACCAATAATTAGCCGTCTTCCGGATACGTCTCCGACTATACCATACAATGCAATGTTATTACTAGAATTAATTGCCCGTTTGAGGCTCACTCACTCAAACATTTATTTTTAATTAGTTGAACATGTCTTAGTAAGATGGTACCACGAGTACGTTGACAAATAAAGTACCGTAAGTGAGAATATAAGTGGAGTGTTAAGTTAACACTTTTATCGTTTTGCATTGTTTGTTTATTTTTCGCTTATCCTCAAAATGATGGCTCAATTATTAGTTAACAAACACACTGTATTAAGTATATGGCGTAACTGTTCAAGAATTGTTAAAACAAGTTAAAGAGTTCATAAAAAATTAAAATTCAAGAAAAGTCTTGCATTGATTGTCTATGTAGTACATGTAGCTACTTTAAATCTCAAAACAAAAATACGCCAAGTATTTTGTTCTAGGTTGTAATAATTCAATAAATAGCTAGTAATTGTTTAAAATGTGACTGGAAACCCTGTAGGTGAGGGAATTCTATAGGTTCTAGAGGAGCATATAAACATTTCTGGAAACAACCAGAAGAACATATATTGGTTTTAATAGTCCACAATAGAACACAATACAGTAGTTTAAAGTTATGAACAGTCGATCAATACAACACAATGCGGTACTCAGCGTCAAGTACGTCAAATACGCCATCATCAGAGACATTCATCCCACAAAGGCCGGTCGTCTCCATTTCTTCACGAGTTATCAACGTCCATTGCGCGCTCGGGCCTGTTTTTGCGACATGTCGAGTTTTATGACAACGTTATAAAGACGGATGGCGGTTTGACGAGCTGTGCCCAAAACAAAGAAGATAAACGACAGGTGGGAGCCTCGTATATCAACCAGGGCTATGCAATGTTTGCGAGTCGACGATAAGTGATAAGACACTGAGATGGTGCGAGAGCTTTACAGTACGGGTATTTTTCCTTGTTTTTGGTGAGCTACCCCAGACAACAGTATGCTGTGGCAGTGTATCCACTCTAGGGATTGTCGTCCCGTGGGATGATATGGGATTTTTTGGACGTCCTTCAGTTTGACATAACCTCAGCTCAGTTATGTACAACTTGTGTTCTTTACTAAAATTCCTAATGCATTTTGTCCTCAGATGAACGCCGTTAAGTTTAGAATATTTCAATGTATGTTGTGGGTCATAAAATTAAACTTTGATAAAAGTTATACTACTTTGGTAAAGGTTTAATGTGGTGGGGTAACAACGTTTTTATTTACTCTCGAAGTATATTTCAGGTATCACTAGTTAGTGACAGAGAATAACAGAGTATGATGATTGGGATTATTTGTAAAAGTAATTGTTTAGTCAATCTGAAGTATGATCCAACAAAAACATAAACAAATACCTCTTTAGCCAATTTGTGCAACTTAGTTTGTTAATTTATTTTTATTTGAAACTAAAGAGTGGAATAAGATTCAACAATTATACCTGGTTACAAACCAAAAAAACTAGAGGGAAAATGAGGGCTAATGTAGGAATAAAGAGTCTTTTACGAATTTTGTGGGATATTTAATGGCATCACTCCCGTTTTACGGAGTTTAATGGAATCCTGTTGCTGGGTCAAACACCCAAAATAATTTTGTTTATCATTTTCAGTTGAATTTAATTGTTAAAAAAAGAACAAATATAATATAGATTTATCAGTAACACAATTTAAGGCTGGCAGCTTCTTACAGATTTGGTAGCTCGAGGCACGAACTAACAAGAGTGATCCCCAGTGTCCCGTTGTAGGCAACGAGGTGAATATATCTAGAGGTCTCGTTTCGTGTGAAAAAGTTTGCCTACTCACATGGTCGCCCCTCTTTCAACTCTGCTCCCTTGGCAACCAGCATGGTAACCAATCAAACCCTCTCTTCATAAGCTACATGACAGTCATATTGACTGGTTCCCTGATGGCGGTCAGTATTTAGCCTTCTCTTTTATACCCCAGTCGAGACTAGGTATATTTACCTCGTTGGTTGTAGGCTGTCGGCCAAGGCGGTGTTTCCGCGAGCATGATAGGTTTCTTAATCACACTACGTGCTGTTATTGATTAAGCGGTCCATTAATTAGGCCTGCGTCATTGCCGAGCTGGGGCGGGATTTACGATGGGTTGCCGGTTGAATACTAATGCCTGGCTTGAAATGTCGCATCGCAATTGTGACTCATTTGTCAAGTGTCTCAGGTATTCTGTGGAATCGTATGATTTGTAGAGAGTAAATTAATTTACCTGCTCCTAAACGGAAGGTTTGATTGCTTAGAAAGTTCATCATAAGCGTAATTTTAGTTTACTTACAAGTGAGCCCAGTTCCTCGAATGCGAGCGAATATATTTGTTGCCATCACCTAGTTCCTCTGCGGTCACATTTTGATGTAATTCCAGAAGATAGTTTGAACAGCTATCCTTGTTCCTTCTTTGCTTTGTAGTCAACAGTTATAAAATGTAAAATTAAATTGGTTTGTATTCTATCATAAGTTTGTAAATTTGAAAGCCCAAAGGGCCAAGCCCTGAGGGATGATTTCCATAACCCCAAAAGACAAATCTACGTCACATTAAAGGCTTAAAAAAAGTTAATATAGAATAGTTTCGCCGGCAGGCTCGTCACAGCAATCACATTATTCTTGTTATAAATAAACAAAAGTAAGTTATATTCATTATTTAAATTTAGATTATGAAACACGCTCTTACAGTTGTTAATACATAGCAAGTTCATATTGTAATGCGCCACTTGTTTGTGGAGACTATCGTACAATTTCAGGCTTATAGTGGGATGGCTTTATTGACATTCGTTTCGTCACCACTGTCTAAAGGTGGTCCCACACTACTCGCGAACACGCCTGAACATTCGGCCGAACATTCTCCAGAACATTCGGCCGAACATTCTACCGAATGTTCACTCAACGTTCGCCCTGATGAAGCTCCCACACTTCTCGCGAACACCCACCGAGCATTCGGGGGAATGTTCGGGCGAACATTCCCTCGAACATAAATAAATTCCAATCAGCTGTTTGCGCATTGCCCGTCGTGTCCAACGAGCATTGTCGTGAAAAAATGGACGACTTTACAAATGATGTCACTATTGTTGCATCTACAGTCGTATTTTTTCTGCAATAGCAGATACATGCCTGTTTGATTTTGTTAATCAGCTGATTATAAACAATTGTTGGAAATCAGCTGTAATAACTGCTAGTTTGGGCGTTGACGCGGCGATCGTCCATTGTTGACCATTCTGCCTTCAGTTTGCTCAAAAGGAAACGCTTTGTATTTGACTTGTTTATAATTAATTCATGATAATTATATTAATACCAATGTTTTCATTTGTCGGCAAATAATTAACATCGAGTAAATATGTCTTCTCCTGATGTAATATATTATAAAAGGTGTGGAATTTAGTCGTGTAGAAGAAACCAACGAAAATATAAGAAGCCTATTTTTTACGAAGTAAAAAATCAAACATAAATATATCAAGTACTAGCTGATACCAGTATTTCGTACAGCTGATTAAAATCCTACTGTAAACATCTGATTAAGTACTCACCTGATTCATTAAACCTATTGCCCATAAGAGTAACATTGTAACTTTAAGGGTACTGGGGCGAAGCCCTAAGGAATTGCTAAGATGGGACGTTGAAACAGAACAGACAAGTCGACAGACAGTCATCACCTTTCTTTTATACATGTATAAGATAGCATAATTCATTATAAAAAAGGTTAACAATCATTGGATATTATTTTATTATTCGGCATAAACATTTATATATTAAGTTTATTAACACTCAAGCTTTTACAAGTTCTTACAATAAGGAATATACTGAACAATAACATTAGTAAAGAGATAACTCAAAAAACTATTATTTTCGGGGAAAATTTCACGTGGGAATGACAGACTGGTTGTGCACCTGTACCACGCCGCCGATGCGATAGATTTAATTTTTGGAAGCTTCTTATCTCTTGTTCAATAATTGAGGTAAATTAAATCGATTCCACTGCCGTTTACTCAACTTAGATGACACACTTATATTAATTTGCAAAAACAGATACGTTTGGGTGCTGTGACCACAAACAAATGTTTTTTCTCCTTGGGTAGTTGTCCCCCCTTTCACTACTGTGACCGGCACTGATTATGGAGTGTGGAAGAATATCAACTACTATTTAAATAAAGGATTTTTAGGGACAATAATTAACGGTTCCGTATTGAAAGGATGTATTTGTATCTTCTATAAATAATTAATTAAAATGTCCAACATTGAGGTTGGCGTCAATTTGCTGCCGCGAAAACGCAAGTGATTGTATGACCTGAATGATTTGAAACTACACATTGCCTCAACACACTGAAAAATAGTGCAGCTGAGTTGAAGAAGTAACTCAAGCCCTGAATCCTGCAAAATCCGTCGAAAGTGTACTAATAAATGTCAACCCCCTTTGCCTTAAAACAAAACTTCAAATTACACAAATAACAGTAAAATAACTTATTTACAGCTATAATTATAGCTGACATACGCCTAGTATGTCAGTACAACTAGAGATTGACATTCAATTATTGATTATTCATTACCACTGACCACTTAAGTGGTATTCAATACTTACTTGAAAGCACAACAAATAAATACGGTACGCATACAAATAAATATACGCATGTTTTATAGTATTGTCTCAGTAGAACAAGATCGTTGACTATCATTGATGCAGTGATGCAATAATGCATGTTCGCGAACAGTTTGGGGTCCTCCCGAATATTCGTCGGAATGTTCGGCTGAACATTCGCCCGAATGTTCACTGAACATTCGGTCCCGTATTCAAAGTTCGCGCAGCTCCCACACTTCTCGCGAACACTCCGAACATTCGGAGTTTGGCCGAATGTTCGGGCGTGTTCGCGAGTAGTGTGGGACCGCCTTAACGGTTATGTTGTTCCTTTGTTCCCATTATTCTTTATCACCTCAAGTACATATGGTAATTTTAACCCATCCAAGAAACTTACGATTCTGTTTACACACTGTAACGTCCTTCACTCTATAAACAACTTTTGCAATAGCAAATGCTGTATTGTAATTTCTTTGCAGTTTCGCATAATCGGAAGGGTTTTTCACAGATTAGTATTTCGGTTTATCATATAAATGCAGCGATTTCAATAAATTTTAAGAATCTCAGCCACTTAACGCCTTTGCGGCAAACATAACCTCAAATCGCCAACGCGGTGGCGCGCCGGCTCGTCAGCTGGCGGTAATCCAATCAAAGACGATCAGCTGTTTGTTGTACCACGGCTGCCAACCGCCGCTCGAGCAATTTCCCTCTCGCACATATAATTTAGACCGTTTATGGCCAATTTGTATGCTAAACCCGTCCGCACCGCTTCCTCCAATATCGTCCGCACCGCCTTCCTACCTAGCCGCGTGGGTCGTAATTCCCCGATATCGTCCGGTTTTATTATTAATTGCGGCTGTCCACTATTTAATTTCCCCGCCCGTTTTGCAATTTTTCACATGGTAATTTTTAATAAGACGGTTTGACAGGTTTTTATTCGTAAGGTGCGGTGGAAATTGGTTAGTATTAGAGACGATTTGGCGTGGTTGCAGCTATTTCGCAGATTGCCGTTTTCTCTAAGTATAATTGACCGCGTAATATTGTAATTATTAGTTTCATGGCCTACATTTGAGTAGCGATTTTGCCTATGATGAAGAAATCGAATACTCGCATTGTATATTCTTTGACGGATTGCCTCTTATGCAGGTGTTGTACTCAAACATCTGTTAATATGATTACATATTATGCTAAATTAATTGGGCCACGCCATAATTTATTTAGTGAATTCTCTGAAATACAAAAGGGACTATATTTTTCAGCTGTATTTTCTTTCAGTCGAGTCACTGTTATATCTAAATTTAAATCGAATATAAGTACAGAAAGCTATGGGTAACCAGTGTAATTATTGCAGTTAAGTTTAACGATGGTTCAACGTAACCCCATGTAAATTGTCAAAATGTATTCAGATTTAGAATGGATATTTTTAGATTTGAATGGATATTTAGACATTTGTTCAGTAATATACATAGTCATTAGTATAAAGTTCGCCATTTGTCCCACGGCCAGTTCACAGCGGTGCTCGGTGCGTAGTCGCACGGCCGGGTCATTATGATAAACGGGGCAGGATAGGCAGGGCGGGCCGCAGTGGCGCTCTATCGTATATTACTGCAATACTTAACGGTGGTCTATTTGCATTGTTGAACTTTCAATTCATTCTGCAAGCAGAACACGCGAACTGAAGTTACAGTCTTGGAAGAAATGACAACCGCTGCTGCTTGAATGTGTCCTTATATGTGTGTTATTTAAAACCAACGATTGCAAATTAACGTATTTCTGTCGTTCGAACTACGTGGACTCGACTGTTTGTCATTTATACTATAAGATCTCAGATTGTCCGATTTACTGTCTGATTGCCCCAGGACTCAGACTAACCTATAACCACATTGGGTTCAGCGAATGAAGATATCTGTTACATTCTCAAGTTGTTACATTCCTACTGGGTTCCAACATTCGTCTCCAGCCACCCAATACGTTCTAAAACTGTTGTACGTTCAAAATACAATTATTGTATAGGTAGCTTTATTTATTGTCTTGTAGTTTAATTCAGAATAAAATGCTTCTTTAGGGTGTTATCAATTCCAGGAACACTATGCGCAAGGCCATCGAAAAAAGGTATTTAGCAGGGGAGGGGGAGGGTATTTAATTTGTTTTACTTTGAATATAAAGTACTTAAATTTTCCTGTGATATTTTTAAATTACAATTTGTCAAAATAACCAGTGGTGTCTTTCGATGACTATGTAATGAATAAATCAATATCACAAGGCTATTTTAATTCACTTGACAATTTTCTTCGTCTCAAAGACCTATAAAAGTACTGTACTATGCTTTTGGTAACGCCGCAAAACATAAAATGTTATAAAAACGTGTTTGCTACAACGCGCCGGCCGCGGGGTGCGAGTGGGCGCGGACAGCGGCGGCGTCGATCCGTCAACTCCGAAACCACTCATTAAATCACACCCGGAGCTTTCTACGGGCTAAGTGACGTCACTCGCCGATATGTCGATAGTTTGTCATACCGACAGCCTTGTACTGTGAACAACTCCCAAGTTTTTTACTAATTTTATTTTATCTTGTAACAATTATTCAGAGTGTTTCCGAACTCCCTACCGCAACTTCAGCGACTTGTTCTTGGGGTAAAGAACAGCATGTTCGACAGTATAAATGTAGGTCCTATCTCTATCTGTTTGCCGTCTGCGTGCCTGTATGTGTCTTTAATTAAGTCAGCTTATTGTAGGACCAACTTGAGATACTGACATGAAACGTGGCACTTGTATTATACTAGTTTAGGCTAATTTTGTATTGAATTTTAAATTACTAGTTATTACCGTTTCAAAGTAGCCGCAATTTCTATTTTGTAAGCTTAATATCCTGCAAACGGCGATTAAAAAAAATTATCTACATGCTAGGCATAAAAATCTGTTTTCGTTATATCAAGCTTACCAATTTAAAATGACCGCCATTTTGATACGGTAAAAGTTAGAAACTTCAAATTCAATACCAAATTAACCCTAAATACTAGGTTACCTAAATAGAAGTGCCAAGTTTTATGAAAGTACTTCAGATGGTTACTAAAATGTGCTGTATTTATGAAAAATAAACGGTATCAGGAAACTGACACATACTTTCTCCCTTTTAGCCAAACTTTAATGACAAAAATATTTGTTATTTACTAAATATAGAATATGAAGTATAGATAAATGTACAGAAAATTGTCTAAAATAGTTGTTTTCAGAAATATCCACCCAAATTGCTTTTTTGGAGGCACTATAGAGTCCGTTGCTACACACAGTAGTTTTGAGAGGGGAAATGCCCCCTTGCCCCCCCCAGGGTTAAATAGCAACACATTTCGAACATCATCTGTTGGTCAATGCTAACTTGACCTGCATATCAAATGAAATTGATCAGTAAATAAGAGAGAAATAGTTATTTTTGTATTCCCCATAAGAATAACATTGGACAACGTACTGTGTTTACCGCTAAATGAAAATTTCAATTTTCTCCGCAACTAGCAATCGTAGAATAGTAATTTAAAATACTAATTTATTTAGTTTTTTGAGCTCTTTTTAATGGTGAATAGTAATCTTTTTTAACATTTATGATTTTTTATGAAAAATCCAAAAAACTGAATTTTTGATGTTTTAAGTCCTGTAATTTCTGAACCCGCATTTTTCCAGAAATGCGGGTGGTGTCATTTTGTTGGAAACCTAAAGTTCTACAAACCACGAAAGTTTAATCAAAATCGTTAGAGCCGTTTTTGAGAAATTTGGATTTTTCATGTTTTTTGGCGGTTTTTGGGGGATAATTACCCTTAAAAATCAAAAATTCAAAAAAATGAAAAAAACGCCTGGAGATATCGTGGATTAGTACCTACACGCCAAATTTCATAAAAATCGGCCCATAGGTTAGGGCTCTAGCTCTGTACACATCCACACAGACACACACACACACACACACACACACACAGACAGACATCACGTAAAAACCACTTTTTTGGGTTCAGGGAGCACCAAAACGAATATTTCCACTGACAACTCAAATTCGAAAATTTTTACGAAAACAATACTTTCTCCATATACTATGTATAGGGGGAGAAAGTAAAAAAACATATACAGACGGGAAATTGAGCCAGATGGCGCTACGTTTATAACATGTTTGTTTGTTTTGACCCGAGGAACAAGTTGCTGATGTTTCGGTGTATTTAGTACACATTTCACCATGTTCCCGAACATATGTTATTGATCGATTCCGCGCGTATGTCACAAATCAATCAGCCAGTGAGTCATCGATCACCGCGGCTCGGGTGACGTTCGTGACTTCAGTAGGTGTCTGATATCTGATAGCTGCCAGAGGGTATCAGCGGGCCAATCAGTCATAGCGTAGCTAATAACGCTGTTGTAGGGTCGACATTGCCTGGAATAAAAACAAATTGTGGAGTCTGTAAGATACTTTGTTTTAGGAATTCAGTTTTAATATTTTGTTTAGTGACCGATTTATAATATTTTCTATTAAATTGTAATCTGTTAAAAATAGGTGCATACGAATTTTATTTAAATTACCTGTTATCCTTCCTAAACTTATATTACAGAGTCGGACAAGTCGTTTGTTGAAAATAGTCACAGATTCAAAAAAGTCGAAAATACATAGTTACGGGTTCGTAAACAATGTTCAATACAATTTAAAATACCCCCGTAGCAGCAAACCTGCGTACTCAGCGAATTTCCAATGCATATAAATTTACCTTAATACCACATAAAGCTACATACCAAGTTTCATAAATATACATTCATAAATAAACGATTTATGACATTTTAATTATTCTCCATAAGAATAACATGGTGGCTGAGTATGCAGGTTTGCTGAAGCAAGGAACACAAAAAATGGGGTTTTATGCTAATATCAATATAACTCAACTAGGTGAGGTCACATACCAAATTTCATTAATTTATTTTCATAATTAAGGGAGATAACACGTTACTTATTCTCCATAAGAATAACATGGGGCTGAGTATGCAGATTTGCTACTACGGGAGCCTTTAGAAAAAAATTATTTTTTTGAGCAAATATCAATGGTCCACAACCAGATGAAGCCGTATACCAAGTTTCGTCAGTATATGTTCATAAATAAGCGAGATATACAATTTTTATTTTCCTCCATAAGAATAACATTAGACAACGTACTGTGTTTAGCACTTTCAATATCTCGGTAACCAATTGACGTAGAGAAATGATCAAAATACCAAATTGTGTGTTTTTTTAAGCTGAATCCAATGGGAAAAACTAAAATTTGACTATTTCCAAAATTATATGTAAAAAATTCAAAAAACCCATTTTTGGGGTATAAAACCCCCCCAAAATACCCATTCGGATAAAGCGATCTGGCTGGTTTTCGAACTTAAAGTCATAAATGTTGCTTTAGACGTTTATACCAAATTTCATCAAAATCGGATAATTTTTACGAGAGTTATCGTGCTCACGGACACACACACACACATATATATAAATATATATATATATATATATATATACACAGTTTCGAACGAATGGTGTTTTTGGGGTCTGGGGACCTCAAAACGAAAAGTTATCATGGTCCCGGGCCTAGGTCTTACCATGCCGACTACGGTAATAGCTTCTTCCCTATAGGGGAAATTCGCTAAAACAAAGTATCTGTAGGTGTATGGTCAAAAACAGCTTTGTTGTAGTTAATTTGTGAATCCATACATCATTAAATATCATTTAGTTAATTTGTTGTTGTTTTTCTTCATAACAACGTCAATCACATTCCAAAGAATGTTCAGGTGTAGTATAACTTCAGCAAGTTTTATTTGATCTCTGAAATTAACTTATTTTGTTTGTCACAGAACTTTAATTAATGTACTCTATATTGACCTAAATATAAAACAATTCGTTTCACTGCTGTAAAATAATTTAATACTTTGTTTACAAGTGTCGAGGCCAAGTGATGAGTGGGCATGTTCCAACTGTCGGCGACACGTGGATGAAATTAATATTGATCGATATTAAATTAAAACCTGTGAATATTTTGAACAAACGATTTGTCGCATCTGTAGTACAATTTTAACCCTCCGAGTGATGCCAAATTTTGACCAGGTGTGCCGTCAGTGAGACACAGTTTGAACAGGATTTGCAAGGTTTTTATGGAAAATTCACAGGCGAGGAATAATGGAAACCTATTGAACCTTATATTCTTTTTATTTGTAAAAGAAAGGAGAATTTGAAAATGGCAACAAAAAAAGTTTCAGAAAGGTCATTTAGAAATAAATGAAAAAATTTAAAAAAATGATTTTTTTGGTGAAACGTCAAAAGTAAAATTGTACTACATCCATGGCGAATTTTGCAAGGTAAAATCAATACATACTCCATGTGTAGAATTTATTTCCCTACGTAGAAATAGTAGTAATGTATAACAATCATAAAAATAAAAATGTTACGTATGTAATATATCAAATAAATCGGAAATAGAGAAAATCACCATTTTGTGTGCAAGCAGGTTCAAGTGCCATAAAAAATATATAATAATAAATGTATAAATCAAACATAATTGGTTTCAAAGGTTATAATAGTAGAATTATAAAGATATAAGAATGAACAGTGGAACAATCAAATTCATAACATTAATATACATTTATTATAAAATTGATAATTCTTTTTTACAAATTATTTTACTATTTAAAACTAACATTTTTGACACCTAAAAATTCAAAATGAGCTAATAACTACGATTCTTTAGTCATATCCCTACTTAGAAATATATAGTTTGGTATAAATATATTTAGAAATAAAATTGTTATTGCATACTTTATAAGAAAGGAAACTCGCTTACATTGAGACACGCGTCGCGATGGTTACTGTAAATAACAGGCTGATTTTCCGGCCAGCTTTCAGTGCTGACTTCGGTTTCCGCCCAGGGCTACCAACCAGGCAAATAGTGATACTACATTTTTCCCTCTTTCCAAAGAGTAAGGAATCAACATATCAATTATATGTTTCATGTATATAGTAAATCGAGTTTTGCCGATCGATGACTGTCATCGGTGATATCAAGTATAGCTAATGTAAAAAGGTACTAATTTCTTATTTTACCATAAGTCTATTTAGAGTTATTTTGCCATTATATTGTATACGTCGAGAAAGGAAATTTCCTAGTGGTTCCAGTCCTACCACTCGCTTCTAGATAGAAACAAAATTGACCTCATTATGATTTTTTTAAACGTCATGTGTTTGGAGATTGCGCAACACCTACGAGGCGTAGTCTACTCGCGTGCACATTGTCATTCAAATGTAACTTACAATTACGTTGTTATATTGCTGCTAGAAGGTTCATTGATATAATAAAATGAAAGTTTAGAATGTCATATTTCGATCGGTATGAAAATTATCCGATTTCAACAGCTTTTTATATGTTTTTTGTGCATCTGAAAGAATCTGTCATCTGAAAAAATCTGTCATGTATCGGTGACTGTCATATAAAAATGTAATGCACCTGGATATGAGTGACAGTCACTGCTCATCACTCGGAGGGTTAAGAGAGATTACTGTACGCACTTAGTGTCATGAAGGAATTCAATAATTGGTGGCTCTACTATCTCTGCAATTGGATGTAAAACTCTGAAATGCCATTTAAATCATGATTTAGACATTGTTTGGTATTTTTCCGATAAACTCTAGTATGGGCAAGGCAAGCGGAGCTGTAAAAAGTCTCATCAGACTTTGCTCTTAAGAAGTAGACGCCACGAAACAACACAATGCACATCCAGTCCTGCTCTAACCCCGCGCCATCACTAGACACCCATTCCGTGCAACAAGGGAAGTTCTCTGTGGTAGAGCTGAGTTTCTCGGTCCTCCCACAACCCTGCTGAGAGAACCCCCCAGCCGTACTCCCATGGCTCCAGTATGGAAGCCGCTCCACCTCGTCCACTCTGTACCCATACCTCAATGCCGCCCGTGGGTTGGAGCGGTAAACGCGATATACAGCACCATCAGCGTGACGTGTGGCGTGCATGGCGAGCCGGAGCTTTCCCCGCCGATTTATATGACGTAGCCCCAAACAATACTCCGTCATCTGGAGCCAGTACTGATTGAACTGTGGTTACGAGAGCACCGCCTTGGGGAGGTGTTGGTTTTCATCGGGGAAATTTTGGAATGGCTCAATCTGGGTTTGATGTGAAATCGAGTTTGTGAAAAAGATGTTGTCAGTTATGTCTAGGGTTACGTTTAACTATTTAGTTTACTATGCAAGTTGTACAGCTAGTTTTTGGAATAACCTCGATTGAAGAGCACTCCATCGATTGAACACATTTATCAGATGAGGAGGGACGTACCAAAAGACAATAAGGAAGAAAACTCCAAAATAACTTTAAGCTTTTTAAAACGATATAGACTCTTGTAAAACACGACAAAACTCGAGGACAGTTTCACTGAATAATCTTGTCGTAAACTAAATTTAAATACGAGTCACTTTCACTTTTACTAGTTAGGGTATTTAGTTTCACAGGTAGTGGTATTTAGTTTGGTGTAAATTCTATCAAGTTAAATCTGAAAAATACAAATTATTTACTGTCTTTGAAATTGTTAATGACATTGAGAATACAACTACAAAATTTAATAAAAGGTTGAGACTACTGTTATTTAAACACTGGAATTCGAACATCACATGTATGTTAAATAGTGTATTATAATATTGTATTCCTTATTTATATGCTTATACCATTCTTATATGTACTGATGACCGAATAGTGCATGGATATTGTTTTTTCACCATACATTATAAATCCTTGCACTGCACTGCCTTGATTTATTTAAATTTTGTACCGTTTTTACCTGCTAATAATATTTTGTTTCTCTTTTATTGCTTGCCCTCGTAGCATTGGAAGTATGTCAAGGTTAGTACCTTTTTTATTTGCAATTCACTTAATATTATGTTTGATTTTGGAAAATGGTTAGAATTAATTAATTAGTTCTCTAAGTTGATTTTGACTTCGTTATTTCTCGTAAGAAATATGATTATACTTGCCAAAAAATGTAATTTGTTAAAATCTTATATATTGATTGATGTCGCTGGGGTATCTTTATGTCCTTCGCTTATTTTGTTTTAAAATTTGTATTTGTTTAAAGATAACTGTACCTATAATATAAATGTGTTCCTTTTGCATGATAAAGTATAACAAATGAGCCATACCAAAACTTAAGATTATTATGTTTTGCATGTTTAAATTAACTTTTGTATTGATACAAACTTAATGTCTGCCCATATTGGATGTGTGAATAGTTGCTTCCTCTAGTTACTCCTGCATTGTTGTAGATATGTCAAATTATGTGCTGTATTTAAAACAGAGTATCGAGACAGCCAATCATTCAGACATTGTAAATAAGCATTGAAATAGCAACAGCTTGTTTAGGAGTTGATGATAACATTATAAATTATGTTCTTGATAGTTTGAAATTTATGGTCATATTTAAGTAAATTTGTAAGTGTGAACAGTCTAACTAATCTTTATTTTCAAGGAGACGTAAGCAAAGTTTGCAATTATCATGGTTTTGTACCACTTTCCCTGAAAATAATTTAAATACATACTGGTACTCTTACCAAATTCTTTTGGCGTGTATATAATATAAAATATAAAAATAAAATTGGCAAAATCGTTAGCAAATAATTTACTAAGGAATAAAATCATACAACTAAAATAGTAAAGAGTAATAAAGAAATGTTCAAAAGAGGAGTTTCAGTTATGGATTCATTTCCCCATAGCACTAAAGTTGGCCAACCCTTATGGAACCTCAGTGCATTATTCCAAAATCTTGATTTATGACTCTTTCTAAAGAAAAAGATTGAAAGTGTATCGTTGAGCAGAATTGTGATATAAATAGTTGTTGTACCCCAAAAAACATTGTAAATCTTGGGAAATGTTGGAGTTTGATTATATAATTATTACTAGCGATTTCACAGTTCGGTCCACCGAAATAACTGGAGCTAATTTTGTCCTTTAAATGAGTCTTTAATCAATGACTTGCGGAAATCCGTGTAAGAGATTAATTGACAATTGCTAGTCTTGCTGAGAAGCAATTAGAAATGCAGTCTTACATGACATGAGCCCTCTCGTAAGATAGCTGTATCTGATAGTCAGAAATAGCCACTAAAGGCTCCTCAATCGAAGTAGGCGGAAGGACACAGTGAGCAAACAGAAGTGAAAACATCAAAACAAGCATTCAGTCACCAAGTGGCCCTCCGCATGCAAATATTGCGCGCAAGTGTGTTTTCAGTGGTTGTTATTAGCATAGGCCAAGGTCTGGAGGGCCGTTGAGGCCCGTAATGTTCGGACCCGAGGTCGGAGGTTTGTGTCGCAGGAATGTCGCGGATAGACATTGGCTCCTCTCCAGGTGTGGAATGGCCACATTTATGGTTTATTGGAGGAACTTTGTGCGTAGTCATGCAGAATTTCAAAATAAAAATAAAAATAGTAGTCTGATAACCTAATTTGTATTAGACCTCGTAAAATTATTTTTAAAATGGTTAAGCAATCAAAAATATCATTTTACAGTATTTTGTTCTTGTTCTTTTGGAAGAATTTAAATTGGCTTGTTCTGCATAACAATTTTTTATAAGTATAACATAAACCATAAAACTAAGTCGGCACTCAAAAGTTTGATTAAATTCTTTGAAAACGTTTAAATTTGTCCTAAAATATGGCATCATTATGTGTCTTGACTGTATTAGAAATGGATTGGAGTGGGAGATACTTTGTGGCCTTCCAAAATTGCTTAGTCAATCTGAAATTGTTCCGTTAGACCAGTTACATTGTTCCATTGTTACTTGAAGACCAGTGTGAATATTTCTAAACAACTTTAACTAAAACTTAAGTTTGGGATTGCTTTCTGCATTTAAATTCATGTACTCTGTTCCGTTTATGAACTACTACTAGTAAGATAAAACCTTAATTGCTTGTGTCGAATCTCTGCATCGACAGAGATGCATTATATATATCATTATATATATTCTAATTTATGTGTATACCGGTAGATCCTTTTAATGCTGCGACAGTTAAATAAAAAATGCCATATTTACATTGAAAAGGACATTTTATTGAGTGGATCATGAATTTCCATAAAACCTCTTCTATATCAATGGTTCAATAAGCTTTCATCTGTATTTGTGTGGACGCCGTAAATCCTAAACATTCAATATGCAGATACGTGAATAAACTTGAAGCTATAAGGAGTTGGCACCTATACGAGGATGATTGAGTGCCCGCAGTTTTACACCTTACGTACGACCGTTTACTGGCCGGACTGTATGATCAATGGGCGAAAGCCGGAGTGGGTAACTCGGCTGCTAACCGACCGATAATTAGCCCAGACAGCTCAATCCGGTGTAATTAACAGCTGGTTAGATATACTGCTCTAGGGGGAGGGGGAGGAGCTGCGAAACTAGGGAAGTGATTTTTCATCCCCCGGAAGAGACAATCCTGTAGTATATCATTGTCTGTGTTGCATTTATTCCTCGCTCACGAATCTTGTAATTAGCGTTACTAATGGATGTTTTGAGAGTTTAAAATGCAAACACTCTATTTCCTATATTTATTATTAAGAATTTATCCTAGTGTAAACTATTTATAATGAATACTGTTTAATATAAATAATCTTAACTTTGTTATCCAAACTTTAAGATTAATTTATGTTTATTTCTAACTTTTATATCCTTTATATTTAAAACAGATGATCACATTTGTTGTCATACTCACAGTTGCCTTGAAAACATGTGTTCTTTGTATTTGTGGGGAATCAAATCCTCGAATGATAAATTCTGCTTTGCGAATACTTCCTTAAAATTCCAGTAAATAAATATCGGTCTACTTATGTTAAAGTTAACTTTTAGGTGGTTTGGTATAGAAATTGTCATCCAATTAAACTGAGCAGATAAAGCATTTTCAATACTAATCTATCAACTTTAAAGTGAGCTTGTTAGAGGGAGACATCTTGTTAAATAGTCCCTCATACATCAATAATGTATCAGGCCAGATAATGGGGACACCGCGCTGTGTACAAGCGGCTTGTAAAATTTAATCAAGCTATTGGAGCGTGAAGGAGGTTGTGATGTTTTTGAAAATCGCTCCGCCCGCAGCCTTGACCTTTTGCAGTTTCACCCGCCTTCATCATCCCGAGATTTATAGGGCCGCTATTTCCAAAACCGCTCTGTTTGGGCATCTTATTAGCCCTTCCTGAGATAGGTGTCAGACACTGCTGAAGTATTGTGGCTGGCTTAGGCGTGGGGAAGAAAAACTCTAGTCTCAAATAATTTCCCTGTGGATAAAATTTTCAAATTGTTATTGAACTGATCAATAAATTGAGTGTTCTTAAATCCCCTTTTACTTTCTTATGATTAATTTAACTTCTATATGATGAAAATAGTGACACTAGTGTATACAATAGGTCTTCACAGACTCAAAAATATAATAACTTGATATTACGGGAAACTCTGCGCCTTTTTCAAGTATTTTTAAATTTGTATGGCTTGTTTAAAAATAAATTGTTGTGTTACTTAAACATTCCTAACACATTGTGATGTTTCATTAACAATACAATCTTGTATGGTTTTAATAGTCAAATAAGTAAATAAATGTGGTCTTCTCAGAGAGGTTATTTTGGCTGAGCTACCTTCCACCATGAAACCAGGGTAAAAGTCTGGTTCAAGTGCTACGTCAGTTGAGCAAAATTGACAAATGCTTAACTGTCGGATTCCACACACAACCAGAGTTATTACGGTTCCTTTGTGTCCAGATTTCTGAAAAAAAGATCAACTTTTTTTCATATAAAATATTGTAACGGGATGAAATGTTGGATGCAATGCAATTGGTGGCCGAGAATGAATGGAAGGTGTACAGGTGAATGGTAAATTGTAGTGATGTTGCATTAGCATTGTACAGTGACAGTGGTAGTGACCTGTGGTGTGTTTTACAGACGTACACTTGCCTGCACGTGTGTACGGAGTCAGGCAGTGGCGCCTGCCCCCACATCGTAAGTCCCTGAACGTGTTGTGTGTTGCATGTTCGTGTTGTGTGCACCCGTGTTCATTCCTTGTCGCACCATCATACAGTATTAGTGTGACGTGTAGTGATAGTTGTGTGTTGTGGTGGAGTCGGATGATGTGTCTAGGGCGGCGAGGGGGAAAAATGATGATTTTGGAATTGAATTACTTATCCGGTTAAGCTATCATAATATACATTGACGTCATCCGCGCCAAACTATGGTAATCAGTCATTTAATCATTATTGATATCTGGGGACCAAGCTTTGCTCGAAGGAAACCAGTCAGTTTGTTTAAGGCCTAGAGTAAATGGCCCCCTCACGTCGAGCTGATTTCCTTCGCTCATTTGCCTCTTTTTTCACGTTTAATGTATGTTGTTACTCCAGTTGTTAATATATCTGAATTGAATTTTGATCTTTAAAGTAATATTATTTAGATAAACATTTAATTAATTTTATATATGCCCATTCTATATGAAACATTAATTTAAATTTATTCACCACATGTTAATTGACCATATGAATTTGACTAGTTGATTTGATTATGAACAGCTTCTTGTTAAAAAAAAAAACTAAATATTGACTTCTTTGTGTTATTAAAATCTAGCAATACTTTTATATTAATAAAAACTTCTTTTATACTGTACATATGATTTTGTTACCTACTTATGTGTCACTAATTGAACTAATATGACGTCTTAAAATCATTCTTATTATTAATACTAATACAAATTTCAAAATAAACATGTCAATCAGTAATAAAACTATTTGTTTCGGAACATCGGATCAAGGACCATTGTTCACATTTTGTACTAAAAGCCTCGTCTCCAAATAAAAAAGTTGTATTACTGTTTGATGTTTTTAGTTTTAAATTCAATAACTAATTTGTCATTTATTAAAATTTTCTGTCTTATTGTCTAATTTTCAGTGTTTGTTATCTAAATCAATAGATTTTTGTATTAATTTTATAACGAAGTTAAGATTGCCAAAAGTGGATTTTTTCCAAAACTAATCGATATTTTAGATGGATTTATATTTTGTTGGTGTGATCTTATGCAATAGAATTTACCTTAAACCATGTGGCACATTCTTTAGATGATTTTCTTGTTAGATAGTTGATATTTTTAGCACTGTTTATTTGTTCGAACCATAAAGTTACACCAATGCATGTTTTTTTTTTTAAACTTACCTAAATGAAACATGAGTTTTTACCTTTACTTCTAATCATGTTAATCCTCTGAATGTTGTTGAAATTAAAAAATAAGACATCGACAGTTGCAAACGTTTTTAAATTGTCATAAGTTTATTATTATCTATATAACTCAATTAACAATTCAAGAGTATCTAATAATCCTGTAAACATAGTTATTGGCTGTGTCAAATTACACAAAAAAACAATTCCAGAGGAAATAAGAAATTCCTATAATGAAATAAAACTATAAATACTGATCCCTTTTCAAGCCTCTTAACATACAATATTTCCCTTTATTGACTTTACTTTTCTTAGGTTACTTAAATTTAATTATCACTTTATCCTTCTGCTACATTTCCACACTAAATTG
Source organism: Allygus modestus (assembly GCA_963675035.1). NCBI lineage: Eukaryota > Metazoa > Arthropoda > Insecta > Hemiptera > Cicadellidae > Allygus > Allygus modestus. Next base: position 127,054,261 of record OY776114.1, on the reverse strand, counting down.
AGCTACGTTATATTCATGTACACAGTCCTTCCACAGGCCACCTTTCAATATAACAATACTGAGGGCGAAATCTAAAATTAATAAAACAAGCTGGAGTCCTTGAGGTTAAATTGAAAACACCCATTATAGGAAATAATCTACAAAACATAAAGTTGATAGATAGACTAATTTAACATTACTCTTCTACCATTGCAAGTGATGTATTATCTAATGTGTGTTTGTTTTGTTCACAGGCCAATCGCCATGTGGGGGATCTGTTCTTGGACCTCCAGGATGGTCTCAACCTCATCTCCTTGCTGGAGGTGTTGTCCGGCGAACATCTGGTGAGTACTGTAGCGGCTACCGAGGTTGGGGGTGAGGGTGGGAGTGAGGGTAGACCTGGAGACGAGCGTGTGGCAGTGTTTCTACTCCTTCGGCAAATTAGAGTATGGGCCCCTCACCCTTTCCAACAGGGCCATACTTGGCTTTCACGGGCCCTTGATCCAAGTTTGTGACCTTTTTTTAGACAACAGGTTTCGCCCAGGCCCCCAAAGAGTCCGGGCCCCTGGGCAATTGCCCCCCCCCCCGTGTAATAGAGTGGTCTCTGGGTTGTATATAGAGAACTTGCACTCCTTTCCGGTATCTATAATAGCGGACAATTAAGTTGCCAGTTGAGGGATTGGTTTGCCGAGCTATCAACCAAGATCAGCCAATAATAGACTTACTGCATTGCCAGCACTCCACACCAGCTGATCGGAATAACATTTGAGTTATTGAGTTTGAGTTATTTGAGTTTTTTTTTATTGACATTTTTTTCTATGGCAAAATGGCAATAGTGACAGCATACAACCATGCTATTGGCTACAGCCCAACTGTCAACTTAATTGTCTGCTATTATAGCACACAATGACTGAATCAGGCAGAAGTACCTCACAGGATTCCCTGTGGATTTGGGGTAATCCAGGCTTCCTAACCCTATTACAACAACAAACCCACCTTATAAAATCTGTTCGTAGGGGTATGATTTTTAATAAAGTTTGAATCCAGGACTGACAAACCAACATAGAAATACATTGGGAATACAAATTTTACTGTCTTTATTTGTCATTGGTAACATTTATGAAGAATATCCGATATAACCCACGGTACGTTGAAATAACCCTAAAATGTGATGAAAATCTCTCAAATGGAAACACTGAACCTATGGTACAGTGTAGGGCGAACATATTCAGGTACATTCTCGTGTGGCCCCCCTGTAGTCGTGTTCTCCAAATCACTAGCTACGAAGTTATATTGCTTGATTTTCAGTTAAAAGGGAGCGACCTGGTGTAGTGGTTAGAACGTGAAACTTTGGTCTACAAGATCCCGGGGTTGATCTCCGCAAATCACGAGTGGCTTTTAGAGGTGTGATAATGCTGTGGCCCTGGAGGCTTGAGCTACGTCACACAGTAATGCGGAGCTCTAGAGCCTGCTGAAGCTATCTATGTAGAAAACAAAAATGAATTGGTCTCTGAGGTGACGAGAACTATCTCAGTAAAGTGTTCAGTTTCATTTAAATAAAAACATTAATAGTTCATTAATTGAATATCAAACTGTAATCTAGATATTCCTACTATCAGTTTAAGAAAATTAAGAACCATGAATGTTTCTGAATTAGGGATATTTTGATAGATAACCCGTTTGGAACATTGACGAGAACTAGTTTGTAAGGAATACTAGCTAGCTATCTGCAGTAGAATGGTCCAAACAGAGTTCGTAATTGTTTTTTAACGTGTTGGCCGCTCTTGCATTCCACCTCAGCCGAACACACATCGCGCATTAGTTGCAGCGGCCGGCCGCAATCACGCGGTGACATTCAGATTGCTCTCTCGTTAATTACCGGTGAAAGGAGAATTCCAGATATTCGCAGGCAGCAACTCTCTGTTAAGCTGTAGCGGTACCTTCTTATGTACTTTTATGTACTTCTGGTGGCATTTTGTTAAGACACACAAATACTTTTTCGGGAGAGTGGCAAAACCTCTAAATACGGTGCTGATACCGGGGATTGAAATCCAAAAAAGTGACATTGAAAGAACAAAACTGAAAATGTGGGAGTGACATAATAAAACTGGTGGCTCCAGCTTTATTGGATAAAGCGACTTGAAAATAAGGCTTTAGTTTGGAGATTTTGCCTACCATAAATGGTCAAGCTTTATCAGGACAGGGAATCAAAAACAGGTTGAAGACCCTTCTTCACCCTTTATATTATTATTTTAAAATGTTATATATCACCAGAAGCGTAGTGATAGGGAGCATAGTGTTGTAATCGTAGGTTGGGAACACCGAACTCTGAAAAACTTTTAAAACTTGGTGAAGGTATGAAACTTGATCCAGCTGTCCCTTGTTATAGAGCTATTAGTTGATGATACAAAGAAAAGGTCCTTGAAAAAGTCAGGGTTTAAATATTTTCTTCATCAAACCCTTAAAAAATGCCACTTATAAAAACACATAAGAAGTTAACGGTATACGTATTGTTTGACAATGTTTAGCTTTTTACTGTTGCATGTTAAAAATAAAAAAATACTATTTTAGGTAGGTTAATAATAAGTGAAACATTAAAGAATAATTGGTTATAACGTACAAAAACACAAAAAATTGTTTGAAGTTAATGAATAAAACTAAAGTCAGCAATACTTAAATCCGTGAGGAAATCACTGATTACATGGTGCCCATGTAACATGCAACAGCAAGGACTGTTTATGGTTTTACGACCGTGACAAAATACTTTACTCTCGGCTCTGAGTAAGACGTGACATAAGCTCGTACACAAAACTATTCTCTCATCCTTGTTTTGTTCATTAGTTAAGCTGAAATAAGTTTTCTTTCGTATTTTGTTGTGATTTGCAGTAAAACCTTGCTAAATGTTGTTTTGTGTAGAATGTTTTTTGATAACCTTAAAACCAGCTTAGACTGCAGCTAACAAGAACTTAGGTTTGAACCATTCCCCCAAAAATGATGAAAACATTATTTTTGAAAACACATTAAGAATTATTTTCTTTTTTTGTAAGTTAACTTTTTGTGCATTTAAAAAATTGCTCTTCCTTCTTCCTGATAGCTTCTTCGCTAACTCTCCAGTTCATTATGATGCAGTTATTCATGATATTGTATTACTCAGGATTTTGTTTAGTGCAGCTCTACTGGGCAGCTGGAACTAGGAAAGGAGCTTTCTTGTGTTATTTGAAACCAGTGCTATAATTTTTAATTTTCCATCCCAATGAAATACAAAAGGAGAGAAAAATTCCTTTCAAAAATGATCCTATTTATAATGAAAAATGCCTGCTTTTAGTGCATCAAACAAATATGAGTGACTATTTGTAATCTCTGACATCCATCTTCATCTCCCAACAATTCAAACAAATTAAATCAACTATTTATTTATTTACTGTTACCACAAACAAAATTTGCATAGTTTTTTATCTTGAAGTACAACAAATTTAAAATAAAATCACCTAAAAAGTGGACAGTATAATTACACAAATAAATATCCTGGTCTAGACATTTCTCTGTAAATGCTGCCCCAACAGGCACTAGGCTTAAATATTATTTCCTCAAGGGTGTTTTGTTTTATCAGTAGGCAAAAATATATACCTCTCAATAACTCCTCAAAACCAAGAAATGAGCCATCATTTTGAAGATTACCTTCACTGTTAAAATGCAAACAAATTAATGAATCAAAATCTTAAAAATCATAATTTAATGGGCGATTTTCACATAGTCAACTCTGGTGGTACCATCTTACAGCGACTCTTCCAACTATCCCAAAACAGGTGTTTCAATTAACAAGCTGCGCATGGGCAATTCTAGCGTAATTTTGATCTGTAACAGTTTCCAAGATACGTATGGATCTTAATTTAATCTTACAAAAAATAAACACAGATAAAGTATAAATATGAAATTGAAAAAATATACAGTAATTGATAAATAAATTAGTCTCGATAAAAAAATAAGGGTGTAGCAAATTCTTATCGACCCTGCAGCTAACACCTCAGTAGACACAAGTTAGTCTCTTCCATAAGAGAACACTGCTCCACCAACACTAAACCCACCTCATTTCCCATCACGTGAGACTTGGACGTTACAACCACACCGTTGCCGTTGTTTGCCACAATTACAAGTTTGAAAGGTCGCTGCAATCAGTTTTAGATTTCCACCCCGATTGCCTCTGAAAGCGGAGAATCAAGCAGATTAATCCTGACAGCACGCCACGCCACCACCAACTGGCCCAGCCAGTTTCCAGTTGCAGGAGTTATTATCGCCGTTTGTCTTCCCACCGTCATTAACAGTTTTATTCGCTCGTTGGGAGTTAAAAGGATGTTTTTATCATTGATCGTTTAAGGGTTGCTACGGTTCGGCAAACCGTGTTTAATGGGTTGTGAAGAATGTTAAACAGTGACTGTATACCTTGTAAATGATTTGACGTAGTTAATTACTTTATATTATTCTTTAAACAGAGCGCAACAAATGTCCCCGGTTTATATCTGTTGTAATTTTAGAACAAAATTAAACCGTTTACTGTTTTATGCTTGAATAAGTTTTATATGATTTTACCTTTGAGTTTCAAAGTACAATAAATGATTAATAACTTTATGATCGCTTAGGGGTAATTTAACTCTGCTAGACTCATGGAATACAAAATCTTAAAAAGTGCCAATGGCCTGGATACACAAAACAAAACAAAATTGTTGTTAATGATATACGTATAAAAAAGTTGTTCGTAATAATTTGTAAGGTTAAATAATGTTAAAAGTAGATTTAGATAATTTATTCTTGTTTAGATTACCGTAATTAAACAAATAGTTTACACATCTAGCACTGGTTTTAAATTATATATTTTATTTTGGAATCTCATAATAGCGATGGATGTGTTATTTATTTTTTATATTTAAATATAAGTATGGTTCATTTCATGATAAAATGATTCCGTACTTCCGGAAACGTTGTGCAGTTTTAAACACTAGAAGCAATAGGTTAAGTCCAAATAAATTAGTGAATAATTATATATTTCTTTCAGTAATTGAAAATATAATATTCCTATTCTTAATCTATTAGCGAAAGCTATAGATGAGTAGGTTAATGCCTATCTTAATAGATTCTCTATAGTTTATTGCCCAGTTTACCTTGGCGCCATTTGGAGATGAGTTTTAACGTAACTCATTAATTATTTGTCATAAATCAAGAATAATAGCTTGTTTTCGAAACAGTTGATGCATGACATTGCTCACATAATTTGCTTCTGAAGTTTTCTATTATATTTTTACTGACACTATTAAATTATTAATCAGTACTAATTCAAATAAAAATATTTCGGTATTTAGTGGTACAAAGAGCCACATTAGAATAGTCTTGGAAAATCCATAATTCTTATGTACATTAGTGATATTACAGCATTTCACACATGAAGATGTGTCTGCAGAAAAAGTTAGGTGAATTCTTGGGTCCATTTCCCTGTAGCATTCCCAGTAATTCCTTGGAAGGCAAGGGTGGTTACTGAATTATTTTGAGCCGGTGATATTCTTGCCCATCAAATATGAATAGATCAAAAGGTGAAGAACTTTGCTCCGATAAGATAAACGCGAACAATCGTGAGCGGCAGCCGGTGTCAGATGGAAATTACAGACTGGTTGCTGTGCTGATAGACTATAATTCAATCGATGCCCCTTCATTACATCGGAGAACTTTGAGTGATTCATGTCGACGACGCTTCTTTCTGACTCATCCGTCGATTATGGTCCAACGGACGGAAACCTCACGCGTACGTACAGCGACGTCAGTGGTTCTCGGATGGAAGTTGACAGGTGTGGGGTGATGGCCTTGCACGGGTTATAACTTATGTATGTCTTGACAATTGTTTTATCACTCTAGGCTTGTTGTTGTATATGTGTCAGTAGCAAGTGTTAGGTGGTTATAACGTAGCGATTATAGCTATACTCAGATTAGATGTAGTTACCAAAAGACTACTTAAAACACACATAAATCTGTCTCAGTTCTGAAACATTCATTTTAAGTCTCATAGGTAGAAACGTTAGTAAATTATAAATGACAACTCAAAATAATTAATCAAAGTTTCCCATTGAATTTTCAGCAAATTGCCTTAAAAAAGCAGAACCTTAGCATAACCTTACTTTCTAGTGTAGAGATCGACGTCACAGTGATAACAAGAAGATTTAAACAGATGAATTTCTTACAGACAATCTTACAGTCAGTGTATCAACGCTTGTCAGTCTATTGGTCACAGGTTGCAAGCAACAGGGATTCTAACTGTACTGACCACATTCCTTGTATAGGCAACAGTTGTAGGAGGAAATAGAAACCAACCATTAAACTATTAATGTAACTGGAACTGCTGCAGGCAACTCCAAGAGTTTACCGAGTACTTGTAGCACAGGAGTTTATTATGCAATTAAGAGTATGTAATTGACACATAATTAGAATGATTCAAACTGTTCAGCTGGTAAGTAAACAGACCAAACTCTAGAACGTTAAAGACACTTGGTCCAGGTATTAGAAAGCAGCGGTGCAAAAACTTCCATCCCAGGTGTGATTGCTTGAGAACACATTAAAATCTGTGTAAATGAACCAGATCGGAGCCCGAGTAATAACATGTGCAAAAAATGACTGGACTCAGCACTTACTGTTGCGAGTGCAATAGTTGCGTTTTTACAGCAGCTCTTAATGGTCTGTGCTGCCTTGCTCTTAATGTCTTGCGGCTGTTTGTTACACGATTCTTTTTGAAGAAATCAGAATATTTTTAATTAGGAATTTAGTGACTGTAAATTGAATACTGTTTACCATAGAGGCCAATATCCATAACAATAACATCGGAACTTTCAAGTCCTGAGAGGCCTTATGAGTAAATATGTGGTAATTTGTATTAATTTACATAGAACTAGTAGCCTGTCGCGGCTTCGCTCGCGATCACAATGTAATATTATACTGACATTTCTGTTTAAATATTGTGTTACCGTTCCAAAGCCAACATGGCCTGCTGATTAACTATGTTTACTCTATCCAGCTTAAAACTTATAGTTATTTCCCAATGTTAAACTTATAGGAAAAACTCAACTTTAAGGGGCCCCAGGGCCTCACTCACAAATTATTTCTCTATAAAAAAGTTTCCTGCACAACTTCACGTTAGGCTCTTTCCAATGACACCAAAAACATGAAAATCGGTTTAGTAGTTTAGGAGAAGTGATTGTCACAAAAAACCTGCTCGCTTATTAAATAAGTAATAGATTTTCACTATTTTAATAAAAAAAATTACAATTACTCAGCTGTGGATTGAGTGATTTTCACAATCTTAATACAATCTTTTTTGCTTACAATCTCACACTGTTCTAATACATAGATCAATTATTAAAAATGGTTGTTTTCAAGAAATTAAGCATTACAAAATTTAAATGGCTGCCATTTTAAAATGGATAAAGCTAGAAATGTCTCAATTCCAAATTTTGCCTTAACTAGTATTTCTAAGATGCTGTATTGATTAAAAAACTAATACAGATGGGAAAAGGAGCGAGATAGGCCTTCTTTTACATAACATATTTTGTTTGTTGTGATCCCAGGAACAAGTTCCTGAAGTTTCAATAGAAAATTCGGAAGCACCCTTTCTATTAATTGCCGTCATGCAAAATCTTAGCTTAATCGATTCAGAAATCTTGTCGATCGGGAACGTCCATGATGACAGACACACACCACCTTCACAATATAGGATAATTCACATGACATGAGATATGTAACAAATCCAGGCCTAGAGGCGACATTGACATTGTCAACTCCGGTTCCTGTTGACAGCTGACACTGCCCAGAGGTTATCAGTTCGCGTAGGCAGTGATGGCTGGGCGGGCCGTGGGACTGAGGGTGTGAGAGCTGCGGGTCGAAGGTCGATTATCGATGATTGCCATCATCACTGCACTCTTTTAATTGACCCTGTTTCCGGTTCGGGTTTGATCTGTGAATGCTCTGTTTGTCGAGTTGTGGAAACATCAATAACTTTGGTTGGATTGTTTCTTACTAATCAGAGCCTAGTGTGGTTGCTGTTAGTAATTTATGATTATTAAATTCCTTACCGATAATTAGTTCGGAGATCCAACATAAAATATAAAGTTTAAAAACATCAATGGTTTCTAATGTATTTTGTTGCAATAGTAGACATAGAAAATGTATAAGTAATTAATCTGATTAGGTAATTATATAACTATTAGAACTTAAAGCTCTGTCAGTCAGATTGATCTGTATTGTAAACAAGATTCATATGTAATAATAAGAAGACTCTTTCCTAGCCTTCTGATATCCAACCCAATCCTGTATTTTCTAAGACAATTGTCAGTAGTAAACTCACCTGAAGAATTTTGCTGATTGACGGTCTAATCGTTCCATAGAGCTTGTAATGACTCAGAGTAATAATTTAAACTAATGAATTAATTTTATAATTTTAGCGAATTTCCCCTATAGGGAAGAAGCTATTACCGTAGTCAGCATGGTAAGACCTAGGCCCGGGACCATGATAACTTTTCGTTTTGAGGTCTCAAGATGCCAAAAACACCATTCGTTCAAAACTATATATATATATATATATATATATATATAGTGTCCGTGGGTGCGATAACTCTTGTAAAAATGATCCGATTTTGATGAAATTTGGTACAAACATGTAAAGCATAATTTATGACTCAAGTTTAAAAACCAGCCAGATCGCTCTATCCAAAGGAGTATTTTGAGGGGTTTTTGTACCCCAAAAATGGGGTTTTTGGGTTTTTTACATAAAATATTTTAGTAAATCCAATTGTAGTTTTCGCCATTAAATTCAGCTTAAAAAAACAAACAATTTGGTGTTTTGATCATTGCTCTACGTCAATTAGTTACAGAGATATTGAAAGTGCTTAACACAGTACTTGTCCAATGTTGTTCTTATGGAGAATAAGAAAAATTGTATATCTCGCTTATTTACCAACGTATCCTTATGAAACTTGGTATATTGCTTCATATCGTTGTGGTCTATTGATATTTGCACTAAAAAACATTGTTTTGCCTATAGTTCCCGAAGTAGCAAACCTGCGTCCTCAGCCCCCATGTTATTCTTATGGAAAATAAGTAACGTGGTATCTCTCTTAATTATGAACATAAATTAATAAAATTTGGCATGTGGCTTTATCTACTTGAGTTGTATTGATATTTGTATAAAACCCCATTTTTGTGTCCCTTCCTTCAGCAAACCTGCATACTCAGTCACCATGTTATTCTTATGGAGAATAATTAAAAAGTCATAAATCGTTTATTTATGAGTGTATATTGATTAAATTTGGTATTATGTGGTATTAAGATACATATGTACGCATTCGAAATTCGCTGAGTACGCTGGTTTGCTGCTACGGCGGTATTTATAAATTAAGCCTTCTCAGTCAGACTTGTGTTGTAAACAATATTGGTATGTGATAAGAACCTATTTCTTGGCCTTCTGATATCCAACCCAAATCCTGTATTTCTACTAGCAGTCGACAATAGTTAACTCACCTGAAGAACGCAGCTAGTTGTCTGTATAACCATTCCATTGAGTCTGTGTCAGTATACGTTAGGACTCGGACAACATTTACATCCATTATATGCATTGCACAAAATTTACATCAGGAATAATTGAACTGACGTCAATGCCCAGTGAAAGGCTCGTTTGAGTGTTCGGTTCAAGTATATCGGCAATTTCAATAAAACCGAAGCAAGTAGTAAATTTAGAATATACCTTTATTACCTGGTGGGCAGTTATGGCTGTATGGGCATGGAGTGCGGTGTTTATTAGCCATTTACTCGTGGCATTTGCACTGCTTCTGGGTCAATCCCCTTTAGTGCTAGTTGTAAAACTTGGCAATAAGCGATATATCGGTCGCCTGAGCCGTTGTTCTTATTGAAGCTTTTCATGTAAGGGCCTATCTTTGCGCTCAAAACATCCACTTAACTATTAGTGTTACTTTATATGATTTTCTTTAGGTTTATAAAGATTACTAAGTTAAGCCGGAATATTCCTTTTTTTAGCGAATTTCCCTTACAGGGAAGAAGCTATTCCCGTAGGTTTCATGGTAAGACTTAAGCCCGTGACCATGATAACTTCTCATTTTGAGGTCCTCAGATGCCTAAAACACCATTCGTTCAAATTTCTATATATATGTGTCTGTAAGCACGGTAACTCTCGTAAAAAAGCTCCGATCTTAATGAAATTTGGTACAAATGTGTAAAGCATCATTTATTTGAACGAGATCGAAAACCAGACGTATCGCACCACCCAAAATGGGTTTTTTGGGGTTTACATATAATTTTTATTTAAATCTAATTTGTATCATTGAATTCAGCATAAAAAAACAAACAATTTGGTATTTTGATCATTGCTCTACGTCAATTGGTTACTGAGATATTGAAAGTGCTAAACACAGTACGTTGTCTAATGTTATTCTTATGGAGAAAAAGAAAAATTGTATATCTCGCTTATTTATAAAAAACTGACGAAATTTGGTATATGGCTTCATCTGGTTGTGGTTCATTGTTTTTTGCACAAAAACATTTTCGCCTATGGTTCCCGTTGCAGCAAACCTAGGTACTTGGTCCCCATGTTATTCTTATGGAAAATACTTAAAATGTTATATATCGCTTATTTATGAATGTATATGGATGAAACTTGGTATGTGACTTCACTAAGATGAGTTCTATTGATATTTGCATAAAAACCCATTATTTTGTGTTCCTTGTTGCAGCAAACCTGTGTACTCATCCCCAATGTTATTCTTATAGAGAATAATTAATATTTTAAATATCGCTTGTTTGTGAATACATTTCTTATGAATCCTGTTCACTGTTTTAATGTGTTTTATTTGATATATTCATTGGAAATTCGCTGAGTATGCAGGTTTGCTACGACGGGGGTATTTGTGTATATACATTATGTGTTCTTTTAAAACTCATTAGCATTAGTAGGCCTACTAATCAGTCCCTCAATAAGGTGAATTAGCTGTGTCATATCTTTTTCCCTCTACAGAAATATTTAAGCCGTGTGCTGGTTCCTAAAATCCTAACCTTAACTAGTAATTAGAGAACCAATGCAACTAGGTATCGAAGGAGATTCAGTTCTGTACCTAAATTTAAGAACTTTTGTAATAAAGCTAATAAATTAAATTTGTTGGTTAGACTTATTTTTGTTTGAAACTCCTCACTCATAATAATTCTCAAACCATTAAACACCTCACGATAGCTATGATTTCTGTTTTAAGTCTGCCCGCTGTTAGCCAATTATTTTCTACGCCCTTTCACATTTTCTTTGTTAATTAACGAAAAATCATAAAACCGTGGTAGTCATGTCAAATATCATATGGACCAGATGGTGTCGCGAGGTGGTGCAATACAGGGCCTTGTCTCCCGTAATGACTCTCAATTGGGGTTTACTGCCGGTAACTGTCCTCTCCGAGGCTCCAGTAAACACAGCCCGAGGTCGTTCGCACTGGGCTATCGGCGTAGGGGGCGGGAGGACCTCGGGAATGGGACCTGTAGGTACAAACGTAGCTGAGGAGGAAGGACTTTATGGCAAATGTAACTGGAAATGTTATGTGTGTGAGAGGATAATTCAGAATGATGTTCATTAGCGACAGTTTATTACTTATCGATAATAGAGGAATCATCCGTGTCGAAGCGTTTTCACCTGGTGATCAGCTGCATTCTAGTAACAGACAAGAAATACATTAGCTCAGTCTTTCACACTTAAATATGAGGAATATGGGGAGCGTAAGATTTGATTGGCGGGGTCTCGGGTTCGATTCCTGCAAATTTACCAGTGGCTTTTAGTGGTGTGGTAATGCTGTGACCTGTTTAGAACCCACCTTAAGCTTTAGAGAACCTGTAGCAAACAAAAGATAGGTATCAGTGGCAAGGAGGACGTTCTGTTAATTTCTTCTGTTTATTTTTTACTAAACTATAACCATGAATACGGTACACTATATTACAAAATTCGAAGCACTGCAATATCTACTTAAATTCATTGATGAGTAGGTAAAGTATAAATTCTACATATTCACACATAATATGGTGCTGTTTTAATATTTTTGAAACTACTTAATACCTCTAAGATTACTGTGATATTACAGTATCAAGGTAACAACGAGCCCTCTATAATTTTTTCTCTCTTTATAATCATGAAATAGGAAAAATGTCTATCCAAAAGTTGATTGGTTCTAAGTTTATTTAAGGATATACATTTTGTTAAAATCTAAAATCGTAGTGATACAGATTTGTATTAATATTTGTATAGTTTGTTAGTAGAGCATAATTACCTTTTAAATCACAATTCAATCTCAAATGTATTTCATTGGTTGATTTCTGTTTCAGCCGAGGGAGAGAGGGAAGATGCGTTTTCACATGCTACAAAATGTCCAAATGGCGTTGGACTTCCTCAGGTATAAAAAGGTAAGTCAACCGTTAAAAAGAGCCGTTTTCTTAAGTATGCTATTAAAGAGTATTAAAGAAATTTACAGGTGATTTATGGCCATTGCAAAAATTGAGCTGCTCAAGACCTAATGGTATAGTTAGTTAGATTTAAAGAACTAGGAATTACAATTTACTCAGTGTTATTTTGTGAAATTCAATTCATTTTATGAATGTTGTATTCCTAAAAAGCAGCTAACAACAGTTTTACTAACTAAGCATACCACCTGACAGGGCAAAGTTATTGGATCAGACATTACCTGTGCACAATAAACCTGTGGACATAATCTACTTGTGTATAATAAACATGGAAAGAAAGAAGTAAAACATCTAAAATCAGTCAGACAACAGTTTCACTGTCCAGCAAACTACATGCAATAATATTCAACTCACAAATATTGTGGGACTTGGGGCTCTAGATTAGGTGACCAAATTATAAACTTGAAAACACGGGACACACTCAGGGAGGGCTAGGGGGCGATGCCCTCCAGCTAAAGGGGGGTCCGAGGGACGTAATCATTGAAACATGTTCTGTTTAGCTATTTTGAGACCTATAAATCTTTTAGCGAATTTCCCCTATAGGGAAGAAGCTATTACCGTAGGTCTCATGGTAAGACTTAAGCCCGAGACCATGATAACTTTTCATTTTGAGGTCCCCAGATGCCAAAAACACCATTCGTTCAAATTTTTATATATGTATATATATATATATTTATATATATATTTATATATATATGTGTCCGTAAGCACGATAACTCTCGTAAAAAAGGTCCGATCTTAATGAAATTTGGTACAAATGTGTAAAGTACCATTTATTTGAACAAGTTCGAAAACCAGATGAATCGCACCATCCGAAGGGGGGTTTTTGGGGGGTTTTGTACCCCAAAAATGTGTTTTTTGGGGTTTTCACATGTAATTTTAATTTAAATCGAATTTTAATTTATACCACTGAATTCAGCTTAAAAAGACAAACAATTTGGTATTTTGATCATTGCTCTACGTCAATTGGTTACCGAGATATTGAAAGTGCTAAACACAGTACGTTGTCTAATGTTATTCTTATGGAGAAAAAGAAAAATTGTATATCTCGCTTATTTATGAACATAAACTGGCAAAATTTGGTATATGGCTTGATCTGGTTATGGTTTATTGTTGTTTGCACAAAAAAAATTTTTAGCCTATGGTTCCTGTAGCAGCAAACCTAGGTACTTGGTCCCCATGTTATTCTTATGGAAAATACTTAAAATGTTATATATCGCTTATTTATGAATGTATATGGATGAAACTTGGTATGTGACTTCACTAAGATGAGTTCTATTGATATTTGCATAAAAACCCATTATTTTGCGTGCCTTGTTGCAGCAAACCTGCGTACTCATCCCCAATGTTATTCTTTTGGAGAATAATTAATATTTTAAATATCGATTGTTTGTGAATACATTTCTTATGAATCCTGTTAAGTGTTATGTTATATATTCATTGGAAATTCGCTGAGTATGCAGGTTTGCTGCGACGGGTGTATTTCAATTTACCTTTGCTTTAATGTAATTTCAATTTAAACTGAGGCATATAATAAATTAAAACAATAATTTAATAATACATACTTCAAAAAATAACTAAACAAGATAACTAAAATCGTTAGTCAAACTGTATATTAAAAATCTCTTGGATTTGAATTGGGGATATTTGGTTTAGTTCCAGCCATTTTTAAAACTTTATTCTTATCCAATATAAAGTTGTAAAAACTAGAACAGACCATTTTAGCGAATTTCCCCTATAGGGAAGAAGCTATTACCGTAGGTCTCATGGTAAGACTTAAGCCCGAGACCATGATAACTTTTCATTTTGAGGTCCCCAGATGCCAAAAACACCATTCGTTAAAATTTTTATATATGTATATATATATATATATATATATATATATATATATTTATATATATATGTGTCCGTAAGCACGATAACTCTCGTAAAAAAGGTCCGATTTTAATGAAATTTGGTACAAATGTGTAAAGTACCATTTATTTGAACGAGTTCGAAAACCAGATGAATCGCACCATCCGAAGGGGGGTTTTTGGGGGGTTTTGTACCCCAAAAATGTGTTTTTTGTGGTTTTCACATGTAATTTTAATTTAAATCAAATTTTAATTTATACCATTAAATTCAGCTTAAAAAAACAAACAATTTGGTATTTTGATCATTGCTCTACGTCAATTGGTTACCGAGATATTGAAAGTGCTAAACACAGTACGTTGTCTAATGTTATTCTTATGGAGAAAAAGAAAAATTGTATATCTCGCTTATTTATGAACGTAAACTGGCAAAATTTGGTATATGGCTTTATTTGGTTGTGGTCTATTGATATTTGCAAAATATCCATTTTTTGCCCGATAGTTCCCGTAGCAGCAAACCTGCATACTCAGCCCCTTGTTATTCTTATGGAGAATAATTAACGTGTTATCTCCTTTAATTATGAACATAAATTAATAGAACTTGGTATGTGGCTTTACTACCTAGTTGAGTTATAATGATATTTGTATAAAAGCCCATTTTTAGTGTTCCTTATTTCAGCAAACCTGCATACTCAGCCGCCATGTTATTCTTATGGAGAATAATTAAAATGTCATAAATCGTTTATTTATGAATGTATATTGATGAAACTTGGTATGTGGCTTTATGTGGTATTAAGATAAATTAATATGCATTGGAAATTCGCTGAGTATGCAGGTTTGCTGCTACGGGGGTATTGTAATTGTAGAGTTACAATTCTTCTGGCTTCTGGCTACTCGGCTGCTAGCGCTGACTATCTACAACACACGACTCCTTAATTAGCAAAAATGAAAAATATTACTTGAAGTCATATTATAAATTAGCAAATTTTAGTGATTTTAAAATGTTTTTATTTGTACCCAACGTAAATAAGGGGCATTTAGGCGTCCCGAGAGACTTTATCGGGACCCCAGATACGATCGTGAAAAAACTGGTCAATCCCGTTTTCACGGAACGTTTTGGTCATCCTATTCATTCATTGTTGCTGGATTAGGAAACCCCAGCATAGCTGCTAGGCATGTCCACCACAAGCGGGAATTTTGCGCAGGTTACCGGAAGGATAGGATATAGCAGGAAAGGAAAGGGAGGGATGGGATGGATAGGCAGCCAAATTGACCTTTCAGAGGGCCAACTCCCGTGCTCCTGTGACAGCTGTGATCAGGCTCAAACAGGCAGACTGGCTCTGCCCTCCAACTGGTCAACTCAACTGGCAGAGTATCCATGTACAACAGCCAGGGACCATACATTCTCAGGTTGGGGACCAAACCTGGAGTTTCTGTCCCCTGCCCCTGCAACTGGAGGGAATAAAGGTGAAAGGGATGTTTGTCATAATGGACAGTTAAAAGATTTACTATAAGTAAGGACAAATTCATTTGCTGTACCCAAAGTCAGCCTCAAAACTGGTATAGACCAGTTTTAAGGTTGTTCTGGGACTTGGTCACCCTACTTTAGAGGTTTGGGCTTCCAGTATTACGCTTCATTGTCTTTTCTTTTCCAACAGCAATAAGTGCTTATACGTTTCCACCATCAATACCGAAGCCATCTGACTTCTTGAATGTAGCAGCCTTCAGTGCGACCCTTCAATTTCATTTCACTTGAGTTGTTGTTGATAATGCTCTCTCTTCTTTTGCAGATCAAGCTGGTCAACATCCGAGCAGAAGATATTGTGGACGGTAATCCCAAGCTGACCCTTGGCCTTATATGGACCATCATCTTGCACTTCCAGGTCAGTCAGTTGTCTCTGCACCTCTGTAGGCCAAGATGTACTTTTGGGCAATCATATATTGCTCATTTGATAGAATCTATGCTATTAATGAATTAATTACAGGAACACTTTCTAGATTAGTCAGTAAAGCCTCTTATCACAGCAAAAGGAGTATACTCTGCTAGTGGTATGTCTTTACCACCAAAGTAAACCAGAATAGACAGTGAACTCGGCAGGCGAAGAAAACCTTTGTGTACAGTCTGTGTCTAGTCTTTTGTCTATTTATTCTTGAACTTTTCTCTTATTATTTGTCGTGGGTTGTTAGTTATCTGTCAACTTTTTCACAACCATGAATCCCAGCAGCCAGCAACTTGACTCCAAGCTGAAGTATCCAGTTACAGTTCTTGTTATTCCTTCTCTAAATCTTCGTCTACTCAAGTCTCTTCTTCTTTAGAGGTATGAATGTTCTTTTAGTATACTTCAGCACAAATGGTAGTTTTAAGTTTTGCTACCAGCTTGATCAAGAAGTTAATTACAATTATAATAGCTGTAATCAATAATATCCTTGCTAGTTCTCTCATAAAAGGGCTCACTTTAAAACGTTATCTTACCTATCCTAAATTAAAGTAGCTAAACTGAACCCAATGGGGATTTTTACTGTTGGAACCCTCAGTTTTAATTTGAATATTCTCCACTAATTCGTAGCGAAAAAAAAGGCCAAATATTTAGAATGTTTTTACTGCCCTTTACAACTTTTGTAGGTATTCCTCTTCTATTATACTTACATACAGAATATCCTGGATAGAAATACACATATTAGCCCTATATTACTGACTCTTGCCCAAAAATTATAGATACTAAAATCATTTTGTGGAACTCACCTTTAAATTTGTTGACTTTAATTTCAAAATGTTGTAAAAATTTTAGGAACTGCAATTGCAGATTAAGCTTGTTTTCTAATAAAACAACAAACATTTTTCCCTCTCCATGCAGTGAAAATATTTGAAGTTTCTTATCAGAATTACTATTTTGGATAGTGATTGTGATAAGAAACAATGTTCTTCCCAATGATGCTTCAGTTTTCATCAGGATCTTGCTGCTATTTCTCTTGTACATCAACAATGTGATTATAAAAGTTAAATTCACTGGTAACAACATGAAATAAAAAGATCTTGCCATCAAGTTCGCTATTGTTAGATTAATGGGCCTGTAAAAATAGAAAAAAATACAACGATATTGAATACTTTTAACGAAGGGCAATTGGTTTTTATCGTTTACTTTCCTAATGTTTCTATCTTAACTGGAAGTTATCTTTACCCTTGTTTTTTAAAAGCAACCTATTTTGTGCAGTAGCTTGAGTGGACGCTGTATCCAGAATTTTCTTTCATTATTCATTAACAGTTCATTCTTTATGTTTATTTCTGATTCAGCATATTTTTATGCAACACTATCGACACAAACATTTGCTGTCCATACGAAGTTAGGTTTTAGTCATGTCTTCAAAACACAATCACATTAATACAAAATATAATGGAACATAACTTCTTGATTGGGAAAATTATCGACTAACCAAGGGGGGGGGGGTTCTTTTCACTCATTATCCCTTGCAAACAGTCGATGGATTAGTTTATTACGAAACCGGTGTCTCGGAAAAGTGTTAAAGGGAAGTCAAATAATTAGAAAACTTCAAAACCATAAGCTTTGTAAAAGGCGTTGTAGATTTTTAAAACAAATTACCATAGAATCATAGTATCTTGACCAAACGTATGCCAGTTCTGTTGAGATATGGGCATAACAAACGAGGCTTCCAGCTCATGGTGAATGTACCTGGGTGCCCTCATTTAGATGCTATCTGCTCCTAATTCCCCATTAACCCCTTGAGAGAATTATATTGTGTAATATAAAGTATTCAGGTTTGACTTACAGAGCGAGGAGGTCAGATGCGGCCCGCCGATAATGAACAAGTTATTAGCTTGACCCGGTTCAGAGATAATTTGATTTTTTCTGTTTTCAATAAGTTTTTTTATTAACTGACTTATGCTAACTGAAAAATGTACTAAATTTAAATTGTCTGAAACATGTTTCTATGGATACAGTTTAAAAGAAAGCTAATAGTTTTTTCATAAATTCAATTAAAGTTGGAGAAAACAGTTATTTTTGTTTAGTTGTTTCATAATTATTTGAGTTAATACAATTTCCTTGCAGAATTAGTAATGTAGATTGTGTTAGAAAAATAAATATATGAGTTAATTTTGTATAGTATACCTAGGCATTCATTTTGATACCATCTGCTTCTAATTCACTGTTAAACCCTGTGAGAGCATTAACATGTAGTTTAAAGTATTCAGATTTGACTTAGGGATATATTGATGGGCTTACTAGATTTATTTATTTTTGTAACGAGTAGATTCTTATATGCCAGCAAAAAAGAGAGTAACGAAAGCTGAACCTTTTGAGCATTTACATCAAAATATTATTTGCAACCATTCCATAGCCTACTCTTACGGTTGGTCTCCAGTTACGAAACAGTTGGCATTTCTACCTGCTTCCCCCGTAAGGCCAATGTAAACTTTCAAAGTCCGTCCCTCAATGGATTATCCAAAATTGTTGATTTATGGTTAATTTTAAACAGCAATAATATACCTGGTGATTTCAGTGAGCAAAATGATGATACCACAAAAATGATTGTTCAGTACAAATCTGAAATATAAATACTTACAAATTATTTTGAGTGGACGATTTGTGATATCAAACTATGCTCACTTAAATCACTAGGTATTTTTTTATCTTTGAATCAAACCATAAATCAATGATTTTGTGTAACGCGTTGAGGAGGAACAGGCTTTGAAAGTTGATATGGGAGAAGCTCGTAGAAGCCGGTGACTGGTGCCCCCTCACAACTTATAATTTTTCAAAAAAAGCTTTGCATCATGTTTTTCATGTCGTCTTTCATCATAGAATTTTGAATTCTTCATAATACAAAAGTTTAAATAATACGAAAGTTTGCAGTCTTGCCGGTCTACAAACATACATATGCCTCCTTATTTTTACAGTAAAATTAAATTCAATGACATCGAAATGTTGAGAGACAGTAATGCAGACATAAATCATATCGTCAGAGGTCCGAATCTCATCAGAGCAAGTTCAACAAGGTGCGTCCACCCGAGGCTGGCGTCGGTGATGAATGCGACACAATTAGTGTCGTAATCAGCTGATGATTGATGTCGGCACATGTGTGATGCGATTGTACTCGCTACTCGCTCAGTCGCTCAACACTGGCCGGCTTGTGTCGCCGCGGACTACGCCAAGTGTACGTGGTTGGTGGTTGATGTTCGCTCGTTTGTTGAAACTGTTTCTGCAGATGCGCCTCTCGCTACTGGTCCTCTTGGAATGCGAGTGGGGTCACGGAAAAAATTAATTCGGTACCATTAGTATGTCCAGTGAGCTTGCAAGGTCTGGCTTTAACCGAGTCACAGAGAGTTTGTCTTTGAAGTTCACGAAAATTAAAAAAATTAATGATTTACAAATAAAAGCCAAAAACATAACAAATCGTCCTATACATTTCTTGAATTTATAAATATTCGTCCTTATGTGCATTGGAAAAATAAAAATTCTTTGTTTTGACATATATAGCAGCCTTTATTTAAAACAGTGAACACTTATAAATTGATGGGGAATTTTTTATTACTGGACCTGTTCTGAGCATAGTTGAGTACAAGAATTTGAAATTTGTTTTCCAAAATTCCACACCTAATTGAAAGAGAAATTGCCCCTTAATTCATTTTTTGCATCTTGATCAGGGGTGCCCACAGGGGGAGATGATAGCGCGGATTGCGCTATACAATTTTATTTTGGGGGCATTTTTATTTTAGCGGGGAAATTCCATTTTTAGGGGGTAATTTTTAAAATACCTTATTTTCAATTACAAAATATGGGTTTTGTAGAAAAGGTGATAAACGACTTTTATTTGGATAACGGAACAGTAGTTAGAGTTTATTTTATTTGAATACCAACGTTTGATCTTGTTTAGGTCTATCTTTGTTCAACATTGTCATTCATCATTGCTCGTATTAATATTCATTTTGCAGGCGGCTCTTTGAATTGTTTCACGCATGACAACTACAGTTTAATATGTCCTAACATCACTATTGCATTTCCCTAAATCTTACATTTACTTCCCTGCATAATTATTTTGTGTGTTATCCACTCAAATATTATTTTCCCATTAAGGCTACTCAAAAAGTTACTTTTCAGTTTTAAATTTAACTAACGCATTTGCCATCAAATGAAGGTTATGTTTAAAATAGTTCTTGGAGTCAGAGGTGTAACCGGGGAGGATATATAATCCCCGAAAAATATAAAAAAGTAAGGGAAAATTTTTGACATTACTTATTTATAGAAGTAAAAAAACTCATTAACTCATTGTAAAAATGTTTCATATTTTGTATAAATGCTAAATGTGTGTGGGTTTGAAACCTGTAGGTATGCTAACGTTTTGTCTTAAAACACCTTCTAATAATAGGCTT
Source organism: Allygus modestus (assembly GCA_963675035.1). NCBI lineage: Eukaryota > Metazoa > Arthropoda > Insecta > Hemiptera > Cicadellidae > Allygus > Allygus modestus. The sequence continues at coordinate 127,033,513 of OY776114.1, read as the reverse complement.
TTATTTCATCAATCATTTAGGTGGTATTATGGTTTGTCAATTTGAATATGTTGAATTTCTATTTAGATTGTTGTTCTCAAATTGTTTATGTTTATATTCATTCAGTTTTAAATTCAATATAGGTTAATTATGAGGTTATGTTTAATGTTTGCCTCTGACGAATGTCATACATTCCCTGATCTGATTTCAATCGAAGGAACTATTTATGTTTAAAAACAACCTGTAATATAAGTTTCTATCTTTTAGCTTTTAGGTTCTTCACTATCTAAAATTATGGGTTTAAAGGGACAGTTTTAATTTGTTTTGAGGGAAGTTAGCCTCATCCACAGATCTACTATGCTCCCTGTGAAAGTTGTGAAATGGGGGAATAGAAAAGGGTAGGCCTATTTCAGTTTTAAATTAGGGAATTCTTTTTCCCCACATGATAACGCTTTTTTTAATAAAACTCCGTTGCCGTTGGCTAAATATCAAGGCAAATCTTAGTCACTTAACAAATTTATAAAAAATGAGTCCTGTTAAAATAATTACAGCTGGTGACAAGAGTTATATTTAGTAACAATATTTATTTACTCATACAGTAAACTGATAATTATATATAAGACCATACATCATCGAATACCCTATGTATAGAATATTTCTAGAAACTAAGATAAATGTTCACAGAAGGTGCATTTATAATTAACCCTAGTTAAACATAATTTAACTACATATCACACCATTTTACAGGAAACGACTCCATTCGAGCCTCCCCCCCCCCTGTTAGTTAGAACAAAGAACAAAGTATAATTTTGGGGCGGGATTCGCGCCATTGCCTTTGGGGGGGATGGGCACCCCTGGTCTTAAAATTTTTCTCAGTAAGCAATCTAAACTCGCTGCACTATTTAAAGACGTCTTGGGATTCTTCCCTTTGGTCTTGAGTTCAGCATTTAACCTTGGAATAGTACAGATTGTGTTGCCATTTCAGTAGTTTTTACTTATTCCCATCTTATCAAATTGTTACTGCGTTGAAGTCTGTGTTATTGTATCAACTGCTGATTTTATATGGAATTCATACTTGGTATTTACTTGAGCCACTCTCGGTATTGAGCCTTTAAAAAACGCAAGTTTAAAATCGTTATCTGTATAAATATATAAATAATTGTGTAATAAAAATTTAATAACTGGAAATTGTGGGCGTTAGGCAAATTGCAGGATGATGGAAAGGAAAAGAGCCAAAATTAAACGTCTTGATCCCAGGGACTCGGACAAAATAGCAGTATTTCCGAGAACCAGCAGACGAGAAATATTGTAAAACATCCCCCATTAGAAAAGCATGGGGATTTAAAAGCATTTGCTTTAAGAAGTTTGTTTTAAGTCATTAAAACATGTGATTAAGTGTCTACTTTATTTACGAACTGGCATGTGTCCCTACTTATATGTTTTATTTTCCTTAGCATGTAAAGAGTAATACAAATCAGATGAGGCAGAGTATTGAGCAATGTTAGGGGATAGTCCAATTAGTGACTAAATATTAGGATGGTTTTTATATTAGAAAATTAATTGGTTAAAGATTAACGAGATTGCACGCAGCACGCTGACGTGAGGGAAGTGAATTTCCACTTTAAAACCTTAAAAAGGTCATATAAAGGGTTTAAACTAACCCTGGTTGAATTTTTTGAAAATTTAAAATTTTTATTTTTTGGCTGTTTTGATGCTCCTGGTTATATTTAAATTCACCAATAGGATGCCGATGTTGTACATTATAAAGTTAGAAGGAGGTATTTTCGGGATAACAAGTTGGAATAGGGGTATGGGGGGTGATAAAACGATATAAAGAGATATGAAAAACAGCCTTTTCCAGTGTAAAATCCCCATAAGACAACATACTGTATTTTGACAATTAACATTTTCTTTAATAACTCAGTAAGTACTTGTGATAGAATGATGAGGGAGGGCTTAAAATCTTTGGCTTTTTACGTACAATAATTTAATGTGCAAAAGGTGTATATTCGGGGATTTTCTAACCCTTTTTGGGCCCAAAAACCCAAAATTTGAAAAATTAAAATCCCCAAAAAAGGGGGTTAGAGTTTTCCGATTGTTTTGCCTAATGAACTTGTCCAACTGATTATAAAAAGAAATGTCTCTACCAAATTTGAAGTAAATCGGACAAATATTGTGACTGCGAACGTACACACACACACACACACACACACACACACACACACACACACACACACACACACACACACACACACACACACACACACACACACACACACACACACACACACACACACACACACACACACACACACACACACACACACACACACACACACACACACACACACACACACACACACACACACACACACACACACACACACACACACACACACACACACACACACACACACACACACACACACACACACACACACAGACACACACATACCCGCATGCGTATCTTAGTCGGGACACCTGAATATAACACACTTGTCGGGACTTTCAAGCTAAAACATATTTAATGTTCATCCTTAAGTACAGATTCCTTATATGTGGTCAGATTTTTGTTACACTCCATTTTGTCTGAGTGAACTAGGAAAACTTACTGTCGGGATGTCCCGACAAACACGGTAACGTGTTTATCGTCCCGACAAACATATAGATCAAGGACATGTCCGTTTGTGTGTTAAAATACGGTGAATCGTAGCCAGATGAGTCATCCCAGTGTTGCCATATCACCCACTCTTTGCTGGAGCTTGGCGCGCGGCAATAGCAGCCCCATGGCCACCGCGTTGTCAGCGAGGTCTGCTCCTGTAGGCCCATACCTTACTTCCCCCACCCTCCTCACCGGTGGTGTGGATGGGGGGGTCAGGGGGATATATTCCCCCCTTGAAAAAAATACAATTTCTATCATCCTGAAATAAAGCTTACGTTTTTTGATTAAAAATAAATGCTGTTACTGAAAAACACAACAAATATGTGCAATATTTCTAAAATAAATGTTTAATGAATTATCTATGGAAATTTTAACTATTAGCATGACCCGCAAGGTAAAAACGAAGCCCTGGACCACCATAGAAGTTCCTAACGTGACCCCCTGAACACGTTTTGGGGGTCGCTCAAAATTGTGGATATATATATATATATATATATACCCACAATACTGTCCACATATATATGTATATATATACATGTATATATTTGTGTGTGTGTTTATATATTTTTAGCGAATTTCCCCTATAGGGAAGAAGCTATTACCGTAGTCGGCATGGTAAGACCTAGGCCCGGGACAGTGATAACTTTTCGTTTCGAGATCCCAGACCCCAAAAACACCATTCGTTCGAAATTGTGCATATACATGTATATGTGTGTGTGTGTGTGTGTGTCGGTGGGTGCGATAACTCGCGTAAAAAGGTCCGATTTGATAAAATTTGGTGCAAACTCGTAAAGCAACATTTATGACTTTAAGTTCGAAAACCAGACAGATCGACCCATCCAAAGTGGGATTTTGGGGGGTTTTTGTACCCCAAAAATGGTTTTTTGAATTTTTTACATATATTTTTTGAAAAAGTCAAATATTTTTTTACCATTGGATTCAGCTTAAAAAACACACAATTTGGTATTCTGATCATTCCTCTACGTCAAATGGTTACAGAGATATTGAAAGTGCTAAACACAGTACGTTGTCCAATGTTATTCTTATGGAGAATAAAAAACATTGTATATCTCACATATTTATCAACTTTTCCTGATGAAACTTGGTATATTGCTTCATATCGTTGTGGTCTATTAATATTTGCACTAAAAAACATTTTTTGGCCGATAGTTCCCGTAGCAGCAAACCTGTGTACTCAGCCCCATGTTATTCTTATGATAAATAAGTAACCTATTACCTCCCTTAATTATGAACATAAATTAATAAAATTTGGTATGTAGCTTTACCTACTTGGGTTATACTGATGTTTGTATAAAACCCCATTTTTTGTGTTCCTTGCTTCAGCAAGCCTGCATACTCAGCCGCCATGTTATTCTTATGGAGAATAATAAAAATGTCATAAATCGTTTATTTATAAATGTATATTGATAAAACTTGTTATGTGGCTTTATGTGGTATTAAGATACATATATATGCATTGGAAATTTGCTGAGTACGCAGGTTTGCTGCTACGGGGGTATTTTGTATCTTGAAAATAAGAGAGTTATAAGCAATTTTTGTTATTGGTCAAAAATGTTTTTTTGAGCGTAGCGAACGAGTTTGGTGGAATATTTTTGTTTTCTTTATGCCATTTTATTTAGTTTTTAGTTACGCACTACTTTACTTGTTTAACCTTCCTTGTAACTATTAAGGTTTATGAGATCCAAATAGTGAGCATAAATAAACGGTATCAGGAAACTGACATACTTTCTCCCTTTTAGCCCAACTTTAATGAATAAATTAGTTTTGATTTAATAAATATAGAATACAAAGCACGATCGTATGTACAGAAAATCTTGTAAACAAGTTGTTTTCAAAAATATCCACCCAAATCCCTGTTTAGGAGGCACTACAGAATCCATCGCTACGCACGTGGTTTTAAGAGGGGGAATGCCCCCTTTTCTCCCCTTCAGGTTTATTAAGGGGCAAAATATTTTGAATTTTCTCTGTTGGTCAATGCTAACTTGACTCGCATATCAAGTTTGAACGAAATTTATCAATAAATAAGAGAGAAATAGTAATTTTTGTATTCCCCATAAGAATAACGTTGGACAACGTACTGCGTTTACCGCAACATTTAAATTTAAATTTTCTCCGCAACCAGTAATCGTAGAATAGTAATTCAAAATACTAAATTATTTAGTTTTTTGAGCTCTTTTTAATGGTGAATAGTAATATTTTGTATAAAATAAATTAATATTTGATATTTTAAGTCTTGTAATTTCTGAACCCAAAGGTTTATAGAAATGCGGGTGGTGTCATTTTGTTGGAAAACTAAATTTCTACAAACGACTAATGTTTAACCAAGATCGGTAGAGCCGCTTTTTAGAAATCTTAATTTTTCATGATTTTTGGCTGTTTTTTGGGGGATAATTACCCTTAAAAATAAAAAATTCCAAAATGAAAAAAACCGCCTGGAGATATCGTGGATTAGTACCTACATACCAAATTTCATAAAAATCGGACCATTGGTTTGGGCTCTAGCTCTGTACACATCCATACAAACAGACAGACACACAGACATCACGTAAAAATCACTTTTTTGGGTTCAGGGAGCACCAAAACGAATATTTCAACTAACAACTCAAATTCGAAAATTTTGGCGAAAACAATACTTTCTCCATATACTATGTATAAGGGGGAGAAAGTAAAAAATTAACACACTGTATATAGGCAAAATCATATCCATGACATGTAATTAATTATCAGTAGTAGATAATTACGTTACATTATTCACCTTACAACGGTGACGACTGACACTGGCAACTGCCCAACTGGCACTTGTCATAAGCAAAATTTCCAATTTCCGATCATCCTTTTCCAATCCTTCTCAAGGGAATATAATAGATCGAATTGGCAACGCTGTATTACGTAAAGAGTTTCCAACCAATCACAAGCGTTTATTTAAGTCAGCATTTGAAGCGAGTGTCGGGCCACACACTCTAGTTCGGGTAGTTCGCCGCAACGCCACTGGCGCGCCACTGTACAGTGATATTTAGGGCCCGACAAAGATATGCAAACGTGAAACCGGTTTCATACCGCGCTTGTCGGGTCATTTTCAAGTTTTGTTTCTAAGTCTTTCTGGAGACCAACTAAAACGTTTGATGCAGTATTGGTTGTCGGGACGTGTGTGAGTCCCGACAATTGGGTGTTTGCCCGACTGTCTGCTCCCATGCAGGTGTGTGTCCCGACAAAGATATGGATGCGTACGCACACACACACACACACACACACACACACACACACACACACATATATATATATATATAAATAAATATACTATATATATATATATATATATATATAAATTCACACACACACACACACACACACACACACACACATATATATATATATATATATATACATATCAAGCTTTTAGAGACCCCTCAAAACGTGTTCAGGGGGTCACGTTAGGAACTTTAATGGTGGTTTCGGGCTTAAGTCTCACCGTGCGGGTGATGCTAATAGTTCACTTCAACACAGGAAATTCACTAACAAGGGAGTTCTATTTCAATATTAATGTAGGATATTATAAATAAGGATTATGGAATTGGAAACATTGACCCCCAGAATATAAATGAGTTCGCACACAGCACGCTGACGGAGTAAAAGCATGCACTTGTGCCAATTTTTGTGCAAATAGGACAGCATTTTAATTCGTTGTTGTTATTATGCGCCTGGTTCTATGGTCATGTTGTGCATGATAAAGAAAGGAGGAGGATCAAACAGGTAAAAAAGTAGATACAGGGGTATTGAAAATGGTCAAACTATGCCTAGTAATGAAAATCTGATTTTCTTATGTTAAATCCCCTTGAAAACGTACTGGGTACTGCCTTTAGTCAATTAATATTTTAGTAACATCTCGAGATATACTTATGCTAGAATGCTGGAAACGGACTTAACATTTGTTTATATTTATGTTCTATAATTTTATTAATATTAACTTTACTTTTGGGGTACATTTTCCCTTTTACAGGCCCAAAATCTCAACATTTTGATATCCTGTAAAGATTTTCAAAAAAGGGGGTTTAGGCTTTCTTATTGTTTTGCCCAACAAACTTGTCAAATTGTTTACCGAAACGATAGAGTGCATATGCTAGAGTGCAAACACATATTATACAAATTTAAAGTGTTTAGCGACCCCTAAAACATGTACAGGGGGTGACGTTAGGAAGTTAAATCGTGGTCCCTGGTTGAAGTCTTACTGTTGGGGTCATGCTAATTGCTCACTATTTCATAGAAAATTCGCTAAAAAGGACAACTGAAATAATACCTTTAAACCCCCGTAGCAGCAAACCTGCGTACTCAGCGAATTTCCAATGCATGTATCTGTTTCTCACTACCACATTAAGCTACTCACCAAGTTTCATAAAAATACACAAATAAATAAGTGATATATATAGTATTTGATTTATTCTCTATAAGAATAACATTGAAAGCTAACTACGCAGGTTTGCTGCAACAAGGAACACAAAATATGTGTTTTTATGCAATTATCAATACAACTTAACCTAACCAGTCGTAGCTGCATACCAAGTTTTATTCATTTATATTCATTAAGTGAGTCATTATATTTTACTTATTCTCCATAAGAATAACATGGGGGCTGAGTACGCAGGTTTGCTGCTGCAGGGAAAATCGGCAAAAAATTAGTTTTTTGTGCAAATATCAATAGACCAGTACTACGTGAAGCCACATGCCAAGTTTCATCAACATTCATTCATATAATGGAGATATCAAATTTTAATTATTCTCCATAAGGATAACATTGGACAACGTACTGTGTTTGTTACTTTGACTATCTATGCAATGGTTGGATATAGAATCACAATTTAAACACAAAAGTGATTGTTTTGTAGAGCTGAACTGATTGGTAGAAGTAAATGTGAGGTTTACATTAAAATGAACTGAGGAAAAGATAAAAACCTTTTGCCCATAAGATTAACAGGTGAGATTTTATGAACACGTATTTTGGATTTTCTCTGCAACCACTTAACCTAGGTTATTGATTCAAAATACTATATTATTTGTTATTTTAAGCTTTATAAAATGGTCGAAACAGAAATTAAGTTTTTCAAAATTATTAGGATGAAAAATGCAAAAAAAAACTGATTTTTAGAAAATTGTAAACTCCCATAAAACCTCCTTCCCATGGTCCGATTTTTCTGATTATCGAACTTAAAGTCATGAATGTCACTTTTACACATTTAAGCCAAATTTCATCAAAATCGGACGTTTTTTACTCAAGTTATCGTGTTAACGTATATATATATATATATATATATATATATATATATATATATATATATATACTAGCTGTTACCCGCAGCTTCGCTCGCGACAAATGAAAACACATTAAAAATATTCAGCACTATCAAATCTTTGTTTGGTTTTACCATATGACCTCTTTAGGGCAAATTCGCTAAAACCAATACTTAACCAACAGCTGATGTGAAGCTGTGTATGAGGAGGAGTTGCATGCCAATGAGAGTGGTGTTTACTGACAGGCACAGTATCGGGCCTTGCGAGTTACTGGCCTGGGACTGGTTAGTCCAGCGTGCCAGTGTTAGTGGCTGGTAGTCGGTTATAGTATTGTTGTGGCTCTGTAGTTTATGTCAGGTTTCAATGGTGCAAAGTTGTCAAGTCTTGCCTAGTTGATACTCAATGTAACATGACAGTTGCGAAAGTTTGTTACCATTTCTGTAGTGTGATCTACTGAATTTAGAATTAATATTTTTTTATCGGGGTCTTTCTAAGTTGATAAAAAACTGTGATTATTTACTATATATTTTTAAACGCAAGAATTTAATATGAAGTCTTAGGTTTAAAGGACTAACTAATGGTTTTTTATGTCTGCGAGTTTCCTTGTAAAACTTTTATAACGGCCTTACAAAGTGAATAATTAGAAAACATCAAAGTACATTAGTAGCAGACATTTTTGTCAAAAGTATTTTGAAATTAAAAAATTAGTACTTTAATCCCAATTGGTTGGCTAATGTTGACAAAGTTAAGCACGTTTATATATTGGTTAAGGTCAAGGTTGTATTGAGATGTGGTGATTGCTAACAAATAATTATTAAAGCGAAACAATAAGCAGAATTCTTCTTGTATCTTAATTAATCATTTTTGTGTTAACTTTCCCCTTCAAAGAAATACTACAACATGTTGTACAGCTCTGTGCGGTGTGTTGCGTTTTTAGACTGAAGGAGCAAAATGTATTTTTTGCTTTATTTTATTAAATATCTTTATTAGCCATATTACTCTAGAAAGTGTTGAGATTGAAATGAAAACATGTAACACAACTTATGTTTAAGGTTAATTTTCTATGTTTAGTGTTAACGATAATTAGTGAGAGATTTCTAACACGCAAATGTGTTTTACGCTTTTCTCTGGCCAGAAGGTGAGTCACAACTGGTAATGGCTGCCTGTGTACTGGGGGCGAGGCATGAGAATGGACCTGCAATACTACGTGTGTATACAGCGGTGTCATAGCGACTGCAGGGGCTAGTGCAGTGGCTGGTAGATGCTACACATTGAGAGCTAGCTCCTGCAGTAATGGGTTAGGCCAACTCCAAGGTACATTCTCGTGCACCGCCCCCTATATGTCGCATGTCTGTTGTCCCCATCTACCGTATGTGCAGCTTTGTTACCTGTTGTGGCTTGTCTAATTCGTGTAACTTATCTGTTATAAATTGCCCTAATCTCATTCTTTACCTTGGGTTTTCATTCATTTACTAGGGAATTCATTTACCACCGAGGGTGGGAACTTGCCACTTCTAGTCATATTCTGTGGATACTTTTGTTTAAGTAAATCAATAGATCATCACCTTCAGAGCCAAAGGAGGAATATTAGAACTCTAGTTAAAAGTCCTAACAATTTTATGAAATAACAGCAGACCTAGCGAATCTTTTTGTAGAAAATCTTCAAGCTGTTACACTAAAGTCACAAAGTTCTGAAAATTGTCTAGCTATATTGTTAAAAGGTTTTATTACTTTTTTAAAGAGATATTCTCCCTTTGAAACCATACTTTTTACTCAGAGATATTGTAATTGTTAATTAAAAATACTTGCAATTTTTTTTATTAACTGTCCAAATGTCAATTTGATCGATATATTTAACTCAATTAGCTGGAAACCATATTTCATATTTTTAAATTAGTTTCTAAGGTAGTTCATTGCTTCCTTCCTACTGCAGCATGAGGGTTTATTTATTAATTTTTTGAATCATCTATTTTAGTTTTTTACCTAAACTGTATGTAGTGGAATTCATTTTAGCCAACAACGTATTATGTTTGTTATTGAATACAACAAGAACATCCTAAGAGTCAACATTTATTGTAAAAATAAAAATAACACTCACATCTCGTGGAGTAACTCTGAAAGCCCTGGAACCCAATTAGTTTAATCTACATTACCGACGTAACTCTGGCGCTGGCGACAAAAAGAAGCTTTGCTTCACTGTATGTAGTTCAGGGCTTGTCTGGAAGGCTGCGTTGCAGTTGGTCCGTTATTTCTCATTCCGCCCGATAGAGCGCTCTGGATGTAGTTTGCTTGTTTGCCGGTAGGCAGCGCGCTAATGCACAACAACAAGATTTGTCATTGCCATGAAAACATTTAACTATAGACTGATGCCATTTAAATAGTTAGGCAGTTAAAATAAAATAGTTTTAAGGTTCATGAAGTTATCGTATTTGTTGAATGTTTTAAATGAGGCTTAGTCTAGCTTGATAATATTTGGAGTTGCGAAGGATTTGTTTCTTAAAACCATACGGTATCTCATTTTACGGTACGCAATCAACGAAATAATTTCTGGTTGCTAATGCTAATGTTGCTTATACAATTTTGAATTTATATTGCATGATAATCCCGCTGGGAAAAATCAATAAATACATAACCAATGCTGTTACCCATAGTTTGTTATTGTTGGATAGTTATTTATTACACTTAATTACTATTTACTACACTATATGTTTTGGCCATCCAGCATCTTGGTATTTATTAATTATATTATTATTTTTAACTTTTTAAAAGTTATTGTACATGTAATTCCCAATACTTGCTGTAATTATTGATACGTTGGAAATAAATTATATTAAACAAAATAAAAATTAAAGAATTTGCATTGAATTGTTTGTCAAATTTATGCTCTATCAAGTTGAATTTTGTTATATTTTCCGCCTAAAGTTTAAAGAGAACAAAATTTACTTTGGATAAAATTGTAAATACCTCTGAAACGTGTTACAGTAAATGGAAAATGGAAGGTTTTACTTAATTTGGGAAGGATGGTCTCCTTAATTTATAAATACGTATCGTGTTACTGATAAATATCCAGTTGTTTTTAATACATAGCATAACTAATATTTATTTCTCCGTTAAAATATTGTTTTTATTTAGATGTCAAGACGCAATTTCAAATGCCGTAATGGATGATACCTTTCGTACAGCTTTTTTAACATCGGACCGAATTATTGTATCGTAGCCTTCCCCAATGTGATCAAGACAGTCAGTACTGTGATAGCAGTACTTGTATCACAGTCAACAGCTCCAGGCTCTAGGCTCTAGGTGCTGAGGTGCGACCACGAACGGAGGTGTTGAAGGAAGTGGAGTTCCGGTCCCTCCTTGGTCCGCCCGTCACGTCCGTCTGTCTGTCCACCCGTCTTAGCCCCCAGGTCCTCTCTGGTCTTGGAGTTGATAAGAGAGCGTGTGATAAGGGGGCCAGAGTCAGTCTGGGAATGATAGTGCTGATAATGCGTTAGGCGTGCGTTAAACGATGTGCTCTATTGAAATAGCGCATAACATGTTGTATATGTCAAATATTTGTAAATCTACAACAATACAAATGTGGAACTCATAGTGACGGCCGTATTTCATAATCTGATCATGATTTTAGTTGCAATAATTGAGTAGTTAAATTCCAAGAATTTAGTTTAGTTTATTGGATTTACATGTTTTAAAGTTGACTCATTTCATGTATAATACATGTATTATCTATGACAAAACTGTTTGAGTTTGAGATGTCAGCGATATTTCATTAACGTTAAATTCATTAAGGGTGGGGAAACAATTGACAAAATAATTACACTGAAACTGACATCAGTGAATAGAAATGTTCCCATCTTCCGTTTGCTTTTTTGTGAGTGGGCACCAAAGTTTGAGTTACGGACAACTTTGGTAATATTCCAGGTTGAATTTCTTAGGCATCATGATTAGGATGAAATTCCGGAAGGAATGCCATAAGATCTTCAAAGCGATTTTACCTTATTCAGTGTATCTAGAATGTTACGCTCTTTGAATTGAATGTTTTTAATTTTTTTTTGTGGCTGCACAATCAGCCATCTACAGACGCCGGCCGGCTCGTTCCCTTCACAAATTGACCATGAGTCCAACCTCATCAAGAGTCACGGGCTATTCCCGTTATTCCCACACAAACACGGAGTAACCGAGACACGAGGGTAGCAACGGCCTTCGAACTGCCATAAACCACTTGAGAGAAGCCGTCCAGGAAATTCTTGTAGACTCTCACCTCTGTTTTGTAAACTGTTTTCAATCTGCTGATCAGCAGACACAGTTATTATCCCGCGTACATCATTAGTGTCGAGGAAATACAGCAACTGCAACCTCTCAACAACCCATAACTCTAGTGTGATCGACAGTCCAGCGGGCCGTGCGAAGTGCTGTGTATACGTCGTTCCACCTCGCAGCGCCGACAGGTTATACACCACTGTCGCTTATTAGGAATTCTCCTCACTCATTTCCTGAGTCGATAAAATGTTGACCTTCCCCGGGCTTCGCCTTTTATAGTGCGATATGCGTGTCGCTGTCTGCGAGATTGAATCATCATCGCGACAGGTTTTGTTGGGGGTTCCTGGATAGCGATGGTTTTCCTCAGTAATAGTTTGGAATTTAGAAGGGGGCTTCGGTCACGTACCGTTTTGGCGTTTCTACCTGCTTCTCCTTCCTTCTATAAAGTCAATGTTAACTTTCCGAGCCCGTCCCTCCGCAATGGATTATTCTAAATCAACAACAATACGTAATTTGTTGTCCAAACAGCTAAATAAAATACAAAAACATGTCTTGAGGGACTTGAAAAAATAACTGGCATGTATTACTGGCTTGCCAATCCCAGTAGTTTATTACCTTTCGGAGCCTTCTCCTGCCATAGGCAAATCCTCAGTCTTACACGATATTGATTGTTTTTTGCTTTGATTTACAAGTGAATTGTATATCCATCCAACCCACACATCAGAAATTCAATTTTGATGGCTGTCTCTAATAAATGCCAAAATCTATACGTCTTTGATCTTCTGAAACGTAGAGCACAACCACTCCATCTGTTTCATGAACTTAAAAATTCTCCAACGGAATGTTCCTTTTGATCTAAATTCTAGATTCAATTTGGGTGGCTTACATCGTATATTTCAATGGTCTTGCACAATTGAGAGGATAAACAACTGGTCTCTTTTACGACTTAAAAGCACTTATTCGGAATGTTCCATTTGATCATCCACATAAGAAATTAAATTTTGATGACATTCAAGCTCTTGCAGAAAAGCGAATTCATAACTAATACTTCATTTGTCTGATCAAGTCACTTAATATCTTCCCCGAACAATAATTCCCCATCGGGATGTTCCATTGTATCCACATTCTAAATTCAACTATGATGTCAGTCTTGACATTTTAAACCCCATTTCATTGGTGTTGAACTATTCGGAGGACAGATAGCTCGATCTCCTCCACGATTGCCAACTCCCCATAGGAATGTCCCATTTGATCCACGAGTGTTCAAACAACAGTAGGAGTTCAGCGGCTGGGCGGATCGCTTCTTGCTTCAGCCCGGCCTTCGCAGCGCATTAGCATTTTCCCCCATAACAAGAGTTCGCTAATGCCAAACTCCACGCTACGGCTATCGCAGGCTCGCTCGTATTTCTCCATACCCGCCAGCTGATAAACCCCATAACACAACACAGTGTCGGCGTTAGGCGCGGTGGAATGTTACAGAGTTTCCCACTTATGGATATTGTCATGCTAATATTAGAGGTTAGGTTCGGCTACAATGGTACAGTCGGGTGCGCGGCAGGTAGACCCGGTACGCGACTGTACCGTCCTTGGATCACCTGGTTGGTCCCCGCCACCGCGCCATCGCTCGTGGATTTCCCTCGCAGTTTGGTCACAGAGCGCGGCGAAGAAAGATGGCGGTCGATCAGCTGTTGGTGTTTTGACGTTCACGTTTAGTTTGTGTTGTGAAGTTGCTGTCATCGGATTCTGTTCCGGATTTGTGTCGTGCTACTTTTGTTTTTGATTTGTTTTTTCGACATTGGATTGTTTTATGGAGTAACTTTCACGGGAGTTCTCGGTTTCTCTGACCGTGCAGTAATAAATTGCCTTCTGAGATGATTCCAACGACTAAACATAACAATATATCTAAAATTAAGCGCTTACAATTATAAACCATTTTAATTATCCGTAATTTGTTATATTTAACAACAATAAGTCGGAAACTTAACACAAACGTTACAAATTAACTTGGAAAATTGACTAACTTATTTGTTAACTGTTTAATCATGCTATGGCTGTATTTTAAAGCTAGAGAGTCGAACACCTGCTCTAACACAATTACCACTTAATAACCACTATGGCTTTAACCTCTAATACATGTGCAATGTGCGGGCTGTTTGGCGAATTCGTTGACTCGTTAGCCTAACTAGGCCCTGTATTTGTTTAATTTAGCATTTAGACACAACCATTTAGACTTAATTACACTAGTTTAATTTCAATGTACCTGCGAAAGAGTATAATGAAGCTTTAAATTCTTGAAACATGTTTTTTTATATCGAGCGGAGAAAATGTACAGTTTTACTTTTTAGTAGATATTCATTTAACATTGAAATTCTATATTCCCTACAAAAATCCCTAAAGGAGTATTTTAAACGTTTTCAACGGGAATTGGGAAGGTTTTGAAAAGTTGTTCTAATACACCCATGATTCACGACGGTCCTCTTTTGTTAGTTTCTGAATGAAGGCCTCAACTTCATACATAGGCCTACTACAATTTCTTGACTCGCCATAGCCCATAATGATTACACCGTTTGGTTCTAATGAATTCGGTAAACGCATCCAATCATTTGTCAGTCCATCTTCTTTCATAGTAATTTACAAAACCTCAATTGATGAATATATTTAGTATAAACTGAAGCATGAGCCAATCAATTTCAAATCAATCAGTAGCCCACTCCATACAAATGTTCTGTTGTAGCCTATTTGGTTATACAGTACTATGTTGTCCGTTTTTCGAGAGTTTTATTTCAAAGAAATTTACATCTGATAAATTGGAGAGTTTCAACTTCAAATTCGAATAAAATGTCTGGGACAAACCAGATATAATATTTAAGAAATCCCAAATATTGTAAAAAATCAAATCTTCAAGTTAGACCCCAGTGTCATAAAAAGAAACCACTTTTGATTTCGGAATTTTCATGGTCAAGTGACCATCAGGCCAAAACGGGATGTGGGGCGAGGTCGCTGGACAAAAGACTAAATCACAAATCGTAATGGCCTAATGGCTCCTCTGTTAAGTGCCCACACCTTTTAAATACCAACAGAGTTATGTGGAGATAATTGTTGCTCTCAGGCCACTCAATGTCGTCAAGAATTCCGAGTTTCAACTACTTAACAGATGTCCACAACAGATGTGCAATATATATCTTGCTATGGAACTTGTTCAAGTATACAAAACATCCTAAACAAATAAAACAGTAACCCTTCTAAACAGAATGACGGTCGACCCATCTCCCTACTGTCGCTGTTTTCGCAATGGCCCCGACGCTTCTCTCATGACCCCATCCTCTATTGCCTCATCCTACGTCACCGGCACCGCACCGGCTGAATTCATTCATTCCTATATTTAGTCTCAACATGTCATGCCGGTCGTGTCTTTGCATATTTGTGTTAGGTTTTAATGGGACGTGTTGGAAGTTACGAGGGTGACACAGTAAAATTATAATTCACATGAGGAAACATTGTATGTGCAATGGTAACTAGTTAAACTCGCATCGGTGTACAAAATGATTCGTGAACTTACATTTCAAACACATTCGCTGATGTATCTGGAGAGGAACGATGGTGATGTACACACAAACCCCTTAACGCCTTTAACTGTAGCGTAGAGGAACAACAGTTTTAATAATAATTTCGGAAGATTGTTTAACCAAACTAAATTTTATTATCAATCATACTAATCGCAAACTCATCTTAACCAACAAGTAGCACAACCAAATCCGAAAGTGTATGCCGCAAGGGTGTAGAATAAACCCAGTGCTATTTCCCAGGCGACCAGCTGCACGAGACTAGAGTAGAGGGTGTGATAAGTGATACCGGACGATGTCGCTGTATAAGTTCGTGAAGACCTCGACTTCCACGCGGGAAGGTCGAGGCGTATCTCCGGGCCGGTTGTTCGTGGAGGGACGCACGGAGGACGACCATGTGAGGTCGATGGAGGCGGTGTACACGAGGAGGCATCTGTCCACGGACTACCAGGGGAGTGCCGAGGAGTCGAGACACTCGGCGCGGCGGCCCGGGGGCGTGAGGAGCGTCACGACGCGGGTGGTGAGGAAGACGACGACGCTGACCAGGGGGGAGGAGCGCAGCGTGACGGAGAGCCTGGTCAGGGAGGGCCACCAGAGGCTGGAGAATGTCCCTCTGGAGCGGAGCCGCGAACACCGGGCGATACAGGCGAAGAGGGCCAAGGTACGGGGGAGTGGGAAGCCTTGGGAAGCAGTCAGGCTTTCTTAAGATCTCTTGGGAAAATACTAACCGCAGTCCATATAGACAAGTAATAGACAAGACATAGTAATTCTTAAAGATTTAAGATATTCTTGGTTTCCAGCAATCAACATTCTTTTTTAAATACGAGATTTGTGTATTATTGACCATGTAGACCTAAGAGTTCTACAGGCAAAGGGGTTCCTTTGTTTTTTCATGAGTATTTGAATTCTTCCAGACACTTCTCACAAGATTTTACAGGCTTCCTGAGCTTTCTCAAAATATGAAATTCTTTTCACACAAGCTTTTAAAAACACTTTGGTAATTCCTCCAGAAACCAAAGTATCCTATAGTAGCTTTAGCTGGAATACTGTGGCTGATGAGCAGGAAAGGAGTGATTATTCCAACTCTTTCTCAAGGGCTGGCGTTGTATCGAGGCGTTAAATTAGTTACCAATTGAACGGAGATCAATTAATCGCTGTTGTGCTGCAGTTTCCCGACACTGCAGCACTTAGACCACTACAGCACACTATAGCACTCTACAGCACTTGAGCCGGATGCCTTCATTAGGGGTGACCTGCTCCCCGAATAGAACTGCTTCTGCGGCTGTTTGCTGAGGTTTAATTAAGGGCGACGCATGCTGCCAAAGTGGATACGTTATTGAGAACTGAGCAAAACAGTAAAGAGATGTGGTTTTTAAAGTGCAACAACGTATTCAAATGAGGATCTTTAAATGGCCTAGGATTAATCTTGAAATGATTAGCTCTGAAAATTATATTTAGCCGTGTATACAAGATTCTTTGGTTAGAATGGGTGCTATTACTTAGAACTAATCGTTGAGTTTGTTGTTTGGAATAATGAACGATTCTCGGCCATTTGCCTCAGTCGTTTTAGTAAATCATTTAGCATTAATCATGATTAATGAATAATGATTCAGCTCCCTGCTTCTCACATGAAGCCAGTGGCAACCTTCCAAATTTCTCGCCCACAGTTCAAATACATCGTTAATTTAGGTTTCCTAAAAAGGAAAACCCAACGTTTTCAATGAGCAGAATTTCGATGCTAAAATATAATTCACGCATAAAAATCTTAAATCTTGAATTTTTTGGATTTAGGCTAACTATTATTTTTTGTTGGATATCAGAATTTTCCTCGCTGAAATCTGTAGACATTTTTCTCTTTAAAATTAGCCATAATCAACGATATCGGGTAAACCGTCGAGGAAGGACTTCGAAAGTTAACATTGACCTTATGCGAGAAGCAGGTAAAATCGCCAAATTTTACGTGGCTAGAGATTTTACGCCCACTCTTACTTATTTCCTTCTACTAAAGAACCCTCTTGGCTCAGCTTACCGCTACTTCAACATTTCTGCAGTTGAATTAGTTGGATTGTAACTTCTAACTCACCTAACGCCCCAGGCTCATAGCACGTGTAGCCTCCTCACGCTCTGTGATGCGGATGTTCCGGGTGTTAAGTCACATTTCACATCACTGGTGAGCACTGGGACTCGGCCTTGTGTCAGACATGCCCAGTTGAATCACCGGATTATGTGTAATTAAACCAATCGCCGGCGTTACCTTGTCACTGCGGTCATGAGCCGTGGAGCTCCTGCCAGATGTGCGGCGGAAGTCGGTTATCTGGAATCTCGCAAGTGAATATAAGGCGGGACCGTATTGCGAATCCACTGGTAATTGTTTTCGAAGAGTCACTTGATTGGGACTTCTGAGTTTCTTTGTGTGGTACCCGACTTGATTCGATACGGGGCTTTGTTTACGAAGTACAACGTACAACCCGTACAGATCATTAGCGGGACAAAATCGTATTTTGACTCGTATTTAAGGTTATTGTTGCGGCCTACCGACGAGTGGGAGGGGATGTTCCAATGGCCGGTGACACTTGGACACCCCAACCCTTAAAAATCAGTTCCGTCCCAACAGCCGTCTGACTCAGGCGCGTACACAGTCGCGTCTTTAGATTCGATACATTTTACATTTTACTTTGATTCGTTACATTTGCAAGCTTTAGATTCAGTACAATATAATTTAATCTAAGACTAATTACATTTCAAATTCAATTACTTATTTCCATGTGTAAACTCATTATTACAGTGTGAAATAAACTCAGTACAATTTCAATCAGTGTCTTTTATTATTTCATGTTCCGAATTTGCTTATTCCTCGATAAACGCGCGTCGCGCCGTAACAGTTATATTTACTGAAGTGATCTAGTAAACAGATTGTACTACAGTATTATGAATAGTTATCTTCTAAACATTTGCAAACATTATCATTTCAAAATCATCACTAACATTTTTTTACCATTTTACTTAGAGAGTTCCATTTTTATTTCCTCCTCCTCATGAACCACAAAACTCATGACCGTGATGAGTGGGATTTTTGAATCAACGTCGGCCTTACATGAGAATCAAGTTGAATTGGGAAGTCGTATCATACCTTTAAACAAAGTAAGCTAGTTCAATGACAGGACTATTTCGAGAGGTTAACCGATGGAACTTTACACAGATCTTAACTAAAGCTTCCTGATATGACGAGTAATCATTATTTATCGATTAGCGTTCTATTGTCTTTTTGGACGAACTACCACATTTTAAAATAAGTACAATATTTACAACTTTACCTAACCCAACGGCTGAAGCGCTGCCTGGTGGCATAATGTCTATAACTTCCTGACCCTGACTGGGTAAATACCACGCAACATTTCTCTCCAATGTTCTATCCAGGATCGGAGTAAAACATATAAAAAATCTATATTTTTAAACGAAACTTGCTGACCGAAGGTTTCCCTATACAGCCAGATGACTTATTATCCTGACGGTACAAAACCTCCACAATAGCTATAATAGCAGAATGACGGACGGTTCTGTGCGGTGTTACAATGTCGATCACGCCGCAGCACCTAGTGTCGCGTAACGGTGCCTCCTCCGTGTGGCGTGACCCCGGCAGTAGTGGGCGAATGGTGGTTCTGGCACAGACGTTCGAGTTCCGCACTATTATTATTGACATTTATATAAACATCAGAGTTCGTTTTTGACGGGGTGTAGCTGAATTTGCTAAAGTCTTATCATAATTTGTTAAAGTTAGTTTATGTTATTGTTTTATATCTACGCCGAGTTATGAGGATAATTTAAAATATTTTAAACCCACGGGCCAAAACCTATTCCGTTTGTATGGACACCCTGGGAATCTAACCTCCGATACTTAAACCGAAGTCTATGACCGAGGTGCTTATGACAATTGGGTTTATATCTACTCAATGGTAAGACTAAGCACAGAGCTGTTTAACTGTTACAGGCCTCTGCTTGAGACCCAGATATTTTATTAATTTGAACTTAAAATCTTTAGGGGTTCTTAGTTATAATTTATCAGGAAACATTAGCGACTAGGATTATGATAACCCTCCGAAAATATCGGTTAAAACTTAGCAAATATGTTTCCAGATATGTTTTTACATTTTATAAACAATCATAAATGTGTTAATTCGTTTTACGCTGTCTGTATATACTGTAATGCCTGTTTAAGGTAATATCAAACTCTCACCTGCAAACTTAAACAGAATTTCTACAAAAAACAGATCGTTCTTAGAAAGGAAATAACCTGTTGAGCAAAGCTGGCAATTACAGCGAAAGATTTTAGTAAAGATTCCAGTTAATTGGTGGCTAAAATTTGCGCCGATTCAGGGTTTAGTTTGATCCTTGCGCCGCGCTTATCAAGGTTTGATATACGTGATGGTCCGTCCCTCCATACTGCTCCATACACGGTGCGACACCCGGGCCAATTAGGCTGCTAATTAGAGAGAAATCTTGGCTACAGACGGACTCTCGATGGAAATTTTGTTTGCGTAATCTTTTGTTGGTGAATTAGGTAGGGTTGTTGAAGCCTTGCCTTTGGATTGCTTAAAGATTGTTTGTTCGTGGAGGATAGGTTTGCGACCAAGAAATAAGTACATATCCAAGACTCTGTCCCCTTATGCGAGAGCATAATTTATTCCATTTCAATGGTTCAATAATGGTTCAATGGATGCAGTAAGTCTGTTTAACAGATCGGGTACCTTTAGTTTTCTTTCAAATTAGGAATTTTCCTCTTAAATCCTCAGTTATTTCTCACGGCAACGAATCAACTAATGTGACAGTCATGACAGATTCATCCAGTGTAGCGAATTCCTAGACGCTGAAGCCAATGCGGTTGGAGAACATCAGGAAAGGATAAGCGTGTTCCCAGGCGATAATTTCCTATTGAATGGAGGCAATTAATCGGTGTCAGGCTGCAGTTTCCCCACAACAGTAGAACAGCAGTTGAGCCGGATGTCTTCATTAGGGCGACCTGATCCGATCACCCCGTTAACGGAATTAATTATTCTTCGGGTTCACACATCTTTGTTGGCTTCTACTTATTCCTTGTATCCGTATAGAAAGACTTACTCATTATTATGCCTCAAGAGTGATATTTCATTTGTAGTCATCGTCTTGTTCTCTTGGACTTCTTCGACTTCACGAGAAAGCATATGCTTCTGAAAAAACAAGGGTTTGTTAGCCTAGTGTAGATTCCGAGTTCGATTAAAATTGATAGTTTTAGACTTGGTGAAGTTATTCTTCGTTTCTGTTTTTAATTATTCCCCTCTTCAACATCGCTCCAGCCTGATAAATACGAACTAACGACCCTAGGGTGCATATTATTTATACTATACGTTTGATTTAATCTCACGGAAGTGTAGCCAATACTGGTTTTACATATGCCACCTCGATATAATATTTCTTACTTCATCGTTATAAGGTTAATCTCAGCGATTTACGATTGCCGTGTGCCAACGGGACAACTGAATTGCAACGCTGTTGACAACGGGAACTAAATTCATATTGCATGGGTAAGGTGTTATTGACTCATGCTATAGACCCATTTCTGAAAATAAATCAGCAAATAGTATATTTCATCACCAAGACCAAAAGTGACGCTTTTCGATACGAGCTCAAGTTTAACGGCCGAGGCGAAGCCGAGGTCGGAAAATGAGCGAGGATTGAAAGCCACTTTTGGTCAAAGTGATGAACTATATTTGTTGTCATACTGCAAACAATTTTAAAATAGCAATTTAGCAAAAACTAAATTTTTAATACTTGTTTACCATTAAAAGTTGGCTTCCACATTGATCTTGATATTATAAACAAACAGCTGTTACACAAATATTCATTTTTTACAAGTTGAATAATTCGTCCAATTCTTCTTCAACAGCTGATGACCTCGACCGAAAACTGTAATATTGATGATTTTGTTGCCCTTTTTCGTTCTCTTTTTGTCAAAATGATACTTTTCAGTCGAAGTCATCAGATGTTAATCCTAGGAGTAAAAACGAGTTCGCACGCAGCACGCTGACGTGAGGGAAGTGAATTTCCACTTAATAACTTTTAAAACTCAAAATCAGTGTAAACCATAAATTTATTCCAATTTGTATTAAAATCTGAAAACAGTGATTTTTTGGCTGTTATGATGCTTCTGGTTTCATTTAACTGCAAAGCTGGGAATACAATTTTGCGCATTATAATGTTAGGAGAAGGTCCAGACAGGCTTGAAAGTAGGTGTGAGGTTGCTGGGGATGATAAAAGTACTCTAACAAAGAAATATCAGGCTTTTATAGTGTAAAACCCCCTTAAGACAACGTACTGTGTTTAATCGAAACACATTTTCTTTAATAACTCGGTAAATATGTATGCTAGACTGACGAGAGAAGGCTTACCATTTTCGCCTCACTAATTCCCATCTTTTTAAATGCATTAATTTTACATACGGGGCTTTTCTGACCCTTTTTTAGTGAATTTCCTTTGGAAAGTGAACTATTAGCATGACCCGCACGGTGAAACTTAAGCCCGGGACCACCATAGAAGTTCCTAACGTGACCCCCTGAACACGTTTTGGGGTGTCGATCAAAATTATATATATATATATATATGTGTGTGTGTGTGTGTGTGTGTGTGTTTGCACTCTAGCGGTCGCATTTTTTGTCCGATTTAGTTCAGATTTGGTAGGGACGTTCCTTTCTTTAATCAATTGGACAAGTTCGTTGGGCAAAACAATCGGAAAACTCTAACCCCTTTTTTGGAGATTAATCTTTCAAATTTCGAGTTTTTGGGCTCAAAAAGGGTCAGAAAAGCCCCGTATGTAAAGTTAATGCATTTAAAAAGATGGGAATTAGTGAGGCGAAAGTATTAAGCCCTTTCTCGTCATTCTAGCATACATATTTAGCGAGTTATTAAAGAAAATGTGGTTCGACTAAACACAGTACATTGTCTTATGGGGGTTTTACACAAGAAAAGCCGTTATTCCTTTGTTAGAGTAAGTTTATCATTCGCAGCAACCTCACACCTACTTTCAAACCTGTCTGGATCGTCTCCTAACATTATAATGGGTAAAATTATATTCCCAGCTTTGCAGGTAAATTAAACCAGGAGCATCAGAACAGCCACAAAATCACTATTTTCAGATTTTAATAAAAATTGCAATAAATGTATGTTTTTCCACTGATTTTTCAGTTTTAAAATGTGTTATGTGGAAATTCACTTCCCTCACGTCAGCGTGCTGCGTGCGAACTCGTTTTGAAGTAAATCGGACAAAAAATACGACCGCTAGAGTGCAAACACACACATTTATATATATATATATATATATATATATATATATATATATATATATATTATACAATTTTGAACGACCCCCCAAAACGTGTTCAGGGGGTCACGTTAGGAACTTCTATGGTAGTCCCGGGCTTAAGTTTTACCGTGCGGGTCATGCTAATAGTTCACTTTTCAAAGGAAATTCACTAATAACAACTTAGCATCTCAACCAACGCATGTGTTGTAAACAGCTATTTTTGAAGCAGTATGACGAAAACTAAATTGTTCTTGTCCTCATGCTTTCAGTGACTTTTGAAACTTATGAACCTTAATGACCTGCTATGACCTATGAACCGTAATGAAATATCTTTAGTGTTACGGTTCACCGCAGTATGCGGTGTTGTCCTGCGGCAGCCAGTCGTACAAGAAACGGCCACGCTTCATCTCTATCGCTTTGTGATCCCGCTGTGCCTGGCGCAGTTTTTATCTCTACCCAAGTCACGAATCTTCGCTTATTTGAGACCTTGTTGTCTGAAGTTTTTCCCCAAACATCTGTCACGGGTGATTCTCGAACATTTTCCATCGGATCTGTGCCTAATAGATAAAATGCAATTACTTGAAACAATAGGGATACTGTGTGAATTCTGTTTCTCCCTTTCCTTTATAGATGCATATTCCGTAATATTTTAAAATTATTAAAATCACATGTAAATACGTCAAAAAGCTCTTGAATCGCATTTAGTAATGCTATCAAATGAGAGTGGCACAGTCCCTATGTTTGATTTTGAAGACAATTTGTCCTTATTTTTGGCTAATACCTATTCAATCAAAATAAAAAAATAAAAATCTTCCGGAGTCCCTTGGGACTCCTGCAATTTACCAAAGGTCAAAATTTCCCCTTTTAAAATCTGTTCCAACATTTAATAATATTTATTCCATGGCAATGGTGTATTGGAATTTCCAAAAAAATTATTAAACTGGAGAAATATTTAAACCAAATAATTTAGGCCTGAGACCTATCTTCGCCTTCCTGGCGGGATGTCACGTTTTTGGGAACAATTCCGGTATTTTCCTAACTTACTCAAGTTAGAAATATAACATTAGACCGCAAAAGGTGTTCGAACGTCTCAGTGTGCAAGGTGTCGTAAACGCGGCAGAGATAACAAGACAGTTGCGAGAGACAATTAGCCGCGTACGCTATGCTGATAACCTGTTTATTCGTCTTATCAGTAGCTTATCAGCCGGGATTGCAGCGTCTTAGCTCACCAAGAAATCCGGGCAGTGATTGTGGGCAGGTGGAGCAATCCTCTAGGCGAGGAGATTTGACAAAAACGAAAAATTTCTAGTTTGCTCGGTTGAATCGGAAATTTTGATTTTATCTAAAGGTAATTATAATAATGCTTAGTTTTAGTACAGGACTGGTGGTAACCGAGCTTTTATTTAACGAGGTGATCAAGTACTACATTAATCTGTGTGTGAGATCTAATCAGTTGTAACTACAAAAGGAACGTCAATTAATTCCCCAAATGTCAATGTCGATAGTAAAGTTGCAAGTCATCCTTGTACAGTTTTTGCTTTCAAAACCCTAATCAAATTAGGCACGAACACCTTGTCTGGCTTGGATTTTGAAACGTTTTTGTGCATGACAGCAGATGTTTTACTGATTCGTAAGATGTCGCTTAACAATTGGCATTTGTATACAAATGCCTGCCTTAAAATTCTGCAGATATAAATTATTCACCTCAAGTCGTCCTAGAACCAAGAAAACAAATACGGACAATATGTCAGACCTTTTGCATTATGTAGCTCCGGCACATCTTCTAGGCTCGTCTTTTTGTGAGGGGTTTGTAGACGTAACCACGATTATTTAGACCTTTAGGAATGGTAAATGGCATTCTATTTAACCTTTGAACACATCAAATTTTTCATGTCTGTCAAATGAGTGTCTTGACACTCAGTCAGATATTCGATCATTTCTCGAGTATTTTCCCCTTTCTTCCCTTATTCTCTTTCCTTTCTTCTGGATAACTAGGATGGGTAGATATCGTTGCCATTTCTGAAGAAAAGGAGAAAGAAACTACGTTGAAGGCAAGCGTCCGCCAAAATGTCAGTGAAAGATGCCTCTTGTTGCTTGCACCAAAGAAGAAAAATAGTTGGAAGGGACCATTTCTGATTACGCAGATTTTGTGCCTACCGTGGAGCCTCATTATTAGTGTTGGAGATGAGCTGGATCAAATACACGTAGACCATAATTTTACTACTTTCGTTGTGTCTTGCATTTATGCGCAAAGTTCAAGAAAGCTAAATCCAAATCACAGATAGATCTATTTTTAGGTAATCTCTCTGTGATTGTACTTTGTATTTGCCTCAGAACTAATTTCAACCTGATTGAATGGATTTTTCTTCTCCGCCCATTTAAACCGGAGGCCAGTTCAACAATGTTTCCTCCAAAGCGTAGGCTACCGCAGCACTCTCTCCTCCTCCATGCCCAGCCGTCCCACGGTGCTACCCCTACGCCAGCAAGGGATAAATGTTATAGGCAAATACTCGGACAAAAACAAGGCTACCTGTCGTTGCTAAGTTGTAATGGGCGGAGGGCTGCGTGTGGGCTTTCTGGATCGTATATTAATTTATTAACCCAGATCGTGTAGACAGGTGTTTGTAGGCGAGTTTGGGCGGAGCTGTGGGCCCAAGGATTGGCGTGGGCAACTGCGTAGATGCCACTGCATGGGGACCATTGTTGATCTAGAGTTTCTCCACCATATGGTGTTCCAAGGGCAGTTACATTCGATGTTCGATGTATAGTGTTGGATATCAGTTAGAAACTGAATTAAATCTGTGCAACATCCACTAACTTATCTTGAAGTAAGATTTGTTTGATATCGTTAACATCATAAATCATGATACAAAAGATTTTTTTATAAATATCGTTGTCTTGCTCTAATCAGTGAAGGGCTGTTTATGGGGAAAGGAAAATTTAATTGGAATGTAGTAAGGGTTGAATGAATACAAGTCCCTTAATAATGCTGACTGATCTTATTTTCACATTAAAGATTGATCATTTACTCTTGAGGTCACATATTTGCTTTTTCTATTTTAAGATTAATTTAAATTGTATCTAAATAATATATTATAAAACTCAAGTACCATACATTAAAGTAGATTTGAACAACATTAGTGGAGTTTAACTAAAAATACTGCTCTACAGCCATGTTTTAAAATTAAGCCTGCGCGGAATTTGACGGCAGCGGTTTTTGACGGGCAGTTTGAGTTCTAAGCTTCTCCCGAGTAGGCAACTTTAACACCGATCCATCTTCCAACCGCCTTTTTCGGAGTTTCCAAGAAGAAGAGAGGAGAAAGGGAGATTTGTTAGTAAAATGAGCAGCAGCCGCAGTAGGCTAGAGTGGGCGCCGACCCTCGTGTTGACGTTGAGGCCTACTGGAGTGACACAGGTAGCCTTGCCTCGGTTGCCTCTCATTGCCTCATAATGGCCCGGGCGCCACTGGCGAGGCTGACATTTGAATGAGAGAGTGAAACGTGACACCCGCCGCTCGGGTTTGGTCAAAATTGGCAGCTTGCGGTGTTTATCATTTTCTTCATCTCAGATTGTGGGCTACCCAGGAGTGGGTGAGGGCTGGAGTCGATGAAGGTTCGGTTGCGAGATTGGTGGAGATTTTGGATTTTCCATAGGTCAAAGGAGCGCTTAATTTATTGTTTGACCCCGTACAAATCTGTTTCGAGCCTCTCCATTTTCTTCTCAGCTCACTCTAAAACTCTTTGGAAGTCAAACAAATCTTATACAAATATCAATACACACAAATTCTGCTCACGGAAATCGCTAGATGTTCTTCTTTTCTCTTTAAAATGAGTCGGATAATCCATTGAGGAGGTCGGGATTTTAAAGTTAACAATGGTCCTATTGTAAAAACAAGTGACTTTTACCGCCTCTTAAGTTCCATCTTCCAAATTTGAGATTTCCTCTTATCTCTGTGCTGCAAACTCAAAGACTCCGATTGGGAGGTTTCTGATCATCCGTGACGATGTTTCCCATCATCGGGTAATCAGAACTGTTGTTACCGCGAGGCGCAGCGTTCAGTGTCCAGGGGTCATGATGATGACGGTTGGTCGCGGCAGACGCGCAGTAACGGTCCCGGGGGCGGGGCGAGGACATCTGCCGTGACATCGGGTCAGTGGGCTGAGCACCGGGGTGGAAATGATCCGGAGAAACATTTTCTGCAGAGCGGTAGGTCTCTGGAGAAATGCCGAAACGGGAAATGCACAATTGTAAGAACAATTCAAATTACAATGCATTTAGTAATTCTATGGCGTTAGAGATAAAATAAATTGTTTTTAAATGTACAGTAAACAGAGTATTAGTATAATATATTGACCATGTCTTGAGTACTTGGTTTTGAAAACTTGAATTTTTGTAAATGTAAATATTAGCTGAAAATATAGGGATGGATTTTCTTGAGCTAATTATTATTTCAATTATTTCAACGCCCTTTAGGATGTATTTTTCTTTACAATTATATGTTAAGTTGACATAATTGATTATTTTCTTATTGCAATTAAGAAACTCATTTGTTTAGTTTTCGTATTTTTTAAATTGGATGGTAGGATCTAATATGAACCCGCGAGTCCCTTTATTAGCTGCAGTATACATTCTTCGGTGGCTTTCTCCTTCTGCGACTCCGGCTCATAGAGTATAGATCAAATCGTAGATAGAACTCATAGATAGTGGTGAAATATCACAATGTTTCATTGATTTGTTCTTGCCCGGGCTATTCTGTTTAACGATTTAATGACAGTTTAATATTGTTCCGGATTGGCTAGAGGAGGGACATTCTAAACAAGCTTGTGGTTTATTATATACCAAGATTAAGTGTACCGAGTGAAGTGTACTGAGCCAAGATATTGGGTAGGGATAAAATTGAGTTATTGACTGTAAAAATTTCAAAATAGCTCTTCTTCCTCCCGATGAAAAATTATAATTTTTTTGGATCCCATACACCTCCATGAAAGATCTACAAAATATTCACATCGGCCTGAAACTTGAAAGTGTATACCAGGTTAAATACATCAAGCGAATGTTTCACTACACAATGACATGATCATTGAAAGTAGAAAGTAATAATGTTAGTCCACGACGACTCCAGAACCCTTCAACTAACGTTTCCGCCATTGAAGTGCTCGTCCACAATGGTTGTGACTTCATCCATTGACGTTGAAGATCTTGCGCCACTTCCATCGGGTCTTCCTTATCGCAGGTTCCACTTTCTGTTGCCACTCATATTGTTTGCAGATTCTCTCCGTCTCTGTGCTATCTACCAATTATGTTTTGAAATTTCTCAATCTTTGCTTATTATGCTTTCTTACTCTTTTGGACATCTCTTTTGGATTAGCGTTTTATTACAATTGTAAATTGCTCCCGCAGGCTTCGCCCCGCAAATAATTTATAAAAACAATGACAGTTGTGTGTTTTGCATTCTGTGGTTAGCCCGTGGAACTACTACGAATCAAGATCAGCTGTTTATATTTTCATTAGCTCAAACAAGAATGTCCATAACAAATGCATGAGAACTTTGTCGGGATCTCTGGCGGAGCCCTAAGGTCAGATCAGGATGAAAACCATTTAGTTTTCCTATATTATGCCTAAAGAATCAGTGTACAAAATTTCAGCTCTATCTACATGAGAAGGTGGAGAATTAGTGATGAGTGAGTCAGTCAGTCAGTGAGTCAGTCAGCCAGGGCTTTGCCTTTTATAGATGTAAGATTTTAGGGAGTTTTGTGTTATTAGTATTGCTATCAGTTTTTTTTATCAAAACACTTACACGCGATAGCAAGTAGATATTTTACTATGTTTTAATACATTTAATACCCGAGTCTATTAACTTCTTCATCGTGCCTTCCTATTCTTTTAATCGCTCCCTCCAAAAATAATGTTCCAGCGAAGTTTCTCGGACGTGTTGCTAGACCTAAGTTAACCAAAGCACGGTTAAATGACCCACTTCTGTACGCTTTCCTCATGCATTGTTTATTTATGAAGAAAGAATATTTGTAAGAATATTTGTTTTTAGCGAATTTCCCCTATAGGGAAGAAGCTATTACCGTAGTCGGCATGGTAAGACCTAGACCCGGGACCATGATAACTTTTCGTTTTGAGGTCCCCAGACCCCAAAAACACCATTTGTTTGAAACTGTATACATATATATATATATATATATATATATATATATATATATATACATCGGTTTTCTGTCAACCATAAAGACAAACACAAGCCGGTGGCCTTACACGCTGTTCAACATAATGCTGAGTTTGAAGATTGTTTCAATCTTAAAGCTATACACAAAATCCAAAGTGTTGAAAACAAAGAATTAAATGACATGAATTTGAGAACAGTCGAATTGGCTCGCCAGTTAGTTTTAAGAACGAAACAACCACATGGACTCAACATTCGTTAATTTGATAAATTTTGATTCCTTATTCTTTCTACAGTATCAAAATAGTTTTATTCCACATCATCTGATCTTAACCAAATGTGTAAATAACATATGATCTGTTGTTTTTGTTTGTCATTCATTTTTTGTGCTTGATAAAGAGAATACCTCGAAATATTGCAACAAAATGGTGTTAATTTCTTAAATGTATATATATATATGTGTCCGTGAGCACGATAACTCTCGTAAAAATTATCCGATTTTGATGAAATTTGGTATAAACGTGTAAAGCAACATTTATGACTTTAAGTTCGAAAACCAGCCATATCGCTCTATCCGAAGGGGTATTTTGGGGGGGTTTTGTACCCCAAAAATGTTTTTTTTTTTACATATAATTTTGGAAATAGTCAAATTTTAGTTTTTCCCATTCGATTCAGTTAAAAAAACACACAATTTGGTATTTTGATCATTTCTCTACGTCAATTGGTTACCGAGATATTGAAAGTGCTAAACACAGTACGTTGTCTAATGTTATTCTTATGGAGGAAAAGAAAAAATTGTATATCTTGCTTATTTATGAACGTATACTGACGAAACTTGGTATACGACTTCATCTGGTTGTGGACCATTGATATTTGCTCAAAAAAACAAATTTTTACCAATGGCTCCCGTAGCAGCAAACCTGCGTACTCAGCCCCATGTTATTCTTATGGAGAATAAGTAACGTGTTATCTCCCTTCATTATGAAAATAAATTAATGAAATTTGGTATGTAACTTTACCTACATGAGTTATATTGATATTTGTATAAAACCCCATTTTTTGTACTCCTTGCTTCAGCAAACCTGCATACTCAGCCGCCATGTTATTCTTATGGAGAATAATTCAAATGTCATAAATCGTTTATTTATGAATGTATAGTGATGAAACTTGGTATGTGGCTTTATGTGCTATTAAGATATATATATATATATATATGCATTGGAAATTCGCTGAGTACGCAGGTTTGCTGCTACGGGGGTATTTTATATCTATAGTCGCCGGTGAAACCGCGCCTGCATGTTTGTGAAAACCAGCCATATCGCTCTATCCGAAGGGGTATTTTGGGGGGGTTTTGTACCCCAAAAATGTTTTTTTTTTTACATATAATTTTGGAAATAGTCAAATTTTAGTTTTTCCCATTCGATTCAGTTAAAAAAACACACAATTTGGTATTTTGATCATTTCTCTACGTCAATTGGTTACCGAGATATTGAAAGTGCTAAACACAGTACGTTGTCTAATGTTATTCTTATGGAGGAAAAGAAAAAATTGTATATCTTGCTTATTTATGAACGTATACTGACGAAACTTGGTATACGACTTCATCTGGTTGTGGACCATTGATATTTGCTCAAAAAAACAAATTTTTACCAATGGCTCCCGTAGCAGCAAACCTGCGTACTCAGCCCCATGTTATTCTTATGGAGAATAAGTAACGTGTTATCTCCCTTCATTATGAAAATAAATTAATGAAATTTGGTATGTAACTTTACCTACATGAGTTATATTGATATTTGTATAAAACCCCATTTTTTGTACTCCTTGCTTCAGCAAACCTGCATACTCAGCCGCCATGTTATTCTTATGGAGAATAATTCAAATGTCATAAATCGTTTATTTATGAATGTATAGTGATGAAACTTGGTATGTGGCTTTATGTGGTATTAAGATATATATATATATATATATATATGCATTGGAAATTCGCTGAGTACGCAGGTTTGCTGCTACGGGGGTATTTTATATCTATAGTCGCCGGTGAAACCGCGCCTGCATGTTTGTTTCACGAGCCGTTCATGTTACCATGTAAGACGAAAGCTGGGCGCTGGGCTGTTACTTCGATTTGACGGTTTGTTAACTCCGCCTATTACGAGTTTTCCTCGTTACGTTTCATTGCCCCTGATTTTTCAAATTTTGAAAGTTTGCAGAGCTTATCGGTAGTTAATTGTGCAAGTGGTTTAAATTTTGACAATCATCAGAGCGATAATTTTTAACTAGCAACAGCCAGTCATCCCTAGATTTTATACCCTAAATTTTAAATTAACTCGTTTGTATTTGGAAAACAATATTTTAGAACTTTAAGCATATGTAAACATAAATAAACTCTCGAACGTTAGTGCAAATAGACATACGATTTTAATAATTGTCAAAATTCGTGTTACGTACGACTTTACAGTTCTCAAATACACTCAAACCAGTCTTTAAATACGATTTTAGCTAGGGCAAATATTATTTCAATCTTGTCATTTAGGAACGAAGTAATAGAATTGCTTGGAATTCGAGGATGATACTAGTTCCTTGTTTGTTCAGTGAACACAGATTAAGTCATTAATATAGCTCTGTGGGACCATATAACGGGTAGTCTTGGGGATATTATTTTTAACTCATTCACCTGCAATCGCTACATTCGAAGCGCCACGCAATTTTTAATAAACTAATAATCGGACTTTTTTGGTGTGAAACAAGCAATGAAGCGCGTGTCAGAACTTTTTATGGTAGAAGCCACTTGATCAGTTAGAGTAGAATTGTTCTTATGTAGTGCCTGGCGCGCAAACTGCATACTTTGGCGGTCACGCCAGACATTAAGTAATCATAAACAAGCTACAGTATAATCCTCTATAGTACATCTGAACGTCTCTCAGGTCGTTGTACCGCGTGTAGTTCCGGCCTCTCGATCAGTTGAGTGCGGGAGGATCGCACAAAAAGTATCGATATTCTGGATGAGCGCATTGCTGCAGTGTGGTGTGGGCGGAGGCTAGCTGACATTCGCGATGACGTCATGCTTGGCTGTCTCGGCGACAAAGCGGCTGAAGAGGACCATAAGAGGCCGAGCACAGCTGTCTCATCTCGGTGTAGGATCATGACTCACTCGCAATGGTCATGTTATGTATTTCTTCCGGAAAAGTATTTTCTCACTGTATGGTTGGCGAACTCAATTCAATTCTCTTTATTTGGAATTTGGACAATATTACATTGTACATTTTACGTCATGATACAACTAAAATACACTTATTCAACAAAAACTATTTCTTGAGTTAATATTGAAGTCTTATCATCTGTACAATCTTTTACACGTAGTAAGTTTTTCTAATTAATAGTTTCCTTAATTATTTTATAAACTTATTGTAGTCTCTTTTTGTTTTATGAAGGCTGTTAAACATTAAAATTGCAGAGTACAAAATTTGCTTTTTAAAGAAAGATTTAGACCGTGGAGGGACGTTTAATGTGCATATTGGTTTACTCCTTGAGTTGTATTTATGTACAGAAAATACTAGTTTTGGCGCAGAAAAGACCGTGTCTCCAGGATGTAGATTGAAGGGAACAGCTATAGTTCATAGAGAGAAGTTTTACATGCTACTCGTAATGTTAGGTCGAAGTAAAATACCCCCGTAGCAGCAAACCTGCATACTCAGCGAATTTCCAATGCATATAAATTTATCTTAATACCACATAAAGCCACATACCAAGTTTCATCACTATACATTCATAAATAAACGATTTATGACATTTGAATTATTCTCCATAAGAATAACATGGCGGCTGAGTATGCAGGTTTGCTGAAATAAGGAACACTAAAATTGGGTTTCTATACAAATATCAATATAACTCAACTAGTTAAAGCCACATACCAAGTTCTATTAATTTATGTTGTTAATTAATGGAGATAACACGTTACTTATTCTCCATAAGAATAACATGGGGCTGAGTATGCAGGTTTGCTGCTACGGGGACTATAGGCCAAAAAATGGGTTTTTGTGAAAATATCAATAGACCACAATTAAATAAATGAAGCAATATACCAAGTTTCGTCAGGATAAGTTGATAAATAAGCGAGATATACAATTTTTTTATCCTCCATAAGAATAGCATTGGACAACGTACTGTGTTTAGCACTTTCAATATCTCAGTAACCAATTGACGTAGAGCAATGATTAAAACACCAAATTTTGCGTCTTTTTAAGCTGATTCCAATGGAAAAAAATAAAATGTTACTTTTTCTAAAATTATATGTAAAAAACTCAAAAAACCCATTTTTGGGGTACAAAATCCCCCCAAAATACCCCTTCGGATAGGCCGATCTGTCTGGTTTTCGAACTTAAAGTCATAAATGCCGCTTTACACGTTTGTACCAAATTTCATCAAAATCGGACCCTTTTTACGAGAGTTATCGCACCCACGGACACACATATATATATATATATATATATATAAATATATACAGTTTCGAACGAATGGTGTTTTTGGGGTCTGGGGACCTCAAAACGAAAAGTTATCATGGTCCCGGGCCTAGGTCTTACTATGCCGACTACGGTAATAGCTTCTTCCCTATAGGGGAAATTCGCTAAAATCGTTTGGATTTTGAGAGACTGTACTATCGAATAAGATGCATTTGGCTTCCTCATATTTTCACCGGGACAAATTTGATTCTCCTTTGACATTCTCTTCGTTACCCGTGGTGGAAGTTAGCGAAATGCGAGATCAACATAATGTTCACAATCTTCCATGCAAACATGAGACAACTGTCGATCACAGTTTTGAAGTACTGTATGATTAAATTTTGACATTTCGCAGTAAAGTCATTGTGTATATTGGTTTACACTGGTCTTCGCTGGTTACCATTATTATCGCGTAGTCTGTCCGGCATTCGTCGTACCATCAGGCATCGACGTTTCACTCCCACCACCAGCACTCGGCGTACCCGGGTACATTACAGTCACTCTACATTGTCATGGGTTCAACAGCACAGCATGGACGGCATAGAAAGTGGTACACTCGCGGTCTGGCCGTAGTTGGTCGTTGTGACGTCACTGGTACAGTCGCTGACTGATGGCAACTGACGCCACTGTGACCCGTGACAGTTGGAAGGTAGAATGGTTGAATGTTGACGTCAGACGGTGAACGTCGCCGCTGGTGTTTGGCTCGGAACCTTATCTCCCCTTCTAATGGGTTCTTGAGGCGGATGGGAATGATGATCGGGGTGAAGTTGTTGTTTTAATATAGAGTTGCTTTATTTTTAATAAAATTGTATTGCTTCACCAATTTTAGATTTTTTTATGTTATTGTGAAATTAGGTTCATGTGTTGACCTATTGCCTAGAGAAAACGTCGTACCTATACGGTGTATGTGCTAAATTGTTTTATTAGAAAATTCTTATTATCAGGATTATCAGGTTTCGTTGTAGGATTTTGAAATAAAGTTGTAGGATTTCAGTTAGCTAACATTGTTTGATCTTTGTCCGCATTCCCCATTTGTTTACATTAACTTTATCAGTAGTTCTGAAAGGTGTCTGCAGACGTGGACATTTTGGAATTCCCAGAAAAGTCAGGGAAGTTCAGGTGGGGATTTAGTGTCATTACTATAGTGACATTCAAGTGCTATTATTCAAGTGCTATAGTGTCATTAGCCATAGTGACTAAATTAGAAAAGGGTTCTACTAGGGTCAGTTTAATTGATCTGTGAAAGCATTATCCTTGACAATTCAGCTGTATCCTCCAATTTAAAATCCATCATTGTATCACTTACACATAATGTGTGAGTGGTTGATGCCAACATATGCCTGATGTGGCTTGATGTGTGGTGGCAACATCAGGAGAGTTCCAAATTGTTGACCTATCAGGAAGTTTTGGCCATTCTCGTTCTCACTCAACAATTGCGAGAGCTCTGACTGTTGTGAAGTGACAAGCGTCTCACATTTGTCTTCGTCAGCCCCAACCTCCACCAGGCGACTTGCAGATCCAGCGATTGCGTTGCAGGACGGTAAGCCCCGGTGAGAGCGAGGAGATAATGAGACCTAACAAAGGGGGGCATGTGGGACTGTGGGAGAATCCGAGCCGCGACCCAGAGCCGACCATTCATGTCAGGTGTTTGGGGCGTTGATAATCACGCCGTTAGCGCCACGCGCCAATGCCTCTGAACAGGTCAAGAGGAGGCTCCAGTCTCGAAAGATTTGGCATTTCTACCTGCTTCTCCCATAAGGTCAATGCTAAAACTTTAAAAGTCAAGTCCACCGCAGCTTAACGGATTATCCGAAATCGTTGATTTATGGCTCACTTAAAAAATAAAGAGCAACAAAATGCCTACAGATTTCATTGAAGAACGATATCGGATAATCCGTTGAGGAGGGACGACTTAAAAAGTTAACATTAGCCTTATGGGGGAAACAGGTGGAAACGCCAGAATTTACGTGACTGGAGCCTGGAGCCCACCGTTAAGAGGGCTTGAAATGTACACGATCCTGATCAATATCGTCAAAGAAATGTTGTGCTGGAAATAAATACATTTGCATTTGTGTTTGCACAGTAACTGAACATAAGGTACGTGATCTAAAGAAGGCTTAACACCAAAAGTAAATACTACATGGTATTTGAAGATAAACGGTGTCAAACAGAAAACATTATGGTTAAAGCTTAGAAGTCAGGAGAGAAGCCACTTATTCGCGGATTCAAGTGTGAGAACCCCGAGGGGTCAACGAATGTTTCGCGACGGATAAGTTGCGGTGACGCGCCCCAGTAATACCGTTGTCAAAACAGTTAAGTACCGTTGTTCCAACATGATTAACAACAGTTTAAGAAGATTGCCGAGGCTCTGAAGATGGGCGCCCCGGCCAATTAGAGAGCAGTGCCGCCAACGACGCGACGCCCCCTCGGTAATTGGACCACGTTGAAGCATTACACTTGATTTCACTTTCCTCCTTGCGTTTAGAGAAGCCATCAGTCAGAGTCTTGTCTCTTTAGGAGTCTTTTGGAAGGGGTGTCCCACTTGAAGTAGCATGGTCGAATACTGAACTGTATTAGAGAGACGAATATGTCAATAGACAATGCTCTTAATTGACATATTCTTCAAGAACAGTACATGGCGTCAAAATTATTGTTGGAATACATAGTTTAAAATGTCAGCTGCACCAACTATAAAATGAAATAAACTGAATATTGTGAATGATCTTGGAGAGATATGTCAAAGGTAGTTTTCTTTCGTGAGGTAGGTTGCGTCGAAGTGGAGTCAACGAAGTTGTTCAGCAGACACAATGGCTTTCTGTTCTGTTCTGTTCTGTCCCCTTGCCTTTTTGCCTTTACTGTCGGCTCACTAAATACCAATTTTGCGCAACATTTTATGTTCCCTCCTTTTATTTTTCTGGATCAGCAAATTCAAATTGAGTCAGTGATCACTTGTATAGAAATTAGTGTTGGCGAAAGTTATGAAAACGATACTATGGACGTTAGGCACACGTGTTGGCAGCCTTGTTCAAATGTTAGTAAGAGCATTAATTTAATTTGTACCCCATTCTGTATCTCGTTCCTGACCTAGAATTTGACAATTCTTCTGTAAATCACTTCAAAAAATTAAAAAAGCTGTGTGTAATTTCTACAACTATTTGGCGACAACCGGGCCGCTTTCTTTTCGCCGGAGCGGAGGCAGATCCGCCACCTCCTGGACGGGTCCGGTTATCCCACCCGGCACCCGGCCCACGTGTGTCGGGGTCTCTGTGGGCGAGGGGACGCGGCGCGTGGGCCGGGGTGGTTACGTCACCGTGACGTCACTGATAACACGAATACAGACCGACACACCTCCGCCGCCTCGGGCACCCAGCTGGTTAGCGGGTGGGTGGCAAAAGAGGAAATATCGTCTCCTCTCGCGTGACCTTTATGACCCTCCTAGGAGCTGTGATATTTCAGTATTACGATGACGCGTGATTCTGAATTGAAGGTCATGGATGTTTTAAACTTAGGCCAGTCACCTAGAAATGTTGAGAACGGAGAAAAATGTCTGCTACGAGTAGGCGACCACAGCTATGTCTCTACACAGCCGCGATGACATGCGGTTTGTGCGGAGAGCGGCGGCGGCCGGTGCAGCGGTGGTTCCGTTAGGAAGAGATGAGGCCCCGGCACGGAGCCTTGTGGTACACCATCGGCGCGCTGCAAATATTGCTGGCGGACATTCTTTCACCTCGGCGATTCTGTTATTCCGTTGCTTTCCGGCTAATAGCAGGGTCATATCTCTGGAATGTGCTGGTTGGTGCTTTAAGAGTATTGTCGTGGTATTGCCCGACGTAAATATCTTCTTGGTGCAAGTTTGATTTTACTTTAGATAAACGTGTCAAGGAAATTGTTTTAAGTTTGTGAAAAACTATAAAAAAAGTGATCTAATATTCTAGTAAACTTTAGGTGGACATGATTTTTTAGTCAGTTTAGTTAGCCTGGTACACTGAACTCGAGAGATAGACTATAATGTAAATATAGGACTGTAGAGAGAAATATAGAGAGACTATAGGCTAAGGACTATAAGGACTTGTAGGAAAAAGCTACAGTAAACTTGCTGTAGCATCGTATAAGCTAAGACACTTTAGTAGGAACTCAAAGGGAATTTAATGGACGTTCGGTTCTCTCTTTCGCCTGGCGATATTGCAATTAACTAGACACCATTCCGTACAACATAGGACGCCCCATCTGATAAATTATTCTCTGACTGAACAGAGTATTCCATAAAGCTACTCTGAGGATCCTGAAAGCCATCAGGTTCCCGCACAAGCTTCGATGGTCAGACATGACGTTTTCATGGTTTATAGACAGACGAGGAAACAATTCGCCACGATTAAAAACGAGTTCGCACGCAATACGCTGACGTGAGTGAAGTGAATTTCCACCTAAAAACTTTTAAAACTCAAAATCAGTCTATAAAACATACGTTTATTCCAATTTTTATCAAAATCTGAAAACAGTGATTTTTTGGCTATTCTGATGCTCCTGGCTTCATTTACTGTACCTGCAAAGCTGGGAATACAATTTTGCGCATTATAATGTTAGGAGAAAGTCCAGACAGGCTCGAAAGTAGGCGTGAGGTTGCTAGGGATGATAAAAGTACTCTAACAAAGGAAAGGCTTTTCTAGTGTAAAACACCCATAAGAAAATGTACTGTGTTTAGCCAAAACACATTTTCTTTAATAACTCGGTAACTATGTATGCTAGAATGACGAGAGAGGGCTTAAAACTTTCGCCTCACAATTCCCATCTTTTTACATTAATTTTACATACGGGGATTTTCTGACCCTTTTGGCCCCAAAAACTCGAAATTTGAAAGATTAATCCCAACAAAATGGGGTTTAGAGTTTTCCGATTGTTTTGCCCAACGAAATTGTCCAACTGATTACAGTAAGGAATGTCCCTACCAAATTTGAAGTAAATCGGACAAAAAATGCGACCGCTAGAGTGAAAACACATACATATACATATACAATTTTGAACGACCCGCCAAAACGTGTTCAGGGGGTCACGTTAGGAACTTCTATGGTGGTCCCGGGCTTAAGTTTCACCGTGCGGGTCATGCTAATAGTTCGCTTTCCAAAGGAAATTCACTAACAAAATAATTTTCGTTCGGGATTTTGTCAGGGGAAACTCTTTTACATGTTGGACAATTAAGAGTGCGCTCCAGTCATGATACATTGGCGTTTCTACCTGTTCTCCATAAGAACAATCTTACCTTCAAAGCACGGCCCTTCTCAATGGATTACTC
Organism: Allygus modestus; assembly: GCA_963675035.1. Classification (NCBI taxonomy): domain Eukaryota; kingdom Metazoa; phylum Arthropoda; class Insecta; order Hemiptera; family Cicadellidae; genus Allygus; species Allygus modestus. The sequence goes on along the minus strand of OY776114.1, from coordinate 126,994,457 downwards.
GACATTGTTGATTCATTGGTTCCTTTTAAAGAACAAAAGTACCTAGCGTTTTCAGTGAGCAGAATTTCGATTTCACTAATAGTTCACCTATAAACAAATCATTAATATTGATTGATTTATATTGAACGATTACGATTTACTCACTGATATCGCTAGGAATATTTGTGCTCTTTAAAATGAGCCGTATAAAACGATTCCGGAAAGTCCGGAAGTCCGAAAGAGGGGGCGTTGACAGTTATCATTGGCCTTGGAAAACAGGTTGAAATGCGATTTTTTTCGTGACTGGAGCACCCTCTTCTGCCAGTTTCTTATTGTCCCCGCGGTGGCCCACGCACCGGACGACAGTAGGCAGTGCAGGGCGGATCCGGCCTACGCGCGTCGTCCCAGTCCCCGGATAAGGAGTGATGCTCGTCCTGACCTACTGCCGCGGCCACGCTTCCGCGCCTCCTCCCCTTAGGCGCTGGTAACCGTCAGGGAATTTTAAAGTTTACAAACAATATCAAACTTGTGTTTTCTCAGCGAGTTTCCATAATTTTGAAAATATTTAAGTAAGATTCCTCGGCAGTTAAAATTCGAGCATCTAATTGTGTTCTTGCACAGAGAAGAAAGAATTCTTTCTTCTTTGTGGTTCTTGGACATTTATTGCGCGAGAGATAGTTGAAAATTATTGACTAATTAATACTTAGAGATTTCCTTGGTCAGCACAGTTCTTCGCCCTCCTGTTCTGACTTGCAATTTGTCCAGGCCAACCTAACGTTCCAGTGTTAGACGATGATTTATTTGGTCAGCTGATAATATGTGTATGTTAGAATAGTACGGAAGTGGCGAGGGAAAGTTATTCCCTCCAACGGATCCTTCCTTGCTTATGTCATGGACAGAGCGATTTGATTAGTATTTTATCACAGGATTTTATTCCAAATTATCGTGTGACAATAAAAAAGTGTATGATCAGTGGAGGGGGGGGGGTAACTTTCCTCTCAACCATTAGTTTACTAGCTGGCTATCAAGTCATCTCCGTACAGTTGTCAAAGTACTATGTTTCTCCATTAAACGCAGCAGCAGCACTTTTAGGGGTAACTGAGATCGTCAGGCCTATGGCAATTACTTGTATTATGTATAACGAGTAAAATTCTATAAACTCATTAAAAATTCTAACTCAAATAACTGACCACGTAACTGAAACTAAAAAGCGTATTTTAAAGCCTGACCATGCAAATAAATTTAAAATACTTTTCGGGAGCGTAAGATGTGACGTGTCCTTGTATGCTGGTTTTGTTACAACCCAAGGAGACTTATTGTGCAAAGGCAGCTAGTGGGAACTAGGTGTTTGCCGGGAGAGCGTGAGGCAATTTCGGCAGGTCGCCGGGCCTAGACCCGCTTGCCCTTATACGTCGTAGTGTGATGTGATCGGTGAGGCAACGGGGCGGTCCATCGGTCACCGATGGCATACCGCGGTGGCTGAGGCGATAGCTATGTGGTGGTGGCACACCGCGGTGGCTGAGGCGATAGCTATGTGGTGGTGGCTGAGCGTCGAGGAGCTGTAGCATTGGTTAGTAGCAAACTACAGTATCTATGTGGAGCTACAAACCTACCTTCAGTAGCAACGAGGAGCTACTTGCTACTAGCTACTTGATTGCGACTGTTTCAAGTGGCATTCCTCTTTGGATATTCAACCGCGTAGGCTCGGACGATGCAAAACCTTTGGTTCAGACTCTCATATAATATGACCTTTGGCATTATTTGTTAACAGCTCCCGTCACCGTCTTCTAGCTGCTTCTCCCAGGCCAATGTTCAGTTTCAAATCCAGTCCCTCAACGCATTAACCGAAATCTTTGACTTATGGATCATTCTAAATAACAAAATAGTAGCGATTTCAGTAAGCAGGAATTCAATATCACCAATAGTTCACCAGTGAGAATATCGTAAATGTTTAATATTTTATTGAACGATTATTATTTGTGATATTGTGTTGCTCACTAAAATCACATGGTATCATATATATTTTTGTGGATTATTCGTTGGAAAGGGACGGGATTTGAAAGTTATCATTAACCTTAGGTGAAGCAGGTAAAAACGTCGAAGGTTTTGTGACTATTTAAGGTTTTGTAAGAGTCCTCTCTTAATTTGGATTTTCTTATCGGTTTTCTTCGGGAAATTGTTTAGGATTTGAAAGTTATAATGGGAACAAAATAATGAGGAGGAAAACTCCATTTGCGCGGAGTGGATGTCTATGGAGGTCACAGTGAAGGCGAGGGTGGGACCAAGACACTTTGTTGTACTGTACTACTTCGTGGTGTCTAGCACGCGCAACGTTCTAGTGTAGGAAACATACCTCTGATCAGTGACACTGTAGAAGTACAAGGAGGTGTCTTGTTGAGTCTTTCCTTACCGAACACGACATCAGTGGGACAGGATGGCAGGAAGAGCTTCCGGCAATAAAGTCGCCGGCCTGACCCATCACCATTCCCGGCCTTGGGCACGCAACATCTGTGACGTCATCTGAGACTCGTCCTTCGCGTCTGTTATAACAATAACCATCTAGGTGTTGCCGCAGACTGTACAAATACTACAGGTGTATAGTCTATGGCGTTTCCAATTTTAAAAAATCTGAGCGAATGAGTTTGTAATAGATTTATTTGTGTTTAAATAGCTCAGTTGGTTTTCAAAATTTGTAGTATCTTTTTATATAATTCTGTAAGCGAAATTTTACTAAGTCAAATTTGAGGGAGTTTGGCAAATTGCAGGATGATGGAAAACGGCTCAAATTAAAGGTCTCGATTCCAGAGACTCGGGAAAAATAGCAGTATCTTCAAAAAGCTACCAGCAAACGAGAAATAACGTAAAACATCCCCCATAAGAAAAACATGGGAATTTCAAAACGTCTACTTTGTTTACAATAAAACATGTGATTTAGTGTCTACTTTGTTTACGATGTGACGTGTTCCTACTTTAGGGGCTGTCGCCCCTTCAAGCCACTAGTTTAATATAAACACGGTAAACTTTTTTTGTAATTGAAGTAGGTAGTAATAATTAATTGTGCATAAACAGAAAAAAACAGTGAGCAGAATTTTGAGACCAGAAATAGTTTACCCATATCAAAAATGACAAATATTGAATATTTTAGAATTTGACTGAACAATTGTTGTGGTGATATCGACCTTTTGCTTACTGAAATAGGTATTGTTTTACTCTTTAAAATGAGCCACACACAACGATTTCGGGTAATCCATTGACGAGGGACGGGATTTAAAATTATCATTGGTCTTGTGGGAGAAGCAAGTAGAAACGCGAAATGTTTCGTGACTGGAGCCCACTCTTAGCGATTAACGACATAATGCTGCCCAGTGCCCACACATATGTATACTGCCCGGGTAGTGTGTCAGCTGAATTCGACTTGTAATGTTCCCATCTATCGTGCAGCGAGTGCCAGGCCGGTAGTCAGGTACAGTAGTCGGGAACGGGTTCGCCGCTTTGCTATGCAGTATGCGGCAGTCATCAGTTCCGTGGTCTGCCCCGGAGTCAGGAGACCTTAGTTCCTGGCACTACCCTTCCTGCCCCCCTCCCCCCTCCCCCCATAACCACCGGCAGACGACCAAATTACACTGTCTACACAGTTTTATGTGTCGCAAACCGTATCACTTCGCTCGACGAATCTGATTGACAATAGGCAATTATTTCCTCTTCCTTTTGTTTGTTTTCTGGTTGTTTCCCCGTACTGGACCATGTCCGAGTACAGAGCAGTTCTTCTCAGTAAGAAGCGTAAAATTTGATGTTATTTAATCCATTAAACAGTTACAGTATAGCTATGGGCACAAGTACCGTTTTATGGTTGCAGTAATAAACATTTTAAGAACACAGTAAAAAAACTGGTCCATCACAGTAATCAAAGTTCATATATTCTTCTAAGCATTAATAAGTTATTTGCTTTAACCACTTTTTAGGCAGTGTTTTTAAAACAATTTTTATTTAAAATCTAATACTAACAATAAGTAAATATTGCAAAAATGTAATTTCGAGCAAAATTAATTTTGAAAAATCTATTTCATTTTTGCGTATGGTACTTGTGCAAATGTTTTTCTTTCACACCGTTGTAATTTTTGATCTTAGTTTTTTTCTAGTTTGGTAATATGAAGATTCAGTAATACTCGGAAAGCGCTTTCGTCTTTATGATAATTGACTTTTAACTATTCATATTCACTGACACTTTACGGAAACTAGTATCCGTAATCATACTCTTTTAGCACATTCGGATAAAAACATCCGGCTAGATTCTCTGCTTAGTTGGTAGGTGCTGCGTACATTTCTTCTCGTATTTCAGCCTCATCAGCAATATGAAAGATAAAAACAGCATTTTAATGTAATTTTTTATTTCGTTAAATGCTAAAAGAATTGAATATTAAAAGGCTTGATGGAGGGGGTTTAAATCGTTGTTTAGTGCTGATCTAGTATCATCTTAAATGTATAATGTAGATGAAAAAGTTATCTGAAGCAAGGATTTATATGTATATTTACATGTATATGTATATATGTAAAAATTTATAATTTGGATTTATATCTCCAAATTATGACTTGTTAGTTGAACGAAAATTGGATGGAGAGGCGTTCTCATGAGGATGGGCAGACGGCTCGGCTGCATTGTTATCGGATCAGCTGTTTTGACGGCGACTGAGGCTAACAGCTGATGTGTCAGATCAGCTGACAGCGGTGGTGTCGCAAGGCACTGTGGGAACTGAGCGTGGCGGCATCTATTGTATCGCATCTGACCTAGGACTATATTGTTACTGACACCTCGGCTTCTAGTGTTCCCTGTCTGCTACCTCACATAGAAGTACCACTTTGGGTCTAAACGATGTTGTAATACAATTGTATCTTCCGCGCTTTATTATTTGCTTTAAAGTAGCTCCTTTATAAAGACATTTATTTAATTTTCATATTGACATTTTTATTTGTTTACTTCCAACGTCAACACAATTTACAAATATACATACTGTATTTTACTAGCACATAGGAAAAGGAAAAACATCATAAACTTGATTTATGTTACTAACTGGTAATTGAATTATGTTTTTATTCGAGTCAAGTAAAAAATACATACGATTACATCCATCATAAGAAGCTCTTCTCATAGGAATGACTTCAAATTTAAAATTATAAATTTCAAATAATCCAATAATTAAATTTTAATTTTTGTTGAGGCCTTTTAAAGACAGTATGTTTATCTTGAGACTAACAACTGATAGAAAAATAATTATATCTTTACGATTTAACACATTTGATAAATTTGGAAATAAATATTGTAAATTTAAGAAAACACATTGTTAATTTAAAATTATAACTCTCACCAATATTTTGTAAAATTTGTATATTTAGGCCTTTCGCCAGCAATGCTTGGCTGGCATCATCAGACTAACTCACAAACTAAAAATATGTTATATTTACAGTAATAATTTCAATAAAAAACATATCATACTGGCGAAAGGCCTCATTAAATTTACACATTTAACAAAATATTGGTGAGTGTTATAATTTTAAATTAATTTTAAACCAATATTGCGGCTCTTTATTTAAAAAAAAACACATTGTATTTGAAATACCTCACCAAAATTAAAATGTAAGTTACTGGATTATTTGAAGCCCTTAATACAATATGGAACAGACAACGCAATGCAAGATATAAACAGCTTGGCGTTGCAGACATTGAATTGTAATGACGACTGGTGTGGCTCCATGGTAGCTTATACAAATAAACAAGGAGTTATCTGCCAGCCTAGTGGAGGAAAGGGTATGCTGATAGGTTTCTGACCAGTAAAGAAATTGTGAAATGTTTATTTGTTATTTATTGCTTTGCTAGTTTCGGATTATAGATTTTTGACCTATCCATTGTACTTTCATAGATGAGTAAATTCAGTTTCTATTCGAAGTTACTTGTTGGTTGCAGTACTTAATTTGAACTGACTGTCAATCTTAATATCACAAATATTATTAATCAAATCAAATCTCTTTATTGCAGAAACTTCCGAGAACTTCGGTAGCATTACAAGCGTCAGACAAGATATCTTAACATAAAAAACAATAATATATAAGACAATATAATATATCACAGCCTTAACCCTACATCACTCATTCAACACAATGATTACAATAATCAACAAATAGGCTAAATAACCTTACAATGTTAAAAAATATCTAACTAAGCCTATTCTGTAGGCCTAATGTAAGTTTGGCGCTACTGCATAACACTCACTTATGTCATGTATAGGATTGTTAAGTAAAAATTTCTTAAGCTTATTTTCTTAAGGACTATGTTGGAGATCACAAACTCTCTTGGGTAAAGTATTGAACAATTTGACCCATACATGAATAAAACTCTGTTGTGTTCTAGAATAGTTACAGTAACCTATTATTAAATCATTCTTTCCCCTTGTGTTGTAATTATAGTAGGTACACGTTATGTTCATTGAATTTATTGTAATTATTTTTAACAAAATGTAAGAAGTTAAAAATATACAATGCAGGAAGAGTCATTATTTGAAGCTCTCTAAAATATTCCCTGCAGTGTGCCCTAAAAGGCAAACCACACAACAACCTTATAGCCTTTTTTTAAAGTCTAAACAACTTGTCACTATAATTTGTTGACCGCCACATTATTGTTCCATAAGCCAAATGACTATGGATGTGAGCAAAATAAACTATTTTCATTAAACTATATGTAATGTAATATAATGATAATTAGTTACACATTCTTCCCCCTTGCTCATTTACGATCAGACAAGAGCGTCCAGTCGTAGAAACATTACTTATAAACCTGCGATTTGCAGACCTTCGTAGAACCTGAATCTCCAAACTGTTCTTTCTCGATTGCGAAGCTAAATTATTCAAATTAACTTAACCTAACTGTAAAAGTTTCTACTCCGTTGGGCGCTTCTGTCACTGCTACATTGCTAGTAATTAGTTCTGCCAACTGCCAACCGTAATGTGAACCACTGCTACCAACTACCAATGGTTGGTAGTAATGAGGTGGGCCCAGCCTCTGGAACATGAACGACTCTCTGGTCCTGAACGGTTGAGTCTCGGAATACCAAGACACACTGTGCTACCATCCTCTACGTTGAAAAATGTTTTAGTATTACAACTTGTTGGGTTTCTTTGACTTACCATTTACCATTGTTGCCTTCTTCTATACAGTCCTCAGAGACTGGGGAATCGTCATTCTATATATCTTCTTTTCCTCTCTTGTCTTGATTTTCATTATCTGTCGGTGTGATTGGCAGATATGTAATAGTGTTTGGAGCATTGTTTTTACTGTTGTAAATTTATGTTTATCAATAAATCCTGATAGTTTATAATATGGCCGGTTTATGAAATATTGTTATGTAAACCTTGAAGCTAGAATTTTAAGTAAGTTTCAGTCAATTTGTTTCATAGTTTTGTTGAGGTTTTTAGTGAAGTACCATTTCATATCTCTACAATCAAACTTGCAGTATAGGTGTGGACTGACCGCTTCCCCTGAACAGTATTTATATATTGCTGTACCAGTCTTTTGTGCCTCTGGTTGGATTAAATATTAAACTTCAGTACTTTTGGTTCTAATAGAACTAAACTAGTATGTTATCGTCTTTATCATAATTTGATTTCTTCTTGATCAAATTGTGACAAATATGGTTATCCGAACATGTGAAAAGTTGTAAGTAGGTGTAAGTTAAGTAAACAGTTACTAGCAGCACATTTTAAATTAAGAGCATTCAATCATTAAAGTGTTAATTTAATGTTTGAGAGGAAATTTGCACCTACATTAGGAGTACCTGTAGGAGTTCTATTTGCACCTGTAGGAGTTCTATTAATCCCTCTCATATTAGGCTCTCTAATTCCCAATGCTATGATGTACGGCACAATTTTCCAGTATTTATAGATTTATGGAAAGCCATTTTCAAGCTGGATTTTAGATGGTATCTTCAATTACAGCTTGCTCTGATGTTTCACTCAATTAGCTGTCTGAGACACTGTATCACAAGAAACAAGCATTTTTTGTTCCATACTGTAAGTTTTAAGATGACCTACATTTACGTATTTCAAAACCGTAACTCTGATGCTTGTAACTGATTTTTAATTTAATTTCTTGCATAGCTATTTGTATTCTCTGATATATAGTTTTTTCAATATTCCAGATCATACAGTGCAGGGCTGCGTCGAGGCGATAGGGGGCCTGGGGAAAAATTCTGTTGTGGCCCCAGACACCCCTGGGGAAGTTTTTCTTTTGGTCCTAAAGGCCCCTGGAATTCGAGGGCCTGGGGGAAAAGTGCCCCGGTTGCCTCCCCGCCCCTCGTGGCAACCCTGATTCAGTGCCACTTTTGCTGTATTCCTTCTTCTTTACCGAGTGCATCATACTGTCGTATTTCCGCTGTTGATTCCGTGACTGTTGTCTCTATGACTGTTGACTCTGTGACTGTTGACTCTCTGCCGTTGACTCTGTGACTGACCCAATTGTTTGTTGCAGATCTCTGACATCGTGGTGGGCCAGGAGCCAAACGTCTCGGCCAAGGAAGTGCTGCTGAGGTGGGCCCGCCGCTCGACAGCCAAGTACCCCGGCGTGCGAGTCAACGACTTTACCTCGTCGTGGCGCGACGGGCTTGCGTTCAACGCACTTATACATAGGAACAGGTGGGTGAACTAGCATACTGTATGAGGTATTTGGGGAGGATTCAATCAGAATACTGCTATAGCGGACGTTCTTTTAACTGGAATGTTTGAGACTACATGTATGTTAGAGCATACATAGTTTTAGTCAAAGCCGATCGTGAGTGGCTCAACAGATTATGGGTAGTAGAGCATGCCGATTCTTAGAATTCCGGATTAAAGAGCCTCTACTGAAGCTGAATTCATCTCACTAAATCACCATTTAAGACACTGACAAAATTAAGATGTATTTCAAGCCAAATCTACACTAATTATGAATGTAGAGAGATCAGAATCCCTTGTGTAGACTTGTTACTGGTCAAGGCCAACTGATTCTTTAACCACTTTGGAACCAATGACCATTGGCAAGTGGATTTCTTCCGGTCAATGTCCTGTGTAATCAAATATAGTGAACGAAAAAGTGGAAGAGACAACCCCCCATGACACTTCTCTAGAGCTGCCTCGAGGGGTGAGAGGGGTGGGGGGAAGTGATATGTAGAAATGGATTAGATTGGAATTATTGATACATATTGTGGATCAAGCAGTTATTTGAAAATAAAATGGCAGTTACAGTGTAAGAATGGATGGGAAAATAACGCTCATTAAAATGTGAAATATGGAACTATGAAAGCAAATGTAATGATGATGTGTAGTTACTGTCATCTGCAATAAAACAGTGAGAGAATCATAAAAAGAAAAATGTAATAACTGGAAGCAAGTGGGTTAACCTTGTTGATGAGAATGCTTGAGTGGGGGAAGCCAACCTGAACATTTCCGTCTCTTTTCCTATTACATCAGTAAAACAGTAGCTGTCAAGAAATTTGGTCTGTAACTGACATTGGTTTTCCTAATTTCAATTGCTGTCAATTAGACAGGCACTAAAGGGGTTCAGCCTGTTCTGATACCTGCAGTGAGTTGGGGACGGAAGATGGGTTTTCAAAAGTCACCTGTGAAAGGAATATTAAAGGGACCAAAGGCGGTGATCAAATATTATTGTTGGCATCACTAGATACGAAAAAGCAAAAGTTTCCAGTTTAGTAGTGTTTATTGTATGATAAATGCACCAAGAAATCATTACATGATACTTGAATTACAAAATAATAAAATTTGCTTGAACTCATTATCTGGTGGCAACTCTTGCTTTCACAGTAACGCAAACAATCTTACTTACATAGAGAATCTCTTGTTCAACTTTCTAAACTGGACAGGTGATTAACATAATGCGAATTAGATTAAATTCAAAAAGTTAATACACCTAAAATGAAGCTGAGAAATTGACTCTTACGATTTTGTTTACTTTCAGCAGAACTATTTTCATGCTTGAACAAAGAGCAGCGTTGATTATTATACATTCAGATGATATTTATGAGCCTATTATTGATTTATTTGGCCTTTACCTATCGTTTCTAGTGTTTAAAAACTAGAAGTGATAGGTACGTCCAAATAAACTAATAATAAATCCAAATCCATCGTTATATAATAAGTATCAAATAATTTAAGTGCCGTTTCTATCCGGTATCATTCTCAGTTTTCACTCATTTTCAAAGCAGCCTCGTTTGCAATCTGACTCAATGCAATTCCAATTGAATAGCTGATATATTCACTACACAGCCCATTATAAGCACATTACATGTAATTGCCGAGAAGACATGACGGCGTGGTGGAGGCTGCAGTAGCATGTCTTGTTAGGTTGAGCGCAGTAGCCGCGAGGCTAGGCTGTAAGCAGGGCGCGGCGGCTTGTGATAATATGGTAATCACAGTCATACTGCAATGACATAAGCCAACTCGACAACAGATATAAGGCTTAATGAGCTGAACATGACACTTTTTACCCGCATTTCTCATATGTTTAATAATAATCCAGCTGTGTTTTGGATGATTCATGTTTCATTTTAGTATTGTAGTGTTATAGACCCAACTCGGTCTGTTTATATAAAACTTTTATATAAAAACTAGAAAATGTAATAATTAAAATGCAGTATTTGTTTAAAGTACATAATACTGAGTTAATTTTGAAAACAAAACTGTTACGTAATAAAATTACAACACGTCCACAAGTTAAACACAATTTGATTGGATTTATTTGTTATTAAATTACTCTCAATTATAAAATATTCTTTATTTTAACAAAATTTGATCTTTATATTAACATTTCATTATGATATTAATATAGTATCAACAAATAGTTTAAGTTGTATCTTTTTCACGGCCTAGTACTCGATTAATATTAAAACAAATTAATGAGGGGTGTAGATTAGAGTGGTATTTTATGAAATTTAAAGTAACTAAAAAAAAGTGTTTTTGAAAAGTATGCTCTGCCGGGTGGTGCATAGATTCTAGCTCATCATTGCTCCAAGGCATCTACCCAACTCAAATTATGTGTTTCTCTAGATGTAAGTTTATGGTAAAAGAAATACAATCCAAAATATTTGTATTTGTATTTATCTTATTTTGATATCAATGCTTTAATCAGTAAGGAGGACAGTTATGTCAACCCCCTATTTTTGAAGAATTTACATTATTAATAGAGGACTCCAGTCAAGTAACATGTGGCGTTTGTACCTTCTTCTCCCGTTAAGCCAATATTAACTTTCAAAGAAATGGTTAATTGTAAAAGCAATAAGTTCTGAGCAATTTCTGTGGGCAGAACTTCGATATCACAAATAGTTCACTCATATAAAATTGTAATTATTGAATATTTTGAGATTTATTGAACGATTATTATTTGTGTTATCAACATTTTGCTCACTGAAATTGCTGGCTTATTTGTTATGCTCTTTAACATGAGGTGTGATTCATCGATATCGGATAATCCGTTGAGGAAGTTAATATTGGCCTTGTGGGAGAAGCAGCTAAAACACCAAATGTTTCGTGACTGGAGCCCACTCTTAATGTCCTTCTGATAAGCAATACTGCTTTTAGATTCCCATTAATACAAACCTAACCTCCCAATTAATTTATCCAGCTACCCACTGTTACTTTGCTGCCCACCTGACGCCCCGTCACAATTGCCCCCTCTCACAGTGTAGTAAATCTAGTTGTCGTGTTGCAGGCCTGACCTGATAGACTGGCGCAGCGTGCGCAGCATCGCTATCAGAGAGCGGCTGGAGAGAGCCTTCTACGTGGCCGAGAGAGAGTACGGCGTCACACGCTTGCTCGACCCTGAAGGTACGTTAGATTAAACTAAGAGCTGATCGAAGTTACAATACAGTTATGTGTTGGGGTTTGCAGTAGATTTTATTGTTTTGTTGAAAACCTAAAAATGAACTGGTTCATCGGAAATACCAGTATGATCATGTTGAGAAAGGCTAGGGATCAAGATAAAACAGGTAAACTCAAATGTTTACCTATTTTTGGGAAAGTGAGGGATTTAGTGAAGTTGGGAAAATTATAAAGGACAAAACAAACGTGTATTAAATATAGTGGGTATATTTTATCTTGTCTCTATTTACAGATCCGTATTTTTGCGTCTTTGCGTAGAAACTCCGGTCATGAAACTTGTTGCGGTTCTACCTGATTCCCCCATAAGGTCAATGTTAACTTTCAAAGCCCGTCCCACATCAACGGAGTATTCAATATTGTTGATTTCTGGCCCGTTTAAATGATTTTTTTAGTTTTTAGGGTTTTGAGAAAATTTTATTTTGTCTGGGGCAACAAAATCATAAATTCTTGATAGTTAAAAAATAGGAAAGCCTTTTTTGAATTGGTACAGTATTCTAATTCTTTTAACAAAACCTGAAATATAAAATTTTAAATTTGTTTATCAAATATTTTTTTCAATTTTTATTTAATTTCCTACAACAAGTAGATTTTAAGCAATCAACAGAGATAAATTCACATTTAAAGCATTATCTCATTGACAGCAGGAGTGATGCAAGTATCCCTGGGATTACCGTGATAGGCGATTGTTGTTAGCAGATTATCTGGATCTCTCTTAACTCCCTGCCTCTTATCAGCCTCCGAGTTTCACCATAGCCTCACTGCAGGCTCATTACTTTACAAGACGATAAGATGTAAGAGGCATGAGGCGTAGGAAATATTCAGATAGCGATAACAATGTTTATGATTGATGCAATTACCTCTGCATGATTTGAGATTAATCTAGATTGTCATCATTGCTATTTTATCGCAAGATCATAAAATAATTTTCTTTTTTCTTATTGAATCTATTTTTATATGTAAAACTGTAAACTCCAAGTGTGGCAAGAATGTCTTAGTATTTAAATTGAAAGGCTAATAATGGTTATATCACGGTATGTTTTTATCGAGAGTTTTTAAATGAGTTTATATGCATTAAAACATTTGAATAGTGTTGGGTTATCACAAAGATTAAAAATTACGGAAATTACTTAATTTTAATTCACAAATTAACTAAAATAAAATAAATAAATTAATAGCGATTTAGTTTTTCATTTGACATTTAGCTATTTTCAGCTTGACCTTGTTTACATTAAACATTCATATAATAATTATGATCAATCAAAGCTAGATCTTTTGCCTAAAATATTATTTGTAAAATAATTTTTGTTTCTATAATGTTTTCACATACCAACAGTCAACAGTCCAGACAGCTACGGAACATAAAAATAGGGAATGTATTTATGTTAAGTTAAAACAAATTTTGACTTAATAATGGGCCAAACATTGTTGAATTTTTAGATTGATAACTATTAGTAAAGAATTGTAGCATTATATTTTGGATTGCTTCATAAATTATGGGTGTGCACAAACCTGAAGACACCGATATTCCCATTCTCGTTCAGTAGTTGTCCCTAGAACCATACCTAAATTTTCATCTGACGCGTTTAAAAAAAAGTTTTTAAAATCAAATATCCAAGACATTGTCACTATTACTCTAAAATACTCTGTCTACATTTTAAGGAATCATTTATTTGGCCTCAAAAGCCCACAAAATTAATATTATTAATTTGTTATATTATATATAAAAGTAAATTAGTAATAGTATTATATTAAATTGAATTGTTGTACTTTGTCTAAAAGGGGCAGTCTCGTATATTGGGTAAGTGTTATTCTGTTGAATACAATTTATTATTATATTTTAAATGAAAATAGTACCTAACCAACAATTCCTTCTACATAAAACTTCCTATATCTACCGGTACTATACTATGAACTGATTTCCCCGTAACATTGCAGATGTGGACACTCATGAGATCGATGAGAAGTCCATCATCACGTATATTTCATCGCTGTACGACGTGTTTCCTGAGCCCCCGGCCCTACACCCCCTCTACGACTCCGTGAGTACCCTGCAATACCTCTTCCGAGTGCACCACATCACCCTGTGGTTGGCTGAGCTACTCGCCATGTGCTTAGTGTTTTGAAAAATCTACTGGAAGTTTTTTAACATTGTACCATTGACTATAGATATTGAAGTAGACTTCTCATTGCCATTGTAAAAGCTGTCCCTATTTTTGTGTGAGCCAGGATTCAAAGAGAACATAGTTACACTAATCATCAACAGAGTATTCTTCAGTCAACTATTACTTTTCCTCTCAGGGGAGGGTATAACACAACAGTTGGTGTCAGGAATCAAACATAAGTTGATTACCACTTGCTTTCTGGGGAGGATATATCCTATACAATACTAGCTGATGTACCCGTTCTTCGCACAGGTGTTTTCTTTACCTGTTCTTTAGTCAATGCAATTTGCATGTTAGATAGCTTGAAACAGCTGTTCTTGCTTCTGCTCTTTAAGCTGTCAAAAGGAAGTATCTACAGCTGTTCGCATTACAGTTTCTGAATGTTTACTTTCTTCTGAAATGTAAACATTGAAACTTAGGACGTTTACGGGGCGTAGCCCGAGAGGATTTCAAGGAAGTGTATAGGCCTATGTGTTGCATGGGTTCAAGATCTATCTTTGTGTTAAGTTTCAACCCAGTCGGTTCAGTAGTTTTTGCGTTCACCCGGAACATCAGACAGACAGACAGACAGACAGACAGACAGACAGACAGACAGACAGACAGACAGACTGACTGATAGACAGACAGACAGACAGACAGAAACCACCTCTTCTTTATAATATTATAGATGTTCTATATATTGAGGAAGACATCAAGTAGTAGCTTCCCAGCCACTAAGCTTCTCATCTATGCACAAGTTCCCGCCCTTATGTTCAATACCAAACAACACCCAGAAAACGTCTTCAAGCAAGATGAAGCATGGTAATAGTGCAGTGTTCGACCATAGCGTGAATCATGTCAAGTCTATAAGTTAACGTAAATAACTAAAACAAATAGTTGACAGCTGCACACTCTGTCAGGGATTTAATCTAAATACGTCCACTTCAAATTCTGGCTAACACTAAAAGAGATACAGCTGGGCCATATAGATGGGATGTCTCCTTCAGTATCTATAATCGATGATTGTACTGAAAAATTGAAAATTGAGACGATAATTCTAGAAGAACATTTGATGGTAGTACATCAATGCAGTACAAAGTGCCGCTACCGCTCAACACATTCCTTGCGATATATATTTTGTCGGTTTCACCGAGTAGTTAAACATTTTTATTTAAATAAAACATAGTTTATGCATGTAGAATTTAAGTTTTGAGTGTCGGAAAAATTGTCCGATAGTTCTTACTTTTAATTAGGTTTAAAAATCTATTGAGTTCACAAAATCAACCTGGTGAGCCGCAGTGGCCACATTAAAAGAAACTCACAAAATGATCAAACTAATAATAAACTGACATTTACTGTTATGAAAAACATCATTTAAGCAGTAATCCTGTTACCTTGACTTATCAGTTGTTACAAATAGTTCCCTCTTGTTCAGAATAGTAAGAAAGAAATAATTTTTGAAAGCTGCACACAATTAATAAAGCGAAAAGATTAGAGATAGTGAAGTTGTAGAAATCACAACAACAACAAATGTTTATAATTTGTCCTCCACTTTTTGACAAATATTTAATATGTTATCATTACCAAATTACTTCTCCCAATTGGTGTGATAAGTGCCAATTTAATTTTGCCTCAACAACTGTTATTGGCATTGAGTCACAACGTAACAGATTCCTTTATTTTGCTTGTGTGCATGACATTATTTGTTCCTCACAATTAGATTAACTAAAATTGTACTGTCTTAAAATTGTGCAGTTTACTAAGGGATTGTTTTTTTAATCAATATTTTGTACAAATTCAAGACAAAATACATAATTTTGATTATGTCCCCTTTTTGGAAAATCAGCCTAAACATTGACTTGTGAATGATGGATACAAAATTATTTAATTGTATATGTGTAAAGTCTTATTTTATCTGTGGTTGTATGTAGTACTTTAAATAAAGTTGGGAAATTACACCAATCACAACCACAATTTCAGTCAAACAAAAATCCTCTAACTCATAAATTCACCATGATAGTTTTACACAGGAATCGCAAACGAAAACGAGCGAATACCGAGAGCTGGCGAGCATGCTGCAGACCTGGATCAGGGAGAAGTCTGCGGTGATGTCAGACCGCAGCTTCCCCTCAACGCTGATAGAGATGAAGAAGCTGGCTGCGGAGAGCGGGAGGTTCCGCACGGACGAGGTGCCGACACGACAGCGCGACAAGACGCGGCTGCAACAGCTGTTCCGCGATCTACAGGTACGTAAACCTATGAAACCAAGAAAACAAATCGTTGACTGCTACAAAATAATCAGGGACAATTCATCAGATTGCAAGTTTTTGGAGGAATCAGAAAAGCGTTATAAAATCTTCACATTATTGGTCATCAGTTTCTGATGTAAAATACTTTTGTCTGTTCCGCTATTGGTGGACACCCAACTCAATTTGCAAGACTTTATATAATGCAAAACTAAGGTGACCAGATTTGGAGGAAAATTGGATGCACAGAACTGGGGGTGTTGAGTCACCCCTCACAAAAGAGAAAAATTGTTGAAAATTAGGAGCAAAATAGTGGGCTTAGTGGGAACTTTAGGAGTAGGTTTTTAAGCAGTGTGGCTATTAAAACTTACTGTTAAAACTGCTGTTTGTAATTTGTATTTGTTGTCATTTTTAAGCACTGTGGCTATTAAAACTTACTGTTAAAACTGTTGTTTGTAATTTGTTGTGGGGTTAGGAAGCTAGAGAAAACAAAGGGCTGTAATCAAAGGAAGCATGGCCAAACCTACACCAATGTAATAATATTTTATTCACTAAGATAACAAGTTAAGACAACGGACAAAACAACGATATAGCCTAATAAGACAGTGTTGGATCAAATTCTTTCACAAATGTAAGTAAAATGTTACATATATTGTTTAGTTTGAAGTGAAAACGGGACAAATGGGCAACCCAAGAGGGTTGGTCGGGACAATGGGACATGTTTCCAAAAAATGGGACGTCTGGTAACGTTATGCAAAATGGTTGCGGTAACTCAGAGGTAGAGGGCTGTCCTCGTAAGTCACCTGTGGTCAAGCGTAGGTTCAATCCCGACTGACTGCTGTGATAGTTTATCATGAACGGTCATCACTGGGTTGCCCATGTGAATATTTCTGTTAACGGTATCTCACTGTCTTTAGATCGCCGCACAGGCCTATTGGCCTATTGTGACAGGTAGTTTAGGTTTGTTTTTAAATGCACTCCATTTCAGTGGGTTTCCAATGTATTCAGATGTTAGTGGAAATGGAAAATCTCACCTTTTTACTTGCTCCAGATGTTTGGTGTTTGTTTTTTTTTGGTCAGATAGCACTGATATCAATACAAATGTAGCTAGTTTAGTTTCACCTCCTCGGTAAAAAAATCCAATACTTAACCCTATCAGAAAATTTTTCTCAAGAAATATTAGAAGTGAACAAAATTGTACAAGATAACCTCTAAAATTCTTTATATTTCCTCTGTTACTGATCTACAACCAGAAAATTAATTATTATGTTAGAAAACTTGCATTTTATATAATTTCAATCACACTCTAAAGTAAAGTTACATTATTCCAAAATATATCTGATTCTAAATCCCCTGACATTTTATCACTTAACATCCCAATATTTAATACACAATGAGATTTTTTTATCACGGTGAGATCTCAGGAACCACTGGACCGATTTGTATAATTGAATTGTCTATGGAAAAATCTTGATGAGTAGGTTTGCAGAAAATCATGACAATAATTTACATCTCAGCCTTCAGGGCTACGCCCGACAGGTCTTCAAAGTTGCAATTAATTTGACAGCTGTTGAAGGTAACAAAACACAGTATACTCCTCCACTTTAGGAATAACTTCTCAATTTGAACTAACAGAACTGTATTTTCTCGAATTCGAGCAGCTGGATTTGCTAGTATAAAATAAATTGCCGAGAGTTAAAGATGTGTTTTTTATCTCTAAAACTTTGGTAAACCTTGAGGTCCAAGGAAGAGGGATTTTCTATAATAATTGTTCCCTGTTTGTCGGTGCAGAAATACTTTGAGGCGGTGGGAGAGGTGGACCTGGACCCAGAGCTGCATGTGGATGTGATCGACCGCAACTGGAACAGGCTCATGTTGGCCCACCAGGAGCGGGACCAGGCCATACAGGATGAGATCAAGAGGTGAGGATTGAGGAGTGGGAAATGTCAGGGAGAGCCAGGGAAGTCAGGGAAAGTCAGGGAAAGTCAGGGAAAGTCAGGGAATGTCAAGAAGAGTCAGGGAATTAAAAAAAGATAAGGAAAGTCAAGGAAGTCGGAAATTACTTCATTTTATGCAAGTCAGGACAAGTTTTTGATTTCTTCTTAAACGCAAAGCAATATTGTGCAAAAATCAAAACTTGTCAGAATTTTGTTAAATTGGTTTTTATGGTGCAACGAAGAGGAAGTGAACCATGACTTGGTAAGGTAATAAATATGTTGGACAACAACAAAGGGTAAATGTTACGATAAAATAATAAGCAGGAGAGTGAGGACGAATATAGGAAAGGTGGAGGATGTAAAAAACAGAATTTTTTAAAATGATTACTTTTAAGAAAAAAATTTGCATGTCGAGTTGCGAGTCATGGAAAATTAACTTTTTGGATAGAAAAAGTCAGGGAAACTAAACATTTTGGTCAGGGGAATCATTATCCAATAAAAGTATGGACCATGTTGTATGCAGAGGAGTTGGCACTGTTAAATATATACGATTGCACTCTAACATTTATTGTCCGATTTACTTAAAATTTGGCAGTGATATTCCTTTCAACAGTTAGACTAGTTCGTTAGGCAAAACAACCAGAAACCCCTCCAATTTTGGGGATTTCATAATTCAGATGTAGTGTTTTCAACCCAAAAAGGGTAAAAAAAGCCCCAGATATAAAATTAATGCATATTAAATTATAGGACGTAAAAAGCTTAAAAATGTACACTCCCTTTCATAGTTATAGCACAAATATTTACAAGAATGAAAATTAACTAAACACAGAACGTTGCCTTATAGGGATTTTATATTGGAAATGGCTGTTTTCTTCTCATATCTTGATGTACTTCTATCATCTTGAACACCCCATAACTATTTTCACTCCTGACTTGGACCCCTCTTAACCTTATAATTCACAACATTGATATCCCAATATTGAAGATACCTAAATATAACCAGGAGCATCCAAACAGTCAACAAATTAAATATTTCCAATTTCAAATAAAGATTGCACAAGTGTTTGGGTTTGTATCCCGTTGTTTGATTTAAACAACATTTTTATGCTGAAATTCGCTTTCGCTGTACAATGCTGCGTGGAAACTCATTTTGTATTTATATTTTAAATTTAATATAGATGAAATTATGGGGATTGAAATATGATTATGGTAATTTATAACAGCGGACAGTTAAGTCAACAGCTGGGCTGTAGGCAATAGCATGGTTGTACGCTGTCACTGTTGCCAATTCGCCATAGAAAAATGTCACCCAAATGTTATTCCGATATTATTATTTCGAGCTGGTGTGGAGTTTTGGCAATGCAGCACGTCTACTATTGGCTGATCTTGGTTGATAGCCCGGCAAACCGCAATCTCAACTGGTAACTTAATTGTTTGCGAATATAGTTCCCGAACTGTAGTAGTTTTTTAGACAACAAGGTTGAAACCTATTTTTACTAATGTGACTATTGTCGTGACCTCCGCAGGCTAGAGAGGCTGCAGAGGCTGGCAGAGAAGGTCCACCGGGAGATGAAGCGGTGCGACTCGCGACTGGAGGACCTGGAGTCGCGGATACTTGAGGAGGCGCGGCGGCTCGACAGGCTACATCCGCTCGACGCCAAGCACAACGTGGACATACTAGAGCAGGAGCTGCGGTCCGTCGAGGAGAACATCCAGAGCATGTTCACGGATGTGACGACACTGCGCGACGGACGGTATCCCCAGGCCGGTGACCTGCACAAGAGGTGAGGGCTCCTGGACCGATCACGGGGGGGGGGGGGGAAGGGTAGTAGTACTGACTTGTGGCTTGTAGCGGCTATAGCCCCTGAAATTTTGTTTTAATTTACGATTTGCATGCTAAGGGAAATAAATCTTTAGGGGAGTATGAACCCATGTTAACACATAAACAAAGCAGAGGCTTAAATCACATTATAAATAACCACAGCTGATTATTAGTTCATCAGTGAATTTCCTATGGAAAAATGAACTATTAGCATGACCCACACAGTGAAACTAACCCCCATAGAATAATTTAAAATAAGATATCAAACCAATACTACGGTTCCTCACTGAAAAAATTAGCAAAAACGTTAACGACAGATACATCCAGTTTTTAACCCTTACAAAACTTTAATCCTCTCCTCTTGATCGGTATTGCGAACATTGGATTATTAGCGAGCTCTCAAGAACTACAATACCCATTTCATGTAATGTGAAGTGAGGAAGTATACAAACTATATGTTTATTCTTTTTTGCAAAATTTTAAAGGAGAAAATGTTGATTTTTAGGAAATTATAGGATGGTGGGAGAGGGCTCAAACTAAATATGTTAGCCCTAGAGAACGAGACAAAACTTAATTTCTTAGTGTTACATCTACGCAAGTTAATCCAGATGGGAATGTACAATGGAAGGAATTTGCTAAACAATAGAAGAAAAATGTCTTTCTTAATGTTGCATCCATGCAAGTTATACACATTTGGATGTACAATAACTTCTGGTGGATTTTGTTAAACAATAGGAATTTGTTAAACAATAGGAGACTATTGAGGTTAAGTTAGTGGTAAAATAATAATAACACTTCTAATCTAAGTTAAAAGGAAATAACACAACATTTTGAGTTTATAAGTGTATTGCGCCATTTAGTTGAGCCATGTAGTGACACGTTATCCAGTGTCAAGATAGCAAATGTCAGGATTTTGTCAAATCATCAAATTTTTACTTACTATCGTCTTTTAGTGTCAACTTGCAATAAAATATAATCCCCCGTCACGTGACTGCAGGGTACAGAAGCTGCACCAGCGGTGGGTGTCCCTGCGCTCGCTGCTGCACCAGAAGTTGATCACGCCGCTCAGTACGCTCAGTTTCCCAGTGGTGGAAGAGCGCACGGTCACTCGCCAGACCCACACTGTGCTGGAGACTCGACTAGTGGACACCAACACCCACTTCCGAGCGCTACAGGAGGCCGTCGAGTGGTGCCGCACAAAACTGGTGAGTGCTCGAGTTGTTCGCTTGGAATTTGCTCCTGCTAAAGTCTGTCAGGGGCACTTTGTTGCACAGTCAATTACCTGATTGAATTGGAAGCAGGAGTAGTTTGGGACAAGATCGAAGATAAATTTTAATCCCGACAGTAACCCTAGTAAATATAGATTTGCCAATTTAGCCGTGTCAGATCAAGTAACAATTAAATTGGGAAAACATAAATTTATCAGTGAGATTTTGTTGAAATTTTGGCAAGCTAAAATTTGTATGTTCAAACTGTAGCTTTGTACCTTTCTGTTGGCAGTTTTCCATCTGGAATTGTACGTAGAAAAGATTTTATCTCTCTGCAAGCTGATTATATGAAACATTACTCAGTAATTGGAAATGGTAATGACTGAAACCTTGGTCCTTTGAGTTACATTGGCAACGCTGACCATTGTTCAGGACAAGACAAAACAAATCGAAGAACAACTTTAAAAACCCAGAAACAATATTTTTTCCTTTGAATTTTGAATAATTCATCATTAAAAATAAAGTTTTACTTTGACATTTTTTGTCGTACGGTCCAACTTGGTGTCTATTATTACTATCTCTGTAGATTCTGGTAGGTTAAAACTGTTATGCGGGAAGAACAAAATTAATTTTTTAGGTACTTTCAGCTGTCTGGCAAAATGCATTTGTTTCAAATTCATAAACCAAACTATAACTTAGTTTTGACAATATTTATTACTTTCCAGAAACAACTCCAAGAGGCTGACTACGGGTCGGACCTCAACTCGACACAGACAGAGCTAGAGCTCCACCAGAGGGAGCACAAGATCATAGAGCAGTTCCACTCCAAGGTGGAGCACTGCATTACTGCCAAGGTGCGTACGCTACACTTTCACGGGAGTGGAGTTCGATCAGTGTTGATTTGTTTGATACTCTTGTTGTTGTAAGAAGATTAGGAAGACTGGGAATCCTGTGAGGGAACTTGTGTCTGTTCCTTGTCATTTTGTACTGGCTACCAGAATGCGGTGGAAGCCTTCTGTACCATCCCAGAGGGCCGTAACACTCCCTTGCTGGGATTAATTATTAATTTAGAGAAAGAAAAAGTACAATAAGGATGGGTAAGGTAGGTAGGGACTGGTTGGGCCAAGCTGTAACCAGATGGGCAGGAAATACACCTTAGCCAATAGAACAAGGGCGATGCCTCCCCTTAACCATTATGGCTTTCAGTACACTCTTGCCCATCCTGCCGTCAAGCCCAATCTCCCCTAGTGAGGAACTGAAGTCGTTCACTACATGACGGCTACCAAGCTGCCTTCCACTGTGACAACATCCATTTGCTGTAACCATTATTGAGGTACCAGTAATGTTGAGGTTCCTGCCAGGATAGGTTGGCAGGAACCAGTGAGGATCCCCTTGCAGCTAGAGATGTTGATACCCTTGCAGAACTTAACTGAGTTCACAGAAGAAAAGGGAAAACAAGTTAGTGCCGTGATTGAGGTAACAGCAAGACCTGAGGAAAAGTCAGGTGGTAAAAATGAGTTAGCCAAAATTCCCACCTTTAGTGGATTGAATTTGAGTTGTGTGTATGACAATATAACCTAATACTCTACTCACTTCTGCGTTTCACCGTCTCATGACGTTCACAGAACAACTTCCACGGAGACGAGCTGAACCTGTACACACAGCATCTAAACAGCCTACAGAAGCTTTATGCAGAGCTGCTAACATCCAGCAACAAGCGGCTGTCCGACCTAGAGACACTGCTGGACTTCATACAGAGCGCGACCAACCAGCTGGTGTGGCTCAACGAGCGAGAGGAGACAGAGGTGACGCGCGACTGGAGCGACAAGGACCTCAACGTGCCAGCCGTTGAGCAGTACTATGAGGTGAGAGCTCACACTGGTGTTGGTACAGTAGACTCAGAAATCCGGATTGCCCTAGTCTGGACCGATGGTCTTAAATTTGTTGCTCTTACTTACTCCCATCTATACCCTGTTCATCTATACCCTAGTAAGGATTTGGCCTCGCCAACAATTGTGTCGATCTGCTGTGTCCTTGGTTGTAGCTCCCAGGCGGTCCATATCAGTCCTGGTACTGTCCTATCATCTCCTAGGTGTTCCTGGTGCTCTTCTTCCTTCGGGTTTCCCTATTTCTAGTTCCTTTAGGAGTGTCTCCTGTTCTCTCCTCAAAAATTGGTTAAAATAAAAGCGATAAACACAACTTCTTGGTTTAACGCTTTCAGTTTTTACGCGACTGTCACATTACACGAATGTCATATCGTTCGGCACTGTGATTCAGAATAATTTATGTTTATGATTTACAAGGCAGAGGAAGTTGCCGCACGAGGGGAGGAGGAGTAGCAGCCTCAGTTCACTATGCTTGCTTTATTAGTGCAGACGCCACTTTGCCTTCTTGTGTCTCATATAAATCATGCCCCCCTCGGCCACCTCTGGGAAACCTGGATTTTTACAAATTTGGACCATCCATCGGCCACATGGATTAGTCCGGATTTCTAATAGTCTACTGTATCCACTATTACCCTTTCCACATCAAAATTATCTGTTTATTATTTCTCAACTGAAAAAAAATATTTTTAATGTTCCTGAAATAATCAAAACTTTGACTTTACATTAATTTTGTTTTGTTTTGCCGTTTTTAATTATAACACAGTACCAAATTATAGTTAATATTTTTCTGTGTAACATTATTTTCTCTCTTTGTTTAATCTGTAAGCTTTGTAATTTTGAAATTTTGTTTTTGTTTCAAGCACACGTTTGGTTCTGGATATGAGGTTTGTTAACATTTTAATTTTTTACTTTAAAATAGTGTTATACATTGTTGAAGTAAGATGACTTTAAATTGCTTGAAACTGTTATACTTATAATATAACATAGGCCTTATATGTATTTGAAGATCATGTTTTTATAATATTGAATATAGAATCCTATGCAATATTGGGGACCAAGGCTGAAATATAAAAATAACTTTTGGGTACTGATTACCTTGAATCTATGTTAGTCTCCATTGAACCCATTTGCGCTAAGACAATAAAGTTATTGTATCAAGTGATTGTAATATTCTTAGTTATACAGTAAAATATATTGAAATATAACAGCTATTTTAAAGAACATTTTCTAACTACAGATTATCAACTTTATTATTTACGTTTTAATTTTGTAATTTAATTACTTACCTGAATTGTACTTTATGTCTGCAAGATGGAAGATCCCCATAAGGAAAACGGGACACCAGCTATTTTATTTTAAGTTTAGCTCGGTTAAAAAAAAAACAGTATTTCGTAAAAACAATTTTTAAATGTATTTTCTAGGGGCGAGTAGTGATTTTTTTGGATCGAGTTGAGCGAGTCGAGTAGTGCCAATTATTCTCAAAATTCAAGTATTTTCGGGCGAGTATTTGCCATCAGAAATATATTGTTGTTAGTTTCAAATAGTGTAATGGGGTTTGAATAAAATTCAAGATTTGATAGACTAAACATGGTTTCTAACTATATGAGTAGCAATATCTACACATTTTTGGCTAGTAAGTACAATCAATCTGATTATGTTTTGACAAACGAAACCTGGTTTGATAGTCGTTTTTGGCCGATAAAACGGGAGCGTCTCAAAACTCCGAGATTTCATAATTCCGAGGTCTGTAAAAATCAACTAAATGTTTAAAATATCATAACTCCGAGGTTTCATAATTCCGAGGTCTCTAAAAGTCAACTAAGAATTAAAATTATCATAGTTCCGAGGTTTCAAAACTCCGAGGTTTTTATAAAATCAGTTAAGTATTAAAAACATCACAACTCCGAGGTTTCATAATTCCGAGGTCTGTAAAAATCTGCTAAATATTAAATTTATCATAACTCCGAGGTTTCATAATTCCGAGGTCTGTTTAGTTTAATATAATATTGCACTTTATCACAATTCCGAGGTTTCAAAACTCCGAGGTCTCTAAAAATCAACTAAATGTCTAGAATATCATAACTCCGAGATTTCACAATTCCGAGGTACAGTCTGCGCCACAAGTGAGCATGCCACGCCGGCTGCCGCGCTGTGGTCGTACGGCGCTGGAGCCTGCAGCTTCGTTGTTGTGCAAACATTTACTTATCAATTGTGGGGTAGTATAAATTTAAAACCATAAAAATAAACCATTTTATCCTATACTTATATCCAATAAATGCCTTATTATTTGTCTGCAAACTGCATTTGTTCAGCCATAGATGATGTTTATTATCCCTTTAGATTCGGCATTTTTGTACTAGGCGAAATCCTAAAACCTATAAAAACTTAAATGTTGCTAAAAAATCTAAACGAAAATTTATCATTTAGCTTAACACATAAATTTATTGGTTGATAAAAAAACCGCGTATGTGGTTAAATAGTCAGTGTATTGTTTAAGGAGCAACACTCAAAAACGTTTTGAATATCAGCAAGTGATTTCACCCAAAACAAGACCTAGAACGTTTGATGGAAGTTCATACATTTAGTGGACATATACAAATTGGATAAAAATAACTTATATATGATAGCTTATATATAGGCTAATGTTAGTGAACGAGTCAGTATTGGGGGAGAGTGAATATGTCACCGTATGGGTTTTATTTGGAATATATTTGGCATATACTTTTATAACTACCTATTAGAAATTAAATATATCTTTTACAGCACTTTAAGTATTAATTGTAATGTACTGTTTAATTAGGTGTGGTTGTGTTTTGTTTTTGTTTCATAATAAATAAGAAACTAGTGGCTTAGGGGGATATAGCCCCTAACATATGGTTTTTGTGTAAGTGGATAATCACAGCTGATCATTAGTTTATTTTGCTTATTAATAAAAACACTGTAGTGACATTTCCATAAGAAAATCATTGGATCTTTAAAGTCCAGTGGGGCGTAGCCCACGTTATTTTTAACATTTCTGATATTTTCCCACCGTCCAAGGCCCTCAAGCTATAAAATTAATCGTCATAACCTAACTTAACATCTTCCTAGCTCAAAATATTTCGTGGGGACCGATTCGCTAACGGAATTAAATATATAGATAACGTGAAGAATGAGAGAATGCAACTGTTGTGACTACCAAGGGCTATTGTGAGTTATCCAACGGCCGAATTTTAGTTGGTTAACCCAAGAGTAAATAAATTAGGCAAAACTGCCTTAAGGGGGGGATTAACGTTCCCGTCGTTCACTATTGTGATGTTTCTCCTTCATGTATTAGTAGACTGAGTGCAGCATGGGAGTGTGTTTAATTGCTTGCGTGCAATAAACACAAGCCAAAGGAGCCAATCACCATTATTAGTGAATTTCTTTGGAAAGTGAACTATTAGCATGACCCGCACGGTGAAACATAAGCCCGGGACCACCATAGAAGTTCCTAACGTGACCCCCTGAACACGTTTTGGGGGGTCGTTCAAAATTTTGTATATATATATATATGTGCAGGCACTTCGCATTTTTTGTCCGATTTACTTCAAATTTGGTAGGGACGTTCCTTTCTATAATCAGTTGGACAAGTTCGTTGGGCAAAACAATCGGAAAACTCTAAACCCTTTTTTGGGGATTAATCTTTCAAATTTCGAGTTTTTGGGCCCAAAAAGGGTCAGAAAAGCCCCTGATGTGAAATTAACGAATTTAAAAAGATGGGAATTAATATGGCGAAACTTTTAAGCCCTCTCTCGTCATTCTAGCATATATATTTACC
Organism: Allygus modestus; assembly: GCA_963675035.1. Lineage (NCBI taxonomy): Eukaryota > Metazoa > Arthropoda > Insecta > Hemiptera > Cicadellidae > Allygus > Allygus modestus. Next base: position 126,967,523 of record OY776114.1, on the reverse strand, counting down.
GAGTTATTAAAGGAAATGTGTATTGAACAAACACAGTACGTTGTCTTATGGGGGTTTTACATTAGAAAAGCCTGTTAATCATTTTTTGGTGTACTTTTATCATCCCAAGAAACTCACGTCTACTTTAAGCCTGACTGGACCTTCTCCTAACCTTATAATGCACAAAATTGTATTCTCAGCATTGCAGGTAAATAGAACCAGGAGTATCAGAACAGCCAAAAAATCAATATTTTCAGATTTGAGTAACAATTTGAATAATTGTATGTTTCTAACTGACTTTGAGTTTTTATGGTTTTTTATGTGGAAATTCACTTCCCTCACGTCAGCGTGCTGCGTGCGAACTCCTTACAAAATGCAATGAAAAAGACGAGGGCATAAACTTATATAGCTAGGTTATGAGGATTTTAAATGTCTCCATTCTATGAACTTAACAGAAGAAAGTACAAGAATGGAAGACGCTTTTAACCGTAATAGTTATTTGAAACAGTAGTTTCTACTATTATAGATTTATTTTTTACCTCAATGACAACAACTATAAAAATAAATATGTACTGATTAAAACATAATTATTCCTTAGCCTTTCATTGTCTCGTGTAACCATTTAGTTGTTGTACAGCTTTCGGATGTTCAGAAAGATTTTCAAGTGGAAGCAACACTTAAACTATACACTTATATAGGTGGCGATCTGTCATGAACGATACAAGACAGATCGCCACCTCCAAACTAATTTGAAAAGGTGGCGATCTGTCGGGGTGGCGATCTGACGGGGTGGCGTCAAGGTAAGCCGCGTTTACACCAGAGTTTCCAACAAATGTTACTTATTATGCTCTTAGACACCTAGAAAAATATGACGTTAGTCGATCCTTTGTGTGGAAAGCTGCGATCTGATGGTAGTTTTAATAGTTGTTTGTGTATTAAGGGAGTAACGTGCAACTTTGTATCCCTGATGGAAATTGTTGGAGCCCGACGCCGTAGGCGAGGCCGACAATTTTATCGAGGTTATATTACGGCCTCACGGGTAAGCAGACCGAGGCAGTTGGCCTAAGATTGGCTATGGTCTTGAATAGCATACAGGCCCAAAGTTATCCAAGGGCCGAATTTCAGTTGGTTAACCCAAGAGTAAATACGCTACGCAAAACAGAAACTGCCTTAAGGGGATTAAGATACCCGTCGATCAGCCCGGTCTGGCTCGGTTCAGCACAAGTAGCTTATTAGTGAATTTCCTATGGAAAAGTGAACTATTAGCATGACCCGCACGGTGAAACTTAAGCCCGGGACCGCCATAGAAGTTCCTAACGTGACCCCCTGAACACGTTTTGGGGGGTCGTTCAAAATTATATATATATATATATAATAGGTAATATATATATATATATATATATATATATATATATAATAGGTAGGGGTGTTCCTTTCTATAATCATTTGGACAAGTTCGTTGGGAAAAACAATCGGAAAACTCTAACCCACTTTTTTTGAGATTATTCTTTCAAATTTCGCGTTTTTGGGCCCAAAAAGGGTCAGAATAGACCCGGATGTAAGATTAATGCTTATATTAGGATGGGAATTAGTGAAGCGAAAGTTTTAAGCCCTCTCTCGTCATTCTAGCATAAATATTTACCGAGTTATTAAAGAAAATGTATATCGGCTAAACACAGTACGTTGTCTTATGGGGTTTTTACATTAGAAAAGCATGTTATTAATTTGTTAGTGTATTTGTCTCATCCCCAGCTACCTTTCACCTACTTTCAAGCCTGAATGGACCCTCTCTTAACCTTAGACTATAATGTGCAAAATTTTATTCCTAGGATTGCAGATAAATGAAACCAGGAGCATCAGAATAGCCAAAAATCAATATTTTCAGATTTCAATAAAATTGGAATAAATGTATGTTTTTACACTGGCTTTGAGTTTTAAAAGTTTTGTATGTGGAAATTCACTTCCCTCACGTCAGCGTGCTGCGTGCGAACTCGTTTAATTTATAAGGTGTAATACATGTTAATTTTCCATGAAAAAGTGAAGCCCCCAAGTCGGAGCTATCATCCGACCGTAGGCAGCACGTGAAGTGGCGGTCGCTTTGTCCCGTACTTAGAAGAGATAGTCATCGGTACATGCCACTACAATAGATTCCTACTCGCGCCATCTGTTTAATGGTAATGAATGCATTAAATACATCTTAATATATAAATTCCAAAATCTCACTCAGTGCTAACCTAATCATTAATTCTATAATTTCCCGGCATGCTACATTGATTTTTTAAAGTCTAAAATAAAGTTAGAGTTTTTTCATACCGATTCAATGATAGGACTTTGCCCCACGGGACTTCTAAGTTACCATGTTTACCTAGTTTATGTACCAGTTACTTATTAGGTTTATGGACGTAAGCTGAATGACCTCATCTGTAATGAATATATGACTCTAAATCTGGCTTTTGCTTTGAAGAACAGGTTACTAGCGGCAAAAACCATTAAAACAATATGTCATTCACTGCATATGCGAGCGCAGAGTCTGGTCAGTGAGTGTCGGGGTCGCCGCGCCGTCTAGTCGCCACCCCGACAGATCGCCACCTTCTTTACTCCGAGGTGGCGATCTGTCGGGTACGCTACCGTCAGATCGCCACATCGCACGGCTGCAACAAATAGCCACCCCGACAGATCGCCACCTCCCTTACATAGGTGGCGATCTGTCGTGAACGAAACAAGACAGATCGCCACCTCCAAACTAATTTGAAAAGGTGGCGATCTGTCGTGGTGGCGATCTGACGGGTTGGCGACTAGACGCGGTCCCGAGTGCCGGAACCGAAAAATGTGAATAACCATTCTTAACGGCATGTTCAGTTTGGAATATTTATTACAACATCACTATAATCAAAAATGAAATACAGTAACATAATTCAGACACATCTGAACTATTTTAGCTTTTGTATTTCACTCACTATCGATTTGGCTTTGAAAGTTCTACTAATATATAAATAAAGTTAAGAATTATTTGATATTGTAGTAGTATAAAATAAATTTAAAACCTATATAATGTTTAACTAACGAAACATATTTTATTAGGAAAAAACAATCATTCTTTATCTTAAGGGTCCCATAACCCAGTCACATGTCATTGAACAAAATAACCGTGATTAACTTTTGTCTTGAACCTAAATTTGTTTTTTTACAATACCAGTTGTTTTTTTTATTGGTAAATAACAATCCATAAAATATTTTACGCCACAATTACAGACATTCTATGGTGTCCCTGAAATTCATAATTTGTTACATGGCATAGGCCTAATCAATACCTTTTAAGGGATTACAAACTTCAAATGTTAGTTTATGGGTGCTTTCATTTGGGTTAATTGAATACAGCTTAAGTCTATAGGCATATTTTTCTTAAGTAGAAACTTAGAGCAGGGTTTAAGCTTTCAACACCTAAACATTATAGCACGGATAAAGTCTGCGATTACAGTTAGGCTACAGTACTGCAGTATGAGAAAATGCATGAATACAACAATACCGTTGCATGCAGTTTTGAGATTCCAATGTTTTAAATTTAGAATACTCAAATAATGTTAAGTTGTTAACTTCAGGGGGTTTGGTTTCTTATATTCATTTATTGAATAGGTATAAGCCTTTATCATTAATCATTCTTGTTCACGTTATTATTGTTTCCAACTTTAAACAACATGGCAAACCGTAATTGAGGTAAGGGCTTAACACGTGATTCATTTTGGAGAATGCCCAACATAAGAAATAACACCAGTTTCTCCGCTGCTAATGTCAGACCAAAGGCCTACTTCTAATAAATTTAAAGAATCACTGTAATAAAAAGAGCTCACTCAATTACCACACTTTTAAAATAAAAAGTTGTTAATTTTAGGGAATTAAGAAGAAAGAGTTAGGGGAATAATAATAAGTAATTTTTGGGCAAAAAATGCCCTAAACTAACAGTTTCACATCACACTGAATATAATAACAATAATGAAACGTCTCTTTTAGGCATTTCTATCAGATTTTCTAAGTAATATTTTTCCCAACATAGCTACTGTTTATATTGTGTTTACGTTAATCTAACAATTAGATTAATAAAAACAGCTGATTTCTAATGCACACATGTCAGAAACTAATAACAGTGCGTCAAAAATCACCAGATTTTTTACGGCACTAGGGTAGAAAAGTGCCACGGTGGTTACGTCTCGAAATCACCAAGCCTGAAAATGGTACAAAACACATGTGTATTTCCGATATCATATTTTAGAGGATAACACTGTACTACCTTTTGGTATTTTTAGTTTTTTTTTTTTGAACAGTTACAGTTTTGTGGGTATTACGATTTTTAAGCAAGCAATTGCTGCCATTTTGAAATGGTGCAAAGTAGAAAATTGACACTCAACATTGAAATAGTCGTCATATATGTACAAAGTTTGAAGTTGACACCTTAAGGGATTATTAACATATCATTCATTATGTAAAAAAACATATGCAGACAGACGGAAAACTAAGCGTTTTGATTTTAGGACCCATGATTACAAGATTCTTTTCTTGGCCCAAGAAACCAAAATTCGAATAAAATATTATTATTTGTGAAATGTATTGACCTGAATAGAATATATTGTTGAGATACCAATATATCATAACAAAATAAAACCACATTCCAAGTTTTATCAAAATACAGGGTGTACCTCAGTAAGTGGCCAAATCCAATAACATTGAGGAATCATCCAACAGACTGTCATTTTGTTATGTAAATCTAGAACATATCTAATCGAATTAAACTCTTTATTAAAACTTATAAGATTCAGAGATATAGCAGTCCTCCCTTTTTATTTCACTGAAGTCTATTAAAATTTATCAGTATTCACAGCCTAGTTTTGCTGGTTTCCTTTTTCTGGCCGACCTTCTTACAGGCAGCGATTCTGGTAGTTCAGGCGGAGCTGGTGGATTCTGGTAGGTCAGCGATTCTGGTATGAGTTTTAAACACATGATTACAACTTATAGTATTCAGGGGTATAAACTATAATACCCTTGTCGCAGGAAACCTGAGAAAAATTATGTATTTCAAACCAAACCCAGGTGTATAGCAGCGGGCAGGCTCGTCGCGACGCGTCGGCGACGTGGAGCGGGTCCCGAGCGCTGTGATGAGACAAATAAATCTTCCGGTTCAACCTAAATTATATCGTGAACCGTTAATCGTATTTTCCCCCAAAATCCTTCGGTGACGTATAAAATCTTTATCTAAAACTTTGTCAGTGATGAAAAGTTCTTAGCCTAAATATACAAAACATCCTCGCTTACTAACTTTGTTATGTCACGATCACGGATTTCAATAATTGGTTTTACTTTTGTTAATTATCATAACTAAAGAAATATATATTATTGATGTTTAGATTAACTATCAGTTCGGAGCACTGACCATGATTCACTGTGCAAACTTTCATAATTTCAAGTAAATTATAAGTGGGTATAATCACAGTAGAATTGAAAATAGAGCGTACAATTTTCATATTTTAATTTTAAATACGTAGATTGGTGAACTGACAATCTATTGGTTTTGTGTTTAACGTTTTTAAGCCGTTAAAGATTAATGTACAATTATATTGACACGCATATAATGTTTTACATTTCACAACTAGTAAACAAAATTGAAAGGATTGTTGAATTGTTTGCAAACTGCCATCTACTACGAGCCCGCGCGTAGTCGGCGAGCTGTTGGCGCGGACTGTACCTCGGAATTGTGAAACCTCGGAGTTATGATATTCTCAATATTTAGTTGATATTAAGAGACCTCGGAATTATGAAACCTCGGAACTGTGATAAACTGCATTTTTATATTGAAATAAACGGAACTTGGAGTTATGAAACCTCGGAACTATGATCATTTTAATTCTTAGTTGACTTTTAGAGACCTCGGAACTATGAGACCTCGGAATTATGATAAACTGCATTTTTATATTTAAATAAATGGAACTTGGAGTTTTGAAACCTCGGAACTATGATAATTTTAATTCTTAGTTGTTTTTTTAAAGACCTCGGAATTATGAAACCTCGGAGTTATGATATTTTAAACATTTAGTTGATTTTTACAGATCTCGGAATTATGAAATCTCGGAGTTTTGAAACCCACCCGATAAAACACAGTATATATATATATATATATATATATATATATATATATATATGATATCCAATATCAGTTGGTTCGGACATAATTGTTATTTGAGGCCGAGGTAATGCTTTCCGTCATCACTTCTGGTCAATATTACATGGTCCAGTTTGTTGAAGATAATATTTGACTTTCATATAGCTTGCTACTTGTATGTCTATAAATCATGTGTTAAATATGAAGTGTCATATTATCATGTGTTTGTGTTTATGTTTATGTTGATGTTGGAATAAATGGTGATTATTATTGTGTTCTTTTAGTATCTTGTCTTTCTTATTATCCCACTAAACTCTTGCTATTTCCATCAGGTTATGGGCCCAGAAGGCCATTTTTAGTATTTTATTATTTGTCCAAGTTATCTTTTATAAGTCTCGACTTATATCATGTTCCAACAACCTTCAATAGAGAAGTTGAAAGGCCGTGAGAACTATGAAACATGGAAAGTCGCCGTTCAGGCTTATCTGGAAGACTGTGAACTCTGGGACTGTATTCTGGGAACTGAAGAAGACAGAAAGAAGATTACCAAATGTAAATCAAAGATAATTTTACTTGTTGATTCTGTAAATTATGTACATGTTCAATCAGCAGAAACTGCAAAAGAAGCGTGGGACAACTTGGAACGAGCTTTTTCAGATAGAGGCTTAACTCGTCGAGTTGGTTTGTTGCGTTTACTGATAACCACGAAATTGGAGACCTGTAATTCAATTGAAGACTATGTCAACAGAATAGTGACAACCGCATTCAAGCTCACAAATATTGGCCTGAAGGTTGATGATGAGTGGATAGGTACCATTCTTCTAGCCGGACTCCCAGATAAATTCCAACCGATGATTATGGGAATTGAGAGTTCTGGTGTCAAGATTACAGCTGATTCAATCAAAACTAAACTACTTCAAGATGTATCAGTGGAAAATGAACCTTCCAAATGCATGGCGATGTATGGTTATGGTCGTGGGCAAAATCAAAGACCGTGTTCTAAGAACAGCAACGAGAACTATCATTCAAGTGAGAAGAAACTCTCTAGTTCAAAGAAACTTCAAGACAATAAGAGCTATAAAGGTCCTCGCTGTTTTCAGTGTAATGGTTATGGACACATATCGCGCGATTGTAACAAACACCGTAAGAACAACAACAATGACGACAACAAGAACATAAGCAAGTCTAAGTTGAATACTTCCCTCTTTGCTGCTTTTTCAGTGCAAACAAATGTAAGTAAAGACTGGTATTTAGACTCGGGAGCTAGTGCTCATTTATGTGTGGACAGTGGTGTACTTGACAATAAAAGGAAGTCTCCGGTTTTGAATATTACCACGGCTAACAATAACAATATGGTAACCGACACAATTGGAGACATTGACCTTTCTGTAAATGTTTCTGGTACTTCATCAGATGTCCATGTAAGTAATGTTTACTACGTACCTCAGTTAAATGTAAATCTATTGTCTGTCAGTCAGATTGTCACTAAAGGACACACTGTAATATTTGATAACAAAGGAGCTCGAGTTTACAATAGCAACAATGAAGTTATTGCTACAGCTTCTCTGGTTAACAATTTGTTTAAATTAGATGTTTCATCTCCCGATGGCACAGCTATGACAGTCAGGTGCAATGATCACATTCTCTGGCACAGACGTATGGCTCATCTTAACTTTGATTGTCTGAAGAAATTATCCAATGGATTGGTACATGGTATTAATCTTTCAGACAAGGTGCCTGATACTCCTTGTGAAACATGTCTGCTTGGTAAAAGCCACCGTTTACCTTTCCAGCTAAGCGATAGTAGAAGTAGTGAACTACTGGAATTAGTACACTCTGACTTAGTTGGACCAATGGAAGTAAACTCTCTAGCCGATTCTAGATATATTTTGACTTTCTTAGATGATTTTAGCCACAAAACATTTGTTTATTTCTTAAAGACGAAGGATCAAGTGTTGGAGACCTTCAAAACCTTTAAAAATCTGGTAGAAAATCAAACGGGAAAAAGGATCAAAATACTGAGGACAGACGGAGGTGGGGAATATTATAACACAAAGTTTTCTGAAATATGCAACATTGCAGGTATTGTGCATCAAACAAGCTGTAGCTACACGCCACAGCAAAACGGGAAAGCTGAGCGACTAAATCGCTCTCTTTTGGATCGCGCCCGATGTTTGTTGCTGGAGTCTGAGCTACCAAAAACGTTCTGGGCTGAAGCAGTTAACGTAGTTGCTTATTTGCTTAATCGCTCACCCAGTAAGACCGTTCCTCTGACCCCTGAAGAATTGTGGTCAGGCCGTAAACCGACTCTTTCTCACCTAAAGACGTTCGGTTGTAAAGCTTATGCTCATGTTCCAGCCGAGAAACGTAAAAAGCTGGATGCCAGGTCAAAATCATGTATCTTAGTAGGATATTGTTCGACTAAAAAAGGCTACCGTCTTTATGAGCCTAGGACAAAGATTGTGTTCATTTCCAGAGATGTGATTTTTTCTGAGAATGAAAAAGGTAGTTTCATGTTGAAAAAGGACAAAGATCAAGAGGACTGCTTATTTTACATTCCTCCGGATGATCCAAAACTGAACCTTGCAGCAGAAGAACCAGCAGAACCGTACCTTGACGCAGAGCCCAACCTTGTATCTTCTGAAAACGAGGAATTTGAGTATGATTCCGCTGACACTGATGATGTCGAGCAGGATGAATCTTCCTCCATGGAGCTGAGTCCTCAAGTATCCTGTGGCCGACCTCAGAGGGAACGTAAACCTCCTAATGCTCTGAAGGATTTCGTAACTTACTATGCTGACAGTGGTGAACCCACTGATCCTTTGACTGTTAAGGAAGCAATGGAAAGACCTGACAGGGAACTCTGGCTTCAAGCAATGAATGAAGAGCTTTCATCACAGATGGAAAACCATAGTTGGGAACTTGTAAATCTTCCGCCTGGAAAGAAACCATTAAACTCAAAATGGGTGTTCAAAACCAAGAAAGATGCAGAAGGAAACATTGTTCGTCACAAAGCTAGACTAGTAGTAAAAGGTTGTGCACAGCGAAAAGGAGTAGACTTTGACGAGATATATTTGCCAGTGGTGCGTTACAGCTCTGTACGATATCTATTAGCTTTGGCTGCTGAAAAAGATCTAGATATAGACCAAATGGATGCTGTATCTGCATTTCTTCAAGGTGATCTCTCTGAAGAAATATACATGAATCAACCAGAAGGATCCCATCATGAACCGAACAAAGTGTGCAGACTACGGAAAAGTATTTATGGTCTCAAACAAGCCAGCCGTGTTTGGAACCACAAATTACATGCATGTCTCACAAAAATAGGGTTGAGACAATCAAACTTTGATTCCTGTGTTTATCACATGATGAAAAATGGGAGGATTTTGATCATTGCAGTCTGGGTAGATGATCTGTTGATTTTTCATAATGATAAACATCTGAAAGAAATCCTCAAACAGCAGCTGATGAGAGACTTCAAGATGAAAGATATGGGAGAAGCTAAATTTGCTCTGGGATTCCAGATAACAAGAGACAGGACAAACAAGAAGTTGCAAATCAGTCAGCGATCTTACATCGAAAAGGTTCTGAAACGATTTAACATGGACGAATGCAACCCCGTATCTACTCCAATGTCTCCGAATGAGAAGCTTTCCAAGAATCAGTCACCAAGGAACAAAGAAGAGGCTGAAAAGATGGAAAATGTACCATACCAGGAAGCAGTAGGCAGTCTGTTGTTTGCCGCCCAAGTGTCGCGACCAGATATTTGTTTTGCTGTCAGCTGTGTGAGCAGATTTAACAATAATCCAGGTGCAGCACACTGGGGAGCAGTCAAACGCATACTCAGGTACATGAAGGGGACGTTGGACAAAGTTCTAACCTTTGATGGTAAAAAGTCTGCTGACATCATTGGTTACAGCGACTCGGACTGGGCAAGTGATGCAGATGATAGAAGGTCTATGACAGGCTACATTTTTGTCAAGTGTAATGGTGCTATATCATGGTGTACAAAAAAACAGCCCACAGTGGCACTGTCAACCACCGAGGCTGAGTATATGGCAATGTCTGCGGCAACCCAAGAAGCTCTGTGGCTGAAGGGGTTGGCGAGCGAGATCACTCCACATTCAGATCCAATTTCAATATTCGTGGACAATCAGGGTGCTAAAAATCTCGCACTAAATGGCGCATACCAACCACGAACTAAACACATTGATGTGCGCCATCATTTTATAAGAGAAAAAGTGCAGGGTGAAAAGATCAAGTTTCGCTACACTCCAACAGCAAGTATGGTTGCAGATTCTTTAACCAAAGCACTGGACAAAGACAAACTTGTTAAATGCATTCAAGAGCAAGGAATATGCAAGTTGGGAGGATGTTGAAGATAATATTTGACTTTCATATAGCTTGCTACTTGTATGTCTATAAATCATGTGTTAAATATGAAGTGTCATATTATCATGTGTTTGTGTTTATGTTTATGTTGATGTTGGAATAAATGGTGATTATTATTGTGTTCTTTTAGTATCTTGTCTTTCTTATTATCCCACTAAACTCTTGCTATTTCCATCACAGTTGTCATCTCTGGCCGTTATGTGTCGCTACGTCAATTTCAGCCGATATTAAGTGGTCTGGTGGCCATTTTTGGCCGATATTATGTTTTTCGCCGTCGTATACAGCCGATATTATGTGGTAAGGTCGTTATTTTCCGTTATTTTTGGACAATATCATCTGTAGCGTATCCAATTACGGCTGAAATTTCGTGGTCCGTTTGTGATTTACACACGTTCTTGACCGATTCATGTTCCTTGCCGTCATTTTGCGTTCGTATTTTGCAGCTTATACAAAGTGTTTTGGCAGGACGGGATTGTCCGGATAGCGGCAGAAAATACTCGCTTGAACTTTCGTGTAATTTCCAAAACTTCGAGTCGAGTAAAGAAAGACTCGGCCAAAATATTAAAATTTTCGAGTACTCAGACACCCCTAATGTTTTCTTAGAACCGAGGTATTTTCCACCAAGAACTAAAAAGAAAGATTACGGACATCAGCAAAGGTCAGTGACTCATCATAACTGAATATCTCCTTGTCGTGTTGCAGTCGCTGATGAGTGAGCTGGAGAAGCGTGAGATCCAGTTGAGCTCGGTGCAGGACCGCGGCGAGGCTCTACTGCTGCAGCACCACCCGGCCACCAAGTGCATCGAGGCCTACATGGCGGCGCTGCAGACCCAGTGGGCATGGCTGCTGCAGCTCACCCTGTGTCTGGAGAAGCACCTCAAACACACCGCCTACTACCAGCTGTTCTACCGCGACGTCAAGGACACCGAGAACTGGATCAATAAGTGAGTGTCAATAACCACTAGGACCTAGCTGGCTGGGAGAGGCAAACACTGAAGATTATATCAATTCAAATGTATTAGTTACCCTGAATGTTTAATGTCCAAGAACAGTCAAATCAGGCGACAGTTAAAATATGTTAAAAAATGTAAACAATCATAATTAGACATACTTAATTGACCGTTTTACAGATATGTACACCAATGAGGTGGGAACTTATCTTATTAGAAATTCATTGTTAGTTAAGATTTGTTTTTGTAACTTATGTAAATAAATTTGTGTGGACATACCACACACCACCACCTGGTAACCACCACCACTGGTAAAAGAAAAAACTAGATTGTTCTCAAATTAGTAATGAAAAATGTCAATAGTTTCTCCAACTAGACAGATATGGTGTCTTTTAAATTGTTTTTGTCCGTCCTGACTTGGGAAGAACCAGTTTACAGACAGTAATTTTCTCGTCCAGTCTCATGTTTCTTCTCTTTTGAAAAAGTCCCCAAGAGGGACAAAATTTCAATTATTTGTTATGTCTACTTTATGTGTCTCTTGTGCTACACCTGTTTGTATTCTCTTCAGGTTATCTAGCTGTCTATCCTTTTATAAATTTACCAAATGTAAATCATTAAACTGCAATTACACAGAACTTTTTCACCTGGAACTTAATTGCTTTGAAGGTTTTGCTTAACTTTTTAGAAAACTGACCAAGCGAGTTTCACTTTTAAAGTTTTTGTTTTCATTTCCTCCTGGAAAGTTCTTGTTTTCTGGTTTGTCACGATCGTCCGCTGTTCCAGGAGGGACGAGCTGCTGAACTCCGTCTACAGCCAGTCGGAGTTCACACTGGACGAGGGCGAGCGGCTGCTGAAGGGCATGCAGGAGCTGCGGGAGGAGCTGAATACGCAGGGCGAGGCGGTGGCTGCGCTGGGGGAGCGTGCGCAGAACGTGGTGCCACTCAAGCAGCGGAGGGCCCCCGTCGTGCGGCCTCTGCCCGTGCTGGCCGTCTGCGCATACAAGCAGGACAACGTGAGTGGTCGCGATGTTAGGTTTTTTTGTAAATTGATTTTGCTGGAGTTTGACTATTCATACTCTTGTTTGAATTGGAAAAAACAATCCATAGAGTCAAAATGTGATATGATCTCTCAGAAAATAGTCTATTTCATCACTAGGATCAAAAAGTGATGCTTTTCGATACGAGCTCAAGTTTAACGGCCGAGGTCGGAAAATGAGCAAGGATCGAAGATCTTAGTGGTGACCTATATTTTTTATCATCCTGCAAATAATATTAAGATAAAAATTTCACAAAAACTAAATTTTATTTACTTGTTTACTTTTAAATGTTTTAGATTTTGCTACTCTAAACAAAAAGCTGTTACACAAGTTACCATTGTTTACAAGTTGAATAATTCGTTCAACTCATATTTAGCAGCTGTTGACCTCGACCAGAAAGTGTCATCAAATAATTTTTTTGTCCTAGGACAAAAAATATTTAAACAATACTTTTTTAAGAAATTAAGAAAGAACAACTTAACATCTTGATGCATGTGTTGAAGGCAGCTGTTTGTGAAGCAGTATGGCAAAAACATGTAAAAGCCTATGATTAACAAACACTCTCCATTGCAGATCGTGATAGAGAAAGGTGAGCAGTGGGTGCTGCACGATAACAGCGGCCGGGTGAAGTGGCGCGTGAGCAACGGCAGCAACGGGAGCGACTGCAACGTACCCGGCGCAGTGTTCCTGATCCCACCGCCGGACAAGGAGGCGCTCGACGCCGTGGAGAGACTCAAGCGCCAGTACGAGCGCACGCTGGCACTGTGGCAGCGCAAGCAGCTGCGGATGAGGCAGAACATGATCTTCGCTACGATCAAGGTCGTCAAGAGCTGGGACCTTGCTCAGGTCGGTTATACTGCCTGTGGTTTGGTGAATAGTGATTTTTGCTGTAGAAAACATGTTTTAGTCTCGTAGCTTGAAATATTCACTGTTATTTTAGCATAAGAGTTAATGTTTGAGTAATCGTGTTAGGGTAAATTATAATGTACATGGTCTGTAAGTGGAAGTATTCAATATGTTTTTAAACTTAATTTGGTAATTGTTCTTACTCGTGTTTAAATTCAGTAAAGAGAAATTATCTTATTAAAAGTGTTTTAGCTTAACGCATAGTGCTATCTAAATAGCTTAAAATACCAAAAAAGTAGAGAAAAGAAAATTTAACTGTCTTCATAAAAGTCTTGAAAGAAAATCTTCAAAATCATGAAGTTTTCTTTAATAACTACGTGTTAATTTTGTGCTGGTCATCGCTCAAAACAACAGTGACTATTTATGAAATTGCAATAAATAAGTTAATAATGGTCTGAGCGTATTTATCTTTGCACCAACTTATAGAGGATAAAATTGCTTTTTTGTGTTTTGTAAATGTTTTGTAAAATTCACAGTTTTTGAGATATTAAGCTTTTAAAACAAAACATGGTCGCCATTTTAAATGGTACAAAATAGAAACTTGATATTCCATACCAAAATGGGTCTTATTAGATGTAACACGTATACCAAGTTTGAAGTTGATATCTTCAGATGCCCCTTATCAAGACACAGATATAACATATAAAGTAAAAAATATCCACGCACAGACGGACGGGAAAGTAAGTGTTTTAGGACAAACCTTCATACAAACTTTTTATTTTTTTTTGTATTAGGAATGTTATCCCAAAGTCCTGAAAGGTTCTTTTTTAAAACCCTGTATAACAGTTGTACGCTTGTTTAGTATCTTCTCTTATAAATAGTTATGACCTGTTACTATGATGTTGATGTTGTGTGCAGTTCCTGGCGATGGGGGCTGACCAGCGCAACGCCATCCGCCGGGCTCTCAACGAAGACGCCGGCAAGCTGCTATCGGAGGGCGACCCTGCCGACCCACAGCTGCGGAGACTCAAGCGCGAGATGGACGAGGTCAACAGGCTGTTCGACGAGTTTGAGCGCCGCGCCCGCGCTGAAGGTACCGATACAACTCAATCTCTTATCTCTCTGTGAGACACCAATGCAACTAAAGCGTATTTTAAGGCCAATATGAATGAATTATGAGAGTAGAATTGGTAGGATGCCTAATTTAGCCTTGTTACTGACAAAGTCTGACTGATTAGCCCACTAACCAGTGGCAGCAGGATCTAGTATCTAACCTTCACAACATTTTCTCAGGATTTTGCTCAGGATCGATCTGGCAAACTTCAGATTATGAAGCGAGCACACTAACCATTATGCTTGGATCATAATTAGTGAGATTCCGTCACTCTTAAAGAGGTTGTTTTGTTTCAGAGGTCTGTTGCCAACAAAGTTCAGTTTTATTGTTCTTTTCTAAATGGCATAAATTGGCAATCTTTATGGAAAGTCAAGGAAATTGTTCAGGGAAACTAAGGGAAAAAGTTTGGAAAGTGATGAAAGACAGGGAAAATGCTTGTAATTCTTTATAAGTCAGGGACAATTTTAAAACTTAATATTAAACAAAAGAACTGCTGTGCGATTATCAAAACTTGTTACATTAGTTTTTATGTTGTAAAGAAGAGGAAGTGCACCATAATTGGTAAGGCAAAAAATGTAGTGGACAACAACAAGCTGTAAACATTAAAATTAAAAAACAAAGAAACAGGAGATCCTTGGACAGGTATGGGGAAGGTGGAGTCCAAGAAATAATTAAAAAAAATACCTGTTTTAAATAAAATGCACATTCTGAGTCGAGAGTCAGGGAAATTTACTTATTTGGTCAGGGTAATCATTAACCAAATGAAAGTGGGAACTATGAAATAATACAGACGGAATAACTCAAGAATTTAGCCGTTTTCATGATTGTAGTTGCCTGTCAAACCCTGTTGTCTGTCGAGTTGTGCTGACTCGTTGTTGTTGTTGCAGAGGAAGGTAAGAATGCTGTGCGTTTGCTGACGGAGCAGTTGTCCTCGCTGCAGCAGCGCCTGGACGAGGCAGAGCACACTCTGAACCTGCGACTGCAGGCGCCCGTGCCGCGGGACCTGGACAGTCTGGAGCACCTGGTCATCCAGCACAAGGACTTCGAGACCAGCCTCAAGGTCGGTCACCACCCTTTGTGTAATCTAAGCTCCTCGATTTCAAAGGAGTAACCTTAGCACCTCAGAGACCATACACATATTATGTAACACATTTTTTGTCATTTCAAACCCCGTCCCTACCCCACATAACACTGTAACACCTGAACTTAAACCCCTCATGTTATGTATATAATCATACTAAGTGTTGAGATGCTTAAATTGTGTAAAAATAATCATTTAGCAAAGATTTTAATTATATTTTGTTTTTAATTTCTACAACAAATCTGTTTTACCTTTCATAACAAATTAATAAATTAATTATTACAAATTTGTATATTTCAGTTATCTACTTTTTGTTTCTAGTAACAACAAATCTTTAAAACATTTTCTTTCAACCAACAAAAAATTATATTATGAGACATTTTTAAGATTCAGACAAAAAAATAAACTATCCCAGGCAAAACGTAACGAATAAGTAAGTAATGTTACTTACTAGACGAGGAAATGCCACGATAGTTGTCGGTAGTGAGTTTGAACTGATTTGTCCGCAGAGCTTGACCGGGGAGGTGGATGCGGTGCAAGCCACGCTGCGCTCCGTCTCCCGCAAGACGCCGCAGCTGCAGGCCAAGGTGGACAAGGTGCTCACCCAGTGGAACTCGCTGTGGAACTCCTCCCACCTGTATATCGAGAGGTGAGTCCACGATGGTGGGGCGGTAATACGAGAACACCAACAGTTGTGGAGAAAAGGTTTTAGTTAGAGTGGCTCTAGGCCTTGGCAAGACGCCGCAGCTGCAGGCCAAGGTGGACAAGGTGCTCACCCAGTGGAACTCGCTGTGGAACTCCTCCCACCTGTATATCGAGAGGTGAGTCCGCGATGGTGGGGCGGTAATACGAGAACACCAACAGTTGTGGAGAAAAGGTTTTAGTTAGAGTGGCTCTAGGCCTTGGCAAGACGCCGCAGCTGCAGGCCAAGGTGGACAAGGTGCTCACCCAGTGGAACTCGCTGTGGAACTCCTCCCACCTGTATATCGAGAGGTGAGTCCACGATGGTGGGGCGGTAATACGAGAACACCAACAGTTGTGGAGAAAAGGTTTTAGTTAGAGTGGCTCTAGGCCTTGACTGTTGGTCTACCCTCTCTTCCCAATGTTTTGACAGAGATAAGGAGCAAATTAGTATGAGGAAGTGTTTCATTTTATTTATTTATTTTACTAAGGAAAAATTGAATTTGAAGGCAGAAGGACCAGGCAGGGATCCTTTCCAGAAAACCAAGTAAAATCAGAAACTTGGTAGTGGAAAACTCCTCAAAGGGGTAAAAATATTTCTGTATCAAGTAACGTTACAAAGTTCTAAATAGAGAAAATTAATTTATTTCTTTGAAATCAGAAGGCAAGTGATGGAAAAATTTGGCACTCTAGTGATTGTTTTTTTTTTCTCAAAAAGAATTAGGTTATGTTGAGTTGATGTACGAGCATCCCGGAATCTTATGGACTTCCCTGTATAATGCAGGGAAGTTAAGAAATGTTGTATACATGAAATACCTGCATACTCAGCGAATTTAAAATGTAATAAAATTCAAAATTTCACTACCTCATGAAGCCACTTACCAACTTTCATCAAAGCATATTCATAAATAAGTGAGATATGATATTTTATTTATTCTCCATAAGAAAAACATTGTGACTGATTATGCAGATTTGCTGCATCAAGTACCACAAAAATCGGGGTTTTATGCAAATACTAATGAATCACCACGAGATGAAGGAACATACCAAGTTTTACCAATTTATGTTCATAAACAAGCAATATATCACAAGTTTCTTATTCTCCATAAGAATAACATTATAGCTGCTGAGTACGCAGGTTTGCTACCATGGGGACCACAAAACATGTTTTTTTATGCAAATATCAGTAAACCCTAATCCTTTGAACCCACATTCTAAGTTTCATTAATATATGCTCATTAATAAGTGAGATATAAAATTTTACTTATCCTCTATAAGATTAACATAGGACAACTTACTGTGTTTAGCACTTTCATTATCTCGGTAATCAGTTGACGTAGAGCGATGATCAAAATACCAAAATGTGTTTTTTAAGCTGAATTTAATAGTGTAAACTAAAGTTTGGTTTTAAATATAATTATATTTAAGAAGTTCAAAAAACCCATTTTTGGATTACAAAATCCCCCCAAAAACCCCTTTAGAATGATGCAATCTGTCTGGTTCTCGTACTCATGAAAAAAGATGCTGCCTTACACGTTTATACCAAATTTCATTAAGATCAGACTTTTTTACGAAAGTTATCAAGGTCCGGGCCTAGGTCTTAACCATGCCGACTACGGTAATAGCTTCTTCCCCACAGGGTAAATTCACAAAAAGTCATAGAATGATTTATTCTTGGAAAAAGTGACAGATATTTCAGATGTAATTACAGATGTAATGTGTGAAACGTCTGAAAAAGTCAGGACATTTTTCTACCTAAAAAAGTTAAAATATATATTTTTTCCAAATGAGTGATATTATTTCAAGCTGTTTGATTTATAAAGAGTAGTTAAGGGAATATTCTTTGTTGTTTAGAAAATTCTGAAATTGTTTACAAATTAACAATAAATTGCTTATTTCAGTTTCAACTCAACAGATTAAATTTAACAAATATTGGAAAGTTTTATCTAGACAATCTGTAGTTTAGTTTGTTATCAGCTTTTAAACAAATGTGTAGCATGTAGTTGCTTCATATTGATCACCAGAGTGTCATAATTTTATAAAAAAAAGTTAATTTTAATGAGATTTAATTCAATTAAAACTAAAACTTATTCCATCATTTTAGTTTTTGTCAAACAACCAAAACCTTGATCTCATAAACAATAAGTTTCTGTTTTTCATTAAGAAATTCAAATTTAAAAACAATATATTTCAGTAATTTGTTTGTCATCACCCACTTCTCAACTAAGCAACCAGTATCTTGTAGTGGTATTTATTCACTGAAGCTCCAACAGACAATGTGCGGTCACTGATCTGTCAACATGCGAGGTTGGCGTGGCATTTATAAATAATGAAACGTGCTTCCACTTTTGTCTCCTATCTACCAACACATTAGCTTCACATTTGTTTTATTGTTGGATGATATTTTCATTGCAAGTGTTTTCCTGCAAGTGACACTTTGTTCTATTCTGAAACATGTGATCTGATATTTGCTCTGTTTCGTATAACAAGTTATAATCATAATCGTAGATGTAATTGCTGGTGATTGTCAACGATGGGGTGTGTTGTGTCCAGGTTGAAGTGTGTGGAGATCATTCTCACTGGCCTGGATGACTGCAACAATGTCATCTCAGAGTTTGAACTTAAACTCGCCGCCTTCCAAGAAATGCCTTCAGAACTCGACAGCCTTCAGACCGTAAGTTAATGATACCAGGGTTTTGCCTACAAGTGTTAATGTTAATGGCATGTTAGTCGACTTCAAATTTGTTCCCTTATGCGTTTGTGAGATAATTATTTTATGTTTTTGTTAAAAATGCCTTAGTTTAGATGACCCTATAAAATGATAAAATCAAATACAACAAAGTTATTTAAAATGAAAAACTTTGTCAAATAATCATGTTTGAGGAATTTTTTAATTTGACAGAAAGTTAAAGAAAATTCTTAATCTCATTTTACAATTTTATGCCCCCTCTTTGTATTTTACATAATTGAATACAATCACTAAATCTAAATATAGTCCATCCTATCTTTAAAAACTGCAAGGCCAAATGCTCTAAGCCTAAAAACTAAACTTTAAATATTATTTGCTAATGTGACTTTTTGTAATAAGAATTGAAGCTTGTAAACAAAGGAAAAGAGTTTACTTTGTCTGATGCGAAAGTATTGAGACTGAAAGCCCAATGTGTACTTTGGTAGACCAAAGAATAAGAATAAGAATCCTTTATTGTCATTAGACACAATTGTGTAATCGATATTGTCAACATAGTAATAAGTAGTAGTAATTTTTAAGATAAATTTGGACTGTGCATTATTTTTATTTTTATTTGCAGAATGAAAATAAATGTTAGTTTTAGCTAGACACCAGAAGGAGAGACAGGTGGTTTTTAATTTGAATCATGTAACATGCTGGACTGCACTCAAAAGTGTTTTTGGCTATATTGATATTTTAATTTCATCGGGGATTAGCCTCGTTGTTCAAACCTTTTTTGCTTATATTTTAAGTTGTAAAATATAAATATAAAAGTTAAAAAATGTAAATTTAGAATAGTGTATTTCTTGTTTTGTAAAACTTTAATTAGTCGCGGGATAAATCGTTATTTAATTATTTTGTTTATGTGACAGGTGCACAAACAGCTGGTGTCGCTGCAGAAGGAGGTGGCGGCGACACAGCCATCCATCGATCAGCTGGTGGAGGACTCGCACAACTGTCGTCGGCTGGTGGAGAAGTCGCGCAGCCACGTGCATCACGGCGGTCCTCACATCGACCTGGACCGTGTGGACACGGACGTGACCCGCGTGACCCAGCGGTGGAACAACATCTGCTCCCAGCTGGTGGACAGGTGCGCCAACTGTAGGGATACATGCGCCAACCGCATTGTTCCAGGAAAAATTATATTTTATATTACTTTATAGCACAGTCTTGGAAAATAATGAATTTTGTTGATTGTCACTAAAGTTATCAAAACTAAAAGGAAAATCAATAATCAAGTAAATTTTAGCTAACAACTTTACACTACAGAGAATTTATTTTAAACCTTTTGGAGGATTGGAAAAGCATGATTTTCAAAAAAAGGAATAAAAGGCCATCAAAACACAAAGCAGTTAATACCCATGTTGCAGTATATCTGCGTACTCAGCAAATTTCCAATGCCTCACAACCACATATAGCCAATTAACAAGTTTTATAAAAATACATTCATAAATAAACGACATAACATTTTACTTACTCTCCATAAGAAAACATAGAGCAGGTTTGCTATGGGGACGATCAACAAAAAAATTTGATTTATGTATATAAATAATTGAGATATACAATTTTATTTATCCTCCATAAAAATAAGATTGGACAATGTACTGTACTGTATTAAGCACTTTGATTACCTCAGCAATGGTTGGGCATAGAACAACAATTTAAATACCAAAACAATTGTTTGTAGAGCTAAACTTATAGTAAATTCAAAAGTGAGTTTTTCAATAAAATTAACTGTGAAAAAAAAACTTGTCCATAGTATTAATACCTCAGGATTACGCTCCTCCCAATACTTCACCCAACATTTCCTTTAGAGCAATTCCCACCCCTATTCTAAGGATCACTAACCTCTCGCAACTCGTCACTAACCGCTTATGTTCCGTTGACAGGTCGCGCAGCTGCGAGGCAGCGTTCAACCTGCTGTCCAAGTTCAAGAACTCGTACCAATCGGAAGTGACCATCATCGACGAGAGCTACAAGCAGTTGAACACAATCCCACCTGTGCAGGTGAAGGAGACGATAGACCTGACCAAGGTAAGAGCTGCGGGGAGGTAAGCGACGCAACGTAACGTAACGATCATCACAACATCATGACGCACCGTAGCATGACTGACGTAACGTAACTCAACAACTGACGTAACGTAACTGTGTAAAGAAAACATGCGGCCGACTCGCAATTAACATCGGCCGCAGTAGTTTCTGCATTTTGAGTCGTAAATCGTAGCTGACATGTAAGGTGAATGTGTAAATATTTAGTGTATATGATCAGTAAATGTTGTTTACTAATCGGCCGAGTTTTTATTTCAGTAAAACAAATTAAAAAAAATATATAGCTTTTGTTAATTTTGATAGTTTTGTTGGATTAATAATTTTTGTGGGCCTAGTGTAATATCATGGTCAATTCAATTATTAAAGATTGAGCTTATTAAGCGCACTATCATTTAATGGGAAAACTTTTAATGTAAATAAATATTATTGTGTAACTTATTTTAAATAGATGTTGTTGTTTAAATATCATTACTTTTCTTTTGGGTGAGTTCCAATTTATGTGCTGAATGTTTCACTGAATTTATTTTCTTATTATGGCTGTATTAAAAAAAAGGCCAAAACTCACCTTTATTTGCAACTTGTCAGTCGTATCTGATCATTAATCAGTTTTATGAAGACATTGCACACAAGTCTATCTTTGAATCTCTCTTTAAATTGATACAAGTAATGAGAGCATGTTAACATATTAAACTTATTTATTATAAACTTATTTCCATTTGACACAAATTGTCAACTCCCTGAAACCCACCTCACCTCACCAAAACCGTTGTTTCTAAATTTATGAAAATCTCTGTTTTCTTGAAAATAGCATGGTTCACACCTTCTGGAAAGTCAGGGAATTTGAAGAAGGTCAGGGACAAAGTTATAAAAATGCCAAACGTCTGAGAAAATGCTTGATATTTTATACAAGTCAGGGAAAGTTTTAATTTAATTGTTAACGCAAAACAATACAGTGCAAAATTCTAAACTTATTATATTTTTGTTAAATTGGTTTTTATGATGCAATGAAGAGGAAGTGAACCATAAGTGGTAAGGCAATAAAATAACAAATAAACAGGAGATCGTTGGATGGCCATGGGGAAAGTGGAGGCTGACCTATTGCAAATAAACTGTACACTCCGAGTTGGAGAGTCAGGGGAAATAAACTTTTTTGGTTAGGGTCATGCAAATCATTAACCAAATAAAAGTGTAAACCTTGTTTTTTTTTTTTTTTGTAATACTTCGAATTCCACAAAATTTAAATTAACGAACGAAACGGAGACAAAGTGAGGGGAGGAGTTGAGGGAGTCGGCTGGCCACTGGCGCTAACCCTAACATAACCTAACCTAACCTGTACACCGTAGACGCTGTACACCTCAGTGTTGGAGCGGGCCCCGGCCGTGGAGCAGGTGAACATGGACGGTGGACGCTTCGTACGCGAGGCCAAGGTGAGAGTCGTAACGTAGTGTACATAGTGTGTGGGGCTTTACATGTCATGTCTTGGCCTACAGTTCTCGGTGGCTCTGTCGATATATTGAATATGTTAAGATTTATAACCGCAAAAGCTTCAGAAGTGGTATTGAAGTACTTGATTGTAGAGTGTTCCTCTCGAAAACTATTTATTTTTAGTTTTATGAGCATCACAGAAAAAATTGTAATGTTTTTCACGTTTTTAAGATGTGCTTATTTTGCTTGAACAATTTTGTCACTATCCTCCAAGAAATTTAAACATAATTTAACTTTTATCCAGAAAATTAAATATAAATTCATTGCAATTGAAAATGTTTTGTAGTATTAGTAAAATATTTGTGTTAAAATGTGCTACGTGTTTCTGATATGATTATTTGAAGCAATTCAAAACCACTTAAGAGAACTACCGATTCCTCTGTAAGCAATTAATGATTTTTCAAATATTTTTTAAAATATCCTCTTGAAAACTGCAATACTGAACTTTTCTTTCTTAATTCATTAACCTTCATGCCTTTGTGGTGCATACTAGGGCATTTTAACCTCCGGTTATATCCAGAGTTAGTGAGACATGTAAAAACTCAATCACTCTTAAAAATGTAAAATGTAAAATTGAACCGACAATTGTCTGGCCAAGACACTAGTAGAGTAAGAAGTAAAGTTGAGGGGGAATCAGTAAAGTACCTGTACATAGAGGTATGTAATCTGTGGGAGTATTTTTGTGTTCTGTGTTGTAGAATTTGCAGGTTACACAACTATTTGTTCAGTGTAGGGTAACTCGTTCCTAACTCCTTTGGAGGTGTTGGGGTAGATTTTTGTTCTCAGAAGTGTTGAATTAATGTAGAAGCTGACTTATATGTAATTTATTCACTTGTTTTGGTGTTTTATTTGGAAAGGAGAGCAATCTCAATGGTGTGTTAAGACTTTTGAACTAATTTAGATTTAATAATTCTAATGTTTTTTACTTAGTATTGTATGAGTAAAGTCGAGTTTAGTCACACACAATCATTGAAATATTGTTCTGCTTTCCAACACAACAGGTAAACAGTTCCAGGTTAACAAAATGTCCACTTAAACGAGTGGAGGTAACCGAACCGAACATTGAGGATCAAAACCTAACCTCGACAACAAGTTTTGCACTGAATGTACATAATCCTACCTCATGGGTACTGTTACGGCCTTGGCGTGCTCGGTGAAACGTCACGGTCGCAACGTCATAACGTAACCGCTTGTAATGTTAACGTATGGAGACGGAACCTAACCCTAACCTAACCTAACCTCGTGGTAAGATCTACGACGCAGGCCTGGTGCGCTACACTGAGTGGCTGACGGAGGAGGTGCACCCGAGTCTGGACGCTGGGTCGCGCAAGGTCGCACGGCGTGAGAGTGGCGCTGAGTTGGCAGTGAGGGAGCTCGACATTCTCAACCATCGGTACGAGAAGCTGCTGGAGATCCTGTACGAGCGATTGCAGCGCGCGGCAATGACCGACCCCCAGCTGCAGGTCAGTTACGGAGGCTTAGCTTAAGGAAAATTAGTTGAAACAGTACTCATATACAGAAGATAAATGCAATTTAGTCTCATAAAGAGAAACTAATGAAATTTAGTGTCATAAAGAGAATCTAAATAATTACTAGATGGGACGTATCTTAAACGTGTGCAGTTAAACCCAAGACCTCCCAAAAATTCCAGGGACCTCGTTGAACACTCTGCATACGGCTGACAACGTTTATGTTTGAATGTAAGTCGTAGATCTTGCCACTGTAAGCGTTGTCAACCGTACGCAGAGTATTACCTGTCCCAGAGTAACTGCATACGTTGAAGACACGTACCAACTAGTTAATCTATTTGAGAAGAAGTTGCACTGTTTCAAGTTGAGTTTTACAGTCTGTCATAGACGATGTTAGAAAAAGAAAAATACCACCTACTGGATAATTTAGTAGAGGGAACAATATAGGATACAGCTAACTCACCTTATAAAGGGACTGATGAGTGGAAGATCACATAACGTACACACAATAAAAGGTCACATTTCAACTATACCTAGTAGCCTTTATGAAAAAAGAAGATAAGTTTTTCGTTAAGTGTGATAAAGGCTACAAAGTATAGGCAATATATTACATGTAAGTGTGTGTGTACATTATGTGTTCTTTCACTTATCTGTCTTGTTTAAAGATGAGTTACCTGCATTGTATGTTTTTCCTTTCACTGAAATGGTCAAGCCTTGTGCTTTTCCCTAAAAACGTATAGGATAATTTAGAATTTGTTGTTATTTAAGTTTTTGAATTTTTAGAATATTTATGAATATTTTCAGTCCTGGTACTTATTCTGCATAGTTCTAGAATAATTAACGAACATAAATAAGTTAATTCATGAACAAGGTTTTTGGAAGACTTCTTGCTTGTGGATACATTTTTCATCTACTTCCTTATTTAAAGTTGTTTCCCTTAAAGGGGAATTATTTTATAAGTTATATAAATTTGAGTGAACAAAATAATCGAGGGATCACAAAAATTATTGGGCTGCTGATTTGACAGTGCTGTTCAAAAGAGCTAATTTCTAAAATGTATTGTGTCATAGATTTTGTCGTAGTTTAAATTGGTTGAGTATTGAGTTTGATTGAAGTTAAATTACCAAGTAGTTGCATATTAGGAAATAAATAATTAATTTTGTTAAAATTTATATTTATTTACCTATAATAAGTTTGCAAAGGAGATAAAGTCACTGCTCCGACAAAAGACTTCGATATTTTAAATTTGTTTCCAAGCAAGAAAGTAAAACACTTAAATCTATTTCCTACAAAGAGTAACCGGCTCCCAATATGGGTATACGGTAAAGAATTGGACTTGTCATGGGTGTAGAATGGACCAGATGGCCTGTTGTGCAATGCAGACTGTAGCCCGGTAATGGGACAGGCCCCGGAAGTGACTGTACTGCAGGAGTGGTGTTTGTGGGCGGGATGTGGGAAGGAGATCACCTTCGTGAGCCCTCCTCCTGTATCCCCTCCTGCAACTCCTCTGGTTGTTTCATTCACTGATCACCAAGTAGTGTGGGCTGATGATTGCTAAATATCAACGGAGCCTTTGTTTCGGCAACTGTTAATTGTCGTTTGGAATTTCTTTTATGTGAAATTATTTGGGGAAAAATAGAATTTTAAGAATTACAAAATATTTGAATACATTGTATTAGCCTACCTACTTTCTTTCTTTTTTATTGTAACTTTATTAACGTTTGTTTATATTTTAGAAAGTAATTCCATGGCCTTCAATCATTTTGTATTGTTTTGTTGCGTTTGTGTAAATTTCCACTTGTAAATGTAAAACTATCTATATTTGTCAAAAATCACTCAGTTAACATAAATAATTTGAAATGCTGTAAAAATTAAATTCTTGAAACAATTTATTGTATGGTAACTAAACAAACTATATGCTAATCATATGCAGACTGAAATGTCATATGACAGAGGTCAATTACAGTGTTTCTAGACTGTACCAGTCCTGCCCACACCCCTCCTTTTCCCCCTCCTTCTCCCCTCCCTCTCCACATTACCTGCACAGGTATTCAGATGAATGTTGTTTCTCTGTGATTCAGTTCTTGAGTCTTTGTTTATTACTGTTTATTTATTTTTAACATCAGTTGTTTAGGTAAGACATGATCTATATTGCTGTGTGATGTACTGTTATCAATATAGAAAAAGTATTTTAGACATTGAAAAGTTAACACACGATTGTTTACATTGGTTGGACAGCGGTTGTTTACATTTTTCGACCTAGTTGTCATGTTGTTTTATCATCAGTTGAAGAGTTTAATGATGCAACATGAAATTGGATAGTTTTCATTGAGGAAGAGTGGAGGAATAGTAGAGCTTACTTAACATTATTTGTGAAAGACTAGATTGTTATAGTCACTAATGGTTGTAAAAACGGAATCAGTGGTTCCATTTAAAATGTTGACCTAATTCATGCACTTGATAAACGATAAGATATCATCAAGGTTATTTGTTGAGGAGGTACTTCAACTGTTGCATGCACCGAGACGTTTCTGTCTGTTAACTTTTCAAGTTCGTTTTGCTTTTATTGTAAAAGGCAGTTTACCTAAAGTGTGAGAGATGGTTTTTAGTTACTGTTTTACAAATTAAATTGTTGGAAGATGCACAATTTTGAATGCGAAACTAATGTTAAATTTTTCATTTTACATGTACAGCTTACTCAGGACAGCGTTATAATTAGCTACTTATATATAACTAACGTAGCTTATAATTAGCTACGTTAGTTTATAAGTCAAGTTTTGAATTACAAATTGAGTAGCAAAAAGGGAAACGTTTTCTTCCAAGGAGTCATTATTTCGTTGGCTTTAACTCTAGCGTGCTCACAATGGCTCAAAACCAATTCACCGAAAGTTGTTAGTTTGGCAAGTGGTAAAGTGGTTTCCAATAGTTTAATTGTTGTCTGTAGGCGGAGCTAGTCGACATGAAGCCTCGACCAATCAGAACCTTCAGAACAGAGTTCAGTATCCACGAACACTCCTCCAGCGAGCAGACCCGATACTCCACCACCACCAGGTATTTCATTGCAGTTTTTAATTTATTTTTATTCTATTTTGTTACATATAAATAAATAGTAGAAAATGCATTTAACCCTCCAAATGCTGACTATATTTCGCTTAAGTGCTGAAGTTTTTTTCCACTTTCTTTTTGAAAATCTAAACAAATCTAAACAATTAATCAAGCTATATCAACTTTCCTTGATCAGCAAGAAAAGGGGAGTATAAAAATATAATATGTTAATAAATACTTAATACACGCTTACGTAACGGAGGCAAACTCAGAAAACTCAAATTTCAAAAATGTTTTTTTACTTTAGGAGCCATATAGGTTAAAAAACTTGTAATTTCTAAAATGAGTTATGTCAAAGTATCACATTGTGAAGAAAAGATTGTGATTGTGACGTTCACACTAAGAAACATGCAAATATTAATATCAGTGTTACATAAAATTCAAAACTAAAACTAAAGCAATTATTAAGGAGTCCTACGAAGAAAATAGAGAATGAGGAGAAGTCTACAGTTATTAACTGTAATCAATGTGATAAAGTGTATATTGGACAGACAAAAAGAAAATGAAAAAGAACATTTCAAATTTAACAGGCCAGATAAATCAACGAAAAATGTTTTAGACACTGGCATCTCTTTTCAAAGATAAATTAAATAAAAAAAGTAAATATCACAGAATATCTTCATGCTTTTGAAGCAATTAACATTAATACAAATGAAAGCTTCCTTGTAAATAATAACCAGGACTATTACAAAATTCACCACATTTAGTTTTTTAAGTTTCTTATCAAAACAGCTTAGGATATATATTTAACCAGTTACATTTTTTACAATATTATTTCTGAGTTCACCATATGCAGAGTTGTAAAAATGCATATTTACTAGGGGTTTACGAGTACTCGAAACTTTGAGTTTTCGGCCGAGTAGTTTAGTATTCAAACTCGACTTGAAGTTTTGAAAAATACTCGAAAGTTCGAGCGAGTATTTCCCGCCGATTTCCGGACGATCGCTAACAATTGCAACCATCTAAAACGCGTAGTAACAGCCGCAAAAGGCGATCGCATCGCGTAAAATCGGCCGAAAATGACGATCGCTAATGATTGCGACCGGCCAAAACGCGTAGTAACGGCTGCAAAAGTCGATCGTATCACGTAAAATCGGCCGTAAATGACGAGCTAACGATTGCGGCCGGCTAAAACGAGTAGGAACGGCCGCAAAAGGAGTTCGAATCACGTAAAATCGGCCGCAAAGGACGATCGGACCGCGTAATTTCGGCCGAAACTAAAGATTTCACCATTCAAATTCAAATTCAAATTCTCTTTATTCTCTTTATTATTATTATTTATTCTCCATCTAATATTTATTATAAGCGGTGTCTGGATCAGGCAATATTGGCCAAATGACAACCGTACCGTGTTTTATCGGCTGGAAACGTATGACAAACCGCGTTTTGTTTGTTAACACATAATCCAGTTTGATTATACTGGCCAAAACTTTGTATTGATACTCATGTATTAGTTAGAAACCATGTTTATCAAATCTGGAGTGGTATCCAAACCCCATTACACTATTTGAAACTACCAACTGACGGCAAATACTCGCTCGAAAATAATCAAATCTCGAAAATAATTGGCACTACTCGCATCGCACACCCCTAATATTTACATGCATATTTCACATCTACATTTGAAACTGCCCTGTAATATTGAACTGTCTGAAACAAGTTAGATCTCTGTAGTGTGCTCAATATTTATTATTATTATCTTACAGGTATCTTAATATCTTAGGTACACAACAGGTTTCCAAGTCCCTGAAATTTAATAGGATTATAGGAATTAGGTTTACCTGTAGGAGCAATATTCTGATTTTTGTTTATAGACATAAAGTTAGCAATTTTTTTTTAATTTGTTGGTTACTGATTTTTTTTAGATGTATGAATCCCTTTTAAATGCTAATGTTTTTTTGTGGAAGATGTGATTATATCCAGACATTAAAAACTTGTTTTATATTAAATCATTTGTATATAAATGGTAGCGACAATAGTCCTGAAATCCTAGGCAAATTGCCACAATAAAATGGCTAGACTGATTGGCTAGTATTTATAATAGTTTTTTAGTATGTAGGATGTAGTAATTAAGTTTGAATGTTGGTTTTTAAAACAATTCTCAATTATTCACATATAATTCACACCTAAATAAACTATGGAAGCTGAAGGGCAATGGTTAAATATCAAGACAGCTGTGAATATCATCTACTCTGTTTGGGTCATGTGATTTTTTAAAAGGATATAATAACAGCTACTATACAGCCCCAAGGTATAAGTCCCCTAATATAATTTATTATATTTCTTAACCACACAGTTGGAAAAAAACATTTGTTCACAGTGTCCCTTATGATTACAATATTTTTTTAGTAATAATTATATGTACTCACGATTTTATGGTTGACTAAAATTTAGCTACCCATAAAACAAATTATCTATAACATGAATTCAATGTTATCGCTCTCTAAGTCCCATGGTAATTACACTTGACATTCGTTATGTTCTGAAGTGAGGTGTGACAGCATTGTTGTTGTAGACCTGGTGATAACTGCAGCACCTGATAAGATATCAGCCCATGCTGCCTGCCTTGCTCTGCTCCCTGGGATCTGTTACCCTCGAGATCTTATCTCAGGTGTTTGCAGAGTTGTGTTGAACTAGAGTTATGTTAATTGCCATAGTCTTCTGTGCTATTTGCATCAGTGTCTGTCAAATTGTTTTGTACATTTTTATTTCAAAGGTAGTAAAGTTGTTTGAGAAATTGTAGGTTTTAGTCTAAAAAAAAGAAAAACAACATGTTTTACCGCGGAAGAATCACTTACAATCTAGTTTATCCCGTTTATGCCTGTTATTGCCAATGGTCTTCTGTTAACAGGTACTCATCCGATGTTGTGGACTCGACGCAACTCAACTCGAGTGAGAAAATTACCAAGTCTATCGCGAGTGTAAAGGTGACAAAACGTGCAAACAGTCGCGAAGAATTCCCCGTCAAAACTTTCCCCGACACTCTCAACGAAACCAACGAAACAGTCAAAATAGGGAATAAAGTGTCAACCAATGGCGAATCTAGTCCGGCAAAATTTAGTACTATGCAATTCTCGGAAATCCGATCGTTAAAACGAATAAACAGGGTGGAAGAGGGAATTGGAACAGACAATGCGGATATAATAGAAACCCCGGGAATTATCCACCCTCAGACCGGGGAAGTGTTGACTGTCGGGGACGCCATTAGGTTAAGGGTGTTAGATGTGCGGACTGGTAGAATCAACATGGTTGTGAACTCGAAAACAGTGTCTGTTACCATTGAAGAAGCTGTGGAGCACGGTCTAGTCAATCCTACACTAGCGGATCGGTTGTTAGGGCCTTGTGGAATTGTGGAAGACGAGTCGAAACCTCAGTTGTCGCTGCTGGAGGCTATCCAGAGGGAACTGCTGGACGCGGAACGAGGACCTGCGGAGAGAGCAAAGGTAAGACAATCGGAAGAGCGAGGGGTTAGCATTGCTGATGCTGTTCGTGGCAACGAAATAGATCCGGATTCGGGTCAATACATCTTGAAGGATGGAAGGAAGATAAGTCTGAAAGAAGCATTCCTATTAGGTCTATTAAGAAAAGATACAAAACCGAACAAAAGGAAAGGAATTGCATTGGCAGATGCGGTCGTGCAAGGAATTGTAGACGAACGGACGGGACAGATTGTGGACAGATACACTGGAGAAAAATACCCTGTGGAAGTGGCGATACAGAAAGGTCTGATTAACCCTGACATCAGAGAAGTAGTGGAGGTAATAGGAGACACCAAAGTGACTGTGGATGAAGCTCTGAAGACCGGTCTGCTCAAAGACGGTAAGTACATGCACAGCTTGTCACAAGAGAAGTTGCCTTTGAGAGAGGCCAAGAGGCGCCAGCTCCTGATCAAACCTATGACACTTAAAGACTGTGTTGATTTAGAAGTTTTTGAAGATGGGTATGTGAAAACACCCACTCATAGAGCAAAAGTTACCATCTTGGAAGGGATATCTCGAGGTGTCTTGGACTGCGACTCTTCCAAGTCTGTGACTGATACGAGAACTGAAGAACTTTTGACTCTATCTGATGCCCTCACTGAAGGAATAATTTTGCCTGAGGGAAAATTTGTAGATTTAGCTGCTAATGAAGTATTGACCATTCCAGAAGCTGTAGATAAAGGGTATATTACTTCTGTTTCTATTAAATCTATTTTTGATATTGATGGCTTTAAAGATCAAAATACTGGTGAATTTTTTAGTTTAAATTCGGCCCTTGATAAAGGGATCGTCAGAAATTCTGAATATGTGATAGACTTAAAATCCGGGGAAACAATCCCACTTGAAGAGGCTGTGAAATTAGGTTTAGTCCGTCCTGAAGTACTTGAAATGTTGCAAAGAAAAATAGGAATAAAGTCAGGAGGCAAAGAGTTAACAGTGTTGGAATCAGTTTTTAAACAATATTTAGATCCAAAGACAGGAATGGTCATGGATAAGAAGACAAAAAAAGGTGTTCCTTTGGATGAAGCTGTAAAGAAAAAGTTAATAACACCTGAAGGAGCAGCATTATTAAACAGTTTATTAAATATAACTCTCACTACACAGACAGTTACCAAAACAATAAAACGTTACTCAACAAGTGTGACTGTTGCGGAATCATCTAAACTCATCACTTTTGGAGAAGCCATAAGGAAAGGGTTAATTGATGAAAATACTCAAATGTTCAAAGATGAGAGCACAGGAAGATTTATGCCTGTTGAAGATGCTGTTAAGGAAGGATTGTTGGGATTTCAAGCAGACTTAGGAAGCCCAAGCAGTAGTTCATCTTCTAGAGACGAATCACCAACAAAAGGTTCACCAACAAAGAAGCGATCACCAATAAAGGAAAGTGTAAAGAGAGCCCTAGATTCCCTGTCAAGAACTGGATCAACCTCACTAACAAAGAAATATTCCAGTGAAAGCTCACCTGAAAAACTGGCAAAAATGTCAGATGAATTTATAGTAACTGAAAGACTTAAAACAGAGAGACAGGTGTTTGAACTTCCTCCTGATGGATGGTACCTTGGGGAAGCAATAGATCAGCATCTGTTCGACCCAATTACTGGACTTTTCATCATCCCAGGAACAGATAGATTGGTCTCATTTGAAGAATGCATCAATCTGGAAATTATAAATCCAAAATCAGCCATGGTAGTTGATCCTAAAAAAACAAGAAATGTGACTTTACCCAAAAGTCTTGAAAAAAGGATACTTGACTCAACGGGCCATTATTACTCACCAGATGGGAAAAAAATAACTATGAAGGAAGCAATAGAAAAGAAACGTGTAATCCTTGAAGCAAGGATGGAAATAGATTCCACCTCACCCCGGTTGATTCAGGTGACTAAAGTAAGTGGAAAACCTGACATAATAGAAGTTTCTGAATCAGGTGCTGACAGAACAACGTTTAAAGAGATCAAGCCAAATGAAAATGAATCTAACCTTGAGCCTCTTCAAGTGTCTCCTGGTGTTATTTTTGATCCTGCAACTGCCTTGGTAATTTTTACAGATAATGGAAAAGCCGATAATTTGTTAGATGCTGTAAAAGAAGGTAAAATCGAACCAAGAAAAGTCAAAGTCAAAGATCCAAATACTGGCAATGAAATAAATATCAATGAAGCAATCAGGAAAGGTATAATAGATAAAAACAGTGGTAACTATAAAGATAAATCTGGTAGAAAAATAAGTTTTGCAGATGCTGCTAAATTTGGTGTAGTCGCTGTGTTAGGAGCTCCACTAGTTGCAGTTGGCAAAGCTGCAAAGATGATACAAAAAGCAATGGTTGTAGATCCAAAAACTGGTGAGGAAATTCCTATTGAAGTTGCTTTTGAAAGAGGTTTGGTTGACAAAGACACTTTGGCCAAGTATGAACAGGCAATGGATGTAGTCAATGAAGGCCAACTTGAATCTCCAGTCTCAATCAAGCCCATGCAAATTGGTGATTTAAAGAAGACAGAAAAAGCCCAGGCTGTAAAATCCATACCTTCTGAACAACAAAGGACACATTCTGAACAACAGCCTAAGTTTAAAACATTAGACTCTTCCTTCATATCTTTAGAAGATGATACAAGACCATCAGAAGGAGAACTCACAAGAGCAAGAGTAACTACTGAACCCAAATATAAAGTCTCCATTGGACGAGCTCGATCATTATCACAGAGCCCTGATAGAGAAGCTAAACCAGTTGTCTTGCAGAAAATGAGAAAGAAAATAGTGAAGCCCAAGGATGCAGTTGATGTTGGAATAATTGACAAAGAAACAGCAGACATTTTAGAAAAACCTGAAAGTTATCAAACCAGAAGTGGAGAAAAACTAAGTCTTTCTGAAGCCATCAGCCTTAAGACACTAGATGGAAATACTGGTGCGATTAGAGACCCACAAAGTGGAGAGCTACTAACCATAAAAGAAGCTATGGAGAGAGGAATCCTTGATTCTGCAGGTTCTTCAGGAAGACTTTTAATTCCAATCGCAAGAAGTCTCTCAGTACCCGCTGTTTTAGAACAAGGACTTTATGAAAACGGTAAAATTGTGCATCCAGAAACAGGAGCTCATCTGTCACTGAAAGAAGCAATAATGTGTGAAATTGTGGATCCAAATTCAAAAGTTATTGATCCCAATACAGGGATAAAGATGACATTAGAAGAAGCCATTTCCAAAGGAATTATTGATGAAGAAAGGTCAAAGGTGAAAACCAGGCGAGGATCTCTTGATTTGTTAACTGCTGTTGCAGGTGGGGTGTTTGATAAAACTGATGACAGGAAAGGGCTTGATCAGTTACCACCAGCAGGTATGACATTTCCTGTGGCCTTAAAGAGAGGACTAATTGACCCAGACTCTCAAGAAGTCGTTCATCCGGTTACCGGAGTTAGGAAGCCAGTTCAAGTAGCAATCCAGGAAGATTTCATTATGTCTCTACCTTGTCCTGTCTCTCCAGACTGCATGCAAGTTACAGAAGCTTTGAACTCAAAACTGATTGATAGTGAAAAGGGAATTTTTATACATCCTAAGACTGGCGAAGAAATCCCAATATCTGATGCAGTGGAAATGGGATTACTTGTTTTGAAACCACCAACAGAAGAAATTGGTGGATCAATCACATCAGTGACTGAAACTGTCAAGAGTTTCCAAACTATAACAACAAAAACAATTTCACTTACACAAGGTCATATTTTGATTGGTCCTGATGAAGTGAAAAATGTTAACACAGGAGAGGTATTGTCTATGGATGATGCAAGAAAAAAGGGAATTGTCAAAGATGAGTCTGAAACAAAGGAACAATTTTCAACAGCTGATCAGACAAGAGATGGTGCTGGTCCATTAAAAGAAAGCTTAAAAGATGTTCAGTTCAAAGATCCCAGTTCAGGTAAAATCATGCCTTTGAAGCAAGCTATCGAATTGGGGATTGCAGATCCAGAAAATGTAGAACAAACTATGATTGAAAATCAACAATTTGCCATTGAAGAAGCTTTCAACAGTATTTATGATGAAAAAGCAAAGAAATTCAAGAACCCAAAATCACCCAACAAACTTTTAACTTTCCAAGAAGCCTTAGATGCCAGGTTAATAGATCCTGATGCAATGATTGTTGATGTAAATACTGGAGAACCTATAACCACAAGGGAGGCTGTAGAAAGGGGTATTATTGATCCAAAAACTGGGGCTTTGAAGGACAAAAAATCTGGTGGAAGTGTCAGTGTGAAAGAAGCTGCAAAAATGGGTTTGTTGGCAGTAGTGGGTGCTCCAATTCTTGCAGGAAAAGCAGTGGCTGATGCTGTTAAAAGCTTGACAAAAAGTAAATCTCCTGAAAGAAAAAAGTCTGTAGAGGCTCCTGCAACTCAGGTAACAATCAGAACATCAAAAACACCTTCACCGCCTAAAGAAATCCCACCGAAACATTTACCCCTTAAAGATGCTATACATTCAGGTAAAATTCAGCCTGACCAATGTTTTGTAACAGTAAATATTGCTGGGGAGAAAAAGCACATTTCAGTAAAGGATGCCTTGGACCGAAATTTAATTAACTTAAACAACCCCATTGAAGTTCTTGGAAATGCTGAAATTTCAGTTGTAGACGAGAAAACTAAATACAAAGTATCTGTTACCAAGCACTTAAACCCAAATGAATTAGCGCTAAGAGGTGCTTATGATCTGAAGAGTGCAGAGTTTTTGGACCCAAAAACAGGAGAAGCTGCTGACTTCTGCGATCTTGTAGGGGAAAATAATGTCTTTGATCCTCAGCTCATAACTGTGAAAGATTTGCAAACGGGGGAACGCATTCCTCTACAAACAGCTCTTGCAATAAATTTGATTGACCCTGAAACAGGCAGCATAATAGATCCTGCTACAGGTAAAGTTGTGCCTTTCTTTGAAGCTCTCAAGCTGGGATGGGTAGTACAAACTGGTGAACAAACTAAAAAATCTTCAAAAAAGTTAGAGCCAGGTATATCTCTTTCTGATGCTGCTCAGAGTGGAGTTTTCAATCCAGCCACAGGTGAAGTAAAAGATCCAACAACTAATGAAGTTATAAGCTTAGCAGATGCTCTTGTAGGAGGTGTAATTGATCCAGATCTGATGACCATCAGGAACCCTGCAAATGATGACCTCCTCTCTTTAACTGAAGCTGTTGAGTGTGGCATTGTTGATCTTAACCGGGGTGTTATCATCAATCCTGAAACTAAAGAAGAAACTAGTATTAAAACAGCATTTAATGAAGGCTTTGTATTGTCTGGTTTCAGAAAACCCATTTCCCTAGAGCCTGTTGTTAAAAAGGGATGGTATACAGCTTCTGGCAAAATATTAGATCCTTTAACAAAAAAAGAGATTGATGTTACAGAATCTGTAAAGAGAGGAATCATAGACCCATTCATAACTGAATGCAAAGATACAAAAGCAAATAAATTTATTACGCTTGATGATGCCTTGTCTCTAAAGTTAGTTGATTCTGAAGTTGGAAAATTGAAAAATAACGTTTCTGGAACTCTCGTACCATTTGATATTGCAGTAGAACAAGGATTAATTCGGACAAACAATATTTCATTTCCTCTCATAGATGGGATAGTGCAAGAGTATTACTCTCCTAAGAATGGAAAGTTTTTGAATCCCTGCATCGGAGAAGAGCAGACTTTAAGAGAAGCAAATAACTGTAAATTTATAGATTGTTCATCAGTTTTAGTAAAAGATGAACATAACGACAAAGTTATCTCAGTACCTGAAGCGGAGCGTGTCGGACTCTTAGACAGTGATAAAGGTGTTTTGAAATATCCTGTACAGATGACATTAGATACTGCCTATCAGAAGGGGTATTTATTGACAACTCAGAAACCACTTTCTCTTCAAGAAGCACTTGCCCAAGGTTGTTACGATTCAAAAACAGGATTGATGGTCATGGGAGATGAAGATAATATAACTCTAGATGAAGCTATGAAAATAGGAGAAGTCAACAGAAATGCATTAACTGTAAAAGATCCAAGATCAGGTGATATCATTACACTATCAGATGCAATCAAAATTGGCGTTGTTGATCCGAAAGCAGGCACAGCTACTGATCCAACCAATGGAGCTGAAATGCATTTCTATGACGCTCTAGATAGAGGACTAATTGTTCCAGCAAAAAGAAAGTTTTCTCTTCCAGAAGCGGTATTCAAAGGATTCTATGACCCAGAATCTGGTAGATTCACTAGCCCAGAAACACGGGAAAAACTACAAACAGACAGGGCGATAAGAAGAGGCATAATCGATCCAGCTTCAACCATGGTGAAGCTCGATGGCAAAGTCATGACTTTCGAACATGCTGTTGAGGATGGGATTGTGGATGCTAAAAGTGGAACCATTAAATTTGAAAACAGAAAATTGGACTTCCAGGAAGCTTTTGAACAAGGGTTACTAATTGAAGTACGTCGACCAATAACTTTAAATGAAGCAATACTAAAAGGAATTTATGATGAACGAACTGGTTTGTTTGTAGATCCAGCAACAGGTGAAAGATTGACACTGCAGCAAGCAATTCAGTCGAGTTTAATTGATCCAGATTCTGTTCATGTTAAGGATACTCGCAGTGGTTTCCTAAAAAAATTAAACCTCGCTGAAGCTATAAAACATGGTTTCATTGATGGAACGACTGGAAAAATCAAAGATTTTTCAAAAGGTGGAGCTGAAGTATCAATCATCGATGCGTTCGATTGTGGTTTGATTGTTGATAGCAAAGCAGCAGTTTCAATTCAGCGAGCCATTCATCAAGGGTTATATGACGATCAAACTGGAAAGTTTACAGACCCCAACACGGGGAGAAAAATAACCCTCCATGAAGCCATCCGGAGGTTCATCATAAATCCTCTTCTTCCATGTTATTGGGATAAGAAATCTGAAAGACTGCTGTCCCTGGTAGAAACTTGTCGGGCAGGAATCATTGACCGAAGAGCTGGCATGTTCAAAGAACCCGGAGCAAACTGTACAGTGTCTCTTTCTGAAGCAATGGAAATTGGGCTCATTGTGGATATTGAAAGTGCTGGTTTTGGATTGTACGAATCTATTTCCATGGGACTCTGCGAGGAAGGAAAAGTTGTGCATCCTTCGACAGGTAGAAAACTTACTTTGTGTGATGCTGTGAAGGAGGAATTGATCAATCCAGTAACATCCATAATCAAAAATACCAAAACTGGGAAGTACATGAAATTGCCAGAAGCAGTCGAATCAGGGTTAATAGATGATATTGTGGGAGTGTATCAGGTGCCTGACACAGGAAAAATATTAACTCTGCAAGAAGCCAAAAATAGAGGTTTGATTGTTCCATCAAAGAAACCTTTAAGTATAGAAGATGCTGTAAAATGTGGTTTATTTAGAACAGACAGTGGGAAATTCGCTGATCCTGAAAGTGGAGAGTTTCACGAATTACTCGAAGCCATTAACAAGGGCCTCATTAACGCAGAGACAACTGCTATCAAAGATCCAGTCACTGGGCAGTTGAAGAGTGTTAATGCAGCAATAGAAGATGGAACCATCGACATCTCCAAAGGAAGAGTTTTAGATCCAAAAACTAAACGATCATACTCCCTTGACGCAGCCATGCAAAAAGGTATTTTAGTCACAGTCGAAAAACCATTAACGTTTCAACAAGCAGTGCGACGTGGCTCAATTGACTTCTTAAAAGGAACATTCAAAGATCCTAGAAGTATGAGAGAGTGCACATTAGAAGAAGCCATTCAGTTTGAACTGATAGATCCCGAATCAGCTGTTGTCAAAGATCCGAAAACTGGTAACTTTTTGACTTTAAAGAAAGCCATAGCCGATGGAATAATAGATCTGAATAAACGAGCAGCTCTTGACCCCCAAACAGGAAAAGCAAAGAGTCTGTGCATAATGTTCGAACAAGGAACAGTTGTTTTCTTACGAGAACCTCTGTCATTCGATCAAGCAATCGAGCAAGGCCACTTGGACACATCCACCGGTAAATTCACTGATCCACAATCGAAAGAAGTCCTCACATTAAAAGAAGCCATCACATTAGGACTCATAGATCCCGATTCTGTCCTCGTCAAAGACATGGCTAAGAAAAAACTGCTAAAACTCCCAGAAGCATTCAGAAAGGGCGTAATGGATTCTGAGAAAGGAAACGTAGTCGATACTTCCACGTCCAAATTACACACGTTACCGAATGCGATTGAAACCGGGTTAGTGACGACACACGGACTTTCTTTGATCGAAGGCCTCGATTTTGGTCTGTATAACCCTACTACGGGGAGCTTTACCGATCCGTTTTGCACGAGCGGGGGCGTGATGGAGCGGAGGCGGTTGAACCTGACGGAAGCGATAAAGACGGGCTTGATAGATCCTTCGACCAGTGTGGTAAAAGACCCAGCCTCTGGCGACATCTCAACAGTGCAAGATGCCATCACCAGAGAGGCCATCGACCCCGTGGCAGGTCGCATGCTGGAGACGACTTCTGGCAAGCCCATCGACCTTCTCAAGGCCAAAGAGAGGGGATACATCATACCTGCCGAGGCCAGGGTGAGTGAACCTCTACACTTGTGTCTTGTGCTCGTTATTGTAGGATTAAGTCTTAGTGGCTGCGCTTCCATGACTGAAAAGACTGAAAACAATTTTAAATTATAGATGAAAAAACCATCAAAAAACAATAATTTGATCAGATTCAATGGCATTAGCTCAGCTAATTGAGTAGTTCTTTAAAAAAAACAAAAAAAACGACATCCTGTAAAAAGTTGAAATATTTTAATGAAATGGAAACCATAAATTTTACTGATTAAAATATAAAAATATATTGGTAAGAACAGTTTTAAGACTCAAAACTTAATAACAAAACAAAATGTAATAAACCCTATAATGTTTAGATAAACAACTCTAATTGAAATGATTTAACCAATATTGCAATGCCAGTAGAATTTAGCCGTTTAATTTTAATTTTGTATTCAATTGTTAATTATGTTGTGATGTCACAACTTGAGAAAGAACATGCTTGAAAAATACACTTTTGTTCTTTGTTTATCCAATAAAAAATTGTTTATCAAGACCAGTTTGTTCTCAATTATATCAAATTAAACTACACTCTTATGTAGCATAAAATCATCACCCTATAAATAAATCACTGTAAACATTTTGTTTGATACAGGCCCCAAACTAATCACAGGATTTTCGACCTTGTTATCTGAAACCTCGTAAAGCTTTTTCAATAAGAAATTGTTTAAATTTTGATAAAATCAGGGTTGGAGATTGGTTCCTTATTTCCAGAGGGGTACTGTTGAAAACATTTAATAGGTTAAGAAAAAGAGATAATCTATGATCTATGAATATTCTACTAGTTGTATAGTTAGTGTCATGGGTAAAGGTACAGTTACCCAGGTAGAGCATCCCGTCCTAATCCTTTGCTGACAAAGAAAACTGAGCTTTGGCCGCTGGCACGGCCGGCATCCCCCTACTCTTTCCAAGAAATCCATGTCCTAAATTCCATGTCTTACTTGAATTTCTAATAAATTGAAATTCCCTGTTATGTCAGTAATGGGATATCGTAAAACTGTGATTCAAATTTTGTCTTATTTGTCTACTTAAGACGGAAAAAATGAGCCATCATTTTGTGCTGTTGGGCCTAATGGATAAATTTATGAAAAATTCTAGTAGGACATGGAATTTCTTGGAAAGAGCAGGGGGTTTCCAGCCGTGCCAGGAGGGCACTCCTAACAAAAGTGCTGGTTTGTCAACAAAGGATTAGGACAAGATGCTCTACCTGGGGAATTGTGCCTTTACCCATGACACTAACTATACACATATGCGCATCTAGTTTTATTTATAATGTTTGATACAAAATTATCTGGATTCTTAGCTACAAAATATGCCAATTCCCAGAAGTAAATACAAGAAAGGTTTAAAATTTATAGTTTTTGAATATCGGTTTACACTTTTGACGTTTATTTGCTTTAACCATTGATCGAACAATACTTTTTGACCTGTTGCGTTGTCAGTCCTGGTTGCGTGGCCGTCACGCAGTATAGACCTGCACCGCCGGTTTACAGTCTTGAGTCACTATCGGGTTGGCGGATGCGGCTTGTCGTTAGACGACGTCTGTGCTTGGGTAGTAGAAAGGCGGGCATGCGAGCCATGAGATGCATTGTGCGGCTTCAGCTCTAGCCTACAACCGTAGTTTTAGAGATTTCCACAAAAAGGCTTACTTTGTCGAATTTTCATCAGGACTTTGAATTCTTTGAAAGATAGTTGTTCTTTAGTCGCTTTACAGTTGTTTAAGAGGGGGCTCCAGTCACCTGCTTCTCCCGTAAGGCTGATGTTAACTTTCAAAACCTGTCCCTCCTCAACAGATTATACAAAATCGATGTCATTTTGAAGAACAAAAATAACTAACAATTTCAGTGAGCAGCGTTTAGATTACCTATCACAAGTAGTTAACCCATGATAAAATCGTACCTATTTTATATTTTTTAATTTTAATGAACAATCATTATTTATTTGTGATATTGACATTTTGCTCAGCACTGAAATGGCTAGGTATCTGTTTGCTCTTTAAAGTGAGCCATAAATCAACGATTTCGGATACTCTGTTGTGGAGGGACGAACTGTGAACGTTAACGTTGGTCTTATTTCTATGAGATGCAGGTAGAAACACAGAAGTTTTGTGACCTCACTCTTTCTTAAATCAGTTGCTAGTTTTTCAAACAAAACGATAGTCAATATAGAAATATTTGGCTGAAAATTTTTGACAACAATATATTTTTGAAAAAGTTCTTTAAATACCTTATTATAGTGTTCATCATTAAATTATAAATTGTTAGAATGAAAAAATTTCATCAAAAAATCAAAAAGTCATCATATTTTAAATGTTTTTTACCACTCTGATTACAAAGTGTGTATCAAAAAGATAAGATATTTTTTAAATTGTTAACATGTTATTGCAATTGTTCTCGATTAATTCTATAAATATTTTGGTGCCAACTTGAAAAAAAAGCATGACTCAGCTAAAAGGAGATTCAAATTATTTATTTTTTTGTCTCTTGAGGTTAGTCAAATGCTATAGTAAAAATATGACAGCGTTCTGTGAAATTGAACTGTTCTCGGTGCAATTTACTTTTTTCAATAACAAAATTAAGCCAGAAATTTTGGAAACTGTCGTCACCGGTCAAGTTGTGAAAACTAAGAGTTATGCAATAACATTAACATAACAATGTTATGTTGTATTAGAGAATTCTCATATGTCTAATCTATTGCTACCAAAGGGTATTTATGATGATTTTTTATGGTATATTCATTAATTTTGTGTCAAGTTACAGAAAAGAAACACAACAGATTGTTCATTAACATATTCATTCATTGGCTGTTACCTTTTGAAATATTTTATTTCTAGACTTGAACACTTTTTACATTATTTCATCAGCACCTACTGTAGCGTTTAATCAACTTTATAAATTGTCATATAGAAAAGCCAAAATTTTTTAAATATAAAAAATCTGAGTTTTGTTAAAACAAATTTTGTTTTATCCTGTTGCCTATTTTTTGTGTAGTATTTCTGGGATTTGCAAATAAACAGTTATTTAAAAAAGTTTAATTACAGTTTTTACAGTTTTAGTTTTGCAGCCCTCTGTGAGAATTAAACTGTACTCCTACTTAGTATACTTCATCCGCTGCTATCATGACTTGCTACAGTTTTTACAGTTTTAGTTTTGCAGCCCTCTGTGAGAATTAAACTGTACTCCTACGTAGTATACTTCATCTGCTGCTATCATGACTTATTTTTTTATCACAATATTTTGTGTTTCTCTTCAGCAACTTTAACATTTCAGAGCTAGTTATAAACTATAGTTACTGTTAAGCTAAGTAACCGTTTATTCTGTGATCT
This sequence comes from Allygus modestus, assembly GCA_963675035.1. Lineage (NCBI taxonomy): Eukaryota > Metazoa > Arthropoda > Insecta > Hemiptera > Cicadellidae > Allygus > Allygus modestus. Next base: position 126,925,091 of record OY776114.1, on the reverse strand, counting down.
TAGCACTTGTTTACGACCAATCTACTCCCTCAAATGTTCCCCCTCCTTCCTTCCTGAACCGTCCAAGGCTTTGTTTCGTCTTGCGATTGTTCGTTTATATTTTATTGTTTCTGCTTTCTGTTCCAGTGTTTCTTGTGTTGTGTTGTTATGTGTTTTTGGTGTGTTACAGGATGGGTTTGTTTGTTGGGGTTTAGTTTACCTTTGCCCGTCTCACAATACTAAACTAGCCCCCGCTCGCCTAACCGCTCGCTGCCCCAAACTGTTATTGGCGCGTCAGCCGCTTCGCTTGGACCCAGGATACATAACAGCAATGCTAACCCTCCATTACTAACTTTATATTTTTATTTCTTGATCTCTCTTTTTTACGAATGCTACTTTTATTTAGTTCTCCATTAACCTAGTTTTTCCGATTACTCTATTTTGTTTTTTGGATGAAGGTACGTCATATTTTACTATTTTTTACTTTTAATCTACTCGTTTTCATCGATCTGTTAATTTTATTTCTCACCTCACGCTCATGTTTTGTTCTCTCTCATCGTCCATTTTCCTCTCATCGTTCTCATGCTTTAGTGACGTTTTTATTTTGTAATTAAATCTATACGCTGGAAACTGGAAAAGAGAAATAAAATTAATGGATTGTTAAACAAATTACCATTTAATAATTTATTTTAAGCTATGGGTTAAGTGTTAAAAATGAATGAAATCTAAAATCATTAAGTGAAACTGAGTTTAAAAGAATTGTAGTAGAGCATAAATAAGTGCACAAGTACATTTAGTAAAGATTTTTATAATCAGAGTAAGTAATATGTTATTGCTAAAAACCATGAAATCTACAATTTTAGAATAATCACCTCTCGCATCAGGAATGTAACGCTTTACCTTGTTAACACTTTGGGCATGTTACTCGAGCACCAGTGAAACACTGTTTGTGCTTCGCACATTTTACTCACTGTGATTTGTTTATTTTGTTGTGTTACATCACATCTTGCTCTTGCAGTGTTTTTTAACAGTTACATTGGGTGTTTCATGTTTAGGAGAGGAGTCTGTTAACCTACTACTTCAGCAGTTTAATGGTAGTTGAAAGAGAACTACTGTAAGGAAGAGATTTAATTTAGTTTTACTTATTTTCACAAATTTGATATCAGTTTAAGCAAGTTAAATACGGTAATAGTTTTAAATGTGTTTTTACAGCTTCTACCATCATAATTAAAGTTTTTAAATTCATTCCATTTTATTTTTAGCAGAATCCTCCACAAACATAAATTTTTAACCTAATTTCGCTTATTGAAATATATTTCCGTTAAAAAAAACAAGACATTTACATTTTACATATAGATTTGTATATAATCTTTCTCTTATTCCATTCTGAGATTGAACTGTTTTTAATTTAGCGTTTTGATTTACTTTTCAATTTTGTTGCCTCTTCAAAATGTTTTCAATAAGTCTTTTTTCCAGTTGGTTATATTTTACCTTCATTTCCCCATTGAAATCTCATCATAAACCTTTCTTGTTATCTTATCTAACAAAGCTTTCAAGGATGTGACAGGTAATTTACCCGTAGTGTTTGCGAGGGATTTAAAATTAAATTAAAACCAGAAGTAAAATATCAATTTGTTTTTATTGGAAGAATCTTCCATAGGTTTACATGTCTTGGAAATTTATTTGAAGAAGCTTAGTGTTTAAATTGTTATCAAGGATAGTTCAAAAGCTTGAAAAGCGATTACTAAGATGGAGTGTGTGACACTGTGTTGTGTTGTATAGCAAGCAATGGAGGAGAAGTACCGACTGTGCGACGATACGTTGTCGCAGCTGCTCGCGTGGATCGCAGAGGTGGAGGATCGTCTCGCCAACCAAGACGTCGCGCAGGAGGACGTGGATCAACTCCGCAACCAGATCAACATACTCAAGGTGAGCCAATCATTTAGGTCTAGGGCGACTAAAGAAGTTAAATATAGCGAGTTTTCAGATGTCTGTTTTACAATCGATAATCTTAGGACAAAAATGGTGACAAAAAATGGACATGCATTGTTGTATCTCTTATGTATTATGCAATATGGCATAGAAGTTTGGGTTGGTCTGAATGCAGAAATGATTTTCAAAATTGAGAAAAACTGTCTTAGAATAACCCTACTGTAAATTTGTATTTATAGTGTCTGCTTTTAGTTAAACAAAATTTCTGTTCTACTACGGAGGAACAGCACTTTCATGCCTTGAGTATAATACACTGAGATATATTGCCGTTACCTATCCATAGATTAAGTTCAACAGTATTTTTGCCGCAATATTTATGAAATAATTTGTATAATAAGCTTCCCAACAGGTTAAACAAATCTATATCTAAAGCCTCATTTACCCAGGAACTTTAAAGAAAACCATAAGTCTGACACCCATCAACCCTATACTTGAATGAAAGGTCTCGGTGAGCAAATTGGAGGAAAAATATTAGTTTTTTGATCAAATTTTCCCTAAGGGCACAAATATAAAGAAATGAGTTTAAACACACTTAAAGGTATTTAATATCAAAGAGCTGATACATTTGTTTGTATTGCAGCTGTTACCCGTGCGAAGAACGGGTACACATTCTACTAGTATTGACAACACTGATTTGTTTAAGAATAAGATAATAGAACTTCTTGTTAACAGGGCCTACTGTAGTATTCAAGAGTTCCTGTGTGATGTATTAATTTAAGATTTTTAATTTAATGAAATCACTTTAATGTTATAATTAATTTGACTTTTAAGCAGCCTAAGCTGACTAAGTGATATTTAGCGATACGGTCCTCATTCCCGGCTGACATGTATTGTGTCTTCAATTATGGCCAAAATTATTTGCGATGTGGTCGTAATCTATTTACACACATTCGGTTCAAGTTTATGACCAATTCCTGTGTTCTATTGTAATTTTCGGCTGATTTGTTGTGGTCCATTGGTCATTTTCGGCCATTACTATGCGATTTTGTAGTTTTCAATCATTAGCGACCCTCTGGAGGTTGACGGAAAATACTTACTCAAACTTTTGGGGAGTTTTCAAAATTTTGAGACGGGTCGATTATTGAAATACTCAAATTTTCAAGTACTCATACACCCCTAGATTGAATGTATTTTTGACAAAACTTAATGTAACAGAATTGTTATTTAGTGGTCAACAAAGCTTGTTGATTCTTGTGTTAACTGTCACCGTTGTCGCGCAGTTGGTGAAGGAAGAGCTGGAGTCTCAGGCCCGCTCGGTCACCAACTGCCTGGACCAGGTGCGAGTGGTGGTGACCACGGGGGGAGAGTACCTGTCGCGCGACGAGGTCCTCAGCCTGGAGAAGAATGGCAAGGCACTCCGGTCGCGCTACGACCGCGCCAACGACCGCACCGACAAGCTGCTGCGAAGACTCACTGCCGCCAAGGACGAGCTCAATAAGTTCAAGTAAGTAATTGTTACTGAATTCACTGGCTTATGACCTGTTAAAAAGAGTCTTTTTGTATTTTAACACCAGTGGAATTTTTCTTAAGAGTGCATTACAGACTCTTCAAGGGAAAGTGGTCCAAAACCGTCATATTTTCGTGGACATCCCGGCAGCCGAACCTGTGACCCTTTGAACTGAAGTCCAAGACGCTAACTGTTAGGCTAGCAAGAATCCCCGTGTTAATCACCAAGACACCTAAGGGGCTCGCTAAAATCCCCGTGTTAATCACCAAGACACCTAAGGGGCTCGCAAGAATCCCCGTGTTAATCACCAAGACACCTAAGGGGCTCGCAAGAATCCCCGTGTTAATCACCAAGACACCTATGGGGCTCGCAAGAATCCCCGTGTTAATCACCAAGACACCTAAGGGGCTCGCAAGAATCCCTGTGTTAATCACCAAGACACCTAAGGGGTTCGCAAGAATCCCCGTGTTAATCACCAAGACACCTAAGGGGCTCGCAAGAATCCCCGTGTTAATCACCAAGACACCTAAGGGGCTCGCAAGAATCCCCGTGTTAATCACCAAGACACCTAAGGACTCTTAGAATACCCGTTACTTTGTAAGGAGTTTAATCCGAGATTAAGAATATAAAACAAATCTTTGTTAAATAATTGTGACAACCTGAGTCATTGAAAAATTGATATCTCACTCATAAGTAATGTGATATGTGATTCAGATTCTACATTTAACCATAGGTCCCTCTTTGGTAAACTTTAAGCACATCTAATTTACCTTTGAAATTCTTGGTTACGGTTAAAATAAAATGTTGAATGTTGTATCTGTGAGTTACCATATTTCAAAGTTAAAACTCAGTTAACAAGTGTTAAACCAGTAATCAGTTGGGGAATGTGATTGAATCGATTAGATCTTTTAGTAAATATGATAATGTTGTGGAAAAATAAGAAAGTTTGGTGAAGCAGCCAGAAAAATTATCCAAAATAAGACTTGTATATTAAATAATATCTTGTATGTTAGTTATTTTTTAGCACATCACTCTGTGTTGAACAGTGTGGTTAAAACCACTCCTTTGATCATGTTGTGGCAGTAAATGATCTAAATAGTAATCTCAACACCCATCAGGTCCAAACAATTTTGTTTTACTATTTTTCATTGACAATAATTTGTCAAGCCTTCTCCCAGAATATTTAAAAGTCTGGGAATATCTCCTGTTAAATTGCTGAACACACATGTATGTGAATTGTGACTGCCTCATGTAAATCCATACTACAGGCTGAGCTTTGCTCCTAGAAGATGAGCCAAACTCATTTCAGGTTGTTAGTTACTGACCTAGTGGTAAAAGCGACGAACTTGAAACCATCGCAGCGGCCGTGTCGTGGGTTCGAATCCCTGACTAGTAAATTAAATTACATCAGTGCAGCAATGGCTCACCCCTAGCTTTTCTTGATATGTTCCTTAGTGAGGTCTGAGACCCTTGTATACAAGCAGGAAAAAGAAGGCTGCCAATGAAAAGTGTCACTAGTTGGAACATTTTATAGTATATTTCATCACTAGGACCAAAAGTGAAGCTTTTCGATACAAGCTCAAGTTTAACGTTTTAAGTGGAAAATGAGCGAGGATCAAAAAGCGACTTTTGGTCCAAGTGATGAACTACATGTTTTGTCATACTGCAAACAATATTAAGATACAAATTTCATAAAGCTGAATTTTGTTTACTTTTTCCATTATACGTTTGCTTCCATATTGATCTTTTTGCTACTATAAACAGACAGCTGTTACACAAGTTTTCATTGTTGACAAGTTGAATAATTCGTTCAATTCAACTTAACAGCTGATGACCTCGACCTAAAAGTGTCATCAAATGATTTTTTTTGCCCTAGGATGGAAAAAGATCATCAAAACAATACTTTTTAACTTGGGAGTAAAAGAACAACTGTAGCATCTCGATGCAAGTGTTAAAATCAGCTGTTTTTGAAGCAATGTGACGAAAAGATATTAAAGCTCGGTGTGTCGGCAGGTCTGAGCTGACAACATTCACGGCATGGCTGGATAAGGCCCGTCGCTCACTGGAGGAGAGGGAGCGATCGCTGGCCAACCTCAACAAGATGGACGCCAGCCACGAGTCGACGCGCGACTTTGTGTCGGATGTGATCGCGCACCAGGCCGACCTGAGGTTCATCACCATGGCCGCGCAGAAGTTCTTCGACGAGTCCAAGGTAATATTGAGAGCGTTAAAACTGGCTGTGATAGTCATTGGTTGACAGAAAGTAGAGTACATTGTAAAATGAATTCTCAAAAGAAAAATAATCAATCTGAAAAAATATTCATTTAAAAACAGCGGCCATTTAAATAATTTTGGATAATTTTGATTAAAATTATTTAAATAGCTGCCATTTTGAAATGAATATTTTTTCATAATTATTATTTTTCTGTCATTAGATTCTACCTTAAACATCACCCCGAGTTTCATTCAAATAACATAAGTGGTTTCGGAAATTTAATTTTAGGTCACAAGGCGTTTTAGGAAAAACTGTTATTCGTGATTTTATTTTTATTTTGAGTATAAAAAACGATTCCTAAAGTTTGGCCTCTTTCTTATGGAACACTCAGTATAATATTACACCTTAAAGTTGCTATCAACCTAAAGCTGTTCATTTGGTTGAGGGCCAACATTCTTACCATAAAGTGTAGTAGAACACAAAAGCACAAAAGTCATAACACGGGAAACACTGTCTTGATCAGTAGGGGTTCAGTGTTCACTAAAGCTTCTGGGCAACACTGATGGTGTTATGATACTACTGAGGGTATTCCGTAAAATCCTAGCCTAAAACCGCTTTATTCTACAGCTTTAAAACATTTATTTTCACCTGTCTCCCAGGAGTACCTGACCTGCCTCAATGAGTTCCGGACGTCGCTGCCCGCACGACTGCCGCACGTCGAGCCCATCGCAGCGCAAGACTCGGCCGTGCGCAACACGGTGCAGACCATCAGCACGCAGTACCGCGACCTGCTCAGTCGCGCCAACGCTCTGAGCGACAGGCTGAGTGGCGTGGGAGGGCGACAACGCGAGTATCGCGACGCACTCGACAAAGCTCGGGCGTGGATGAGGGACGCCGAGCCCAGGGCTAACAAGGTGAGTGGAATACCAACTCAGATCTTTGCTCCTGATTTTTATTCAATGTTTTTAAATTACAATAAGGTGTTATATTTTGTTGCAAATCAGAAAGTTTAGTTTCAAATACGCTGAAAATGAAGTATCATGCTCAAATTTGAACAATTAGTAAACTTATTCAGTAAAAATTGTGTGTTTCCTTTGGAAAACTCCACAACAATCTCTTAAAGTTAGCTGTAAAAACAAGTCAATACAGCAAACCCAAATGCTTCTTATAGCAATTGAATATTCAGAAGGAAATCATAGCTTAACAAATAAAGGGAAGTATCTTTTACTACAATCCAATTTTCTCAGGTAATAATTTTGAGGATAAATGGACTAAATACATTTAAAAACTCAATTTAGGGGGAGGGTAGTGTTTCAGTCCTTCCCCACTAACACTAATTGCTTACTTTGTTTGAAACGCATCAAGACAGGTAATTTTGTTGGTCATCCAACAATTATTGCTAGGCTCAGGTTCAAATATTGAAGTTGTAATTCGTGAATTTTGTGGAGTTAGGTAGAAGCTCTGTATATCAGTAAGTGCTAACTACTGTTTCGTGTTCCCAGATCCTGTCTGAACCCCTGGCGGCAGACCCGCACACACTGGAGGACCAGCTCAGCCGAGCCAAGACACTCAACAACGAGTTTGTGGCTCAAGGACGACTCATCGACAATGCCAAACATGTGAGTACATTGGCTTATCGCAGTTTTGATACATTTCTGGGAAATGATTGATTTGAATAGTACTAACCCGAAACACATTTTTGTTTAATGTTCAAAACTCATAATTTATGGGAAAAATGTTATCTTGCGGTTCTTGGTGATTTCTTAAATTTGACTAGAAACTTAAACAAATTAATACATAATTTGAATGGGAATTTTTAAGTAGTATTTATAGGCTTTCTGAATCAAAAGTTTTAGCTACTGCAAATTACATGCTACACTTACACTAAGTATAATTTATATAAACAACTATGTGCAATCTTAAACTAACAGCAAGCAAGTTCCCTGGAATAAGTTTCAGGAATTTATATCGTCATTGTTATGACAGTTCATGCAGTTTAGTGTCGGCCACAGCTTTCTCAGCTCCCACTCAACGTATCATGACTGATTGTCATGTAAGGCAATTTATCTTGCAATCTCTCGCTAGTAAAAGCCGGGCCTTCAACAATAGTCCAGTTGAAAAGCTCGTGTGAAGCACACAGGAGTGAAGTGGTTGGTGCAACACAGACATCTACTCCGTACACTGTAACCTACCCTCTGTCTCAGGCCGTGGAGTCCCTAGTGCTTGCGGTGGAAGGCCAAGTGTCAGCGGGTGAGTTGGCAGCCCTGCAGGAGCCTGTGCGAGAGCTGGAGCTCAAGTATCGCCAACTGTGCGACGGGCTGGCCGAGAGGTGTCAGCAGCTGGAGACCGCGCTGGTGCAGAGCCAGGGAGTGCAGGACGCACTGGACGGCCTACTGGCGTGGCTCAACTCTGCAGAGAACACTCTCAAGTTAGTTGGAGTTCTAAACTTTTAAGTTTGAAAATCTTGTTGAAAATAAGTTGGTTTATTAGTTCAGCTTTGTATCCTGTTAGACACTTTTTAATGTAATCCTTGAATTCATTGTCTAAAAAATACTCCTTTTATGTAAAAAAAGCAAAAACAAAATTATTCTATATTTGAATGAAATGTTTTTTTATAGTATGGTGAAATTATGATTATGATTTTTTTTATTGGGATACTTTCTTCTTAGTTTAATACTTGGCGTCTTGTCAGATGGTGGTGAAACCAAAATACAGAAGAGTCAAGTTGAACATTTAAACAGAAATAGCACCCCAAAATTCCTTCTACATTTTTTGCAGGACCGAGGAAAACGTCCTGCATTGTCACTGTTGGTCCGGCATTCGGCCAGGGTGTGAAAAGCTCATGATCGAAAAAAACAAAAACAATGTTGGCTCCCTTCTTTCGGTATGAAATGTAGAAGGAAATACTAGTGTGCTATTTGTATTTTCGTGTGCATATGTCTGTCTTGTTTCTAATGTGCTTTTGTTTCATCACTGTCTGAAAAGTCCCCCAGTATTAAACCAATAAAAAGAGAGTAGACTAGTTCTGAAACCTCTCTCAATTTCTTTTGGGGGTGCGCATTAAGCCCAATGCGGCTGATGTGCTTCGGGACTCATGTCCGCCCCTTCTGATGATGATGATGAGAGAATAGACTAATAAAAGAAACAATAACAAATTTCCTTTACCTTGTTCTTTAACACGATGCTGTGTCATCCAGGGACATGACAAGACCTGTGAGCCTGCAGAAGGAGCGGCTGGAGGACAGACTGAGGGAACACCGAGTGCTGCAGTCGGACATTGACTCGCACCAGTCGAGCGTGGAGAGCGTCAGTCGCACGGCGCAGGAGCTCGTCAACACCGCCTCCAACCCCAGGCTGGCCAAGAAGATAGAGGCCAAGACGCGCGACGTGGTCACCAGGTAATGCGGGACCACACACTGCAACACTAAGCCTCATTACTGCCAAGTGATCCAAACATCGCTGTATTAGGGCAATCGGTTTAAACCCAGCTGAGGCATAAAATTTCACTCTGAAGAGGTTTTTAAAAAGTCTTAAACAAAAAATACATAAACAGGCAAATGAATGATCATACCCAAAAACATTATTTTTGGCCATACAAAAAACACTTATTTCATGGCGCGGCAGGTACAGAGTGTAGGACTAGACTGACCCCATCGTCGTGTTATCCCTCCCCCCTCTCAGTTCTTATCGGGTCCTTTTTGCATGATTACCACAGTTGTTTAGTTATCCATGTACAAACCACAAAGAGATCCCCATTGTGGTAGTCTGTGAGGGATGTGGCCCATATTTTCTCTAGCATTGCTTGATGTCCTCGGTAAAGCGAGGTATTACATATAATTCAAGGAAATTTATATGTAATTCATAATTTTATTTTAACTTGATTAAATCAGCTCAGCCAAAAGCTAAATAATGGTTTAAAAAATTGGAAAAGGGCTTCTCTGGATAAAGTACGCAACAATTTACAAAACATTGTATTCGAGAAATTTACATGAATTTGCATTCCACAGTTGTTCAATTATTGTCTTCGGTTTGTATTTGATGATCTTATTGTTACATGAAGTGGCCTTCCAGGATTGTTCAATTTGTCTTGGGTTTGTATTTGAAGAACTTATTGGTACGTGAAGTTGCCTTCTACAATCGATCAATGTATCTCTGGTTTTCATACACCGTTTTTAATGAGCTTTTTTCAAACGTTTGACACATACATGGTGTCTCAGGTACGAGAAGCTCCATGACAAGTGCTCCCGACTGGGGGAGAGCCTCTCCGAGATCCACCACTCGCTGAGTGCGTTCAGCGGTGAGGCTGCGGAGCTGGAGCGGTGGCTGAGCGAGGCGACGGAGGCTGTGAGCGAGGTGACGACCGTCGCGCGGCTGGACGAGATAGCCAAGCAGCGTGATGCGAGACGCGACCGCCTAGAGGCCACACTGCGCGACGGACGGGCTCTTGTCAGCAAGAAGGATGTGACGGACACCGGCAACGTCAGGGACAGAGTCAAGGTCGGTGCTGGTTGGGAGGTTGTTGTAGAATAAAGGAATTGTAAGAAATTAACTGTAAGGTAGTTTGATGACTAACTCCAGATACCTTAAGTTGATCTAATCTTTTTTAACGGACAAAATTGTTTCAAAAAAAAAAAATAAATATATATATATATATATATATATATATATCATGTACTGTCTCAATATTTAGCGATTTGAAATGAGCTTTCACAGAAGTTTTAGGGTCTAGGTTAAACACTTTCCTGGTAGCCTTTTATTTGCATTTTCAAGATCGATTTTAAATTTTGATTTGAAGTAGCTCCATAGAGAAAAAAGCAATTACTGAATGTAGACAAGAAAAAATACTTTTTTTTACGTTTATTGATCACATAAGTATTTGAACCTTATCATGTTTGTTCCACATTAAGTTCCGATCTTAACATCACCCAAACTTGTAATAGTATCAGTAGGAGTTGATCTAATCTTTTTTTAATGGGCAAAATTGTTTCAAAAACGTACATATCGCATACTGTCGTAATATTTAATTTATTTATTATTTTTAGGATCCAGGTTCAAAATTGTCCTGGTAGCCTTTTTTTTGCATTTTGAAGGTAGATTTTAAATTTTGATATGTATTAGGTCCACACAGGAAAATTCCAAAAACAGTTAACGAATGTGTACAAGAAAAATACATTTTTTAACGTTTATTGATCACATAAGTCTTGTAATGGTTATTCTATGTTAAGTTCATCACCCAACATTTAATAGTATCGTTTTTTTTTTTCAATAATTTCATTACCTAATGCTGTTGCGTAGGGCCTGGAGAGCCAGTGGCGGGAGCTCAACGCCCTACTGGAGGACCACCAGCGGCTCGGCAAGGCTCGATCGGAGCAGCTACTAGCCTATGAGAAGCTGCGCGACCAGGTGTTGGCGTGGCTCACACAGACCGAGACCCGCGTCGCGCGGCTTGAGCCTGTCGCACTGGACATGGACACGATCAAGCGACAAGTTGACGAGCTCAAGGTATCTTTGGCTATATTTTATTCAAGTTTTTTTGTAAAAATTAGGAAAAATAATATTTTATAATTTTTTTTATTTTTTACCAACTTTGTAACTAAATAGTGTAGGTATTTCATCACTAGTGCTGAAAGTGGTCTTTTCCGGTACGCGATCGTGTTTGCCTTATGAGTCGATAGCCAAGCGCGGAAATTTGATGAAGTACCGGAAAAACACTCAAGGTATGAGAAATGAACGATATTTTTCATCACACTGTGAATAATAATAATATTTAACATATTTTTCAGATATTTTTATCAGGTTTGCTAAGTGATATTTTTCATAACTTAATGCTAATATGACAACAATAGTGTTTACATTGTGTTTATGTTAACCTAGTAATTAAATGAATAAGAACAGCTGATTTTAAATGCAACACTGCTATTGGTAGACTCAGCGAGCTACTAGCACTACCGGTGTCAATAACTGGTGTGTGGTAACTAATAACAGCTTGGCAAAAATCACCAGAATTTTGTACGACACTAGGGTGGAAAGTATCAGTTCGGTACTCACAGCTGATATCGAAAATAGCTACTTTCGGCACAGTGTGATAAAAAAGATTTTATTTTAAAATTGGTAAAGAAGTTTACATTTTAAAGTTAAAGTTTTTTTATGTTGGGTTCCGAATATCATTCTTGGTGTATTTTCTTAGAAAAATAACTTTTACAACTAACCCCATACTATATTGAGCATATTATCACCTTTCACTTAAAACAGTTACCTACATGAAACAGACTAAAAACACAACTTCATGCTTTCCTATTCCCTACTAACTGTCACCCGTGTGTTGCAGCCTCTGGTGAAGGAGCACCGCGACTACGGCATGACGATAGACAAGGTGATGGACCTTGGCAACGCGTACGATGCCTTGACACGACCTGAGTCGCCCACGCGGCGCAGGAGCTCCGTCAGCCCCGTCAAGCGAACGTCTGTCACAGCCAGCCCGAGTGAGTTAACGACGACTGTACAAAGGGACGACAAAGTTCTGTCCCACTCAAAACTAGGCTCTGACACTAAGTAAAGTTGGGAATTCATCCCAAAATCCAAAAAGTGATTTACTGGATACCCTTGGTTTTTTATTTCACTTTGAAAATTACCTTATGGAATCAAAACAGTCTTAAGAAAATGACATAAGAAAACCTTGGGTACTCAGTTTTACTATGATGACGATGTTTATTTTATTAATCCTATCTAGTTGAACTTATCCATCTATCCATAGATGGATCGAACAAAGAATTTCTCGATTTTTGTTCGGCAATTCTGGACCCTTAAAACTATTATTTTAAAAACATATTTGGTATCAATCAAAAAATCTTCCCCTCTAGATGTGCCTTTTGGGGGGTTTGAAAATCATCCAAGTTCAGGGCAGGCCTTCAAAGTTCCAATGTAAACTTATGGAGTCATATTTTATTTAGGTAGTCAGGTGATCAATGTAAACCTTTCTAAACGTATGACTCAACGTCTGCTAGATTCCGGGCGTAGAACGGGACATCAGATACTATATCTAGGCTACATATAAGATCTTGGTGATTGTAATTTCTAGTTTGTATAAAGTGAAAATTGGGTATAACATTTTTTTAGCCACAAACACATACACATACACATACACACACACACACACACATGGGTATTGAAAGAAGTTTCAATAATAACCTCCTCACCACCTACAAAAACATTTAAGGAGTCTTCTGATAAATTTTGAAAAATGTTTTTAGAAATTGAAAATTTAATCAGAATTTGTAAAAAGTCACAAGATAACTTCCATTTTGTTTGCTACACAGTCTATTTACAACATGTCAAAATAAATTCTCAAGTAAACTTTTTGGTTAGGATCAGCCTAGGCTATTCAATTTCTTGTGGAAGAAATGATGGGTAGAGTCAAGAATGTTACCATAGGTAAAAGTGGGCTGTGGACCCACAAAAGTCATAACACAGAAAAGTTGTTGTATTTCAACACATTATTAACACTCATTTGGTGTTTTCTCTTGATCAAATTAGAAAGAGAGAAGTGATTTCTCAGTAGATTGTAATTCAACTTGCCTACACTCAACGGTGTCGGGCCTAAAAACTGCTGTTAGTAAACTGTACAAACCAGTGTATTTCTGTAGTAAACTACGACATTATCGGTCTAAGCTCCCTCCTCCTGAGAGTTGACCCTGTATTGCCACATGTTCCAGTGAGGAGAACGTCCCAGGATGGATCCCCCTCTCCCACCAAAGTGTCTGGGTTCGGACTCCAGAGTCCTGTCTCTCCCGGAGGCTCCAGTGGCTTCGGCAGCCGGAGGTCTTCCCAGGACGGCTTCCACTTGGAAGGTGAGTCTTCTCCATGAGGAAGTCATCTTGGAAGTCTTAAGTATAGGTTCAAATCCAACTAATGAAGTGGAGTATGTGCATTGATGGAGTTATAAATCTTTGTTTTGTGTAATTATGAGGCTTAAATCATCTGATTTATTTAGTAGAGAAGTAAAAATTCTCTAAAGTTAGTGTGTTTTCCTGTGTTCAAGGGGGATTGAAGACGTAGTTTTATCAACATTTCTCTGCTTACTTGTAGGAATTGATGGAGTATCTTTTACCTGGTGGTTTAAGATCATGCAATAATTTCTGTTGAGACCTGAGCTGCAAGAGCTATTTTCCTTTTTTGATCTGGAACATTAATAAACATTCCACGATTTACTTTTACCAGACTCATTCAAATCGGGCCAGTTACACCAGTCATCATCAGGCCCAATCAGAGATTGTTTCTCTGAGATGAATCAGGGAATGAGATACTTTGATTAGGCCTGATGATGACCTGAGTAGGTAGTTACGATTTCAATTAGTTAATTGAAATCGTCTACCTTGTACCTACCATATTTTGTGTATATTTTACGCTCTTTATGTAAGTACAGTATAAGTATATATATTTGTTGTAGTGTTGTGAGACACAGTTTATTTTATCCAGTTTTATCCTAACCGAACCGCCGCAGCACCCTGTCATAGTTAGTTATCCATGTTTTACTTAGTTACTGAATTAAGTAGACTATAACAGATCCACTTGGCTTTTCCAGAGATGACCCAAGTGCAACAGGAGCTGACGGAGATGAGTCACCGCTACACGATGCTCGGCACCAAGCTGATGGACCGACAGACGGAGCTGGACGTGACGAGGGAGGAGCTCCGCAAACAGCTGGAGCACCTCAAACAGCTGGCGCAGTTCCTGGACAAGGTGCAGCGCGGCCTGCCCAAGGAGAGCGTCCCGCACAGCAAGGAGGATGCGGACAAGACCGGCAAACTGCTCAAGGTGAGAGCGGTTCAGTACAAACGTTAGATTTCAGTTTGGTCTGTACCAGTTATGACGTTGACAGCAAAAATGAAGATTTCAGTATGTGGGCAGTCATACCTATGCAGTATGGCTATCCTCTACCTTTTTCTTTAGATCGTCCCGATTGACCACACAGTGGTGTGGTATAAGTCAATGCCTTTCTCCAGTGTGGCGATAGGCAAGTAGGAAAAAAGAGAAGAAAAACACCAAAGCTCTGACTAAAAATCATGCAAGTTACATAGGCACCTATTCATTAGATAGGCCTGCAATTTGGCTTTAAAAACTTACTTGTTGGTAATGTTTTGAAGATCAACTGGGAGTCCTTTGAAAAGTTTAGATCCGTCATAGTTAGGTTTAGATTCATAAAGCTCGAAATTGTGCATTACAGATGTACTACAGTTTCTATTTCTGGTATTATAGCTATGTGTTGGAGGAACAAATATTTGATCATACTGTCTAGAGAACATTACAGCCTCACAGAGATATAGGCTCGGCACAGTCATTATGCCCAAGTTATTTCCATTGTGATAAGCTTCCCTTTTACCTTAGTCCTACCACGTTTTTAGAGAGCAGGGGATGGAACGTTTTAACCTAAATTGTGGCCCCTAGCTGAATACGCATCCCTCATTCCACCCCAACTTTTCCATTCCTGCTAGTTCCTTTCCTTCCTGTTACCTCTGCAAAATTCTCAAAAGGAATAGGTACCTAGTGACTCTCCTGGGATTTTTTAATCCAGTAATCTAACATCTAAGTGTGTTAAGGTAAATGTATCTACTTACTCAAGAAGTGGTATGCAGAAAATTCTGGTATTCCAGATGATCAAATTACTTTTAATTTTCATCTATTTGAAAATTAATAACTTGTTGCCAAGACTAACCCAAGTGACGAGTGTAATCTGTTCCTGTTGCGTTGTTATACATTCTGTAAGCAAGCTCCTAGTCTCCTAATACCGCCAGTTCATCAACTTATGTTTGATCTCCAGAGTATCCTGGAGGACATGTATGAGAAGCAGTCACTCCTGGACAGCACCCGCAGCGGGGTCAGCGACCTGATCAAGCGGAAGCCCTCGGCCATCGGCGCCGACACACTGCACGACGAACTCAACGACATCACCTCGCGCTGGAAGAGTCTCAACGACATCTGCAAGAACAGGTAACAATAGTTGAGCTATGAATAGGTCTGTAGTTTCAGAAACATTGTGGCCAGTACCATAATGTAAATTTTTATGGAACATGACAATAATTGTGAGAAAAATGGTTGGAGACTGTCTATTCTAAGTATATTGATATTTATACCATAAATACTATTATATTTTTTGTTTATTGTTTCCCTGCAGCTATTTCTGAATGTATTATAATTGCCTTTATACCCTTACTTTTCTTGAAGAAAAAGTATATGAAGAGATTAAAATCAAATTATTAAAACAATCTTTAGTTTAATATTCTAATTGTATTAGAACCAGATTAATTATGTAGGGAATTTACTTTATATCATATATAAGTCAGTACTTGTTATACCAAATGCTTGGGAATAAAACATTAGGTTTGAAGACATCATATAAAGCATATTTGTAGTATACATTTGAATACTCCTGAAATCCTGATACATCCGCTATTTACTTCAATTATCATGATCCCCTGATACATACCATACACCTGACATCCTGATACATCCACCGATTACTTCATTACTCCGGACATCCTGATACATCCTGTGTCGACTTCAATGCTCCTGACAACCTGACACATCCACCGATTACTTCAATGCTCCTGAAATCCTGATACATCCCATGTTGTCTTCTATTTTTCTGATATACATCATGATACATCCGTTGTTGTGCAGGATCCAACTGATGGAAGATGTGAAGGACTTCCACGACACCCACGACAGCTTGTCCAACTGGCTGGCGGCCAAGGAGCGCATGATGACCGTCCTGGGGCCCATCTCCTCGGACTCTCGTATGGTGCAGAGTCAAGTGCAGCAAGTACAGGTATGGAGGAGAGGAGTGAAATTAACAAGAAAATATTTGTGTTAAGAGCTAGAAGCAATAAACTGTCATTTATTTTTGATTAAGAGAATTAGATTTATTACCATTGCAGTAATACTTCCATTCTGATAGGAGTTTTAGGTAATTTTATTGAGCAAGATTCAGTGGTGTAATCCAACCTTCAAAAAGCACTGATTAACGTCATAGACTTACCAAAATGTCATTATGTTTAGTTTTGCTTTATATATATATATATATATATATATATCACAGTTCATTATTGATTTATAAATAAATCTAGTTTTAGAAAAAACTCAATTTTTATTCTATTATTTTGTTTAAGTAAGTTACAAAGTTTGGAAAATATTCTTGATATCCTTTGTGTATTTGATGACCAAAACAAAATGATCTATTCTTTCGAAGAAAGTTATTATTTTAACTATATTTTTATCTTATAATTTAGGTTGGTTGAAATTGCAGTGTTTTATGTTGCTGAAGTCTGCTTGGCTATGTGTAATATTAACATACCCCTTAAAGTGGGTATCCTTGGTGGGTTACAACTTAAATACACCCGTCGCAGCAAACCTGCATACTCAGCGAATTTCCAATGAATATATAACATAACACTTAACAGGATTCATAAGAAATGTATTCACAAACAATCGATATTTAAAATATTAATTATTCTCCAAAAGAATAACATTGGGGATGAGTACGCAGGTTTGCTGCAACAAGGCACGCAAAATAATGGGTTTTTATGCAAATATCAATAGAACTCATCTTAGTGAAGTCACATACCAAGTTTCATCCATATACATTCATAAATAAGCGATATATAACATTTTAAGTATTTTCCATAAGAATAACATGGGGACCAAGTACCTAGGTTTGCTGCTACAGGAACCATAGGCTAAAAATTTTTTTTGTGCAAACAACAATAAACCATAACCAGATCAAGCCATATACCAAATTTTGCCAGTTTATGTTCATAAATAAGCGAGATATACAATTTTTCTTTTTCTCCATAAGAATAACATTAGACAACGTACTGTGTTTAGCACTTTCAATATCTCGGTAACCAATTGACGTAGAGCAATGATCAAAATACCAAATTGTTTGTCTTTTTAAGCTGAATTCAATGGTATAAATTAAAATTTGATTTAAATTAAAATTACATGTGAAAACCCCAAAAAACACATTTTTGGGGTACAAAACCCCCCAAAAACCCCCCTTCGGATGGTGCGATTCATCTGGTTTTCGAACTTGTTCAAATAAATGGTACTTTACACATTTGTACCAAATTTCATTAAGATCGGACCTTTTTTACGAGAGTTATCGTGCTTACGGACACATATATATAGATATATATATATATATATATAAATATATATATAAATATATATATATATACATGAATAAAAATTTGAACGAATGGTGTTTTTGGCATCTGGGGACCTCAAAATGAAAAGTTATCATGGTCTCGGGCTTAAGTCTTACCATGAGACCTACGGTAATAGCTTCTTCCCTATAGGGGAAATTCGCTAAAAATACGGCAACGAGGTTTTGTCTTAACATAACATAAGAAATATAGATTAACTTGCTGTAAGGGTTGAAAGTTGAGTTACTTCAGTTTTGTATGCTGTTTATTACCATCAACAAAGTATTATCTGAGCCAAAAATAAAATTGGTTGACAACGCATATTCCCAAAACTAAACATGATGAGGTTACAAATTTTAATGTTGGTTTCCAATCTCATACTATGTTAATTTCACATTGCAGGTGATGAGGGAGGAGTTCCGCACCCAACAGCCCCAACTGACGCACCTGACTACGGTGGGAGAGAGTGTGCTGTCGCGCGTGCCGAGCCCCGACATCCAGAGCAAGCTGACGCGCGTGACGGCGCAGTGGGCCGAGCTGCTGGGCCGCCTGGACGCGAGGTTGGCCAGCCTGGGCGCAGCGGCCGACACCAGCCGGGAGTTCGACGCTCAGCTGGTGCGACTGCGTGACACTCTGCAAGGCATCTCGGACCAGCTGGATGACATACCGCTCGACCGAGAGCCTGAGGAGCAGCTCAGAAAGGTTCAGGTGAGTTGTACGGATTTAAAAATCTTTCCTTATTGTGTGAAGGTAGTTTCTGGCCATGTTTTAGCCCTTGTTATTAAGGAAGAATGCAATTCAAATCGCAGGGTAAATAAATATTGGGCTGTAAAGCAAACAGGAAGTAAATCATACCTGGATATCCTGGAAAAGTTGGGAAAAGTCAAGGCTACAAAATTGAAAAAGTCAGGGAATTTAGAGAAAATTGTATAGTACTGATAGTTTCCTTGAGTGTTATGAACTAAAATGGGTTTAAACTGAATTCGTTTTGGTAAGTTAATAAGAACACAACACAATTCAATTATTCTATAGGTAAAATTCATTGCAACACAAAATTATGGTTTGGAAACTAAGATTTACATTTTTAAATATATATAAATTCTTGTAGAAAGTTACTATACTTGAATACCTGGAAGTTATGGAATTTTACACAAAGGGTTCAGTAAAAACCCTGAACAAATTGAAGAGGGTAGCAGAGTTTTGAAATGTTATGTTTGAGTTTATTTTTAATTTGCATAGTAAAATGTAGAAATAAATCATACAATTAAGTCAATTGCAATAACTTTTAAAACAGCTTACTCTTAAAAAATCCAAATGGAAACAAAAAAATGTTGTACTGTTAGGCTACAATTTAAGACAAAACCAACAATTATTTTATTTTAAATACAATGGAACTTTGATAATTTGAACTTCTATAATTCAAAATCTTCTTTAGGCCTAATTCAAATTTGTTGCTTGGTCGCTAGTACTATATTGACAGTATTAAAAATCTTGGTTAGTTATAATTTTTGGATTGTTCAAAGTTGTTACCGGAGCCTTGAGCTTCGAATTATCCAAGTTGCACTGTAATAAAAGTTATTTATTTAAAAGAAAGTTGATTTAAACATGAGTGATTCTTTCGGTAGATGCTAGAAAGGCAGTTGGAAGGAGTGCGACCGCTACTGGCTGATGCAGAGGCTGCTGGAGCACAGCTATGTGACGTGCTGAGTGACCCAGCGTCGCGCGCGGAGATACAGGGCAAGCTGCAGGCGGTCAACCGACAGTACAACACCCTGCAGAAGAAACTGGACCTGCGCAAGGCCGAGATTGAGGGCTCTCTCAGGTAACGGAGCAATTGCGAGCATGAGAAATGATCAACTAGAACATGAATAGTAGTATTCTATTATTTGTGTAGTCAGTTAAGTGAAGTATCTCCATTATCTTTGAAGATTAGACTAAAACACATGGCCATACATTAATTTAACACCCTCACGTCAGAATACTGCGTGCGATCTTGTCTTATTGTTGACGTGCCAATGTATTTATTATAACATTTCTGGCAAATAATGAGTTCTGAGTTCATTCAAGGGTTAACAGTAGTAAAGTTAGTGCAACCTTCTGGTCAAGGTCTGTTGTCAGAGTTTTCAAGTCACACTAGTCCCTCTGACATGACCTGTCGACTACTTATGTTGTCAGGACCAATATTAATCTCTAAATAATGAATTTTAATCTTTGAACAAATTATTATTTAATATGCTAAATAACAGGTTTCTTTACTAGGTTCTATGTGCCTCGTAGAAGAATTCTTTGCTTCAAATCATTTATACCGATCTTTATTTTATCCATAAATAAAATAAAATAAATTGTTGGGGATGGGTAGTTTATGTTATTTAAGAAATTATTGCAGATATTTTCCATCACTAATTAGAGAAATACCAGTTTTACAATATTTCGAGATCTGAAATTTGATCCCGTCTTCAGGTGAAAGGGTCATCTAGAACATAATTAAATTAAAGTGGCACAATACAGGCAAAGCGGGAAAAAATCATGGAAAATCCAAGACTTAGAACTGGAAAAGCAGTCGCAAAATAAAACTGAGCCCCTGTGCAGTTGTGCAGTGTTGTTGTCTCGTTATTGTTTATGAATTTATTACTGCTTTTACAGTTCTCTGTCTAAGCTTTACTTTGATTATTGTCAGCTTTCGCTGGATTGTGCCACTAATTTTGGTATGTTCTAGATATTCTTCTCACCTGAAGACAGGATCATATTGCAGTTTCTGAAACATCGTGAAACTTGATTTCTCTAATCAATTCTAATCTAAACGTGTGATGGCACACGTTTCTCAATACTCCATAGAATTGCGTTGAAAGCTGTATTTATACATCGTCTGTACAATCGGCATGTTTGCGCTTGTGCAGGGACGGCCGCCAGTTCGAGGCGACATGTGCCAAGACACTGGGCTGGTTGTCAGAGGAGCTTGGCTCTCTGTCGGAGAGACTGCTGGTGTCAGCTGACCGCGACGTGCTGCAGCAGCAGGTGGAACACCACGAGGTGAGTCAGCTGTTGGATCAGCTGTTGAAACCAGCCAAACAGCACAAAAACAGCTGGCTGTTGTTGGCCAGCTGTTGTCGTCAGCCAGCCAGCTGATGGCCCCATGTGCATGGGACACAAGACCATGTTTTTATCATACTTGTCTCGTAGCAGTCAATTAATGATTTATTTAACTTAGATGGTGGAACATCAAAATATTTGTAGATGTTGACTACATTGTTCAGTTTTTATTTTTTTCTGAATCTCACTTGAATGACACTGCCCATTTTCTATACAATTCTGAGAATAAATGTGGCACGCAAAGTAATTTTATTCCTTTTCCCGAGCATAAAACAACTTTTGAAAAATCTTCGGATTATAATACTAGGAAAGAAATCAACAACATTTTAAAGCATAATCCACATGTATCATTGGAATTGTTTTAACAAATTAGAAAATTCAAAGAATTTTAAACAAGTTTCAGAACTTTTTATTTTCTTAGAGGGTTCTGAACTAGGCAACCATATTTGAAGTAGAATAAATTGAAACTTAAATAATGTATTCAAGAAGCAAATACATTTTTTTGAATTTCTTACCAAAGCATCTATAGAATTCCTGGAAAAGTCAGGGTATTTTACGCAGAATGTTTAGTAGACACTAGTGATGGTCAAAACCAGAAATTTCGAATCTCGAAACCGAAACCGAAACTTACAAAATCGAATCTCGAATCTCGAAACTCAAATCGTGAAACCCTATTTACTTGCCTGGGTATGGTTATGAAAAATAAATCCAGAAAAATTAATTAAAACTAATTATATATTTTGGTTAGAGTTGTTCTTTGAGAAATAAAAAATCAATAATCCAAAAAAGGTGATGGTAGACGACCGATGACAGTAGGCTTTTGACTTTTGCATTATTGATCGAAACACGGGCGTGATTTCTGTTAAAAAACAACAATAAAGACACGAAAAATCTCAGCAGTTTCGAGTTTTGATTCTCGAAACTCACCCATCGAATCTCGAAACCGAAACTTTTCCAAAGTTTTGGTGGTTTTGAGATTGAAGTTTTGGTTTTGACACATCACTAGTAGACACCCTGCCTACACTCTAGTTCATCTATTCTATGGCACAATGACACACCCACTGACTGTTTCCGCAGCCGATCTACAAGGAGGTGCTACACAAGGAGCACGAGGTGATCATGCTGCTCAACAAGGGCCGGGAGTTGCTGGGCCGTAGTGCCGGGTCGCAGCGCAACGACACACGCAACCTGCAGCGCGACCTGGACAAGATACAGCAGCACTGGGAGAAGCTGCGGAAGGACGTGCAGGACCGACAGACAAGACTGCAGACCTGCATGGTCAGTACTACCACGACACGTTATCTTTGTGTCTTGGTTTTTTCGGTACCGAAAATGGCTTTCGAAAATGTCTAAAGAGTCAAAAGGAAGTCATTGGTTAGCGGGCCATTATTCCGTGTTTTACTGTGCTTTCTCTGATTTTGGTAGTGATGGAGAATGTTAAAAACAAAACAATACTTCAACCAGAAAATAGATTTACAGTATTATATTGAAATACATACAGAACAGTTAATTTTGCCGATTGCCCACAAACTTTGCCAATCGCGCCTGAATGGCTTATACAGTGTACAACATTTTTTTAGAACCCTTAAGGCCATTTCGGTGTAACGTTACGTTATGTGACAGGACGTGGCAGACTTTTTAATAGATCGCTCGCCGTTGTTTCAAATGGGGCAATTAACACCGTCAAAAAAAGTAACGCGTAGTCTGCGAACTAAACCAACTAATCGCGGAAGATCGCTCAGGGAGCGATCTTTTAGAAACGAATGCGGCGTTGGTGGCCTTGCACATGCGCTCCGAGCCACTTATCCTCCTGCCCGATGTGCTCCGGGGCTGTCAGGATGCTGCTAAAAGGTAGACATATATCTAAATATTATATTTATATTGTCTTGTTTGTTTAGATATCATTAAGATGGATTAGTTTATTGATGAGCTATGTGCCCAACTATCGTTGTGAGTTAGTAATTTGGAGAGTTGTAGACACACCAGTTTCAAGTATTTGCATGGAAAGAAATGTATGGTGTACTTGGAAAGGACAATCCAGTTTATATTTAATTATTGTTTAGAAACAAGTTTAACTCTCCTGTAATTTTTCTGATATGAGGTACAGTGTATGATAGTCTAAATAATCAGATTGTATCAATTTTTAAAGTAAGCCTACATAATTTAATCTAAAAGAATACTAGGACTAAGTATTTTTATTCTAGGTCAAATTTGTTTGGGGTGCTAATTTGCTAACAATAATTTTGTATTACCTATTGTCTTTGATAATGTTGATCAGCTTTGGCCAAATATAAAATAAAAATACTCTTATTAATGGGACTCTACCTGTAGTATATAGTATAGGTACTGCAGCAAAATTATTTGTTTTGAAAACGTCTATAACAGATTTTTAAGCATGCATTTAGCACCATTTTTTAAACCACTTGCAGTCAGCGCAATATATTCTTGAAAACGAAACCACCATGGATTACAAGACATCCTCCCACCTCAAAAGTTTGTATCAGTGACTGACGAACTAGTCGGGGGAAGAAACTGGAAAAACTCGCGGACGGCGTCGCTTGCAGTGTCAATTGGCCACGTGTTTCGTTACATTACGTTACGTTACCGGACGTTATGTGACAGATCTCGGTGTGAAAAGGCCTTTAGACCGATGCCTGATTTGCAAGCTTTTTCTGTATTTCGTTTTTAACTAGATCCACATTCACTCAACCATCCACTATGTTGCAGGAACACTGCCGCAAGTACTACCGAGCCCTGGAGGCTTTCATCCCGTGGCTGTCACAAGCGGAGAACAAGGTTGACTCGCTGCGGCCGGACAGCTTCAAGCGACGGGACGTGGAGAAGCAGCTCCGCGAGTTGTCCGCGTTCCGCAACGACGTCTGGAAGAAGTCTGGGGAGTTCGAGAACCTGCGGACGCTCGGGGAGGCGTTCCTGTCCGCATGCGACGTGGACAAGGAGATCGTCAAACAGGAGCTGGCCGCGGTCAAGGCGCGCTGGGACAAGCTCAACAATGGTGGGTTCAGCGACGCTGGCTTGTGTGACAAGTACAAGTGATTCACCTTTATTTTGTGGAAATCATAAACAATTTTGAGAAAAAGAAAGTTGAGAAATTGTGAAAATTAGTTTTTACTTTGTGATTATGATTTCATGGAAAAAAACACTAGGATTAGACATTTCAGAGGAAGAAAGAGATAGGACATAGCTAACTCACCTTGTGAAAGAATGATGAATTGATCGGAACAATGAAAACTGTAATATAAATCTGTAATATTTACAATAGCTTTTTTCAGATTCTCATCTTATGCAGAAATATTTATGATTTATGTGAGTTTTTAGTGTTCTGTTCATTGAACAGTTCATAAACAGTGTTCAACTTTATAAACTTCTTTCAGAAGTGAGTTAGCACTTGCTACCTAGGTCCTCCTCTGAAATATTTTTACTTTGAAAATAGGCAATTACCAGATATTACCAACAATAGTAGACAACAATAATAGGCAATTACCAACTATGGTAGAGTTCAATTTGTAGTTCAATTTATGTCTAATTTTTGTGGTATCTAAAATTTTTTAAATCCATAAAAGGCTGAAATTTCCAAACAGAGACAACGAGATATTCAAAACCTAAAATTAAATAAGAATATTAGGGTCAAACATCGGCATAATTTAAAAAAGAATTGTATACATAGGCTAGTGTTTTTGTGTTGTAAAAGACAATTTTTGGTTGATGATTGAGAAAGACCATATTAAGTTTATATGACGTGTTTTTTATTTTCTACGGTAAAACAATTTCCCAATGGTTATCGAGAGCCTGTGTTTAGATTGATTGTAAATGTTAAATTGAAAATACATCATTAAATAATTACATTACATGTTTGCATGTGATCTTTTCACTGTCAGGTTTTTGAACAACTAGGGAGAGTTTGAAATATCCTAAAAAAATGTTGCAAAACATGTGTTTATTAGTAACATTTTTATCTCAGAACACCAATTGTTTTCGGAACATGTAACGTATTGTCTGTCGTGCAGAACTGCTGGAGCGTACACAATGGCTGGAGGAGACGTCACGCCGCCTGCTCGACCTATCAGAGCAACTGAGGGACCTGGGTCACGCCGTGCAGAGGTGTGAGGACAAGCTAGCGTCGCACGACGCCCTCGGGGGCGCCGCCAGGGACCCCAAGATGCTCGACAGGCTCAAGGTTCGTAGAGTCGCGCCGTCACACAGTAGCTGTTGAGGCAGAGATCTTGTATTCTAATGCGAGTAATATCGGTGTCCAATGGACCTTGGAATCCTGCAGAAGAATTAACTCAAATTTTCAAAGTAGGAGTTTGAGTTCCTTAGAAATTAAGTAGCAAAATATTTGACACAAGGAAAAATAAAATGTTAGTTAACTTATTTGAAAATGGGACAGTTTTAACATTAGCTTATTGAGTTGAAATCATAACAAAATAATCATAAAAGCTGTTCAAAAACAACCAGTGATGATAGGTCAAAGTAACTCTCACCTTGTGAACTATCAATATATGATTTTCCTCTGACCCCCAAGGTACTAATTTTAATTGACAAAATTAGTGTGACATAGTAAGATCCAACATGGAGTAAAGCTTGTTATAATGTCACCTAGACAAATGCTGGAATGGTTTTTTGCCAGACAAGTTACGTGGTGGGAGGGCTCTGTAGTCCTTACCTCGCTTATCAAAGCAATTGTCTTAAAGAAGTTACATACACACATCAGTTTTCCGCTACAATTGAAATTTTTCTACATTGGTAAAAATACCCCCGTCGCAGCAAACCTGCGTACTCAGCGAATTTCCAATGCATAATATATGTCTTAATACCATATAAAGCCGCATACCAAGTATCATAAAAATATATTCATATATAAGCGATATATACAATTTTAATTATTATCCATAAGAATAGCATTGGTGATGAGTACATAGGTTTGCTGAAACAAGGAACACAAACAATTGGTTTTTATGCAAATATAAATATAATTTAACTAGGTGAAGCCACATACCAAGTTTAATCAATATTCATTCATAAGTAAGCACTACATAACATTTTAATTATTCTCTATAAGAATAACATGGGAGCTGAGTAAGCAGGTTTGCTCCAACAAGGAACTAAAAAAATGGGTTTTTATGCATATATCAATATAACTCAACAAGGTGAAGCCACATACCAAGTTTTATTAATTTATGTTTATAATTAAGGGAGTCATTACATTTTACTTATTCTCCATAAGAATAACATGGGGGCTCAGTACGCAGGTTCGCTGCTACGGGGATAATCAACAAAAAATCAATTTTTTGTGCAAATATCAATATACCAGTACTACGTGACCCCACGTGCCAAGTTTCATCATTATACATTCATTAATAATGGAGATATCAAATTTTATTTATTCTCCATAAGGATAACATTGGACAACGTACTGTGTTTAGCACTTTGAATATCTCTGCAACGGTTGGACGTAGAATCACAATTTAAACACCAAAATTATTGTTTTGTGGAGCTGAGTTGATTGGTAAAAGCAAATGTGAAGTTTACATTAAAATTAACTTAGGAAAGGCCAAAAACCTTTTTCCCATAAGATTAACATAGGAGATTTTATGAGCAGGTTTTTTGGATTTTCTCCGCAACCACTTAACCTAGCTTAATAATTCAAAATACTATATTATTTGTTTTTTTAAGCTCTATAACATGGTCTAAACCAAAATGAGGTGTTTTAAAAATTTTAGGGTTAAAAATGAAAAAAAAAAAAAAAAACAAACTGATTTTTGGAAAATTTAAAACCCCCATAAACCCCCCTTCCCATAGCCCGATTTTTCTGGTTTTCGAACTTAAAGTCATAAATGTCACTTTACACATTTGTGCCAAATTTCATCGAAATCGGACGTTTTTTACTCAAGTTATCGCATTCACGGACACATATATATAAATTTGAACGAATAGTGTTTTAGTCATCTGGGGACCTAAAAAAAAATTTGTCATGGTCTCGGGCTTAAGTCTTACCATGAGACCTACGGTAATAGCTTCTTCCCTATAGGGGATATTCGCTAAAAAGAGAATAGTTTTCTTTAGAGATCATATTTTTATTTTATTGATATAAAACTTTGTTAACTATTTGAACATAACTAAGTTTTATTGTGTGGCATAATATGGTTTATTTCATATAGATAGAACCAATGAGATTAATATATCTAGAAGTCTCATCTTCTGTAAAAATAGTGCGGCCAACATAGGTGACCGCCATCTGCCCCTCTGTCAACTCAGTTCCCGTGGCAAACCTCATGGTAACAAATCAGATCCTCTCTAGACAAGTTGTATGACAGTCAGCTGACAAACATTTAAAATGAGCAGAGGGTATTTCATTGGTTACCTGAAAAAATGGCGGTAGTATTTAGGGTTAATTTTTGACCCCAGACACGAGACCTCTATATTAACCTCGCTGGATAGAACATATAAAAATTGACTAAATAATTTAAAGGTTAAGAATTAATAATTGTTGTCTATATATTTTATAGTAACGTGATTTAATGTCCAGGGGCTGAGAGAGGAGACTATCGGACTGCGCAAGCCATTGGGCACGGTGCGGCAGACGGCCAACGACCTCGCGGCGGAGGCCAATGAGGCGGGGGTGCCAGGCGGGGCTCAGCTGCAGGACGACGTGGAGGGGCTGGCCGAGCGCGTGGACGAGCTGCAGGCGCGACTGGACGACCGGTGCTCCCAGCTGCAGAGTGCGGCCACGGCGCTCACACAGTTCAACGTGAGTAGTGCGCCAGTGGCTTGGGGACAGTCCACATCTTGGGCGTGTTTTCTGAGACTCATAATAAAGCAGGTTTACACACCTTTCCGCAGTCAGTCCTTTTGGTTTACTAGAAGATTACTAGTTTCGGGACTAACAGTTTGCTAGTAAACCAAAGGACGACAAAAAGGTATGTAAATCTGCTTTATTTTGAGTCAATCCTCAATCCTAGAGGTAATATGAATAAATTCTATCTGTGATCCTTGGAAAGCTTCATTAATTAATAGCCCAATGACAATTAGCAACTGGATCTATTATCGAATCTTCACATTTTCTCATACATACCTACACAAAAGCACACATTTTTTGACTAATTTTTAAGAAGTTTCCCCGTTGAGCAATAAAATATCAGTAATATAAATGTGTGCTTTTATGTATCCTACAAGCTGACTGAGCTTTGATTTATCCTGTAAGCTAGTTGTTCACGGTGGGTAGAGTCTATGTTGGTTGGGAGGTGAAGCTTGTAGAGACGGCTTTCAAATCAAATCAAATCAATATTTCTTTATTCGACATATGCACATGGTATATAAAATAGAGTCAGTCATATACATAATGAAAAAGAGTAGAGACAATAGAGAATAGAGATCCCCCGTGTTCCCTACAGTTAAACATACACATCAATACAAACATTAAATTACTAACCAACTTTATTCTTCCCTTACCAGGCATACTTTATACTGTTTGGGAGAAATAAATTGTTCTTAAATGGACAGAAAACATGTTGAATGCAAACTAAAAAAAAGTTAATACAAATTAGGGATACTGTTAAAAAGGTTTGAAAAATTATCAAAAATTTTGATTGAAAATCCCTAGATCCCTAGGTCTTCTAGTAAATGTTCCCTCATTACTTTTTGTACAATTGTTTATTTAAACCCCACCCCATGGATTTTGAAAGCTTGAATATTAGAGTCTGTAGGGTGGTGATCATCGTACAACAGACACTGAAATGGCATAGACCAACAAAATGAAAATAACATTATCTATAAGAACCCAGTATATCTTTAATACAATTTTGCCTATCATATTTTTGCAGGGAGATGCTCTCAGGTCCTGATGGAGTTAGGTAGTTCAGTACTCTAGTGATATTAAGGTCGAGTTTCAGATTTAACCCTGTTCTGTTTTCTTTTGTAACTCAAAATTTGTTTATAAAAGTTAATTTTTACATAACATAATTATTATGAACATATTATGAATAGTTTATTTCTGTTTGTAGGAACAAATGAAGGCCCTTGGTCAAGACTTGTCTGGGCTGGAGAATGAGTTAGACGCGATGAAGCCCCCGGCACGAGACATCAAGACCGTGAGACAGCAGATAGACGACGTCAGCAAGCTCATCACAAAGGTATGGCATCGCTGAATGGTGTAATACTAGCAAATGGAGCTCTGTGAAATATAACTTCCAATAGGTAGTTTTTTTGGGAAGCATTGTTTAAGAGTGGTGTAGTTATCTACTTTTTCAATAATCTAATAACGTGCAGTGACAATTTGGTCTTGACTTCTTACGAAGTCGTAATCAGGCCCAGGATGGAGTTATCTTCATTAGAAGAACATCAAAATGATAACAAATACATTGCAAAACTCAAGACTCTGACACAGAAATTAAACACATACGTAACATTTATGAACGATTTTGATGAAGGACGATGCTGTCCCGGTGGAAGTAGAGCCCAGACTTTGTTTGTTCGGAAGAATTTATTTTATTCAAAATTAATTTTAAACTAAAACCTTCTTAAACCTTTGTTGAAACCAAGTTCTTTAGTAATTATTCTAGTTAAATCAAGTGTCTGTCAGATTTAGTATTCTGAAAAAACTTGGCTTTAGGCCCTAATACTCTGTTGTATTGGTAGTTCACAGGATCACTTTTTCCACCATCTACCAATGCCCTTGAATTAAAGCTTAGGTGTCACAACAAAGGGAAGCAAATCTAATGTTTTAATGTTTTTTTATCAAATGATGCATTGGTTATTGCTATAAACAAACAAGGATAAAACAAGGATCTCTTGTGAAAACAAACCTTTGAAAAACATGTGGACAAAATAAAAATTAAAGTTATAACCCTTTTTTGCCTGGATAACACTGCAGACTGATTGATTATTTCAAACAAACCTATTTTCTTACAGATTGTCCACGCCAGTGACGAGGTCGCCAATGCCGTGTCTGCCGGGGAACGACTCGTAGACAACGGACTGACACCGGACGCGTCACAGACACGCGAACAGACAGAAGCGCTCAGCCGACAGCTGGCGCGGCTAGACGAACGGGCTCGTACGAGGGAACAGGACCTGGAGACTGTGCTGAGCAGGCTGCAACAGTTCCAGCAGAGGCATGCGGACGTGCTGGACGACATACAACAGGTGACAGTCGTTCGTTGGAGTTGTGATTGGGGATTCCAGGGATAAATATACATGTTTCACAATTTCTGGAAAGTTAGGGAGGGTCAGGGAAAGTCAGGGAATTTGGAAAAGGTCAGAGAAAGTCAGGGAAAAAGTTGAAAAATGGCCGAAAGTCAGGGAAAATCATTGATATTTTATATAGTCAAGGAAAGTGTTTAATAATTGCAAACGCAAAGAAATACTGTGCAAAAAGTACTTCAAATAAAATTATTTCAAATCTCAGCTGCACAGCTGATAAAATTCCAATATTTAAAAAGGTGTTATAACATAACACTCTTGGTTTCGTTATGACCTTAAGATAGGTTTTATCAAAGAACAAATACAATCTGTCCAATTCCTTCAATTTGTTCACCGAAACCTTTCATTCTAGTATGTGGTTAATTAGTGTTAGACCTAAGGTTTCCTCAAAACATATAAATGCCACAATAGTGTGTTACAATTTTAATTACATTTCAACTAAAGTTCATGTAACTTTCTGGCCGAGGTCTGTTGTAAGAGTTTTCAGGTTGCACTAGTACCTCTGGCTTGACTTATAGACTACTTATACAGCACGACCAACAACTTAGTGTGCCTTCTGAAGCACGGTGGCAATCTTGAGTTTCAAAAGTAGATGGATTTCTGGGAATTGAACTCGGTTTTTTTGGGTGGTAGGCCAGTCCTCAACCCTCTCAGCTATGACTTATAAAATAAATCATAGATAGTGGGTTTTTTAAAATAATTTGGATGATAAAAATCATCTTTTCATTCGTGCCAGAATTTTTGCAACACTCTTATATGTTTTAAGGATACAGATTACTACAGTGTCATAACCTGGAGTGATTGTTTGCAGGCGTCAGAGGAGGTGCGGCGGCTCAAGTCCGTCGGCTCGGAGGTAGAAGTCATCAAGGCCCAGCAGGAGGAGTTCGCTCAGTTCCGCACTCAGGTTTGTAGCTGTCGGCCGGACAGACATTGTAGCAGCTACAGTTAAAGAGTTTGTCGAGGGTGATAGTTACAAATTGTGCGTGTCATTGCCAGTGGCGTTTGGTTCAGAAGTAAATTAACACTGTTGGGAAAGCGGTTAAATTCCATATCTTCAGTAATCAAAACTGAGACCCTGTAAACTTAAGTCCAACATACTTTTTGCAAGATGCCTTAGTGCCAGTGTATGTGGGAATATAAATTCCACTAACAAAAAGTTATCAAAATTGACCAGTCCACACTTGCTAGTGTTTGTGGAATATATACATTAGTGAAGGGGTGAGTTTTTCCATTCCAAATTGGACTGAACTGATAAAATTTACCCTGTAGGACTGGGAACAAAGATTAAATCCGTGGTCGGGCTGCTGCCATGATCACAGAGTCCTTTACCTTGACCATGCCAATGACGTACCTACTCAAAGTTATTGATGGATCCACTCCTAGTTTTTACAAGTACCCTTGTTGATTGTTCTCTGTACCAAAGTTATTTTAATTTTTGGTAATCTTTTTGCGCTTATATGTCAGTATTCATAAAATTGATCCTTTAAAACTGTGCTATCATTCTACGCATAATGTATCCCTCTTTTTAAAACTGAGAAACTAGGAATTATTTAGAAAAGAAATAACTTGTTTTAAAATATTTGTTTGAAGTATGATACAACTGTAAGTGTTTAACCCTTCAAGGCGGCCCTTTTGTTGTGTTTGTAACCCCCTCAAAAAGGGATTCTTTTGGTGAGTATCATATATTATCCGAATTTGTAGTATTTATGGAAAAAATGCACATTTTAATTTAAAAATCAATTTTAATGATTTTCCACCAAAATACTCATACAATCCTGTTCTATTTTAAGTGCATTGAAATATTTACAAAAAGTAATATTAGAAATAATTATTTTATGTTTGATGTAAATTTTCGTCAGACCGCCGCGTGGCTCAATACTGCTACGACGTACATCTATGTCGAAACTGTCTTGAAGGGTTGATAAAGATTTTCTAATAATAAACGGATCTGAAAGATTTGATTAAATTGTTTTCTGAAGGACTCCTTAAGTGTGATAAAGATACCATTTTTTCCGATTAACTTAAACAAATTAGGTACTTTTCGTCAATTTCCACTGACAAAGGTTTGTTTGGCAGGTGGTAGAGCCGATCGCCAGGACCGTGGACGAGGTGAACCGCCTGGGCTCGGGGCTGGTACAGTCGGCAGCCGGTGGCGTCAACACGGCGGCACTGGAGAAGGACTTGGAGAAGGTCAATGACAAGTGGAACGCTCTCAAGGACAAGGTAGGCGGTCGTGACATAAGACGGAGTAGGGTGTCTGCCGACTTTGGAAATATTGGAATTGCATATTGTATACTGAAAATTTATTAAAGATTGATTATCGTTACACACAAGATTAAGGCATGACTGTTAATTTGAGTTCCAAGAGTGAATTAAATTATTTTTACTTTTTAAATCTAAAATAAACAACATAAATTTTCTTACATAGATTTTTATGTACAATTTTGTTGTTGGAGGAATATGTTTATTATATAGAAAGTTTGTAAAACAATTAATTGTCTTTTTTCGAACATAATAAAATATTAATGACATTAATATTATTCCGTTCCTATTTAAATGTAATGTTGCCGTGTAATACTGGAATTTTGTCAAAAACTGTACTAGAGATATACTGGAATTTTAAAATCAAATGAATTTGAAATCTAGTTGTTGACGTGTAGATTTGAAAATAGGGCAGCAGTTCCCAAACTAGTCATCTACTAGTAATTCAGGATTGACGACGGATAAGGGGTACGTTAACTTATTACTTCAAGTCGATTTTCCATCCAGGAGGCAAATTATGAATAAATTGTCATTGTAAGATTGTAGCCTCTAGTAGGTCACTAGCTAATCGTTGCCGTGCTGTTGACAGCTGAACGAGCGCGACCGCAAGCTAGACGTGGGGCTGCTGCACTCGGGCAAGTTCCAGGAGGCACTCGACGGGCTGGCCAAGTGGCTGACGGACACGGAGGAGATGGTGGCCAATCAGAAGCCACCGTCCGCCGACTACAAGGTGGTCAAGGCACAGCTGCAGGAGCAGAAGGTAACGATGCCGACCGCCGAGTTGAGGAGGGTTTTGGAAAAATGTCCTAAAGTTTTGTAAAAGTATTTTGTTTTGGGAAAATAAGGAATTTTGTCAGGGAAAGATAATAATTCATTTTTTGTTAAAAAACTAAAAAAAATTAAAGTGAAAAGTTAAGGATATTTTAAAAAAAGAATTTAATGATAAAACGTAAAGAACATGTATCTGTTAATTCAGGGAATTAATACAAATTCAAGTTTTTTTTAATGATCAGGAAATATTACATATTAAAAATATTAATTATACACTTTTTTACAAGCGACATAAAAGGAAATTAATTAGTACTTCAAAGTAAGTAAAGGTGTATGAGTAAAAGAGGATTAAGTATCTTTATTCATTGATTTTGTTCTTATTTATTTTTATATTATCTGTTATTCTTAGATTTGTATATATATTTATATTTAAGCATCATAGAAATGTATCAGGGTTATTTGTCTTGGTTTGTTAGGATTCTTATGATATGGATAGGCAAATGTTCAATTGATGCTCAAATCATACATTGCCTTTTAGGCCCTATTTATCTCCTCAGCTTCTTTGAGCTAGTTTATTTATCTTTTTCTTTGGTGCGTCTTTTTATGTAACCGAATGTACTGTACAATATATTGAGGAAGTAAAGTTTATCTTATTCTTATTTTTCTTACTTCCTTGAGCTCATTTAAGCTGTCGTTTTTTATCCAATAAGCCTTAAATCTTTTTATTAAATACAACAAAATAGCAAATGGCAAATGGCAAATATCAGGGCTTTCCTGTATCATTTGTTTATTATTGTTATTTGAATTTTAAGATCTGCTATTACATTCATTCTTTGAAAGCAGCAAATATTTATTTTTTATAAGTTTGATTCACAATCTTCTAAACACTCGCCGAATTAATTACCGAGTGATTCTGGACTATTCTTCACATTTCCAAACCGAACCGCTCTCACTGGTCTGCTCCTACAACCAATCCGTCATGTTTCTCGTTTGCGCAGTTCCTCAAGAAGATGCTGTTGGACCGACAGAACTCGATGTCGTCTCTGTTCGCGATGGGCAGTGAGGTGGCGGCCGGCGCAGACCCCATGGAGCGCAAGGCCATCGAGCGCCAACTCAAGGACCTGATGACCCGGTTCGACAACCTGACTGAGGGTGCGGAGCAGCGCTTCGAGGCGCTCTCCCAGGCCATGGCCGTCGCCAAGCAGTTCCAGGTGGGAACTCAAAATTAAACTTTTTTATATTATTCCTAAGTACGTTTTGTACCTGTTAAACCCTTCACTCAGTGAAGTCAAACCACCTTCAATAATCAGGAGTCACTACCAACTCTGCTGAGGTCTGGAAGAAAAATTAATTAATATCCAAGCATTAATAGTTTATTTGTCAACCCCACAATCAAAAAATCATCAGCAACCCACTCATTTTGAACTCAAGAAGTTTCATCATTTATCCACCTGATAGTACAAAGCCCATAAATACAGTCCAAATGTTACTCTTATAGTTTCTATTTCTTCCACAGTGTAAATTTGTGATTTACTTAATCAGTAAAATAATGACAAATTTACACAAATATTTTGATTGGAGATAGTTTTAATTTTTTTAAATTACACAATGTATGGTTTAAAAAAAATATTAATTTTGTTTGTAAAGTCTATCACAAAAAACCCTGAGCATTTAAGAGGTTTGGATTAAGCGTCACATAATAGTGTGAAAGGTGAAATGTGGTGAAATAACATGATTTGGTATTTCAAACCTCTAAAACCTTATCAGGCTGTTCTTGAGTTTTTCATACTGCACACTAAAGATATTTTAAGATCTCATAAAATCAAAACATTTTAGTACATAATGTTCGCTATAGCACTAATGATGAGTGTTTTGGGAACGCCATAATTATTATTACTGACACCGTCATTTATAGGAAAAGCTGGTTCCCATCGTGGAGTGGCTGGAAAAGACCGAGAAGAAGGTCAAGGACATGGAACTGGTGCCAACGGACGAAGAGAAGATCCAGCAAAGGATACGAGAACACGATGTGAGTCTCGAGATCAGTGTTACCAATCTTGTAACACCAATAAATTATTAGTTTTGACATCTTAAAGACGTTATATTGCCCCAGAACTGGTATGACACAATTAGTGGTTTAAGTTTTTGTCGTCCAGTTCTTATCAGGTGTAATTTGCGTCCTAGGTTTCAGTGCATAAATTGCACTAAGTTCAGGCTTGAGCACAAACTCAGTCTATTGGACGTCGTTAGATTGAAAACTTGTTACAGTTCACAACTACAATACACAAAACACAAAAGTACACAACGAACATGGCAGACAAACAATAAAACCGATGGTTTAACATTGACGGAGGCGACATGCACAAACAATTACCGGCCACGGCGGTTGAGAGCCACATTGCAACTGGATCCCTTCTGGGGGGGCCTGCCCGACCTTTGTCCCCTGCATTGTTTCGTTGTTCCATGATTCCTATATTGCGATGTCACCTGATTTTCTGTAATTTTATTAAAAACCAAATTGGAGCTGTGGTGGATCTGGTCATTTAATATGCTTGTGGCATCATCTTTGTTTGGATTCTTCGATAGTATCTAATAGAAACTTTTTTGCAATAGTTGAGGATGGTAATATTTTCTTCAAACTTCCCCATTTTGTGATCGTTGTCAATCAGGTGTTGGGCGAATGTCGACTTTTGTTGGACGAGTCTGAGGTTTAGTTTATGTTCTTTCATTCTAACTGAAAATGAGCGCCCAGTTAGGCCTACATAGTACTTATTACATTTACCACATCTTAGTTTATAAAAACCTGTTTTGTCCAATTTATTTTCAGATGAAGCTTCTTTATAACATAAAACATATTCTAATTTATTTGAAGTTTTGGGAGCGGGGACCAAGTTGTCATTTTTTAACTCTTTATTGAGTACGTTGAATAATCTGTGACCATATTCAATAGGGATGCATTTTGGAGCCTGCTCAGTTGAGGATAAAAGTCTGTCCTTATTTTTGTTTCTCTGTTTATTCACCAATCTGTCAATCATTTTATTTTCATAACCATTAGAAACTGCCATGTATTTTATGGTATTCAATTAATTTAGATAATGAATAAGAACTGATAAGAACTGGACGACGAAAAGGTAAACTTAAACCACTAATTGAATACATTATTAGCATATACTTCTTCAATCTTAATCTAGGCAGGCACTAACTGTAAAATTGGTCAGTCATTTAAGATATCAGCATTTACGTCAAAGAAATAAATTATATCTTTTGAATGAGAAATACATAATTTCTGTGTTAAAAAGCGGTTTTTGTTGTAAAAAACAATAGGTATTTATTTAAAGATACTTAGAATCAGTAAAACGGACGGGCCCCATAACTTTCTTTAAAATTTGTATAATGTTAAAGTATGGTTTTAGATTGTTAAAATTTGATGACTAGTTAAAATATTTATTTTAATCACCTGAGTACCTCATAATGTGGATAAGCAATGTAGAGACTCAAGACTCATTCCCCCATTTATTGTCTTTGAAGGAATTGATTTCGTGACGGATCAAATATGTATCAATCAATTCAACATTTGCGTGATAAAGCACAGTCAAGTCCCTGTAATCTGGCTCTTCAAAACTCTGGCATGTCCAGTAATCCGGCACTGTATTGATGCCGACAAGTATTTCATGTTTTGACTTTTTCTATCCTTCCTAGCCGCTATACATACAGTAAACACGGATACAGGTCTTTGTGCCTACGCCATTGCAATCACTTGGGCGGTAGGAGAAGGAGCTTTCACTTTTGACATATTAACACTCAAGAGAATCCAGAAAAATGTTTTTATACTTTCCTTTAATACAAAGAAACAGAAGAGCATTAAGCTATTTTGCTGGTATCTAAGAACATTTACAGTATGTACAGTGTATTCAATTTTCATTTTGCATACTTTGCGACTGACCTCCCATCCATTGATTAAAATACACAGTACCGATACAGTACTGCTCCATATCACAGTTCACAAATAACGTAATGGCAATATAGTTAAAACAATCATTGTCAGCAGTTACTGACATGTAGTTTCATTGTTAAATTGCTTCATTTTTAATGTTCCCCCACTAATCCAGCATTTTCCTTGGCCAGATTAACAAGATCATACTGTAGTTAAAATTTAAAGTTTGAATGTAAACTTCTCCAAGAGAGGCTAGTTTCCCCGCGCTAACCATGAGTCGTTGCAGGCGCTGCACAAGGACATCCTGCGCAAGAAGCC
Source organism: Allygus modestus (assembly GCA_963675035.1). Taxonomy (NCBI): domain Eukaryota; kingdom Metazoa; phylum Arthropoda; class Insecta; order Hemiptera; family Cicadellidae; genus Allygus; species Allygus modestus. The sequence continues at coordinate 126,887,664 of OY776114.1, read as the reverse complement.
CGACCTGACAGAGCTGACGGAGATCGCGGCCTCGCTGATGGCGCTGGTGGGGGAGGAGGAGGCGGCGGGGGTGGCAGACCGCACGCAGGACACGGCCGAGCGGTACGCGGCGCTGGTGGACCACAGTGACACACTGGCGCAGCTGCTGCAGGCGTCGCGCGCCGGCCTGCGCCACCTGGTGCTCAGCTACCAGGACCTGCAGGCGTGGATGGAGGCCATGGACCAGCGCCTGGTCAAGTACCGGGTGCTGGCCGTGCACACGGACAAGCTGCTGCACCAGATGGAGGACCTCGCGGTAAGTCTAGTGGCACATGACACATACTGTTAGTAACGCTTCCCAAGCGACTGTAGGGTGAAGCCCTACTTAGTACACTTTTTTTGGGGGGGGTCAGAAAATACATTTTGAAATTTTTATCTTTTTCCACTTCTACATGGTGATTAAATTATTTCAGTGGGCACTCTATTATCTGGCACGTTTGGAACCACAGCCAAGCCGGATAATAGAATATCCATTGTTTTAATGGGGATCTTGAAGATAATTAACTCAGAAAAAAACAACAAATGTACGAAACATATTTTTTTACATGACAGATTGTGAAATAAAACACAGAATACAAAATACTGTAAACTTTAACAGTTTTATGGCATGCACAGTCTGGTGCACTGGTGGCTAATGTCGGTAGAGGTCTACGAGTGACAACATTACCAGAAAAATCCGGTCGTGAGTGGCCCAGCTGATGCTGGATAGTAGAACGTGCCGGTTCTTAGAATGCCTGATAAAAGAGCGTCTACTATTCCACTTTCAGGATAAAAATAATTATTTTACAAGTTTTATGATCACAATCAGTATCTACTTATATAAAGCTTGACGGGTTCACTGACTCACACTCTCACTGACATAAATTATGAGGCACTTCCCATTATAAGGCCCTCCTCGACCTCATACTTGAATTAAAGCGTTTGATGAGAAATGGTCAGAGAAATTGTTAACATTTTTGAGTTTTAAATGCACTTTATGGGGGGGGGGGGCAAAATTCCAATTTTTAAATAATCCACTTTTGAGTGATTTTTGTAAGAAATGGTAAGAGGTGTTAAAAAATGTTAAATATAAAAGTCGTAGAAAGTCAAACAAACGATTTTCTGTCAGATTTAAGATCCAATAATCTGTTTAGCCGCTATTCATCCGTGAAGGAGTAATTTTGAGTGTTTTGCCCCCATTCAAAGGTGTACAAAATTGTGGTTGTTTTATGAAAACACACTACCTTTGGCTAATGCCTCATTTTTGTAACAGCTGATTTATGTAAAGCTCAATGTTGTAGCTTTTCTTTGGTTAACAAGCTGCAATTTTGAGTTTGATTTAAACTTGTGTTAACTGTGGAATGGAGGTGAGCAAAGTGAACTCCCAATGGCAATAAGTCGTTTTCTAACATACATATGTTTTAATGTTTCTATTGATGTTTGTCGTGTTGGCAGGATCTGACGGAAGAGGTGGCCAACCACCAGGGCGACGTGGACGGCACTGTGGACTCTGGCCTGGAGCTGATGAAGCACATCTCCAACGACGAGGCGATACAGCTCAAGGACAAACTGGACTCACTGCAGAGGCGCTACAACGACCTCACATCGCGCGGCAATGACCTGCTCAAACACGCTCAGGTGCGTCACGCTCGGGTTGAAAATTAAAAAAAAAAACACTTCCTGGAAAAGTGAGCTATTAGCATGGTGAAACTTGAGCTCGGGATTACCATATAAGTTCCTAACGTGACCCCCTGAACACGTTTTGGGGGTTGTATATATATATATATATATATATATATACACACACCACACACATACGTATGTGTGTTTGCACTCTAGCACTCTTTTTGTCCAATTTGCTTCAAATTTGATGGGGGCATTCCCATCTTAATTAGTTGGACAAGTTCTTTGGGCAAAACAATCGTAAAACTCTAACCTCCTTTTTTGGGGATTTTAATTTTTTAACCCTAACTGGACCTTTTCGTAACCTTATAATGTGCAACACGTTTTCCCAGCATTGCAGGTAAATAGAACCAGGAGCATAAGAATAGCAAAATAATACATTTGTTGGACACTCCCTTTTTAATTTTTCAAAGTTATTTATATGGAAATTCACTTCCCTCACGTAAGCGTTCTGTTTGCGAACTCGATAATAGTTTTAGTGGCCTAAAACCACAACAAAAATCATAAATTCTTTTAATTTTGTAGGAATTGGTATATAATTATCAGCCTCACCTCATCTCGTGATGTTTGTCGTTGACAGGAGGCGTTGCCACTGGTCCAGCAGTTCCACAACTCCCACAACCGCCTGGTGGACTGGATGCTGGGGGCCGAGGGGCAGCTGTCATGCGCCGAGCCACGCGAGGATGACATTCAGCGGCTCGAGCAGGACATTCAAGGTGGGGAGCTTGGAATGACGCTTATAAACATGGTGCACACTTTATGGAAAGTCGGGGAAAAAGTTGGTAAAATGTTAAAAGACGGGGAAAATCATTGATATTTTATACAAGTCAGAAAAAGTTTTAGATTTAATTTAAAACGCAAAGCAATACTGTGCAAAAATCAAAACTTATTAGAATTTTGTTAAATTTTTACTTTCTCCCCTTATACATAGTATATGGAGAAAGTATTGTTTTCGTAAAAATTTTCGAATTTGAGTTGTTAGTGGAAATATTCGTTTTGGTGCTCCCTGAACCCAAAAAAGTGGTTTTTACGTGATGTCTGTCTGTGTGTGTGTGTGTGTGTGTGTGTGTGTGTGTGTGTGTGTGTGTGTGTGTGTGTGTCCGTGTGTGTGTGTGTGTGTGTGTCCGTGTGTGTGTGTGTGTGTGCGTGTGTGTGTGTCTGTGTGGATGTGTACAGAGCTAGAGCCTTAACCAATGGGCCGATTTTTATGAAATTTGGCATGTAGGTACTAATCCACGATATCTCCAGTCTTTGATTTTTAAGGGTAATTATCCCCCCAAAACCGCCAAAAAACATGAAAAATCCAAATTTCTCAAAAACGGCTCTAACGATTTTGATTAAACTTTAGTTTTTTGTAGAACTTCAGTTTTCCAACAAAATGGCACCACCCGCATTCCTGTAAAAATTCGGGTTCAGAAATTACAGGACTTAAAACATCAAAAATTCAGTTTTTTGGATTTTTTATAAAAATACATAAACATAAAAAAATATTACTATTCACCATTAACCCATTGAGGTAGTAATTTTATTCTATTTGTAGTAGCCTATAACGGGAATTGATTGGTGCTGCACTCTAGTAGCAAAATATGTAGCTAATGACCGCAGGCGTCTACGGTTCTATCCGCTAGGGGCGCGGACTGACTGAAAACCCTTAATATCGCCGCCAGGCCTTAGGTCGTGTTAGCTGAGTTGGCTACGTCGTGGAAACACCTTGGCCAGGTGGCGATACGATGTTCGTGGGTTCGATTCCCGCACACGACCAAAACTGACCAGTTGTGCAACTCTCAATGAGTTAACCGGTCTGTGGCAACGTTGGTGGGAGGGCCCAAGTAAAATAAACGGTGGCAGGCTTGCTTGGAAGTTGACGGGATCAGTTAATTCTTTGAGAATTGCACATGGTCAACACTGATTTTGCTAATTTTTACTTATGTCTACTGTGTGTGTGCCAATGTGACTCTCTAAACTGAAATAAAACAATATTTTAATTGAAATATGCCATTAATCCATTTAAAAACACCAATTTTATACTCCAATTCACACGTTAATAAAATTACAAGTAAGGAACGAGACCTGCTCGTATGTCTACGCCAATGGGTTAAAAAGAGCTCAAAAAACTAAATAATTTAGTATCTTGAATTACTATTCTACGATTGCTGGTTTCGGAGAAAATTGAAATTTTCATTTTGCGGTAAACGCAGTACGTTGTACCCATGTTATTCTTATGGGGAATAAAAAAATTACTATTTCTCTTTTATTTACTGATCAATTTCATTCAAACTTGATAAGCTTGTCAAGGTAGTATTGACCAACAGAGGAAATTCGAAATATGTCGACCCTTAATAACCCTGGGGGGGGAATAGGGGGCATTTCCCCTCTTAAAACCACGAGTGCAGCAATGGATTCTGTAGTGCCTCCAAAGCAGGGATTTGGGTGGATGTGTTTTAAAACAACTTGTTTACAAGATTTTCTGTACATTCGACCGTGCTTTGTATTCTATATTTAGTAAATAAAAAGTAATTTATTCATTAAAGTTGGGCTAAAGGGAGAAAGTATGTGTCAGTTTCCTGATACCGTTTATTTTATAATGCAACGAAGATGAAGTGAAAAAGGTAAGGCAAAATATGTATTAGACAACAGCAGATCATAAACATAAACATAATAAAGTGAACAGGAGAATGTTGGATGGCTATTAGGTAGGAGGAGGCTGGTAAAAAATGCCTTTGTGAGTTGTCTATTGTAAATAAAGTGTGCATTCAAAATTGAGAGTCAGGGAAAATTAACTTTTTCGGTTAAGAAAAGTCAGGAAATCAATAACCAAATAAAGGTGAAAACCATTAGGTTTTTTTTTAAAAAAGATGTCTTACAAAACTTAAAAATATATATTTACACTTATACGGTATTCAAGGCGGTAAACATGTGTAAAAGATGGTACAAGGCTATCAATGTGAATACAGTATAAGTGTAAATATCGTTTGAAGTTTTGTAAGACGTCTTTCATTACATCCTGTAAGTAATAAATACACATACTATGCTAATCAAGAAGTTGTGTATTGGGTTAGTCAACGAGCTAAGAGTGAAGATCTTGCTGAGTTCACTCAAACTAAGGTAAAAGTTTGATATTTCAATAACATGTCTTTCACAAGTGGAGAGGAAGAGAGTGAGTTCACAATTTTACTGTTTGAGAAAAACTCGCTGCCATTTCTTCTTTAATTAGCTGTGGTTGAACCAAACCTAACCATCTAATGTTCCCATTTTCAGAGTTCCGGCCAGTGCTGGAGAATATCAACCTGATTGGTCCGCAGCTGTGTCAGATCTCCCCGGGGGAGGGGGCGTCCACTATCGAGGGACTGGTCACTCGGGACAACCGAAGGTTCGACGCAATCGCCGAGCAGATACAACGCAAGGCTGAGCGCATACATCTGTCTAAACAGGTGCGGTGGCGGAAGTGAATCACAATTATTGAAATTTATCTTTAGACTAGCAATATGAAGCCTTTTAGCTTGTGGCAGCGCTTTCAGACTTTTGAGGAAATAATTTCAAGATGGCAGAGAAGGAGAAGATAGAGCGAACTGGAAGAAACAAAATTTTCAATTAATCATTGAAAATTGTAGTTCTAAGATGCATCCAAATTAACAATAGCACAAAATTAACCTAAATTCTTCTAATCTACTCAATTGAAATAGTTAAAATAGAACAATCGCGAGCTAAAATATTATCCAGCAATAAACCTGTGATAAATAATTTACGCTTGTATTCCGTAATTGGTCTGTTTTTTCGTCTTTTTGGACACAGAATAAGAGTAATTAAATATTTTTGATGCAGGTTGAACAAAACTAACTCTCAAATGCATTCTTGGATGTAATGAAAGTTTTGGTGTGAAAGAGTGAAATTGCCTAGCCTCATTTTAGCGGTATGCCAGGATAAGCATGCAGATTTAATAAACATATTTATGGTTTGGTTACAAAAATGACTTAACCTATGACAAACTTAACTGAAATAAAAATAAATATATTCTTACAGAGCCCCCTGGATTAAGACTATTTATGTAATATTTTGTGACAAAATTTCAGTTAGAACTTACGTTAACAGCAGTAACTTTCAACTACTGTTTGCGAGTTCGCTCATCCCAATATGTGAATTTTTGAGCATACTCCTAGTTTAATTTCAAATATACACACTTATGAGACCAGAGTCTTGAAACATATTTGTTGTGTGTTATATACATTGTTACGAGATATCGGATTGTAACCATTGTTACCGGGACTGATGTTCCCCCGCAGCGCTCTCTGGAGGTGATCGGAGACATTGACGAGCTGTTGGACTGGTTCCGCGAGGTAGAGGCGCAACTGAGAGAGGCCGAGCCGCCGAGCGCAGACCCCGACGTGATCCGAGTGCAGCTCAAGGAGCACAAGGCACTCAACGACGACATCGGTAGCCAGAAGTCCCGTGTCAGAGACGTCATCTCCACTGCCAAGAAGGTAAGGCAATCACTGATGGCACTTTTAGGAAATTCACGACGTCGGCATTTATATGTGTTTTTACTTTTATTTTTCTGTTATTGTAATATGTACTGGTTATAAATTATGAGACACTTAACTATATTGGTGGTTAAGGGTGGACCTGATAACCTGCAATTGCTTTGAGCAGAATTGCAGTTATTGTAGACACACTCACTGGTTATGACACCTACACGATTATCTTAGCTAACAGGCCGATGGTAGTGTTGTTGTAGCGCAATAGGAGCTGGTGCTTGCTAAAAGGCTAGGCGGGATTCAGGTATACTCCTGTGTGACTCTCCAATAGAGATGATTTAGTGAGCTAAATTTATAGAAAACATTCTAAATAGACTCAGGGCAAAAATGTTCTAACGATTTAATTCCTTCTTGAGAGTAAGCTTTGGACATTTTGTACCCTTTTCAATCAGTTCTTGTTACTCATCTTGTAAAAAAATAGAGTAATCCAACTTGTTTTAAGAGAAAATAATTAAGTAAAGTTTGTATTTAGTGTGAACTTCAGAATTAACTGAGTTAATCAAATCAAAACTGTTGTAAGACAAAATTCAATGGGACGTAAAAATGTGAGACAATTTCTCGAGTGGAAATAAATAAAATGTTTTTTAACTGAAATATTAGCTTACCAAGTGTTTATTGCTCAAGCTCTCATACTAAAGTTGAACTTGGATAATTCAAACTTCTATAATCCAAAATATTCTTTAAGCCAAATTTGTTGCCTGGTCCCTATTATTATATTAAAAAAACTTGGTTGGTTCAAATTTTAGGATAATTAACATTTTTTACTTGTCTCTTGAGATTTGAATAGTCCAAGTCCCACTGTATCATACAATATTCCGCAAGAATTTCTGTATTACCCATCAATTCTTGTGTAACTATTCACTTATATGTAAAATACATCTTAAAGTGTAAAATTACTCTTAAGATTGTTCAGTAAAAGTTTCACTTACTGAACTGAACACCCCGTTCTACCACAGGTGTTGCGAGAGTCTGCGCAACACGAGGACACGAGCACGATCAGAGAGAAAATGGAAGACCTGCGGGAGAACATGGAGGCGGTGTCGAGTCTGTCACGCGACCGCCTGGAGGTGCTGGAGCAGGCGCTGGCGCTGGCCGAGCACTTCTTGGAGAGCCACACGGAGCTCGGCACCTGGCTCGACGAGATGGAGCGGCACGTGAGCATGCTGGCGATGCCGGCACTGCGGCCTGACCTCATCGCGCAGCAGCAGGACAAGAACGAGGTAACGCAAGGAGGAATGTTGAGGTTCTGTGGGAAAATAGAGTCTATCAACACGGTTCACACTTGCTGGAAGTCGGAGAGAGTCAGGGAAAAATGTCAGATGTTTTATACAAGTCAGGGACTCGACATCTATTCGTGATTGTACATGGTTCACTCTTTCTGGAAAGTTAGGGAATTTGGAAAAGATTAGGGAAAGTCATGGGAAAAATGGAAAACGCCAAGTCATGGAAAATGCTTGATTTTATACAAGTCAGGGAAAGTTTAATTGTAAACGCAAAGTTCTACTGTGCAAAAATCAAAGCTTATTAGAATTTAGTTAAATTTGTTTTTATGGTACAAAGAAGTGGAATGAACCTCAACTGATAACGCAATAAATGAATTGGACAACTACAACATGTAAACATGGAAATAAAAATAATAAACTGGAGAGCAATTGCTGGCTATGTTGAAGGTTGAGGCCCAAACTAAATTGGATATTACCTACTGTAAATAAAGTGAGCATTCCGAGCCGAGAGTAAGGGAAAATTAACTCTTTTGGTCATAAAAGTCGGGGAAATCATTAACCAATTAAAAGTGTGAACAATTTATAATGATTATACTGATATATGTATGCAACATTAAATTTACTGGCTAGTGTAGTTGGGTTGCTGAATGAGCCAGCATAAAATCTGGTTAGTGCTGGATTTTAATTAAACTCTCTCTTCTCTGTAAGTTCCTGAACAGTCAAGACATAATGAAAAAGTAATGCGTATTAAAAACCTGCTAACTTCAAGATTAGTTCATTTAGAAGTATTAAATTCACTGAAAAAATGAAATACAGTAGACTCCCGATTATCCGCGGTAATGGGTGGCTGAGCGGTCGTGTATAATCAAAATTGCAGATAAACCAAACCTAACCTAAAATACACTTGAAATAGTTAAAAACGACTGTGAAAGCAAAATAATAACCTTTAGGCTACTGAATGTTAGGTTTAATAATGTGAAAGACTTCAAATACAAGATTACTGTACGTACCTTTTAATAAACACACAATTATTTTACAAACAATATTTTCACATCGGTAAAAAAACAGTCCAATACGTGAGACAAGTGCACCATATTACAGACCTAATGTCGAAGTTGCCGTCTTTATTGGCTTCGAGGAAAATAGTCCATTATTGATTTTTGTTTCTTGGCAGAATGATACTGAGGAGTAAGTGAAGGTCAGGAGGGATGGCGCGAGATGACTAATGTTTTGGCGGGCGGGCGGGCGGGCTTCCGTTTGACCGCTAGTAACCCCTTTCTCTCGCCCAAGACCAAGTACATCGCGCGCAGTAGCTATAATTTGCAGGCGCGAGGATAGACGTTTACGCGCTAAACTTCGCTTGCCGCAGTTGCGGTTTTTTTTTTCCGATAGCGGATAAACCGCAACGCGGGTAATCCGGTCGTGGATAATCGGGAGTCTACTGTATAATATCTGAGAAAGTATTTTATATACAAATTTCAAGGAATATTAAATTGGTAAGGTGTAGACTTTAATTATATTTGCTGGAACTGGACATGGTAGAAATCACTTGATCAGTAGACTATATTTTTCCAAATACAATAGTTTATATATAAATATAATTTTAATCATGCCCAGAAAAGGATAATAATTGACATTTTACTTCTACACATGAAATAACATTTTAAAGTTACTTTTGAAGTGCAGCTTAAAGGTTTGGTCCGGTAGTTTCACAAGCCTGTTGTTGCAGCTGCTGGTCCAGTCCATCACGGAACACAAGCCGCTGGTGGACAAGCTGACCAAGACGGGCGAGGCGCTGATCCGGCTGACCAACGAGGAGGACGGCGCCAAGGTGCAGGAGATCCTGGACTCGGACAACGCCAGGTACGCGGCGCTCAGGTTGGAGCTGCGCCAGCGACAGCAGGCTCTGGAAAAGGCTCTGCAGGTGAGTCGTGGGGGTCGAGTTACTGTCTGGCAACAAGGAGAAAGGAATACCCCCGCCCATATTGCTCCCGTTATCACGATGTCCTAAAAACATCGACGCTTCCGGCAGAGTATTTCTATTTATAGGCCTAAGATCATCTACGCTTCTGCAAAGTATTACTATTTATAGAAATCTAATTTTGGTGCAAATTTGTTGTTTTTATCAGCTTAAGTTTATAATATTAGTATGAGCGTGATTTTGTTTTAATTGTGAAACTACTCCATGGCTCACAGTTGAGCCGATGTTAGTTAGTTGGATAGTAGTTGTCTGACCAATTCCTTTCTCCTCGGTGCCGGACAATATTTTTTTAAAGGTGTATACATTTTAGGCAACTTATTTTAGATGGTACTTTGTTTGGCAGTAAAGGAAGAAAGCAATATTGATAGTGATTTTTTTTGTAGCCTCAAACCAGAGTTGCACTAGAGCATTGACAATATTTCATATAGCATTGCCTGGATAATGTCGTTAAGAGTTTCAGCAATTTTCAATTTTAGAAAGTGACAATACTGCTTGCACCAGCGTCTTTGGGATTTTAGTTTGCTCAGTGGTCACTTATTGTGTAGTTATCTCGTTAGAAAACAGATATGCTAAACATTAGTCTACATTGATTACAGATTAAGTCGTGAAGTAATGTTGCTTTATGCAAACACACCACCTAAGTAAACATAACAATTATTGTTTATTTATTTTTCTGTCAAAATTTAGTTTATTTTGATTGGTCAGCTTTCATAATGATTTTTCTTACTAAGATGTCTATACCAGAACCTTCAAATCAAATAACACATTTTTTTATTCCATAAAATGTACATAGTACATAGATCAAGATTCAAGGTAATTTTTATGGGATTTAATGTACATACACTCAATGTTCATACTGCAGAGTATTATTATATAGTTGAATAAAAAATATCCTTATTGTAACAAAACTTTTATAATAAACTTAATTTATGAAAAACCTTTCAATTTTAAATAGTTTAAATTTTGAAATAAATTATTTCATTTGTTCAATTTCCCAAAATTGTCTAAATAATACAAGGAAAGCTTCAAAAGATATTTATTCCTGCAACATTTTTGAAAACTAATTATTTTTCCAAACAATTTTGTTTGGCAAATTAAATAAAAATAAAATCCATGAAGTGAGTTGTCTTTTTATAGAAATAAAAAGCTGAGTACAAACACGTTGACGAATCATTACCAAGGGTATTCCTTTTTGAATAACCATGTTTATTTCACCTTTGTATTATTCTTCACTATTGCCACTAGTAATTTTACACAGACCTGTCTCGCTAATCCCCTCTGTGCCCGCAGGAGTCCAGCCAGTTCTCCGACAAGCTGGAGGGCATGTTGCGTGCACTGGCCAACACAGCTGACCAGGTGTCCGGGGCTGAGCCGGTGTCCGCGCACCCTCCACGCATCCGCGACCAGATGGAGGAGAACAACGCAATGGTGGAGGACCTAGACAAGCGGGAGGAGGCGTTCCAGGCGGTCAAGCGGGCGGCCAACGACGTCATCAACAAGGCCCCCAACGCTGCCGATCCCGCCGTCAGAGGTGGGTGCACCCTTTCAATATTTTTAAGACAAAAAAGTTTTTTCCCTCTGATACGCACTAGAACCCTACTACAGTCAGCGTCACATCATTGCCACCTTCTACGTCAAGTATCTTTCCTCTCCCCTCAACCCCCTTTGCTATGGTGTGTTGCCTTTTTGTGTAACCCTGCTGACCGTATTAAAATATTTGTTTTCGAGATTTGGTTCTCAAACGGAAGTAAACGAATTGGTGCAAATTGGCAACGAAGGCGAAAAACCTAAGCTTTCAATAATATGACGCTGACTGTATTTCGAAAATCCACCTAATCCGAACCCAATTGTTGGGCATAAACAAAATTGTAAGTAAAGTTAAAAGATAAAAGAAACAAAATTAATCTACCACCATTACATACAAACGATGTTTTTTTAACATTTTGAAACAGTGCACAGGGCTGAAATATGGCGTAAAACAATATTTTCAAACGTTTTAGCCTCTTATCAATAAAAATACTTGTCGGCTATATTGCCAAAATAAAAAAAAGTGTCTGTGAATGATTTAAAAAGGATTTGCAAAGTTTACTTCTGAACATTCAAGTTATCAGTGCAAACTTGAAGTTATAAGTAACTCACTTATCATTCACAATCATTAAACTAAATGTCCAAACACTATTCATTTGTAAAAATTACTTAAAAAATAAGGTTCTACCTTGATTTCATCAATCCACTAGTTTATATGATTACTAGTTTCAGGACTAGTTTTGTCCCATTATCAAATCTTGTTGTTTCACAGAATAAAATACTGTCATCGTTTTGAGTTTAAAAACATTTCAACCCTAAACACAAACTTGTACTGACACATAGAAACATTAAACATTTAAAAATTAACAATAAGTGTACACGTTATTTCCCATGTGTGGCCGGCCAAGGACAAGAGCAGACACAAGAGGCCACACGTGGGAAATAAAGTGTACACTTATTGTTTGTGTTTAGTGTTGAAATGTTTTTAAACTCAAGACGATGACAGTATTTTATTTGTGATACAACAAGATTTGATAATGGGACAAAACTAGTCCTGAAACTAGTAATCATATAAACTAGTGGATTGATGACGACAAAATATGTAAAGTCTTATTTTTTAAGTCATACAATCAATCCAGGAGGTAAATAGCATATACAAATTATACAGTTGACGAATAAAGAGTTATTTTATTTGAATGTTATAACTTTTTGTATGAAAATGTCATGAATAAGTCACAACGATTTGTATAAATGTGGAAACAAGCAAAAGCATTGATATATTCATTATATATTGATGGTCAACTCATTATTATCATTTTCACCTGCAGACATAAAACGCAAGCTGGAGCGACTGAACAGCCTGTGGGGCGAAGTGCAGCGGGCGACGCAGGACCGCAGCCGCAGCCTGGAGGAGGTGCTGGCCATCGCAGAGAAGTTCTGGGATGAGCTGCAGAGTGTGATGGCGACACTGCGGGACCTGCAGGACAGTCTGACGGCACAGGAGCCCCCGGCCGTGAGACCCGAGGAGATACAGCAGCAGCAGGTGGTGCTGCAGGAGATCCGGGCCGAGATTGACCAGGTGAGGCGAGGGTTGTGATGAGGGGTGAGAGTTGCGATGTGGGGCGAGAGTTGTGTAGAGGGTGAGAGTTAAGTAGGGTGCAAGAATGGTGTAGAGGGTGAGGATTGTGTGGTGGGGCGAGAATGGTGTAGAGGGTGAGAGAATGGTGTGCAGGGCGAGGGTTGAGTGGTGGAGCAAGAGTTGTGACGTGGGGCGAGAATGGTGTAGAGGGCGAGGGTTGTATGGTGGGGCGAGAATGGTGTAGAGGGTGAGAGAATGGTGTAGAGGGCGAGGGTTGTGTGGTGGAGCAAGAGTTGTGATGGGGGACGATAATGGTGGGGAGGGCGAGAGTTACGTAGGGGGCAAGAGTTTTGTACAGATCGAGAGTTGTGATGTGGGGGAAAAATGGTGTATAGACTGAGAGAATGGTGTTCAGGGCAAGAGTTGTAACATGGAGCGAAAATGTTGGAAGAAGACAAGAGAATGGTGATCAGGGCGAGAGATTTGACCTGGGGCGTGTATAGTGTAGAGAGTGAGAGTTGTTTTGTGGGACGGAATGATGTAGAGAGAAAAAATTGTGACGTGAGGCGAAAATGGTGAAGATGGCGAGAGAATAGTGTACAGGGCGAGTGGTATGAGATGTGGGGTGCGAATGGTGTAGAGGGTGAGAGTTGTTTAGAGAGCGAGAATTATGTAGAAGGCGAGAGCTGTGTACAGGCAGAGAGTCTTCATCATACAGTGTTCTAAGAGCAGACCGGAAACACTTCAAAATGTGGAGTAATGTGTTTGCTTTGGCATATTGTTTATTACTGGCACTTAAATAATTAAAAAAAATAAATTTTAAATTCTTCAGCACCATTCTTTTTGGGATGTCAATATTTTTAACTTTCTTATTTTACACTGATAAAATCCATTAATTAAAGTTGTGTACCAAAAACAACAGAAATTACAACTGTTGACATAAATTAGTTTAGTCCAGAAGGATTATGACTTAAATTCAAAGACTTATTTTAGAATATAAAACAAATAAAAAAATGTAGAAAATAATTTTAATAATGTTTAAATGTTAGACAATGGTGTTTAGATGTTAAAAAATGAGTCCCATTGCTTTTTCAGGCTTGAAAATGTTTTTTTGTAAATTATATGCAAGTTGTAAAGTTTTACAAATCCACAAATAAAATATAGTGGTACACAACACGTTTGCTAAAATAATGTAAATGTATTTTCAATTGCCAAAGTTAAAATCTCAGTTATATTGTTTTGACTTGTGACATTCTCGTGTTTCCTCCCATCTCCAGTTGACTTGTCCCTCACTAATGTCGTTGTCGTGTGTCAGACCAAGCCGGAGGTGGAGCAAGTCCGCGCGACTGGCCAGAGCCTCATGAAGATCTGTGGAGAGCCGGACAAACCCGAGGTCAAGAAGCATATCGAGGACCTTGACTCGGCCTGGGACAACGTCACCGCACTGTTCGCCAAGAGAGAGGAGAACCTCATACACGCCATGGAGAAGGTACGTGTCACACGTCTCTCCATGTTTATTTTATTGTTTTCTAAATAGATTTTTCACTTTTACGAGTGCATCAAATTTCTCAAATTCAAGAACTATTTCTCCTTTAGAAATTCTGAGGTTTGATAAGATCCTATAAATTATTTTGTGTTGCCTCATCATTAATTATTTTACTAGTTGTTTGTCGTGGCATTGATCGCATAAGCTAAAACTTAGGATGTAAATTTTAATGATTTTCTGCAAACTACGCATCGAGACCTTTCCATAGATACTTCAATCATAAAAATCAGTGTAGTGGTTCTCGAGATCTCAGCGTGACAAAAAATCTACTTATGTATTAAATATTAGGATTTCGTCAAATTGTGATTATAATGTAACCATTTAAAAACATAGACCCATGCGAGATTCCCGTGTGGATAACACGACTCCTGCTAGTTAACTATTAAGAGGAAACAGTTAAACTATCACTATCAGTATTCCAAAAGTGTAACATTTCCGTTGCTTGGCTGCAGGCGATGGAGTTCCACGAGACACTGCAGGAGCTGCTAGAGTTCCTGGAGCGTGCGGAGGACAAGTTCGCCAGCCTGGGGCCACTGGGCTCAGATATCGACGCTGTCAAACGGCAGATTGCTCAGCTCAAGGCCTTCAAACTGGAGGTTGACCCTCACATGGTCAAGGTCGAGGCGCTCAACAGGTACAGAAACTACATGACGAGTTGCTAAAGTAGAGGTGGAGAGGGACGATAAGATGCTAAAGTAGGGGTGGGGACGGACGATGAGTTGCTTAAGTAGAGGCGTAGAGTAAAATTAACATTTATATGTTGTCCCTCTTAGGGAGATCCAATAAAATAGAGAGTAACATGTAAGGGGTTTTAAAAGTTCATAATCATTACTACACCTAAACACTAAATATTTTATAGTGTATTCAGACAAGAAAGTGTATCTCATCAAAAGAAATTAAAAATATTTGAGAAGAAGCAGGGTTATATTTTATTGTATTACTAAATCTTAGTTACCATGAGTCAATTTTCATAGCAAAAGAATGCGTTTAATTTAGTAGTATAACAGTTTAATTTATTCTTAAGTAAGTGATTAAATTAGTTCATGATTTTATGAGAAGCGAGTGAGAAAAATTTGATTTTGAAGTTGTTTGATTAGTAAATAAATGCTTTTAATATATATTATAATATTTTGAATATAGTTATTTTAAATTCTAGTTATTAATATTCTAATATTTCATAACACTTGATATTTGTTTGTGCTTCTCTATGAAAAAAGGCAATTATGGTGGTAAGTTTTAACATGAATTAATTTTTATATTAGTTTTATACAGTTTTTTATCAGTTTCTACATAAGCTTGTTTATTGAAGCTGTGTGGAGGAAAACGATTGAGATTCCTTGTACCAACGTGGTTTTGAAGCAAGTCAAGCACTTACCTGTATATTTTTTTTGTAGTTTTTAACACATTAACTGATACGTAAATAGTAATTTGATCATTTTTCTCATTTTGTAAGGTACACTTTTCTTTTATCCTAATTAAATGGTGAGTAGCAAACTTGTGAGATAGTGGTAAATGTTGAAACCACCGTTTTACATTCACTCATAAGTGGAACAACTAACCCAAGAAGACTTAGTGTATGGGTATGACTAAGCCAGCTCGTAAACAAGGGTTGATGGGAAAGTTACCCCATCAAAACGCTACTTACACCATTTCAAAGCAATTTGATTTATTTTTATTTTAAAATTTGATCATATCTAAATATCACATTGTTAAATACCATTACCACTACGTTTTATTGTTAATTTCTCTGTTGCCTGTGTCAATAAACATTGTGTGACTAGTGGAGGGGGTAACATTCCTCTCAACCCTTTGTGTACTAGTTCGCCGTCAAGTCGTATCCTTGCAGTAGAGCCCTCAACATCTTTTCCATGGTTCACACTTTCTGGAAAGTCAGGGATTTTAGATAAGGTCAGGGAAGGTCAGGGAAAAGTTTAAAAAACGCCAAAAGTCAGGGTAATTGCTTAATATTTTATTGAACCCATAGAAATGTTACTTTTTGTTTTAGAAATTTTATTTTTGTAAACGCAAATCACTAAACTGTGTAAAAATCAAAACTTATTAGATTTTTGTTACATCAGATTTTATGGTGCAAAGGAGAGGAAGTGAACCGTAACTGGTATATGAGTAGGCCTGTACAAAGTATATGAGACTATGTTGAAAGACTATGGAAAAGGTGGAGGCCCAAAAAAGTTGAATATTACCTATCAATAAAGTGGGCATTTTTATCTAAAAGTCAGGGAAAATTAACTCCTTTGGTTAGGAAAAGTGAGGGAGATCATTAACCAAATAAAAGTGTGAACTATGTTTTCGTGGTTGTAACCAAGTCAGTCGACTTGTTCACACCGTAACTGACTGACCATGTCGCGCAGGCAAGCCCAGGAGCTGACGGAGCGCACGTCTGCCGAGCAGGCGGCCGCGCTCAAGGAGCCGCTGACAGTGGTGAACCAGCGGTGGGACGAGCTGCTGCGCGGCGTGGTGGAGCGGCAACGGCAGCTGGAGAACGCTCTGCTGCGACTGGGGCAGTTCCAGCACGCGCTGCAGGAGCTGATGGCGTGGATAGAGGCGACGGACCGCACACTGGAGCGCGACCTGCGCCCCGTGGCCGGCGACCCACAGCTGCTCGAGGTCGAGCTGGCCAAGCTCAAGGTCAGCACTCTAGCATCATATAAATATATATCATATAGCTTATGCAACCGCCTTCTATTTTGGAGTTTACAACAAATAAAAAACTTTGGTATGATCTACCTGAATTTATTAAGGTCAGAAAAAAGGATCTCCCATAAAAATGGTATATATTAAAGAGTAGAACCTAAGTTTCTAAGGTGGCCCTGGAAAGGACCGTTGGTGTTTTGAGCGGATAGCTAGGAGATCACAGGTGTTATAGTCTAGCCACCAAAATTCGTTGTTCGTTTAGCACTTCCCGGGGAGTACGTGCAGCGTAAGGACTTATTGTTGTAGACGTGAACAACATCACCCCCCAAAAGCATTGTAGAAGTACAGTAGACACTCAGAAATCCAAATCGGCGTAGTCCGTACTCTGGGCAGTTTAAGTGGACGATCTTGAATTTTTTAAAATTTGTTGTTGCAAAATAAAAACAAAACTTTGCATTTTAGCGCCTTCAATTTGCACACGATTAGCCTTACACAAATTTCATGTAGCGTCATCAGGCACCTTGTGATATAGTAAAAAATGATGTCGTTTATAATTTACAAGACAGTGGAAGTTTTCACATGGGCAGAGAAGGGGTCTGGAGAGTCTCAGTTCTCTACGCCTTGTTAGTGCAGGCGTCACTTTGCCTTATTATTGTCTCAAATGACTCATGCCCACCTAAGATAAACACGGATTTTTTTAAATCCGAACTGGCCGTCTGCCAGTCCAAATTAGTCCAAATTTTTGAGAGTCTACTGTAGTGTACATTTAGTTTTTGGCTTTCATCAAGCCATAGGAAAGAGTATGTACTTTACCATTGCCACACAATGATTAAAACTCCATTTATTTTTAATTTTTTTATATTCCTATAGTGCAGTGTTTCAAACAATTAATTGAACCTTGAGACTAACAAAAGTTAATTTACATATGCAAAGGCCACAGAGAAAAAAAAACGTTATTTTTAAGGTTAAAAACAAAATTTGTCGAAGTGTGTATTATTTTTCAGTTATTTTATCAATAGTTTTAGAAAGCTATAGAGAATTTAACTGTGTACAACTTTTGTATCCTTAATATTTTTTATGCACTTTTTAAGTAAAATATTACTTAAGTGGGATTTTTAAAATACTATTTTTTATTAAACGGAGAAACGTAAATTATGTACAATAAACCATTACATGTTGTTTGCGTGTGCAGGTGCTAGTGAACGACATCCAGGCACATCAGTCGAGTGTGGACACACTGAACGACGCCGGGCGACAGCTCATAGAGTCTGGGCGCGGCAGTGACGAGGCCTCCACCACACAGGACAAGCTGTCAACTCTCAACAGGTGAGGACAGTCACGTCACGTCGGGTAGCGTCATGATCAGTGTGCGGGAGCGGTATAAGATCAATCAGCCAAACAGCTTACCTGGCAGCTTTGCTGATTTAACGTCAGTAATGTAGAATGTCAGAATTCTAAGTAAGTTGTAATGTCAATAACCAGATCGGAAAATACTAGATAACATGGAGTGGTAAAGAGAACCTGTATAGTACAAAAGTTATTGAACTGTTTGAATTTTCATTGTCAGACCATTTTGAAGATCTCAGAATGGCAAGTGATCTATCGTGCATTATAATGAAAATATGCCAGTGCTAACATTAATATGAAAAGTGCTAACATATCGCAAACTGAGAGTTTTTTATTGTATGATTAAAGCAGGTTGCATATGTTTCTTTTATGAGCGATCATTAGAAATCTTGCACATTGCATTGAACGTGTTAAACATCTGAAAAAGTCAGACAATTTTCTATTACTTCTAGTAGTTTTTTTATACAAGGTTTGATTACTCAAAACGGTAAGGAAAATTAACAAACGTTTTTCCCGCAGACGGTGGCGCGAGCTGCTGCAGAAGGCCGCAGACAAGCAGACTGAGCTGGAGGAAGCGCTACGGGATGCTCACCGGTTCGCTGCGGAGATACAGGACCTGCTGTCGTGGCTGGGCGAGGTGGACGGAGTGATAGCAGCGAGCAAGCCTGTCGGAGGACTGCCGGAGACCGCCAGCGAACAGCTCGAGAGGTTCATGGTCAGTAGCGCAGAGTGTGGGTGTAGTAGGTAGATGATAGACAGCCAGCTCACTTGGGAAAGGCAAATAAACTGAGTTGTGATGCATACACAATATCCTGTGGATGTCCATTTCAGCCCTGAGGTGTACACATGTATTTTCAGGCCATTGAAGATATCTTGGGGTAAATATCCACTTTCCCTTCACATACATATAATTTAGGATATCTTTTTGTCTCAATAGACTCATGGATATTCACTATTGATGAATTGTAGATATCCATTGGAGATCACCCTGATAGGTGATGAAAATTAGTTATAAGGAAAAAACAGTAGGAGGCCTAATGTTTCAACATATTATTATTATTACTTAATTGATGGGAGATATTACTTATTAGCAGGTGTAATTTCTAAATTACTACCATTGAGGTTTTATATAAGACTAGTAGCCTGTCGCGGCTTTGCTCGCAATCACAATGTAATATTATACTGACATTCCCGTATAAATATTGTGTTACCGTTCCAAAGCAAACATGGCCTGCTGATTAACTGTGTTTTCTCTATCCAGCTGATTGCTTAAAAATTATAGTTATTTCCCAATGTTAAGCTTATGAGAAAAAACTCAACTTTAAGGTACCCCAGGGCCTCACTCACAAATTATTTCTCTATAAAAAAAGTTTCCTGCACAACTTCACATTAGGCTCTTTCCAATGACACCTAAAACATGAAAATCGGTTCAGTAGTTTAGGAGGAGTGATTGTCACAAAAAACCTGCTCGCCTATTAAATAAGTATAGATTATTAGTCATTGCATGATACTTGCATGTTACATTTAATCTTCCATCCCTTTGTTTTTATGGGTACAAGACGTTTTAAAAGTTGTATTACTGTTCCTAGTATATTTCATAATTTAGTGGTTTCAATTCAGTGTTCAGTGCGCTGTTGTAAAGCCCCTGAATATTCCAATACACACCGTTTCAGATTCACAATTATTGTCCCTAAGTATTTTTATCCATCATTTACGAACCCTGTCAAAATATACACAATCTTCTGTCAAAACTAATTGAAGGCTTTGACGAGATGTAATAAATGTTTCACTCAAACCGACTAAAGCTTTTGCCAATTCTATCACTGATTTCACCCAAAAATAATCCAATTCATCTGTTTCTTCGCAGGAAGTGTACAACGAGCTGGAAGAGAACCGACCGAAGGTGGAGACGGTGTTGGCGCAGGGACAGGAGTACCTCAAGAAGTCACCACCGGGAGCCGCGGGCAACCTGCAGACTAACCTGCGCACGCTGAAGCAGCGGTGGGACAACGTGACGGCCCGCGCTAACGACAAGAAGATCAAACTGGAGATCGCGCTCAAGGAGGCGACAGAGTTCCACGACGCCTTGCAGGTAACTCGGCTTTTCGAAAGGATCCGTTATTTATTGTTACTGCTGGATTAGGAAACCCCAGCTGAGCTGGTAGGCACGTCTTCCATAAGCGGGAATTTTGCGCAGGTTACCAGAAGAATAAGCTATAGCTAATTCCATATGTAATCCATGTACCTTGTTTAGGTTTCAATGTTATTCTTACTTTTGGGTATTCATTGAAATAATGCATAACAATTATTTTAAAAACGTCAAAACAGCCTTCTTTTACGGCTGTATGTTTATTTAAACAACATTTTGTATAAAATACAATATATTAGGATAGAATTTAGTAAGTAGGATATCGTTTGTAAACGAATACATTAATTAATGGACTTAAACAGTTTGGTTAGTAATAATTACTGTAGCAGGCCTAAGCTGAATGAACAGCCTAAAACCTGGGTTGCTAGAGGGGCTATGAGAGGCAAAACTTGGAACCCAACTGGTTAATAGATAGTTTTAAATCACAGACAATGTGTGGAGAGATGACATTTTTGCTTTAACCCTATCTTTATTTCACAAAAGATTTCCCAATCATAACCGAGTCATTCCGCAGTCATTTGTGGACTGGCTGACCAACGCTGAGAAGACGCTGTCCGGGCTGCGGCCCGTGTCGCGCGTGCTGGAGACAATCCTGCAGCAGATAGAGGAGCACAAGGCGTTCCAGAAGGACGTCGGAGTCCACCGCGAGACCATGCTGCACCTGGACAAGAAGGGGACGCACCTCAAGTACTTCAGCCAGAAGCAGGACGTCATACTCATTAAGAACTTGCTCATCAGGTACGTGGTGTGGGGTGTTTACCATACGCGTAGACCTTGGGAGTTATACTTAAACCTCCAAGTGCTGAACGTCGTGATTGCGATCTCCCACGCGATCTCTCTCGCGTCTTCACGGTGCAACACATCTTTACTGTGTGCTACATCGATAATAAAAATAAAATCATTTCAGATTCAGAGCTATATGGTTCTACATTAAATTTGTAATCAAATGATGTATCGGAAGTAGTCTTTCAGTGTTTTTCTTTTGCAATTTTAAAATATC
Source organism: Allygus modestus (assembly GCA_963675035.1). Lineage (NCBI taxonomy): Eukaryota > Metazoa > Arthropoda > Insecta > Hemiptera > Cicadellidae > Allygus > Allygus modestus. The sequence continues at coordinate 126,866,427 of OY776114.1, read as the reverse complement.
AGAAATTTTGTGACTTTCCGTTGGTGACACCATTTTGAGTGTCGCGGTTGGGGATTACACCATTTTATTTTGAAAATAATCATTTTAACCCTAACAGGGTGTATATTTTTACAATCTGAGAATCATTTAGCTCTTTTTGGCTATCTTCATATTGTAAATTATGTATTTTTTGTAACCACTATGGCACCTAAAGAAAACAATCTTTTTTGAAATCTGAGTTCTTTTTAGTTCTCGTCTGTTATATAAGCGTGACTTCTGTATTCATTAACCAGTTATAGTGTTTTTAAGATTCCCCTTTTCTTGATAATCAAAATGAATATAAGGTTGGTATAAGACTCACGGTTTATATTTTTTTATAGATTAAATAATTTTTTTAAATTTAATCTAGAAAATAGATAAGTCAAACAAAACATTTTTCCACCTTGACCGTTTTTAAGTCAAACAATAACTTTTTTCACCTTGACCGTTTCCTGATTGTTGAAAAATAATCATACTGATAACAACAGAGTTTGTTTATTCAAAGTTTTATTGTCCTTATCTAATCAATAGGTGTACAGTCACATTGACGTGGTGAACCATTCACCATTCATTACCACTTGAGAGTATTTGAGTACCACAGGAGTGGTAGATTTGGTTGATCATTTTTGTGGATCCGGATTATAGTTTCCATGGATTTGGAATAGTGTCCATGGATGTGGATCACAGCTTTGGTGGCTCATGATAACAGTTTCTAAAAACCTGGATTACAGTTTCCTCGGATTGGATTGCAATTTCTGTGGATCTGGATTATAGTTTCCTATGGTTGGATTAAAATATCTGTTGATTTGGATTACAGTATTTTTGGATTGGATTATAATTTTTGTGTTCGGATTATGATTTCCTTGGATTGGATTACAATTTCAGTGCATCCGGATTATAATTTCCTTGAATTGGATTACAATTTCTGTGGATCTGGATTAAATTTGTTGTGAATCTGGATCACAGCTTCTGGAGATCGTGATATAGTTTCTGCAGAACTGGATTGCACTTTGTGAGGTTCTGGTCGTTAGCGAGTGAGTTAGCTGCAATATGCTCCTGCTGCTGTTCATCTTCCTGCTCTACCTGATGGTGGTGTTGTGTGCCCACAGTGTGCAGCACCGCTGGGAGCGTGTGGTGTCCAAGAGTGCAGAGAGGACGCGCGCCCTGGACCACGGATACAAGGAGGCTCGCGAGTTCCACGATGCTTGGTGAGACGATCCACTTTCTCTTTTAATTTAATGTTATCACTTATGTTAGTTTATTTTAAATTCGTAATTGGTTGTGTGAGTTAATGTTTTATTTTAAAGTTTTTTTTTATTTTTTATTTTTGCAATGTTGCCTTTTTCAATCTTTTTTACTTTTTATAATGATTTTAACAACAGTTTTTGTTTTCAAATTTTCAAATAGTGGACTCTTATTTAATAGTGGACTTTTATTTTAGTTGTCTTTTTTTTTAAACTCTAAAACACCTGATAAAAAATATTATCTTATCTTTGTGAAAAAGTGTACAATCTGAAAATGAGCTTTCAAATAATTTAATTTTTCTACTATTATGACACATAAGGGAAATCCAAATTATTGTAATTTGTATGAAGATTGTCTTGGTTTACAATCGCTAAGAAATGAAGAATTTTATTTTCTTCTTTGGTAACAAATATTACTTTGTAAAATATTTTCTATGATCAAAAAAAAAGGTCACTTAAGAATATTACTCTTTTGTGAAGATTCAAAAAAGTATTTATTTTATTTTGTCGAATATTAATCTCATTTAAAATTATTTATTTCCTGAAGGTTTTTTGTTGAGCATGATAACAATTTTTTTATTATTTGTTTTTGGATGAACAAATTTTTAAGAACGAATCCAATATTTGCAGGTCAAACCTGATGGGTTGGCTGAACGACACGGAAAAGTCTCTGGATGAGTTGGAGGTGGAAGCCTCCAGCATCGGGAACGACCCGGAGCGCATCAAACAGCGGCTGGTCAAGCACCGGGAGTTCCAGCGAGCGCTGAGCGGCAAGCAGGCGACGTACGACTCGACCATGCGCGCCGGCAAAACGCTCAAGGAGCGAGCGCCCAAGACAGACGAGCCGGCGCTGCGCCAGATGATGACCGACCTCAAGGAGAAGTGGAACACGGTCTGCGCCAAGTCAGTCGACAGGTGAGCAAGTAGTGGTGACTGTTAAAATAGGGTGATTCTGAGATAGTGGTTTGATGGTTCGATAGAAGCTATTGCTCTTTTATTTTAAAGTTCTAAAGTGATCACAAAATGTTTGTGACCAAAATATAGCCTACTAAATGTAAAAAAGTGAAAGTGAAATATAAAAGTAGAAGTAATGAATCCTTAGGATATTAACTAGCCAAAATTATTATTTTTATTTTGGTTGCTTGTCTGTGCCTATGCCAGTAGCACTTTGTATTCAACCTTGTTAGAGGGCAACAGTCCCAACCTCTCAAAATCTTGTTGGCACCCCAGGAATCTGGACCTCTTACACCGAAGTCCAAAACGCTAACCGGTAGGTGTTGAAAGTTGAACTCTGTTGTAGTTGAATCACACTCCTGTAACTAATACTACAACATTCATCCTGTGTTTGGCAGACAACGGAAGCTTGAGGAAGCGCTGCTGTTCTGCGGGCAGTTCAAGGATGCGTTGGAAGCCCTGCTGGACTGGCTGCAGAAGAAGGAGAAGGAGCTGGCGGAGGACTCGCCGGTCCACGGAGACCTGGACACTGTAGTGGGGCTGGTCGACCAGCACAAGGTACGACCTCCTACTGGCAAACTGTTTATTTCACAAAGTTTACAATTACATTACATTTTGTTTACAATTTGTGGATTACATTAATGGAAATGATAACCTCGCAGAATTTTCATTTGTGTAATTTATTTGAATAAGGTTGCAATGGGAACAAAATACCAAATAGGTTTCTTGTTTCTTACCTCCGGCAATAGTTCAAAATGTTTTAACATATAGATTGTGCCATAAATGTTTGTTATAAGTTAGACTATTGATGGAGTTAAGAAACCTATTTAGTCGTGAAAGTGGTCCAGGGGCTTATAAATCTAGATTTTAACAAGATACCAACCTTTCCTTTTTGTTATTTTTGTGTTCTGTGCTTGAATGGAACCTCCTTTCTTTGCTTCTTCAGACTTTCCCGCCCACTGGAACTTCACAAAACAACAACAGTTAGTTTTGTACCCCATTCAAATAATAAAATCCCTAAGGCATGTATTTTAGCACGGTTAACCAACTATCAATTTATTTTTATCAATATCAAAGTTTTAAATTTTTAATTTAATATGTTGTTATTTTGTATTTTTTGGGTTGGTTTGATTTTGTTACTTACGGTAAATCTTATTATTGTGTTAATTAATTTTTGGTTTAAAATTCATTGTTGGTGATGGTGAGTTTATGTTATTTAAGAAATTATTGCGGACATTTTCCATCACTGATGAGTAAAAACAAGTTTCACGATGTCTCAGAATCTAGAATCTGATCCCATCTTCTCATCTAAAGACAGGACCCGATTCCAGACCCCGAAACGTGAAAATAATTTTTACTAATCAGTATATTGTTCGTATTGCTTTTCTAAGTAACTTAAAGTGAACTAATATATTCACTCAGTAATTACGTTAGCAGATGCTTTTGTAGTTAACTAAAGGTATAGTTTTCTGTAAAACTTGCTAACTAACTGAGCATAACCTGTGATGGTAAAAGTTTCTTCCATAACCATAGCTCTATGACAATACCATCTGTCCGCAGGCACTCGAAGAGGACCTAGCTGGGCGTGCCGCTCAGATGGAGTCCGTGCGCAAGACGGGACAGGAACTGATGGAGAAGGCGAGTGCGGCTGATGCGGCCACGATCCGCAGCCAGCTCAGCGAACTCAACTCGCTCTGGACGCGCACCAACAAGCTGGCCGAGCGCAAGAGTTCCCGCCTGCAGGAGGCGCTCAAGGCTGCTGAGAAACTGCACAAGCAGGTCTGTAACCCGAACGCCTTGATTATTTTTCACCCTATTGATTAACTGATTGTGCATTGTACTCCTTTGAACAAAACATTTATTGAAAAAAACATAAATATCAGACTGTTTCTGTTATACCTGTTGAAAGAAATGCCTGGGTAAGGGTGTGTAAGTGGGGTGGGATTTACACCCGATAAACTGCCATCAGCTGTGTTTGAATCTGGGGAATCTGTGGGGGTGAGTGTAAGGAAGTCTTATGACGTCAATTAATGAATAGTCAATTTTATCATCTGGCAGGAGTAGGTGATGTAGGAATCAGCGTTAGAGTTTATGCCTGGTTTTTGGAAGTTTGGCAGTTTATAGAAGGCACCAATAGTTTGTAAACCTTCACAGCGCCAATCAATCGTATATTGAGTCTACTTATCCAAGCTATGGTGATACAAAATTGTAATCTTAAATTTTAGCCATGTCCCAAAAATTCAAGACACAGAATTGACTTACTAAGTAAATTGTGTTCTATTACTATAATTATAACTGTAGAATAATAGTATAACATATTTCAATAATAATATTTTTTGGACAAATTAACAGATTTGTCTGTACAATTTATCTACTATCATTACGTTCATGCTTTCTGTAAAGCCATCACTACTTGCCTCACATGCAATTTTGAAACAATAATTGCTACTATAAGAATTAAGAAATAATCAAGAGTAAAAAAATAATTTTATGTTGAAGTATGGCATTTTTTCTAAAATTATCTACGATAACTCATCCAGTATTTTTTATACATGATTTGTTACATCTATCAGTAGACATTAACATTTAAATTACACCTTTGATATATTTATTATTTGGATCAATTACCTTTGATGTACAGTCTTATGACTTTTGGGGTAATTTTAAAAATAATAAATAAATTGTTTAAATGCAGAGAAACTCTTTGTAAATATGATGAATTTCTAATGAAACAATTATACATGGTTATAAAGCAAAAATATTGAATTCAAAATCATTTTGGTAAATATAGGGATATTTCATGTTGGATATTTCATAGCAGATAGCGGGATATTTCATAGCAGTTAGTGGGATAGGCATATTTCATAGCAGTTAGTAGGAGAGGCCTATTTCATATCAGATGGTGGGATATTTCATAGCAGACGGTGGGATATTTCATAGTAGATAGTGTGATATTTCATAAAAGTTAATGGGATATTTCATAGCAGATGGTGGGATATTTCATAGTAGATGGTGGGATATTTCATAAAAGTTAGTGGGATATTTCATAAAAGTTAGTGGGATATTTAATAGCAGTGGGATATTTCATAGCAGATGGTGGGATATTTCATAGCAGACGGTGGAATATTTCATAGCAGACGGTGGTATATTTCATAGTAGATAGTGGGATATTTCATAAAAGTTGGTGGGATATTAATTGCAGATTGTGGGATATTTCATAACTGATAGTGGGATATATTTGACTGTTGTGTGCTGCAGGTGAACATGCTGCTGGAGTGGCTGTCCGACGCCGAGATGAAGCTGCGTTTCGTCAACTCACTACCCGAGGACGACCAGGAGACACGCAACTATCTCGCCGAACACGCCAAGTACGTCACACTGCTGTCCACCTGCTTTAACAACTTAGTTTTAACTTCCGGCAGTTTTTGAATGTAGATCGTTCTTTACAAAATGTGTAGATCTCATATGTTAGCATTTTAAAATAAATGTCCTTAACTTCAGAGTAGGTACTTTTAAGAAAGGGCTCTAAAGCTGGTTGGTAATTTAGGTTTGTTAGGGGAGCAGACTTACCTTAAAACAGATTGCTTTGTGATTGAAAAGGTGGTGACCATGATATACCTCAAGATATTGTTTATTTTATTTTTGTGGAGTTTATTTTCTGTGGAGTGGGCTTAGTCTGTTATGGTAGGCTTGCTCTTCTTAGCTTCAGTGTGTTTAAATAACAAAAATATATCTCATTTTATAAACTATGAACATACTAATAAGCAATCTCATTTTGTTGAAATTCAACCTTAATTTGTGCAAACTATAAATAAAAATGTTAGCGAGTTTAGAGAGTGTTTTGGATGAAAATTAATGGAAACATAGAAAATTTATGTACATGATTTTTACAAACATCTCAGTGCAAGTTAACAAGATTTGTGTTAAAAAGTTTATATATCAGTTTGAATGAAATAACGTATTTTACAGTGTTTTTCATTAATGTTTCACTAGAGAATAGTCAAAACAGTTCTTTTACTAATTTCTTAGAAAGCTCCTGTGTCAGGGAAGAGCAGTTGGATTCAGTTTTGAGACCCTTTGAAGATTTTGCTCAGGATTAATCCGGTAATGAGATTGAGTGAGGTTTAGGCTGAACGACGTTGTTGTCGCAGGTTCATGAGGGAGATGAGCGACAAGGAGCGAGAGAAGGACGCGACGATCGCCCTCGCCCACCAGATACTGGCCAAGGCCCACCCGGACGCTGCACCCATCATCAAGCACTGGATCACCATCATCCAGGCGCGGTGGGACGAGGTCTCCACATGGGCCAAGCAGGTCAGTCACCCCTTGACCTTTCCACCGCTCACTCGACCCTTTCCACCTTTTTGAGCCAAACTTGTGTCATGTTTATGTGTTCATGTACAGCTGATTGTAAGCTGCCACCTTTTTATTGTTTAATACTTATCCTGGGGTTTTGGAAAAATACAAAAGTATAATTTTGTCCTAATTTGTGTTTCCCATTCGCCCGCCTATTGTGATTAGTTTTTCTTCCCCGCAGCTATCGGGCACAGAGTAATGCTTTGACGAACCATCTGTCCTCCCCGTAGTTGTTCGTCATCTCAACAGGTAGCACTAGTATGCGGATACAACTGGATTACCAGTATCTTGGGAGTTAAATATCTATTTATTTCACTTCTTTAGTTGGTAAAACTTCTTTTTTGATAAAAATAAATTCAAAGTAGATTTTTGTCCGCAGCCGTGTTGTTGCAAACTACATGTAAATGGTTGGTCAAGAATGTTTGTTAAATAACACACAAATTGATAACACGAAATGGATAATATTAACGACAAGTTTTCAGTTACAGCCAATAGTGAAGATTATTACCCGTTTGAAGAAGATGTGGTAATATTGAAGATGTTGTTGAGGAAATGGGGAGTTGATGTTTGTTGTTGAGGTTAAAGGCAAAAATAATTGGATTTTCCCAGGCCCTGCAGTACTTAAAAAAATTTATTGGCGATTGGGCTAACGAAAAAAACTTATCCGAGTGTCAGCTTACATTTGGCTGTTTGTAAAAATAAATATAAGGTGTCCGTTGTCCTCAGTCGATGTGTTGTAAATGTTGTGTCGAGGTTCTTGTTGTGGAGTGTGAGATGCATGCTTTTGGGAAATTGTGTGACAAATTAATTGATTATAATTAATTGTGGCAGTGTGTAACCGTGAAATGTCAGGTATTATATACCTGTTTGAGTCAACTTGTTTGGGAATGTAAAATAAATTATAAAGAGGGGGCTCCAGTCACTGGCTTCTACCTGCTTTTCCCATAAGGCCAACGTTAAATTTCAAACCCCATCCCATGTCAATGGATTATCCGATATCGTTGATTTATGGCTTGTTTTAAAGAGCAAAAGAATATCTCGCGATTTCACTGAGTAGAATTTTGATATCACAATTTGTTAGCCCATTTTGCTCATCAAAATCGCTGAATATTCTTTTGCTCTTTAAAACAAGCCATAAATCAACAATATCGGATAATCCATTGACAAGGGACAGGCTTTGTTAAGTTAACATTGGCCTTATGGGGGAAGCTGGTAGAAATACCCAAGGTTTTGTGACTGGAGCCCCTTCTTAAATAATAAACTTACTATTAAAATTTAAAATTTTTTCTGTAGATCCACAACTGCTTGGAAAGTTGACTAGTAATAGAAAAATGTACATATTTAAAAAACAAAAGACTAAATATATTGATATTTTCTCAATGATGTTATCATCAGGTAGCGAGGTTGTTATGTAATGTTGCGGGAGGGGCTGTGGGGGACTTGTGTTGTAGGTGCAACATTGTGGTTCAGGATCTCAGCAAGGTTGGTACAATGGGAGAGGTTTGGGGGGTGTGTGTCTGCAATCTGCTAATATTGAAAAATCGCTTCCGCAATAGTTGCAATAATCAGCTGTTAATGTCATCAGTTTGCTCGGTGGCAAATGGCTTGCTTGAGCTGCGCTTTCTTTTTTTAAGAGATGAGCTTTCTTACTCAAGGTTAAAGGTCCATTTTACTAATATCCATGGGAAATGAACGTTTTTGGTGTTGGATTTACTTTCCGGTCAGCACAACAACATCCATGTACCATACCGATTGTCATTTAAAAATATCTCGGGTATTCAATTTGTTTTTTTGTAATAAATCAATAAAGTTACTTTCTAGCAGTGTTCTTATTTATTTTTTTAAACTATTTTAGTTTTTTTGTAAAAATGTGTTTACTGATAAGTTATCAAAAACATGTATACAACTTACCATGAAAGCTAGTAACTTTATATGCCAGAGGGAAAACAACTACAACAAAATATTGTTCACATCGTGAGTGTCTTTGAGGGTCAACTCTTGTTGTTTTGGATACAATTAAATATTGAAAGATTTGTAAACCTGCTTAGAGTAGCAATTTTAATTAAATTTAACACTCGCATCATAAATATTATACTATATAGTAAAATAAGAATTTGTGATCAAAAATACAATGTTAATAAAATATTTAAATGATATAAGTGACATTTCATCACAGAATGTACTAGCAAATTATTACAAATCAAAGACTCATAAACCAAGAGGATTGTTTGGAATATTCCTCACTCTTTTACAGCATATAGTCTTTTTGTAATTTTTTTTTTTAATCAAACCTTAAATTTTCTCAGATTATTTTTAAAAAGTTGTAAATTATTTATTTAAACAACTTAGTAGTGATTTTGAGGAACCTTAAGTGATGTAAATTGTAATCAAATATTTTGAATTTCATGTGAAAATAATAGGTTTTAGGTTAGGGTGGCTCTAGGCAATGATAAAGGAACAAACTATGAAAGGAAAGGGATGCCAGAGAACTTACCCATTGAGAAGAAGTGTAAGTGAACAGGAAAGATAAGTCACTGGCAAAAAGTCACACAAATACACACTTAAACTTGATAATTTTCTGGATAACTTGTCCCTTTCTCAATCAGTTGAGGAAGTGTTCTCTAGTCCCTTCCTCGACTGATTAAGAAAGGGTCATGTTCTCCCGAAAATTATCAAGGTTATGTGTATATTTGTGTGACTTTTTGCCAGTGATTTTTCTTTTTGATTTACATTTCTCAATTGGTAAGTTCTCTGCCACCCCTTTCCTTTTATAGCTTTTTCCAATATGTTAACAGGTTACTCTTTTATTTTATGCTCTTTTCAAAATGAACCCAGTTCTGTTCCAACATAAGACTGTCGTGTGGTGCATTCCCGTTTGTCTAACGTTTCTCCGCCCTGGTTCCGCAGCGAGAGCAGAAGCTGCAGCAGCACCTGCAGTCGCTGCAGGACCTAGACACACTGCTGGAGGAGCTGCTCGCGTGGTTGGCCGGCCTGGAGTCCACACTGACCACACTGGAGGCTGAGCCCCTGCCCGACGACATACCCACCATCCAACAGCTGATCGCTGATCACAACGAATTCATGGAGAACACGGCCACGCGCACGTCCGAGGTAGGGCGCACAAACAATAATAGGGTGTCTTCACTGATACTGGAAATACTGGAATTATACTGAATTTTCTGTATACTGGAAATACTAGAATTTCATATTGTGTACCAGAGTTTTATTAAATAAGATTGATTACCGATACGATAAACAACAATTTAAGGTTTTACAGTTAACTCTAAGTTACTAGCTTGAATTTCATTTATTTTGTTTACTATTTAAATCTAAAATAAACAGCATACATTTTCGTAAATAAATTTTGGTGTAAATTTTGTAGGAGAAAATATGTTAATTATATCGACAGTTCATAAAACAATTACTCAATTGTCTTCTTTTGAACCATCATAAAATATTACGGTAGTGGCGTTAATATTATTCCCCTCGTATTTAAATGTAATTTTGACGCACATTACTGGATTTTTTCAAAAACTGTACTGGAAACACTGGAAAAATACTGAAATTCAAAAATAAAATTTCAGTAGTAGAGAAAGTGTGCGAGACATCAGCTGATGCATGTGCTCAAGCTAATATTGGTTTGAGTGCAGAAATTCCTCTATAACACTCCAAACAGAAAGGTCTGAATTTGTAACATTAGACCTGGCCTCTTAGTGTTTGTATATTCATTAGTTTTAGCTAACTTTTCACCATTGTGACACTACCTTTTCAAAAACCACTTACAAATAGTTAAATTCTCCATTTTTGTTCTAGATTCTTTTATATTGGTCTGAGACTGATATTTTGATGAGAGTAAGAATGAGAAAGCCTATGTGTAATAAAGGTCAATGTATGATCAACTTAAAAACAATCTTAACTACAAGTACATTTAATTTGACTAACTAAATATTCAAAATTTCCTCTGAATACAAAAAAAAAAACTGGTCCAGATTCCATTTGGACAACCTTATAAATTCTGTCATACTTAGTTCTCGCCAATCAGCAGGCAACTGTTAAACTATGTAAACATTTGTGACTTTGATCGGATTTACTTAGCCTGACTGTTGGAATGTCAGAGTTACATTATAAGTATTGGAAGATGTTGTGGAGTATTGTTACCAGTTTCTGTTACTGCTGATGAAACATTGATCACGGTTTGACTACCCCAACAGGTGGACATGGTGTGCAAGAGTAGACAGCCGCCGGCTCTCACCAAGCAGGAGAGTGCTCGGAAGATGAGCGGCAAGAAGATGTCGACCGCCTCGTAAGTTGTTACAAACTGTTTACGGTGGTGGTATCACACACTCAACGGTCATGTCAGCTTACCGTGTCTGTCTCTCAATACATCGTAGCGCTTCTTGCACATTAAATTTGTTTATTAATGTGTTGTAACATGGAAAAACATATACCTCTTGACTTTTTAGATATTTAAGGACTTATGAAAATTTCCTTCAATAAACTCTCTATTTTAGTAAAAAATTAGCTTTTAACGTTTTAGTAAGTTGATAAGTTTTTAAAATCTCTTAATGTTGTTTGTCATCTATCTTAGTTATTTTATTTATCTTCTAATTAGTAAAAAATTTAAATTAGTATTTTAAAATTTGTTGTGTCTCTTTGACAGTTTAGGTAAATGTAGTAGTTATATAGGTTCTTACTTGACTCTCTGTTAGATTAATATGATTTGCTCTACCTTCAAATTCACTCGCCTCTAAATCCTTAACCATGGCTTACTCTTTTCTTTCAACTTATTGTCTCTTCCATTCAGAAAGTTATTTTCTTATTTACTTCCTCTGTAAATTCCCACATCTGTAACTTTTAGTATAGTCCTCAACTTTGGAGAAAATACATAGTTCGTCCTACTACCTAATAATAAAAGTTCAACCTTAGTTATAAACTACAGTCTTTACTTAATACAACTGAAATAGCAGTGGTAATATCTTACAAAGGCTTTATTGACCTGTAGGGAAGAGCAGCTTCTAAAGAAATTGTGTTCTTAGCTTTACCTTTTATTTCGTAACAAGTTTGCTGCAGGCCGCTCCAAGTTGACCATGACCGAAGTGCAGGGCTCCACCGATGCTATCAGTATTTTAGCAAAACACAAAAATACCCTAATAATGACATTTAAACTTGTCTACAATTCAATTCAATTCAATTCAAAATATCTTTATTCGTTTGTTATACATGAATAGTGTCTTATCTCAGTATTGAATAATTTTAAACAAGTGCGTAGGTCTTAGAATTTAATATAGTAATGAAAACTACAGCTCTTCGAAAGAATACAGAGCTTTGTTGATGAGATACTGCTTTAATTTAATTTTGAATCTTTTATTTGAGACCTCATCTGTGATATCTTTTGGGATTTTATTGCAAACTTTTGAACCAGCATATTTATGTTTTATTTTGAAAAGTTGAAGAGTGTGAGAGCTTATTGCGAGGCATCCCCGATTTCTGGTGTTATGTTCATGATTATTACCAACCAGCTCAATTTCCTGAAATCTATTTCTTATGGACAAAACTGTTTCAAAAACATACATTCCATAAACTGTCATGATGTTTTCTGATTTGAAATTTTCCTTAACTGAAGTTCTGGGTTTTAAGTTACAAATTATTCTTATAGCTTTTTTTTGCGTTATCAAAATGGCATTTACATTATTTTTAGTTGTTGCACCATACAGTGATATCCCAAAAGATATCACTGAATGGATGTAAGAAAAATAAATTATTTTCAGGGTTCCTTTTTCACAATAATTTTAATCACCCAACAATGTGTTTTTAATCAAAAACATCAGTATAAGATCATTGAAGACTTGCAATCTCTTAATAGTTTGTATTAATTAAATGTACAAATACACTAACGAGTTCAATAAAACACCAACTCAGAGCAGGAGATCCAGAAACCATCTTCTCCAAAATAACACCCGAGAAGCCAGGACCATGCTGGATGCTAGTAAACTCGATGGTCACCCAGATTGCGGCTGCACATTAATCTTGTAAAACTGTATGGAAGAAAGGCATATCGCGACAGGGAACGGGACCAAGTCCCAGTACGCAGATTCCGCAGCAAACATCTTAACTATGTACCACCGAGTAAGCCATGCTCCTCCCCCCACCCCACCTAACCTCACCACTGTATGTGTGCACGCTTGACGCTACTATCCTGGCACTGTGTCTGTTCCTAGCAGAGAAGACATGAGGGGCAGCGTGCAAGATCTGCACGACGTGTCGCGCAAAGCAAGGTGTGTTGTCTCTCGCACTATCCCCCACTCCTTGCATGACTACTGTAATCCCTCAAGTACTTTCTATTTACTCTTTTTTGGAATATTCAAATCACACTAATAAATTTCTGTGTTGTATTTATATACATTTCCTTAAATTACCATAACATTTTTTACCACTTACAAAAGTTTATTTTGTTTTTGAGTTTAGACTTGTAGTTAATACAGAAACTATTCAAATCACAACGTTTTAAGTAACTTACATTTTTTTTAAAGATCTCATTAGTTTTTGTGTACTAAAAAAGTGTTTCAAGGTGTTTTTTTATAATTATTTTTATTATATATATTTATATTTCTACCTATACATTTTTTACAATTATTATAAATTACTGTATTTAATCAAAGTACTAGTATTATTTCAATCAGAAAGTATCCATTTTCTACTACAACATTATTTTGTAAGTTGTTACTCCATTCAGTATTTTCTTTGCATTCATTTTACTTCAGATATATTTTTAAACTGTTTTAACTTTTAAAAAAGTAGGAATGAGTCGATTCCAATTTTTTCAATTCCGATTCTTATAAATCGATTCTCGATTCCGATTCCATCGATTCCTAATAATAGGTGAAATAGCAAAGTAATGTTTTAAAAATGATTAAAGACAATAAGTTAGTCAGTAATTGATTTTTATTTAATAAATCGAGACAATCGGTTAGTTGGTGAGTTTTTCATTAATAAAATTAACTAGTAAAATAAATAATGAAAAAAAAAAAAGTTGAATTGCATGTTTATTTTTATATAATTGTTATAAGTTACATAAATCTCCCATGATATTTTTTGGAATTTGTTTTTCTTGTGTTATATAAGAATCACTTTGGATTTTAACTATTCGACTAAAATTTTCTATGGTCAGTGTTGTAAATCTGAGTAACGGCGAGAGTAGCTATACAAATTTAACTACTCGACTCGAATTTTCGATGGTTAGTGCGTAAATCTGGGTAAACAGCGGGTAATCAGCGGGAGTATCGACGGCCTGGAATCGATAGAATTGGAATCGACTTTGGGCCATCGATTCTCGATTCCGATTCCAAGCCTGACAATCAGTGGAACCGAGAATCGACAATTGGAATCGACTCATCCCGATTAAAAGGGTAACGGTTTGTTATGAATCATTTTTCAAGAAAACAAATGATACATTATCAACATATTGGAATCATCTTAACTACCTACATCATTGCCATCATTATTTCATCCTTCTTCACTCATATATGTCTCACTGTTTGTGTCTCGCATGTGTGTCTGTGTGCCTGCCTGTGTTGTCATTATGTATTCTGTTATCAGTTTGAAGGCGTCACGGGATAACCTGGCCGATCGTCGCGGAAGGTACATATCCGTACTACTTACATTTGCTTGGGTGCTCTAGTTGTTTGTCTAACATTTGATCCTTAACTGATTATGTTTTGCTCAAGTAATCAGTTTCAGTCACTAATACAACCTGAATTTACCCCTGCAATATACTAATTTTTAAGTTGCATTCTGTATTAACTGAATGACTAACTGGGTAGGGAAATGTCACATTGTCTAATATTCTATTTTCTTTCATTTTTCCCAACTGAAGTAACCGCATCGGGGATTCTTTTAATTTTTTTTTTCAAATAACCTAAAGATTTTTAGTTAAATTCAAGATTAAACCAGCATCTAATTATATCAACGCTGAGAACATTTTAACTAATAAGTAACAATATTCCGTGAGATGGTTCGGTGTCAGTAATTTCCCTGTACTTTTTTTGATTCGGTGTCAGTAATTTCCCTGTACTTTTTTGCGACAATGTTCATCAGATTAAAAGATTTAGACGCATAAAGTATGTCATGCTTACTAATGTGGTAATGATTTAACTTAATACTTTAGTTTTGTATTTCGAGGAACTGTGAAAACATAATCAGCTTTAGCTAAAGAAGGTGCTTTACAAAATAACAAAAAATTTAACATACTAAAGATAGTATTTTATAATTAGTTTAATATTATTATTTACCTTCAATAGTATTATAAGGGAATGCTTTATTACTTGACCACTAATTTTTAACTCAAAAGCTAACTTGTAACTCATATAAGTGTTGTTTTTAATTTATATAAATTTTGATGTTCTCAGAAAAATTGTTTAGCCAATATGTTTTGTTGAGCATCTTCTTTTGAAACTACACTTTTTAGCAATCCGTAACTTTCAGTATTGCTTTAGTTTGATCCCTACCGATACATTAGTTTTAGTATTAATCTGTCTCTCAGCCATGATTTCAAAATCACAACTTTATTCGTCAACTTTTAACGAAGCCGAAGTAGTTGGCATCTACATGCTGAGAGATTAGAGTTATTGATTGTAGTTTGACTTGTTTGGTGTGTATCATCAGATAGTTTTAGTGTGCAGTATTTACAAGTGAAGTCATAAAAAATTCTCTGAGGGAAAACATATTTCCTCGAATCAAATAAATTGGCATAATTCACCAGTAAATACTGTTAATTAGTACTACTTGCTCAGACACACCCAGGGGAAGCCGTATCTTGTAGGATTGGCAGAGCTAGTTTATGTTGTCCCCACAATAATAAGGGGAGCACTCTACTATGGACTGAAAATATCTGCGCGATTTCTTTTAACACCAAGCAGGACTATAAAGACCTTTTAAATCTGCATGGTTGCATCTTTATTTTAAAACTTGTTACAAAACCGTATACATTTTCATATTTTTCAGATTCGTCCTTTTATTTTGCAAAATCTTCTTATGTTAGAAAGTTTTAGAAAAACACTTACTTGAAAATTTTACTAACGGCCTAGCATTTAATATGAATTAAAATACAGATATTGAAGCAGATGAACTATAATGAATGAAATGACAAAAATATATTTTTAATTGAATAAAACTACTATGCTACAGATACATAACCCTTGCATTAGTGCGCAAAAGACTGGTAGAGCGCACCCATAATTACCATTTTTTTTCAAGAGTTTTATCATCTTTGTTTACAAATGAAAATTCGTCTATTCCTTAATGATAATTTAATTCAATTATTTTCCATCAAACAAAACTTTCTTGAATTTAATGTATTTTTGTATAATTTTTCTCATGGTAAGCCTTTTAGATTATTTTTCTCCAAATTAATTTTCCAGTTTAAACTGTATATAGTCAAACATATCTAAACCTTAGATCTTAATTTAAATCCTCGTCTATTCACAAAGTCCCCTATATGAGATGCTCCCCAGAGTTTTTCACATCCTACGTTGGCAGCCCTGGGTGTGTGTGGGTCAGTGAGTGTGGGTGTAGTGGCATGCCTGTGTTTGTTTGTTCAGCCGAGCCAGCGTTACGGCCAAGGACAAGCTGCCTGACAATGTGCCTCACTACGGCCCTCGGTTCCCTCCCAAGGGCAGGTGGGTACCTCACTTCCTCATCTCATCTTAGGCCCGTGTCTCGGTTAGATTGTACCAGGGGCGATGTTTGGCAGTTACATTTGTTTTGGTAGAATCTGTACAAAACAGGTTTTACAGTTTCAGTGGTTATCAAACATGTTTGCACCAAAATATAATTGTACATTCAGAAAGTTGGATGATTATCTCAAAATACATTCTTATTGCCAGAAAAATTTGTTAGTTTGATTTTAAGTGATTTAAAGGCATGCCTTTTACAAATTGGTGCAGAATGTACTGGTACAGAATAATTTAAGATTAAATTTGTATAGATTTAGGCGATTCGGTATAATTATAAAATCAGTATCTGTAAAATTTAACCGAGACATCTGGTTTAGACTTGCTTCTTTTCTTTTCTTTGCTTCTAATTTCAGTCTAGTGTTTTAAGTGTTTTGGGATTGGTAGTATGGTGCACTCTTTGATATCTATATCTCTTAGTGTAGCACATATAGCTGAGTTAGCAAATACCAAAGTAACCTCTGTTAATTGTGTTCTTGAAAGAGTTTTTTTAAGATTTATTCTTGCATATTTCATTGCAGCCGTTGCTTTGTTTGTGGGTTTATTTTGTTTGCAAAGTGGTTCATTTTTGTCAGTGTTGATTATTTTCAGTCTTATCAGATAAAGGAGTCATACTATGCGGTGTTAATATCTGACATTGAAGACACATGTGGACTTGCACAATTCATATTTGTTGTGTATTTTGGATTGTGATAATTATAGATGGTAACTACTTTCTAAACATAACTAGAAATTAAACTGAATTTAATTTACTTACCGAAAAGCCTACAGTAGATTCCAACATAGATATTTTTTTATAATTGAGGATTATCCTTGGAAATCAGTGATTATTTGATGTTGCAGTTAGACAACTACATATTTATCTGATTACTGCATTACTACTGCATTGAGATTGAGATGAGCACATGTCTAATCTTGGTTTAAATGAATATCTCACTCTATGATCTGTGATGAGCATATAAAACCCCTATAGTCATTCATGTTCGGGGGCAGTAATGAAAATGAAGCATATTCTAATAGGGATGTGTTAGTTTCAATCTTCCTCGGTTTGGTTTGTTATATAGATCGGTTCATTGTTTTGGTTTCTGGTTCTGAGTACTTTTTCCAGAAATTATTTTTAAAATCAGTTTTTATGAAATGATTTTTTTCATATTTCAATCAATTTTAAACTTCATGATATTAATTATTTTACTTCATGAGACATGATAACGCTTAGTTGAATTCATCAATATTGTGGTCCGTTTGCTACTTCGGTATGCGGCACAGTTTTGGCATGCGGCACAGTTTTGGCAACTTGGCCGAGATTACGCACTGTAATCGTCATTTACAGCTGATATCACGCAATTTGGTTGCCGGTTACAATGAAAAAGAAATTGAGAATTTTAAATTGGTTTTCAGCTTTGGTCTTCCAAAAAACGTGGTTCACACTTTCTGGAAAGTCAGGGACACTTGGGGAAAGTCAGAGAATTTGAAGAAGGCCAAGGAAAAAGTTGGACAAACGACCAAAGTCAGGGGAAATGCTTAGTGTTTTCTAAAAGTCAGGGAATAATTTTCATATAATCGTAAACGCAAAGCAAAGTCAGGGGAAATGCTTAGTGTTTTCTAAAAGTCAGGGAATAATTTTCATATAATCGTAAACACAAAGCACTACTGTGCAAAAATCAAAACTCAGAGCATTTTTGTTAAATCGGTTTGGTTGTTAAATAATTTGTATGGTTGGGAAAGTCGGAAAATAGTTAACAAAATAAAATTGTGAACCATAAAAAACCAAAGAGGTTGAGATAAAAGGATTGGAACAATCACATCCCTCCTAACATTAGCAGCAGTGTGTGTGATGCCCGATGTCGTGTTGCGCAGCAAGGGCGCAGAACCGGTGTTCCGTAACCCGCGCTGCCGCCTGCTGTGGGACAGGTGGCGCCACGTGTGGCTGATGGCGTGGGAGCGCCAGCGCCGTCTGCAGGAGAGGCTCACCTACCTGGAGGAGCTGGAGAAGGTCAAGAACTTCTCATGGGACCAGTGGCGCAAGAGGGTCAGTAGCAGTAGAGTAGTGGGAAACTGGCGAGTAGCGATAAGTCTTAGTGAATACAGGGATTACAGTCAACTCCCGATCATCCGGGAGTGATTACAGTCAACTTCCGACCATCCAGGAGTGAATACAGGGATTACAGTCAACTCCCGATTATCCAGGAGTGAATACAGGGATTACAGTCAACTCCCCCGATTATCCAGGAGTGAATACAGGGATTACAGTCAACTCCCAATTATCCAGGAGTGAATACAAGGATTACGGTCAACTCCCGATCATCCAGGAGTGAATACAGGGATTACAGTCAACTCCCGATTATCCAGGAGTGAATACAGGGATTACAGTCAACTCCCGATTATCCAGGAGCGGGTTAATCAGGTTGAGGTTTAACTGGAGTCATGAAAGATTTGTTTTGTTTTATCCTCTTCTAAACATAAATAACACGCAAAATAAGCATTGATAACAATTTATTTGGTTTAATTATCTCCAGAATCTTAATTTTTTATAAGAATATATATTATACAAACAATTTAGTAAACACAACAGAATCTGAGAGTGTCATCTCACTAATGCGCCGAGGTCGTGTGATAGGGAGCGATGACAGTGGCGCTGCTCCAGCCACCTGCACCTGCTTAAAAGACAAACAATTCTCACAGTATTTCAAACGGGTTTTGAGAACTTTAACTTAATAAATACCATTCAGCGTTTAGGATAGTTATTACTGCTACTAGCCATTGCTAGTATTGACTCTTATCTTGATTTTATCACATTTTCAATATTTTTAGAAGTATTTAATTTACTTAAATAGGACTTCAACTACATTACAACACAATACTGTATGATTTATTAAATTTGTAATATTCATTTTATTAAATCCCTTTGTTTAAATTGTGGTTTTGGGTTATCCGTGACCCTCTTAGCGGTCATTACCTCAGATAATCAGGAGTTGACTGTATAAGGTTTAAAGAGTTGGCATGAGATAAGAAACTCTTGCTGTTTTCAGTAAGTTGTAGATGTCAGAGTCCTTGTAGAAAACCTGAATCTGAGATAAAGGTCTGAAATATAATCAAATTGATTTAAAAAGTAATTTTGTTATAATTCTTCAGATAACTCCTCCAAGAGATTATTGTTTCACTAGACCCCTGTGAAATATCCTCATAATAGAACATGATAGAATATTACAATTGAGAATAAAGTCCCCAATATTATAATGAATAATATGAATAAAGGTGCAGATTATTTTGTCTTAATATGTGTAAACGAACAACTTGTAACAATATCTAAATTATATTTATAACTACTAGTCAACTATATTTTTTAAATTTGTATTTGTTAACATCTCCAATTTGTTAATTGTTGGTGTGGGGTTCTGCTATTGAATAAACAACTTTTTTATTTATCGATGATGAGAATAAAAAGGTTTTGCTTATTGATTCTCTACATTTATATAAAGTAAATTCAATAGCCTTGACGTCAACAGCAACTGATGCTTAAGGGACTCGCTTGACACTTTAACATTTCATTTTATTTGTAGTACGACAATCAACATGTGTCATTTTAGTACTTTTACATTGTAATATTTTTTGAAGTTATGGACATAATTGCAATATTCTCTTCCCTGCAGTTCCTCAAGTTCATGAACCACAAGAAGTCCCGTCTGACAGATCTGTTCCGTAAGATGGACAAGAACAACGATGGGCTCATCCCAAGAGACGACTTCATCGACGGGATCATCAAAACCAGTAAGGAAATAAACTTGGTTATAACAGTTTTTCAACATTTTGTTTACAAGTTTGAGAGAAAAATAATTTCCCCTTACTTTTATTTTATTTATTTAAATACTAAAAAGAGGAAAGGTTCAAAGTTGAGTTAGTTCAACCATAAAAACGATTCAAACTTAACTTCGCAATGACAAAAGTAGTAGCTATGAAGTTTTACAGGTGTACAGTAACCGTATAAGTTACCAAAGATGTCAATTTGTTAAGTTTTTCATATAAATTGCATTCTGTACACTTATCTTTCCCTTTTTTTTGTAAAACTTGCTTAAAACTTGTATTCACAACTTTTGAAATACCTTATCAGAGACAAAACGACAATAGATTGTCAAGTAAAAGGTTAATGTTAGTGACGTACAATTTTGGAAAACATCAGGTAAAAGTCCTAGAGTCTGTTGAAAAATGTAGGTGTATTATCCTAAAGTGAATAAGAACTTATATTTTAGTGAAATCGAACCTTTTACGACGAGTTGAATGGGATATTTGCATACAAACCAATCAGTAGATGTCAGATTCCTTAATTAATGTCCAACACTTTAACGTCCTGTCATTGCTACAAATAATGGAATGAGAATCTCGCTGCTTGTAAGAATCAAATTATGTTTCATGAACCAAACTTTTTATTAATATTAGTCAAGACAAATGCTTGATAACCTAAAAACATAATTTCTAAAATATTTATGATTTTGACAAAATTTGTATTTCTTGTAGGCTTGCTAGCAATACTGTTTTCTTCTTCAAGAGCCGGGTTATAGCTAGCCTTAGCCGCTTTGATGAACGGAGATCATTAGGAGGAGCACACTTTCAGTTTTTAGTTCATTAGCTTTAGACTCTTCACCAGCTTATGGATGCCTATCTTTCTTACTTCCTGTGGCCTTTCTTAGGTTTTTATGCCTGTTTCGGGCCAATTTCAGACTTGTCAACCGTGTGTGCTCAGCAGATTCCTTCTTCTCCCATAACTATTATCAGAAGCAGGAAAGATGACAGTCGGACTCCAGCTGATAAGGCTCCAGGCTGTCACTGTTGTCGATTTGCCATAGAAAAATAACACTCCGAGTATTATGCCGACCAGCTGGGTTGCAGTTTGGCAATGCAGCATGTCTACTATTGGCTGGTCTGGGTTGACAGCCCTGTAAGCCACGCCCACAACTGTCAACTCTCCTGCTCGCAGGAATAGCTATCTTCTGTCTAGCTTAGGCCTATTACTTTAAATTGTTTCTTCAGCAGCTTGTGTCCGTCAGTACTCCAATTAGGAGGCTCTCCCCTTTCCTAAAGCTTTGGAAATAGTTCCCCCACCCCTTCGCTACGGGTTGATGACTCACTCAGAGGCCCCAGATGTCGCCCATCGGAACCGATTCTCAGTCGCAGCTCGAAATTGACTGTTCGTGGTTTCCAGATTTCGACACGAGTAAGAAGAATAGCTCGTCGAGGTCTTAGATATTCCCCACGTCGGATCTCCGATCCTCCGACATTAACGGTTTGTGGTTTCCAGAATTTGACACCAGCAAGATGGAGATGAGCGCTGTGGCTGACATGTTTGACCACCACAACGAAGGGTTCATCGACTGGAAGGAGTTCATCGCGGCGCTGCGGCCCGACTGGCAGGAGAAGCCACCGACTACGGAGGCGGAGAAGATTCACGACGAGGTCAAGCGGCTCGTGATGCTCTGCACCTGCCGGCAGAAGTTCCGCGTCTTCCAAGTGGGCGAGGGCAAATACAGGGTGAGTAACAGACAGACAAGTAATTACCATCCTCCTATCGGAAAATGGTGAACTAGAAGAGTAGCCTAATAACAAACCAAAGCTTATATTCTTCATGGTTCACACTTTCTGGAAAGTCAGGGGGAGTCAGGGAAAGTCATGGAATTTGAAAAAAGTCATGGAAAATATTGGACAAATTCTGAAAGTCACGGAAAATGACTGACATTTTACAAATCAGCGAAAATTCTTAAGTAAATCGTAGACGCAAAGCAATACTATACAAAGATTAAAACGTATTCGATTTTTGTTTAATTGGTTTTATGTTGCAACAAAAAGGAAGTGAAAAAGATGAGGTAAAATATGTATAGGATTACAGCAAACCGTTGTAAACATTTAAATAATAATATAAGCTGGAAAGTGTTGGATGGCTACAGGGAAACAATTTGCAGAAATTTTGCCAAAAAATGTGCAGATATATTTTTATTTTGTGATGCCGTTGATGGAGCCTTTTGTGCCTGTAGAATCAAAGCACTTTCAAAGGGAAAATAAACAAATCAGTTTCACATTAAAATAAGAAAAACTATATAGCAGGTTATCCAAAATTGTATTAGGTTTACTTCTTGCAATGGTGGTTATAAGGTTAATTGTAAAAACCTGAACTGCTTTTGTAGTCTTATTGATTTAACTATACATGATTTTTATCCTGAAATAAAAGTTAATTCTGATGTTTCTTGCATAAAACTTTTTTTAGGATTTACAAAGTCCAATTTAATGTTAAAGTCAAATTCCAATCTACAATATGTCTTGTTGTTGCGTAATAGTTTGGTGACAGTCAAAAGCTGAGACTTGTGCGCATCCTGCGCTCGACTGTGATGGTCCGTGTCGGCGGTGGCTGGGTGGCACTCGATGAGTTCCTGGTCAAGAACGACCCGTGCCGAGGTAAGCGCCAGCACTCGAATCTCGGGAACTCTACGTACGGTGGTATCTGTGGCTCACTGGCTGGAATCGCCACTGTCATTTTATGTCAAGCGATTTATTTGTTATTTTCCTTCATATTTATAAAGGGAGCCATGTTTTTGCTTCACTTAAAAAATATTTCTTTTAATTTTATTACTACTTTGAAATGTCATATTAAGAAGTCTTTTAAGCCAAGTATAAAATTTTGTTGTTTAATCAGGTAAAACAGGCCGGGTTTTGGAATTTCTAACTGAAATGAAAGTAATACTATTTTTGAACCGACTGCTTAAACTTCAAAACAGTCTTAAAGAAATGTGACAATTTTCATGAGCTGTGTTCATGTTTTACTTTTCCTTTCTCACATGGAGTTTTCATTTTGTTTTATTGTTAACCTGAAAGTTGTTTTCAAGGGTTTATATCCGTAATGTAACTATGTAATCTCACGGTGGGAGACTCCAGCCAGTGGTGGGGGTAGCTGGTCACCACGCACTAGCTGGCAAGCTTGTCTGGGCCGTTGTAGCCGACACCACACGAGTAGAACACTGGGGGCGAATCATGAGGATGGACCTCCGGCTGGAGAGTTGCCGCCTGTGGAGGCGCGTTGCAGGTCCATTCTCTTGGGTCGCCTTCTATATCTAATAGCGGGTCTTATCATGCTTACACAAAACTGTCAGCAAAATGAATTAGTCTTGAGTTTGTCAGCACTTTTTATATAACAATTATTGATAGTTCACTTCTGTGTTTATAACTTATATAAACTTTCGTTTCAGGTGTTCTAATCAGTTTTGTGGTCAAGCATGATAATCCTCGAATAATTTTAAATTTTACAATAATGTCGATAATATCTATCATCGGTTTGTTATTTAACTGTAAAAGATGTAATCTACAAATACAAAAGTCAGCCATTAAATGTATACTAGGTTTAGTTCAGTTGAGAATATGAATAGTCAATAATGCTTTTAACAAAAAATATAAGAGATCATAATGATAACAGCTTTACAGATACTGCTATTGTAAATCAAAATTACATATATTTCTTGGCTTCTTCGGTATTTTTCTATTAGAAAAAAATTGGTCCAACAAACTCAGATAATAAAGTATCATCAAATATTTTAATATAAGAAGTAAGTAAATGCAATTTGTAATCTTGATTTGTATATGTTCTCATAGATATTTGAGTAATTTCACTTGAATTGTAAGACTTTTAAACGCAAATTATTATAACTGGTTGACTGTGTATTAAAGTCAATCTAATAACCGAAGAGTTGTAAATAAATTTGCTGAAAACAACTAAAACTTGTCAATTTGTTATGTAGTTATCTTTATCTACAATAGCAGTGTCTTTCATTGGAAATAACATGCTAATTCCACTTGACTCTTCCCATTGAAGCTGTTATAATCTGGGAAAATAACTTTATTTGCAAAATCATATTCCTACTTACAATTTGGGTGCATGGTAATCAAAGGTTAATGTTACCAGTGAGAGTATTACATGTATTTTAACAGTTACCTTTACCTGCAGTAGATAACAAATGGGAGTACTTATAATAATCTAGTGAATCACAGTCATCGATAGTAAGTAACTTTGCACCATTCGGTAGTTAGGTGGAGCCAGATGCCTTTCAAGCTTTTGGTTTTAGGTCGTTTTTTGTTTGCGTTTCTCACGATGAGTAATGTCATTTTTAGACCTATAAAATATCGTAACTCATTGTAATATTTGATGTAAAACATTAAGTTTTTGGACTATTTAGTATACATTATTTATGTTGTATTTTTCAACAACATTTTATTTGATTTTAAATTTGTATTGACCTAAGATGATGAATAGTAAATGTCGCACTGGCTCTGTCTAGTCTACCGCAGAGTAATATTTAATCATATTAATCTTGCAGCGAGGATCGCTTGCTCGGGGCTTACTACAGACTCGTCCTCTAGCGCAGATTCTGTCCACCACTCGTTCTGTAATACACTAACTGTAGGTCTGTCAGGGTGTCTCGACTGTGCCTCTACGTGAGAATGCGACTCTCGTCAAACTGACCGTTCAGGCGCTTAGAAACTAGTCCTTTCCACTTGTCAAATTCTGAAGGCAATAATCACTATCGAAATTGATTATACCGAATAATCTTGAATGTGTATGTATACAGTACAGAGTATAGCTTGAGGTTAGAATGGCACTTGGCCTATAGCAAAAGTTAAAGTTGAGGAAAGGTTGACAGAGATATTACTTTTGAACAATTGACGATCCCAGCCAAAATGTTTGACACAAATTACACTAAACACGTATTAGTCTTTTCCTGGAGTATCCCAGCTTATCAAATGATTTTGTTCATCTGCAATATTTCAGTTCTTCAATGTGTGTTTAATGTTTACTGTAACAGCATTTTTTTCTGAGATCTGCCGAAATTGTTAAAAGGTTTTTTGACATTTTCCTCCCAATTCTAACTTTGAAGCTTTTTGAAGCCCATTAAATTTATTTCAACTCGAACCCAAAAAATGAAAATCATTTGAATTTGCTCTACAGTATTAAATCGGTCACTAGATTATGCCCATAATTCAGTTTACAAAAGTAATTATGAAAGTGTCGGTCCACAACAACAAACCGCTAGAGGCACAGTCCAGCAGCAGTTTGGGTGACAGCGGAGTAATGATGTTTGTCCTGTTTCGCCCTCCCCCTCCCCGCCCCTCCCCCCGCCACTCATTCATTATCGGTTTGCATGGCCGTTGTCCTGATGTTGTTGGAATGCCCCAGTCGAGATGCTGCCGATCCCCAACCCGTTTGTACCTGAGGAGCATGAGCCCTGGTGCCCCCTCGGTATACTTCAACTCTTGTGTAAATATTTTTGTCCGTTTGTTTGTGATCCTCACAGCCGCTTTCCTTGCCACCTGTTTGAAGGCGTGCCGTTTTTTTCTCGCTTTTTTTGGTTTTTGACGAAAGAATTTTGTTATTCGGTGTTGAGAAATATAAACATTTTTACTTCTTTTCAGAGTATTTTTTTAAAAGTTTTGATCGCTCATACTTTTACATATTAGATAAAAGAAAAAAACTTTTGTAACATTAAACAGACATATAGTTACTCGCGTTTTTGTGTCTTTACACTTTCTCACAAAGTCAACATTTATGTTAATTTCTTTTATTACTCACATTTTTCATTACTCACATTGATTATCATCAGTAACTTTGTCCCAAGAATCTCAAATATTTTCTTTCTCAGAAATTAGTTTATTTACATCTCATACATTTAATGTTTATTGTAAATGATCAGACTTGTAGTTACCGGTATGAGTACTATATCACATTTCACAGACACCAAAATAAAACCGGAATCGTGTGCCTCGCTCACTAACTCGTCACTGCAGCAATGGCCCGAACAAATCACTTCACATTACTAACAATCAATCAGATATGCAATATTTTTGTCACATTAAAAATAAATTTTTCCTGTTTAAAATAAATTATGGTGCTACAAAAATATCATTCCAAAAACAACATTTTGTCTCATTTCTGGTAGGTTTTATATTATTAGAAAGTTTGATTTCAGATAATGACCAAAACTATCTTTGAATCAGCTCATTGAAAATATTTAAAAATTGGGTTTACTTCTGTTCGGTATTATTACAACATCAACTTTGCACATTAGAAGTATACAACTTGGGTCGTAATCAAGTAGTGAGAGTTTTACCTACTACATTGTCAAACTGTTGTACATATTTTCACACATTTTCTTCACTTTTCGGTTGGTGAAACTGATTGCCTGTTCTCTTATTTGAATGATTTCCCCATTCAAGATATCGGCCCACCCCTGAACACCATTGTGTCCTGCATGTATTCCCCAAAGGTCTGCACTTCTTTAATATTTTATGTTTTTTCCCATTAATGTTCTAATATTTGTCCTATTTTCCTTTTTTGTTTTGTGATTTTTTTTATTTTTTACCTTGAGTAGCTCTTTTGTTGTTTGATGTACATCCTACATTATCTTATCATCAACTCTAAGAAATTCCAATCTTCGGCAAGTTTGAAGAATTAAAATATTCAATTTCATCGATTTAACTTCCAGTTTAAAGATTTAGCTTACATCCAGACCCTCACACTGTCATCTCCTGTCGTCCCTTCCTTTATCCGAACTTTTCTCAAAGAAGTGCAGAAGTCCGCATGGTGTACCCTAGATGCATCTTCGCATATCTGGGCGCAGGATTCGGTTTGTACAATCTTCTGGTTGGGTTCCCTGCATGTTTCATAGAATGGTAGACATTAACAGTTTTGGTTTTGGCTTTTAACATTATCAGTTTTGTACTCACACGTTGGCTGTTTTAGATTTAGTTGGTCGAGTAGTTCAAATAGAACAAACGAATGCAATTTTACTGTAGATAATATTATTTTAAGTTTTTCTTTTGTTTTTGTTTCTTTACTGAGAGACGAATGCATAGTTTAGTGCCTCTGAACACTGTGTTGCCAACGCCTTTGGTGTTAGTTGTTGTGCGTGACACTGTGTTCAGCATGCTGATTTTATTTGCTTTATATATTTTTCAACAGCGGTACTCCGACTTTTTATATAATACTTCTCAAAATTATGTTTTGCCAAAATTAAAAGAAAAAAAAAAAAAAACTGATGAATATGTTGATATTATAAATAAAACATTTTTAATGAATTTTTTGATGTTATAAATTTTCTTTTAAACATTAGTTTACTGTTTAAAAGGCCTGTTTTTACTAAGTTTTAATGTGATTTTTCTTTAGTTTTTGTCTAATGAGGCTTAATCTGTTCTTAAAATCTGGCCAGTGCACTTTTTGTATGTCTTTTCAATCCCCGTTCTTTAAAAAATAAACTTTTTAGTTCAGTGATGCCTATAGCACATGAAAATAATTGCCATTTAGGCATGTCCATTTTTAGCTAGGTCAGTATTAATTTGATCAGTGTTGCTTTTTTTATCACATTAGCCTATTCTAAATTTGTCATAGGCCTTCCATGACATGTTAAGCTTTTCACTTCAACGTGGCCTTATGTAAAATCAAGTTAGGCCTATTTAAAATTAATCAGGCCTACTATGATATTCAGTTAAGGCTTTTTAAACAAAATCCAATTTTGTAGTTAATTCAAATTTTGCTGGGCCTATTTTCAATTTAATTAGGCTTTAAATAATATTTGTATTAGGCTTACTTTTTAACTAGGCCTTCAACAATAACGAACTAAGCCTATTCACAAATATACCCAATTAGGCCTAAACATTTTAAACGTTTCATGACTTACTGTCATCCCGTTTCTGCTGTAACGTAACGCCCTTGTGTCGGAGTGCTGTTGTGTGTTGCACGCCCACTGACCCCCCTCCTCTCCCAGCCAAGGGCCGCACCAACATCGAGTTGCGAGAACAGTTCATCCTGGCGGATGGAGTGTCGCAGAGCATGAGTGCCTTCAAGCCCAAGGCGAGTCCGTCGAGCCGGAGCGTCAGCATCAGCAGCGGCTCCGCTGGTCCCATAACCAAGGTAACCTAACTACCGTCATCTTCCTTAGCACATTCTTGCCCACACAAATTGTTAGGTTTTTTTTTAAGGTACTTAGGCAAATTTATATTACGTCGAGGCCTGTTTCAATTTAGGTGTGTATAACTCATGGCAGCGGATAGGATAGGTGTTGTTGCTAGTTTATTGTTTATTCTTTTTACATTAGTTTTTTTAAACAACTCTTTCATAAATACTCGGTGTAAAATTACGTAGTGTATTGCAGGAGAATGTTTTACTTTTTACAAATAAAGAGCATCGAAGCTATTGGTGGGGCTAAAGAGCTATTACTTTTGGTTTGGTTGTATGTTAGGTCCATTTTACGTTTACTTTACGTTTACTTATGACTGTTTTTGAAATCCTACAGTTCTAAAGTCAATACACTGACAATTCACTTTCAGGCTTAAATAAACCTGAATATCTGATTCAATATCTGTTAAGGTTATATATATATATATATATATATATATATATATATATATATATATATATATATATATATATATAAACTGTAAAGATACCTTATTTACAAAACAATAAATTAATTTTATCACTTCATTGCTTTCATGAAAGTGTATAATTGTCAAGAATACTTTTTAAATTGAATGGTCTAATACTCTTACTTTAACGATCGGTTTGACCTCGGATAACAACACAGTACTGTACCTTGTACTAATGTTGGAAAACCCATTTATTCATACAAATTGCTATATAAATATAGATTATCGAAATACAGATCCACTGAAATCACCCATCCTTCTCCAGTTTCTGTAACCAATGTGTTGAACTAACGTTGTGAAGTGTGTGCTCGAGTTTGTGGTACGTTAGTGTAGAGTAGCGTAGTGCCGTAGAGTAGTGCCGGGCCAGCGTTCGAGACAGCGACCGAGGTAAGTGCGTGCGGTGGCGTGTTCCTCTCTTGACACCGTCTTGTTTGCTCACTTGACCGCTTCATTGAAGGGCACTCTGGCATTCCACTTCATTTACCTGTTCTTTTCAGTTGTCCTCTTCTTTTCATCTTTACGTCTTTTTCTGTATACCCTTACAACCTTAGACCGCAGAAATAAATGTGTTTCGGTTGGTAAAGCCTAAGTGTTTCAGCACTCGCTTGTGTTTGTGTGTTTCTTTCGGCACTCAGTATTAAGTGTCCCCTGATAAAGTGTAAGTTTCCTCCCTCCGTTTGACTCTAACAAACAATGTATTTTGGAAACCGATGTTTTCAATTTTTCATTTTGTTTAACACTAATAAATGGAGAATCAAAATTACATTTTCGGCCTGATATATTTTAATTTTACGTTTAGTAAACAACGTAAATGTCAATTTATCAATAAAAAAAATTGCTAACTGTCATTGAAATGATATTGTCATTTCACACTTTTATCACGTTCAATTTCATTCCTAAAGTTTACTGAGCATTAATCTGTCTAAAGTACCTGTTACGGTGCGTGGACAGTTCGGAGGTAGGGTAGTGGGAGGGGGTAGGGGGAGGAGTCTGTACAGCCCGAGCGAGCAGTCCGAGCGATGTGACTGTGTTCGCTCACCTGTGATTGTCCTCAGCCGAGGAAGTGCTCAACATTCTGATGCCCATATTCGAGACGTTACGCCAGCAGGAGTCGCTACCCTGTTCATACCCACTGGCCATGGGCGGGCGCCAACCCATGGGTATGGGTATGCCCCTCACGGCCGCGTTCACTTGCTCCGGAGGTCATTGGGTAAGTTCTCGCTCCGTTCGCTCGCCACCATCTTGGGTCCAGGTAATCTAAGTTATGGGTAGATTAGGTTGGTTTCCACCTTTAAGACATTTTAGTCAATTGGTATATGGAATAACAAACTTTTAATAGGTTATAGTGAAGAAAGCTAGATAGCAAATTATACCCATAGATTTTAGGTGCATTTTTATAGAGCTAGCTTCAAAATAGGAAATAGTTAATGTTTTTTTATCCCATTCATACCGATATTTTGATAAGTCAAGCTGAAATGTGAGCCATCAGTTTGTTGAATATTACTGACTTACTGAAAGCTGATTCTTCGATGTTTTAGCCTAGTAGCAAAATATTTTGATTAAGATGGGCCTAATTCCGATGTAACAATTTTTATCAGTGTCAAAAAGGTTATGTTCAATTTTGTCATAAAATCTGTGTAATATAAAGTAGTTATATTTGAATGTAACAACTGTGCAAACAAAACTCTCTGTCTTAACTTGGTTAATATTGATAACAGATTGTTGTGACTTCCATCACCTCATGCAGATAACAGGACTATTTTGGCAATTGGTTAACTGATAATTTAATTTTGGTTGTCAAATGAGTCTTTAGATTTGTTTTAAAAACATTTTAAATAGTACAACGTGTTTATATTTTATTCTGCATGTATCCTATACTTATTGCAAGTTAAAACTGACAAAATAAAGGGTATTTAATGTATAACATATCAGCAGTTTGACTAAAAATTCACTTTTAAATTGTTTGCAATCTAAAACATTAAATTTTAATTTGAACCGAAATTGTATTTCGGAAAATAAGACCGATTTAAAAATCAAATTATGGTGGGACCGGGCTACCCGAGTAGCAAAGAAAAATTGTATAGAGTTCCACTATGATGGAATGAAAGAGTTGTGTGCAGTAGATGTCTGTAGCCAACCTAGGGAACGCTTGTTCCGTTGTATTCCGCTCGGTTGTTCTGACGCTGTCTGTCGCGCCAGGTGCGGGAGCGCAGCGCGCGCAGTGTGCCGATGGCCAAGTCCGGCCGCGTGTCCGGCACGCCTGACTCCCTCAGTGACAACGAGAGCTCGCCGCTGTACTCGCGCACTCCCAGGAAGGTCTCCACACCCGGCGGCCGAAGGTCTAGCCTCACACCAGGTAAAGCTGCAGTTGGGTTATTTGTTGAAAACCCATCAGTGATGGCGAGTGTATGTTATCTAAGAAATTGTTGTGGGCACTTGCCATCATTGTATAAGAAAAACAAGTTTTATGACGTTTCGGGATCTGGAATCTGATCCCGTCTTGAGGTGAGAAAAATACTTAGAAAATAACAAAAATGCACACTCAAAAATAGTGGCACAATTCAGGCAAAGCTGAAAAAACACAAAAAGCAAAAATAAAGAATTGTAAAAGCAGTAACAATAAAAGTAAATAATCAAACCTAATACAAAACTCAGACACTAGAAAAGAACACATAGTGCAGCCTTGTGTTGTGTGTTCCATTCTAGTTTTGTGTTTTGTATGACTTGATTTTTTATTTTGACTGCTTTTACAGTAGTTCTCTACTTTGCTCTTTTTGTGTTTTTTCAGCCTTGTCTGTATTGTTCTTCTAATTTGTTGTGTGTTTTTGTTAAATACGAGATCAGATTCCAGATCCCGAAATGTTGTGAAACTTGTAGTCAGCTATTGCATTTCTGGGGGGAGTAGAAGAGGTAGTCTCCTTTGTTTTAACTTTCATGCACTTTGTTTTTTTTTTCTTATACGATGTGCCAATAACACGTTGGGCAAGAACTATATAGTTGAAGCCAATTTGTTTCTAGGTGATTGAACTTTAATGTGACGTAACGATAAACTTGACGTAGTGAACTAAACCTACGCACAGACTACAATTTTGGAATAAGAGGCTGTTCCCCGATTTGTCAGATTAAACACACTTACAGAGAGTACGTTTGCATCATTGTTGATGACTACTCATATAATTTGAGACATCAAAACTTGAATGAATTTGACCACACTATACATGAAGCTTGTCTGTGTTGACAGGTGTTTTTATGATAAGTTTTCACAGTAAGCTTGTCTCCTTTTCAAACTTTTCTTTAGGTTCCAAATCAACTTTATTCCTTCAATAGTTCTATAAATACATTAAACATTATCAGAGTGGTACATATTAAATTACAAAGTAACAATAGTACCAAAGGTTTGAAAAGAAAATATTTATTGTACGATGTAAGGTTTTATCACATTCCCAAATTCATTCTTCTCTCCCAAAAAATAGGAGGCTTTGAATATATAGTTTTTATGTTACATAAAAATAAACATAGTTCTGGACACACTAAAATTATCAAGTGGCAAATGTTAAAAGGAATTCTTGCATTTAGATTCTAAAATGAGATTCTACCTGACTCACCATGTCTAGTAACCATTGTTTGTTTGTGTGTGTGGCCCAGGAGGCAGCCTGCCGGGGAGCCGCAACAACAGCCGCCCTCCGAGCCGCACGGGGAGCAAGCCTCCGAGCCGTCACGGATCCAACCTCTCTCTTGCCAGTTCCGGTACGTTCACCACAACATGCTAACTCAGAGTAGAAACATGTAGACAGTGTTGGCATCTGCGGAACGCTGTGCAGTGCACAAATGTCACATACAAAAGCTGAGCTACTGGCTGCAGCTTGTTTGAAGAGTGTCCTGGGTCTTGAGTTGTTTCTTCCGTTCCACTGTGCTACTTTTTCCATATCTTTTAGTTTTAGCAAATTTCCCCTATAGGGAAGAAGCTATTACCGTAGTCGGCATGGTAAGACCTAGGCCCGGGACCATGATAACTTTTCGTTTTGAGGCCCCCAGACCCCAAAAACACCATTCGTTCGAAACTGTATATATATATATATATATATATATATATATCTATATATATATATACAGGGTGAATCTCGTAAGTTGTCCAGTATTGATTTCAGACAAACCGTTGGTCCTACGATGATGAAATAAAATTATTTCCCACTAAACCAACCCCAAGGAATAACGTAAAAATATTTTTAACAATTTTTAAATACAGGGTGTACCAGAAACTGAGGGTCACTAGTCCGAATCTACGAAATATCAAATACAAACGTATATCATGTTATACATCAAATTAAAGCTCTTTTCAATCCAAACCATTTGGCGGAATCGGATTTTGATTATTATTGATTCATTTCAAAATGGCGGCTGTTTTTGTGAAAAAATTAGTATTTTTTTGAATACCCTGTATTTTTCTTAAAAATGCAGATATCTTGATTCTGATTCAAATATCGCATTCCTTATGAGCTAAGCTTTATTTTGATATGCAACACTTCAATATTATCTCAAAAACAAAAAGTTTCAAAAATATCAGTTTTTGAAAATATGTACATAGCCAAAACTCAAAAATTTCAAATAGCACCATATGTCAAATAGCATATCATTTTAAAGGTATTGCAATTCTAAGAAACTTTCAAATTTAAACCTTATGCGTATCTATTTTGGTTTTCGAGTTATCAACAAAAAACATGTTTTTCCACATTAAAACGCATGTTATTTGTTAAACATGGTGGTAAAGGCTGACTATTACCACCTTGTTTAACAAATAACATGCGTTTTAATGTGGAAAAACATGTTTTTTGTTGAAACTCGAAAACCAAAATAGATACGCATAAGGTTTAAATTTGAAAGTTTCTTAGAATTGCAATACCTTTAAAATGATATGCTATTTGACATATGGTGCTATTTGAAATTTTTGAGTTTTGGCTATGTACATATTTTCAAAAACTGATATTTTTGAAACTTTTTGTTTTTGAGATAATATTGAAGTGTTGCATATCAAAATAAAGCTTAGCTCATAAGGAATGCGATATTTGAATCAGAATCAAGATATCTGCATTTTTAAGAAAAATACAGGGTATTCAAAAAAATACTAATTTTTTCACAAAAACAGCCGCCATTTTGAAATGAATCAATAATAATCAAAATCCGATTCCGCCAAATGGTTTGGATTGAAAAGAGCTTTAATTTGATGTATAACATGATATACGTTTGTATTTGATATTTCGTCGATTCGGACTAGTGACCCTCAGTTTCTGGTACACCCTGTATTTAAAAATTGTTAAAAATATTTTTACGTTATTCCTTGGGGTTGGTTTAGTGGGAAATAATTTTATTTCATCATCGTAGGACCAACGGTTTGTCTGAAATTAATACTGGACAACTTACGAGATTCACCCTGTATATATATATATGTGTGTGTCCGTGAGCACGATAACTCTCGTAAAAATTATCCGATTTTGATGAAATTTGGTATAAACCTGTAAAGCAACATTTATGACTTTAAGTTCGAAAACCAGCCAGATTGCTTTATCCGAAGGGGTATTTTGGGGGGGTTTTGTAACCCAAAACTGGGTTTTTTGAGATTTTTACATATAATTTTGGAAATAGTCAAATTTTAGTTTTTCCCATTGGATTCAGCTTAAAAAAACACACAATTTGGTATTTTGATCATTTCTCTACGTCAATTGGTTACCGAGATATTGAAAGTGCTAAACACAGTACGTTGTCTAATGTTATTCTTATGGAGGAAAATAAAAATTTTATATCTCGCTTATTTATGAACATATACTGACAAAACTTGGTATACGGCTTCATCTGGTTGTGGACCATTAATATTTGCTCACAAAAACCATTTTTTGCCAAAGGCTCCCGTAGCAGCAAACCTGCGTACTCAGCCCCATGTTATTCTTATGGAGAATAATTAAAATGCCATAAATTGCTTATTTATGAATGTATATTGATGAAACTTGGTATGTAGCTTTATGTGGTATTAAGATAAATATATATGCATTGGAAATTCGTTAAGTACGCAGGTTTGCTGCTACGGGGGTATTAACACTTATGACTGTTGGTTTTGTTCAACTAGCTCAAGCAACTCTTTCCATCAAAATGCCATGTCACAGTTATTAAAAAAATCAAATGGAGCATAATGGTCGAAATGGTTCATAAACTCGTTGATTATAAAATTATGATGTCTTTGGCTCAATTTAGAATTATTAAGTCTCTCGAGCTCCGTTTTAGTAGATAGTGGATTCTCTCCCCAAACACTGATGGTGGCGAGTCTTTCA
Organism: Allygus modestus; assembly: GCA_963675035.1. Classification (NCBI taxonomy): domain Eukaryota; kingdom Metazoa; phylum Arthropoda; class Insecta; order Hemiptera; family Cicadellidae; genus Allygus; species Allygus modestus. Next base: position 126,831,354 of record OY776114.1, on the reverse strand, counting down.
AGGTGACTCATATGAACCATTGCTACCAAGGACATCGCCTAGCAATTGTTCAACACGTTTTGAAATTTAAGCTTAATCAACATCTCCATTTTTAAAAACTATTTTCTCCACCTCCTTCAGTTTATTGAGTTAATAATTCTATTCCAGTAGAAAGGTAATAGAGTTTCCACTGTTTTTCAGTTTTATAATCACAACAATTTCAAATTTGTGATCTTGCAACAGTTAGGTTAGGTTATTATTGCGGTAGTTAGGGTTGGTTATTCTTGCAGTAGTTAGGTTAATTTTCTCTTGCAATAGTTAGGTTAGTTTATTTTTGCAGTAGTTAGGTTAGTTTAGTCTTGCAGTGGTTAGGTTAGTTTAGTCTTGCAGTGGTTAGGTTAATTTAGTCTTGCAATAGTTAGGTTTATTGTTTATTCTTGCAGTAGTTAGGTTAGGTTATTCCTGATATTCCTTTCATTTTCCAGACGACGGAACTCCTAGTCGTATCCCGAGGAGGTCGCTGACGTCGACTCGCTCGGTCAGTGGGTCTGCGACACCGCGCAGACTCACCGTGCCGGCCGTCAACGGCAGCGCGAGCCGCACACGCTCTCCCTCGGGCCTCACCACCTCCTCCGCTAGTACGTCCTCGGCAAGGTAATGCTCTCACAGTCATAACATCTAGTATTGGATATAATAAGTGGTGTTGATGAATATTGCTCATGGCAGTAATGGAAACTAATCTAACAGTAATTCATGACATTGTAATAGCATTTAAATTATTAACAGATCTGTAGCTGTGTGCAAACTGAGTAGAGAAAACAACTGTAAATGTTTTAACATTTGTAAGTTCAGACTATAACGTTGATAACATGGGAAGTTTAATAAGTATGGTATAAATATTTAGTTATTTTCGGCCTTCGGTTGTAACTTTACTATTTTTATATAAAACTAACTGCAGCTGTGTAAGCGTGTAGAAGTTCAAATTAAAGAGAATTTCTTAAAAAAATTGTTTGCATTTTTATAAAACTTTATATTATTTTTTTCTGTTTTCAAGTTACATTTGTTATTTCTTCTTTGCCAAATCTTTGTCTTTCTTTATAAAATTTTAAAATATATGTTCATTTGTCTGATTAAGTTTTCATGTTTACAATCCAAAAACACAGATTTTCTTTTCAATCAAGTTAGTGTCCAACCAAGCTTATCAGTTTACAGTTAGATTATTATTTATTCAATATAGAACGCTAGGATGACAATTAGAATATTCTAACCAGTCTTAATGTGAAGGATGACATATAGTTGTAACGTTAATATCACATTTGGGACTAACTCTAACATCTAGAATTATATCTAGTTCATCTCAAATTACCTAGTCCAGTAAATAAAAGCACCTCTTAACAAACACATGATGTACCTATTATTTAATAAGAGGTAATATTACATAGTGCATGAATTAGATTACATACAAATCATTTTAGTGTCATTTTATTACTTCCGAACGGAATAAATTAAATGGACTGGTGTCGGACTAAAATTGTATAACCATCTAAAATGTTGTTATGACATATAAACTGGGTTTTAAATATTCTATTGCTTTAAGTCTCCACTTTCTTAAATTTTAACTGAAGGGGGGGTGGCTTTTAACCCTTTGAGTGCTAAGCTTCTGAAAGGAGTAGTTGAATCCGTGATGTTTTGTTGATTTTTTTAATATATTGAACGCCTGAACAGTTAAAATTAATAAAAACGTGCTTCCGCTGGACACACACAGTAAAGGATAGGTAAAAAGTAGCAAAACACCTGATCAGATGTGCAACTCACAAAGAATCCACCCATCCCGTCAGCTTGGACCCGAGCCGTCCACCGTTTGCTTAAGGTCCGCCCTCCCCTTCAACTCTGCCACAGACAGGTGAACTCTCCATGAGTTGCACATAAAAACCACCGACTGTGACGGGATTCGAACCCTCGATCCAAGTGTTACCCCCGGCCGGGAAGGTAACGCCTTAGACCGCACAGCCACTGGTCAGGCTAGCAGCTGCAGTGGATCAGTTGGTATTATAGAGACTAGGCGCTGGATGAGGTAGTTCAATTCGTGTCTACCAGGTTTCACCACATGTCAGACTCAGACTGCAGACTGAGCGCCTAACGGTACAATCGCTTATGAAGCAGTAACAGTGTTTATTGATAACAGATTCAAAAGACGATATATCGGACCATAGCACTGAAAGGGTTAAGGGTTTGGGAATTTGGGATAAGGAATTCAACTGGTTTATGTGAAATTTCAGTGGACCGTCTGGGGCAGAAATACTCTACTGTTTTTTTTTTTATACATGTTAAGTTCCAGTAAAATATACTGATAGCCAGTTGTCAGTCAGTACTTAATTTTCAAAAGGGTTATTCTGAGTAGAGTTATCAGAAGACAGTAGAATATCATTACCGATAATCAGAAGATAACAGAAAATAAATCATGGATGAAAATTAACCATACTATAGTGAATATCGTAGTTATTCTGGGCACTAACAACTAACTTGACTAATGTGGTTGTCAGGTCATCAATACCAAGAGCGTCTAGTATCCCCACCATCGCCAGTAACACCACCCCCGCCAGGTAACAACATTCTAACCTTCGTATCACCAGCATATACGACTGGCGTCATTTTTATCGCTTGTGTGGCGTAGTGTCTCATCATTGCTACCGACACCAGTAGTACGAGGGTCTTTCTGAGAGAATCCTCCATTTGCCCACTGCACGGGTCGAAGTAGCTGTTGTGGCGTTATTCTATAAATGCACGTCAGGTCAGTTGGCATGCAGCCATAGTTGTGTGATCGCTGGTCTTTTCTGCAACTCTTCAAAGTGTATGCTGAAATTAGAACCCTGCCATGTGATAAACAATTTCGGTTATTACAATTTTTGCGACAACAAAATATTTCTGAGGCAGTAATCCACCCAGAACTTTTGTGTGGCTCTTTGTGTAGAGTACATCGATTGTTTACAAATTGGTTTGAGGTTTAAAAGTTACTAGACAAAATTTAATGTAAGACTAAATTACTTACGTACCATCAGTCAGCTCAAATTGAAGAGAGACACGTTTAGCTAAATATAATATCTACAACTCAGGGGCTAAAACCATGGATAACAAAATTGAAGCTAAAAAAATAAGTGATAAAAATGTCTATAGAGTCGAGGTTATTTGAATCTATGAGATAAACATTTTCAATACCTACCGAGCAGAAAATTTCAACATCTTTTCTGTAAATGTTCTGGAAAAATTTGATCTATATGAAATACTGTCCAAGAAAATATTGTTTGGTTATGAACAAACTTTTCTTCACTCAGCAGGAATTTTGATTGCTGTACACTTTAATGAGCTAAGAAAATGATATAGTGATCGCGCAACCATCCAGCTGCCACCGCTTTAATCAGATTATGGCTCTACCTCTACTACTACCATGCAATGATCAAACGGAGCTTACTTCTCGTTTTTGTATTTACAAATAAAAATGGTAGTTTCCACTGGTGCACCATCTCAACAGTCGCACTTCCTTCCCTGAGGTGGGAATTTTCACTGGGAAGGCGCAGTAATAAGCTTACTAAATGATGCCACTTGTACATGCTGATGCAACTTAACTGTAATCATGCACGATCACTCTTCAATGTAGAATAATTCTAGTCTTAGATATAAGGTTGCCTTTGTATTAATAATTTCAGCAGTTGTGTTTTAGTAAGTATCTTGTAAGGGAAGTGTTTAGTTGGTTTATTGCTCAACTCTACGAGAGTTTCTGTGGGTTGAGAATATCTCATCAAGAAAATTGCTGTTAAGTGCTCTAGCTACAGTAAGAACAAATTAAAAAAATAACTTAGTCTTATGAATATACGACGATTGACTATGAATTAGTTGTATATAGTTTAAAATTGTATAGAAATTAATAAAAACATCAAAGAGCAAAGCTATATTTTGTCTCTGCACATTGGTGAAGAAAAAATTGTGTTTTGTTTTTATTTTGAAATTGATAAATTCTATTTCTTGTTGAAGTATTATTTGTCACTGAAGATGATGCTATATAGAATTTTAAAATGAGAAATCGCAAGCTGTCGGAATGTACTAGAATGAGTTACTGGTGGTCTCTTCTGAATCATCCATAACCTATCAAAAATAAAAATAAATAAAAGTTATTTTTAATTATTACAAAAGACCAGACAGTTTTTGTTTTAATTCAAGTATTACACTCTGCAAAGATAGCTTTGTTACCTTGAATAGTAATCTAAATCCCAGTTTAATTTTTGAATGCGTACTTTAGGAAGATTTATAAATGGTAACCAATAATTTGTTGTTGTGTGGTTGGCAACAGCCGGTCCCGCATCCCAGTGTATGTCGGGTTGGCAATGATGGACGCCCCGCCAGTTTCTTCTTCTTCTTCCTCCGGGTATTGTAGCATGAGTGTCGTGTGGCATGCTTCTGCAGTTTATTGTTCATGTTGTGCCCGAAGGTTGTTAGTCTTGTACTTGCATAGCTGAGGCCAGAATGATGCAAACTTTGGATATTTTTAGTTTGACATTTCATCAGAACACTACACATTGTCTAATTTGGGTCATTCGCTACCATATTTTAAGTTACACACATGTTACAAGGTCATTTTCATGCAGAACGCTATTTTTCTGATGGTTTAAATGTTAGAATTCTTTAAAGTATTCATGTCCCTTCCACAGGCCTTCGTATTATTACACTCTATTTAATGGTCTCAAAATTAAATTTCTTCCATTTTAATTACCAATCATTGCGGAAACATTATTGTAAAATAAGATGCAACTATATCACATTTGTTTTGTTGTGTAACTTTTTACAATCATTTAAATTTTCTTCAGGAACAAGGACAAATATTTAAGGAAGAATATTTCAGATATAGCCGACAAGTCACCTAAACAAAACGTAATGTTTATAAAAATTTGTACAATAATAAAATTGATCTCAAGACGTACATTGATTCTACAAGAAAAATTAATTTTCTTAAATAAGGAAATTGCAGGAAATTTAGTATCGCAGAGAAATGGTAGGATACAAGTTGCATCACGGTTGACAACGCGGAACTCGCACAGTCGGAGTTGCAGTGTTGCACAATTGGTAGTACCGGTCCCACGTCGTATTGGCGCCGAGTAATTAGAACAAACAAGCTGAATTATTTAAGGAGTAGAAGCGCCTTATTTTATCTAAGCACAAATACATTATGAGAACATTGTTCGTGAATAGCACAAAACATTGATATTTTTATGATTTTTTTCTCAGTTTGTGCTTTTGTTTAAACAGTTACAAAAATTCGTAATGTACATTACAAAATTTTGTCGGTCACGCATGCTGTTGATATTGTAGAATTCCTGCAAAAGTGAAACGCATGACCCTCTGTCCTACGGAAATCAGAATTATTCTTAAATTAGGAAAACCGCATATTGAAAGCTTATTGCTCACGTCACTGTACTGTGAGACGGAGTGTTTGTTTTGGGTTTAGCTTAGCGGCTGCTTCAGGTTTTGTCTTTACTAATTAGTATTGTTGTATACCTATAGAATCAACCAATAGTGATGCAGCTAGAAACACTCATTTATCATAACAATCTGGGATTATTCACTTGGTTAGATCATAATCAGCTTGAGTGCGTCTTTATCACTTTTATAATTTAGTCAATAATTAAGAAAAATATGGGCTTTATGAAACTTTTCATGTTTTTTTAAATTTATCATAAAACTATTTACCTATAAATTAGTATTATTATAATGTTACAACAAAAAAATATGTTTGCCCATTTATCTAAATATTTTCATTCCACATTTTTGTTTTCTTTAACAAAAAAGGACAAAAAGCAGATACAAAAAATCAAATAGACTTAAAATTGATTAATTAAATGTTTTCTCAAGACATCGCAATCACTGAACTAACCGCCATCACTCATGGTCAATGACAAGTGGTTTTCAATGGATGTTTTTAAAAAATCAGGGACTAAACCATATTCACTTTTCTTTACATGCAGCTGGACTTCAGGAATTCCGACCCCATCTTCTAACATACCGAGGCCAATAAGGTACCTCAGTTTACCAGTACTGGATCTGTACTCTGTTGTGTTCTTTGTGTGTGATCTTTATACAAAGTACGAAACAAAATATTGAGCATAATTTGGGTATGTTATGTTCAGTGGAACTCGACGAATTCAAAGCGTAGGGAACATAAAACATCTATAAAAGAATTTCTTAAGTTTAGTTGGTGATTTTCACCCTCTAAAACTACTATTTAGTATAGATACATTTTTGGTTTCAATCAAAAACTTTTACTCTCTAGATGTGCCTTTGGGGTTTTGAAAATCACCCACATTTAGGGTTCTGCCCCATAGGCTTTCAGATTTCCGATGGTAATCTTATGATTTTATTTAGTCAGCTGATTATAATGTAAATTTTTGAAACCATCTGTCTATATGTATGTGAGATCCCATGTGGAGATCAGGACAATAGCTTGTTTATGGTGATCAAAATATAAATTATCAATGTTCATTGAATATTACAAAGACTATTTGTAAAATTTAAAGATTGTCTGTTGGTTTAAATAAACATACATATCAGTTCAAACAAAATATCCAACTATCCAAGGTCTCTAATTAAACAAATTCTAGTGTTCTTTTTTCAAAAGTTTTACTATAAAGCAAAATGTAAAACCAAAATCGTGTTTTATTTGAAACATTTGATTCTTCACTCCAACTGGCACATAGGAAATTGCAATTTGAAGCTCTGTTTTGATTTTAAGAGTGGCAAATATATCTTGAAAATTTTGCCGAAAACAAATCTCTTTTATGGTCAATTATAAGACATTTGTCGTCTCTTACTAAAGTTGTTATCACGGTTGCAGGACGAGGACTCCGTCTGGCTCGTCCACGCCGGTGCCTGGGGGTCTGCCGTCGACCAAGGTGACCCGCAAGCCGTCTGGCGCATCCGACACCTCCACCGGTGCGGCGCGGCGCGGCTCCTCCAAGTCTTCCACGCCCACGGACCCTCGCGCGCCGTTCCGCCTCTGAACCCATCTCGAACTTGAATCTCCGACTACTTAATAGATTTACGCTAAAAAACTTCCAGAAGGAACTGTCTCAGAGGCGGTCCGTCTCGGAATTTAAAAAAGACATAGTTTAACTTTATTAATATTATATATTACCATTAGTAACCCTAACTCGATCTACCGCCTACAGTCGTAACGATTACTATAACGACTAAACATATATCGGTACGTTTCGAACGTACACGCTAATTCGAATTTACTAAAATATTGTTTCGCATTGTGAACTAATATTGTAAATACGAGATTGGATTGAGGATAAACAAGTGCCATTGCTCATTCGTGAAAGTTTTTATCGGAAATCAAAGCTAATATGTATTTAAATCAAATGTTATATAGCGTTAGCTGTTAATTTATTAATACACTTTTTGTATCGCGTAGTTATTTTCTAAGAGTCGGGTAAGTTATTTTTTTACTTTAAGGCTACCCCGAGAAAAGTGATAATTTTATTTATGTATATTGTGGTTTTCGACGAAAGGTTTAGAGTGATGTAAATATCATTGAAGATAGAAAGTCCTAATATATAAACTTCTAGTATGTTTTGTACATTCGAAGCACCCTGTGCAATGTAAACGAGTGCAATTTTCAACAGTAAAGCGCACTATTGTAATTATTTTTCTATTTTTTGTTTATATGATAGTTTTGTTGTACAAAAAAAACACAGTCTGTCCAGATATTTGTGTTGCCGAATAATTTTTATGTTAATTCTAGGTGAGACATTATGTTATTATTTAATACGAGTTTAATAACGCTTAGTAAATAACAATTTCACCAACTGTTAATGAGTGTTTTTTCTTTCCATTCCTTCTTTGTGGTAAAGGTGTTCTCAGGTGGTCAAGATTGTGTTAACCTGAAGTGGAACTGAACCTATGCCTAGAACTAGCCCAGTTGAAACAAGTTGAAAAGCCTGTCTGACAATGAATACGCTCGATTGTGGAGCTCCTCCTCACAGAATACCACAGTCTAATAAACTAATAGGGTAGGTAGTCTTTAAACTCAGCTACCTAACTTGTCGCCCGGATGTGCCACAAGCGCTCATAGCTGTTGGCGACCTAACTTCCTAACTACCTAAATAGTGACAGATGACAGCACAGTCATAGTCACAGTCACATACACAGTCAAGAAACTCACCTATCCGAAGTGGTGGCCTGGAATTAGGTATGTTTGCGCCGCCATCTGCCAGGATCACTAGTGTGTTATATTAGTTTTAGCCTCTGTCCACCAGGATCGCTGGTGTTTTTATATTAGTTAAACCTCCAACCATATGGATCGCTAGAGACCTCTGAGCGACACATTTACTCACATATAAGTTTCAAGACTGTGTATTAGACTGTGGATCAATTGTGATGTATGATCACTGGGAGCGTAGCTCAAGACGGTCCCACACTTCTTGCAAACACGCCTGAACATTTGGCCGAACTCCGAATGTTCGGAGTATTCGTGAGAAGTGTGGGAGCTACACGAACTTTGATTACGGGACGGAATGTTCAGTAAACATTGGATGGAATGTTCGGGAGAATGATCTGTAGAATGTTCGGGCATGTCCGCGAGAAGTGTAGCAGTTGGCCTTTACCAACTGATTGTTAACTAGTGTGTTGGTTTCCTCAAATGAGGAAACATTTTGTTGTAAAAAATAACGAATCTGTTTTTACCAAATTGAACTTACAGACTACTGAATAATTCTGAATCCGTTCCAAACTTACTTTTATCTCCCTCTGATAAGATAACAAACAAATTGGTTTTACCAAATAACCTATAATTCACAATTTGGAGGCAGATTTTAGTGTGATTGTGATACCTTATTTCTACTTTATACGTCAATTCCATATGGGTTTCTTTATTTTCTTAAACTATGAGAAACTAGTTTAAATCTGCATTAAAATAGTACAAACCAATAACAGTAAAGTCTTCCTAAATATCCTTAATTAGTGTTGTTTTAAATACATAATGCTCAATAATTTACATGTACAAGCTGTAGTTTTATTTTACAATGTTAGTATTTCAAATTTATAAAAACCAAACTTGTTGTAAGTTTTATAATACAAACTCATCAATCACGAGTCCTTTCTTACAAAGTACAAAATTACTACATTAAATGTCATTAGTTTAATCATTGTAGTTGATCTCTTAAAATCTGGAGGGGTCTCAGTAGTAGATGAAAGTAGAGAACCACGCTAACGTTAGACCTGCAAAAATCCAAGTGGAGTGGTTATATTGGAGAGACAGAAGGCAAGCTATATAAAGGTTGTATTTTTGAAACCCATAATAGCGATGGATTTGAATTTATTTTTTGATTTATTTGCACTTTACCTATCGCTTCTAGTGTTTAAAACTACACTACGTTTCGGGAGATAAGGAAACTCCTGTTATCAAGTGAACCCTACTTACATCTAAATATCAAGTTCTTACACCTAACTAACCTATATTTTTTGGGGGTTTTCTTAATATTTTTCTTTTACATTTTACACTAACACAAAGATAACAAATACATATACAAAAAATCAAATACAATACGCTAACACAACATTTATATGCACAAACAAATGGAAAACTGACAGTACATTACATGTTCTGCATCGTTGCCTCCAAGCTGATGGCAAAAACAGGAAACTTCACTCTCACGTCAACCCACTATCAGACTGCACACTCGACTAGAGGCTAGCGGTAGTGGAGGGGGGAGAGCCGTTACCCCCACCGGCCAGGGGCACGTGACGATACAGCTGTGGCTACTCACCCATCTGTGCCGACGGGAACATGACACAGAAACCAAAAACTGCACGATTCCTCCTAGAATGCTTCACAGGCACCCGGACGATATTCTCATAGAGATTACCGCATGCCTCCAAGGTGAGCATTGGGAACTGGTCATGCAATCAGGTGGCTGTGTTTCCTCCAAGGGCGATCACGGACGCATGTGTCGTGTCGTAGCCGCATTGGATGGACTCTAGACGCTGGAGCAACTGGAACACAAGGAACTGGCAAGTGTTTGTGGGGTGATTTTTGACTGAAATGGTTTTTGATTAAGGGAACCCATAGTGGCCTGACATCAGTACTACTCTGACTTATCGGATTTTCATGTAATTTAATTAATGCCCCTTCAAAAAACTTTCTTTTATAATAGTGAGACTCATGATGTATAATTTTTGCCTCTTCCCAACTAAATTTATGATCATTTTCCCAGGCGTGTTTCGCCAATTTAGATTTTACTGTTTCGCCATCTTTTGTGTTTCTTTTATGTTCATTTATACAAACTTTTAGCGGCCTTTTCGTTTCTCGTATATATTCACCCTCACATTCACATTTGATACTTTAGATACAATTTTTTGAGGCTTGTTCTTCATTTTTCGGTTTTACTTTAGTTAGTTGCTGTCTCAAAGTGTTTGACGATTTAAAAGCTGTTATGATCTTATATTTTCTGGCAACTCACCTTATTTTTTCCGACAGTTTTGGGACATATGGGATGCTGATAAAAGCTGTTGGTTTATCCACATTTGGAATAGTGTTTGGCTTCGTCCCCCTTTCCTTTTTGCATCTGTTAATTATTTTTTGAGGATAATCATTGTTTTTTAACTCTTGTGAAATTATATTGTGCTCCGCGTCTGTATTGATATTTAGATGTAATAGGGTTCACTTGATTATGGGAGGAGTTTCCTTACCACCCGAAACGTAGTGTAGTTTTAAACACTAGAAGCAATAGGTAAAGTCCAAATAAATCAAAAAATAAATATATAAAGGTTATTCAAGTAAATTACAAACATAGACGAGTTACTCGCCTGTTTGGCCTTAAGTTAAACCAGAGGACCTTATTCTCTTAAAGTCAATAGTCAAAAGTTGAGCCATTTGCGTGGAAATTGCAACAATATAGCCGAAGATGAGCACCTGTTTTTCGGGGTTTATTCTCATAAAAAAAAGTGTTGCCAACTGTAAAAAAAGAAACACCCGAATTTGTAAACTGTGTACAAAAATAAACGGCTATGTATTTTTTATACATACTGTGGTTCTCCCTGCTGAAAAAACTACAAACAAACTGCAAGGAGGCGAGAGACAGTCTACACAACCTAATAAGTAGGGATTTGCTCAACGAAATCACTTACAAGAACTGAATAAAAGTTGCCTAAATTTGTTCAAAAATGGAAAAATTCTTTAATTTATTGGTACTCATAACACTAACAATACCTTTCCTAGTTAAATAGAAATCTTTTGTTAAAATGCTCATTTATTGAATAATGCTCTAAAAAAATAAACGGTATCAGGAAACTGACACATACTTTCTCCCTTTTAGCCTAACTTTAATGAAAAAGATTACTTTTTATTTACTAAATATAGAATATAAATTATGGTTGAATGTTCAGAAAATCTTCCAAATAAGTTATTTTCAAAAATGTCCACGCAAATCCCTTTTATGGAGGCACTTTTAACAGCATCCTTTGCTACACACAGTGGTTAAAAGAGGGGAAATGCCCCCTTATCCCCCCCCACAGGGTTAAGTGGCAACATATTTCGAACATCCTCTGTTTGTCAATGCTAACTTGACCTGCACATCAAGTTTTAATGATATTGATCACTAAATAAGAGAGAAATAGTAATTTTTGTATTCCCCATAAGAATGACATTGGACAACGTACTGTGTTTACCAAAAAATGAAAATTTTAATTTTTTCCGCAACCAGCAATCGTAGAATAGTAATTCAAAATACTCATTTATTTAGTTTTTTGAGCTCTTTTTAAAGGTGAATCGTAATTTTTCTAACATTTATGTTTTTTTATGAAAAATAAAAAAAAAATTTTTTAGATGTTTTAAGTACTGTAATTTCTGAACCCGAATTTTTACAGAAATGTGGGTGGTGTCATTTGATTGAAAACCTTAAATTCTACAAACCACTAAAGTTTAATAAAAATCGTTAGAGCTGTTTTTGACAAATTTGGATTTGTTATGTTATTTGGCGACTTTTGGGGGATACACAAATTATACCCTTAAAAATCAAAAATTTGAAAAAAATAAAAAATTCCTGGAGATATCGTGGATTAGTACCTACATACCAAATTTCATGAAAATCGGCCCATTGGTTAGGGCTCTAGCTCTGTACACATCCACACAGACACACCCACACACACAGACAGACATCACATAAAACCCACTATTTTGGGTTCAGGGAGCACTAAAACAAATATTTCCACTACCCACTCAAATTTGAAAATGTTGACGAAAAAAATACCTTCTCTATATACTATGTATAGGTGGAGAAAGTAAAAAACGTTTTTAAAATACAGGTTTTTAAAATGCTCTTAAATTGTTTTACCGACATATCTTATAAAGAAATACGCGTTTTTACTTTCGGTATTTGTCAGTTTGGTAATTTTTAGAGTCTAATCTGAAAATGACGGATAAAAAATTATTCTGGGTGTTGAAATAAGTGATTAGAATAGTGGGTAAGCATTTGGAGACCCACAAACTTTTAAACATGGTTTTTGGGAAAAGTGTGCTAGGATTTGAAAAAAACTGGGACTATACTTGACTCAGAGATAAGAAACAGCGATAAATGCTTAAGCATAATATCCATATTTTGATTGGAGGGGCAAACATGGTTTTGATCGTGATTACTGTGACATTTATTATTACAATAATATTTGGTACAAATTATTGGGGGGCGCAACTGCCCTCCCTTGCCACCCCCGAATTACGCCTATAGAAAAATATGATGTTAATAATATTCACTAAAAATTTAACTTAAAACTCAAATTGACATTTTGTACATTGCAAACACATTTTCAAAAAATAAAAATATTTGTAGTCACACTGAGTAAATTTTAATTAATCACCAAAATGTTTCTGTAGTTAATCAATCCAAAAAGAAACTCAAAAATGATGAATAATCCAACATAATAAATTAAGTACTGGTTAAATAGGTTCATTTTGTAATCGTGTAATGTTCTAATGGTGTTCAGTCATCTTGGTTCAGAAGTCTGGCCGCACTAGGATCGAAGCGATGATGATCAGTAATAACCAGTTGAGAGAGATCCGCAGGTTCACTTGCTCCGATATTTGGATTATGAGAGCTACCTCGAATGTGGGCCTGTAAGATACTTGCATTTTGTTTTTTCTTTTCTGAAAACCAAATTACACACCAGAATTTTAGTTTGAATATTCATCACATACATATGATGTCCACGCAAATCCCTTTTATGGAGGCACTTTTAACAGCATCCTTTGCTACACACAGTGGTTAAAAGAGGGGAAATGCCCCCTTATCCCCCCCCACAGGGTTAAGTGGCAACATATTTCGAACATCCTCTGTAATTTATATCTTGCCCAACAAATTATTATAAATTTTCTAATATTACATTTAAATTAATATGCGATTACTTCAAAAGTAATTGAGATAACAGCAGATAGTATATTTAATACCATTCATCAGTTCACCGTCTACTATCGTAATTTATTTTCTTGTTGATGCACCTTATCAAGAACATACACCTCTTACATCTTGAGCAATGGCTGCCACATTGGTAAGGAATTATACACTCGACAATTTGTTTGGTGAATTAAGATTCAAGAGATCTATTCTCTTTGATCAAACATGCAATTGTCTAAAGTACTGCGAATGACACAACTTTTTCTTAAGATTAATTTACTTGTAAACGTTGATAAAAACAATTGGATACATTTTTGACAAAACAAAATAACCGATCTGTTCAAGAATCCCAAATTATAACAGATTATGCAGAAATAAATAATGTTCATAGATCAAAATTTTTAGGGATGATAATTGATAGATTGGACTGAGCACGTAAACTCAGTCCTGATGTATCATCAGGAATTCTTGTTTTGAGACGATTGGCCAAAATTTGCAGTTTAGAGACATTAAAATATGTTGATTTTCTTTAACTCCCTCCCAGATAAGTTATGGGATTGCCTTCTACGGAGACAGATACTTAACAACCGAAATCATCCCTCAGCACCAATACCCCAAAAAAATAGACAATACCGCATATAACAACACAACATCACTGTCTTGAGTTTCCAAAAACAAATCCATTTTATTCCGGTAACACATTTTAAAGAAAAGTTCCAAGCAATATTTGAGATGAGACATGCAAGAGATTTAAAAGAAAGCTTAAAAAATGCATTATTGCAAAGGCTCCCTACTCCATTGATTGATTAATGTTAAATTTGTTTAAATATAAAAACACATTTTCATTTATTAGTACGTAGATTAAGTTTATTGACACTATTCTATTCTTGTATGTGATGCACATATGGATGAATATATTGTTTGGTTGATGGTACTCTAAACACAAGAAAACCAAAGGTATAGGTATAGGTATAGGCAGTGGCGGATTTAAGCAATTGCCGCCTAAGGGCTATTAAGAAATCCGCCGCCTATGATTACCCACATGTTTTATATCTTGTTTGGTTATTTTATGACAGTATCTACTGATACTTAATTTACTCAATTAATAAGTTTACTGTTATTTCTTAGTTAAAAAGCAACAACAAAAACCGTAAAATAATGTATAATTTACTTGATTCCCATTAACACAGTACAATATAGCCTACTCAATGACAATCAACCCTAGAGACAAATGTTGGTGTTAAAAGCAGTGAAGAGCAGTGCTACTTTTAATAAAAAGAAAATTCTTCAACAAAGGACTAAACACCCTTCTTACACTTTATCAAACATTAATTTTTACTCCAACGCATTGACTACTGAAAAATATAATAAATAACCTATAAATAAGATATGATGACTCTGTAGCCTTAAAATTCGTAATTAAGACCATTAGCCTCAAGATTCTGATTATTTTAATCCTGAATTAGCACTTTTCAATACAGTTTTTCAGTCATTTTTTATTTTATAATTTTATACAAAGAATTGTTTATATGTTTTAGACGATCTAAATATAAAATTAATTGATGTAGGCCTAATCTATATAAAACTCTACACATTTGCAAACAATTCTTCTAGTTTCACCTCCATGATGTTGTAGATCCAATTAATTAAAATATAATACCTACAGGAGTCACTACTCTCTGAAAAATAACCTTCAAAAAGTGTGCCGTCATATATTTGGTATTTTGTCCTGTCGTGGTGTCAACTTGTTGATGGGACAGTGTCATTCGATGTACAAGGCGGCTTGTTTTCAACAGTATTTCCAAAGCCATATTACAAGGGTGTTTTCATTTAACTCAAATCATAACTTTGCTCCGAGATAAACAATAAAATTACATCTAAAATATGTCTCAAGATTATAAAGTTAAGTTTAACATCATGATTCGCCTAAAATGCGACAAGATATTAATTTAAAGACTTCGAATATCACAGTTTTTCATTTAAGTTAATGAAATGGGAGATTTTGACTCCGTCCCACCCAAAAAAAAGAAGATATATATATATATATATATATTCTCCTATATATATATATATATATATATGCTCCCATGGCAACAACGAATCAAATCCTATCTTCACAAATTATGTCTTTATTTGTCTTTGGTCAAAGCTTTTGTTGAAACAAGGCAGTGGCTAATATCCTCCAGAATGAACGAATATGTGTGGTAGCCTTTGATGGTAAGTATACGACAGCTGAAATAACTTTCTTTGTTACCTTGAGTTTGAAAATATCTTTGTAGTCTACATTTTTTTATTGTTATCTCAAATTCGATTGTTGCAACATTTCTCAGCCGTGTGCCTTAATCATTATTACGGGTAAACTTGGAAGTCCGTGAGATGGACGTAGTCATAGTGGTGCAGTGCCTGATGAACGGAGGGGAGAAGTTGAATTAACTGTAGTTCGTGCCTTGCCGCCCTTTCTCTGTAGCGTAATGGTCTTGTCGCTAGTACGGAAGGATAAAACATGCATTATGACTGTTTTGAGGTTGAGGAACTGCAGTGTGAGGGACTGCAAGCGTAATACATTAGTCTCTGATTACTACCTTTACCATTAAAAGGGCGGCACACCGTCATTGTCATCCGCTTTCGTCAAAATGTTGCCCGTTTCACCATTTCATTTGTAAACAAATTATTGATTTTTTGTAAATTTTCCGCCCCTAAACATTTGCCGCCCTTAAAAATTTGCCGCCCTGGGCTACAGCCCCTATAGCCCCCCCCCCTAAATCCGCCACTGGGTATAGGTAAACTTCAAAAAAAGTTTATTTCACAATATTTACATAGAGATAATTTATTTATTTTTGTAATAAATCTATTTATACTGAAGAATAGTCAGGATAAAGAACAAAAGCCTCACACTTCATGATGAATATATTGTTTGGTTAATAGTACTCTAAACACAAGAAAACCAAAGGTATAGCAAGAACTAAACTTCAAAAAAAGTTTATTTCGCAATATTTACATAGAAATAATTTATTTATTTTTGTAATAAATTTATTTATACTGAAGAATAGTCAGGATAAAGGACAAAAGCCTCACACTTCATGATGAATATATTGTTTGGTTGGTGGTACTCTAAACACAAGAAAACCAAAGGTATAGCAAGAAATAAACTTCAAAAAAAGTTTATTTCACAATACTTACATAGAGATAATTTATTTATTTTTGTAATAAATTTATTTATACTGAAGAATATTCAGGATAAAGGACAAAAGCCTCACACTTCACGATGAATATATTGTTTGGTTGATGTTACTCTAACACAAGAAAACCAAAGGTATAGCAAGAAATAAACTTCAAAAAAAGTTTATTTCACAATATTTACATAGAGATAATTTATTTATTTTTGTAATAAATCTATTTATACTGAAGAATAGTCAGGATAAAGGACAAAAGCCTCACACGTCACACTACTTGTAAAAAGTGAAACTACAGTATGTCTGCTAAGAATTAAAATATAGGTGTATCCTCGTTTTTACGTCTTAGTGAAACCTTAATGAATCAGTCTTATAAAATATAGTCATAGTTAATAATAATGTTGTAAGGATCACTCTTTTCTAATGTATAAATAAAATACGAGTGGAATAACAAATTAACAAGACTCTCGTCAATCTCAGAGATGTTTGTCCTGTAATTTTTAGGAATGGAAAGTGACACATGGCCTAAAGTGGAGAGAAATTTAAACTTTATGCATTTAAAGTCTATTCACAAATTAAATAAGTTTTTCAGAGAGTATATTTTGTATGTTTTTGCATATTTCCTAGGCTATTTTGTTTGGCCCTTTCAAAAGGTTCTCTCTGAATGTCATGAGGTTTAAGGCCGTTTGCTATGTGGTAGCCTGTTATTTTAACTAAAACTTTAAAGCCCACTTCTTCGATTTATAATACTTTTTGTACTAGGTCTGTGTGTAACTATTTGTTAATTTCAGTTCAGAAAGGGGTTGCACGATTATGATTTTTGTTGTTCCATTTTTTAGGGGTTGGCTTTTTATAAATAAAAAAAAACATTCCTGTGTTTAATGATGATATGTTTAATAACATGAAGATCAAAATATGAATTAATACTGATGTTAACTTACATTAGTTAGGACACAAGAACAATGAAATAGTCTACTGAAAATGAGTGTCACCTTCACAGCCAGGATTTGAACCCGGGACCTCAAAAAGTTATCATTGTCGCGGGCAATGATATGGATATGGTCTTACCATATTGACTACAGTAGGTAATAGCTTCTTCCTATAGGGAAATAAATTTAAAACTTACCATTGTGTTATGTAGAAATTTATGGTAACTTTTTGTTCGGTGACGTAATACCCGCTGTTATCGTTATCACTAATTCGGTTTCATTCACCATGTATTTATTTTTTTATGTCGTCTCTTGAAATTATATTATTGTTTTACACAATAAATGCAGTAATAATAATGCAATGTAATGTAATGTAGTATAATGCAATAATGTATATTATTGTTGTGTTATATTATTGTTGTATTCTTAACTGCACCTTGATGTCATCAGCGACCACAGAATAAAAGTAACACCTGAGAAATTACCCACCTAAGAGCTCACACCCACGATCAGAGCTCCAATAATGCTCCTCTGCAACTTACATGGTCCCAATTTGTGTAACGGAACGTGGTTTAGGTTTCGCAATCCACAAAAATATGTCAACGAGGCAGACATCCTCTCTGGCTTTGGTGGTAGAGAGTTTCTTTCGGGGGGGATTCAGGTAGGACCACTTATTAGGCTGACCTTTTATTACAACTTAATTCTGCTTCTTTCATTGGCAAAGCAATTTTTTATAGTTTGTTGACTTGAGTCGATTTGTTTTCAGAAAACAAACAAATATTGATTTCCTTTTATGTCAAATCCAACTCGCTTATCCCATAAATACAACATTGTACATTTAGGTGTTCCCTAATAGATTGTTCAACTATTGTCAACCGATGAGAAATTGCCTGCTTTAATTCATGCTGAACCTTTCTCTTCCTATATGAATTTTGTTTTATTTTCCATAACTTTTTACTTAGTACATAAAAGCATATACAACTACAGGAGATATTTGCCCAACAACTCCTATTAAATAAATTGATGATATTGTAACATATTAATTACTTCTACAATCCTAGTCTGAACTTATTGTGACAGTTAAATGTTTGATTATGTTTCCATGGAGACCAAAACAAGGATACCAGGATGGCTTATAAACTGGTACCTTGACAAGCTTTCAGACAGATACGAACTAAGACAGGCCCAGGTTATGGTAATGGAAATCCCAAACTTTCACTTGTGTTGTAAGTTCAAACAAAATCAGACTGTATACATTTATAGTGTTCCTACTTATATTGGTTGCAGATGCACAGAATTACACATTAGGAAATCAGCATAAGGTAGGTAATGTAAATAAATGACCTCATATACATGAAATTTAAAGGGCAGGGTCCTATAAACATCTCAAAAGTTTGTACAAACAGTACGTTTATAAAGTTTAATCGTACATAAAACTATTATACATTATGCTATGATTGCACTATTATTTATTATACTATTATTGCATCTTCCATATTCTTATGGAGGACGACTAAAACTTTATATCTCGCTAATTTACCAATATATTATGATTAAACTAAATAATATAGTTTATTTGTTGGTGAGGTATATACCTATGTTTGCATTAGAAAATCTTGGAGTAAGCAGGTATGCTGTTTTCAGTGAAATCTTGCTATTGCATAGGGAAGATTGATGAAGAATGGAAAATCAAATTAATTCGTAAATAGTTGTATATGTTAACATTTATAAATATTTTATAATGAGTATGATCTGTATCTATATAAATATAAAATAAACTATACTATAACAGGTGAGTGTTTCTTTTCATTATCTAAGCACATTCTTTAGCAAAGTTGATTCTTAAATCCTCGCATGACTCCGCTGCCGCTAAAGGAGGATTTTTCTTGTTTTTAAGAAAACATAATGTCACTTAAACCACCCTCCTTTATTTTTAAATTGATCAAAATAATTCTTCTGGTCATAGTATTTAAGTTTTATTTTTACATACCGATAAAAAACTAATGGTTTTTCAACATGATTCCATTTAATCTAATACAAACCTCTATTTCTTACTAAATCGTTTTTTAAACAGTTCAGCTGCCAATCCTTTTGAAAATTATATCGCAATAAAGCCCGATTCATCTAAAAAATAAGGGTGAAGTCGTATAATCACGGTGTCTAATAGAACACAAGTTTCAGCCGTGGAAGTCGGAGATTGTAGGGGTAAAGCACTGGTAGCGCGGTGCTTCGGGCCGGCTGTCAGCGGGTCCGCTCACAGGCGAAATCTTACGGCCCTTCTTACCTAGTCCTGGCCGGGCTGATGTCTTATTTAGGACACAATACCAAACTTCCAAAATAACTTCAAACATAGGCTACATAGATGTACCACTAACATTTTAAACTACTATAATGATTAGTTTTATTACTACAATTTCATAAAGACAATTTTCCTTCTGAAATAATATAGTAACATTGTGCCGGCATATATATCGTTAACCGTTATATCCAAACGAATCATTAAATCTTCAGACAAGTAATATAAAATTAAATCAGTAGTGGTAAAATAGTTCTTATGTGGCCCGCAAACGCTAAATAGTTTATACAATATAGGAGTAGCATACTAGGCATCTAAAATTTTACTACTCTTTGGTGAGAAAAACTATTTTGGGACTTAAGTTGGCCACAGTCTCTATAATAGCGGACAAATAAATTAATAGTTGGGCTGAATATATCCAATAGCATGGTTTCACGCTGTCACTGTTGTCATTTTGCCATGGAAAAATATCACTCGAATGTCATTCCGATCAGCTAGTGTGGAGTTTTGGCAATGCAGCACGTATACTACTGGCTGATCTAGGTTGATAACCCGGCAATTCGCGTGGTTTGCCGGGTTGTCAACCTAGATCATTAGCCAATAGTATTCTATAATAGCGCACAAATAAATTGCTAGTTGAGGGCGTCCTCAAGTGGCAATATATTTGTCCAATATTATAGAATAAAATTATACGGTAGGTATAATAAACAAGATGCGCAGTAGATCAGTGACGTTAGTAGTACCCAACAGCTGTTTATAACACAAAAAAGCTCACATCTGTCAAAACTACACTGGGGGTTTGTTGAGGTTTCAATTTGACGTGTCCAATATAATTTTGTGTTGTACTGGAATGTCAACAGAACAAAAACGTAAACAATGTGGCGTCACTGTTTACAAACAGCCAACAAACAGCAGACGGGTATAAAAGATGCGCGTGATAACTACCCTATAATCTATACTTATTTAATAGGCGAGCAGGTTTTTTGTGACAATCACTCCTAAACTACTGAACCGATTTTCATGTTTTTGGTGTCAATGGAAAGAGCCTAACGTGAAATTGTGCAGGAAACCTTTTTTATAGAGAAATAATTTGTGAGTGAGGCCCTGGGGCCCCTTAAAGTTTAGTTTTTCCCATAAGCTTAACATTGGGAAATAACTATAAGTTTTAAGCAATCAGCTGGATAGAGTAAACACAGTTAATCAGCAGGCCATGTTGGCTTTGGAACGGTAACACAATATTGGCTTCATTATTTGAGCATCTTTCTCCTGATTGTCATCCTATTTTTGTTAAATCTCGCCGACATAATTTAATAGATTACAAGTTCATTTCTGCAGAAACTGAGTCACTCTTAGATGAAGGAGTAATTGAACCAAGTATCTCTCCTTGGAGAGCTCAGGCCTTTGTCACGAGCTCTGAAAATCACAAGAGACGCATGGTTAGACTACTCTAATACTATAAATCGGTTTACACATCTAGATGCTTATCCTGTCCCAAACCTTGAAGAAATTGTCAATAAAGTGGCTAACTATGAAGTATTTAGTGCTATTGTATTAAAAAGCGCTTATCATCAAATACCGATCAAGTCTGAAGATAGGCCTTTTACAGCATTTGAGGCATGTGGTCAGTTGTACCAGTTTAACAGAATACCATTTGGTGTAACAAATGGAGTTGCTGCATGCCAAAGGGTAATTGAGCTGACATAATTCGAGCTGAAAATCTTAAGGATACCTTTGCGTACTTAGATGATATAACGGTGTGTGGGAAAACGCAAGAGGAGCATGATAGAAACCTCAACAAGTTAATGACCGCTAAGTATTGACTATCATTGAAAACAAATTCTCTTTTTCAATGAAATCTATTAGTCTTCTTGGATACACTATAAGCAACAAAACTATAAAATCAGACTCAGATCATTTGTTACCTCTAAAGAACTTTCCCTTGCCTACAAACTCATCATCACCCAAAAGGGCTGTAGGTATGTTTTCTCATTTTTCGAGATGTATTCCGCGGTTTTCGGAGAAGATCAAATTGCTAACAACAAGCTCTTTTCCCCTATCTATGCAGGCAATAAATGCATTTAATGAACTTAAAAGAGAAATTGAAAATGCTTCAATGAGCCCTATAAATCCTGAGCTACCATTCACCCTTGAGACAGACGCTTCGGACACAATATTAGCGGCAACTCTATCGCAGGATAGTCGACCTGTGGCATTCTTCTCAAGAGCTCTGACACACAGTGAGCTAAAACACAGCTCAGTTGAAAAGGAAGCGTATGCGATTGTGGAGTCCATCCGAAAATGGAGACACTATTTGCTGGGCAGACATTTCAAATTAATCACCGACCAGAAATCTGTCTCTTTCATGTTTAACACTAAGTAATCAGGGAAAATAAAGAATGACAAAATTATGAGATGGAGACTCGAACTATCATGTTACAGCTATGACATTGTATGTAGACCTGGTAAACTAAATGCAGCTGCTGACAGTCTGTCAAGAGTATGTTCTTCAATGACTGATAAAGTTAACAAACTTCAAGAATATCATGAAATAATGTGTCATCCAGGTGAAACTAGGATGTACCATTGGATCCGAAGCAAGAACTTACCATACTCCCTTGATGAGATAAGACGAATAACTGGATCTTGTAAAGTTTGTTCTCAAGTGAAGCCAAGATTCTTCAAGCACGAAGGAAAGCTAATAAAAGCAACATCTCCATTTGAACGACTTAGCCTGGATTTCAAAGGGCCTCTACCCTCTTGTACGAGAAATCGGTATATGCTAACAATCATTGACGAGTACTCACGATTTCCGTTCGCATTTCCATGTTCTGATATGTCATCTTCGACAGTTATTACAAAACTAAAACAATTATTTTCATTGTTTGGTACTCCAAGCTATATCCATTCCGATCGAGGTTCTTCCTTCATATCACAGGAATTAAAGGAGTTTTTAACACTAAACAGTATTGCCTCTAGCCGGACTACTGCGTATAACCCATAATGCAATGGGCAAGTTGAGAGGTATAATGGTACTATATGGAGAACTGTAGAACTTGCACTTAAGAATGATCGACTTGACGTGACTAAGTGGGAAATGGTTTTGGACAATGCTCTACATTCAATTCGATCCTTACTGTGTACTGCCACCAACAGTACTCCATACGAGCGAATGTTTAGACATCCTAGGAGGTCAATAAATGGGATTTCTACACCAACTTGGTTAATGACTCCTGGACGAGTGTTAATGAGACGTCCTATCAGACACTCAAAATATGAACCGTTGGTCGAGGAGGTGACCCTCCTGGAAGGAAACTCGGACTATGCTCATGTACGGTTGCCAGATGGACGTGAGACCACAGTATCAACTCATAACTTAGCACCCTTCGGAGAGTTAAGTAATGAAGCAACAGTTGAGGAGAATCACGCAACAGGAAAGAACTTGCTACAGTTTGACCAGAATGAGCGCCCAGTAGATTCAAATGAAGACCCATCACAAGTAGCCAACTACTCAGAAGTAAATCCGCCAACTAATCAAGAGTCATTTCAAACTCGACAAGTTGAAGACACAGCATCCCAACGGCGAAGTTCTCGCCCAAAGAGACTGCCATAACATCTACAAGACTTCAACTTATACTAGCTGGGGAGAATGTGGTAGAAAATATTCTATCAGCTGGGAATCTTAATCATTATTAATTTGTTTATTTATATTTACTGATCATAACATGTTTTCCATTCCCATAACTAAACTCAAACTATGTATCTTTTAATTAGTTGTGTGAAATAAAGCCTATATCTCAAAGGCAAACTCAGTTTTATTCTTTAACAGATAACAACTATGTTGTCGATCATAATGTCAATTGTTTTCTATTTAAATTTTGAAAATCACAAGAAGACTATATATTATTTGCGAAAGGTAATAATCCTGTTAAACTTAGATACCTTCAACTTGATTTGAGATGATTTGAATGCCTAGGGGGATATAGAAATCATTCTGCATATCGAATCCCAAACTAGCTTCAAGTAACAAGACAACAAGAACAACAACTCTAACAGTAACAACATTATAAAGTTTTCCAAGTCCGTGTTCCGATACGATAATCCAACACTACGAGTAACTAAATTAGTAGTAGTAGTTAATTTTGCTTTGTTATTCGTAACTCATGCATTGAATATTATTTGGAACAAAAGTAACAAAGACACAGTCACCATATTGTTTAGCGAAGTTCCCCTAAATGAAATAAGCTATTACCATGCTTGGCGTGGTAGGAATTAATCCCGAGACTAAGATAATTTTTGTTTTGAGGCTCTCAGGTGCTTTATAATTGGCTTTTGAGGGTTTGGACCGTTAAACATATATTGCCAACTTTAAGTCTCAAAATAGTTTTCTCCGTCAATGTGCAACATTAAAAATTTTTACATAGACAAATAATTCGTATATAACAACTCATCGGCTAAGGCTTTAACACCTTGGGTCAAGTTTTGCTTGATGCAAAGCTAAACACAATTTTCTTCCAACTTAAAATAATTTAATTTCTCTGTGTGAATAAAAATAAATCATATGCTTTCTTGAACATCATCCAATCTACAGCCTACTTGATTTTTTAATTTGTTTACTTCCTTTCAGCTGAAGTTTGCCCACTGAATTTGGCTTTGATCTTATTAGTTAGTAATAGTTGAATTATTACAAGCTTCACTTGAATTTAATCACATTATTCCTGCTTACATAAATTATTCTTTTTTAAATTTACGGATCGCATAATTGAATTCATACAATTGTATTAATTCTAAGTTCTTAAACTACCAATCGTGGGTCCTCAAGAGTGAATTATTAACCAACATCTTGCTGCAGAAGAAATTCCTTGTTATAACCTGGGGTGCAACATCGAACAAGGCTGCGCCTGCTTACGAGGATCTTCACGCTGAAGTCTACATATCAATCTATTTTATTTCCATTAAAAAAAACAAACAAACAAAGAAAATCATTACATTATATGACCCCCCTCTTTTCAAGGTCCGTAGTTAGGCAAACCTATAGGGTTACAGTGTTTTGATGTTAATCTATATTTATATAAATCAATGTTTATCTGTTTATCCGTTATGCGCTACAATACCACTCATCCGATTGCGATGAAACTTTGTATGGTCATTTAGGCTGACCCGAGGAAGGTTTCTAGCCATTAATCAAAGTCCTAGAACTTCAGGGCTTCGCCCCACTGGTTTTAAAATTATCAATGATAACCTTATGGAGTAATGATATCATTAATTGCCTCGGTAACAATATTTTTAACGATGGGAAAAGAAACAGGAATCAATGGTCAATGGTAGTCGCGCCGGGCACCAGGTAGTGGTTATATATTTAATGAACTTTTTTAAATAATAAACAATAATCAATTATACTCACATATATCCATAAAATAAAGAGGATTAAATAAAGTAAATACACAAAAGTAAACTAACCAACTTTACAATTTAGTTTGTCTCTGATAACGCTATATTATGTGTAACGGTTGCCTGTTACTGTAACTGTAAGAACACAATATTACGACTGTTGGTTCCGTCATGAGGACTGAGGACAAATGTGTAAACTCCCCAACTTTGGGGAGGAGCGGAGTAGAGGCTATCTCTGATGTTAGTTAACAATACTAGTAGTAGGATTCAGAGCAAATATTTAAATTGAACAAACGTAATCAAGACAAGGGCACTAAAAAGAATCCTCCATATAACCGAGTTAATACCAATCAACAAATCACATTATTTGCTTTCTCGTTAGGTTTTCACCATTTCTCTTGTTTTTGAAGCATTTTTCGTGGATATATTTTTCCGACGAAGTTGACATTTTTTTAGCGAAGATATAGATATGCATTTTTTACGGTTTGTAATAAATCAAAAACTGAAAACTAAATAAGTAATATAATTTGCTTCCAAATCTCTCACATAAGCAATAATTAAATATGTATACATAATTGAACTAAATGTTTTAAATATGTTTTTATATGTTTTAAATAATTGTGAGGGGATGTATCACTTTTACATACTAGGAGTACGCTCATACTTCCCGTAAGAGGATGAACGAAGATTTATTAATGAATTTCCTATGGAAAGTGAGCTTGACCCGCACGGTGAAACTTAAGCCCAGGACCACCATAGAAGTTTCTAACGTAACCCCCCCTGACAACGTTTTGGGGGGTCGTTCAAAATTATATATATACAGGGTGTTTTTTTTAACTGTGCCACCATTGGGATCTTGTAAACTGTACATCATACAGTAAACTTTAAATGGGGAACATTCCCTTGTTTTTAAAGAGGTTTAAAAATAAGTAGATAAAACTTTTGTAAATGGCCGCCATTTTCCAATATGGCGGCCAACTTCATTTTTTCTTATGGCATACCCTGTATTTTATGGTGTTTACGGATATTAAATGAAAATGTAAGACTTTTTTATTCTTGAGTAATTTCTGATATACTTAACCGTTTATGAGATTCAGAGAGATAAAGGTAAATCATTTTTGTTGTTTTTGTTATCTGTGCTACCATTGGGATCTTGTAAACTGTACATCTTACAGTAAACTTTAAATGGGGAACATTCCCTTGTTTTTAAAGAGGTTTAAAAATAAGTAGATACAATTTTTGTAAATGGCCGCCATTTTCCAATATGGCGGTCAACTTTAATTTTTCTTATGGCATACCCTGTATTTTATGGTGATTTCGGTTAGCAAATGGGAATCTAAGAATTTTTATTCTTGAGTAATTTTTGATATACTCAACCGTTTATGAGAAACAGAGAGACAAAGGTTTAATATAATTCAGGCAGGCCTAGGTGTATTAGTTTCAAGTGAGCTAGTGGCTTATTCATATTTTACTTGCTGCTTATAATAAGAAAATAATTAAAGTTATCTACAGGACACACATAAAAGATTTCTTTTAATTATAACAATTTCATTTTTGATACAAGAAACATATTTACAACAGGTGTTCAAAGTGGCCACCATCTGTATAAATACAAGCAGTCGCCCTTTTTAAAACATCATTCACAGCCTTATTGATTGTGTTGTGGTGAACTCCATGAAAGATTTCTCTGACTCTCGTTGTCATATCTGCAACAGTGTTGTATCGGGATTTGTACAAATTGTCTTTTAAATAACCCCAAACAAAGAAATCCATTGGTGTCAGGTCTGGGGACCTCGCTGGCCATGGTAATGGGCCATTTGTACCAAGCCACTTTCCGGGAAAGTGAATGTTCAAGAACTGCACTACCACTTCACTGTTATGCGCTGGGGCACCGTCTTGTTGGTATATCAACTGGGTTCTTACATTTAAAGGTACATCCTCAATTGAGTTCAACAAAATGTTCTCTAAAAACTGTAAATACATATGTCTTGTCAAATTCCCCTCATAAAAGTGTAGTGCTATTACTGCATTATTCAACACAGCACACCAACAGTTTATCGAGAATCGAACTTGGTCATGTCCTTCTCTCACTACTAACGGATTTACTTTAGCCCAGTAATGGTTGTTCTTCCTATTCCACATTCCCCTATTTGAAAAGTTAGTTTCATCAGTCCATATAATGTTCGATAAAAACCCTGGTGTATTTACAGCCTCCTGAGCTAACCATCCACAAAACTCTAGCCTCCTATTTTCATCACCCGGCATCAAAGCTTGAACTTTCGCATACTTATAAGCGTGGTACTTGTTTGTTTTTAGTACTTTAAAAATTGAGGAGGTTGAAGTTTGCAAAATGGATGCAACTTCTCTAATAGAAGCATTAGGAAAATCCTCAAAGTATGCCAAAACATCAATTTGAAATTCATCAGTAACAACTGTGCTTACTCTCTGACGTGGCTTTGCAAAAGAACCATTGGCTGCCAAGTTTACAATAAGTTGTTTGAAATACCTACGATTCGGTACTCGCCTATCAGGATACCTCTCTTGATATGCGATATTTGCTGCACTACAGTTTCTGTTACACAGAAAATACACTTCGACCATGTCAAGTTTTTCATTGTTTGTAAATTCCATAGTAAGAGAACTGTTATAACAAGCGTAATTATAAAAAAAACCAAAATAAAAACAATAAAACTGTACAAGTTAAAAACCACAAGAAATTATTAATAAATTGCACGGTGAAAGACAACTATTCTGAGACTGCAAGTTTACAGGTTAGTGATTATTGTTTATTATTCCAACAATGCTATAATGCTAATAAACAGCTGGCAATGGAAATGGACGAAAGATTAATAACAGCTGTTATGAGAGCCTAAGCCTGCCTGAATTAAATTTTTATCTCTCTGTATCTCATAAACGGTTGAGTATATCAAAAATTACTCAAGAATAAAAAAGTCTTACATTTTCATTTAATATCCGTAAACACCATAAAATACAGGGTATTCCATAAGAAAAAATGAAGTTGACCGCCATATTGGAAAATGGCGGCCATTTACAAAAGTTTTATCTACTTATTTTTAAACCTCTTTAAAAACAAGGGAATGTTCCCCATTTAAAGTTTACTGTAAGATGTACAGTTTACAAGATCCCAATGGTAGCACAGATAACAAAAACAACAAAAATGATTTACCTTTATCTCTCTGAATCTCATAAACGGTTAAGTATATCAGAAATTACTCAAGAATAAAAAAGTCTTACATTTTCATTTAATATCCGTAAACACCATAAAATACAGGGTATGCCATAAGAAAAAATGAAGTTGACCGCCATATTGGAAAATGGCGGCCATTTACAAAAGTTTTATCTACTTATTTTTAAACCTCTTTAAAAACAAGGGAATGTTCCCCATTTAAAGTTTACTGTATGATGTACAGTTTACAAGATCCCAATGGTGGCACAGTTAAAAAAAACACCCTGTATATATGTGTGTGTGTATGCCCTTTAGCGGGCGCATTTTTTGTCCGATTTACTTAAAATTTGGTAAGGACGTTCCTTTCTATAATTAGTTGGACAAGTTTGTTGGGCAAAACAATCGGAAAACTCTAAACCCCTTTATTGGGGTTATTATTTCAAATTTTGAGTTTTTGGGCCCAAAAACGGTCAGAAAAGCCCCGGACGTAAAAGTAATGCATGTATTAATGTGGGAATTAGTGAAGCGAAAGTTTTAAGCCCTCTCTCGTCATTCTAGCATATCTATTTACCGAGTTATTAAAGAAAATGTATATCGGCTAGACACAGTACGTTGTCTTATGGGGTTTTTACATTAGAAAACCATTTCATTCATGTGTCGGTTATTTGTATCATCCCCAGCAACCTCGCACCTACTTTCAAGCCTGACTGGACCTTCTCCTTACCTTATAATGCACAAATTTGTATCCTAGCATTGCAGGTAAATGAAACCAGGAGCATCAGAACAACCAAAAAATCAATGTTTTCAGATTTCAACAAAATTGGAATAATTTTTGTTTACACTGGTTTTAAGTTATAAAAATTTTGTTTGTGGAAATTCACTTCCCTCAGGTCAGCGTGCTGCGTGCGAACTCGTTTTAAAATGATTTCCGTCAATACGTATTCAACTTGTAAGATAATTCATTTAAACGTGATTATTAATGTTAATATATACGACAGAGTTACAATCTAAATAGCAACATTCCTACAGTCGTTCTATGAATTTCACACGGAACAAAACCCGTAAAATTGTGCATAGTTTTCTTCTTAAATAAATCCTTAACGTATCTGTTGTACTTGAGGTTAGATTGTTGAACAATGAGCACAATAACTATTTTTTATATACTATATCTGTCTTTGTTTCTAGTTGACATGGAAATAAAAAACAATTACTTGTTGACAACCTTTCTTAACCTTGGGCTAATACTTTAATTTGAGCCATCTCCCATCATCCTCCGATCTACCAAACGTCCACTCAATTTATTTAAACATTTCCGTCACCGAATTATATATTCAGTGTGTTTCCAAACTCTTAAAGGAAACTTTAGGAACTCATCTCTGGGTTAAAACTGATAAAAAATGTTCGTTAAACACCCTATTGTTTTAATAGTACGTTGACAAATCAATGAGTTAGCATTTATTATTAAGTTATATAGTTTTTATGGTTATAAGTTTTTCATTTATTTTCTCATTTAGCGGTGAAGACACTTTCTAAATGATGGCTTATTGGTTTTGATGAAGTATTAAGAAGATATTTAATGCTTCCCTTAGTAATTTACTCTCTAGATATACGACCTAAAAAAGACACCCTTAAGAAATGTATAAATATAATATACCATCTACTAAACATGAAGATCATGTCATCATATAAGTTTGTAGATTTTTTACTGTAGTGAGATTACAAATTTTGAAACTACGTTTAAATATGCTGAGGTATTCTACTAAGTGCCAAGAACATTAAAATTCGTTTAACAAGTGATAAGAAAAGGTCGTTAATTAAACATAGTGGCTGCGAGCCTTGCCTTTTTTAAAAGGTAGAAAGTAACAGGAAAAACTATAATATAAGGTTAAATTGTATACTCCTTTAGATAAATTATACTTATATATCCGAGATATAGTTTTCCCTCAGGCAATACATTATTATCTTATTCTTATTCACAGAAACTTATTCTTTAAACAAAATTATTATTATAATGTATATTTCTTTGGGTGATCCAGTTTTACCCACAATTTGCATTGAAAGAACATTTATTTTTTGCTTCAGTTATTGTTAACAGGGACTTTATGTTAAAAGCCAATTTCCAACAGCAAGTTCCTGTACATTTATTTATCAGGCAATCGTGTAAACCATTGTTTAGACAGTTTGAAATTCTAAGTTTACCAGTCCATTATATTTTATAATTGTTAGTTGTTATAAAAAATAATAAATCTACATTTTTAGAGAAAAATTTAGACATAAATATGATACAAGACATAAAAATAAATTTCAATTCCCTTTGCATCACCTGACTTTGTTAGACCTGGCCTTTATTACAGTGGTATAACAATGTACAATCTTCTGCAAACTGAAATTACCTCTTTAAAGAATGTTCTGGGATTTAGATCCTAATTTAAAAAAAATTAATAGTTATGTGCTTTCATAATGTTGAGAAGTTTATCTTGATTTTTCAGCAGGGAAATTACGGACAAGACCATGTTAGAGTTCTCATGTTTTATGATTTTAAATAAATTATGTTACTTTCTTGTATGCCTAAAGATAAGGTTGACGTGTTATATACTTACTAGTGCTAAGCATTGGTTGTGTAAATAATGTAACGAACAAATAAATAAATAAATAAATAAATAAATAGATACTGTTAACGTACCAGCGGAGATACGTCGCAGTGTTCGTTAACCGTTAACGTAACAATGGAGATACGTCACACTGTCCGTTAACCGTTAAAGTAACAGCTGAGATAGGTCGCAGTGTCCGTTAATCGTTAACGTAACAGCTGAGATACGTCGCAGTGTCCGTTAACCTTTAACGTAACAGTGGAGATACGTCACAGTGTCTGTTAACCGTTAATGTAATAGCTGAGATACGTCACACCGTCACAGTGTCCGTTAACCGTTAACTTAACAGCGGAGATACATCACAGTGTCCGTTAACCGTTATCGTAACAGCGGAGAGCCGTCGCAGTGTGCATTAACCGTTAAAGTAACAGCGAATATACCTCATAGTGTCCATTAACCGTTAACTTAACAGCGGAGATACGTCGCAGTATCCATTAATTATTAACGTAACAGCGGAGATTTGCCACAGTCTTCATTAACCATTATAACAGCGGAGATACGTCGTAGCGCCCATTAACCCTTAACATAACAGCGGAGATACGTCGCAGTGTCCGTTAACCGTTAAAGTAAAAGCGAAGATACGTCACAGTGTCCATTAACCGTTAACTTAACAGCGGAGATACGTCGTAGTGTCCATTAACCATTAACTTAACAGTGGAGATACGTCGCAGTGTCCGTTAACCGTTAAAGTAACAGCGAAGATACGTCACAGTGTCCATTAACTGTTAACTTAACAGCGGAGATACGTTGCAGTGTCCATTAACCGTTAACGTAACAGCGGAGATACGTCGTAGTGTCCATTAACTGTTAACAGCGGAGTTACGTCGCAGTGTCCGTTAACCGTTAAAGTAACAGCGAAGATACGTCACAGTGTCCATTAACTGTTAACTTAACAGCGGAGATACGTTGCAGTGTCCATTAACCGTTAACTTAACAGCGGAGATACGTTGCAGTGTCCATTAACCGTTAACGTAACAGCGGAGATACGTCGTAGTGTCCATTAACTGTTAACAGCGGAGTTACGTCACAGTGTCTGTTAACCGTTAACGGAGCAACGGTCTCAGTATTCTTTAACCGTTAAAGTATCAGTGGAAATACGTCGCAGAATTCGCTTCGTAACAAACTGCAAGTTGCTGATGCTCGCGCTTCGTGCTGTAACCCAATATTATCACAATCCAATACGACTTTTATCTGTTCCCATCTACGTGACTGCACTTTAATTCTCTGTCCCGCGTATCTTCCGTAGTTGACTATAATTACAATTTGTTTCCCCCCACTTTGTGCTGCTTTTGAACGCTTGATTGAAGTTTTCTACCTTCTTATTTTATACTGTATAGGTTTATTTCCATTATATACAATATTATCAGCACATTTTAAATTGATGACAATGTTGATTAGTTGATGCAATTTGTTTTACAAACAATATTTTTCAAGATACATTTAAGTATTTAAGAACATACTGTCAAAAATTAAGAAGGTACTAGTTTATTAATTCTACATATTAATTATTTATTTTGCACGTTGATTTTCTGATGGAGGACTATTTATGAAAAAACTAATATAAATAAAAAAATACCCCCGTAGCAGCAAACCTGCGTACTCAGCGAATTTCCAATGCATTTATATGTATATTAATACCACATAAAGCCACATACCAAGTTTCATCAATATACATTCATAAATAAACGATTTATGACATTTTAATTATTCTCCATAAGAATAACATGACAGCTGAGTAAGCAGGTTTGCTGAAGCAAGGAACACAAAAAATGGGGTTTTATACCAATATCAATACAACTCATCTAGGTAAAGCCACATACCAAATTTCATTAATTTATTTTCATAATTAAGGCAGATAACACGTTACTTATTCTCCATAAGAATAACATGGGGCTGAGTACGCAGGTTTGCTGCTACGGGAGCGTTGGGTAAAAAATTGTCTTTTTGAGCAAATATCAATGGTCCACAACCAGATGAAGCCGTATACCAAGTTTCGTCAGTATACGTTGATAAATAGGCGAGATATAAAATTTTTCTTTTCCTCCATAAGAATAACATTAGACAACGTACTGTGTTTAGCACTTTCAATATCTCGGTAACCAATTGACGTAGAGAAATGATCAAAATACCAAATTGTGTGTTTTTTTAAGCTGAATCCAATGGTGAAAACTAAAGTTTGAATATTTCAAAAATTATATGTGAAAAATTCGAAAAACCCATTTTTGGGGTACAAAACCCCCCCAAAATACCCCTTTGGGTAGAGCGATCTGGCTGGTTTTCGAACTTAAAGTCATAAATGTTGCTTTACACGTTTATACCAAATTGCATCAAAATCGGATCATTTTTACGAGAGTTATCGTGCTCACGGACACATATATATATATATATATATATATATATATATATATATATATATACAGTATCGAACGAATGGTGTTTTTGGGGTCTGGGGACCTCAAAACGAAAAGTTATCATGGTCCCGGGCCTAGGTCTTACCATGCCGACTACGGTAATAGCTTCTTCCCTATAGGGGAAATTCGCTAAAAAGTTAATAGGTTCGTGATTGTGTTATTAATCATTAAAATGTATTCATAAAAAACAAGCTACACATATCGAAATACTAAATTTTTCAAACACTAAACACACAATTTTACGAATATCATCAAGGTCAGCCATTTTAAGTTTAGTTAAGAAGGGGCTATGCAATTTGCTATCGTGCTCACGGATGCATAAGAATACGAACAAATTTAAATGACTGGTATGTTTGGTAACAGGTGGGCCTTGAAACGAAAATTTATCACGGTCCCTGGCACAAGTCTTACCTGGTCGGTCACTGTCATACTATTCTATGTAGCTGAGTTTATAATTTATTGCGGAAGATGACTCTTTTACTGATAAAATCTCAATAAAATACAAAATCTATAATATGAAATTAAGGTAGCCTAGGCCTATTCTGTCATTCAAATTATTGAAATTTATAAACATAAAAAGTATCATCAAATTGGATCATAATGTTTAATTTGATGTTACTCATCCTAACATACGGAGAACTAGGAGATTTGTTAAATTAGAGAAAAAAACACTTGGTCAAACTTCAGTTGAGGACAAAGCCGGACTTTTCTTGGCTAACTGAGACAATTTAATCAACCCCATCCAATTGACCAACCTTAACTAGTTTCAACCAATTGCATGTTAGCAGTGCACTTTCCACAGTTCAAATTATTTCCCGATAATTTTTCAGTTATTATAGGATCATTTATTATGTATCATTTATATATATATTTTAAAGTATTATTGCATGAATAAATTATTTCTTATTCTTATTTATAGTATTTAATTCAAAATGTTAATACAAACTGTAAGTGTTTTCATAAAATACTACGAACTCAAAAACCCATCAGGATGTTGTACAGTGATGTTCTAAATTGTTCACATAGTTGGAATACATATGGAATGTTACATATAGTTATATATAGTTGGAATGTTACGCTGATGCGGCACGAACAGGCTTTCATTTGAAATAATTTTAAATATATATTGCGGCATTTTAATTGATTTTGTGGACAAATTAAAAGTACAAACTTTTACTTTAATCTCTTAGTGAGACTATAAACTGACTAACTTTGTCGCTCTCTGCCGCTAATTGGCTATGTTTTACTTTAATCTCTTAGTGAGACTATAAACTGACTAACTTTGTCGCTCTCTGCCACTAATTGACTATGTTTTACTTTAATCCCTTAGTGAGACTATAAACTGACTAACTTTGTCGCTGTCTGCCGCTAATTGGCTATGTTTTACTTTAATCTCTTAGTGAGACTATAAACTGACTAACTTTGTCGCTCTCTGCCACTAATTGGCTATGTTTTACTTTAATCTCTTAGTGAGACTATAAACTGACTAACTTTTTCGCTCTCTACCGCTAATTGGCTATGTTTTACCTTAATCTCTTAGTGAGACTATAAACTGACTAACTTTGTCGCTCTCTGCCGCTAATTGGCTATGTTTTACTTTAATCTCTTAGTGATACTATAAACTGACTAACTTTGTCGCTCTCTGCCGCTAATTGGCTATGTTTTACTTTAATCTCTTAGTGATACTATAAACTGACTAACTTTTTCGCTCTCTGCCGCTAATTGGCTATGTTTTACTTTAATCTCTTAGTGAGACTATAAACTGACTAACTTTGTCACTCTCTGCCGCTAATTGGCTATATTCATGCTGATAAGGTAATCAATTCAGATTCTAGGTGAAAACATATTTTTATTTAAAGTTTATATATTTATACAAAATACGCTAAAGTAAATTTAATAAACAGAATTCCTAGGTTATTTTTAACAGATTTTGACAGCCAAGGTACCTATCAAGAAGATTGCCCTGTTCCGTAATTGTGCAAAGTGGTTTTCATTTTCTGGTTCTGCCTCTCTGAAGGGCAAAGACCCCCTCAGAGTTGTCGTTTAACCCATAAGAGTAACTAGAGGGACTTGCTGCTTGAACCCGAGCAAATGTTCTCCTCGTGTTTCTGAATTTGCATAATCTCTCATAACGCATTGCGCATCTCCGTTGTCATTCCAATAATATTTGAATGTATTATTTGTTATTTTCTGTAATAAATAATGCTACTGTGCTGAATTTTGTTAACGTGTCAACAGCTGTTAAATATAAAATGAAATTGAATAATATTATTCCATAATATTTACATTGAAGTTTGAAGGTCTGTAGGGCAGAACCCTAAAGCCAAATGTAAATTATAATGTATTTCGTAGAATCTACATTTCAACCTCTTTTTACTTTCTCCCCCTTATACATAGGAGAATGTATTGTTTTCGTCCATTTTAGAATTTTAGTTGTTAGTGGAAATAGTCGTTTTGGTGGGTGAGCACTTTTTCGCCTACAAAATTTAGAGGTTGTTTGGTCGATATCGAACAGACGATACCGCAACGTTTCATAAACCGATTGTTCGTTCATTCTACTGGATGATTTGAGATTGCCGACTGCCGAGAAGTAAAACTTGGAAATGGAAACCACTGTGGAAGTTCTAAGCTGACTCGACTAGGGCCTGTTGAAGTATAAGTTTGGCCATTGGACAATTTGGAATTGAAATACCTTACATCCACTTAATATGGCAAAAGATATACCCAGTTTAAATAAACTTTGTAATGCTAAGTTAATTAAGTAATGTATACAAGGTCTTAAACAGATAAGACGCCTTAAAATTTACAAACTGGTTGCAATCATAAATACAAAGACCCCGAGGTAGGGTTAAGATAATTAATCGGTCTCTCTAAATTACTTGTGATAAGAGAAAAATTGTTCATAAATTAAACTAGTATGAAATAAAACCCATTCCTTGCCCAAGTAATAGGCTTGATTATAGCTAAGGACTTGAAAGGCTCAGTTATTATGATGAGTTATATTAACTTTCCATATCCATAATTTAAAGTACCTATAAACTCTTAAATTTCTATAAAATCTTCGAACGTTTCAGCTTCATAAAATCTACTAGCCCTACTCATTTTGTATTCCAACAACCATTTTCCTTCCAACTTCAAAAACATCTATCTACTATCGTAGTCAACATTCAATTGATAAAACAACCGATTGGTAAAATTGTTCGATATCGACCAAACAACCTCTAAATTTTGTAGGCGAAAAAGTGCTCACCGTTTTGGTGCTCCCTAAACCCAAAAAAGTGATTTTTATTTGAAGTCTGTCTGTCTATCTGTCTGGATGTGTACAGAGCTAGAGCCCTAACCAATGGTCCGATTTTTATGAACTTTGGTATGTAGGTACTAATCCACGATATCTCCAGGTATTTTTCCTTTTTTTCGAATTTTTGATTTTCAACGGCAATTAGCCACCAAAAACCGCTAAAAAACATGAAAAAACAAAATATCTCAAAAACGGCTGTACCGATTTTAATTAAACTTTAGTCCTTTGTAGAGCTTTAGTTTTACAACAAAATGACACCACCCGAATTTCTGTAAAAATTTGGGTTCAGAAATTACAAGACTTAAATCATCAAAAATTTAGTTTTTTGGATTTTTCATAATGAAAATAAATATACAAAATATTACTAATCACCATTAAAAAGAGCTAAAAAAACTAAACAATTTGGTATTTTGAATTACTATTCTACGGTTGCTGGTTGCGGAGAAAAATTAAATTTTCATTTTGCGGTAAACGCAGTGCGTTGTCCAATGTTATTCTTATGGGGAATACAAAAATTACTATTTCTCTCTTATTTACGGATCAATTTCGTTCAAACCTGATATGCTTGTTAAGTTAGCATTGAACAACAGAGGAAATTCGAAATATGTTGCCCCTTAATAACCCTGGGAGGAATAGGGGACATTTCCCCTCTTAAAACCACGTGTAGCAATGGATTCTGTAGTGCCTCCAAATCAGGGATTTGGGTGGATGTTTTTGAAAACAACTTGTTTACAAGATTTTCTGTACATTTGACCGTGCTTTGTATTCTGTATTTAGTAAATAAAAAGTAATTTATTCATTAAAGTTGGGCTAAAAGGGAGAAAGTATGTGTCAGTTTCCTGATATCGCTTATTATCAACTTAACGAGCATAAAGATCGTTCTGTATTTTCTTAGATCTCACTCTTCTAAAACAACTGCTTGTAACATTTACGATATGAAGATCAATTTGATTACAATTTAATTCTAAAACAAATTTGTATACTATAAAAAACAATGTTACAGTAAGTAACATGTGTTACCGAGCTAAACATGTGGTACGCAAACTACTAAAATGGTCATATTATCTGCGTATCATAGTGCTAATTTACAACTCTTTCAAGATGGAGCCGCTTTGTTGGGTTACAAGCAACTGTTCTGATTTTAGAAATATAACTTAATAATGCAATTAAAACCAGATAAGTTCCAGATAAGTTCAGTTGACTAGTTCTCATTTCCCCTATGTTTTAGAGATCGGTGTCTGTACTCTTTGCTTTCCGTAAAAACGACAATTGCATACAAGCTTTAAAAACTATAAGAGTTTATGATTTGCACTGCAGAAACTTACAAGACATTGGTTGCATGAGAGACTTGATGCAGAGCTTATACAAAATAGAGTTTATTGGATTTATAACTAAACAAACTGCAATAATTTGATTTAAAAGTAAACAGATATCATAAACTATTTTCCCCCTCAAGGTTGGAGAAATATTTCTTCACCTCTGTGGCAGTAATTTAAAGTTAGGATTTGCTTCAGTTCACAGCAGATGGGTAGGTCATTCGATTAAGTATCGTCTATCGTATTATTGACTACCGATTATTGTAGTCGACTACTCTTCTAGCAACTAGATGACCACAGCCTTTTAAATTGTAACTTTCCCACATCTCGACATGCTGAGGTGGATCATTGGAATCAGTTTTGGACTCAAGATTAGGCAGTCCCGGATTCATTCCCACTTTTGCTGATTACTTTTTGGGGTTGCATTTTTAATTTTACGTTATTTTGTTCAAGGATTGCTATTGTCGTTTACCATTTAAGGTCTAGATTTTTTTTAAAGTTTACTTTATTTTTTTATACCAAAATTAATCAATTTTTAATATGTTGCACAGCGAAGAGCCACCATACAGCGGTCTGCAGAGTTAGGTTAGGTTAGAATTTTGTCGTGAACTGCAGCAAAAGTTTTGATTTATTACACTTAAACTCATTTGTATTATTTTACAAAACAAAGAGCTAGAATCGGTAGTCAATAATACGATAGTCGATAATTAATCGAATGAACTATACCCATATGTTGTGAACTGAAGGCTATCCGTAAAGTTACAGTTTGTTTCCCAAAAGAATCCATAGTTTTTGAGGTTGGAGACAGTAAAACTAAGAATCCTGCTGTGACACGATAACTCAGAGTCATCGCAGGAAGATGGCAGTGGAAGCAAGGAGGGGGGTTAGCAGAGGGGGTAGGTGGTGGCAGGGGGGTCAGCAAAGGGAGTAATGTAGGCGTCAATAGTAGAAATAAGTGAGGTAAATTATTTTTAAAGAGGTACAATCAACTATGTTTTGTAAATATATCCTTAACCGGAATTTAGTCATCAGGCAACAGCTTTAAATAGGCTTTAGCAACAATATTTTAACAATTTTCCAAAGTATTCAATGGAATGTGGTAATACAAATTTCACTTTGTAAAACTCCCACAGGAAATATTTGTGGACTCAAGCATAAACAACCAGAAATAAAACATGGACTTCATTTTGTACGCACTACCAACTGTAAATAACTTAAACAACTATCTCGGTTGTGCGTTTAAGTCATTGTCTAATAAAATCATCATTTTTAGATTTAAATTAAATTTATCAAGGTCAAAAGAGCAAATTACTGAGCAACAGTTGTAAAGTAAATGTCTGTTGTCATACCTAGTTATTAAATTAAAGTATTGCATCGCTTTCTGACGTTGTAAAAGTTATTCAAGTGTCAAATATAAATACCTCCGTCGCAGCAAACCTGCGTACTCAGCGAATTTCCAATGCATTTATATGTTTCTCACTCCTACATAAAGCCACTTACCAAGTTCCACAAAAATACATTTATAAATGAGTGATTTATAACGTATTATTTATTCTCTATAAGAATAACATTAGGACTGATTATGCGGGTTTGGTGCAACGAGGAAGATAAAAAATGAGTTTTTATGCAATTATCAATATAACTGAACCATCAGGTGAAGCTACATTACCAAGTTTTATTAATTTATGTTCATAATTAAGGGAGATATACAACTTTACATATTCTCCATAAGAATAACATTAGGGCTGAGTATGCAGGTTAGCTGCTACGGGGATAATCAACAACAAATTTATTTTTTGTGCAAATATCAATATACCAGTACAACATGAAACTACATACCAAGTTTCATCATTATACATTCATAAATAATCGAGAAATCAGATTTTATTTATTCTCCATAAAGATAACATTGGACAACGTACTGTGTTTAGCACTTTGAATATCTCAGCAACGGTTGGACGTGGAATCACAATTTAAACACCAAAATGATTGTTTTGTGGAGCTGAAGTGATTAGTAAAAGCAAATGTCAAGATTAAAGTAAAATTAACTGTGGAAAAGCCAAAAACCTTTTTCCCATAAGATTAACATGGGAGATTTTATGAGCAGGTTTTTTTTTGGATTTTTTCCGCAACCACTTAACCTAGGTTAATAATTCAAAATACTAAATTATTTTTTTTTAAGCTCTATAACATGGTCAAAAACAAAATTAAGTGTTTTAAAAATTTTAGGGTGAAAAATGCAAAAAACTGATTTTTGGAAAATTTAAAACCCCCATAAACCCCCCTTCCCATGGTCCGATTTTTCTGGTTTTCGAACTTAAAGTCATAAATGTCACTTTACACATTTGAGCCAAATTTCATTGAATCGGACGTTTTTTACTCAAGTTATCGCATTCACGGACACATATATATATATATATATATATACACTATTCGTTCAAATTTATATATATTTATATTTATATATATATTTATATATATATTTATATATATATATATATGTTATACATATATATAAATTTGAACGAATAGTGTTTTTGGCTTCTGGGGACCTCAAAACAAAAAGTTATCATGGTCTCGGGCTTAAGTCTCACCATGAGACCTACGGTAATAGCTTCTTCCCTATAGGGGAAATTCGCTAAAAGTCAACGTACAAGTATAATATGAATAGGGGTTTTTCCAAAACAATTTTTCCCCTAAACACCGTTTAAGTACTTTTTCATACATGAATTACGGTCAAGTTTGCACTACAAGTTGTTCACAGCTACATAAAGTTAAACAACTTTCTATTCTAAAAAGTGTTCTATAGGTTTAATCGTTGAATGTCCCTATTCAGTTAAAGTGTGATTATATAATTTATTACCATTTAGTAACTTCGTTGATTTACGTGAAGTCAATGGGTTTACTGAATGAGAATACATTATGCCAGACTTTACGGAGTCGCTTGTCCCGATTATGCCAGACTTTACGGAGTCGCTTGTCCCGATTATGCCAGACTTTACGGAGTCGCTTGTCCCGATTATGCCAGACTTTACGGAGTCGCTTGTCCCGATTATGCCAGACTTTACGGAGTCGCTTGTCCCGATTATGCCAGACTTTACGGAGTCGCTTGTCCC
The DNA here is from genome assembly GCA_963675035.1 of Allygus modestus. NCBI lineage: Eukaryota > Metazoa > Arthropoda > Insecta > Hemiptera > Cicadellidae > Allygus > Allygus modestus. The sequence continues at coordinate 126,790,177 of OY776114.1, read as the reverse complement.
GATTTACATATCTTTCTTACTCTTGTAGGATAACACGGGCACAAAATGTGTCCTCAGAAGCTTCTGGCCGGTGATGTCCTTCAGGGGGATAACTGGATCGATGGATCTCACTAAGAAAAACATTATTTGGAATAATTCAATATGTCATTGCACTTTATATTGAAACTATACGTTCTTGTGATACAAGTAAAATGTTAATCTAGATTTAATTATTATTTTTTCGTTTCTACTTAACGTAATCTGTGAAAATAATCTGCTTATTACTGTAAAAAGGTCAAAGATTGTTCTGAAGATTGGAAAAAATACTTAGTTCAGTAAAGTTAGACATTAAAAAGGGTCCTTGCATGTAAAAGGTCATGTAGTTCTAATTGTTTAGTATGTTGTTAAGACCTATGCCACAAGTGAGAAACCAAGTTCGCAGCTTCGAAAGCCCTGGCTACTGGCGAGTAGTCGAAAACCAATCAAACTTTTGCACTTTTTTCAGTTTTAGCTAAATATCTCAAAAAGTATGCCTCTGACAGAATATGTTGGCCGATCCTTTCTTAAACCGGATAAAATATGCTAAAGTTTAAGTTTAAGACCATAACTACTTCAGTGCGTCCATTATTTAATAAAATACAATAAAAAGCTTGATAAAATTCCCAACAAATTAAACATTTTCGCTATATTATATTTTGTGTGACGTATTATAAAAATCTCGCTTATTTGTAAACTTATACTGACGATACTTGGGTTATGGCTTCATCTGGTTGTAGTCTATCGTTTTTTGCTCAAAGCACCAATTGCTTGCCAATGGTTCTCAGTTGCAGCAAATCTAGGCACTCAACCCCAATGTTATTCTTATGGATAGTATTTATAATGTTATGACTCCCTTAATTATGAAGAAAAATTAATAAAACTTGGTATGTGGCTTCACCTAGTTGAGTTCTATCATTGAGTATATACTAACGCTATATATTCAATGGTTCTATTAATATTTGCTTAAAAACCAATTTTTTGTATTCCTGGTTGCAGAAAACCTGCATACTCAGCCCCAATGTTATTCTTAAGGAGAATAATTAATGGGGGTTGAGTTTTTAAAGTAATGTATCTTAGTAACTAATAAACGTATTGAAGTCCTTATCGTTGTAAGCTTTAGCAAATTATTTCCAGTTTAAGAAAGGATCGGGTAACATAGCCTGTCAGATGCAAACTTTCGGAGATATTTATTAAAAACTGAAACAAGTACAAACATTTGCTTGTTTTTTGGCTACTACGCCGGTAGCACAGGTCTTTCGAAGCTGCAAACTTGGTTTTTTTACTTGTGGTATAGGTCCTAAAAACATAATTACAAATTGGAACTACTAGACCTTTTGCAAGCACGGGTGTTTTTTTTTTTGGCTGGACTATCTGTCAAAGAACATATTATATATTTTGAGGCTCAAACAGATCGGGCATATCTTGATCGGGTTTCTTTCTGCAGAAACTTAACTAACTACTTACTTACTGTTATGGTCTAGGTAACATATTCTTCATTTAGTTGGGAAATTCAAGCAAGGTTCATAAAAAACAAAATAAATCTAAAATAAATCCAGTATTGTATTCTACTGTAGATAAGAAAAACATACTTTGAAGTAAACTTAGTTGTCAACATGTAACCTTTCTGTGTATCGATAAGTTTATATATAACATGTTGGAAAGTTGTTGATGTTGGGCAAGAGATCAAGAGGATTTCAAACCAAATTGTACCAAGAAGTGCGGAAATAACTAAGTCATAATAACCACAACAAACAGTAGGTCTACATTACGCTGATTGTTATTACGTCACATTCCCGTTACAAGAAATAGCACTCAGCTTTATTGAATGGTTACAACAAACTTAGAAGCCCCTAGGCTGAGCGGTACAATATTCTCGTTATTTATAGTTAAATATTTACTCAACCGAAGACAAAACATAAAAGATAGTTTCTTTGATAAATACGTAATTTCTTTTTTAGTAGCCAATATATACCATTACCATACAGGACAAACAAGTTCTTATGAATACAAATTTGATAAGATTATTTTTTTGGAAAGTAGCTTATTTCTTTGGTGAGTAGCTAATTTATGTGATAAGTAGCTAATTAATTTAATAAATAGTTTATTTAATTTATAAAAGATTATATTTTTGGTAAGTAACTTTATTCCATTTAAAATATTAGTGACAACTCGGAAATCCAGCTGCTCGAATTCGAGCAAATATGTTTTCATTTTGGGAATATCCAGCTCATATACCGTCTTATTAGTTTACATTGAGATGCCATTCCAGAAGTTTTCCTTAAACAGCTAATCTATCTTCTGTGCTGTTTGTTAGTATCAACAGCTGCGATTAAATTTTCATTTACATTTATTTATATTCTTCAAACAGATTAACATTGGAACTTTGAAAGCCAAGGGGCAACTAAGGTGAAGGTCTTCCAAAATACCAAAAAGCACATCTAGACGGCAAGGGCTTTCAAATAACACATCAACCATGATTTAAAACGTAATAGTTCACCGGTATCCCGTTCATAAAAATCGCCTTTTTTAATAAGATGATGATTTATGTTTACTATTTACTATTTATTAATATGCTGATATCGGTTGCAGTGAGCCCACAGTATCTAGAATAATTATAAGGTAGTTATCACGCACAGCTGTTGGTTGGGCACCGGTGACGTCACATTGTTTACATTTTTAAGAAATATATTCACAAACAAGCGATATTACAAAAATTAATTATTTAGTAGTCCATAAGAATAACATTGGGGATGAGTAAGCAAGTTTTCTGCAACAAGGAACAAAAAATAATGTGTTTTTATGCAAATATCAATAGAACTCATCTTAGTGAAGTCACATACCAAGTTTAATCCATACACATTCATAAATAAGCGATATATAAAATTTTAATTATTTTCCATAAGAATCACAGGGGGACCAAGTACCTAGGTTTGCTGCTACGGGAACCACAGGCGAAATTTTTTTGTGTAAACAACAATAAACCACAACCAGATGAAGCCATATACCAAATTTCGTCAGTTTATGTTCATAAATAAGCGAGATATACAATTTTTCTTTTTCTCCATAAGAGTAACATTAGACAACGTACTGTGTTTAGTACTTTCAATATCTCAGTAACCAATTAACGTAGAGCAATGATCAAAATACAACATTGTTTTGTTTTTTTATGCTGAATTCAATGGTGAAAATCGAAATTTGATTTAAATAAAAATTACATGTGAAAACCCCAAAAAACCCATTTCTGGGGTACAAAACCCCTCAAAAACCCCCCTTCAAATGGTGCGATTCGTCTGGTTTTCAAACTCGTTCAAATAAATGGTACTTAACACATTTGTACCAAATTTCATCAAGATCGGATCTTTTTTACGAGAGTTATCGTGCTTACGGACACACACACACACACACACACACACACACACACACACACATACACACATACACACACACACACACACACACACACACACACATGTATATACATATATAATAAACGGTATCAGGAAACTGACACAAACTTTCTCCCTTTTAGCCAAACTTTAATGAATAAATTACTTTTTATTTACTAAATATAGAATACAAAGCACGGTCGATGTACAGAAAATCTTGTAAACAAGTTGTTTTAAAAAACATCCATCCAAATTCCTGCTTTGGAGGCACTACAGGATCCATTGCTGCACTCGTGGTTTTAAGAGGGGAAATGCCCCCTATTCCCCCCCAGGGATATTAAGGGGCAACATATTTCGAATTAACTCTGTTGGCCAATGCTAAACTGACAAGCATATCAAGTTTGAATGAAATTGATCAGTAAACAAGAGAGAAATAGTTATTTTTGTATTCCACATAAGAATAACATTGGACAACGTACTGCGTTTACCGCTAAATGAAAATTTCAATTTTCTCCGAAACCAGCAATCGTAGAATAGTAATTCAAGATACTAAATTATTTAGTTTTTTGAGCTATTTTTAATGGTGAATAGTAATATTTTTTTATATTCATGTATTTTTATGAAAAATCCAAAAAAACTTAATTTTGGATGTTTTAAGTCCTGTAATTTCTGAACCCGAATTTTTACAGGTATGCGGGTGGTGTCATTTTGTTGCAAAACTAAAGTTCAACAAACGACCAAAGTTTAATCAAAATCGTTAGAGCCGTTTTTGAGAAATTTTGATTTTTCATGTTTTTTGGCGGTTTTTGGGGGATAATTACCCTTAAAAATCAAAAATTCAAAAAAATGAAAAAAACGCCTGGAGATATCGTGGATTAGTACCTACATACCAAATTTCATCAAAATCGGCCCATTGGTTAGGGCTCTAGCTCTGTACACATCCACACAGACACACAGACACACACACACACACACACACACACACACACACACACACACACACACACACACACACACACACACACACACACACACACACACACACACACACACACACACACACACACACACACACACGGACACATGTATATACATATATAATAAACGGTATCAGGAAACTGACACATACTTTCTCCCTTTTAGCCAAACTTTAATGAATAAATTACTTTTTATTTACTAAATATAGAATACAAAGCACGGTCGAATGTACAGAAAATCTTGTAAACAAGTTGTTTTAAAAAACATCCACCCAAATTCCTGCTTTGGAGGCACTACAGGATCCATTGCTGCACTCGTGGTTTTAAGAGGGGAAATGCCCCCTATTCCCCCCCAGGGATATTAAGGGGCAACATATTTCGAATTAACTCTGTTGGCCAATGCTAAACTGACAAGCATATCAAGTTTGAATGAAATTGATCAGTAAACAAGAGAGAAATAGTTATTTTTGTATTCCACATAAGAATAACATTGGACAACGTACTGCGTTTACCGCTAAATGAAAATTTCAATTTTCTCCGAAACCAGCAATCGTAGAATAGTAATTCAAGATACTAAATTATTTAGTTTTTTGAGCTATTTTTAATGGTGAATAGTAATATTTTTTTATATTCATGTATTTTTATGAAAAATCCAAAAAAACTTAATTTTGGATGTTTTAAGTCCTGTAATTTCTGAACCCGAATTTTTACAGGTATGCGGGTGGTGTCATTTTGTTGCAAAACTAAAGTTCAACAAACGACCAAAGTTTAATCAAAATCGTTAGAGCCGTTTTTGAGAAATTTTGATTTTTCATGTTTTTTGGCGGTTTTTGGGGGATAATTACCCTTAAAAATCAAAAATTCAAAAAAATGAAAAAAACGCCTGGAGATATCGTGGATTAGTACCTACATACCAAATTTCATCAAAATCGGCCCATTGGTTAGGGCTCTAGCTCTGTACACATCCACACAGACACACAGACACACACACACACACACAGACACACACACACACACACACACACACACACACACACACACACACACACACACACACACACACACGGACACACACACACACACACACAGACAGACATCACGTAAAAACCACTTTTTTGGGTTCAGGGAGCACCAAAACGAATATTTCCACTAACAACTCAAATTCGAAAATTTTGACGAAAACAATACTTTCTCCATATACTATGTATAGAGGGAGAAAGTAAAAATTAAAACGAATGGTGTTTTTGGCATCTGGGGACCTGAAAATGAAAAGTTATCATGGTTACGGGCTTAAGTCTTACAATTAGACCTACGGTAATAGCTACTTCCCTACAGGGGAAATTCACTAATAACAGTTCAAAGTCACAGATGCTCTAGTTTTGACAGATATGAGCTTTGTTGAGTTACAAACAGCTGGTGGGCACCACTGACGTCTCTGATCTACTGCGTATCATGTTTATGATACCCACCGTATCATTATTCTAGATACTGTGCAGTGAGCCATTAAATCTGAGATGTGGAACTCTACACCTTTCCGATTATTAAGATAACCTCGCTGTAAGCTCCAGTGTAACTGAATATAATTAGTGAATACCTCCTTGCCAAACGGAGTTTTCTATATTTTAAAATTAAATCACCATTTGTTTGCACTGAAAATAAAACCAAACGCAGGTAAAGAGGAAATAACTTGCATACTAGTTTTATAAATGATTTAAATACACATAATTTGATTAAACACATGTGTGTGCCCTACAGTAAAATACAATTTTCCCTCTATCTGTATATATATGTCCTGTCAGTATTTGTATTTTTGGACGAAAATAAACAATCGGGATAGCCTAAGAAAAAGGCATAAGAATCGAAATTAATTTGAAAGGAGTTTAGTTTTTTACAAGGAAATTGAATATTCCTCCAGAACAATCACACAATTTGCATAAGCTCCGACTCCGTTGGCGCGCTCTTCATGTTATTATCTTGATTTATAACTTTAGCAATAATGAGATTTCCCTAAAGTCTGTAATTGTTTTATTATTTCTTCGGCATAATCGTCTCTTGACATGGGGACTTTTTTATTATCATTTTCTAAGGGACTACAGAAATTATGGAGTTCATTGTAAAGTAGGAAAGTTTTGACAAGTTTACTAGTTTATAAAATCACATATATGAATTAAAATCATAGCACATACATGCAATAGAGTTGGTGTCTATTGCCGGCCGGCAGAATAGCCAAAAATTAAATATTTTTCAAATAAATAAAAAATGCTAAAATTATTTTATTTAACTTTTCAATGCGGCAAAGTCGCTCCCCTCGCGTCAGCGGGCTGCATGCAAACTAGTTGTAATTGGGTTCGTTTGAAAGAAATAGTTTATTATATTTTAATTATATATAACAAACTATTTACTGTGAAAAGTAATGTTCCAAATTTACCTCACAAAAAACAGAAGAACGAAGTAATATTTACAACATTCCCCAGGATTGCGAACAATAATACTTATTTCGGATAATAAAAATCGTATTAAGATTTTGTTTACTTGGAAAGCCCAAAAGCTGGCATGCTACCCCAACGTCATGTCCTTGTCACTGCAGCTGTTGAGCTAAGTACTATGGACACTGAGGTTTGTGGACAGTAATCAAACACAAAGAACGTCCAAGTTCGTTGCTCACCACTGACAAGCTGCCCAATTGTCACGTTCCAGTTACTGAAGATGTTGAGCTAAGTGCTATGGACGCTGAGGTTTGTGGACAGTAATCAAACACAAAGAAGTCCAAGTTCGTCACTAACCACTGACAAGCTGCCCCATTGTCACGTTCCAGTTACTGAAGATGTTGAGCTAAGTACTATGGACGCTGAGGTTTGTGGACAGTAATCAAACACAAAGAAGTCCAAGTTCGTCACTCACCACTGACAAGCTGCCACATCGTCACGTTCCAGTTACTGAAGATGTTGAGCTAAGTGCTATGGACGCTGAGGTTTGTGGACAGTAATCAAACACAAAGAACGTCCAAGTTCGTTGCTCACCACTGACAAGCTGCCCCATTGTCACGTTCCAGTTACTGAAGATGTTGAGCTAAGTGCTATGGACGCTGAGGTTTGTGGACAGTAATCAAACACAAAGAAGTCCAAGTTCGTCGCTAAGCACTGACAAGCTGCCCATTGTCACGTTCCAGTTACTGAAGATGTTGAGCTAAGTACTATGGACGCTGAGGTTTGTGGACAGTAATCAAACACAAAGAACGTCCAAGTTCGTTGCTCACCACTGACAAGCTGCCCCATTGTCACGTTCCAGTTACTGAAGATGTTGAGCTAAGTGCTATGGACGCTGAGGTTTGTGGACAGTAATCAAACACAAAGAAGTCCAAGTTCGTCGCTAACCACTGACAACCTGCCACATCGACACGTTCCAGTTACTGAAGATGTTGAGCTAAGTGCTATGGACGTTGAGGTTTGTGGTCAGTAATCAAATACAAAGAAAGTCCAAGTTCGTCACTCACCACTGACAAGCTGCCACATCGACACGTTCCAGTTACTGAAGATGTTGAGCTAAGTGCTATGGACGTTGAGGTTTGTGGTCAGTAATCAAATACAAAGAAAGTCCAAGTTCGTCACTCACCACTGATAAGCTGCCACATCGACACGTTCCAGTTACTGAAGATGTTGACCTAAGAACTATGGACGTTGAGGTTTGTGGTCAGTAATCAAATGCAAAGAAAGTCCAAGTTCGTCACTCACCACTGTCAAGCTGCCGCATCGTCAAGTTCCAGTTACTGAAGATGTTGAGCTAAGTACTATGGACGTTGAGGTTTGTGGTCAGTAATCAAATACAAAGAACGTCCAAGTTCGTCACTCACCACTGACAAGCTGCCCCATCGTTACGTTCCAGTCACTGTAGTTGTTAATTCATATTGCTAAATTATTGATTAATCTAACTTTAAACTATTAAATAAGAGATCTAATGTTCTTGGTTCTTTTATTGTGAAAGTACTTGTTATGGATCACGTTATTTAAGGAAATATTGCGTGTGTTGATGGTGTTTGTTGCATTATAATATGCAATAAGACTTACCTGAATTATTCAGTAACTATAAGACACAATATTTCACCTCTTGTCAGCTGTATGTTTTACTAGTTAAAATATGTATAAGTTGAAAAATCATGATGCCGTTTTAATAATATTCTATATATGACGTAATAGAAGATGCAGGTTGATGATGCAACATGCCCTTAACACGTGCACGCGAATATTCTATTGGCTTGCTGTTATTCCGATGGTATGTTTATTTAACAAATAACTAGTCATTATACATTTATAATAATTTTAATTGTCTTCAACGTTAAACGATAATTTACAATACCTTTTTCTTAGGAAAATCCTTCTTCATATAAAATTGCGTGAATTTGTTGCCTGATATTATTAACTATACTGTATAGTATAATTTAATTGCGTGATCTTATTAACTATTTGATAACAACAGTAATCTATTAGGTACTGTTATTATTAACTATTAAAGAACATTATATATTATACTTATTCTGAGACTTGGATAAACTGTTATCATAACACGGTTTACAAGTATCAACTTAGTTAGCACTCTGAAGATAATAACCAAAGTGCTATTGAAACTGTTGATGTACACCGGTGTTGAACAAATGTTGTTATTAAAATTTGTAATAGTTGTTGCAAAATCATGTTAATGACAACAATTTCAATGAAGTAAATTAAATATTTCCAAAATACTACTGACATTATTTTAAAATGTTAGAAGTACACCGGTGTTGAACAAATGTTGTTATTAAAATCTGTAATAGTTGTTGCAAAATCATGTTGATGACACCAATTTCAATGAAGTAAATTAAATATTTCCAACATCCTATTGTCGTTATTTAAAAATGTTAACAAGTTATGACGACATCATTTTATGGCAATTATGAAGTTGCAATAATCAAGATAATAGGAGTGAAAATAATATATATGATTTTATGAAGGGTTTTAACTGTGGAATGTGTAACAATAATGTTAATTTGTTAAATATTATGAAATTGGCTATATGTATTGACTAGTGATACTAGTATATGTAGCTGGGGAGCTGATACTATGAAAAAAAAGTGAGAGAATTTATAGTTATATATATTTTTAAACATATTTACTAACGAACACTAAATGTTAAACTAATCCTAAAGACAAGAGACTGGAAACTGGAACTCCTTTTCATCACATCTCATTCCGAAATCGATGATTATCAAAGGAAGCTCACAATAACCAGGCATACCAAAGTGACACTGGAATCTCATGATTATTGTTGGACAGAGAAAGAAACTGCGATAAAAGTAGTTGTGAAGATTACGCTTTGATAAGGAGATAAATGAGTTGCATTACTGTTGACAGGGAACCAAGAATACCACAGTGACGCTGGCAACTCATATTTATTATGGGACAGAGAAAGAAACTACGACAAAGGTAGTTATGAAGAAATGAGGTATAATGAGGAGATAAATGATTTGCATTACTGTTGACAGGGAACCGAGAATACCACAGTGACGCTGGCAACTCATATTTATTATGGAACAGAGAAAGAAACTACGACAAAGGTGGTTATGAAGAAATGAGGTATAATGAGGAGATAAATGAGTTGCATTACTGTTGACAGGGAACCGAGAATACCACAGTGACGCTGGCAACTCATATTTACTATGGCACGGTGAATGAAACTGCAACAAAGGGGGTTGTGGAGATTACGCTTTGATAAGGAGATAAATGAGTTGAATTTCTTTTGACAGTAAAACGAGAATCCCACAGTGACGCTGGCAACTCATATTTACTATGGGACGGTGAATGAAACTGCAACAAAGGGGGTTGTGGGGATTACGCTTTGATAAGGAGATAAATGAGTTGCATTTCTTTTGACAGTAAAACGAGAATCCCACAGTGACGCTGGCAACTCATATTTACAATGGGACGGTGAATGAAACTGCAACAAAGGGGGTTGTGGGGATTACGCTTTGATGAGGAGATAAATGAGTTGCATTTCTTTTGACAGTAAAACGAGAATCCCACAGTGACGCTGGCAACTCATATTTACTATGGGACGGTGAATGAAACTGCAACAAAGGGGGTTGTGGGGATTAGGCTTTGATAAGGAGATAAATGAGTTGCATTACTGTTGTCAGTGAACCGAGAATACCACAGTGACGCTGGCAACTCATATTTATTATGGGACAGAGAGAGAAACTACGACAATGGTAGTTGTGGAGATATGAGGTTTGATGAGGAGATAAAGGAGTTGCTTTACTGTTGACGATGAACCGAGAATTCCGCAGTGTCGCTGGAAAGTCATATATATTTTGGGACAGAGAAAGAACCTGCGTCAAAGGTATCTGTTGAGATTTGAGGTTCGATGAGGAGAAAAGACTTGCGTTTCTATTGACAGTAAAATGAGAATCCCAAAGTAACACAGACATCTCATATTAACTATGGGACAGAGATGGAAACTGCGACAAAGATAGTTGTGGAGAACTGAGGTTTGATGATGTGATAAATGAGTTGCATTTGTTGTCGGTAGTGAATCGAGAACCCCACAGTGTCGCTGGCAACTCATATTCATTATGGGCAGTGAAAGAAACTACGATAAAGGTAGTTGTGGAGATATGAGGTTTGATGAGGATATAAATGAGTTGCATTACTGTTGCCAGTTAAATTGAGAATCCCAAAGTGACGCTGGAATTTATATTTATTATGGAACAGAGAAAGATACTTCGACAAAGGTAGTAGTGGAGATTACGCTTTGATGAGGAGATAAATGAGTTGCATTACTGTTGACAGTAAATCGAGAATCCCATAGTGACGCTGGTGACTCAATTTATTATGGGACAGAAAAAGAAACTGCGACAAAGGTAGTTGTGGAGATATGAGGTTTGATGAGGAGATAAATGAGTTGCATTGCTGTTGATAGTTAATTCGAGAATCCCGCAGTGACAGTGGCAACTCATATTTATAATGGGTCTGAGAAAGAAACTGCGACAAATGTAGTTTTGGAGATATGAGGTTTGATGAGGAGATAAATGAGTTGCATTTTTCTTGAAAGTAGAGCCCCGCTAATCCGAAATCCGGTAATCCGAAAATCCGCTTAATCCGAAACCGAAAACGGGATATATTAAGGAATAAATAAAAACTAGGAAAAACATTAATTAAGTTTATTTATGAATATTATAGTACGTTACAAAGTTAGAAAATTTAATTAGCAAAACAGAAAGTGTTACAGAACAAAACTACATTGGTTTAAAAAAGTCTGTAACATTTTTTGTCGAAGAGGAGAATACCTCTCTTTTGAAGCGTAATACCGCCAGCGCCTTTCACTACGTTTCGAAGCCATTTCACTAAATTCACAGAACTAAAAATGTTTAAAAACAGAAGAATAAACAACGAAGATTGCGTATACGAATGCTTAGTAGAAACTGCAGTAAACAGTCTGTAATTATTGTAAAAAATAACTGTCAGAACACAACGCGACGCGACGACTCAGTAACTGACAGGAAATTGCCACCAATGGCGGGCAGTCCCGGTGTGTGGCGGCGAACATGATTGGCACAGACGAATCCAAATATTTCGGTCTGACGAATCGCAAAAGACTGTGCGGAGCGGTACTTCGTTACCACGAGAGTGGACGTTATTCGTTGAAACACCCACAGGTAGCAGCGCTGCCTGGATATAGTAGCTTTGCCCTTGTATTGCCAATTGGAGGGAGAAAACGGGACAAAAAGTGGTTTTCTAAGCATCCCCAGACGGGAATTTCACGGGGAAATTGTCGTCAATTGTCAATTGCCAATTGTCGTAGCGCGCGTGGCGGCGAGACGAGGCACTACGCCAATTGTCATAGCCCGCAGCCGACGTGTTAATACTTTTACGGCTACGTGTTTGAATTCGACTCATTTGACCCGTACCATGCATAAGTGTAGGTCGAGATCGTCATATTTCTTTCTATTGAAAATGCGTAGTGGGGAACATTGAATCTGCCGTACTGCCATGTATCTCTTGCAATTTGTTTCCTCAAATCACCACCAGGGTGCAATGGGCGGGGCTTCTACAACCCTGGTTACGCTGATATCTATCGGATTGATTCGCAACTACGTACTCAACCGGTTATCTTGCAGAATATTGCCGTAGAGCATAAATTTGGCGATTTGGCCGTTTCTCGTACCGCGATTGGCGTGATTCGGCGTTTCGGCGCTTAGTTTATGTAATTGCACTTTGTATTTTATTGTTATCTTTATTTTAATAATAGTTCGCTTAATCCGAAATATTCGCTAATCCGAAATGGGTCCGGTCCCAATTATTTCGGATTAGCGGGGCTCCACTGTAACTCAACTCCACTGTAGTAAAACGAGATTCCCACAGTGGTGCTGGCAACTCATATTTATTATGGGACAAAGAAAGAAACTACGGCAAAGCTAGTTGTGGAGATATGAGGTTTGATGGGGAGATAAAAGAGTTGCATTAATGTTGACAGTGGACAGAGATACCCGCAGTAACGCTGGCAACTTATATTTATTATAGTACAGAAAAAGAAACTGCGACAATAGTAGTTGTGGAGATTACGCTTTGATGAGGAGGTAAATGATTAGCATTACTGATAACAGTAAATCAAGAATCCCGCAGTGACGATGGAAATTCATATTTATTAAGTGACAGAGTAAGAAACGTGGTTGTGGAGATTTTGCTTTGATGAGGAGATAAAGGAGTTGCATTACTATCGGTAGTGAATCGAGAACCCCACAGTGTCGCTGGCAACTCATATTCATTATGAGACAGTGAAAGAAACTACGGCAAAGGTAGTTGTGGAGATATGAGGTTTGATGAGGATATAATTGAGTTTCATTACGGTTGACTGTTAATTTGAGAATCCCACAGTGACACTGGAATTCATATTTATAACGGGAAAGAGAAGGAAACTGCAACAAAGGTAGTAGTGGAGATTACGCTTTGATGAGGAGATAAATGAGTTGCATTACTGTTGACAGTAAATCCACTCAGTAAATCCCGCAGTGACGCCGGAAATTTATATTTATTATGTGACAGAGAAAGAAACTGCGACAAATGTAGTTGTGGAGATAAGAGGTTTGATGAGGAGATAAATGAGTTAAATTACTGTTGGCAGTAAATCAAGAATCCCACAGTGACGCTGGCAACTCATATTTATTATGTGACAGAGAGAGAAAGTGCGACACAGGTAGTTGTGGAGATATGAGGTTTGATGAGTATATAAATGAGTTGCATTATTGTTGATAGTGAACCGAGAATCCCGCAGTGACGCTGGCAACTCTTATTTATTATGGGACAGAGAGAGAAAGTGCGACACAGGTAGTTGTGGAGATTTGAGGTTTGATGAGTATATAAATGAGTTGCATTATTGTTGATAGTGAACCGAGAATCCCGCAGTGACGCTGGCAACTCTTATTTATTATGGGACAGAGAGAGAAAGTGCGACACAGGTAGTTGTGGAGATATGAGGTTTGATGAGTATATAAATGAGTTGCATTATTGTTGATAGTGAACCGAGAATCCCGCAGTGACGCTGGCAACTCTTATTTATTATGGGGCAGAGAGAGAAAGTGCGACACAGGTATTTGTGGAGATATGAGGTTTGATGAGGGTATAAATGAGTTGCATTATTGTTGATAGTGAACCGAGAATCCCGCAGTAACGCTGGCAACTCATATTTATTATGAGACAGAAAAAGAAACTGCAACAAAGGTAGTTGTGGACATATGAGGAGATAAATGAGTTGCTTTACTGTTAACACTTAATTCGAGAAACCCATAGTGACGCTGGCAACTCATATTATTATGGGACGGAGAAAGTAACTGCGATAAAGGTAGTTGTGGAGATTACGCTTTGATTAGGAGATAAATGAGTTGCATTACTGTTGACAGTAAATCGAGAATCGCGCAGTGAAGCTGGAAATTCATATTTATCATGGGACAGAGAAATAAACTACTGAGCTTTGACACTTGATGCCGTCGCGCAGTGTTGCTTTTGTCACATCTCATGTTTATATGCATGTTGTTAGTCTACTTCGTCGTTCTATGTTCTTGATCCAGCCGGCCGTCTTTTTTTTAATTTTTTGAACTTCGGAGCAACGGTTTTTGTAAGGGCAGGAAACTCGAGTGGCGTCCGATGCTCAAGATTGCTGTTGGCAATAATTGCACGTTAAATTGCCCTAGGAGGTTTTTCAATCGCTAAATCCGATTCTTAATGTATCACTAAGCTTTCCGCCCCTATGCTCACGGGTACTTCTGCTCATTTCGTTAGTTCAATAATAAACTTAAAATGTTGCACGACTGGCTGATCGCAATAATTTGTTTGTATCAGAGAAACGCCCATGAATGTTTAAAGTTGTTTTTATTATGCCTATTCAATAAAGAGTGCACTCATTTTCTGTTTTCCCACTGGTCATTAGCTGGTGGAACACAGTGGTAGAAATCCTTCGTGTCTATTCTAGGCTAACTTCTGCCAGTTTGGCTGGGAAGACCAGTCATAGGCCTAAATGTTTTCTTGGCTAAAATTGCGGACCAAATTGTTCCAGATTGTAATTTTTGTGTTCCTCAGATACCTGCCCAACTTCTCACCACAAGTTTTGGGTAATTTAATTCCTTAAAATGTTAGAAATAGTGATTTAGTCAGCCACAGACAAGTAGCCTAAATTTAGTTTCAAGTCTCATTAACTATTGTAATGTGCATAATATCAGGCTTCCATTTAATGTTTTGCTAGTGTAAAATGAATATTTGCTCCAATTTTTCTTTTAATTGTTATCTAGCTTTAGGCCATTTCACTATTAGTTTAAAACTCCTGAGGTCTACTTTGTTGGGAGCTGACTATATCTGTACAAACTTGTTTTTTTTTTCTCTTCAAGGCTATTCACTGGAACTGAAATTTAATTGTACCTTTTAGTATTTTACAAAGGGTCCATGATGGGAGGACAAAAAGGAACCCATACTTGAAAATTAAACATACCTGATGAAGACTAAAGTTAAAATGAGAAGATAATGAAACTGCAAGAAGCTTAAGTTCTTTTAAATGTGAGGGACCTTAATTACCACTTAAAGCCATGAAGCAGTATCTGAATCAGTATCTGAAGCAGTACTTGAATCTGGAAGAACTTTGGAAATGTAAAACTGGTAAAAGTGAAACTGCAAATAACATGGTTGTACATGGTATGGAAAGTGATTAATGATTTCAATCCTAGTAAAGTACCTAAGCCTTTTAAACAAGTATCTTTGAAGGATGAAAATGGAGTTTTGCTTACAGATGCAAAGTCTGTTTCGGAGCTCTTTAATTCATACTTTGCTGGAATAGGGCGTGGATCTAAGGACGGTAATTCTCCAAACCATGGAACTTTAATACCTTTCATGGATAAAACATTGTTCTTGTTGCCTACAACTGAAGAAGAGGTGATTCAGGTTGTACGTTCAAGTTGTTCTGCGGGTAGAGATGGCATATCTTCTAAGGTCCTGAAAGAGTGTAATGAGGTACTCGCCCCTCCTTTGTGTCATTTGATTAACGCATCCTTCCAATGTGGTGAGTTCCCGGCTCCTTTAAAAATGTCATTGGTTAAGCCTGTATTTAAAAAAGGGCACACTGACGAGGCAGAAAATTATAGACCAATAGCAATCCAATCCACGTTTTATAAATTATTGGAAAAAATCTTTCTAATCCGCTTAAACAATTTTTTGAATGCAAATAATGTTCTGTCTGACAAGCAGTTTGGTTTTCAGAAGGGTAAGTCTACCCTTGATGCTATGTTTGATTTTATTTCGAATATTGTCTCGTCCTTGGATAGTCACGAACATGTAATGGGAATTTTTTTGGACCTAAAAAAGGCATTTGATGTCGTCAACCATAATCTATTGCTTTCAAAACTAGAGCGTATCGGTTTAAGAGGAGTCGCACAGGACTGGATATCGTCTTATTTAAAGGGAAGGATTCAGTCTGTAACAATGCCATACATTGACCCTTCTGGATGTCTTCATTACCATGAATAACTCAAACTTTGATAAGTTCTGGTGTTCTCAAGGTTCGGTTCTTGGTCCGATGCTCTTCTTGCTTTTTATGAATGATATAACTGATTCAGTTGGTAAAGGTAATATTTGCCTCTTTGCAGATGATACATCATTTTGTGTATCAAACAAAAGCAGAAATCAACTTGAAATTGAGATGTTTATTCAGGGTAGTTCCTTATTGCAGTGGTTGAACTCAAATAATCTTCTTGTTAACGGTGATAAAACTAAGTACATTGATTTTTGTATAAGATCTAAATCTTCTAATCAGTTAGTCTTAATAGGTGATATTGAACTTAATTCTTGCTGTGAAACTAATTTTCTAGGTTTAATAATTGAGTCAAATCTGAAATTTTCATCCCATATCGATAAAGTGTCTAAGAAACTGAGCTGTGGTATTTTTATACTGCGTAGGTTATCTACTTTCTCTAATCTAGATATTTTAATGGCAGCATATTATGGTTGTTTTTATCCACACCTTGCATATGCTGTTCCTATCTGGGGATATGAAAGAACGGCTACTGTAAGCATAATCAAATTGCAAAAGAAGGCACTGAGAGTCATATTCGGACTGAGATCGTATAGGTCATGTCGAGGAATATTTAGAAAGAATAAAATTCTGACTTTCCCTTGTCTATATATTTTGGAATCAACCTGTTTAATTATGAAAAATCGAGAATATTTTCAAAAAAGGTCCTCCTCATACAATTTTCGCCCTATCAACCGCCTGGCAATCCTACCACATTCCACCACATTTTTTCAGAAGCAAGTTTTGTATTCAGCAATAAAGATGTACAATAGCCTTCCAAATAAGTTTAGATTGTTAAATGATTTTAAAATATTCAGGAATAGCGTGAATGAATTTTTAGTTGTTAAAGAATATTACAGTGTACATTTATTATTAAACGATGACTCAATTGTTTAGTTATAAGTTTGTGTTGTAAGTTTAGTATTGTACATATCGTCAAACATTTTTATAATTCCATGTATATATTACCGACTTTTGTCATCGCATTTTATTTTGCTTACGACAATAAAGAATTTTGAATTTGACTTTGACTTTGTATCTGCCAATAGCCATCGTTATTTACAGCTTACGTTTAAACTACACACTGGTGAGACCCGTCCTTGCTTTATTTTTATTTTCAGCTTCTGATGGACTGCAACGTTACTTGGAGAGTTCAATTATACCTTTTTAGTAAATTTCAAGTACACAAAATTTCGAATAAATTCAAATTTTTATTTTTTGCTCAGTTTCACATTTAACTGCCTGGAATAATTCTACTCACATTTTGAATTAGTTAGGTCTTTCTAGTTTCAATGTTGGCTTTAAATTTACAAGTTCCAAATCAAATTTAATAAATAAAAAATAGATAAAAAGGGTAATAATGTCATAAAATCTTTCTTCTTCTTATTCGATGTACGGGAACCTTGCCATTTGTGTATGTTCATGGTTATTGATTATTTATTTACTCATCTTGATGTCATGAATTCATTTGCATATTGATGTTATTTATTTGTTGTTTATAATATATTGAATATTATTGCCATTTTCAGTAATTTAGTATGTCATAAAACAAAATTCAACTCAAACTGGTGAGCAATCTTTCTGGTATCTGATTTGTTCAATTTTGCCAAATTCTATTCTGTTAATTATTTACAAATTTTATTTTAACTCACTAATAACACGCTTTATTGTATTTAAAATCATTGCTCAAATAAAAGAGAAAAGAATGGAATAATTACTTGGTGAAACTTGTAAAATTGATAACTTGAAGACACCAGTGAACGACCTTACTTTTGCACATCACATTTTTTTTAGGTTGGCCAACCACCACTGCAGGTAGGATGTGTACACACTATTGTTTAATTTATAAAAAGGAACCATGTTTGATTGTGTTTTTGGGTTGTTGAAATAGCTCAATTTGAAATTTTTATGTTGATCAATACGAGTGAACGACCTTAATGTTGTAGGATTTGGGAGCAATTCTGATTTTTTATTTTTATTATTGGGGCTACTTGTTAATTATTTGCTGTAAAGGTTTCATGTCTGAAAATACACCTGGTTTTGTCACTTTGGATGTTGTTTTTAAATTACCCAAGGTTTTTAACCGTGAGCACCTCCTTCGTCCTTGGATTTTTAGCACGTTTCCTGTTTGTTAGGTTGGCGGGCCATGAGATGGAGGAGTGTGGTTCACTACGACAAAGGTATTTGTGGTGACATGAAGGTTGATGAGGAGATAAATTAGTTGAATTTCTGTTGACATAAATTGAGAATCTCACAGTGACGCTGACAACTCATATTTACTAAGGGACAGAGAAAGAAACTACGACAAAGATAGTTGTAGAGAAATGAGTTTTGATGAGGAGATAAATGAGTTGCATTTCTGTTGACAGTAAACCAAGAATCCCGCAGTGACGCCAGTAATTCATATTTATTATGGGACATAGAATGAAACTACGACAAAGCTAGTTGTAGAGATATGAGGTTTGGTGAGGAGATAAATGAGTTGCATTTCTGTTGACAGTAAACCAAGAATCCCGCAGTGACGCCAGTAATTCATATTTATTATGAGACAGTGAAAGAAACTACGACAACGATAGTTGTAGAGATATGAGGTTTGGTGAGGAGATAAATGTGTTGCATTTCTGTTGACACTAAACCAAGAATCCCGCAGTGACGCCAGTAATTCATATTTATTATGAGAAAGTGAAAGAAACTACGACAAAGATAGTTGTAGAGATATGAGGTTTGATGAGGAGGTGTATGAGTTGCATTACTGTTGACAGTAAACCAAGAATCTCGCAGTGACGCCAGTAATTCATATTTATTATGAGACAGTGAAAGAAACTACGACAAAGATAGTTGTAGAGATATGAGGTTTGATGAGGAGGTAAATGTGTTGCATTTCTGTTGACAGTAAAACGAGAATCTCACAGTGACGATGGCAACTCATATTTACTATGGGACAGAGAAAGAAACTACGACAAAGATAATTGTAGAGAAATGAGTTTTGATGAGGAGATAAATGAGTTGCATTTCTGTTGACAGTAAACCAAGAATCCCGCAGTGATGCCAGTAATTCATATTTATTATGAGACAGTGAAAGAAACTACGACAAAGATAGTTGTAGAGATATGAGGTTTGATGAGGAGGTGTATGAGTTGCATCACTGTTGACAGTAAACCAAGAATCCCGCAGTGACGCCAGTAATTCATATTTATTATGAGACAGTGAAATAAACTACGACAAAGATAGTTGTAGAGATATGAGGTTTGATGAGGAGGTGTATGAGTTGCACTACTGTTGACAGTAAAACGAGAATCTCACAGTGACGATGGCAACTCATGTTTACTATGGGACAGAGAAAGAAACTACGACAAAGATAGTTGTAGAGAAATGAGTTTTCATGAGGAGATAAATGTGTTGCATTTCTGTTGACAGTAAACCAAGAATCCCGCAGTGACGCCAGTAATTCATATTTATTATGAGACAGTGAAAGAAACTACGACAAAGATAGTTGTAGAGATATGAGGTTTGGTGAGGAGATAAATGTGTTGCATTTCTGTTGACAGTAAACCAAGAATCCCGCAGTGACGCTAGTAATTCATATTTATTATGAGACAGTGAAAGAAACTACGACAAAGATAGTTGTAGAGATATGAGGTTTGGTGAGGAGATAAATGTGTTGCATTTCTGTTGACAGTAAACCAAGAATCCCGCAGTGACGCTAGTAATTCATATTTATTATGAGACAGTGAAAGAAACTACGACAAAGATAGTTGTAGAGATATGAGGTTTGATGAGGAGGTGTATGAGTTGCATTACTGTTGACAGTAAAACGAGAATCTCACAGTGACGATGGCAGCTCATATTTACTATGGGACAGAGAAGGAAATTGCGACAAAGGTAGTTGTGGAGATATGAGGTTTGATGATGTGATAAATTAGTTGCATTATTGTACTGGGTGCTTTGGGGGTAGTGAGGGGGGGAGGGGGTGGGGCGGGTTGGCGCTGACTTTCCTAATTCAATCTCAATATTCTAATTAAATGAATATTACATTTGTTTTTAGCCTCTTCTGATGATCAACAGTTGTCAAATATACAATTCAATTGATTACTATTTTTCCATAAGATTAACAGTGTCTCTTTAAAGACCTCTGGGGCCGATGTGAATTATAAGGAGTTTCTGCACATCTACACGACAGTATCTGTCCATCGGTATGAGTGAATTTCTCCTACGATGCACACACTCCAAGAAAAAAGGAGGTACAGTTTTTTGCTTACCTATTAATATAATTATATATATATATATACATATATCATATATATGTTTTTATATGTGACCTTAAGCACAACAACTCTCGTAAAAAATGTCTATCTTAAAGACATTTGGTAAAAGTGTAAAGTGTAATTTATTTGTACGAGTTCCAAAGCCAGACGGATCGCACCATCCGAAGGGATTTTTTTTGGGGGGTAATCAAAAAAATTATGATTTGTTTTAGCGAATTTACCCTATAGGGAAGAAGCTATTACCGTAGGTGGCATGGTAAGACTTAAGACCAAGACTATGATAACTTTTTATTTCGAGTTCCACAGATGTCAAAAACACCATTCGTTCAAATTTTTATACATATGTATGTGACCGTAAGCACGATAACTCTCGTAAAAAAGGTCTGATCTTATTGACATTTGCACAAATTTGTAATGTACCATTTATATGAACGAGTTCGAAAACCAGGTGAATCGCACCATCCAAAGTGGGGTTTTGGGGGAAAAAATGTTTTTTTGGGGGTTTTCACATGTAGTTTTTATTTTAATCAAATTTAATTTTATCCATTGAATTCAGATTAAAAAAACAACAAATTTTGTATTTTGATCATTGATACACGTCAATTGGTTAATGAGACATTAAAAGTGCTAAACACACTACGTTGGCTAATGTTATTCTTATGGAGAAAAAGAAAAATGTTATATCTTGCTTATTCATGAACATAAACTGACGAAACTTGGGAGATGGTTTCATCTGGTTGTGGTTTATTATTGTTTGCAACAAAAAATGTTCGCCTATGGTTCCTGTAGTAATACGTAGCAATCCTAGGTACTCGGTCCCCATGTTATTCTTTCGGAGGATAATTAAAATGTTGTATATCGCATATTTATTAATGAAGCTTGGTGTGTGACTTCACTTAGATAAGCTCTATTCATATTTGCATAAAACCCCATTATTTTGTGTTCCTTGTTGCAGCAAACCTGCTTACCATCCCCCATGTTATTCTTATGGAGAATAATCAAAATTGTATATATCGCTATTTTATGAATGTATACTGATGAAACTTGGTATGTGGCTTCACCTAGTTGAGTTAAAAATGATATTTACATGAAAACCCATATTTGATGTTCCTTGTTGCAGCAAACCTGCTTACTCAGCTCCTATGTTACTCTTAAGGAGAATAATTAAAATGTCATATATCGCTTATTTTTATGAATGAATATTGATGAAACTTGGTACGTGGCTTCATCTAGTTTAATTACATTTTTATTTGCATAAACACCAATTGTTTGTGTTCCTTGTTTCAGCAAACCTACGTACTCTCCAATTTTATTCTTATAGAGAACAATTTAATTGTTATATATCGCTTATTTGTGAGTATATTTTAGTGAAACTTGGTATGCGGCTTTATGTGGTAATAAGATATATTACATAATGCATTGGAAATTTGCTGAGTACGCAGGTTTGCTATGACGGGGGTATTTAACATATAATTTAGGTTTAAATATAATTTGGTTTGCACTTTTGATTCAAATTACCATTGCTTTCCGTCAATTGTTCATAAAGATATTGAGAGTGCAAAACAAAGTCAGTTGTCCAATATTTTGCTTACGGAGAATAGGTAACATTTTATATTTTGCTTATTTATGAACATATACTGTTAAAATTTGGTGTTCTGTACCTGGTTGTATATATGAATAAAAACCCTGCAGTAGCAAACCTGCATTCACAGTCATACTTAAATACATGGACATTGTATTGTCCCGTGTTTAGTCTAATGGGGATTAAATACAATTCGATGTCTCCCTTTTTATGAATATATTTGGATCGAACTTGATAAGTGCCTTCATATGGCTCTGGTCTATTTAAATTTGTTTGACAATTCTATATTTGGTCTTCTTTGTTACAGCAATCCTGCGTCATCTCTTTAACAATATTCTTATGGAGGACATGTTATATCTCACGATATATTTTTATGAAACTTGGTAAACTGGTGGTCCTGTTGGTGAGGTAAATATATACATTTGCATTTGAAATTCACTGAATACGCAGGTTTACTGTATCGGGGAGTTTATCTTCAACCATCTTTGAAATATTTTGGTTTTATATATATACTCGTAAAACATTCACTCACAGAAACCGGAACGGAATGGGACACATGTTATACTGTATTATTTGCTAGTTTTACTTTCTAAATAACATGGTTAAGATTATTCATATTGATGCGAGACACAGTTTATGTATCTAAACTACGAATTTAGGGAAATAAAACCACTTTGAGTATGAAATAACAATATTTTATTCAAAAATCTTTGTATGTTAAAGGTATTGGTCAAACTAAGTACAAGCCAACAAAAATTACAACTCTTAACTGAATACAATGCCATCAACCCCACATTAATAAAACTTGGTGACACTTTGAAAAATCATAGCATTCAGTATATAAATAATATTCACAAGGGTACCCCATAACTCAGCAGTTTGTTTGTTTTGGAAAGAATACTATAAAAATCTATATAGTCTAAATAAACAAAAAAGTTATTAGGTATGGTATAATTCATCTGTAACAATTAACCTATGTAGAAGGTTATCTCTGTTCAATCAGTCGAGCTATATAAGACTTACAGGGTAAACTGATTTGAACTGAACTATATTTTATTTCAATTAAATACATGAGCAACATATTTAATCTCCAAGTCAATTTGATTTTCAGTTTACTTTGCAAAATAATAGGGTGATACGATAAATTTCAAATCTTCATATTGTACTTTGTCAAGGGTAACTAAAGGTTTTCCACTTCATAACATAAATAAAATCTGCTGCTTTAAGTTGCTCTGGTGGCTCACTAAGAATAATAACCATAGCCTAATTATTGAGCCAGTGAATTATATAATCAAAATCGTATATAGAACGGTGGAGCTGAGGGCAACGGTTCAAAGTGTCTGTGGGTGGGTCGGTGTCAGGGGTTATTTACATCTCAACATTTAGAATTTGTTACCAGCCGCTCAAAGTTTCATAAGCCTAGACTGCAAAAAACCAAAGAAAATACGCTTATATATGAATTTAAACCGTAACTTTTATTAATTATAATAATATTAAAATAGAATAACTATATACAAAAATAAATGTTTAACCACTTAATGTATCCAAACTTTAATTTTGAAAACACTACCGATTAGTTTTGGCATAACAAAAACTATTTCAAACAATAACAAATCAAGTCAGTAGCTTATTCACACATGTATTTGTAAAAAAAACCACATACAACTAAGAAAAGCTAGAAAAAATAGATACTATTTTCGCATTTCGGCTTCTGAAAGCTATTCGCGAACCTTCACTTAGCCTATGGAGGGGGTGGGGTGAAAACCGGTTAGAAGGAAGACAGTTGATGGAAGGACGATGAAGTAAAACCACTTGAGAAACAGAGCACATACGATCAACAACAATGGAATGTTAAAAACACACAACAGTCCGTGTCATAGTACACTGTAACCATCTCTATAAGATTATATTACAACCTATTGACGAGAGACACCTCAACGGCCCGAGTAAATCTGTACAGTAAAAATGTTAACGACTATGTACAAATATCTAAATATAAATACATAAGGAGTAAGGACCGTGTTGACAGTTTGAATAAGTTTGGCAAATAAATTTGGCACATATTGTCGCACGTCGAGTTTATTTGGCACTAGCTAAAGTAAAGTTGCTGAGGCTTTAACGGATCGTCTGTATAATATATTAATATAGACATTTAAAATGTACATTTGTATTAAATCTCTTATAAAATTTACATACCTATCGAGAAACATATCTTTACATACCTTTTATATATTGTTCCTAGCTATAAAATAAACAATGCTCTTCAGCGCAAATGTTAAATAATTGAACAGTATCACGTATTTGTTCATAAATTCCTTCAATTCACATTGTATGAAGACCGTAACATTTGTATCATCTATCGTATTACTAAACATAACAGTTTTATTTTTTAAATTATTTTCACTTATGAATTCCTAACATATTAAAAAAATTATAATACGTAATACATGTACGTATTTTTGGATAATTTAAAAGATTTTCAGTAATAATAGTAATTTGTTATTATATCATACCGTTTTTATACAAATCTCCCAACAATATATGATAAATAAATATAATATTTTTAACTGTAAAAGTAATTTTTACTGCAATTGAACTACTGTTAGCTATATTTATCACCACCAAATTTAGATTTCAATGTAAATACGCTAGTGAAAACTTATGTTGTAAGTAATTTCATGCAGTTATACTTAAATGCTTTATCCATCTTTTGGGACCCATCGATTATCATTTGGGACTAGTGCAATTGTAAATTTCAATTTATTATTAAAAACACTGATCTTGTAATGTCCTTTCGTTAATACAATATTTACAACATATTTTTTCTCTCAAACAACTACATAAAGATAAATTGTATTTACATTTTTCCACTTTTAAATTTAAAACAATCTTAAGTTAAATACTGTTTGTATTATATAGTATTTGTGTGTACATACTTTTAATTATTACAATGCTTCCAGCTTTAATTTGGCATACATAGACCCAGTGATAGATAAAAATCGGTTTTATAATAGACTCGTTCTTTCTGTAATTGAAAAAATGTCTTTTGAAGTATTAATAGAAAGAATACCGGTAATAGATCAAAACTAAAAAGGACCACAAAACTAAAACAAACAATGTATGTAATTTGTTATGGTTTATTTTCATTGGTTAATTTAATTGTAAATTTTATTCTGATTACTTATGAGTAAGTTGCGATGGTATGTCATACATTCTGGTATTCAAAACTTCTCTTAACTTTATCTTACAACAAAAAGAGATAGTCATATAATACCTTGTCTCCTTTTGTCTACTTGAATTACCCATTTCACTACTAATAAAAAACCTTACTGAGCATTAAGATTACTTTTTAATAGCGAAAAATAAAAAGCAGTCGTTAAAAAAGCGATCCTCGTGACTTAAAGTAAATCTGTATGGGTACTTGATTTTCTTTAAAAATACTCTTCATAATAAAACTTTTAATCCTATTGCAATCAATATAGTAGATGATAAGGAATTAATACATGTAGTATAGCATTTATGTATATACATTAATGATTAAAATATCTTATTTATTAGCTATAATTTGTTGCTATCGTTAAGAATTATATTGAATTTAAACACATTTTGGTGGACATACATTTTTTGGTAGTTTATCTACTGTTATAAACGTCTATCCTTAAAGTTTTTAATTTTTTTTGAATATTCTATAAGAGATATATTCTCGTTATAAATTAAGATCCTATGGGAAAATGTTGCTGTAGATAGTCTGATTGCAAGTTAGTGATCAAATTTAGTTATACTTAAGCACCTAGTAGCACCGTAGATTGTACAGCAATTCTTGGAACTCAAACCATCAATTACAAAAGTCACTTGATAGCTTAAACATAAGTTTAAAAGAAATAAATAATGTATTTTCACTAAGTTAACACTTGGTTACTGTAGTAACTCTATAGGACTACTAGGATATCAAATTTTAAACGTTCATTTAGGAGTCTAAACATAGATTACATAGTTGTATTATGTGGTTTCTAAGCAAGTAACAGATTATCTTGATTTAGAAGTATCTAAATAAATAAAATAAAATAACCAGTTTAACGTAAAATCACAGTTAGAGCCAAGGAATTACACGAAAAGTCACATAAATATGTCTAATGTGTACGCAAATAACAAATATCCACCACTATATTTACACAAATTTGTTACCACTTTATGAAACTTAAAAATCCTTAAACACTAAAAAGAGTTAGACAACATACTAGAATTATAAATTCATTGATGTTCATTTCCGTGCTAATATATCTCTTACAAATTTGGTATTACATTTTTCGTTGATAAACTTTAATCTCCGTCAAAATTCATTGTTACTCACAGTTCAACTATTACCGAATGTGGAAATCATCCTTTTTTACTCATTCCAGGAGAGCCTTTTATTTTAAAATTGCCTTAAATAACTTATAAGTAATTTAGTCGATTCCACAGACATTGATTGCAATAGTAGAGGAGCGAGTCTGTGTCTATGTACAGTATTATACACGAGTGCACGAGCTGTGACCCTAGCACCGGCATCAGACTTGGGTGTGGGTGTTGCTGTGCAGTTGGTCACCATCCTGCTGGTTGATCTGGTTGGCCGGCGTGTAATACTGGAACAGGTTGTCTCTTTTCTGTAACATGTATTGTAGATAGTAATGGATACAGTCATTATTTAGAGTGTATGTTTAAACACTGCATACACTTAGTGTTCACCTGAAGATACATTTTAATTTATATTTTTACATTTTGCTTTGGTCCTCCGTTTTAACCCCATAATAACACACAGCCATCTTTCTGGGTAAAAGTACTATTAAGGAATGTTGTAGAATGGGTCACGGACATTCACAGAGTCCACTAATGAATTATTACTATCAGAAACCCTCCGGAAATAACGAATCTGTATCAATCCATTTGACTAATAAGATTAATTTTACACATACTTGGGGCGGAATTCACGAACGCTCCTCCAAACTTCCATACCTTTAACCTTCCTTGATCCGTCCTCCGACCTTCCTTCAACCTCCCTCAAGGAACTGTGTAAGGAGAGTTAAAGGGAGGTTAAAGGCTGGTTGCAGGAAATGGTCTTGCAGATGATTCGTTAAATCAAAACAAAGTACGCATATAGGTTATGCGACATAGGTTATGTTGTTGACAGCAAATATAGATGCCCCGTTGGTACCTATACAGTTTCTAACGGTATAACTCTAAACCCAGTGTTATTACATCCATTGTTCGTAAATTTTACTGAATTTTTATTCAGACATTATTTTGGTACATTCTTACTCATAAATCTAATTTTCAATTCTAGTAAATTCTTCAGGGTAAATCGTACTGCTGGGTTGAATCTGTTGACAATACATCGGTACCTTTTGATGGACGTTTTTCACAGGACAATATGGATTAAAAGTTTTGAATGATTGCACAGTTTTAATCAGAGCGTGTCTTTTTATTAGTTTAAAACCTTGAGCTATGTATTCTTATGATTTATTTTATCGTAAGATTCATTAACAAAAATCATATATGCTCGCTCAAAATAGCCTATGTTGTAGGCTATGTAGAGTTTTTTGGGGAATTTTCCAAAGTTGTTTACATTAGAGATAGCAGTATAAGCATAGGTGTAACATAAGGAAAGAAGGGCGTAGGCCTAATTAAGCTACCTTCAAGATATAAAACATTACTGTCGTACAATTAGTTTTAGGCCTCACGTGTAATATTATGAGATATCATATAGTCTATCAACGGTTTATTAAATGTATTAGTGGATGTTCATATTTCTTTGAGACGTGTTTTAAAATATTTTAAAATGCCAGGATATCGGTTAAAATCCCCTTAAATTTGAAAAAACCCTTTTTTAATTGCAGGAAAAACGATTTTGACAATTTACTTTCGGTAGCACTTTTATGTTTGCAGTCAAAGAACTTAATTACTTTTTGATTCCTAAAAAAGGTTTTTAATAACTCGATTTAAGTTGTTACGTTTTTTCTCTGAACTTTGACTTACAATATGTAAATAAATAATCAACACAAATGTGGTAATACGCATACATGTTGACCAACTGTGTTTAACTAACGCATGAAAATCTAGAATATAACTACTACCGGATATCTCCAATTTTCATAAATATCGCATAGTTTATATATATTTAGTTAAAATGAAATTAGATATTAGAATAACTATCATTAAAAGTTATTTGCCGCGTATATTATTACAATTCATCAGGAAACGAAAAGATGAGTACATTAATTTTGCTTTGTTAGGATACCAGTACCTACCATGGATTGATCTTTAAGGAACGTCTGTGAATTCGGGATTTTCATTTGTGGATGGTTGGAGGATGGTTGGAGGAAGGTTGAAGGAAGGTTGGAGGCCGGATCAAGGGAGGTTAAAGGTAAGGAAGCTTGGAGAAGCGTTCGTGGATTCCGTCCTTGGTGTTAATATAGCAAACCGGTTTGTAAACGATTAAAAAATAAAACTTACCCGTAAAATAGTTCTTATAGTATAAATTAAAGAATTGAAGAATTAAAGATTAATTTATCCCAGGAAGTGTATATAATATAGGTATGGAAACATTATTTGGATGAATTATTAGTCGATTTCAAACAACTATTCACATAAATGATCGTATACATCCATTTGCTCCTCTTATAGGTATTTTGAAATCAACATCTTACATTTTTATAACTGATCAAATCCAGTGCCAAAGTGAAAATACCTTTTAATATTGGTAAAATAAGTAAAATCCTAATTGGTATAATATATTCGATCCATAAAAGGTAAAAAATGGATAGGATAATATTTTGACAACGTTATAATGGTATAGCTATAAGCATTTCCCAAAGCAAGAAACAAAAGCGTATAAATGGGTTTTTAATTTTTTAGGAATACAAATTTTGTTGACGTGGTACAAACAAAAGCAGCGTTCCAATCAGTATCGCGCTTACACTTGGCAAACTAACAAAAGCTGATTGAGGGCGGTTGTGTGTTGTGTGGCTCAGTGATTGTTATGTTGGTATATCCGAATGCGCTTTCTTTTTCCCATTTTTTAGAAACCTTTATACTGTTCCCGTGTTTTATCAATTTTTATTTTTGCCACTTATCACTAATAAAATATTTTCTATTCCGAAAATGGAATAATCTGTTTTATAATGTTTAACTTTTGTGTCAATAGAGCTATTCAATTAACACTAGCTGGCTTAACAAACTTTAAAGGGCTATATTTATTCCATGTCATAACTGAATGGCGAAATATGTATACTTGATACATTTCAGGGAGTTGCCAATCATCTTTAAAATATTCAACAAAACGTAGTGCTTAACCGTTTTTATGTTTCATATTTGTTATCATTACAGTATATTTTGTACGAAATGTAGTGATAGACGTCCTAGAACACTTAATAGTTATTTTTGTATTAAGGGAGTAAAGTGCAACTTTGTCTCCCTGAGAGAAATTGTTGGCGCCCAACTCCATAGGCGAGGGCGACAATTTTCCCGAGGGAGACAATGTACTTTACCCCCGTAATACACCCAACATTTTTCCCACACCCCAGAATCTATAAGTATCGATAAGTATTCACATTCACAATCGCTGTCCATTTTGGTTACGTAATGCGTAATAACTAACCTCGGAACTCGGAACGTTAATTATTGCAGCTGGAGCGAAATATCAATCAGCTGATCCGTTTCCGTTATAGCTGTAGTGTTAATTAGGTCTCTAGCAGCGAAATATCAGCTGATTCTGTTCCGCGGGAAACAAAGTACTTTTCGTCATACTGCTTCAAAAACAACTGTTTTTGACAGATGCGTTGGGATTCAAAAGTTCTTCTTTTTAGTCTTTGGATAATAACATATGTTTTGATGATCATATCGTACTAGTACTAAAAAGATCATTGTTGATGATACTTTTGATTCGAGGTCGTCATGAATCGATTAAGATTCATTCGATTATAAATAATCTAAACATTCATTGTTATTATCGAAGCATTCATTGTTGTATTGTTATTATTTTTGCGTTCGTTCCTCGTACACCACTGGTTTTATAAAATTAGTTAAGAGAACAGAAGGGTTTTTATTTAGTAGCGTATAAATAAAGGTTATAAATAAAAGGAATTCAAGGTAAATTTAGGGTTATCATATTTCCATGACAACCGTGCCCAAATCGAATGTTTGTTTTGAAGAACAACCGATTAATTCGAACCATAATGATTGGTTTGAAGTGATCGACTCAACAACCGATAGATATGAATAAACCGAAGTTATGCATTTGCAACAGCTGATTGTTTCAAGAGACAAGCTGAAAGAAAAATTTGAGGTTATGAAGACACAGTACGTGAATTTTACTTTTGTTTTTATTTAAACCTTAAGTTTTTTGGTAGTATGACGAAAAATATAGTTCGTCACTCGGATCAAAAGTGTCTTTTTAATACTCGCTCATTTCCCAGCCTCGGCTTCGCCTCGGCAGTTAAACAAAAGCTCGTATTAAAAAGATCCACTTTTGATCCTAGTGACGAAATATACTATTTCAACACACTACGCTGTAATCAACTGTTTTCGGAACTTCATTTGAATACCGAAAGGAGAGTTTTTCCGCTGAAAGTCAGCTGATCTACTTAGCCATTGTTGCCAACTTGATTTCAAGCGTACACGACGTTACCTGGTTAATACGAGCATACTATTTTGTGTTCTTTGGTTGAAACACTGAAAAAATAACAAAATTTGAAAAAATTGTACTATCAATGTTTTGTTTATTAGTCCGAGATTGCATGAGGCCGCTCGTGTTTTATGACCGATCACATCTAACCCGTGAATAATTGTAGTATGGTGAAAAATAGCGTTCGCACCTCTGCCAAAAGGGTTTTGCATAGCCCTCGAACGATTTATGACCCCGACTTCGTCTCGGTCATAAAACACGATATCGGGCCAGCAAAACCCCACTTTCGGCCCTTGGTGCGAAATATACTATTGTCTCCCTAGGGAGGCAAAGTAGCACTTTACTCGTTCGTTACAAGGAGCAAAATTCGACTTTACACAGTAGGTGGGGGTAAAAAATAATTTCACTTATACTGTATTTACATCACAAACGGTAAACATATTTAACAGATGGTACAAGACTATCGATTTCGACCAGTAACATCGGTCATCATCAGGCCAATAATGACCTCTTCAATGACCTGATCTGTTAAATATGTTTACTGTCTGTGATGTGAATACAGTATAAGTGTAAATATATTTTTAAGTGACGTAAGACGTCTACAATTACATCCGTAATAATTAATAACAACACGTAATGTGCTAATCAAAAAGTTGTTTATATTTTGTACTATAACAAGAACTCAAGTTTGAGCTGGTTAAAGTTAGTAAGAACAGAAGTAAAAAACGAAAGAACGAAACAAATTTTCATAAAATAATATTTCACTGTGTAAAGCAAACATAAAAAAACATGTTAACAGTCTGACTTGTAAATCCAGATTTTAGTTATTATACTGTATATTGCAAAATGTAATCTTCTTATAAATATAATTCAGTTTTTATCATCATTGAAATGTTGAGATAAGAAATATCAAAAACTGTCAATTTAGGTTAAAATGTAGGAGAGGTCGTAATTTACTTTAAAATACCACCAGCCTAAAGTAAAATGTTACTAGATCTATGGTAATGTTTTTGGTAACAAAAAAACTAGGATAGAATAGAACTTCAGTCTTTCCAAAATTTTAGTCTTTCCAATGCCATATAGTTATAATTCGTTAAACCAATTTACTTATAATCATTTCTTCTCCGGTAAACCGCTACTCAGACTGCTTATAATAACAGCCGTGTAGCTTATGTCCAGAACAAGGATAACTTACCCTGCCGTTGTCGAACTCTCTTCCTCCAATAGTTAGCCTTGCTTTAGCTTTCATGGCGTCCGATAAGGGTATCTGAAAAATACAGGTTCATTAATAAAAATATTTCAAATTAAATTATATAAAAAGGTTTTGTGGCGTTGACACTATTCCAGTTTTAAAGCTTCCCGTAATATTTTAGAAATTTAATCACAACACATATCTATCATATAAAAGATTTTTTATACGTAATTACACACGAAAATATCAAATTAAGAATACACTTATCTGAGGCTTATATTTATGTCCGGCTGAAGGTTCTTAAGAAAAAATCACTAATAAAATTAAATAACATTTGACCTATCTTGGATGTTGGAGCTATCTTGGATTAAGTCACGATTTACTAGTAAACTTGACGTAAAAACTAGTTTAGTTGCACAACTGTCCGTAACAACTACCCTACATGTCCAAACATGAAGGTTATTTGTTAAATATTTGTTTTAATCCTTATCGATTGAAATTCAAATCTATCTTGTGTTCTAGCTCTCCTGTATTCTAACTCTCCCTTGTCCTAACCCTCTCCTGTTCCAACCCTTCTGTGTTCTAACTCTCCCCTGTCCCAACCCTCTCCTGTTCCAACCCTTCTGTGTTCTAACTCTCCCCTGTCCCAACCCTCTCCTGTTCCAACCCTTCTGTGTTCTAACACTCCCCTGTCCCAACCCTCTCCTGTTCCAACCCTTCTGTGTTCTAACTCTCCCCTGTCCCAACCCTCTCCTGTTCCAACCCTTCTGTGTTCTAACTCTCCCCTGTCCTAACCCTCTCCTGTTCCAACCCTTCTGTGTTCTAACTCTCCCTTGTTCTGACCCTCCCATGTTCTATATTCATCCTGTTCTATCTTCCATTCAACCCCCCGTGTTTTAACTCTACTATGTTCTCTATTAACTTTTTAAATTTCGTTCATGGCACTTGAAATCTTGAAGCTGATATGTTTTAAATTCTATACAATAAATTCGCTAAGATCAGTGCTGATGATGACACAATATTATTATGACATGCTATTTTCATTTCCAGTAGTCACCTTCGCCCTGGTGGCTTCGTTGTGGGACTTGTAGCAGAACTCTATGAGGGCGACGCCCATGGCCAGGATGAGACCTCCTATCAAGATGTAGAAGATTCCCGCGACGTTGCTGAGTGACAACTCGTTCCTAGAGGCGTCCTGCAGGAGGAAAACCCACAATAAATATTGCAATAGTTACTTTATAAGAAAATTAGTCCTTTTATATATTATAATTACAAAGAATATGTTTAAAAACACATTAGAATAAAATGCACATTCCAATAAACCTTTTACCAGACTGCGAATATGAGGAAAACAAAGAATCATTGGGTTGATGTTGGCCGATGCGACTAGTGGCAATCCTTGACATTGTGCAGCACAGGTTTGAATATATTTTTTGCGTTTTTAGTCCACATTGCAACACTAACATTAATTTAACGTAAAATAAACATAAACATTTTTACACTTGAATATAAAATGTATATTCACCATCGTTAATTTCGTTTGATTTATGTCCAAACGTCAATTTTGATGTTTAATCTAATATATAGAATTCTCGTGTCACAGTGTTTGTAACAAAACTCCTCCGAAACGGCTTGACCGATTCCTATGAAATTTTGGGTGTATATTCGGTAGGTCTGAGAATAGGACGTAAACTATTTTTTTCGATAGGCGAGTGAGCGAAGCGAACGAGCTCATATTGAAAATGAACGAGTATTTCACATAAAACAAATTCAATGACATTAGGACAGGACAACGTCCGTCGGGCCAGCTAGTTTACATTAGAGATTTAATGTCCTATACGTATACTTTTGACGTAACATAAATAATTAAAAACTATAAAAAAGGATTTCGAAAAAATATTGGATGCCCACCATCCAAAGAATGACTATTATTTGGGATCGGAGATGGAATAAACAAACTCCTTGCGCCTTGGACCGTTTGACCAAAGAGGTAAATAGAATATCCAATGTAAGTAGAAGTATGAGATACAATTTCAAATGTGTATATATGTATTAGTACTTTAAACTTAGGGACTGGATGAAATAGGACTTTATTTACATTGTTTACTCATATTATTGCCTAACCATTAACTGGACTTAGAAGTAAACGTGTTTAAATCTACAGTATTTCTGTTCTTCTATATTTACCTGCTTGCTATCATGGCGACATTCGGTACGGTCGTACCACCATTTATTCAGTAGTTTTGTTAGTTCTCCATTTTCTATCAGTGACAGTACAGCTAGATTCACAACCTCCCTGAAATGGCAAATATAAGTGAATAATATTTGCTGTGTTTCAACAACAAGAACTACTTTGAACAAGTTTTGTGTTCCCAGTACATTCACCTTACACTCACTTACTTACTACCTACTTACTATAGTTAAGATCGAGCAAATAATGTTTGAATCCCATCGATTTTGAAGGAATTAAATAAAGACCTTTTATAATAAAACGTACTCTTCATGTATGAACGAAGCACACCTTTACTAAAGTTAATTTTTGCAAGATTGAAAGCCGACGTTTGATGACCAATCACTGATGTGCTTAAAAGTTGAGTTACAGTTTTCATGAATCTTTTTTAGTGATTACATTTCTGAAAGTAAATTAGTTCGGTAAAAATATATTGTTATTTTAAACATATACAAATCCTCGTTAGATGTGCATTGCAGGGAAATTCAAAGTATTTTTGATTTACTTACTTGATTCATATGTTTATCAGAATCAGTTGGGATCTGTTAGATTTGTTCTACAAGACTAATAGCCGTAGACCTGTTCAATTACAGCAGTACTACAGTCACATATAATTTTAAAATTACCAGGAACTATGGAGGCATCTTGAGTCTGCTAACCGTCAACCGCAAACTTGAACAAAATTCCTTATTTTGAAAATCTACAGAAAAACGTTTGTCGATAAAACCTCTCCTAAATCCATGAATAAACTAAAATAATATCTTAAACATCAAAGGTTCCACCAGTTGTGGAACTGATTGTGGATTGACTAAAACTTAAATATGGTGAACGAGTTGAGCTGTTGACCCCAGCTTAAATAAAGTTTATTTTATGAGGTTTTCTATTTTATTAAGTCCAGCTACTAACCTGAGCGGGGAGCCCAGGGGGGTTGCCACCCCGAACCCCTTGGAGTCGAAGTTCCTCCCCACCTTCATGGTGTCGCAGGGCTCTCGTTCATTGGTGTAGTCGTTCTTGGGCGACTCTATGAGCAGCGCGTACTTGCCCTTGGACTGCCGCACGCGCTGTATCCCCTCGTCGTAGGTGCGGACGAACACGTTCTTCCGGGAGTTCATGAACTCCCACATCTTGCTGTAGAGGGTAATCTGCGACCTCTGCAACGAGACTGGTCTCAGTGTTGAGTCCCACTCTTGTACAAGCAGTCAGGAAAGTAAGCTATCCAAGTTGTCTCCCTGAATTGGACCTGTTGTTGTTGTTGCTAACCGTCCGTATTAAAAAAATAGTTTTGGCCTCTATCCGTCAGAATAAATAGTGTTTTTACCTCAGTTTAGCTTCCATTCACTAGTGATTTTAAGCCAGTTTAGCCTCTAAGCGTTAGTGATTTTACATCAGTTTATCCTACATCACATCCGATAGGACCACTAGTGATTTTATATCAGTTCTAAGCCTACATCCGCTAGGATCGCTAGTGATTTTGCTTCAGTTTAGCTGATATCCACTAGTGATTTTACATCGTCTAGCCTCTATCCATTAGGGTTTATACATCAATGTGGACGCCATCTGAATAGATTTTGCTAGTGAGTTTTCATCAGTTTAGCCTACATCCCCTAGGATCGCTAGTGATTTTTTATCAGATTAGCCTAACATTAGCTAGCGATGTTACATTAGTTTATCCACTAACCGAGTGGATCGCTAGTGAACTTCGGGGGACTACATACTCACGTGCAACTTTCGTGACTCTCTACCATATTAGTTGTATTATTAGACTGTGGTTATATTGAATTTTCCACCACGTCACAACTAAACGAATAGCCACGGTACCGTAGTTTTTTACCTATTACAAAGATATTTCATAACTCTAATTTATTTATGAAATATACCTGATTAAAATACATACAATATGTAAAACGATTTTAAATATAAACCAAAATTATAAAAATGCTTCCACGTTTTATGAAATTTTGTTATTTCTTCCAAGTCATCATTATTTGTTCAACAAATATCAGATTATGTAAAACGTTGATATATATTTCGGTACTACAAGTTTACGTACGTATATTTTGTAATAACCCAATAATGTTTTTACGTACAACACACAATGAACACCAAATAACACATGTTTACTGACATATGATTACAGTGAAAACTGACTATAGCACCACGAGTGGGAGTAGGTCAATATTACCAATAGGATACAGTGTTTACATACGAGTCACGTTTTGATGAAGTTAAAAAAAGTGTTTTTTTCATGTGTTGCACTTAATTACTTGGATAACATATTCATTATTTTCATCGTGGAATATTAATTTTTAGAAATAGGTTACCAATTATAAGCATGCGAATCCTCACTTATTATGGGAATTGTGAAATAAATTAAGTTTACACTAGTAGCCCGTCGCGGCTTCGCTCGCGATCACAGTAGAATGTTATATTTGAGAAGTTAGTAAGCACCTGGGGGACCGAGCTTTCATCGAAAAGCCAATCAGTTTGTTAAAATATAAATAGAGTACTTATATTCACGGTTCCTCTCCAAGGCGAGCATATTTGCTTTGCTTAATTGCTCGTTTATTTTCATTTTGGGCATGCCCGTTTTATATTCAATCTTTAGTTTGAATGGTTTCGCAATACATAACCTAATAATGTATATTTAAAGTTATGTACACCTTGGTTATAATCACTATTCTCAGGAAAATCACATGCTACTTTACCAAGTAAGTGTTACTTTTACAATTGAATGGTTGCTTTTGAATAGTTGTTATGATTCTTTTGTTTTTATTTACAAATCTTAACCTTAACCCCAATGTTAGTTTTTTTGAGTATCTTTCTATAAAATACTATATTTTTCCATGGATGAGGCCTGATTAGAACACATTTATCAACCCATAAATTTGATAGTTCCAACTAAAGGTAAAGCATTTTTGGAGCAGGAGCAGGCAAAGATTTGTTTTATTCTGATGTATTAACTATCCTCCTAATAAACGTAGGTGCAATCGGTTCAGTTAACTACTAACGTCAGTGATGAATAAATTACAGTTTTAAAGGCCGACGGTGCAGATAAGTCCCAAAGGGCATACAGTATGGAAATTATAGGCCTGTTTGTGACTAAATAGTGCATTGACCGCACTTTCTACCAAATATTTGCTCAATCGGTCTAGTAAGTTTATAATTAACATGGAAATGTTGAAGGTCGTTAGGGCTGAGCCTCATTGGAACGGGAATAAACCTGTTTTTTATTTTTTTATGGACCCATCCTTCTTCCAAATATCTGCTCAACAACTCCTCTAGTTTGATAGACTTATTGAAGGTGGACTTAAAAACACAAAATATTAGGTAGGTATTATAATCACAATAGCTACCTAGACAAACTGTGCTTTAAATACCATGTACCTAAGACGTACTATGATTTAAAACAGCCAAAAGAATTCATTCTCTTCACGAAAATGGGAAAAATATTTAATTTAATTTAGTACAGTCTTTTTTGTGAAACGTAGAACAAATCTGGCTTTTAAACAGATATACGGATAAACAAATTTTAACAACAGTTTAAATATCTCCATTGCATACAACATATCACTGCTCAAAGCGATGTAGAAAAAAATCAAATTATTTCCCATATTAATCTTATGGGCCCGTGCCCTTCAGATTAATAATACTGAAAAATAAAATCTTTTATGCATAACTACTAACCAGGACGAATATTTTGATACCTCAAGATGAACATTTAAACTTTGAAAGCCTGCGGGGCCAAGCTCTGAAGGTGTTGGATTTTCAAACCCACAAAAGGCACATCTAGAGAGTAAGAGCTTTTCATTGATACCAAACATCTATACAAAATAAGAGTTTTAAGGGTCGAAAATCGCCGAACGAAAATCAAGAAATTCTTTTAATAATATAGATTATTGCTGTGTTGTTGTGTAGCATTTGAAATAAAATAAACTACCAAATCCAGCTGCTAAAATTCGAGCAGTGTACACTGTGATGCCATTCCAGAAGTTAGCTTAAAACAGCTAATCTTGCTTCTATACTATGTTTTGTTAATTTCATCAGCTGTCAAATAATCAATTTCAATGATTACTGTTCTTCCATAAGATTAACATCGCTGCTTTTGAAGGGTTGTCCCCACAGCCCTTCAAAAGTTGCAATGTTAATCTCGAATTCCTAAAAACAAACGAGAATCTGTGGAAATTTGGCAATCCTATGCATTATCCCCTTTAATTTGACACCAACATCTTGTAAATCGGTTCAGTAGTCACTGAGAACTTAGAGTTTCAACCGTATATTAAAGTATAGGAATATGAGGTTTGCCAGTAGATGGCTTTTACCCGGAAGAAGTCCCAGGTAGAACCGTGGTAGAGGGTGCCGTACTGGACCTCCGTCTGGGAGGCGAGGTCCTCTGGGGAGTTGATGGGAGTGACCATCCTCTCGACCGTGAGGAAGGCCGCCAGGTTGGCGGTGTAGGAGGAGATGAGGATCAGGGTGAAGAACCACCAGACACTGCCGACTATCCGGCCGGATATGGACCTGCGGGAGAGGATACAACGGCGTGGTGTAGAACAGGTGTGTATTACTACCGTGCTTGGTATAGTAGAGGATAGCGTAATAAGCATGAGGGAATTCCAGGGTTACTTGTCACGTTGTTAGGCACTTTTTGTTCTTTGATGAAGACGAGGGAAACTGAAGTTACGCAGAAATGTGGACTGTAGTGTATACTCCTTGTGAAAAAAACACGTAGCATTCCCTTAAAAAACCTCAACTCTTTGACATTTAAATCTAAAACAGTTTATCAATAATTACAAGCTAATCTTGAATTTACCTAGGACTCACACATAATACAGCCATCAATCAATACTAAGTCAATACAAACACTTAGTCCGCATGCTGGTCTAGGTCAGTATTATGGTGTGAAGAATGCCTTTAATGAAATACGTAGTCCCAAACACTGTTTGGATGTTGTCTGGCAATAAGGGACACAAATACATTCAGACAATTCAGTCATTCATATCAGATAATATTTGCATACTATTGGTGCACACTTCTCTGCACAGAGATGTAAAAGATGTTTACAGCCGAATATTTTAAAAATAGCCCATTATAGTTACTATACTGCCTGTGTATTAAATTAATGCCGTCAATATCATTAAGAATAAAATTTGAATGTTAAAGCCCCATGGAGTGATGCTCTCCATAAATTATTTATTTAATTGTTTTGAAATGCGCATAGCGCCATGTGCAACACAAATATATTACCTAACTCACGAAGGATTTCGGCTTCTTGACTTTGGGAGATTTTGAGTCATTCCGCAACAGAAACATTTCCAGACAGGGAGAACCGTAGTTTAATAATTATAAAGTCTAATAGATGCAAATTTATCAAAGAAACACATCTTGGGAGGTTTGTAGGTATCATTGTTCGTTATGTTAAATTAGTTTAGCTAATCTAACTTGAAATATTGCTTATTTAAACATTACCATATAGTTATTCAAAACAGTTATGATAATATCATGTATTTTTCTACTATACGTTAATATGTAATAGAATTTTAAGAATATGAGTTGCTTTTTGTAACCCTACAGGGTGTGGTCTTGTATAGCTTCAGGAGAAGTTTGCACATACTCCAATGGCAAACATGCTTATACCACGTACCTGGGAGAAATGTCACATCCTTGCTGCATGAAGGCCCCCAGTGCGAACCAGAGGCTGTTGGAGATGCTGAAGTCGTTGGCCAGCACGGCAGGCGCCTGACCCGGGGTCCCGGCGTGGTGCAGCGAGTGGTGGTGGGGGTCGTCGGCGTAGGAAATCAGTCGCCACTCGTACGGCGAGAATCTGCGGCATAGTAGATGCGTGCAGATGCCTATTGTAGCTTTGTTGATGAATAAACTGACTTATTCTTTACTCAGGATCATGTATTAGCCAATGGATAATGGCAGCTGGATAGTTTCAAACTAAAGTGTGAGCTTCATTAACGAAACATTTGGCGTTTCTACCTGCCTCTCCTATAAGATTAATGTTAACTTTAAAATTTCGTCCCTCCTTAACCAATTATTCGAAATGGTTGATTTATGGCTTATTTTATAGAGCAAAAATACCCTAGCAATTTCCGTAAGGCGAATTTTGATACACGACTAGTTAACCGAAAACGAAGTTTATAAATATTGAATATTTCGGAATATTAGTGAACGTTTATTTTCATGCTATCAGAATTCTGCTTTTTCTTTGTGTAAAAATGAACCATGAATCAACGATGTTTTTGAACAATCCGTTGAGAAGGGACAGGATTTGAAAGTTAATATTGGCCTTATGGAGAAGCTGGCAGAAACGAAAAATGTTGCTAGAGTGAAGCCCCCTCTTATAAGAATACGTTGTTTGCTCAGGGTCGATCTCGTGACCTCAGATTTTGAGGCGAGTGCTCAAACCACTAAGCCAATTTTACTTAAAAAGTTAACTAAAATAAATTTATGCAGATTTGAATTTATCATTACAGTGACAAAAAGGTTCCTCACACTATACAACACTACCCTAATATTTTAGTTCCTGTTTTATGGTACTCGAAATAGCACCTAATGTCCAAACGGAACAATGGGGCCATAAGCAATTCGGGACATACAGGATAGTGGAACATACAGTTATTAACAAAGTCCAAATGGCCTACGGAACAATGGCAGACGAGGTAATACGTGTGAGACCATTATACCTTGTTAACAGAAACAGAATTGCCTAGGGAAATCTTAATTTATACATTCCAGAGCGGAACGTATGGTTGGTATATTTGCAATTATAGGAATCGCGTGTCTTAATAACAGCAAGAGACATAAATCATACATCACATAACCAGTTCCCGTCAAGTGGCTGAGGTTTATCTGGTCAACAAGAACTGTAGCATCCAGGCTGTATCAATAGTTCACAAGGCACTGTCAACTGGTAGGCCTTCTTATTTAACAAAAAAGATTGTTCCCAGATCGAAAACATGAGAGCGTCGTACAAGACAGGATGCTTTGCTTCATCTACCAAAAGCCAGGGTGGAATCAGTTAAAAGAGCGTTTTCATATTTTGGACCTAAGCAATGCAATAGAATATGTCACTTCCTGCTATAAAAGCTTTGTCTTACGTTAAGTTTAAATATGCAGTATGCAGTGAACAATTTGTTTTAGTTTATTTTGTTAGTATTTAGAAGTATTATTAAGTTTTCTGACATGGGTCAATTTGTACAACAGTTGTATTTATAACTGAAATTTGCGTATAAATAAAATACGGTATTTATTTATTATTTATTATAAATTAACACATATCTCTGCCTGTTAGTGTCGGTTAGTGTTAGTTATTTTAGGGGCGCAGATCCAAACTCTGGAAAGTCCAACAAATACCCCCGTCACAGCAAACCTGCGTACTCAGTGAATTTCCAATACATATATATGTATCTTAATACCACATACCAAGTTTCATCAATATACATTCATAAATAAACGATTTGTGACATTTTAATTATTCTCCATAAGAATAACATGGCGGCTGAGTATGCAGGTTTGCTGAAATAGAGAACACTAAAAATGGGGTTTTATACAAATATCATTATAATTCAACTAGGTAAAGCCACATACCAAGTTCTATTAATTTATGTTCATAATTAAAGGAGATAACACGTTTATTATTCTCCATAAGAATAACATGGGGCTGAGTATGCAGGTTTGCTGCTATGGGAACTATCGGGTAAAAAATAGATTTTTGTGCAAATATCAATAGACCACAACCAAATAAAGCCATATACCAAATTTTGCCAGTTTACGTTCATAAATAAGCGAGATATACAATTTTTCTTTTTCTCCATAAGAGTAACATTAGACAACGTACTGTGTTTAGTACTTTCAATATCTCAGTAACCAATTAACGTAGAGCAATGATCAAAATACAACATTGTTTTGTTTTTTTATGCTGAATTCAATGGTGCATCGCTTTCTGACGTTGTAAAAGTTATTCAAGTGTCAAATATAAATACCTCCGTCGCAGCAAACCTGCGTACTCAGCGAATTTCCAATGCATTTATATGTTTCTCACTCCTACATAAAGCCACTTACCAAGTTCCACAAAAATACATTTATAAATGAGTGATTTATAACGTATTATTTATTCTCTATAAGAATAACATTAGGACTGATTATGCGGGTTTGGTGCAACGAGGAAGATAAAAAATGAGTTTTTATGCAATTATCAATATAACTGAACCATCAGGTGAAGCTACATTACCAAGTTTTATTAATTTATGTTCATAATTAAGGGAGATATACAACTTTACATATTCTCCATAAGAATAACATTAGGGCTGAGTATGCAGGTTAGCTGCTACGGGGATAATCAACAACAAATTTATTTTTTGTGCAAATATCAATATACCAGTACAACATGAAACTACATACCAAGTTTCATCATTATACATTCATAAATAATCGAGAAATCAGATTTTATTTATTCTCCATAAAGATAACATTGGACAACGTACTGTGTTTAGCACTTTGAATATCTCAGCAACGGTTGGACGTGGAATCACAATTTAAACACCAAAATGATTGTTTTGTGGAGCTGAAGTGATTAGTAAAAGCAAATGTCAAGATTAAAGTAAAATTAACTGTGGAAAAGCCAAAAACCTTTTTCCCATAAGATTAACATGGGAGATTTTATGAGCAGGTTTTTTTTTGGATTTTTTCCGCAACCACTTAACCTAGGTTAATAATTCAAAATACTAAATTATTTTTTTTTAAGCTCTATAACATGGTCAAAAACAAAATTAAGTGTTTTAAAAATTTTAGGGTGAAAAATGCAAAAAACTGATTTTTGGAAAATTTAAAACCCCCATAAACCCCCCTTCCCATGGTCCGATTTTTCTGGTTTTCGAACTTAAAGTCATAAATGTCACTTTACACATTTGAGCCAAATTTCATTGAATCGGACGTTTTTTACTCAAGTTATCGCATTCACGGACACATATATATATATATATATATATATACACTATTCGTTCAAATTTATATATATTTATATTTATATATATATTTATATATATATTTATATATATATATATATGTTATACATATATATAAATTTGAACGAATAGTGTTTTTGGCTTCTGGGGACCTCAAAACAAAAAGTTATCATGGTCTCGGGCTTAAGTCTCACCATGAGACCTACGGTAATAGCTTCTTCCCTATAGGGGAAATTCGCTAAAAGTCAACGTACAAGTATAATATGAATAGGGGTTTTTCCAAAACAATTTTTCCCCTAAACACCGTTTAAGTACTTTTTCATACATGAATTACGGTCAAGTTTGCACTACAAGTTGTTCACAGCTACATAAAGTTAAACAACTTTCTATTCTAAAAAGTGTTCTATAGGTTTAATCGTTGAATGTCCCTAT
The DNA here is from genome assembly GCA_963675035.1 of Allygus modestus. NCBI lineage: Eukaryota > Metazoa > Arthropoda > Insecta > Hemiptera > Cicadellidae > Allygus > Allygus modestus. The sequence continues at coordinate 126,746,389 of OY776114.1, read as the reverse complement.
TCAGTTAAAGTGTGATTATATAATTTATTACCATTTAGTAACTTCGTTGATTTACGTGAAGTCAATGGGTTTACTGAATGAGAATACATTATGCCAGACTTTACGGAGTCGCTTGTCCCGATTATGCCAGACTTTACGGAGTCGCTTGTCCCGATTATGCCAGACTTTACGGAGTCGCTTGTCCCGATTATGCCAGACTTTACGGAGTCGCTTGTCCCGATTATGCCAGACTTTACGGAGTCGCTTGTCCCGATTATGCCAGACTTTACGGAGTCGCTTGTCCCGATTATGCCAGACTTTACGGAGTCGCTTGTCCCGATTATGCCAGACTTTACGGAGTCGCTTGTCCCGATTTACATATCTTTCTTACTCTTGTAGGATAACACGGGCACAAAATGTGTCCTCAGAAGCTTCTGGCCGGTGATGTCCTTCAGGGGGATAACTGGATCGATGGATCTCACTAAGAAAAACATTATTTGGAATAATTCAATATGTCATTGCACTTTATATTGAAACTATACGTTCTTGTGATACAAGTAAAATGTTAATCTAGATTTAATTATTATTTTTTCGTTTCTACTTAACGTAATCTGTGAAAATAATCTGCTTATTACTGTAAAAAGGTCAAAGATTGTTCTGAAGATTGGAAAAAATACTTAGTTCAGTAAAGTTAGACATTAAAAAGGGTCCTTGCATGTAAAAGGTCATGTAGTTCTAATTGTTTAGTATGTTGTTAAGACCTATGCCACAAGTGAGAAACCAAGTTCGCAGCTTCGAAAGCCCTGGCTACTGGCGAGTAGTCGAAAACCAATCAAACTTTTGCACTTTTTTCAGTTTTAGCTAAATATCTCAAAAAGTATGCCTCTGACAGAATATGTTGGCCGATCCTTTCTTAAACCGGATAAAATATGCTAAAGTTTAAGTTTAAGACCATAACTACTTCAGTGCGTCCATTATTTAATAAAATACAATAAAAAGCTTGATAAAATTCCCAACAAATTAAACATTTTCGCTATATTATATTTTGTGTGACGTATTATAAAAATCTCGCTTATTTGTAAACTTATACTGACGATACTTGGGTTATGGCTTCATCTGGTTGTAGTCTATCGTTTTTTGCTCAAAGCACCAATTGCTTGCCAATGGTTCTCAGTTGCAGCAAATCTAGGCACTCAACCCCAATGTTATTCTTATGGATAGTATTTATAATGTTATGACTCCCTTAATAATGAAGAAAAATTAATAAAACTTGGTATGTGGCTTCACCTAGTTGAGTTCTATCATTGAGTATATACTAACGCTATATATTCAATGGTTCTATTAATATTTGCTTAAAAACCAATTTTTTGTATTCCTGGTTGCAGAAAACCTGCATACTCAGCCCCAATGTTATTCTTAAGGAGAATAATTAATGGGGGTTGAGTTTTTAAAGTAATGTATCTTAGTAACTAATAAACGTATTGAAGTCCTTATCGTTGTAAGCTTTAGCAAATTATTTCCAGTTTAAGAAAGGATCGGGTAACATAGCCTGTCAGATGCAAACTTTCGGAGATATTTATTAAAAACTGAAACAAGTACAAACATTTGCTTGTTTTTTGGCTACTACGCCGGTAGCACAGGTCTTTCGAAGCTGCAAACTTGGTTTTTTTACTTGTGGTATAGGTCCTAAAAACATAATTACAAATTGGAACTACTAGACCTTTTGCAAGCACGGGTGTTTTTTTTTTTGGCTGGACTATCTGTCAAAGAACATATTATATATTTTGAGGCTCAAACAGATCGGGCATATCTTGATCGGGTTTCTTTCTGCAGAAACTTAACTAACTACTTACTTACTGTTATGGTCTAGGTAACATATTCTTCATTTAGTTGGGAAATTCAAGCAAGGTTCATAAAAAACAAAATAAATCTAAAATAAATCCAGTATTGTATTCTACTGTAGATAAGAAAAACATACTTTGAAGTAAACTTAGTTGTCAACATGTAACCTTTCTGTGTATCGATAAGTTTATATATAACATGTTGGAAAGTTGTTGATGTTGGGCAAGAGATCAAGAGGATTTCAAACCAAATTGTACCAAGAAGTGCGGAAATAACTAAGTCATAATAACCACAACAAACAGTAGGTCTACATTACGCTGATTGTTATTACGTCACATTCCCGTTACAAGAAATAGCACTCAGCTTTATTGAATGGTTACAACAAACTTAGAAGCCCCTAGGCTGAGCGGTACAATATTCTCGTTATTTATAGTTAAATATTTACTCAACCGAAGACAAAACATAAAAGATAGTTTCTTTGATAAATACGTAATTTCTTTTTTAGTAGCCAATATATACCATTACCATACAGGACAAACAAGTTCTTATGAATACAAATTTGATAAGATTATTTTTTTGGAAAGTAGCTTATTTCTTTGGTGAGTAGCTAATTTATGTGATAAGTAGCTAATTAATTTAATAAATAGTTTATTTAATTTATAAAAGATTATATTTTTGGTAAGTAACTTTATTCCATTTAAAATATTAGTGACAACTCGGAAATCCAGCTGCTCGAATTCGAGCAAATATGTTTTCATTTTGGGAATATCCAGCTCATATACCGTCTTATTAGTTTACATTGAGATGCCATTCCAGAAGTTTTCCTTAAACAGCTAATCTATCTTCTGTGCTGTTTGTTAGTATCAACAGCTGCGATTAAATTTTCATTTACATTTATTTATATTCTTCAAACAGATTAACATTGGAACTTTGAAAGCCAAGGGGCAACTAAGGTGAAGGTCTTCCAAAATACCAAAAAGCACATCTAGACGGCAAGGGCTTTCAAATAACACATCAACCATGATTTAAAACGTAATAGTTCACCGGTATCCCGTTCATAAAAATCGCCTTTTTTAATAAGATGATGATTTATGTTTACTATTTACTATTTATTAATATGCTGATATCGGTTGCAGTGAGCCCACAGTATCTAGAATAATTATAAGGTAGTTATCACGCACAGCTGTTGGTTGGGCACCGGTGACGTCACATTGTTTACATTTTTAAGAAATATATTCACAAACAAGCGATATTACAAAAATTAATTATTTAGTAGTCCATAAGAATAACATTGGGGATGAGTAAGCAAGTTTTCTGCAACAAGGAACAAAAAATAATGTGTTTTTATGCAAATATCAATAGAACTCATCTTAGTGAAGTCACATACCAAGTTTAATCCATACACATTCATAAATAAGCGATATATAAAATTTTAATTATTTTCCATAAGAATCACAGGGGGACCAAGTACCTAGGTTTGCTGCTACGGGAACCACAGGCGAAATTTTTTTGTGTAAACAACAATAAACCACAACCAGATGAAGCCATATACCAAATTTCGTCAGTTTATGTTCATAAATAAGCGAGATATACAATTTTTCTTTTTCTCCATAAGAGTAACATTAGACAACGTACTGTGTTT